>CM067091.1:15367982-16707565 GCA_034008185.1 Gorsachius magnificus
CTGTTTTTGTAGAGCAATCAATGAAGTAAAAAGGTTTAACCCTGTGACAGCAGATCTCCCTACCGTGGCCAGGCCCCTGGGCAGTGGGGGTACAAGGCAGAGCACCGGCACGCTGGTGCTGGGGAGGTGAGAGCATGGATGTGCTGGCGCGGCAGCTCCATCCCAGGCAGAGGCCAGCTCTGCAGCAGCGCCCCGGGGCTCCCGGCGGGCAGCGTGGGATGGGTGCTTCAGTGCAACGAGATGCTGCGGGCAGCCTCAGTCCCCTTGGGTTGGAATAAGGCCTCGTATCGAGAGGGAAGGGAGAACCCATGTAGGGAGCAGTGGGCGCAGGGGAAAGCAAAGGGAACCTGGAGGGAAGCTCACTGGGAGCTCCCCTTCTTCCCGGCCAGCGCAGAGGCAGCTCCCTCCCTGTCCCTGCCTTCTCCTGGCCATCCGCATGGCACATCACGCCTGCGTGGGCTGCGGAGCCCTGCAGCTCCTACCAAGGATGGGAAAGGACGGACCCCTGTAGCCTGAATTCAGGACTGCCACAAAACGTGGGCAGGACACTGGCATCCCAGGGGGGTGGCAGGCCGTGGCAGTGCTGCGTGAGGGGGTCTCGGGTGAGGCACTGCGTCCCTGGGATGCCCTTTCCACCTGGGCAGCCCGCAGAAGGAAGGGAAGCCCAGCATGGTGAAGCTGGAGGAACGCGCCTTGGATTCACTCTCCAAACCTCACTCTTCCTTGCTCCAAACAAAGCCAAGACCAGCTCCAGGGCAAGCAGATGGAAACACCAAAGCAGAGACCAGTGAGCAGCACTGAGTAAAGAAGCAAGAGCCCCAAAGGAAAAACTGCTGCAGGATTTAAAGTTCCAGGCTGGTGTTTAGTGTGATCTGGAGCCCCAGTGGGCAACCATCCCAATCTGTGTTGCCCAAGCAACTACAAAAACCTAGCTCCTGGAAAGCTTGTGGGCATGGCTTTAGTGGAAGGCGTGCCTCGATTCTTCCCTGGGGTTGCTTCTGCCCCCATCACCACTCAGTGAGCAGAGCTCGCTGCTGCCCAGGCGCTGCCTGTGCCCACACGGCCTCTCTGCAAGACAAAGCCCTTTCCTTCCCACGCAAGGGGGTCTCAAGCCCCCATGAGATGCCCAGCGTGCAGTGTAAATGCAAAGGCTGTCTACTGACCTGGCAGAGCTTTGGTCACCATTTTAGCTACTGGTAAGTCATGACGGGAAAATTGTTAGGTCACAGCCTCTGCTTGCTGGTGCTCTGTAAAGGGCTGGGGGTGGCTCCCTCTCAGTTTCAGCTGCCAAAGTGCAAAGAACCAAATGCTACAAGAAACTCTTCCAGGTTCCTCTCCTCCACCAGGACAAGAGCAGCTACCACAGGGAAGGGAGGGCAGAAGGGTATCTACACCATGAGAAGAGCTTGAGGTTCCCCAAGAGCGAATCTCATGGTGCTGTCGTGGGTGAGCGGCTGGAGCTAGGGACGGACGTGCGGCTGCTTGGTCACTGGGACATCGGCCACGGAGCAGAGACGAGTCTGGCAGTGTGAGTTTAAGACTCATTAGCCACATTTTGAGAATACCTAATCACTTGCAAGCTTCCCAGGGAGTTACCACGTTCACAGACACACGCTGGGAAGCCAGGGATACTGTCAGATCCATGTGGGGTGCAGCAGGAGTGCAGCTCTGGGTCTCTGCCATCCCGGGTTTCATGGATGTCCCACAGGCTGCTGGGTCTTGCGTGGGCAAAGGGCTTGTACAAGGGAATGAGATACTGATTGCACAACCAGCCAGCCCCTTCAGAGGGATTTCACCTCCCTGAGGGAGCCTGACATTTTCCAAGGCGTTACTGTGCGCTGTGTGCCTGTATACGTTCATACACACATATGGACATCCACAAACATACACACCTTGGTGGGTGTGTGCTGGGGTAAACATGAAAAGGCTTTCACTGATCATCCTCTTTTCTAAGTGTCTGGCTCAAATTGGTAGCTGTAATTTCATTTTAGATGCTTGCTCCAGGTTTCAATATGCCCTGGACTTCTCTACTGATGGCACTTTGCATATTTACACGGCTCTTTTTCTTCTCAAAGCTTTCCACAAAAAACCCCAGTGAATTATTTCATCATTCATCGGGGCTCCCAGCACCACTGGGCCAGTGACCTGCTGCCTGCCTGTCCAGCAGACTGGCAATCTTGAGAACAACACAAAGATTTTTCCTAAGGGAAATGCTGTGAGAAATCCACAGGCAATGAACTGGGATGCTGTTTTGAAGCTGGTTTTTTTCATGCACTGCATCAATGATAGAGCTGACTTAAAATCCAATATCCTGATCCTGCCACTTTGGAAAAATCTTTAGATGAGCCCAGCATTCTCGAACATCTGAAGAATGGCACAGAACAGCCCATTACTGTTCTACACGTAGGTCCCCCGTAACCCTCTGCGAAGGTGCAATCTCTCGGCCTTGGGTGGAATTTTCTAAGGAAATGGACAAATACCATCTATGAAATGGACAAAATAACCCCCAAAGCCTTTAAAGAAGAGCAGCTCAATCTGCTGCTCGGAAAAAAACCCTCCCTTTAGCTTGCCCCTGGTATCTGGAGGAAAACAGGCAGCTGTCAGGCAGAACTCGCATCGCCCCAGAGCGCAAAGGCTTTTTTGCTTTATCAGGGCTCCGGTGGCAGTGGGAACCATTCTCGTTGAGTTACAAATACTAGATAGCCTAAGAAAGAACAGGGAGATTGAAACAGTCATGAAGTTTATATTGAAAGTATTTTTCACCTCTGTAGCATGAAGTCACCTACAGCTGTTTCATTTTTCACCTAAGAGAGCTTTCATGTTGATGGGCACATATACGCACAGAGAAGTCTATAGGATGAATATATCTCACAAGGCAACAGCCCAGTCTTCATTTTTTACAATCAAAGTTAATATGGATCTTTTTCCAAAGTGATGGCCTTGAGATTGAAGACAATTATAAACTGTATCAACAATATGTACTACAGCCTGCAAGTCACAATCTGTGCACACCAAATGGAATAGATTATTGCTTGTTAGCCTATTAGACTTTCTTTATAAAAAGATTTTTATACAGAGTACAGGATTATGACAAAACTAGCTAAGTAGTTCTCGTCTTGAAAATACAACATCGATTCTTTCAACAAAGGCTTGAATAGTAGCTGAGAGTTAATGAACGATAACAAATATTTACTAATAATTTTATGGCCAGTTTGAACAGAATTTCTTATAGGACTCTTTTCTGGTGTTTATTTACATATGCCTCTTTTCTTTTGGAAAAAAGTTGATAAAATAGAACAAGGAACATAGAAAACAAAAGAATGAGTAAACTCCATACCAAGAACATTAAGCATTTTTGAAAACACTAAATTATGTTATCTGTTAAAAAACATACATCATTTTGTCTTTAAAGAAAAATATTTTTCCTGTTTTAAAATATTACCAACAGCATGTAATAAACTAACTTAAAATGAGTTTCATAAAAAAGTTGTCTTGCTGTCTAAACATTACTAAACATGCTTAGGTTGAGGTTCTGTTAACTGCCTCAACGTCTTAAAAACAGCTCCTTTACAGGAACCTGTGATATTCATACTCCAGAAGACCTGCAAATTTAGAACAGTACATTGATAAAGGGTCTGGTAGCTAGAAACAATAAATATATATTTTCATTCAAAGCAAATAATTCTGCAATGTCCTTTGAAACAATCCAGGGCCAAGAAGTGGGGATGTACTTGGCTAAACAATAAAGTTGTCTGGCCCTCGCCCTGCCTGAGGGCACCAACGCCCACACGCAGCGCGACAGGGATGCTCCAGGCTGCCCACGCGCCTTCAGCTGCAGGATGAGGACACACAGACTCAATTGCAGCGTGAAGACCTTGTGTTGGCTCTGTGGCATCCCTGCCGCGTTGGGGCAAAGGGAAAGCAACACCAGGAGACTGGGAAAATACCACATTTTTTTCCTGAACAAACCGGGACTAACCATGGTCACGGCTGCTTTTTGCTCAGACCACAAAGAGGATGAAGCTGCATGCGAGGCACAGTTTCA
Source organism: Gorsachius magnificus (assembly GCA_034008185.1). Lineage (NCBI taxonomy): Eukaryota > Metazoa > Chordata > Aves > Pelecaniformes > Ardeidae > Gorsachius > Gorsachius magnificus. The sequence goes on from CM067091.1 coordinate 15,372,028, forward strand.
GTGCTCTCCTCTCCTTGCATGCAGGGGATTCCCACTGGGGAGAGATTATTCTGCTCTCAGGAATGCTCTTGGGACCAGGATTTCTTTGTTTTCCATGGTAATAGTAATGCAGGTAACATTTAGGGACTGGCTCTCCATTTTCTTTTTTGGCAAGCAATCCTCCTATGACTATTAAAATGTAGTGTTTCATGCACAAGGAGCAGGGAATCAACCCTGAGCTGGGCAGACATTTATCTCTCCTCAGTCTCAACCCTCACCACTGCGCTCAGACCAAAAATACTATAAAGCCTTTTTTTTTTTTTTTTTTTTTTTTTTTTTTTTAAAGTCTCCTGCTCTTCCTCTCTCTCCCCCTCCCTGACTGTAACGAACAGCTAGACTCAGACACGGGGAAAAACTCAGTCAGGACTTGCCAAGGGGACCAAAGTTTAGTTTTCAGCTGCTCATCACTCTAGCAAACCACTACTTTTTCACAACCACACTGATAATCCCAACTGTCATAATCACATCACCTTAGACAGAAATGGGCAAGTCAAATTTGGGGGGGAAAAAAAGGTTAGGCTTTATAAAAATAAGCTATTCCAAGTCTGAGACTTGCCGTGGATGCTATACTGGGAGTCCTTAAATTGACGCATAACTAGAAGACTTCTTTTTTAACTGTAATACACCATGGCCAGTGCAGGACTCACGGGCTTGAGTGAAGCAAGAATTTAGACTGTAGGGTACCGTGCACCTCTCCTGGCCTCACTCTGCGCCCCGTGGGCACTCTCAGAAGGGCTCCTGTGAGTCTGCTTCATGAAGGAAGATCATCTGCGCTTGCCAGTTCATGTGACTTTGCTGTGCGTGGCAGCCAGGGCTTGCAACGTCCTCTTACTGGGGAGAAACAGGACTTGGAAGTGACTAGAAACAAAAGCAAGAACCACTGGACTACAATCAACCACGTAAAAAATGCAGAAGAAAACAGGACGGAGCAGACTGTTAAAACTGCCTCCAAATTTCAGAATCTGAGACTTTAATAAAAATAACACAAGGAGAAGTGTAACTTTTTTTTTTTTTACCCTGACAGTGACCTTTTAGCGTGATTAAAAACATACGGAAGATAGTCCTCAGTGTTAAGTAGTCCTATTGTAACTAAACTGATCCTCACTGAGCTTGCAGAGCTTTTGGAGGGGTAGGATATAAAGACATGTTGCATTTTCCAGGCATACAGGAACTGAGCTTTTCAACAGACAGTCATTAAACAAAGTTTTCTCGGGGAATATTTTTGGCATATATAGTCTCCTACTCCTCATTAAGGACTGCAAAAACGTTGCATTCATCTTAGTGGACACGGGAAAACCATGATTAACTAGCTATTACTGGTAGATAATGTCCAAACTAAGTACCAATATAAAGTTTTCAGCGTAACTTAAGACAGAAGCCCTGTTACTCAGCTGCCAGGTCTGGCACGCACCTGGAGCTCCCCGCGGTCCTTTTAAAGACATAGTTATTAAAAGATCCAGTGCTACAAACCACTAAATCTACCTAATCTATTCTAGTTCATACACATATTGTACAATATTGCCTAGTACTCACTACATACCAAGAGGAAAAGATGCTGACTTGAATTACAGTAAATGTGCTTTTTGTAAAAAATAAAAGAGAGCGCCACAACATAGTTTGACCAGCATGCAACAAACTTTCTTCAGCTAATATATAGAAATTGTCTAATACAATTAGAAAAAATAATTAGTGAGAGGCCAGAGACGTATTTGATCAAGGAAATTAAGAGACTTATCTGAAGTGTTGAGGCTTTTGCCACTGAAGACTCAAAAAAGTATTCATTCCATGTCCCTTCTCCTCTTGCCCTCTCCTTTACATTATATCGTTTTTTACAGAGATTATTGTAAGGCCTATTATTTTTGCATCTATTCTGTAATTTATCTCAAAATAATTTAAAACGCCATAGACAAGCTTGGACCAAAAGCAACTGCTTTTACCATCCACTCAACACTCATGCTTTTATTCTAACAAAGCTGAGGTCCACATGCAGAAATAAATGTTCAGTATGCCTCTACAACAGGTCAAGGATCTGCTCATTCCTAAACGTGACATGGGACCTTCACTTTTAAATCACAAACTAAAACATCTCCAAAAAGCTTATTCAGAGACAGCAGTCATCAAATCCTCGCTAAGAATTACGACAAAACCTAGCCAAAACAGGTCAATCGACAGAAAATCTTTGGAGATTCTCTGTGACTTTGGGTATTAGGTTTTTAATTGTCTGAAGGATCTACCGCACTTACTCCAGCACGTGACTCTGCTGACAACGGCTGCCGTAGCTTGGCAGCTCAGAGAATGTGCTTTACTGGCTTAATCTACAAGACTCGTTTACAGTTCATGTTGCACTTTAATTAACAAAATATACATGCTGTGACCACTGCGCCTTCAGACTCCTCACCCACTACCTCTCCACACTTTGGGGATTGCACCTCCTCTTGCAGGACACTTGACAATGTTTATGCACTACCGAAACTGCCTAAAGCACCCTTCTCTCTCCACAAGGAAGGTTACATGCTCTCCAGCACCTTCTTGTCAGATGACAAACTGAGATCTCTTTCTTCTGCACCCCCAGAAACCTCAATCTCCTCTCCCATGGCAGAATAAAACAGTCCTGTTTCAGGTCAGTCCATAGCACAATGGGAAGGGCAGCATCTCTAGCAGATATGTACCAGTACAAAGGAGATGGAAGAACAGCAGGAGATAGAAGACATCGTGACTGAAGGATGCACAGCGACAAGTAAGGGAGTCAGTAAATTGCAGAACATTGCATTTGACAATACAAAACATATCTCAACATATCATCAAGTCTGATGTTCAGCTCCCACTTCTAGTGGGTTTTTTTCTGAGCAAAATTGCAGTTAATTAGCCTTCTAAACTTGAACTCTGTTCAAACTGTCTGGTCTAAGTAGGCGCTACTTATTCTCCCACCAAGTATGCTTCATCAGCAGTGTTAGACAAGTAATGCAGTAAAAAGACACTTGCTGGTAATTTGGCACAGTTTGAAAACACAGGGACAACAGTGTTACATTTAACGTGACTCAGTGGTGTGGAACTAATTCTAAAGAAAGAGTTGCAGGTTTCTTTCTTTTTCTTCCCTTCAAGAAGAAAGACCTTATAATAAAACTAATGCTTCCTCTGAAACTTTCTGCTCCTGCTCTTTTTAAGTCAGATATTGGCCTCTGAATTTTTCAGGTACTTTCTTGTGAAAGAATCCTTATTAGAAATTTCTAAGATGCACAGTTAAGAAAAATACCTTCCTTATCCCCCCCAAATGCTTCTGAATGCTGCAACTTTCCAGGGTTAATACTGATCTGAAACAAGGGTCCAAGAATGACAGTGAGAGAAGTGAAACAAGAGGTGTATGTCTAATTTGACAACTAGGACTCATGCCCCATGGCACCTCCTCCTCGGATGGAGAGGACACACTGCCCTCCCCCTCGTCTTCTGTCTAAGGTCACTGGTTTATCCTCCTCTTCCAGCTCCACAAGAACTGATTGAACATGCATTGCGCTTGAGGTCAGAGTTCCAGCAAACAAAACCTTGACAGCATGTTTAAAAAACAAAAGCAGTTCCCCCTTCCTTACTCACTAAGATCTGTCACAGCAGGGTCCCACTGTGCTCTCCAGGGAAAGCTGTGAGGACTGACGCAGGAGCGGGCCTGTAGTGGGATCTACCATTGAGGAGGTTGGGAAGAGCTTGTACCAGCCGATTGCTAAAGTTGACAAATCCAGTTCTTCCAGGAGGACCCTGGCGACTCCCATGAAGTGCTTGCGCTCCATGCGTCCATAGTTTCCCCAGACTATCACCTTAGGAACAAGAAGGGAAGCACAGTTAATCCTCCAACTTGCACGCTTGCTTAGGAAGCACAAATCTGATCAATCCTTCTTTCTACTCATCCAACTTCCTGGGGCTTTACTATAGTCTAAGAAGAGCAGAAAGGTTTACACTACCAATGTGTAGCTCTTGCTGATGATTTTACTTCTTTTTTTTAAGCACAGTTTTATAAATCCTAATGTTATCAGACATTTTTGTGTTGTTCTTCCCCCCGGAAATGAGGTGAATGCACATGCGGATGAGACGCATTCTGCTGTTGTACGTGCTGGGCAGGGACAGCGTGTGCACAAAGTATCCCAGGAGCTGCAGCTCCGACACCTGCACGTAAAACCTGGTCCTGGCACAGTAACAGGCCTTGGACGCAACAAAAGACAGCCTGTGGGAAAAGGGCAGGAAGGGCTCATGATCTGGAAAAATACACCAACAAAAAAAATGGTGGGCAACAGCTTGGGTCAGGAGCCAACAGTTTGAGGAAAAGAGCATGTCTTAACTTCTGCGTGTAGAGCTCGTGACACAGGGCAGATGGTGATGAGGCATGGCTACTCACCTGGAGAAAGGGCAGGAGCCGAGCACTGGCAAGCGGGGCCGGTGATGTAAGGGGCACACATGGAGTTGCATGCAGGGGAAGCAGAACAGACTGCCGAGAAAGGCGTGCAGACGCAGAGAAAGGTCTAATGAAAGAGCTGGCAGACGAGCAAGGAAAGCTGAATCACACTTGCGACACGATGGAGACCAGCGGGTGGAACAACAGATGTAGTGAGGGTCATGGGCTTAGGCATGCTGGAGGTCTGCATGTGACCAAGTGGCCCTACGTGGCTCAAGACAAAGGTGGTGACTGGCTCCAGAGCAAGACCACGTTCTGAAGAGGAGAGGATGAGTACGATGGGTTATGACCGTGACTAGTGATCTCTGGCTAACCCTGACAGCTTCTTGCCCTAGGCTCTGAATAACCAGAACATTACAATTTTCTGTAAAATGAGCTAGGAGAGACAATGAATGTCAATTAAAAGACAAAAATTAACAGTCTAGGTCAGCATGAGATGGAGCAAGCCACAGCAGAAAGTTGGTTTGGTAGCACAGCCAGTGGAAGAGAGCCAAGCTCCTCATTTTATTCTCTTGAAATAAGTGGCTTTCCTGGCAGGCAGGCAGCAGGTAACGAAACCAATGCAAGGCAAGGACAGACCAAGCCAGGTCCCACCCCATTTCAGTCAAAAATGTGCAGTCTCGTTGCAACAGGGGAAAATGCTTCTAATCAAGGTAAATGAGGAAGAGTTCACTAAAGAAAAGGATCCAGCAGGTTAGCTGGCAATTCATATGCCAGAGAAGGTAAGCAATAGAAACTTACAGATTAATTACGTCAGTATCAGCAGTGGATTTTAGCCAGGCTTTATTGGATGAAAATGATTTAGGTATGAATTAACAATACAAATCACTCTTGGCTCTGGAAACATAGGTGCTGAATGGAAAATATGAGTATGGCAGAAAAGGTATGGCAATAAAAGAAAAAAGGTAGAAAAAGCTAGGATATGTGATTGGGTGATGGCCAAAGCAGAGTGCTCTGAATACATACAAACACAGGAGACAACCCATGCTGCAAGATGGTTTAGCATCTATAGGTACTACCTATCTCCTAACTGGGCAGGAAAAAAAGAATTAAAAAAATAAAAATCAACTTTTTCCTGGTAGACACTCATGTTACCTGGCAAGGTGTCAAATAATAACCAGTTTGAATATGAAAAAAAGGTTTTCCTTTCCATTTGTTACATCCAGATCGAGTGCATTTGGTTCAGTGAAAACACTGTTTTTTTTCTCATCTATATTAATTATCCAGATTCCTTGCCAGACTTAATATCTTCCAGCAGAAGTAGAAGAGAGAGATGGGCAGGCCTGAGACTTGCTTGTCTTACCTGTAATACTTTGCCCTGGGGGCTTTCAGCAAACAGTAACACCTGATTGTACAAAGGGTCTAATGATTTGCGAGCCACTTTTGTCTTCTTTTTCGCAATGCACACGCCATTCTCTAGCAGGTAAGCTTTGATGTAAGCAGCTGGAAAAAATAAATATGGTCAAATATGAAAAAAATCTTCATGCTCACTTTAGAAAAGACAGAGTACCATGTCTCAGGTATTTCTAAAGAAGGCATTTACAGCAGTGCTCAACTAGCCTTTTTTTCAATACCTCATACAGACTTTTTAGTGCTGCAGAAGCCAAGCAGAATTAATTTTTTTCCTATTCACAAGCATTGCCGGAGGCTGGGGCTTAGTGAATTACTTTAGGAAGTCAAAGCATACTACCTGGCAGTGTTTTGGAGCCGGGCTTTGGTGTCAGTCCTCGAGCCTGAATGATATCCACTTCTAGCTGCCCATTTCGCTCTTGCAAGCCGATTTCCACATCCCCTAAACCAAAATGTCAAAATAGACAGAAGACTTTCAAAACAATACATCTCTGGGCTACTAAAACGTTAAAAAAAACCCCAATCTTCATGTCAGGCCTGCTATAAACTGTAACAAACTGTAGGCCCTGAGTGTCTGATCTCCTCCTGTGTTACTCTGGAGTAGCTCCGCAGTGATTCAAGCCCACATTTTCCAAAGCAATCTCTAATGTGAGCCCTCTAACATGGCTTTGGTGACTCAGTCTCATACTCTTCAGCGGCAGCTAGCCTCTCAGCTCTCCCAAACTGAAGTACCTAGAATTGCAGGCTGCTTTGGAAAATGCAATTATGGCAGACCATCAGAAAATCTTTATAGACCCCGGTGAGCCTTAGAGAACAAGAAAAACATGAAGATACACAGGATGCTTTCTCAGGATTTTAGCTGTGTTTTATTTAGCCTATGCCTTTCAGATCTGACAGAGGAAGGCATAAAGCTGGTGCTCTCCTACTAATGCCGCATTCACAGCAATCAGCAAAACCTTTTCAGCCAAGCTTACTTGATTTAACAGAAATGGAGCGGGGGAGTGGTAGATCAGCAGATGTTGGATACTTTATTAGGTGGCTTGTAGGAGCAGTCTGTTCAAGATTAAATTAAAGCCACCTAACATCTTTGTGTTCCTTACCCATCGAGGTGGTGGCCAAGGTCTGACGCCCAACAAATTGCGCAGGGCCCATGCTCCCCAGGAAGTCACTGAACTGCCCAGCAGATGCCAGGTGGACTCCACTGAAATTCAAGCTGCAAAAGAAATTGATTTTGGCAAGTGGTTAATTTGCATTTTAAAGCAACCCAGTAACTAAAGAACCAGATTTAATATATCTTTGAAATTAATCACATCTACAGAAGCCTTTTTCCCTTGCAAAACTCGCTGATTTCCAGGCACATTAGATACATGGGATCCATTTAAAATCTCTTTCCTCATACAAAAAAAACCCAACCCTGTAATGGTTGCAGTCACCAGTTGGTTAATACTTGTTTATCTATAACTAATTATCTGTAAGAGAAAATCTCTGCCATCTCAGGTTCATTCTTCTGTCAATTCTTCTAGGCAGCAGAATAACTTAAGCAGCTTCCTGGCATATCTTACAGGATCTCTCTTGTTAGCTGTCACTTCCCAATCCTCATTTCTGGGGAGGAAATAATGCATCCAGAGCAGCAGTTAAGAGTGAGATGAGGGGTGCTGGCACGAATCCCCTTGGGAATCAATTCCCTATTTATTTCTCACACACACAGAGAGCAACGGGTCTCCTTCTTGACCAGAGGACACCATTTCCTACTGCTCGATGCCAGAAGGAGCCATCACATCCACTGTGTGGTTTTCATACCTGCTTCCACAACCAGGCCTGAAACGATGACAAAGACGACCTGAACACCGCTGCAAGGCTAAAGGGACAACACCCTCAAACACCAGCAATACCTCTGCTGCAGTCACTGCAGCAAAACAAAAGCTATCTGGGAGACACAGCCCCCAAATCTATTGACCAGGCACTCGAGGCTGGTCTACGACACAGCTACAGGTGCTGGTCACTGCACTGGACATGGTGAAACCCTGTGGTACACTGACACAAATCAAGGTTTACCCAGTTGTACCCTCATTTATGGAGCTGTATCACAGGTTGTGGGAAAACTTGCTGCCCCACTTGCTGAGAATAGTTAAGGAGGAGGCTTGAGGCCACCATTCGACACCAACTTTTGTCCCACCAGCATCTGCCAAACTAAAACACAGCTGCTGAAACATGCCAGGAGCTTTGTGCCAGGGTACCCACGCTATCACACTGGGTTTTGCACTGTGCCTCTGGGGAAGCTGCTGCACACCAGAGTCAGGCACAATTACAAACCTCCTGCACTGTTCCAAACCTCCTTGGTGGGGAACAATTACCCACGTCATGACACAGCTCCCCGCCATCCCAAATTCGTTTCTTAGATAGGATGCCGTGAGGAGGCTGCACGTACAAGTGAAGCCTGAGAAGAACCCTGCCTGTGGGGCGGGCTGGGGACCGCAGGCTCTCACACAGCCTGAGTCAGCCACAAGGATTCATTGATTCCCCCCTGCATTAAAAAAAAAAAAAAAAAAAAAAAAGATATTTTTAAAACCCTATTCAGCCAGAACAACATTAATTTCAGGTTGGGATTTCAGCTCTCATTAGCTATTTGCAGACCTGGTCTCAGCCCCACGGGAATATTTATTTATTCATATGAGGAACGAGGAAGGCAGCACACACACCCCAGCATCTCAGCACGCATGGGAGGAAGAGGACGTGTCACTAGCGCGTGTCCTCGTCACAAGTTCATGGGGTGGCTCAGCTTACGATGACAGGGGCACCGAATTAAATGGCCAGGCTTCCACAGAGCTCTGCACCTCTCCTCTGCGCTGACCTGGCTCTTCGAGACACCTGGTTATCGCTGCTGCACAGGGAGCTGCTGAGCCTTCAGCATGGAAAAACCTGCCCTTGAGCTCTTTACAAATGTCACTTTTGTGAAAAGGGACGAGGGAGGATGGTGCCTTGGTGTCCTGGAAGACAGGCTTGGGATGAGCTCTGCATGGGGTGGATTTTCCCTGGTTTGGTGTTTTTTTCACCCTGTACCCACTGTTTGCACAAACACTCTGGGTGATATTTTGAGATACAACAGGAACAGCAGGATTTATAATTGGCATTAATTGCAGAGAAGGCTTAAGTCTTTTCTCTGTTAAGCATCACCGACTCCCCCGATGCGCGAGGCACATCCCCAGTGCCACCATCCGCCCCAGGGGCAGAGGCAGCGCAGGGCTGCACTCTGCCCCCTGCGGGCACCCAACTCCTGCCCCATCACCCAGCTGGCATCTGGTGGCCCCGATCGCACAGACCTCGCCAGAGAGCAGCACCCCGAGTGCAAGACCAGGGCAGAGATGCCGGATGTACAGCAAGGCTGCTGAGGACAGACTGCACGGCCAGAGGCAGACCCAGGGCTGGTAAATCTGCAAGGACATGTGATAGGGAAAGCAGGGGAAGGGGGGAGCCCGGAGCCAAATGGGCTTTAATCAGGCTCATGATTTGCCTATACAAGGAGGGAAGAAGCGAGTCCTGGTACACACAAGAACCAGCGAGACTCCTCAAGCCTTCTGGCTCAGGCATTTTGAGCTGCCCCTGGAGAGTCAAAAAAGGATGAAAACTAGTGCTTAGAGAACCCAAAATAGTTCAAGAAAAAGGAGACCTGACAGAAAGACAAAAGATTCAGCAGGAGATGAATGGACAATCAGCCAGAAGGTAAATGTTTTCTTTATTCTTTTCAACTCATGGAAGATAAATGGGCCGAGCTCGGGTCTCACTCCTACCCCGGGAGTATGTGACCTGAACAAGCATGTAAATAAAAAGCTGGCAAGGCAACTCACAGCCGTTCAGGGAAATGTTCACTACTATGCTTGGGCTCATTAACAAGATGTCTGGGACTGGGAGAGCAGAGGGGAAAGCCAGGACCCAGTGAAGCCTAGCACTGCAAGAGCCTGCAGCACACCCAGAACCAGGTCCCTCTCTGGGGTGAAGTTCAGCCACGTTACTACAGCGGGGACACAAAGCTGGGAGAAGACCACCCACAGAAACTCCATGTGCTGCAGGACAGCAGAGGAGAGAGACGCTCCTGGCCCCTGATCACTCAAAATAATTCATGAAACCTGCCACAGAAGAAAGCTTACCTACTGAGGAGAGAATCACGTCAAAGGCTGATACCAAGTGATATAAATAAATATGAAAGGGTTGTCAAGCACAGGCTGCCCAGGGAAGCAGTCGAGTCCCCATCCCTGGAGGTATTTGAAAGCCGGGCAGACGAGGTGCTTAGGGACAGGGTTTAGTGGTGGGATGGCAGGGTTAGGGTAATGGTTGGACTCGATGATCTTAAAGGGCTTTTCCAACCTAAACAATTCTATGATTCTAAGTATGTGTCTACGCTTGATATGTGCGTGGAGAGAAAACCCCCGTGCTCTCACACACCAGCTCACCCCTTCTTTGGGCAACGCTGCTGGCAAAGGCTCTGCCCAGCAGCTGGGGCAGCTCAGGAGAAAATAAAAGCTCCTGCTAATGGAGCAGCTGATGCTGCGCCCTGCATCAAGGATACAGAGCAAAACAGCAGGAGAGCGTGAAGAACGGCATTAAAAAGCAAAAGAAACAGGAGCTGTTGAGCTAAAGGTGAACAAATGGCAACTGGAAGTGTTTACAGCAAAGGAAACAGTGCTGTTACTCCACACAGATTCAGAAGTCAGAGGGCTCGGGGCGACCTTGAAACGATGAACACTCCTCAGAGAAAATTACAGCGAGAGGGCAGAACATCGCTGTAGGGACACCAGGGCCGTGCCGCAAGCACAGACCCCTGCAAGAAGAGCAGCGGAGCTGCGGTCGAATGAAGCTGCTGCTGCTTTGCAGCACCGAGGCAGATCTCGAGAGGAATGGCAAAAGCCCCACAGGCCAAGGTCAAGACTCCGGCAGTTTGGATAACAGCCTCAGCTAATAGGTTTACTAGCACTATATGAAACTTAATATTACGTTAGACACTTAATGTTCCCTGTTGTTGTTATATCTGACTGGGAAGGGAAGACACAGGGAATTAATTCTTTAATAGATTATGCCATTAGCTGGTGGGACTGGCTGCTACATTGCACAGTGGCTGACCTTTCGCAGTGCTGCTTTATTAGACATTAGAAGCAGCAGCTCTAAATCAGGCTCCTTGGCTTTCACCAATTCCTGGACATAATATTTGGGTACTGCCAATAACCCTGGAATGGAAACAATTTCTGTCTGGAAAAATCATAAGCTACCTCCAAGAAAGCCATTGCTTCTCCCCTGAAAAGAGAGAGAAGGGGAAAATGAAACTGCAGAAATTTAGCATGAATGTGAATTAAAGCCAGCAGGAACCATTTAACCTCATTGGCTAAATTTAGGATGCTCAAATCCAGCTCAGTGAGCTCTGTCTGTCAAGTGCTGAGAGAAGCTGGGATGCTGCGGGGGGGCCGCAGACAGTGTGTTCTGAGATGGGTCAGGCAGACCTTCCCCATTCACTCGCATTTCCTGCAGCTGAAGCAGGGAGGGAAAGAGCTCCAGGGACCACTCTTTTGGGTCTTTAAAGGCAGCCCTGGTGCTCCCAAGAGCCCGCTCCTGCCGCTGCTGCATGCTCAGCAGGCTTTTCCTGCCTGACCTCTGAAGAAACCGAGCCGTTTCTCACCCGCCCTTGATTCAGCAACCAGCTCTCCAGCTGAACCACCGCAGGCTGGATGTGCTGACGGAGAGCCATGCTCCCGAAGGGATCTGCCACAGGTGACAGTGGCGGCTCCATCTTAGGAAACAGCCAGCAGATGGGTTTCACAGGCACCGGAGTGACCCTGGAAAGCCCTTCCCCTCCCATCACCAAACATGCCTCTCCCTTAAGGAGAGAAATTGCTACAACCTGGTTATCACCAATACGAGATGTCTTTTTTTTTTATTATTGCAATCTATAAAGTAGTGTTAAAAATAGCCAGAGGACTAAAGTGTGAGCATTTAGCAGCTGACTTGGAAATAGCAACTGTCATAACCAGCAGTGCCTGGGGGGAGCAGGGCTGCGGCAGGACCATCTCATGCTGACAAACAGCCACACATCGAGAAGATTAACAGGTGACACTTGTCAGCCTTTTGTCTAAAGGGCACAAATCCTCCACTGAGCAAGGGCAGAGCAGCCTTTTGAACACGAAAGAGAAATTAACTCTCTCTTCTCTGGCCCTCTGCTTTCACTAATCATGATTCACCGGCTCTGCTTTGCCACAGCTGAATAAGAATGATTTTAACAAAGTTGAAGATTATGGGGTTTGCTGTGGAATTGGTTTTAAGTTGAACGTGACTCTGTTCTTGACCTGAAGACACAGAAAGAGTACAGGGAGGTCAGTGGCACCTCTGGGGCATCAAGGACACGTGAAGGACGTTTTGCTGGAGGACCTGCAGAACACAGCCCTCGGCTGCAGGTAAGGAAGCGGAGCAGAGGCAGCAGCAGGACGACACTCTGGAGGCTACTGATCCTGGGGTCTCCAAGCCCACCAATGCAAAGTAGCATCAGCAGAAACCTGCATGAACACTCATTTTGTTCGCACAGGTACCAGTTCCACCCCGATGTGTTGGCACAGGCTGCAAAACCCATTCCAGACACACAAATACCCATTTCTAAGCCCAAGCTGTCCCTAGCACACCGGCCAGCTGCAGGCATTGCAGCACGGACACACCTTGGGACAGCAGGGGACAGCTGCTCTTGCTGCAGTCGTTTGGACACCCACAAGAGGGAGACAAGCCCATGCAGACACCAGCCTCGCAGCTGGCAGGCACCAGCAACGCCTGCATGCAATCCCCTGCAGATTGGGTACCTGGTCACCATCCCCGACTGTATGAAAAAGGTCATCAAATAAACAATTTGTCTCCTTCATGACAGGTTTATATGCAGAATAAAACCGCATGTTCACTCCATCTTGGGAACCGTGTGCTCAAACTGGGGCTGAGATTGCCTAGATGTTCTTCTTTTTAAACACATTCATAATCCTGATTATTTAGGAAATCTGTGCAGCAGTCTCCGAAGACTGTGCTCCTGCATCGCACACTGTAGGTCAGGGCATATGAAATCTGTCCTCTGTAGTATAATTTACGAGTAGCTTAAAGGCTCTTTGCCAGCTACTTGCTTCCCTGCTCTTTCAAGGTAGCAGCATTCCCTGACCTACCCATTGCAAAGGTCCGTGCCCTTCCTCTCCACCTGCAAAGCATCACGCAGTTGGCTCCTTCACAGCCAGGCTGCCGCTCTTCATATCTATTCGGATGGAGAACTAGCATTTCAAAGTTCACTTGTAAACTGATCGGGATTTGAATGCAGAGATGGACAATGCTGATTTCAATATGAAATGGTATAAAGAAAATTCAGAGCACCTGTGCTGATCCCTCTCATGCCGCATATGTGGCTCTGCTCAGCCTCTTCCGCACCCCCACCCATCATCGTTCGCTGCACATTAGCATGCAGAGCATGTAACAGCACAGACACATTTAGGGAAAACGTATCATTAATTTCTTTTCCTGTCCATGTGGAGTTTGTCTGACCTCTTTTCTAAATCTATTTTTAAATTGCTTCTGGGACTCTCTATGCCAGGTACACCATTATGCTGCTGCAAGCGTCTGCAGAATCAGCTTGTCAAAACCTTGTAAAACTTGCAGGAAACATGGTGAGAAGGCACCTCCACAGGTCACCCAGTCCACACCCTGGTTCCAAGGCCAGAGCAGCCTTCTTTACATTACTTGTGACAGCTGCTTGTCTAACCTGCTCTTAAAATCCCTCCCTAGAGAATTTATTCCTGTGCTTTGCTATACTTTTTCCTTCCAAATCTTTTTTCAGTCCTTCCTCCTTGCACATCAGTTCTCAACACCATTTGTGAGATATCAGTTTGAAGCACAGACCAGCATATTTCCTTCATATTTCCTTGATTCTATCTGACATGACTTTGGGACTGGTCTCGATTGTACCAACTTGTAATGGCCACACGCTGGCTGCTATGTCTGTGCAGAAGAAATGCAGAGCGAGGTATTAATCTCCTGCTCCCTTCACAGGCTGGGTGTAATGCCCTTCCGTTGAGGAGCTCTGTCAAGAAGAGGGGCATTCTGAGAAGAATGTGTGTCCCCCTTGGACCAAATCCCCATTACTGCCTCTCTATTACCTTGTACATCGTGACTTTTGCAGAGCTGCACGGCTCTGTTGCTGTGGGTTCAGCCAGGTGGGTTAGTGGGGAAGCCAAACAGCTTCAACACAGCCACCCCTGGCACATCCAGAGAACAGCTATTTTCAGAAGACAGCATTTTGTCTTGTGTTTTTCATGGATTTATTCACACTTACCCACACAACCGCCTATTTGCCACCAATTCAGGCCTTCAGAAGCAATACACCCTTAAAGAAGTGCTCCACTGTGTCTAGTACATGGTTTGTGTTTGGGTCCAGGGTTCAGAAATTCTTGTTCTGTTCCCGTAAATATTTTCTAAAAGACTTTCTTTTGTCCTCTTAAGGCACAAAGTTGCCATTAATAAGCAAGTTGCCTAAATACAGCCATGCAACTGAACGGTTTGACTTGCACAGCTGAACTAACAAATTTGCTGTATGCCCACCTCTAACACAGAGCTAAGTTCTCCAGCTCTGTCTTTAAAAACCAGGGATAGCAACACCATACTTCCTCCATCCAGAAGAAAGCTGGGGGAGGGAAGTCTCCTCTGAGACTGATAACATATTTGACAGTTATTTTATTTAAGCATTAAAAAACCCCATCAGAACTCCAATTTCAGGGAGCAGGAATGTACTGTGTAACAATCACACTCATCCATATTGCATGTTAAAGTCTTTTAAATCGCATCTTACATGCAGAAGCCAAGTAGACATCCATCAGCTAAGAAGGAAGGCAGAACTGGTTAATTTAACGTCCGCTGCCCCTGCCTTTAAAATATTTATGGTGCACACGAGGAATTTTTAATGCAATACGCATCTGACTACATTGTCAGGGGACTGGGCACACAGCCCCTTACCCTGTCAAAGTTGATGTGAATGCTGCAGGAGCCTTCACTTTGGCTGGAAGTTTTCTGTGAGCATCTATCCCTGCAGGACCCAAACCCAACCTAACCCCAGCAACCACACACCTCTCTGCTGCCAGGCAATATCCCCGTCTCTGCCTCTCAACAAGCTCCACTTCTCTCCTGGCCACTCCACCTTCTGGAACATTTTTAGCACTGTGACGTGCTGTCTTATGTGCTGTAACACACTGTACTCCGCTCGTGTATCTGATTCCTTCTGCTGTATGAATTCTGCCACCTAAATGGAGCTATAAAGCCTATGCAGCAAATTATGTACAAAGATGTCCCCCATTCCCTTCCCCACCTTACCAGGCTAGCTCCGTTTTTAGCAATCACAAGTCATCTCAGACGCACTGAATAAAAGATAGCTACCTGTCTTCAGAGAGCAATTTTGCCTGGTCCCAAGAGGTTGCTGAAGGTGGGATGCACTGTATACTGCTGTAACTACAGCTCTCAAGGTCGCATTCTCTCTGAGCTGTGCTGGTCAGCACAACGGCACAAAAAGATGCGCTACCGCTGAACGGGCGGACTAATTTCTTGGTGTATTACAGAAACAACCTCCGTGCTTTTCCTGGTTTCCATCTCGAAAGGCCTTGATTTCTTATAGCCTGACCTCTATTAACAACACATTTCATTACATTTTTTAAAAGCACTTGGATAAAAGGACAGCCCTAAATTTGCTATAAATGAGTCTAGAAGTCCCCTGGCTTTGGATAGTGAAAAAGAGACATTCAGTGAATAGCTATGACATGAATCTCCTGAACGGTGCGTTTAGGAAGCAAGGCTTTTGTAATTCTCAAACAACGATGGATAAATTTTGGTGAAGGAAAGTGAATTTTCACATGGCCACATGGTCACAAGCCATGCCGGTATTTTCTCCAGCTTCCTCTTAGTTACTGCTCCACAGCAAAGCAGAGAAGGGCAGGTAGCTCTCCTAGCCTAAGTCCCAGCATTAGTTCACAGCAGCCCTGCACACTCAGGTGGGAGAACTGGCACAAGCTGTAGCCTGCAGAAACAGCACAAGACAGAACCACACCGAGAGGTGCGAGATGCCCGTGCCAGCGGCACATGTGCCAGGCTGCATTCTGCCACCTCCTCACAACGGTGGCTATGACGAAAGGCTGAATGAGCTGGGCTTGTTTAGCCTGAATAAGAGAAGACTGAGAGCTCCAGCTCCTCAAGGAGATAGTCGGAAGGACTCCCTGGGAAACAGTCCTCAGGGACAGGGGAACAGAACAGAGCTGGCAGATCTTTAAGGATGTGATCCACAGAGCGCAAGAGCTCTCGATCCCCAGGTGTAAGAAATCGGGCAAAGAAGGGAAGAGACCAGTATGGCTGAGACGAGAGATGCTGGTCAAACTAAGGAGGAAGAGGGAACTGCACAGGCAGTGGAAGCAGGGACAGGCATCCTGGGAAGAGTATAGGGATGTGGTCCGGTTGTGTAGGAATGGGGTCAGGAAGGCCAAGGCTCAGCTGGAGCTAAACTTGGCTAGGGATGCAAAGAATAACAAGAAGGGTTTCTACAGGTATATCGGCCAGAAAAGGATGGTTAAAGAAAGCGTACCCCCGCTGATGAGCGAGACTGGCAAGCTGGTAACAGCAGAGGAGGAGAAGGCTGAGGTACTCAACACCTTTTTTGCCTCAGTCTTCACTGGCAACCTCTCTCCCCACCCCACCCGAGTTGATGGATGGCATGAGGGGGACCGGGAGGGCAAAACCCTTCCTGCTGTAGGAGAAGATCAGGTTCGTGACCACCTGAGGAACGTGAACGCACATAAGTCCATGGGACCTGATGAGATGCATCCCAGAGTCCCGAGGGAATTGGCCGATGTAGTCGCCAAGCCACTCTCCATGATATTTGAAAAGTCATGGCAGTCAGGTGAAGTCCCTGGTGACTGGAAGAAGGGAAACATTGTGCCCCTTTTCAAAAAGGGTAGAAAGGAAGACCCTGGGAACTACTGACCTGTCAGCCTCACCTCTGTGCCTTCGAAGATCACGGAACAGATCCTCCTAGAAGCTATGCTAAGGCATATCGAGGCCAGGGAGATAATTCGAGATAGCCAGCATGGCTTCACCAAGGGCAAGTCCTGCCTGACGAACCTAGTGACTTTCTATGAAGGTGTGACAACAACAGTGGACAAGGGAAAACCAATGGATGTCATCTATCTGGACTTCTGCAAAGCCTTTGACACGGTCCCCCACAACATCCTTCTCTCTAAATTGGAGAGCTATGGATTTCATGGGTGGACTGTTTGGTGGATAAGGAACTGGCTGGATGGCCGCATCCAGAGGGTAGTGGTCAATGGCTCGATGTCCGGATGGAGACCAGTGATGAGTGATGTCCCTCAGGGGTCCGTACTGGGACCGGTGCTGTTTAATATATTCATCAATGACTTAGACAGCGAGATCGAATGCACCCTCAGCAAGTTTGCGGATGACACCAAACTGAATGGTGCGGTTGACACACCAGAAGGACAGGATGTCATCCAGAGAGACCTGGACAGGGTGGAGAGGTGGGCCTGTGTGAACCTCATGAGGTTCAACAAGGCCAAGTGCAAGGACATGCACCTGGGTCGGGGTAACCCCCAGTATCAGTACAGGCTGGGGGAAGAAAGGATCGAGAGCAGCCCTGCCGAGAGGGACTTGGGGGTACTGGTGGATGAAAAGCTGGACATGAGCCGGCAATGTGCGCTGGCGGCCCAGAAGGCCAACCGTACCCTGGGCTGCATCAGGAGAAGCGTGGCCAGCAGGTCAAGGGAGGTGATTCTGCCCCTCTACTCTGCTCTGGTGAGACCTCACCTGGAGTACTGCATCCAGCTCTGGAGCCCTCTGCACAAGAAGGACATGGAACTGTTGGAGCGGGTCCAGAGGAGGGCTACAAAAATGATCCGAGGGCTGGAGCACCTCTCTTATGAGGACAAGCTGAGGGAGTTGGGCTTGTTCAGCCTGGAGAAGAGAAGGCTGAGGGGAGACCCGATTGCAGCCTTTCAGTATCTAAAGGGGGCCTATAGGAAAGATGGGGACAATCTTTTTAGTAGGGCCAGCTGTGACAGGACAAGGGGTAATGGTTTTAAACTGAAGCAGGGTAGGTTTAGACTGGATATAAGGAGGAAATTCTTTACAACGAGGGTGGTGAAACACTGGAACGGGTTGCCCAGAGAAGTGGTGGAGGCCCCATCCCTGGGAACATTCAAGGCCAGGTTGGATGGGGCTCTGAGCAACCTGACCTAGTTAGTGGTGTCCCTGCTCACTGCAGGGGGGTTGGACTAGATGACCTCTAGGGGTCCCTTCCAACCCAAAACATTCTATGATTCTATGAGAGGGGATCTCATCAACACGTACAAATATCTCAAGGGTGGATGTCACGAGGATGCAGCCAGACTCTTCTCAGTGGTGCCCAGCCAGACAGGACAAGGGGCAATGGGCACAAATTCAAACATAAGAGGTTTCAGTTGAATATGAAGAAGAACTTCTTTACTTTGAGGGTGACCGAGCCCTGGAACAGGCTGCCCAGGGGGGGTTGTGGAGTCTCCTCCTCTGGAGATATTCAAAGCCCACCTGGACGATGTCCTGTGCAACCTGCTCTGGGTGACCCTGCTTTAGCAGGAGGGTTGGACTAGATCATCTCCCAAGGTCCCTTCCAACCCTTGCCATTCTGGGATTCAGGCAGGGCTCAGGCTGGTGCTGCCCTCATGATGGGAAGAGAGAGATGCTACAGCTAACAACGAGGTGCTTCCTTGTTGGACAGGCAGACTCATCTCAGATACGCCAAGAACAATCCTCTAAGTCTTTGCTAGTCATCACCTGTTGTGCTTTTCTAAGGTAAAAGTCACCTTGGCTTTCCATAACTTAATCATCTCAGCAGTAGCCAGCAAGAACAAAAAAGCCAACGAGTAGCACTTACTAGGGACTATGGCAGCTAGCAGTCTTTTGTTCCAGGTCCATTTTTGTCTTTCTGCTCCATTTTCAGAAAGAAAAGCGGTTGGCAGGAGTAAGTTATGCGAAGTCCAGAATCTATTGCTTTCTGAATGTTGTACATGGTCTCGTGCAGCTGCAGCAAAACCCAGCCAAAACAAGATGTAGGTTGTGCAAGAGCCAGGATGGAGGCTGGAGATTGCTGTTGAATCTCAGGGGTTTGTCTGCGAGTTATTCCTGCATGCGAAATTTTATCCTTGCAGTAATCTTGGTGTCCTGAGAATACCCAGTAGGCACTTGCTATAGGGGGTAACTGTGCTCTTGCGCAGATTTTTTAAGTACATACAACAAAGAAAACGTCCACCGCTGTAGAAATTTCTAACCAGTACTGACTGGTCTGGATGAACGATGAATGGAAACATCTGCATGCACGAAAGCACAACCAACCTGTCAGCAGCAGACCTGTCCTCTGACAACAGGAGGAGGACACCAAAGTTAGAGAGCAAATTGCTTCCACAGCCTGTCTGAAGGCAGACTACAGCCATAAAAATTCCCCAAACAAGGAAACAAAAAGGTAGCAGCACTGCTTAAGATGGAAGCTGAAAAAAGCAAGACTCAGAGGTGGAAGATCACCCATAATAACAGGTAAGTCCTAGAAAGTGTAAAAAACAGTCCAAGAGCCAGTCTGTTGTGAGGGATAACTTGGGAAGGCATAGTGAAGGCTGGACAGACAGCATCCCTGGTCCTCCCTGCAGCACACAACCGAGCCTGGCTGCAGCCCCTGGATGCACGGGGCCTGGAGCCTGCACGGGGCGGTGAGAGTGTGAGCAAGCGAAACCTCTAAGCGTGAAGGACTGAAAACAGTTTTGTTTAGAATAAATATCACCTTTTCCTTCTATAAGGTCTCACATTGAGTTTTATTATATTAATTTCCTACAGTGGTGCACAACCACTGTGCAGTATAAAAGCTGGGTAATATAGCCGGGGGACTTTTTGTACGGCAGAAAATTGAATGGAGCAGTGCATTGACACTGTCAGCACTTACTGGCATGTGCATGAGCTTAAAGTCCAGGAAACATCCTTTAGACCAGCTAATATTCGGTATACTTCATCTTCAGGTAAAACCCTAAAGGGAATTTTTTCTTGAAGGAGGGCCTACCATATCTGAGGAAAAGCATATCCCTACAGAATAAGCCTTACCATGCCGCCCTCCCCGGATTTCACGCACTCTGGCATTCACACAAAAAGCGGCACCGCTCAAAATCCTGCACTACAGAACATTCTTCAACTGCGAAGAATTTTGCACTGGTGCTGAGCAGCTGTAGCTTAGCTGCAGCCAGCCTGCCACAACAAACATGAAAGCAGTCAATCAGCATCATTTTAAAAGCACATTTGTATGACTGAGAGAAGGTATTTTAAGACCTTCTGCAGCAAAGTTTCACCAAACCTTTGATCACTTCAGTGTGCCACTTTTGGAAGTTGTCTTTTTAGTCCTTCAATTGAAAAGGTTGATAAAAACATGGAACTTGGGAAAACAAACCCTCATGGAAGATGAGTATCAATACAGGCTAGGGGAAGAAAGGATCGAGAGCAGCCCTGCCGAGAGGGACTCGGGGGCACTGATGGACGAAAAGCTGGACATGAGCCGGCAATGTGCCCTTGCAGCCTGGAAGCCCGTACCCTGGACTGCATCAGGAGAAGCGTGGCCAGCAGGGCGAGGGAGGGGATTCTGCCCCTCTACTCTGCTCTGGTGAGACCTCACCTGGAGCACTGTTTCCAGCTCTGGAGCCCTCAGCACAAGGACATGGAACTGTTGGAGCAGGTCCAGAGGAGGGCTACTAAAATGATCCGAGGGCTGGAGCACCTCTCTTATGAGGACAGGCTGGGAGAGTTGGGCTTGTTCAGCCTGGAGAAAAGAAGGCTGAGGGGAGACCTGATTGCAGCCTTTCAGTGCTTAAAGGGGGCCCATAGGAAAGATGGGGACAATCTTTTTAGTAGGGCCAGCTGTGTCAGGACAAGAGGTAATGGTTTTAAACTAAAACAGGGTAGGTTTAAACTGCATATAAGGAAGAAATTCTTTACAATGAGGGTAGTAAAACACTGGAACAGGTTGCCCAGAGAAGTGGTGGAGGCCCCATCCCTGGGAACATTCAAGGACAGGTTGGACGGGGCTCTGAGCAGCCTGATCTGGTTAGCAGTGTCCCTGCTCACTGCAGGGGGGTTGGACTAGATGACCTCTAGGGGTCCCTTCCAACCCAAAACATTCTATGATTCTATGAGGTTTTGAATCTGCTTCCTTCCCTGTGTGAACATACTGAAGAAATGTATGGGTAGGAGGAATTAGGGCAACCTCATCTTGCTGAAAACCAGGTTTTTGACAGTCACTGGTGAAAACCATCTCTGACCTAGGAGTATCTGCATAAGTCAGAAACCCAGCATTAAAAAGAAAATAAACCTGCCACAGCTAACACAGTCATATGAATCTTCATTTTGCCTCCCTGAGAACACAGCTATAGCAAACGAGAGAGGTAAAGAGAAATCTGATTTAGGAGAATACATTTCTGTCCCTCAAAGCCATTCCCCAAACAATTCCTTTCTTTGCTGCAGGAAAAGAAAGCAGAGAAACTGCCTTCCCACCATGTTTTGAGAGAATAGAGCCCTCTTCACTCTTTGTACTCTCAGCCCTGTTTGCTTATCACTTGCAGCTCAGACAGCCAGCTGCAATTCCCACTGGCTTTCCAGAGGAGATCAATTATCCCACCTAGGAACAAAGCATCCAGGAACCACGCAATCACAATTTTCAGAAAAGTGAGAGGAGAAACCATCCCATCCCTGGCAGAGGGGCTGTCGAGGATGTTCTGGCAGCATTCGAGGCTGGAATACCAAATGTTAGACTTGTTCTAATAAAGACATTTGGATTGCAAGACAGGATTTTTCTTTCTTTGTTGAGCTGATAGTTACAGGCCACCCGCCTTCAGGGTAAAACAGCACTTGTATGGGTGCAATATTTTGTTGGCAGAAATATTCTCTCTCCAGGAAAGCATAATCAAAGCAACCAGTGTATGCAATGATCGGACACAGACCTTTCAGAGAATTATACCCCTTCCCAGGAGGGTAAGCTATGTAAATATAAAAAGGAAAGAATTCTACTCTGCATGAAAGCATATTCTTGCCCCGCATTGCCAAGGGACTGAAATTAATCACTAATCCTCTGCATCTTGTAGCAGAGGCAGAACTCCAAGCCACAGGACGATGGCGGTGCAGAAGGAATATTTCCCCGGAGACAGCAGCTCACAGAAGAGATAAGGTACATCACGGCTTCGGAGTGACAAGATTGCTATCGCAGTCTGTGCCTCATTACTATTTCCAACCTTCAGCACAGATCTGTGATGTCTTCCCAGGGTTAGCCTACTTCTAAAGCTAAAGTAAGTCTCTCTTAATTTACAGCCTGTTACTTATTTAACACCAGAATCACATTAATCGAGAGTGCCTTTGGATATATCCCAGCATTTCAGCAGTACGGTGTACTTGGAATACCACGTAGGACTAGAGAGTGTACAGAGTGACGCCAAGTGCGGTACATGGCTTAAACAGAGCACATTTTAGGTATACAAACGTTTTGGCCTCAATACCTAGAAGCATGGACTCTGATAGTATATATTGCCCCCTTTGTTAAATACTGGTGTTTTTTTGACTCTAAAGATTCCCATGAATGGTCATCTTAATAAAATAATGATAATCTCCATATATGGCTTCAAATAATGCAAATACAAAAATGAGAATTGGAGACAAGTCAGCTCCCAAAGTTCTGCCCTAAGGATCCCCTGCTTTGCATTCTGGCATAAAGCCTAAGTGCAGCAAAGTGGGCTTGGGGTCAAAGACCGTTTCTAAAATACATTCTGGTAGGGCACTACCTCAGATGAAACAAAAGAAAGCTTGTTACCAAAAGTATACACAGGCTTCTAAATATGTATTTTGGTATCAGAATGATTATTTTGCTACAATCATCCTTTTCATCACCTTGGCACTTTTTTTTCCCCCCCAAACCAAAAAGCTATCTTGAAATAGGGCAGTTGGACAGCTATGGTGCAACATTAAAGACTACTGGCTTTTAATTTAACACCAGTAATGAGCCTCAGCTATTCACCTTGAATTATTCTTCTAAAGGCAAAGTGGTTAAAAGTAATGGGTATCTGCTTCAGCTCAGAATAATGAGGAGACTAAAAAAGTATAAAAACAGCTAGAGTGTGTGCCAGCTATGCAGGTAGAGATCTCCACTCTAATTGAATGGGCAGTACACCTGCAGCATAGGCAAGTCAGACAAACACATCATCTATCATGCTGGAGGAAAATTGATAGGTATAAGAAGAACAGTGCATCTCACAAGTGATTACCCAAGCTCCCTTTCAATGACTTACTTTCCCTCTGATCCATAGCTGTTCATGCTGTCCTCAATGGACTCATGGCTGGCTTGACGGACGGTCCGGCTGGGCATTTCCACAGCCAGCCCAGTTTCTGTGCTCCTCTGGATGGCTCCTTTCAGTCTCCGACCATCCCCATCTAGGAACAAAAGGGGAGAGAAGACAGTCAGCTACTGTTCCCAGACCTTTTTACAGTGACAGAGTCAAGGAGAAGCAGAGAAGGTCTTTCAGAAGATCAGCCTGGCATCTGGCCAGGCAGTATTTTGCACTCACGCAGTGTTTCGCTACTCAGCCCTGCTTCACCAGCAGCTCCCAGTCACCTTTGGAACAAACCCAGTGCTCCAGCAAGCTGGGGCCCAGGAGAAACTCAAAACATACATACCACCCTACCTACCCCAACCATTTGTAGCAATTAATTATGCATCGGGCACGGGTGCATGCAGGCACACAAGCTGGCTATACGTGGAGCTACCCAGTTTGGGAAGACAGCAGCAGTAACCGCAGGCAGAGCTGAGTGTACAGCCTGACCATGCCTTGAAACGTTTCCTATATCCCACGTTGCTGCCTCAGATTGTGCGGAGCAGCAGAGCCACAGCTCCTGGTGAGCATCGAGGGGGTAGAGGGGAGGAAAGGGCCAGGCAGCACCGGAGGTGCTGTGAAGGTAGGAGCCCTCCCAGACGGGCCACATGGGAATAGTTGGGCACAGCCAAAATGTTCCCTGGTGGCACCTGGAATCGCACCAGGAGTAGAAAACCCTGGAGGAGGACGATTCCCTTTTGTACCTGCCCTCGGCCAGATCGCAAAGGGAATTAAGTAGGTTCTGGTTCCTCCTGGGTACAGTCTTCAGAGGCTCAGCCCTATGAAATTAACAGCTGCTATTTTCATCCGCCGTCTCTAGCAGTCTGTTACTCAGAACAAACCATGTTATGTAATGAATATGTAACGAATACCATTACTATTAATTGCTTTAGCTGGTATTAGGAAGCTCCAGATTTCATCCCACATACAGCACTCATCCTGAAACACATCTGCTACAAGTTTTCCGAACAAAGCAGAATTATCTAAATCCTTTTGAAGTGCCCATCCGTTAACCTGGATTCAGGCAACAAACCCCTAACCCATGGTGCTCTCAGAAACCCACCAGCTTTTTGAGTACCACCTTGGAGAAGGAACAACCCAGCTATTGAGCCTAGAGAACTCAGGATCCCCAAGCACTAAAGAAAAGTCTTTCCCAACTACTTTGGCAATATGAGGATATCTTTAAGAACCTGTCTAAAATATGCAGAACACTTACTTGTGTAGCAAGCTGCCTGACCTAAAACACTTTTCTTTGGATTTTGGTGTGAACAGGCACTTTAAAAAACAAAAAACAAACAAAAGAAAACCAACAGTAAGATACCAGAAATGCTTCCTATCCTACTTCTCAAATTATACCTACACTGAAATGCAAAGGCAAAAAATCTTCTATAAACTCAGCTATAAAGTCCCTTTTCCTCTGGTATCACGAGGTTTCCAACTGGGTAAACATGTTGGCCCCAGGGCTCTGTACCAGCTGCTGTCCCCACATTTGGTGCAGCATGTGGATGCATGTCCCTATGGGCTAGGAGCGTAGAATATGCATGTACTGGGTTACCATTAACTACAGTTTGCATTGTTCGTGTGCCTAGAGCAATGTATGAAGCACATCATATAAATCAGGAAGTTACACAACCATAAAACATATTTTTAATGTGCTTTCAAAATCCAAACCTTCAGGCAACAATAACAATACAGGCATCAGTAACAGCAAATCCTCATGAAACAGCCTTACCTACTCCCCCTACAGTTCCCTTTGACACACCTTCAAAGAGCCTTGTACAGCTTGCTGGATCTTCTGACAGGGTTTCTAGGTTCCTTTCAGAGAGCATCCCACAGCCTTGAGGGCAGACTTGATGGTCCATTTAATTTGTCTCACATTCACCTCCACAAACAATCTTTCAGTCATCTACATCCATCAGTGCCCATCCCTCCTTCACGTGTGCACTCTCAGGGTGCTCATCCTTCTGCACCTCCTAGGTTAGTCCTTACCAGGGCCTTGGTAGGCAACCACAGTCAAAGCAGCAAATGACATAAATGTAGCAAACAAATTAAAAATGCCCTGTTGCCCAACTATACAACATCTATTTAAAAAAAAAAAATATCTCTTATTTCCCCAATCGAATGCGACATGCCTGGAGACATTCATAGTTAGAGGGCTATGCATCCACATCTGGCAAGAAACGAGAGGCTTGGGACAGAGCAAGGCTTTAAGTAACCCAAGTGGCTTGCTGCTTTCTAAAGCCAGCTCCTGATTCAAAACTAGTAACATAAAGCAGACAAGCCCAAACCCAAGGAAAGGCAGCACCATGGAAGACGGGTAGCACCAGAGCACTGTACGGAAACGATTCAGCTGGCATGGGGCAGGTTCAGCTGTAGTACCACACGCACAGCTTCGAACTGCTGGCTTTTTCTGAGTGGGTGGTTTTCTAGTATTGCTGATAATGACACATGGAGAGTATTATTAAAAAAAAATAAAAATGAAAGGACAGAACTTTGGAAAACAAGACGACAGGAACAGATGAACAGAATCCTTCATTCCTCCCTCCTCTTCCAGAGATGCACAGCAACTCCTGCATCTCACAAACCATCTCGCATTATTCTGGAGAAAGGTTTCTCCAGCCTTCCTCCCCTACAGTCTCTTTTTGCCAGAAGTTTCCCTTGAACAGAACAGGAGTAACCTATTTTACTAGAAAGACACGATCCCAACCCATTGCGGCCAGAGTCAAGACTGAATTAGGATAAAAAAAAAAAATCAGCATAATCACCAGAGATGCCATCAGAAATGGGATATAGGTTCCTAAACCACCCACATAAACCCTTTAGTCAAACTTTACCTGTAGTCAGCATGTAACAAAAATACAGTGGTTTAACTCCCTCAGTTGGGAGAGAAGGGTGGATCAGGAGCAGCACACCTGGAAAGGGTCAGCACAGAAAGGAAATCAATGTGGGCATAGCTGCTCTGCTCGTCTGCGGACTGAAAACATTTCACAAACAAGTCACCTCCTAGCAACCTTCTCTGGCCAGCGTGGAGCATCGCACAGGGGCTGTGCCTCCTCCTGTAACTGAAACGTTGTGCTTCAACACCTTTGCAAATCAAGAAAGTAAGTGACATGCCTCTATGTGGGTGTTGCCTGGAAAAACCATTTGTCTTAATTTACTTGTTTGCGGTATCTGGAACAAGTAAGAGCAGTATTGATGTTTTCTGCAGTGTCACCAGATTTATTCCCTGCACCTTTTCCAATTAAGCAGTAAACGACAAAGGTTAAGCACCTGGTCAAGCCTGCAGTGCAACACGCAGCTGAAGAGCAGATTCTGCTTCGGAATGACCTTGGGAAGAAGAAATTTTTTGCTCAAGTATCCCAGATGAAGATACACGGCACCTTGCAGATGCCAAGAACCAGAAGGGACCAGCAGACACTTTGCCAAGTTCTCTGTGTTGACAGGCACTTAAGATTTGCTCTGTTCAGCCAAACCATTTACGTTTGGCTAAAGAATATCTTCTAAAAAGCTATCCACTCTGGATTTGAAGATATCGAGAGATGAAGAATCTGCCATTTGCCTGTGCAGTTTATTTTACTACCTGACATTTCAAGATGTGACTTAGGTTTGTCTGGTTTCAGCTTTCACCCATCAGGGTTTTTAACACCCTTCTCCACCGCGAGGGCTGCTTTGTGTTCTCACTATGAAGACTCTTCTGCAGTGTAATCAAGTCATCTCTCAATCTTTTTTGACAAGCTAAACAGACTCAGCTCTTTGTGTTTCTCATGCTCTAGCATTTTTTTCTCCTGCCCTTGAATCTTTTTAATGATCTCCCCAGGTTTTAAATGCCCTTTTGAGAACATGCACAGCAGAATTGGAGACTGCGTTTCAGCGCAAAAACATGTACAGAGGTAAAAATCAGCTTGTAATCTCATCTTCACTGCTTCTGCTTGCATCTCTGGAGACCACAGTAAGCTCTTGGTGTAGCATCACACCTTGCCTGGATGCTGTGCTGTCCCTGCCTGTCCTTCAGGTATGACCTTGTAGAACATTATATTAAAAAATATCTAAGAAAACACATATTATTTGAAGAGAGAGAGCAAAAATTCCAGACAGCTCTACACAACTCTCCCACCCTCAATATATTTACTATCCTTCTAATGTGCATATTGCCTGTGAATTGAGTGAGGTTTAAATTCATGCTTGCTCCACATCAAATGAAAACGCTGAATAGCACCAGGCCTTCAAAAGAGCCTCCTGCCTTTGAGGCTTTTCCTTGACAACTGCTTTTTGAAATCTGAAGTAAGTTTTTAATCTATTTATCACTATCACACTTTTTAGGGTCATGTTGTTCTAGGACAAAACCCTTACATACTTACCACATTTACCCAGATAACTGCTTCTAGTAAAACTTGGAGGGAAAAAAATGTCTGACAAGACCCATTTTCCTTAAATCCTTCTTGACTGGTATTAATTATATTCCATCATTTTGTTCTTTATTAATTAGATCTCATTATCACATTTCCCCTAATTCTGTCCGTGAGTGACATCAGACCAACTAACCAAAAGTTCCCTCTAGACAACCCAGTAACAGACGAAAGTGAGTAAGGTGACAGTGCAGGTGCCCTGCATAGCACAGAGCATCCTTTGGAGAGTTCCCTTCCTTACATATATTTTCAGCTGTCAACCGCATCGAGAGGCAGCTCTTCTCAGGGATGATGCCATTCCTGCAGCAGAACTGACTGCCACCAAGAATTTTATTTGTCTTAAACCTTGGAGGTGGAAAAAAATCAGAGTGGAATTGTCCCCTTCTCTCCCCCAAGGAAAGAGTCACCATTTCTCGTGTCCTCTTCTATGTCAGTCTAATGCACAACTCGTCGAAGCCCTTCCTCTCTGCTACTGACAGGTCTCTCCATGCTCAGAGGCCATCAGGTCTTGAAACATCTATGTGAGTTCTGCAATAGCTCATCTCAAGGTCATGATTATATAATTATTACTCCAACACAGAATTACTGTAGATAGATGTTTATGGAGTTGATGTTTCCGAGGAACAGATCATGCCCCTTTCACTATTATCCCTACACTACCTCCTCTCTTGTCGCTTCCTTTTCCCCCATCCAGGTGCTTGGTACCTTCCTTCTCTTTTCCTTTTTGTTTTCAATTTTTTCCTCCACATTCACTCAGTTTACTGGATCCTACCAACACAAAAAGAAACCAGCATGATGCATGTGCTATGGACCCTCCCATACTTTAGAATTAATTGATATTGATTTAAGCCTGAGATTAGGAATTGATTGAATTTCAACTTGATCAGCTTTGCTCCTAAATTAACCAACTGCTTCCAAGCACAGAACATGTTGGTACCCAAAGCACATGGCCAGGCAGCACCAACACAGGCCACCCAATACACACCCAAGGGTCTGGCAAAACAGCCTGGTTAGCGTTTTTCCTTCCCAAACTTCACCTTGGGGTGCAAGGTGGAAAGGAAGGGAAATCAGTTGGATGCTTGCTTTCAGGTTGCGTTTGTTCCTACTGCAAAGCTCTGAGCAAAATAACATTTTGTCTTTTCCAGGAAAGACTAGTCCAAGCCTGAGTGAAGAGACTGCATTTCTATTGCTTTTCTTACCCAAGCCAAGCAGCATGCATCGATTTACATCCATACATGCTGCAGGGTATCGACCTGGGCACGCTCTGCTCTCTGGCTTCACACCTGGATTCCTCAGCAAGTGAATTATCTGCTTTGCTCCAAAATGAGACCCAGGTACAGACCAGCACTTACAAAGCATGGAAAATTGACAACCCCAGCAGGGAAACAGAAAAACCCATCTCACAGAGTCGATGCAACCTTTGGAGCACATTGCAGATCACACAGAAGCAGACGAGCCGGGATGAGGGGAGTGAACATCTGCAACAGCAAAGCACATCTGCAGTCAGCATGCAAGGGCACCAGGGGTGCATGGCCGGGCGGGACAGGACCTGACTGCCTGCAAAAGAGAAGCCCTGAGCTACGCAGCAGTTTATACCAAATCTGCTTGCTCTATCCTTGGTTCAGATGTGGTCTCGCAAGCCCTTTCATCTCCCACAGCCACAAACTTCACTCTTAAGGTCAAAACCAAAGAGCTGACTCTTGCTTTCTTCTCCATGAAGATCTGCCCCAGAGAAAAGATGATACATGCCAGTTTGGGGCTGAAAATGAAGAAGGGAAAACACCAAGCACGCATCTGGATATTATCACCTGCTGAGATTAGGAAGAAGGTCCTTAAGTCCAACAACTGGTCCCTGGCATGCCTGTGGGCAAAAAGCAGCAGTGGGAGTCTCAGCTGAGCACCTGGGAGGCTGCTGAAGCGCTGACCATTTCACCTACTTCTTACTTTCAAAAACTCTGAGAAAAAAGCCAACACGCTGGCTTCTCCGCTTCAAACTCTGTCACTGCATTGTTGTTCCTAATGGGCTTAAAAATAAATGATTGTTTTCTGTTTAGTCAGATGCTGAATCCCTACAGACATGTGCTAAGATTTGTGTGCCATGAATCAATTCAGAGATGAATAAAAGAATTCCATCGGTCGACTTCAAAGGGAAAAAAGAAAAGTCTTCCCACAGCCTTGCATGAATATCCAACACCTGCGACAGCCTGGCACACACTGAGCAGAGCGGCTGTCGGGGTGGGCATCTCAGGCCCTTTACATGGGTATCCGTGTTCGGAGCAAGCCATGCTGCTCTCCTAAGAGGATGCTACTGTGGAGGGGGGAAAAAAAAAAAATATATATATATATAAATACTGGATTGTCACTTCAGAATGAAGTTTAACAAGATGAACTCAATCTCATCGTTCCTGGCAAGCTCTGACATTCTGCCAAGTATTCCCTACATCAACATCCTAATGGAGTGTGAATTATGAGCACCTAAAGAGAGGCAGTTTGTACTGTGCTCCAGAACATGCCAGACTATCATCACAGCCTGAATAATCCACCAGAAATGACAGAAAATGGCTGGGGATAAGCAGGGGCACTAATCAAGCTGTTTGCTTCGTTTCCCTTGTCCTAGTTTCAGGCACTAATAAAATCACACCCTTTCTTTCCAAATTAAGCAGAAAATCTTCTATGGGATGGGAAAAAAAATATTTCAACATGTTAATTCTTAATCTGTGCAGATTAAGTACATCCACAGGGTTGGGAAAGGTCAGTCAACTCTTCTTATGAGAGCCAGAAAATAACAACTATTTGTATTGCTGTGACAGCTACAGACCCCAGCTGAACGCTGAGCAGGGCCAGGACACCCTACCCACACGGGCCGCCGATGGAGATGTCAGTGAGACACCTCCTCCCAACTCCCACCCACAGCACCGTCACCAACACATCCCACTGCTCCTGGGCCACTATGGTATTTTAGCACCAAAAAAAGCTTTCTGCCATCCTAGCGTTCAAACCTGCCTTTCCTTGCCCACACCGACAGGCAGTGGTTGCACCTGTGCCCAAATGCGTGCACATCAAACCAACTCCCCCCTGAACCCCTAATTTTTTCGTCTTCTTCCTCACTGTTAAAAGATGACCAAAAATCATTTACAGGGTTGTTTTTATTAAGTAGGCACCTGGCAGCAGTCTCGGAGGCTGCCTTCCCTTCTTGCCCACTGAGCTTGAGATGCACAACAGAAAGCTTCCTCTGGCAGAAGGGCGGCTCACAACAGAGCTGTGCATGGCACGGGAGCTCTGCGAGCCTTCAGAAAGCAACAGCCCTGCTTTGAAAGCCTAACTGTAGCTTAAATTTAGGTAGGACAAAGCTAACTTTCTTCCTCTTCTTCCAATAAAAGCTACTATGGGAACACAGCCCAGACACTCCCTGGCACAGCCTGTCCTTCCCTCCCACCACCCCAGCCAGACAACCCTGGGAGAAGAGCATTTCGCCCTCCATACTCCTCCCACCCCACCAGCATGAGCAGGGGAAGCACCAAACCCCACACCTTGGTTTTCAGGCTTGCCTGCAGCTCCTAACAGCCCCACGACCCAGCCCAGATCCCCAACCCCTCAGCCACTTCAAAGCAGCAAGGCGTTTTCTCCTCCAAACTGGCCTAAGCTGCCATTTGTTTTAAAACCAGCTGCCTGCATTTAAGCAGGATTCCACCCCCACTGAGATGTTACCACCTCTTGTAGGCTGGGGAGAGCAATGATTAAAGCCATGGTTTTGCGTCCCATCTTCACAAGATCCATTTTCATATTTTAAACTAGGAAAGTGTGATATATTTTTTTCTGCTCCTTTTGAGGTTAAAAACAAATAGTTCCCATGACACTATTTTTAATTTTGACCTTTTTGATAATTCATCTGTATATAAAAATTAAATGGCCAAAATTTTCATTTTAAAATGTCCAAAGAAAAAGTTCTGCAATTAACATGTAGCCAGGAAAATAACTCTGAGATTTTTTTTCTTCACTGACAAAAGAGAGAAAGCTAGCAAACCAAAAGGTAAACATATATATTCCACTGTCAATGGCTTTTAAACAGATTTTTTGACCACCATAAAAAATTGTTTAGCCTTTCATCATAAAAAAGTTGCTTTACCATAACGCTAAGTAAAACGTCTTTCAGAGTATTTCACAGGAACTACTTTGCAGCTAGATCCAACTCTTCAGAATTCTTTCCATGTCTCTATTTTGTTTGCAGCAGCAAGATCCAAATAGCTGCATCTAATGGCTGCTTCTGCATTTTTATTTTTATAAGAAAATGGAACACGCTGCCCCCTTCTCTTCCCCCAATCTGCCAGGCTTTGCAGGAGAGTCTGTTAAATGAAATGTCCACATGCACACAGAAAATTCACTGCTGTAGTATTTCTTCAGCAGCCTAGCAATGAAACCCGAGCGCTGCCCGTCTGCAGGCCCAGGTCTCCGGGGTCAGACAAGCACGGGACTGCTGATGCACCAGTCGTCCCTGGAATTGCTGTGTGTCTGGGACAGACACGTCCCAGGCTTTTCTTCATCTTCTGTGCTTGGGCAAGGGCTGAGGACTTAAAAAAAAAATTACTATGATATTTATAATGCAATAAATGCCATATATATACACACACCACTGTGATTGCACAGCAACGAGGGGATCTGATCTTTCCTCTTCTTGGATTTTGTGGTTTAAGCCTCACTAAGAGTTTAACTCCCCCTCTTTGACATCTGCCCACCTGGGAGGCCCCAGGGGTCTGCTATCTGAGTATATGCCAAGTCATGGAAAGTTCAGCTGATGGGCTCAGAGAACAGGTACGTTCGGCTCAGCCACAGGCAATTAATAGGAAAACATGAGTGATTTTATTTAAACGTTGTAATATTTACTCCCTAGAAAGCTGGGGGAGATGTCAGACATAGTACCAACAATCAGCAGTGCTTTAAGGCAAAATGTTCTCAGTTCAAAACTCTTAAAACTTTACCAGCTATGAAGATCTGGGCATAAAGAAAACGTGAAAAGCCGAGAGGTGGGTACCTGGTTTGTCTGCCAGGACCATCCCAGGGCTTGCTGCGTGCTATTTCACAAGGAAGACCAGAGGTGGAGCCAATCGGTGTCCCTGTGGCTGGAAGTCCTCCAGCTACCCAATGTAAGTTATGAAGGCCAGATCAGGATCTCTACTTAATTACAAGTGAGTTGAACCAGAGCACTCTGTCCTAATTCAGCCGTCCATCTCGCTCTATTAATAACTCCGAGAATGTTGCTTAAGTCCTGGATCTGAAATATGAATGAGCCTGAGCTGCAGAAAACCTCTCAATTTAGAAGAGGATCACAAAAAATGAGGTGACTTCACAAAAATAAAGCAGCTAGAAAGCATCATTGTAAGAGAAGG
The DNA here is from genome assembly GCA_034008185.1 of Gorsachius magnificus. Classification (NCBI taxonomy): domain Eukaryota; kingdom Metazoa; phylum Chordata; class Aves; order Pelecaniformes; family Ardeidae; genus Gorsachius; species Gorsachius magnificus. Next base: position 15,405,116 of record CM067091.1, read on the forward strand.
TTGGCATGAGATGAAAGAGCTGCCCTGCCCATACTTCGCTAAGCCAGGAGACTTTGCACGAGGCTGTTCTATCCCTAAGCCCGCTGAACCCCTCTGCTCGCTAACTGCTCCCCCAGAAAGGGCCCAGCACCCCGCTCTTCACTCAGAAGCTCTTTGGACCCAAGCAGTGGGCAAAACAACTTAAGCAGCCTGTTTGCAAGTTGTGTTTTCCCAGTAGAAGAGGACTCCGAGGCCACGAACCTCCTGAAGCAACCAACGCCTCTTGAAGAAGCTGACGTACCTTTCTACCTAGGATTTATAACGCTCAGGTCCAGGGTTTTGTTTTCACTCAAAATGCTACTTTTAAGCAGAGATTATGTATCAGATCTTTTCTTCTGGGACCACTAATTTGGGTCTTTCTCTCTACCCAGAGCCATCACAGGGTCTTCACATTGTCCACCTCTCCACCCAATTTGGCCAACACTGGAAAGTATGTGCGGCATTTATAGGAATGACAGAGAGAGGGGAGAGGATGAGGACAGGGCTCTGCCTTATGCACTTAAGAACGAATTGCCTCCCTCAAGTTCACAGCTAGAGCAGGTAAAGTTCAGTTTTGGCACAGATAAAATTCAGGGGGAAAGAGCTGACAAGGCCAGATTTATTAACAAGACTTTTCCCCTCTGTCCCATTGATGCCCTTTTAGGAGCGAGTGGCTTTGTCAAGACCGTGTGTGTGTGAACACAAAGAGCAAGCAATGGTCTTGGCACAGTGAATGAGTCATGCAACCTTTAGTTCATTTGTTATAAACACAATTAAAAACATAGCCACATTTCTTTAACAGGCATGAAGCCACAGAACCCTGGAGTCATTCATAAACTAGAATCATGGTGCAGAATTGCGCTTAGAATAGCATTTGATTTGTGTTTAGACTGGGCTGTAATTACTTCATCATATTTTCCTTAAGGAAATGAATGATCAAATTCACAAGGAGTTGACTTTAATTATACACACTGCTTAATAACTTGCGTCCATTTGGAAGCAATTATTTGATCCACTGTAGAAGCAGAGAGGGGGAGATGATGGTCTGGTTTCCAGAGAAGTCAAACAATTTCAGGCATTCAGCTTCTAATTCCAGGCAATTTCATCAGATGACACAACTATCTGTGTCAGGCTTCACCAGAGGTGCTTTCATGTAATACCTGTAGTAAATGCTAAGGGAAGCAAGCAAGCCAGAACATTTTTCACCTCTAATTCCACACATTGCTTTGACTCACACAGAGACATCCTTTGACAGGTCCATGTCCATGCAGTGCCTGTTCTGCCAGGCAACTACCACATCCCACCACAGGTGCGCTAACAGGAACCATTTTCTTCCCAAGTGGTACAAAGAAAAGCACAAAAACCTCCGCTTGCCGCACGCCAGTGTTGCTGAAGCAGTGAGCACGGCGGGTGGCTGCGTTTCCCTAAAGCCTGGGGAAGAGCCCAGTGCTTTCTGGCAGGCAGAGAGAGAGGATCTGGCACAGCAGCAGCCCAACTCATTCACCGGCTCTTCCAACCCACAGACAAGAGCTCTGGATCCACTGCACTCATACAGGTCCTCTCGCACAGATACCTTGTCAGGATCTGGGATCACTTTAATACAGCCCAAGTGCCTGGTTCTGCTTGGGTGGAGTGAAAGGAGGGCACCCTGCCCTTCATGACCACGATAATTTGGCTGCAGGCGTTTCTGGACAGCTAGAAGACAGGGTCAAGCTTCGATACTCAGAAGCAGGTCAGGATCAGCCACCATGCTGCAGCAGTACCTTACAATATGCAGTGATTCATGGTGACTAAGAAATCAAACTGGTCAAAACACCACGTTTCATCTCATAGCGAACAGCCCTGCCAATCATACATCACAGGTATCTGCAACTGGTGACAAGTCAAGCCATTAAACACAGAAAACACCATCCAATACCCAAACCAGAGGTGCTGAAATTTAACTAGCAGCCTCCTAACAAAAAAAAAAACCCAAAAAATTAAGCAAAATTTTCACAGCCTAAACCCTGAAGAGATGCACACAGACTCTCATCTGAGCGATAAACTCTCCCACAGACGAACATGGCAGACACATAACTGCCTCCTACATCTGTCTTCTGCATGCACTAAAGCAGTGCTCAAATATAAAACCACCCCAAATTATTTGAAGTCCGTTGGGAAATTCAGGTCAGCATTTGTCTAAGCAGAGTACTGAGCTTCCAATAGAGGAAAAAAAAGCCCTTTGGCCAGAGCTGGAAAACAGACATGACACCTTCATCTCTGCTGAAAGATACTGGAGAATTTGGGAAACCAACCAAAATATCATGTCTGTTTGAAGATTACTGATTAGAGGGAAAAAAAGCCATCAATGGAGCAGATTAATATGTTTTAGGAACAATACCAAAATCTAGTCTTCTCAATTACCAATGATTAGATGCAGGAAGAATCAGTCCTTTGTCAAGAAGAGACACCCTATGGTGTTCAGTATTGTACTGAATGGAATTTGTGTTACTCAGTGTAAAACAGTTGCACACCAGCCCATCTTCAGGAGAAGCGGATGGCTGTTGTGGCATGGCTACCCCATGACATGTATGTGGCACCAAGTTCACCAAAATCCCATGATTTGTGCCAAATATTTCTAAATACATTTTGTAGAAGGAGCAGTGATGAACAAAGCACTTAGAGCCCCTCGGTGATTTCTCTCTCCCTTGAGAGCAGAAAAGAGAACAGATGAAGAAGAAATAAGAGAGAAGTACGGACTTGCAATACAGCCAGATTCAGCCTTGCAGACAACACTGCCAGTTCAGGAAGATCAAACATGCATTACAGAACAATATGTGTACTTATTTAGGAGTGAAAAAATAGTTTTAACATAACTAACAACAAAAAAAAATGTTTGATGGGAACCTCTTTATAAGATGTGCAGCCAACGACTGACCAACAGTAATGAAACAAGTTCAGAAGAGGACACTTATGAAGCACAAGCGTCTGTGTAACCTGCTTCCTTTTTATACTTGCAGTTAACTTATACATTTCTATTCTCATACTCAAAGACTGGGCTGACATAAAAAGGCCTTGAGATTTCTCAAGATGGTACTGGTGAGGTCAGAGAAGTTCATTTCAGATGCAGCACAATCTCCTTCCGTCACGGACCGTGCTCCATTTAATAACTGTGCCAGTAACCTGCGTGTTACAGCCACCTACCCCACGTTAGCAGTATGAGGGTGGAGCTATGCCATCAGGCTCCAGCCTCCACATATATTTCAACTAGCACGGAAAAAAACATAAGGAGATAGAACACACAATTTTGAAAGCGAACTTCAGAGAGAGACCCTCAGTCCCAACCCATTCACAGTCCCCGATCATGAGTCAAAATTACAAAGCAAGCTCAGGAGTGAAAGAACATCCTTCCCTCCTCCTCCTCCTCCTGCCTGCGGAGCCACAAGTTCAGGGCTTCGTTTCCTTGGCAACAAAAAAGAGCATCACAACAGCCTCCTCGCTAGCAAATGGCATATGAAAATGTGTCATTTTTTTCTCTCTGGTATCTTTTATCACTAGGGAAGAAGCCTGAACTCAGAACTCACCACTCAGCAAAGATGGAAACAGATATCCATTACTGCTATTTAAAATGTAAGTATCTTTGGCGCCTTTAAGCTTGTCCAGAGATAGGTAGTGGTAAGGGATTTTAAACTTTAAAAAAAAAAAACCAACCTTGCTGAAGTTCACCTTTAAAGACAAATTATAGAACTTGAGTAGTTTGGTGAAAAAAATGCAGCTCATAAAATTTAAGGTCTGTATTTTAGATTCTGTTAATATTCACTTTTGAAAAGCATTAGAAATGAAGATTATAAATTTAATAATGTAACAAAGGGGAGGAATTATCCTCCTCCCCATATAAAAAGGCAATTTGTTCTTGCCTATAAATTGACTTTCTATTACTGTCATTAAACCAGCATAATGTGCTAAAATTAGGGTCTACCCCACCACAGCTCTGTGGCAACCCACAGCCCAAGAACTCATCATGCCAACAACTGAGAAGACATCCTCACCAGGCAAGAGGGGCAATGGACATGGCTCCCGGCCCAGGAGCAGGCATCTCCTCGCTGCAGGACTTTGTGGTGCTGCTGCACATTAACAAGGGTTCAAAAAGCAACTGGACAAAATTAATGAGGAAAAAAAGACAAGAGTGGAGGCAGTCCCTAAGCCGCAAGTCAGTGGAGGCTGCGCCAGCACCCTGAATTATAGAATTGTTTAGGTTGGAAAAGACCTTTAAGATCAAGTCCAACCATTAACCTAACCCTGCCATCCCACCACTAAACCATGTTCCCAAGAACCACGTCTACCTGGCTTTTAAATACCTCCAGGGATGGGGACTCCATGGGCAGGGATGGGCAGCCCATTCCAATGCTTGACAACCCTTTCATTGAAAAAATTTTTCCTAATGTCCAACCTAAACCTGCCCTGGCACAACTTCAGACCATTTCCCTTCATCCTATTGCCCATTAACAGGGAGAAGAGGCCAACCCCCACCTCGCTACAGCCTCCTTTCAGGTAGTTGTAGAGGGTGATGAGGTCTCCCCCTCAGCCTCCTCTTCTCCAGACTAAACAACCCCAGTTCCCTCAGATGCTCCTCATAAGACTTGTGCTCCAGACCCCTCACCAGCTTTGTTGCTCTCCTCTGGGCAGCTGCTACTTGTGGGGTTAGGAGGTGGGCACTCATAAAAGAGGCCAAACTCACAGTTGGTGAAAGCAGGGCTCTCTGGGAAGAAACCACGCTTCTGCTTTCAGGTTTCACCATCTCCCATTTAGCTGTGCATTACACAGGGATGGTGGTAGACCCATATTGCTGGTGATCAGGAGGTCAGGCTGATGCCTTGTCCCAGCACTCATCTCCCTCATGGGTTTCCTCCATGATGTTGGGCTCTCTTACCATCTCCCTGACTTTCTCCAGACACCTTTGCAGACACAGAAACCTCTTACTCCTTCCATTTTGCCACAACACAGAGAAGTGAGATAACAGTCCTCAGACTCCAGCACTCTCCCATTCACTTCCTAAGCAGCTTCCAAGTTTCCCTCCTCCATAGCTCATGCAATAGGTTTCCTGGATGTCCTGCATGGTCTCCCTGCTCCATCTCTGCCCAGCCCACCAGGGCAGGCCCCATCCTCCTGTAGAGCACCCACTCACCCTCTCACTCAACATGCTCATGTCTAACTCCACCAGTGCCTGGACCATCAGGAACGATGCTGCAATGCCCACACAAGAACTTGCCTTGCAGCATCAGCAGCAAAACCTATGTTCAGGGGTCTCCTCAAATGGGCAACTACATACAAACAACTCCACTGGAAAAATGTTAAAAATTGTACTGTCAGGTCTTTACTGTCCCATGTCCCATAGCTCTTCTTCCGTCCCTAAGTTACTGATGGGTTATGACCTATTTCAGTAATAGAAACCTCTTTGCCGCTTCTCAGCACTGGCACCATACCTCCCTTTCACCTGTAACGCACCTACGCAGCTATACATTAATTCTGTCATTTGCCCCCCCCCCCCTTTTTTTTTTTTAAAGTTGTTTCACCCATACTTCATGCAGCAGGCAGCTAGAAGACTTGCTCACGTCTTATTCACTTCTAGAAGAAATCTGAGCAACTAGCACTGGGGAATTAGTTTACAGCACCTGCTCATGGTTCTTGCCCCTCCTTTGCTTGTGAATTGTGCTAAATTTTAAAAGAAAATAAGCTGGTACTTGCTCAAGATTACCAAAGAGTAACCTGGGTCAGTGCACCCAGGAGGTGCTCTGTTCCTGAGCAAGCAGGCTGGCATGCCAGGCCAGCATAGGACCTTCAAGCACGAACAGTCGGCTCTGAGGAGATGTGCCCTTTGCTGAGGGTCATGACAGGTCGGTTCTTAGACTGCCAGATGACTCTCACTAAGTGCAGTCGTCAATATTTGCTTTAAAACTTCCTATTTACCCAACTATTCATTCGAAGGAGCTTAATGGTTGGAATAATGACAGAAAATGAACACGAAGGGAACTTGTGATAACCAAAGCGAATCCATTTGCAACATGCACAGAAAGCACTTTGCAGTCTCCACCAAAGCCTGGCTTTAGCCTCCCTGCTGAAGCAGTTTCTAGGTCATAACACGTGCAGATGTTTGGAGGTCTGTGTTTTGTCCTTGGCCTAATTTGGAGAAAGATGCTACGTTTTCCTTCTGCTCTGACTGCGCGTTTCAATCCAAGTAAGCCATAATGCCATGTTTGACTTTGAAGTCACCACTAAATTTTAGTCCTCTGGATCCATGAATGACTCGTACACCTTTCCGGTACCTATAAGCCGTACTCCTTCTTAAAGTGTCCTCCTGTTGTATCCCTTCTCCTTAGAAATTTTACTTTACCAAGCATGAGTTGGACCTTCTGGTTATTACACAATATTTGTCTTTTTCATGTATTTTCTGCTACAGATACGTGCCTTTTCCCCCCATATTCTACTGCTGTATAAAGGCAGCTTTCCCCTCCAACAGTCCCCTCTCCTTTTCACAGCTGCTTAATGAATTCAAAGTGTGACATTTTGTTTTCCACAGTGAGGTATAAGAGAAGCTGTAAACCATCACTGTGAGATGAACTAGAAAACACAGAAGGCAGCAAGCCCTTCCTACCAGTCAGCCACATTCTCTCAACAGCACCCACTATACATTGCAAGACTCAGCTTGTACTCAAATAATCAACAAACTTCATTAAACAAATCAAAATGCCAACTTCAGGAAGAATATACAAGCTTTTACACACAAGACAGTTTCACAAACACCAAAGAGATTCTCTCCGTATTTTTGATACTCGATGTGCTATCCTACCTGGCCACCTGGATGCTCTGCTCAAACAGCAGTGCCAGGATCCAAGTGGATTTAAAGCCTAGAAAGACTTCCCAGAGCACTGCACAAATTCCTCTGATGTCACCCACACAGGAGGCTACAAGTTGGCACCAGTAGTTGTCAACATTTTGTTTTGATCTTCCGGCAAACAAATCCACCCTCTGAAATGTTTGCAGGATGCAGAGATAAAAAGAGTAATGAATAAAGACCAAAGGAACTTGAAGGGTTTATTTTTACCAAGTAATCAATACCTTCTGGCAGTCTTCCTCCAGCTCTAGTAATACCAGTGAGGACAACAACCCTTGGCAGGTTTTGTACGCTGCTCTACAAACTTTATCTAATCAACCATCACAATCTACTTCTGAAAAAAAGAAAGCATAATCTTAAAATTCTTCTACAGCAAGAGAGAGGCAGAGAGAGGATGAGCGTTGGGAAGGGACGCTCGTGGATAAAACAAGGTTAGAGTTTAGGAGTGCCAGTTCTTGCAGGCCCAATCTAACAACCACGCCGTCCCTCCAGGAGCAGCTATGGGAAATGGTGTGTTAGTCACACAACACATGCTCGCGTTTGCATCTGTGCTTAGCACAACCCTTGGTTTCACTTTGCTTCCATAAAGCATTAGGACAACTGTCCAAGCCAACTCATTAATAAATCAAATGACAATAATACAGCTGGAGGGAGATGAATTATTGAACTCAAAGCATTTTAGTGCTCAGAGACAAAATTAAACTCCATAATCTGGGAGCTACTGAAGACAGAGTGTGATTTTCCTCGGAACAGTTTTACTGGCACGCTGTCAACTACCAGTCCGGTGGAAACCTCAGTGAGGAAACACCATCTCACCTCTTCATTAGGACACGACAAGCAATGGCAGCAATCTTCTCAACAAAGAATTATCCCTTTGCAATGACTGTGGATACTTCTATATGACCATTTCCCCACCTTGGCTCCACTGGAGCCAAGCAGGGGATCCATCCCTGAAGCACTAAGCAGTGGCCATGCTGGGCTAGCACGGAGTGGCTGCGGAGATGGATCACCCTGCTCTTGCAAAGGTGTAGGTGTCACTGCCCCAGCACCCAGCTGCTGGCATTTCTCTACTTTCCAAGTGTAGCCTTAACACTTGGTTACAGCTCCCTAACCAGGAGGTCGGAGCTCCTCCTCTTGATATGGCAGTCCTGTGGTCCTGTCAGCCTGTTTTTACTTTATGCTGTCCGCTTCCTAGAACATCCCAAATCAGCAGTGAATTTTCTCAAAATGGGGAATGAAAGCCCACCGCTAACGCTGTGTGACCTCCTCTCTGTAGGTAAGCCAGGACATGGGAAGATAAAACTAGTAATAATTCACAAGTCTCACTGGAAGACTCTCACTGGTCTTCTGGACACCTCTTGCTGATTAACCCCTGATGCCCAGCAGATGATGGGCAGATGACAGTAACCCATTTACTGATCTCTTTTCCATCCAAACTCAATTTATGTGACTAGCCCTGCATAAGAGTCAGCTGAAATTTCATATATACCATCTAGTCCTTGGGATCTATTCTCCTCTTTTCAGAGCTGGCAATTCCCATTAACTCCCATTGCAGTGCAGCACGGACACATGTATCCAGGCGAGAACTGAACTCTTCTAAATCCTGCCTGCTAAAATCAAAAGCACCCTGCACAGACTGTTATAATACAATGGAAAGATTTTCCTATTGAAAGCATTATAAATAAAACAGCAGTTGCATTAAATAAAATATTTTTTTCTTCCACATTTGTGCCCAAACAACAGAACTATATTCAAAAGATCCCAATTATAAAGCAGTGTATAATATAAATCCATTTCTTACAGAGTCATTTGTCCCACAGCGACAGAATATTTCATAGTGATACATTTTATATAGATGGTTTTATCTTTGAAGATTAACAGATTCCTGATACACACCTCTGATAACTACTTCACTGACAAGATGAAAGTCACTGCAGAAATGTTGTTGAGAGCTAATTATTTACCGCAGCTTCAGATTATTTACACTTCACACCCCAGGCCTCTGACACTGTGGAAGGTCTGGAGCTCTCCGAAGTCCACAGCCTCCAGGAGACGTTGCAGGATTCCCACCGTGGTGGGCAAGGAGGGCTCAATCCGCCTACAGTCCCTCATGCCCAGCAGGGTGGCGTGCAGGGCTGCCTGCACACAAAATTACATCCCCCAACCTCTCATCACTTGCAGTTCAAGGCTGAATTCTTGAAGATATTTAGCCTCTTGACAACACAGATACTGGATCAGTGGGAACTGGCTTGTGAAGTATTCTTTAAAGCTCTGGGGACTCTTTAGGTGTCTAAATATCTTTGCAAACCCAACCCTCGCTCTAAGCACACAACCCAGGAGCAGCAGCTTCCCTTGCTGCCAAGCAAAGATAAGCTTTTGAACTGAGCTGCCTCTCGAAACAAGACTGGTCTCTCCTCTTTCTCCATCCTCCATAACTTCTGAACTACACTGCACCGAGAGGTCAGGTTTCAGAGGTGGCATATTCCCAAAGATTCATGAAGATGAGCACCCATGGACAGAAGAGAGATTTGAATTCATGCCCCCTGCCCCCAAAGGAAAGCCTGTTACAGTTCAGCCTCTTATCTGCCCCAAGAAGCAAGATCCAGGTGACCGGTGAGGACGGATGCTCCAGCTATGCCCAGATTGCAGCCTGAACGTCCAAACAAGCCATGGGGATGGCAGGAGCCAGCAGAGCCCCAGGGGGGTGTCCGGGAAGGAGAGGTGTAATGAGTTCACTTATGCCTGTGACAGCTCTTAAAAGGCTGGGAGGAGCACTGACTGAAACGTAGACTTCCAAAACTGAGTCAAAACCAACTTAGAGACCTAAATCTGTTCCGTTCCCACTCACGCATCATTCCAGTTTCTGTGATTTTACAGTCAGATTCACCTATTTGAAAAAGTTTTTCTCTTCTCTTCTCTCCCAACACAACATGAAAGCCCCAAAGAAACTGGTGGGGAATTGCTCGCCCTGCAGGGAAACAGAAACTGCCCATCCTTCTTTAGCCGGTCCCTGCTAAAGAAACAAGAAACTTGTATCAGCTACATACCATTACTTAGGCCCAACTTTGTTGCCATAAATAAGCAGTAACAGGGGAAAAAAAAAAGTTACTTTTGACATTAATGAGATTTTTTTTTAAAAAAAAAAAAAAAAAGAGAGAAAACCAGAGAAACTGCTTCTTCCAGTGTTGGCAGTGTCTTTTCCAGCAAGGAACAGACAGCAGATGCCCCTGTAGCTCCCTACCCTCTAGGAAGCACACACACCACAAATCAAGGGTTACAGAACGATTTAACCGAGGCTCCATACTGCAACATCAACTGTAAATGATCCTCCTGATAGCCAAACTCAGCTGCGGTCAACATTTCCCTATCCTGTAGCGCTGCTTCAATGCTCCCAATGGAAGAATTATGTCAACCACAAATCTTTCAGTCAAAGCATCTCAGTATTAGGATAGCACTTTCATTTCTGTGGGCTTTTATTGGTTTGAGACAAATCCTGAGCTTTAAACCAGACGGGTATATAACTGTTTCCTCTAAGACACAAGAGAGCAGATCTGAGAGTGGCTGTAGGCCCAGCTTGAAGGGAAAACATGGCTAGGAGCAACGCGAGCACTGATCCCAAAACGTCAGACACACACAGATGCTACAGAAAGGAGAAAATGCAGAGTTTGCTCAAAGTCCTCAACAGTATATTTACTAAGTACACAGAGGAGTTCAGTACCTCCTCGAAAGTTATAATTGAAGATGCAGTGACAAGAAACCAGAGACAAAATCCAGTCCCAGATCAGGCGCTACATAAAAGACGTGACAAAGTCAGTATTAAGACAAAGAGTTACACCCAGCAACTCCACATTACTGAGAGCAACTCCTCCTTGCTCCTCTAAGCCCTGTCGAAATTGCATCTTCTTCAAGTTCTTTTTGCATACACAAATCAGTTTTGTAGCACTGAGAGAACAGTTCCAGTACAGATGTAATTTCCTTTAATACCAGCAAAAGAGCCACCAATTGCCTAGGTGACTCCAAACCAGTTTGATACTCCCAGCTGTACCAAGGCTCAGAAGAGGAATAAACTTTTCACGGCATTTCAGTGGGGTTACCCGATATTTTGATGCTGATCGTTAGTATTAAAGACAGAAGATGAATCTCAGATCATCAAGTCAACCAGAAAAGCATCTCAGGGGATGCTCATCTCGACCTAAGCCAAGTCTAAGAAACATGCCTAAACCCAAAGTCAGCATATGTGTCGATATAAATCCACTTCTGGAGTCTTCTGAACAAAAGTATTTTCTATTACTTTGGGGCAGCCATTACAGAGTCACAATGTTTAGTCAACCTTTTACTTCTACAGTCATTAATCATGCACCATTTAACTACTGGTTTGTCATTTACTCTCCTAATCCTTTTCAAATCCTTCTGCTTATTTTCACATCTTTTTTCAATCCCGTTCTAGGTGTCTTGCTAATTACCCTCCTTCACTGTCATAGGCTGTTTCAACACAGACACGTTGAGCCCGAGGTGGTTTGATCCCTTGCTGTGTTATACGCGCAATGAGTTGTTTGCTACTGCGACATTTATAATACAAACAGTGTTTATGGAAGATGATCAACTGCACTTAATTATCTGGACAGCTACTTATAACTCTAGGGGAGGACAGGTGAATGACTATTTGGTGGTGTACTTGAAAACAAGGCTTCTATAACCTTGTAAAAAAGAAAAATGAGAAAGGGGGAAAAACGCCTAGGATTTCCATCTTCTCAAAATAAGGCATTTTGCTCCCTTGCTAGACAGTCCCATTTTCAAAGGACTGTTATTTGCAATTTTGCTGCGCCCTGAGCCAACCATTCCTGTCAGTCTCAGGAGACTCTCCATCTCCAGAAGTCAGCACACGAGGCCAGCCTAAGAGCCACAGGTCAGCAAAAGCAAAGTCACGTCCAAGTGACGGATGCCACAAACGGGTGATAGATGAATGAGACAGAGCAGACATCACCTGAAAACTTAAACACAATTGAATTATTCACAGCCAAAAGGAAAAGAAGAGGCAGCGTGATGTATATAAAAGAAAGAAGGGAAGGAAGGAACCGAGGGCAGTAGATGACTGACTGCTGTAAGGAGCAATGGACTAGCTCTCAGAGGTAGCCAGAGCATTAGAAATCCCAGCCCAAACGTACACATCCACAGATTTACTCCCAGCGACAAGTCTGACTACAAAGCTCAGCACTGAGCCAACGCCATCCTGAACACTTCCTCTCTTTGAATCTCAGTTTTCATTTCACTTCTACAACAACGTCTTGACCCATCATGGCGGTGATGCAAATCTTAAAATCACATGTATGCAATGCAGAGATGACCTTACTAAGAGCCTGGAAGAGTAACTGACTCATTCACTCCAGAGGACAGTTAACAGAGGCTGGTGAGGACCAGTTATGCCACCACTGTTAGCTACTAATTCAGTATCTTCCAAGAAGATGGTAGGAAGCAATGAATACTTCCACCTCCGCCATGCCAATCTTCTCAGAGGTAGCTAGCAGCCCATACCAAGGAAAGTCTGCAAAGATCAAAGGGGAGCGGAACTCAATGCACTTACTGCGGCTTAGAGAGCACCATCTAGGCATGGTTTGTCACCATACTGCCCGTTGAAGCCAAAATTTCAACTAAAGCAAGTGAAGGACCGAACACCTCCTGAAACATCAGCACTGTGCAGGAACTGGTTGGACACCTCCCACTTGCCAAGAAAAACCCTGTGGATACAGTAACTCCCAAATACCCTCACATCCTGTAACACCATTAGATCAGCAGCTCCTAATTGATTTAGAGTGTGGATCAGTCCTCAAACACCTTTTGCTATCAGTAAGACCTACTGAAAGTGATGAAGAGGAATCATTATGCTTAACACCCTCAGGAACTTGCTGTAAACACATTTGGCAACACAGGGAGGTTCCTTTATGGCATAATCCATTTTTATATACACCTAATATTTTCAGGTTTTCAACCGATTGTCAGTGTGTTTGTAGAGGCTGTTAATGAATCTCATTGCTAAAAGCAGTTACAATTCTGTAGCTATTAATACAACGTGACATCAGTTATGCCAGCTTCCGAGTGAATCACAGTTGCAAACTTGTAGGTGTTCGATAGCTGGTTGTCAAGTCGAAATGGAACACTGTTAAATATAATACAAGTCTGTCCTAGTTTTGCAGCTCTTTTCCCCTTTCTGCACTGCAGCCTTAGTGGACTGACCACCTGCAGGTCTGAAGAGATAAGCACAGGAATATCAAGGAGCAAAACAGGCCAGACCACTCAGATCAGCAAGTTTTAAAATGTTCGCTTCTGACTGCAATTTCCTCTCAAATCTGATGACTTTAAGAGCTTAAGAGAGCGGTCACTACATCTTTTACAATTTCTAAACCTTGTAAGATGTAGTCATATCAAGACGTTAAGCTTTCCTCCCCCCCTTACAAACTGAAATAAAAGGCTGAGAATCTTTCCTGACAAAGTAGTTCAGCATTAGAGCAGGCAAAATCCAGTTTCCAAACCGTTTGCTGAATATCAGAGGTCAAATGCTGCTTTAATCTGCATTACTGACACTTGCAGAACACTTCTTGTATTGGTCAACTCATACATAAAAGTGCATTCTTAACAAAACTGACAGAAGCCTGGGAAATTATTAATGAATATTTTGATCAGTGAAACATTTTCAGGTCATCATGTTGTCACTGCCTCAAGATTCGCTTTTGCATGCAGCTAGTACCGGCATCTTTGGAAACCCAGTCTTAGGGCTCTAGGGGAAAGGTGTTCTAGGAAATAAACAGCTTTTTAGATTTCAGGAAATTAAACAAAATTATGGCCTGAAATAAGACTTCCTGATTTTCACAGTCAATCTGTCCTACAAGCTTGCTGTCTCTCTGCAGCAGATGGCTGCAGTGAACAGACTGTGAAAACAGAGAATCAAATTCACCATCTAAAATGGACTGTGGATAATTTGCCTGGTATTATTCCTAGAGCAGCAAGCCAAATTTTGCCTCAATCAACCATGCAATATTTCATAGAGCTCTCTAGTAGGTAAGCCAGGCAGTACTGAGACAGAAATAGAAAAATACTAAAATAGGGCCGACACGATGCCAGGTTTAGAGGCACTTGGCTTGGGTTGGGTCTTGGGAAAAACTGAGTTTAGGAGGTAGTAGCCGCCTCCTGTCCGGGAGCAGTAAGAGTGTTTCTGCAGAGACAGACAGGTCACAGGAACAGAGCTGCTCCTGTTACCAGGCAGAAGCTAGGAATTCAGTGGAAACAGATGAAAGACGAGTTTGTAGAAAGATTAACTTGGGACTCTGGCACAGCTCAAAGCAGAGCCCTGGGCAAAACAGGAGAGCTGAGAATTATTGTTGTGAAACAGTCCAGAAGTGGGTCTTGAGATATGATCGAAAGTCAAGTTCTGCTCCTTGCCCTGGTCTCAGCCTGTACTTTCTCAAGTCTCACATTTATCCTCTCAGTCCCTTCGAGTGAAATACTTTAGACCAGATGTTAAAAATCACAAGCACTGGGGTTTACCATACATGATCCCTTTACGCTACAGCACCATCGTATGAGAAACAGCCTTGCTGTGCACCCACATACCTAGATAGCACATCCATAGCTTATGCATATCGGGTAGGGAAATCGTTAGTTAAATGACTGTCTCTTTACCCATGCAATTTTCAGAACCTACGCATGCACAGTAACGAAACCAAGATCTCTCTACTGCTCTAACAAGGTACCAAGCAGAAGTGAAAAATGTGCACTGGTGGAACATGGGCTGCCATACAGAAAACATCTTTATTATTTCTTGCCAAAGCTCTAGCTTATCAATAAAATATTGAGAACAGCTTTCTCTGTGTCAAGGGAAAGGAGCCAATAAACATGTGTTGCTTGCACAGTGAAAAAACCCCATGATGCTAATTTTGGAAAACGTCACCTGGTGGAAATACAGAAAGAAGAAGGGAAAAACCACAGGGGAAATTCTGAGAATCCTAGTGGGACACTGTTACTGCAGTATAAAATAGTGAAATATTTATAGACAGGCCAAAACCATTGATCAAGGCACAGATGAAACCAGGCGATAGCCATGGATGAGACTCCACCCAGAGACCTCAGGCTGCTGTCCAAAACCAGCCGTGTGGTCAGCAGTGCCTGGAGCAGCTGAGGGCTCCTGCAAAGGAAGGGGAGGAGGGAGCAGATGGCTATCAGGCTGCAAATGGAAATCGGCGCTAAGCATTCTCCAGGCTGAAAGGATTGGACCCCAGACAAGACTGGAGTGCCTTCACGAATTGAGTCATCTCAGAGTCGCCAGCCAAAGAGCTGGGAGATAGGAGTGTGGGTGCCTCCAACGCCTGGTACCTAACAGCTATTGCAGTGCGCTGTCTGATCACAGAGGGAAAGCTGCTTTTTTAGTGCAGCAGAAAGCAAAACCAAGTGCTTTTAAGATTAATTACATGAGAGTGGCTATGCTTAAAGAAGGAATACTTGCCTTATTTAAGATACCCAAAAGCCCAGAAAGAGCCTCTCTTCCATCATCAGCCCCATAACTACTTGCAGTCACTGAAGAAATCTGTAAGATCGGGATGGACGGCCCCAGATGGATGAAGAAAGTACGATGACAGCATGCACTGGCACGGCAGTACAAGAACGGGTGTCATGGGATGCTAACGTTACCATGGAAATGTCCTCATACTGCGTAACATTTTGACACTGTCTGTTTTCTGCGAAGCAGCAACGATGTGGCAGCCTGCAAAGCCTGCATGAAACGGCTGTTAGGAGTTTCGCCACGGTTATTACTGCAGCCAGCAGCCAATTCAAACTGGCTGGGTATTGGATTTTGACCAATCTGGCAGCTCCGCTTTCTAAAGTGCACGAGGAAGCTTTTAACAGAAACAGTTCCATAAACCACCCTGATTTAATACGCACTGTCTGCCAGGCTGAGCGCTGGCCTGCACGCCTACTTTCGGCATTGCTTGCCCTGCTTTCCAGACCAGCATTTAATTTTCAATGTTCCTTCATCAACTTATTTGAATTGCAGACTCCAAGGGAGAGCCTGCTCCTCTGCTCAAGCCAGCTTTGTAGGACCAGAGCGACAGAGTCTCAGCTCCACACTTGCAGGGCAGCAGGACGATTTTCTGAATTGCTGAAGGTGGGTACACCCCCAAATCCCATTCACCTTCAACAAATACTAGGGACCAAAGCTCCCAGGCATTTTTGAAAATGTCCAACTTTGCATATTTGATATTTAAAACATGACAGATGATGTCAAAACAATGTGTGTTGCAGAAAGCTTGTTTTTATCTCAAGGCACATCAGGTAATACTACCCAACCTATTCCTATCTACTTACACTGAAACAAAAACCCCACATCTGGAGGGGATGCAACTGTGGACTGTGTGATTCACTAAGGCAGATATACGGGGATCAACCCACACAAAAATGTGTGTTTTTTTGACAAAGGTACCAAAATTACTGTCGAAATGTAACACTGGGTTGTAACAGCAATTCCTGCAATTCCTTCTGGGTTTGAGGAACTGGCGGGAAGCAGAATACTGCCAAGCCTCAAAAATTAGTCTGGACCACTATCCACCTTTACCATAAGTTTAATTAAAACTACTATAAAGGTGAAAGGGCTCTGCAGAACTGCTGCAGAGCAATCGCTGTAATCCCACAGGCCACCGGTGAGATTTCCCAGCAGCTAAGAGGGCTTCAGCCAGCAGGGCAGCAGCATGAACTGGGCATGAGAGACAAAGAAAGGTACCAGGTCTGATTTGTCGTGGTACTGCCATCCAGAAAGGAACCAACTACAACAGCTGGAAGTCCAACAGGCATTAGAAAGGGGAAAAGCCTTCTCATTTATTTTCCTGACAATCTGATTAAAACCCAGGTATGGATACCATATTTGGTATAAATAAAATCAACCATAAAATCTCAAATCAAGTTTTCCTAACTTTTCACTAGTGCTGTGATCTCATGCATCAAATACAAAAAAGGAAAGGTAAATAGTAAAAAGAAAAAAACACCTACCCACACAATCCTTCCAGGATGCTGAGAAGTGCTAAACAGGGAGCTGGATTTCCAACAACAACAACAAAAAAATCTTAATCTGCTTAGACATCTTGGCTGCAACACAATTAACATGTTTTCCATCCACGTGGCAGGATACATTCCCTGCTAACTGTAAACACACAGACTGCTGGTGGGCAGCTGGCAGAAGTCCCACACCACTGGGAAATTGCCACCAGTGGGAAATGTCAGCCTCGGCCCTGCTGCCCATGGAGCCAAGCGAGGGGCAGGCTGTGCCCCGTCCATCGGCAGCGCTGCCGTTTCCTTGCCAAGGTGGTCCTTCCACGGGCCTGACCCCACCAACCGCTGGGCGCTTGCACCCGAGGGGATGGTCGGCTCCAGAGGGACACAGCCACGCGTGCCACGGGGAGGGGGGCTCTAACCTCTTAAGTCAGATCTGTCACCGACGTGAAGTACCATTAACCACAATTATCTTTATTCTAGCTATTAAGCGTGAATGACACCTCCACAGTCCCTTCAATCGAGCGTCGCAAAATGAGGCAATGAGAAGGTGCCTGAAGAAACAGGCTGCTCCAAATGCACTGAAAGCAAAGGTTTTCAAGGATGCTGTGCTTCACTGGTGGATCCTCAGTTACAGACCTCTCCTCCAGCTGCCAAAACCATGCACAGAACGGTGCAGTATTCCCAGAGCCAGGACGACAAAGCACCTTATCACAGCCATTTATACCACCTCCCAGTCTCAAACTTCCCAGCAGCATGGGCCTTGCTAAACAACAGATACAGAATTCAGACTGATACCGATGGGATAGAATAGCTGACCCCTCCAAATCAATACAAGGAAACTGAACAAAGGCGTATGTAAAAAGTAGTAACTTCAGAACACTGAAAAAATTAAATGCCCAAATGCCAGAAAGGGAAAAAGTAGCCAGGCAGCAGCCCTGCAGAGAATGATCTGGAAAGTTGCATGGATCATACCCCCAGTGAGAGTCAGGAGAGGGGACGCTCCTGCAAAGCACTGTGAGTATTTACAGGAATATTGCATGTGAAGCGTGGGAGACAGCTATTCCTCCCTGCGAGGAGCCAGCCAGCCAGAGCACTGTCCACACTGCTACTTCCGCAAGAGCCTGCGCCCAGCAACAAGGCCAGCACGATGCTTGGAAAACTGCTCTATGCCAAAAATTCAATCAGGCTTCCTTGATCCAAACATCAAGGCTGCAAAAGGAGGGGAAGGGCTGTCAGGCAGCGATGGTCATGATTACAGTCATTTGCTGGCTTGGGATTATCGGCACTGGGAAGAAGAGTTTTGTGATGTGAAGAGTTGCTCTGAAAACAGCAGTGATCAATTGTTTCCCATGTTGCTGGAGAGCAAGATAATAGTAATCTGCTTAATTTAAGCTAAATTTTAGGGTAAACTTCAACAGGAAGCAGTTAGCTAGTTGGGGAGCGGACACGAGCGACTCCTCAGGACCCCTTCTACCTCTACATTTCTAAGAATAAGGACACGCAGACATTAGCACGAGTTCCTCTTAGTCATAAAACAGTTTTGAGAAGAATGTGACATTTACCTCTGTACATGCTGTACTGTCCAAGTTGTTGAGCACTCAAATGTTTCAGACCGCTGCTGCAAGGCTGTACGAGTTCTTTGTGTCTTGGACAAAGGCGATACAACACTCTAATGGCACGAAGCTGAAACGTTACCTGCCACAATGATTTCACTATGGCTGGATTTGGTTAGAGATAGGGCTGCTGAGCTTTGCTTTATCCCTACATGACGTTAGGCTGTATCAGGGCTTCCCAGCCTTTGCATGCGTGCTGTTTTGCAAAACCAAAGCCAAACACATAACTTAAATGCAGATCCCAAGGCAAGCATAGTTTGACAGCAAAAACACAGGGTGCCTAATTTGTGCATGTCATCAGCAGATGACTTAAGCAATGGCACCTACTGAGGCATCATTTGTGTCGCAGGATCCCTATCATGGCATATTCCCATACACAGCATGGTTTTCACGTCCTCTCCCAGAAAATAAAACCAAACCTCAAAGGAACATCATCTGGATAGATGGATATTCAAATAGTGTTGAACAGTTCTGCAGAAGACCAGAAATCCTTATTCAAATACGCTAATGGTGCTTCACGACAGATGTCTGCAGGGAAGAGAGGAGAGGATGGCAGGGCTGAGAAGCCTGTGCGAGCCAGGTCTCGCTGCCCCACTAAAATGCATTAGAAACTTGCAGACCGCTTCCTAAATTAAAATGTTCACATTTCTAATCTAACCGAAGGCACTCAAATATGAGCAGATAGTGCTTCAGAAAATAATTGCACAGCTAAATTATTCCTCAAAACAACTACTCCAATCAAACTTAATTCTTCCCTACACAAAGCAGATACATACGTTCTGTCAAACAGCAATGTTGAAGCAAAGTAGTTACAGAATTTCACAACTTGTCCTGATGTAGGAATCTGACAGAGTAAAGATAATTTTTTTAGCCTGGAGAACAGTGTGCTTTTGAATTAATAAATGTTGCATTAAAATTAACTTCACATGAAATAGAAGCAGTAAGGAAACAGTCTCTCCTAGATAGAACGCTTTCCATGGACAGACTCTTCTGTTTAGAATTAAATTGAAAGCAAAATAAGAGAGAGAGAGATCCTTCCCCTGTGGCTGGCAGAGGCCAGGTATAACCAGCCCTCTACAACTCCTGCCCACGTGGCTGGAACAGAACACCCTCTGAACACCTATAACATACGTCAGGCCAGATGCAGCCACCTTTGAGGGAAGGAGACAATGTTGTGCTTTCCCATGACATCAAGTGTGCGCTGCAATAAGCAGTGCTAAGGGGACAGCGCAGTGCCACTGTCACGAGGCCCATGACCTCATCCACATACCCTCTCCCCTGTACATCCACACCCGGATGACCACCAAGGAAATGTCTGCACAGCACACCGAGGCACAGTGCTTGAGATGCCAGGGCTAGCCGCTGCCTCTCTTCTCCTTCATCCTACGTCATTTAAAACAATTCCTCAGCCTACAATCCAGCACCAGCACGAGGCACGGGTGGATGATCCAGGCTGGGGCGTGCGGGTGGATGATCCAGGTTGGGGCGTGCGGGATGACTCTGCCAGGGTGCCCAGTGGGAGATGGGAGTGGGCAGCAGCTGGTGCCCCAGCAAGGCTGCCCGCCACACTGAGTGCTGACCGATACCACATCACCCTTCCCCTGCGCCCTCCCATCTGTCTAACCAAACCCATCTGCTGGATTTTGCCACAGACTGTAAGCTCTTTGGGACAGAGACTGCCATTTTGCTCTGCATTTCTACAGGCACAGCGTGAACTTGGCCAAGGACTACGGCTCTCACATGCGGCCGCAACACCACAAGTGACACAAATGAGGATGAGGTTTCAAATCTCTTGTTCCTAGTGCTGACTCATTCAGATAGCTCCTGTTCTACTCTGGTCTCACATGGCCATAGGAGAAGACAAAACTCATCTTCTGCAATTGCAGTCTACTGATCACATATGCAGGCAACAGATCCAGAGAGCAGAAAGCTGCCTTCAGCACACAGGAGATGTAAGGAACAGCGCAGCTTGTTCAGCTCTGCACCAAACTAGGCACATCTGCTGTGCAAGAGTCAGTCATTGCATTTATGATCTGGATTAACTCATGACCGGGTGTGAGATCACCAACCTCAGCAAGTATTATCCACGGCATCTTCTTCTAGGCGACTGGTCCCTTTCATGCACTTTTCTCTGATGAAAGATTGATTTGACAGCAGCCCTTCTAAAACTGTTCTCGATTTTAATCTATTTATAAAACAAACATCTTCTTACCTAGAGCTAAAATATGCCCAGCAGGAAGAACAGCATTTCTTACAATTACTAAGATAACCTACGGCCAAGGATATACC
Organism: Gorsachius magnificus; assembly: GCA_034008185.1. Lineage (NCBI taxonomy): Eukaryota > Metazoa > Chordata > Aves > Pelecaniformes > Ardeidae > Gorsachius > Gorsachius magnificus. Next base: position 15,425,942 of record CM067091.1, read on the forward strand.
CCCTACTGCACAAAAGGAGGGAAAAGCCATGGCTTTCGCTGCCTCCTGCACCAGCAAAGAGAGCCAAGAGGCCACAGGCAAACTCTCTCTGTACCTGTATATTCCAAAACTGATTTGGATTTGCCCTGTAGCATCCCTGGGGTAGCACATTGCCAGATGAGCCCTGGAGTTTGTGTCTTTGCAGGGTTACAGGGATGAACTGTCATTACATTTTTAAAAGATTAATAACAAAAATAGTTAACATTCCAGCGGTGCAAGTAATTTCCCTTGTCCCCAGTATGTTTGCCATGTGAACATGGTTACCTTCCTAACAAGCAACTAACAAAACTAGTTAGAGGCTTACAAAACTTTGTAACTTTGGATGAAGGAAAACCAGACTAAGCACCAAAAGGACTTAACATGCTTGATACATACGCATTTAAAAAATATACAAATGGACTAGTTAAGACTTGACTCATCATTTTCTTTAAAAATTGTATGTACCCCAATCCGATACAGTGCTGCAACTGAGAAATATCCATGGCAACTTGAAAACACAGATAGGGGCTCTCTATTTAATAACTTCATGACGCTTTAATTTTTAAAATTATAGAGAAGTTCAATGTTTAAAATTATAGAGATGTTCAATAGATAAAACCCAGACAAAAGAGTATTCTAAACTAAACTACATGTCCACAGTATGTTCTTCCACCCCAACATTTTAAATGTTTTTATCAATCCATTAAATTAATATTTCACATAGCTTCTCCTCAAAGCAATTGATCGTAACAGTGCATCTGCCAGTACTTGATAGTGTGAGAAAGCAGCAGCCTAGGCTGAATTTTATCTCTAATTCAACTCTTTTCTGAACAAGCAGCTGACACGAGGAAGGCTTACTGTCAGTATCTAGGAGACATTTTGACTTTGGAAACCATTTTCTCTCTGCCAGACACTTGGTTCCAGCTGGCTGAGACACGACTTGATTCTGCCGTCTCATAGCCAGGGCAGCGGTCTGCCAGGCTGGACAGTCCCTGTGTTGGGCCCTGACCTGCAGGACCCTTACGCGTCCCTCGCAGCTATTCTGTACCTCCCCCTGCCTCCTGATCAAAGCCTTTCTGCTCTCCACCCTGTCACGGGTACGAGATCCTTGTAAGGAATACATATGTTTCCCCTTGTGCAGATGCTCAAGTTGTACCTGGACTTCAGGGCAGCTGCATTTGCAGTATGACCCATGGCTATACTCTCCCAAACATCCAAGTCTGTGTCCCTGTCAGGGCACACCCTCAGGTGCCTTCTGCCAGGGCAAGTGGGTGTCCATCCCGAAGACACCAGGACATACGACGAAACTGAAAGGAGCTGGAGCACGCCTGGATCTCGCCCACTTAAGCCACAGCACAGCTGGAGCACACAGGCCTGAGAAGCGCTCCTGGATCCTGCAAGTTTAGGCACAGTGGCTTAAGGAAACCCCAGCCCCTTCAGCGATTTTTGGCATTTCTCTACCTGCATTTCTTGAGTTGTAGCCCTTGTAGTCTGTAGGGTCCTCATCTGGAAGCTCTCACCTCTTTAGAGCTGAGGACTGCTTCTGGCTTCCCGACCCCCTGCAGGTGCACCGTTACACTGACTGCCCCTGCTACTAAAACCACCTCCCCTCTCCTGCCCAAAGTTCACTGGGTTTTGCACATGCAGCTCCAAGTCAGTTGCCATTGCTCTTTACCAAAACCTCATGTTCTGATCTGCTTTAGCATATTTTCCAAATACCATGCTCTGCACACAGTGCAAGCTGGTTCTGCTCCTTGCCAGCAAACACATCCCCATCAACCTTAAGGACATCCCTCACCCTGGACTGGGCAGGGCTGTGCTAAGGCTGCTGTCAAAGATGGATTTCATATACCTCCATTCCACGATCCCGCAATTTTAATTGTGAACTGCACCCAGGGCTCACAAGCTGCCTACAAGGCAAATCCCCAGAGTCACCATGAATCCTCAACACCCTATTTTTAACCCCCATACACTCACCACTTGCCAGCTCGGTCCCTTCCGACGCATCACCACACAAACACCAGCATACTGAACAGCTAAGTCTGGAGAAGACCAAGCGCATGGCAGATCCTCAGGACAGCAAAGACTTGTACTCACACTGATAGAAATAGGCACTGATTTAAGGCTCATGTTTCTACAAGTGCGCACAGATAGAGAGCATGATTGATTTTTACCTCTTTTTAGTCTACTACTCCATAACTGAAAAATTATCAGAGCTCAGGATAGACATTTGCATAAGTTAAACCAACAATTATGATGATAATAGCTGCAGTTTCAAAATCCTTAACTTCACTGTCATTGCTGGGGACCTCAATGGAGCGAAGATAGTGGCACTCAGCCAGCAGGAAGGACAGCAACATTACCATGCCGAGATCAAGAGAGTCATTAACCTGGAGTCCTTACACAGTTATTGAGCGCAGAGTAGACAGTAATTTCTGTTATTTCAAAGCCCCACTGCAGCTTACTGGTGAGCAGAGCTCAGTGTCTGCTCAGAGCATCCTCTTTGTATACGCAGCTGAGGAATGGAAAGGGTATTTTACAGCATAGGAGTGCAAGTCCACATCCACCTCTTTGGAGAGGCAGACACCTGGCCTGACTTGCCACAGGACACATCTAAAACTCATTCACCCTCATGCTCTAGAAGTATTCAGAAGTTATTTAATTAATTCAAAACTAAGGGTTTTTTCCAAGTCCTACTGCTATCCTGCCTACGCTGGCTGCCTGCTTCTGCACAGGAAAGGGGGTATCATGGGCTGCCCACGGAGGTGGTAGAGTCCCCATACCTGGAGGTATTTAAAAGAAGGGTAGATGAGGTGCTTAGGGACAGGGTTTAGTGGTGGGATAGCAGGGTTAGGTTAATGGCTGGACTTGACGATCTTAACGGGCTTTTCCAACCTAAACGATTCTATGATCTGCATCCACTCCCCGGCCGAGAGCTCAGCCTGTGCACACCGGTGGTGCAGCAGGCAGAAGAGTTGTGGAGGATGAGAAGAGTTTTCTCACCTCATGTCCAGAAGGTGGACACCAAAGAAGAACAAAAGGGCCATGGCAGAAAAGGAAATATTCTAGAAGTAAAAGCATTTTGCAAAAGCAGAGCCATTTTTCAAGACTAAAAGTGGGAAATACTGGAACCCGGAGGTATCGTTAGCGTTGCCCAGATGTGGATAGCTATGTTGCCACATCACCACGGCTCTCAGCATAGGCACTCCTGCAAATTTCCTTTTACACTCCTTTAATCTGAGCCACCCGTAGTAACTTAAATGAAACACCACAAGAATTGTTCTTGTTTGTGGATTTGAGCTCTCATTAGGCTGCTTCCCCTTTTCAGAGGAAAACGTCAAGTTTCCTATAAGCTCGCCCATTTATCAGCTCCTCTCCTTTCTCCGTCGGATGACTGTTCTCTCAGAGATGTGGTTCTCAGCTTCAGACAAAATGGATGATGTGTCTGTTTGAAATAGGATTGTTTACTTTGTCAATGCTCGTGGGATCAATTTTTTTTTCCTGCCATCTCCTATGGAGAACATCTTGCCAAGTGCAGTATTCATCTCCCTGAATGAGCTATCAAGATCTATTTTTTTGACAGAAATCACACTGCAACCCAAACTGGTCAGAATCTCTCTCAATTTCAGGAGCGTACATGGGTATGAATAACACAGAATCTCGTCTGGCACAATTTCAGCATTTCTTTTCTTATTTCTCTTTCATGACATTTATTTTCTTGAGAAAATTATAGGCTTGTAGTTTTAATGCAAAGAATACAAAGCAGCACACATTCGCTCTTGCTGTTTGCTCATACGTGTCTGAATACGCACTCATCGGCAGAAAATACAGAAGCAACACTGCAATGCCCCCACCGTACTGAACGTTACCCCAAGCAGCTTTACTAACGAGACTAACTCAGGCAGGTGAGATCCACTAATAAGCTGCTGGAGAACGAGGTCTTAATTGTAGATTTATTTAATTCAGAGACAAGTACTCATGTTGTATTAAGAGCAGCCTATTCATGCTTGAGCATTCAGTAAGCGCGAATAAATACGATTCAGTGCAAACCCGTTTTTCTAAGGGCTGGAAGAGGAAGCATTCACTTAAACTGGCACCCTGCTCAGAGCAAGAGGGGTTGGACAGCAGGGGGTGAAACGCTGCTCAAGGCATTGCAGCAGGTTCTCGTACTCGAGCATGGCTCGCTATAAATCATTCCTGAAGCAACAGTGCTGAGACTTCACAAAGCTCCCGTTATTGCCTCGTACACTCCCCAGCATTCAAACCAAATATGAAGTGCAGATAAATTATCAGCATAATTTTGAGAACAAAATTTAAAAAAAATACATCTGCTGGAGGATACAGCCTTCAGCCTGACACCGCTGCACGACGCTGATGACAATCCTAGGTTAATCACACAGATGATGAATTTATTCTTACGTCAATTCCTTTAAAAACAACGATGTTACAGGTGTAGCAGCTAGCAGGCTGATTTACCCATGTATTCCTGCTGGCATCTGCACATCTTGGGATGAGCCACTAGACAAAGGAGCACGCCGGCATTTTGAGGGATGCAACCATGACAGCCAGTGTTAAAATACGCCTTAGTTACAAACTTTAATTATTTGCTGCTCAGAAAATTCACTTAAAGGTTTGGTCTCTGGCAGAGGGCGTACTGTGAAAAACACCCTTCGTTTAGAAGTGAGCTGCCGGGAAGGGACAAAGTGCTTACACACCACTCTCCACCCGCTCCCTCGTACGTCCCCCCTACCCACGCAGCTGCCGCGCTGCCCTCGACTCCCAGCACCTTCCCCAGCACCCAGAGTCCTTCCTTTCCCATTCAACCCAATTTCTTTCCTACTTTTTGTTACCAGTGGCCTTCTCTTTTTGAAGCTTGGTCTTATTTTATGACCGCTGCCAACTCCTTGAGGCCAGAAAGGTCTTTATGAAGCGGGGAAAAATCACTGCGTCCATTCTGAACGGCTTTAGTATGCGTCTTGTGACCTACTTTGCCCTCATTTAAATGGAAACCCCTTTATTCCCCTCTCCGAAAGCATTGTGCTAATGACCCCCCAGAACAATTAGCCTGAGAGCTCCTCGTGTATAAATCCGTGCCGACTGGACGCAACGTCCAGGGGAATGGATGCCTCTCCCCGGGCGCTGCCCTTCACCGCTTCCCGCAGCTCGGCACAAGAGCAGGGCCGGCGCGGCAGCCGCTCCATCCGCAGACCCCCCGGGCTCGCTATCGATCCGGAGAGGGAGCGCGCTTCATCGCCAGGAAAAAATTCTCCCTTTTAATCTCCGCAGGCACAGGCTTCCCCGCACAAGCCCTTGTGCACCCCAGCCCCGGGCACGCAAACCCTACGCTGAAAACCCACCGGGCAGTGGAGGGGGACCCCTTACAGCCCAAACCTGCGGTGGGGTCAGGGCTAGCGCCGACAGACCGCAGCTGCCCCCCCACCCGCCCCGGGCCCAGCCCGCCCCCCCCCCCTTGCTCCCGAACCGGCCCCCCCCGCCGCCCCCGGCCCCACCGCCGCCCCCAGGCCTCCCCCCCGCTTTGGGGCGCCCACCCCGCGCCCCTCTTACGCACCCACCGCCCCCCCCCCCCCCCCACTCGCGACCGAGCACCCCCGGCCCAGCTGCAGCCCGCCCCCCGCCGCCTACCCGCGTCCTCCTCGTCGAAGCTGTTCATGCAGGGAAAGTAGATGGCCAGGGCCTCGAAGGAGGCGGAGAGGCTGAGGCGGCTCTGCGACCGCTCCATGAAGAGCCCGGGTCCGGGGGCGCCGCCGGGGGCCTCGCCCGCCGCCGCCGGCGGCTTGGCCAGCTTCGCCGCCCCATTCTTCACTCGGAGCACGGCCCGCGGCGTCTTGGCTGCGGCGGGGGCCGCGGTGAGGCGGCGGGGCGAGGCGAGGCGGCGGGGCGAGGCGAGGCGGGAGCACGGAGCGGCGCGGAGCGGAGCGCAGCCACCTGCTGCCGCCCGGCGCTGTGGGCGCCGGCCCGCCCCGCCGCCCCGCCTCACGCCCGGCAGCGCCGCCGCCAATCGCCGCCCGGAGGGGAGGGCCGAGCAGCGGCGGGGCCCGGCGGCGGGAGGGGACGGAGGGGCGGCCGGGGGCTGAGGACCCCCGCGGCCTGCTCGCCCCCGCGGCTGTCTGCCTGACGGGGGCCGCGGGACGAGCCTGCCCCGCCCCGCGCGGGGCCCGGCGGCTCCTCACACGGCCCCGGCCCCCGGTGTTTCCCCCCCCCCCCCCAAATAATCTTGAGACTTTCAGGCGGTTTCTTCCAAAAGGGGTGGGGGGAAGATAAACGCCACCGGTGTAACTCCAGGAGCAGCCCAGCTCCCCAGCCCCACGAACAGCCCTCTCGGGGGCAGGCACCGGGCAAGGGGGCCCTCAGCCACCTGCGGAAGCCTGCAGGCCCGCAGCCATGGGGACACCATCCCTCTCACTCCTGAGGGGATGTTTCAGCCATTGCCCCAGTTAGAAGGCCCTCTGTCTCCCTGATGAAGCCTGTTCCCAACAAGGCCACAATAGCGTTTAATTCCATGCATTAAACTTTCTCTCCTTCCCTCCACCCCCATCCCGAAGGTCACTGTCAACACCACCCACCACCAAAACAGCCATCTTTCCCCAGGTACCTTTCTTCAGGCACCAAAAAAACTCCAAACCCCAAACCACGCTCTTTGGAAGTATACAAGCTTGCAGGCACAAAGCACGTAAACCAAGCAGTTTTCCTTAGTGGTTGATTGGAGGGTTAAATTAAATTAGGAGGCTGCTGCCACTTCTGGCTCAGCGTTTAAACCAGTTCTGCAGCACACCACTGGATAGGTGCTGGTGGGAACTTGGGTGCTATGTGAACAAGTGAACTTCAGGTCCTTGCCCAAGGCTAACTTCTTGTATTTCTCTTCTGGCAAGCCTTATGGACAATTACTGGCTCAGAAGTCCCAGCTGTCTGTTGGTGCTGAACACTGCCTGCTTCAAAGTGGCATAGACATCACAGTATCACCCGTTCCCACTTTGAGGAAGTAAACCCAGCATATCCTCATTTGCTGGTGCAACAGAAGCTGGGATGGGATGAGACAGAGCATCTTTTCTGACAGCAACTTGGTCTCCCCAGCGAGGATGCTGTCCCCTCAGGGCACAGAGGAAGATGTTCCTCACGCACTTGGTCTGACCGCCCATCACGATAACCAGCTGCCATCCCACCCAACCCATGAAGTGGCAGGCCTTTTTGGGCTATTCCAAAAATGCAGATTAGAGCCCAATGCCTCCATAAGGAAAAGCGCAGCTAAAACTACTATACACCGAGTGCTGTGGAACAACAGCCTGAAATGAAAAAGCATTTTCCTCCAGTGCTGGAGCCTGGCTGGAGACAACCAGAAGATGGCTACACTGGGCATCCTGGGTCAGTCATTCCTGGCACCTGGCTCAACCCTGCTTGAGCTCTAAGGCTGTAACAGAGCCAGAGACCTCATACTTGCAAATACCGCCTTTGGTTTTATTTCCATGCACAGTAAGCAACATAAGAATTATAGCCCATAATATTACCTGTACTCTTCTCTCAAATGGTTAATAAATCAATCCATTAAGAGTCTTCCATCTACTGAAAATCCCAGCCCAGCTGTAGTGTACTTGTGGCTGCCAGCATCAGGCAGCAGCAAGAGCAGGGCTGCTCCCAGGGAAGGGGAGCCAGGAGCAACCCCAGGCACGGTTCCACACTGTGGGATGCAGAGCAGGGTGGCAACGGTCCTATCAACACACCAGCCCCAGGGTCAACCAAGGAAAGCCAAACACCAGGCAGGCTCTCCTATAACACAGCAGGAACTGAAAACCCCCAGAGCTGGAGGTTAAATGGAGCTCCTGCAAAAAGGGGGGGTGGGGGCCTCAGGTAAGGCTCATCAGGGCAATTAAGGCCTGTTAGTGGACTCCTGGCCCTGACATCCAGAGACGTCGCTGCTGGTGGTGCATGCAGAAGAGGACAGGTCGTTTGAATGTCAGATGCCAAGCTGAGTTTGCAGGGCTTCCCAACAGAAAATATGGGGTTTAATTCAAAAACTAATCAAAATTTGCTCTGGAGTTAGTGAGTTACATGAATTCCTTCATCAAACCTAGGCTGGGCAGACAGTAAAGCAGAAGGAACAGAATGAACTTGTTACAGACAATGATGACTCCAGGTCTGAGTTTTGAAAGGCAGGGACATCAGTGAGGAATGTATTACCATATTTTAAGAAGATATTTCAATAGCACCAATCAAGGCTTTAGCAGCAGCTATAGGGACAAATCCAAATGCACTAAAGCTGTTAAGACAGCTCCTCTCCGCCAGTCCTGGTAGCACAATTGATTGAAGGAGCAAGAGACATCTGTGAATCAAAATCTGCTTCCAGGTTCTCAGGTACAGGAGCAAGCTAGAAGCACTGAGCACTGCTTTCTATTCATTTAAAGCATGTGAGGAAAAAATTACATGGGGAATAGGAATTTAATGTCAACCTTAGGCTGTGGTCATCTAAATGTCTCTTGTTTCACTACATCCTGAAAGCGTAGTGATGGCAGAGGTAGCAGTGCCTAATGGGCAGCACAGGCCTGTGGTTTGGTTAGCTGACCTCTGTCTCCAACACTCTTCTCTGCCCTTTGCTTTCTTCACCAGTGCACTGGGACTGAAGACCCTTCTGCTTTGAGCACTTTGAGATCTACATATGAGGTGCTGAGGAAGACCATCACCATGACCCACATCACCATCGTGCACCTTTCTCCAAGCTCCATCCATCTGCCAGCTTCTTCTCCATCTGCAGGTGCAGTTCGAACCCCTTGCACCTGCACAGCTTCTCAGCACCACTTGGTCGCAGCTTCTCAATGCTCCTTTTGTGCATTTTTCTCCAAGCTGTCTCACACCTTCCTCTTTACCATACCTATGGGACCGGCCATGCTCGAGTCCTTTCCTGAGCCCTTCTGCAACAGAGGGGCTTGGGCTGAGCGCTCTCAGCATCATCCCTTAGCATTCGTGTCATCTGCTACAAACATTTTCTCCTCTGGGCAGGGACCTGCCTAATTCATGTACTGCAGGGCTCTGATTACTGGTTGGGCCAAAACATCCTAAACCAAAACCATCTGCCTTTAAGTAAGACAAAATGCATTGACAGCTGGAAATCAGATGGACAGTTAAAGACGTAATGCCCTCCAGATGCCTGGAGAAAACAGTTTGTTTTGGCTGCCTGTTTAAGGGAAATAAGGATTTGCAGTGAAGCTGGAAACTGTTAGTCCATAAGCATTCTTCTTCACTGATCGTCGTGGACAGAAAGATCCTTGGGAGAAACTTAGAGAAGTAAGCATAAGCGGGGAGGAAGATTCCTGTAATGTTGTAAATAAGCTGAGAGCGCAACTGAGAACAAATAAACGCAAAGATTTACTACCTCCAGAACAGCACGTCTGTGGCTGCTCTAGTGGAAGTGGTTAATTGATTGTTTCCCCAGTGAAGCAGGCTCTGACTGATTGAACCATGGAAAGCTCTGATAGATTTTTCCTGCTGCCTCTTTCTCTTCCCACTAGTCACGTAGCTTGTATTTTTACCTTGAGTCTTAGGTGTCTGGGTCAGCCTAGGAAGTTAGGTTTTATACACTGGAGTGAGAGGATATGCTGCCCTCTCCCTCTTGTACTCCCCTACGGTTCTGTGTATGCCTGATTGGAAATACAACCAAACTCCCTGTTGCTCTCTCTGCCCTGTCTGCCCACTGCTTGCTCAAAAAAGAGTCCATGTGCTGGGAGCTCAAATGCAGCAAACAAACCCCGCTAGTGAGAACACGTCACGTGTATGAATGTACTCAGAATAAATACAGCATCCCTCAGGTAAAGAGAGTTGAGCTCCTCCCTGTCTCACAGTACCCCCTCCTTCCCCAAGGCGAAGCTGATGCTGGAGCCAGGCAGTTCATAGTTGGTAATATGCGATGTTCTCCAGCTCCCAAAAGCAAACCTGATCATCCCTGCTCTCCAGGGCTCTAATTGATTGCCTTACCTGATTTGAGTTCCTCTTGGTCTTTCTGGGCAGGCTGGAGTGCAGGAGGTGAGTGAGACATGCTGAGCATGGAAGTACATAACCTGTGAATAAACACCGCAGAATGGCCTGGCATTACCACCCCATGGGATGCTATCCAACGTGGGATGATGCTGAGAGACACTGACTCGCCTGCCCAACTGCACCAAGTACCACAGGTTCACTGGGCTTGGTTGTTGTACACTTGTGTAACAATACACATTTTAAGTTCTTTATTATTTCTTGTTATTTGTATTGAGGGCATACTGCAGACTGATGCCCTGGAGAACCTGGCACAGTATAATCACAGAGTGAAAGCCTTTCTCTTCCTCAAGCGCTCACTGTCTAAGTAGTCAAGACAAAGAGCAGAAGGCAGTATAATTTTTCTTGCACGAGTTCAGGGTATGAAGCATGGGAGTTACACTTGGCTTGCCCAAGACCACATAAGTTTGGGAGAGCTGGAGAAAGGGACTTGGGGCACATCCTGTGGCCAGGACCAAAAGTGAGACACTAAGTAGGAGCTCGTGTACATGAAAAGCTCATCTAGCTCCTCTGAAAAGCTTTGTAAGAGAAAAGCCCAGCTGGAAACTCGATCAATAGTCATAAGCATCTGTGTATTAAAGTAGCAGGTGACTGGCCACAAATGATAGACCAGCTCAGGCAGGTGGGGGTCCGTCCTGCATGGGTGTGAAAATGAAGAGGCTGCTTTTGAAAACCTGAACCATGGTGTCTTCATTCTACAAAGCATCTTGTAGAGCAGACATTTTGTGGAAAATATCCCGAGGGTTGGGAGAGGGGAGTTAGCAGATTGTGGCTGAATGAAAGTATGGAATCGTGCAGACAAACTGCTTCCTTCAGTCCTTTCATTCATACCGGCTCATGGCGCTGGCATTGTCACAAGCGGAGGCGATGCTGAGAACAACAGGTGGAATTTAGTGCCTTTTAATTTTAATCAGCAATTATTGTAAAACACATTAATGCTTCAACTGGCGAGTAATTTAGCTCCAATTCCAAAAATATAGACTCATCCGCTCTAGCTGTAAATTTCCAACCTCTTTTCTCCAAGCAAACTAGCATATAGAAATGTATGAATGATAACCAAGCAAAGTAATGATGGCTGGAGAATTAAGATGGCTCAGAACTATCCAGCCAAATTACATAGCAGTATTATGGCACCCATCCCAGGTCATGCTCAGAAAGATTCAGGTTTGCTTCTCTCACTGACATTAAAAGGACTGTGACTCCACCCCACTCCCCTGTGCATACACACGAGTTTATGTTTGTGTGTGTGAAAGGAGAGTGAGTGTTTAAATGCTGTTGTAATGTCAATATTCAGTGCCAAGACTGGGAAGTTCTGCTACCTGTGCAGCTAGACCGTTTCCTGGAACGAATACAGAAAACAGACATCTCAGCTTTCCGGTATCAGCTTCTAAGTTTGAAAATGTGAACATAGGTTTTTGGCTAAGGATGAGTTCATGAGCTAACCCCACGTGCTGGAGTTCAGCAGCCCTCAGTACAGAACACCACCCAGCCAGCCCCGGGAAGCATCCCATAGCAGGGACCATTCGTGCCCCGGGCAGCCCCAGCTTTGCGGGGCTTGGGTAGCTCAACCCCTAGGCAGGAGGCCAAGACACCCGGCAGATAAAGGTACGTGGGCTCTGCGCTGCAGCAACTGGGGTGCTGCTGGTGCTTGAGCTAACTGGGAGCAGATTTTGCTTGGGTTTTGCTGCAGTCTGTGGCATAAACCCTCCCTTAGAGCAGATACCTCTCAGCAGCTCAGTGAATGGTAATTTAATTTAGATTTAATGTTAGGGTCCTTTTGTTGCCAGAACATATAATCATGTGGACAAAATGTTCCTCGCTGCCTCATGCCTCATCGCGGCATTTCTGCTCCCTCCGCAGGAGCGGCGCATTGGGGTCATCGATGCTGCTGAAGTCATAGAATCACAGAATCATTTCAGTTGGAAAAGACCTTTACAATCATCGAGTCCAACTGTAAAGCTAACCCTGCCATCCCACCACTAAACCACGTCCCTAAGCACCACATCTACCCATCTTTGAAATACCTCCAGGGATGGGGACTCCACCGCTTCCCTGGGAAGCCCGGTTGCTTTCAGGCTGCCATCTGCTCGTGCACACGCTCTCAGCCTGGGAGGCAACAGGTTTGTGAAATATCTTTTTTAAATGAGCCTGCTGAGTCTGTAATAAGAAGAGGAACAGAAATAATCCTGTGCGTGGCTTCCTACAGATGGGCTTTAGTACTTGTAAACGTTGTAGCAAATGAATTTGCTCCGGGCTTGGATAGACATTGACAGATTTATAGAACGAGAGGTGATGCAACATAGCGGCTACAGCAAAATTGCATCTTGGAGGGAGAAATCACAGCGGGCACTTGAGGATACCTCAGACGTGTTGCCATCTTGCACCTGTGCCTGCGCTGGGGCTGGTCTCAGCCAAAAAGGGCTTTTGTGTCCTGCAGTTTGGGGCGAGACCCTAGAAGCCAATGGCGAAAGGGAAAAATGCCGGTTTTCATTTCAAAAGCCCGCAGCAGTTTGGTAAAATGCATTTTTAATTTTATGGTACTGCCACAAAGGCTGCTTTTACCCCTTTTCTTGTTTTGCCTTGCCTTTTCCCTCCCTCCTTCCTCCAGGCTGCGATAACCATGTTCCAAAATCAAAGGAAGATTCACTTGTCTGCAGTTACCAAAGGGGCTAAATTTGTTATACATTATACACATTTTCCACGATGCAGCATTTTTTGCTGAACTCAAGAGGAATAATGTTGCATAAGAAACCCCTAACAGATTGCTTGTAGAAGACTATACAAGACAAATAATTTGAAGCTGTGACTCAAACTGTGTAACTACAAACTGAAGGCAAGACCAGTTATGATCAACCAAGTGATAACACAAATTTTATCACAATACCCTAAAACATTGCATCAGCTTGAAAATAAACAGAGATCGCCATAACCTGCTGTAGTCCTCACCAGCAAGCTCCCGCTTAGCTTCACAACTCTCTTCTGTCTTCTGACATAACCTGTCCTAAAATGAAAAATAATGTGCTCTACCTTTCACAATGCCTTTTCAGTATACGCCACAATAGGCTGCTCTTCCGAGCAGTTGTAACTCCTCCCTTAATTCTCTAAGTATAGAAAACTCTAGGAGGAAATGTAAGAGAGTTTGTACTGGGAAGAACGTATCGCTTCCAAAAGTTTAATATTAAAGAAGTATATGACAAAATTCACTACAAGCATATCTTGGCAATATATTTTTACATTGATTGCTTTAGTAGTCTCAGAGCTGTTACATTTCTTAGCATCTGTCTATAAAGATACATTGGTTCTGGTAGTACCAGTAAAAACCCAGATAATGTTTTCATGTTTTTACAGAGACTGTATTTCACACCAAGTACTTGAATATATCACTCCATTTCTTATCTCACCAGTCTTATTTTTATTCCCCTCTTCACATTTAGTTTCAACTCTTTTTTTTTACATTTGCAAACTCATCAAATCATTCACCTTTGTCAGTCTTTTTGAGGGCATCATTGTCAACTTTCCTAATGCAATTCAGACTGGGTTTCACACTTTTTGCCACGGAGAATTCTTCAAGTTCATCCAAATTGCTTCCAATCTTCAAAATATTGGGCCCACTCATTCAAATACTCAAAGTACTGTAAAAAGACTTTACCATATTTTTTTACTTTTGATGCCAAAAAGACTCCCTCACTTTCAAGTTCAACTACTAAAGTGTTTATCGTTATTGCCTGAAAGCCTGTCCTTTTTTTACTGCAATTATTGCCATTAAAGGCTTGATGTTCCCCATCTCACGAAGGTACCGTGTTCAATTTCCTTGACTGTAGTGGAAAACACCTTCAGTTTGCTTTTGACAAAATGGAGTTGCAGCAGTGATTCAGGACTGCTGAAAAACTGCTTTAATAAAATAGGACACTTGTCATATGAAAGAAAATGATGGTTTGAATGCATCTTAGAGGTCAATAAATCTGCTGCTGGCTGGCTGTAGAGATAACTACCTTGTCTTACAAGGTCCAAGAATTGCTTTTAGTTTATTTCAATAAAATTTTGGGGAGTGTAGAAATATGGGAAAGAGGAATTCACCACCGATTATGCATCAGCATGTAGTATACCAGCTCCTCTCTGGGTCCCTTATGGACTGGGCGGACAGTACAATCCCCATCCTGGAGGCTCAGGTTTAGGGTATTTTTAGCTTTGTAAACACCGTGTTATTTTCTCTCCCTCCTGCCTGTCTAAAATTCACATCACTAAAGGAGGCAGGGATTTTGTCTATCCAGCAGCATCTGCCCAAGGTCTTGGTGGCCTGGTGGCACACTCCTCCACATTTGCACGCCTCACTGTGAGGATCTGGTGGCTCAAATCCACTTTCATTTTTTCATGAACAAAGTGCCTAATTAAACTTGTATGTGTCATGATTGTATGTGTCAGCTCTGGCAGAGCTGTACCCCATGCCACTCAACCCCCGGAAATCTTGTGTTTCCCAGGGCTGGTGCATTGGCTGCGCTCTGGTTCCCATGCACCACCCCTGCACCCCTGACCACTCCAGTTTCACCTTGAGATGCAATTGCTGCCCTGAGGCAGATCACTTACTGGAGAAGTTGCTTATTTTTGCTTTTCAAGGCAAAATACACTCAGTGCTGGAGCCCTGGACAGACTCTGGAGGAGGTGCTCCCCCCACACACTTCCCTCAGTTCCCAGCTGACAGCTCTGGAGGCATCTGCCCAGCTTCCCTGTGCCAGGGGCTCTACTCCCTAAAAAGGCCACTTTCTATAACGCCCGCGAGAGTTAGAGTGGCCTTATACGTCCAAGTGATTGAAGGAAATGTGAAATTCTGACATATGAAGAGATGAGATGCTTGGGTAATAGAAGACCAGGCTTAAGCACAGAGCCCTGAATTCCCGGAAAATTAATTCTCCCACAATGAACTTTGCAGCAGAAACCTGAGCACCTGGTGAGCTGTACCCCAGCCCCGAGGGGTTTGCTCCCATTTCCCGGCTTCTGGGGGAGCCGTGGGCTGCTGCAGCACTCAGCTCTGTTGTCCCCACCTTGCTGGGATGGGGCCCTGGCAGGGGCCATACGGGAGCACTCCTGTCCCCGGGTACATGCCATGGGTGTTGTGTGCATTGATACTATGGAAGAACCGTCCCAGTTCTTCTTCGTGCAGGAGACAGAGACAGGGGTTGTCTGAACATCTGCAAGACATCTGCTCTTAGAATCATAGAATCATGTGGTTGGAAAAGACCTTTACGATCATGGAGTTCAACTGTACCTGTCCACTACTAAACCATGTCCCTAAGCACCTTGTCCACCCCTCTTTAAAATACCTCCAGGGAAGGGGACTTGGCCTTCCCTGGGCAGCCCATTTCAATGCTTGACAACCCTTTCGGTGAAAAAATTTTTCCTGATGTCCAACCTAAACCCGCCCTGGCACAACTTGAGGCTGTTTCCCCTCATCCCATTGCCCGTTACCTGGGAGCAGAGACCAACCCCCCCCCCCCCCCTCCTCTCAGGCAGTTGTAGGGAGCGGTAAGGTCTCCCCTCAGCCTCCTCTTCTCCAGGCTGAACACCCCCAGGTCCCTCAGCTGCTCCCCATGCCTTGTCACATCACGAGTCCTCTTTGTCCTTCTCCGGTGCCCAACTCCATTCTGGATGTTGGTCCTTGATGAGAGGAGGAGCATCTCCTCACGGATGGCAGGGTTTCCTTCATTTTGCTGGGTTTTCCCAGGTTTTATCTAGCCCTGGGTCACCTCCCTGCTCTTCTGCTGTCCCCCCCATGCACACACAGGCGCCTGAGGCGAGCAGCTCTGTACCAGCACTGTACCAGGTGGGATGCCTGGAGTGGCACTACCCCCCTTGGTTGCCCATCAGAGAAATATCTGGAAACTGGATCCATCTCCAAAAGACTTTGATTTTTTAATTTGCTTTCTGCTTGATTTAGCTATTTTCTGAAACAATCTCAGCAGTGAAAAGCCTTTTCAGAATAGAACAGGAAGGCTTTGTTTCTCCTGAAAACGCTGAAACAAGATGTTTTGATGCTGCCAGATCTTTTTGTTTGTTTGCTTCATTTCGAAAAAAAATTCCAGTGAAATGCAGTCAGTTTTGTGAAGTACTTTGATTTTGATGGGCCCCTGCATGCTGGCTTAAATATTTTTCCGGTGATCTCCGTTTGGGAGAGGCGGGAGGGAAGGCAGACCAGATGCCACACAGCGCGTTGCAGAACTGGGAGCTCTGGCACCCATCTGACAAATATAGGAAGTGGGGGGATGTGGTGTGGGTGCAGCCGGGGCTCGGGAAGGGATGTGCTTAGGAAGGGAGAGAGTCATGGAAACCTCTCTGATGATGGGCCCACTGGTGGCCTGGCTCTGGCACCAGCCTCTGCTACCAACTTTCCAAGAGACCTCAAGCAAATGTCTGTGGCCCGGTGACCTGTAAGAAGGCAATGACAGGGTGACCCCTCGGACCGCCATGTCTGCTGAGAATTTAGGCTTTTTAGGGCTGCGACACCTTTTTGTGTTGTTATTTTGAACAGCAGCTTGAACGATGCAGCCCCCATCTAGGCTGCGGGCTCTTTTCTCTGTGCAAAGCAAGAACAGTAATTGCCTGGACCTGTGAGTTTTTGTTAAGACAGGCAGCAGCAGAATTTAAATGCAGATTCCAGCATCCTGCAGACACAAAAAGAAATCTGGGCTTTGCAAAGTCAAAGAGAAGCAGTTTTGTCCTCCTGGGAGCTACAAAATAGGTTGGGATGCCAAAAATAACCTGCTACTAGTTATAGATGCTCCAGCTTTTTTACCGAGATGTGAAAACTTGAGCTGGGTTTAATACAAGACACATGTTTAGTGTCACTGTGACCTTCTGCAGATTTCCCACCCCAGCTCTAACCAAATTACAGATGAATCCATCCTTCACTGCTTTATTCTGGCTCTTGGGCTGAGCTGGGCTCATGCTGCAAAGCTTCCTCAGTGAGATTCAGCTCATTTTTGTAACGGCTCTCTTTCCTCCATAAATTCATTTTCATGAAAACCTGGTTCCCAAGTGGTTGGTCCATGTCGCCAGGGAACGGCGAGGAATTCAGGCTCTGGTTCTCACAAACACCCAAATGGGAAATGGGAGCTTCTCACAGGTGGCTTCGGGGCTTGGGGTCACTGCTCCTATCGATTTAGGGTCAGAGACCTACCTGGCTTAGGATGTTTAACAGTTTCACACCTGCATTGACAGAGCAGCAAGACATGTAAAATTTCAGAGAGAAAATATTTGGCCCTGCTGAGAGAGTTACAGCCCAAGGATTTTCCTAAGGGAAATTATCTAAACCACAAATCAAGCTGGCAAATTCCTCCTTTAGAGATCATTCTGTTGGACATGGGGAAAACAGAGGAAATCATGAGCAGGGCCACAGAGGTGGCCTCACCCTGGGGGCATTTGGGTGCCCGTAGTGGGGTGGCACAGGTGCTGGAGTGAAGCAGGGAGCACCCATGCAGGGTCTCGCAGCCGGTTCCAAGCCCAGCTCTTCTCGCCTGGCGCCCAGCCTCACCAGCAGCAGCCAAGTGTGCCAAAGGTCTGGCTCAGTCCCACCAGAGTTTGCCCAAGCCAAGCCAGGGTGGAGCATCCATGTGTCCCTCCATCCCAGGACACCCCTCTGGCCTTCGGCAGGAGGGCGATGCCTCCAGCCCCATCCCTGAGCACACACAGACCTTCCTGTGCAAGCACAGAGAGCAGCCCCCGGCTCTCTCCATGGAGGTGGAGGAGATCAGAGGCAGGAGGTGATGGGAGGGAGCCAGTGAGGCGTGGAGGTTGGTCCTTCTCCTCCCCACCTTTCTCATTCCAGCTATTATGTATCGGGGTGGCTTGGAGGAAAGATCAGCAATCTGATATTCAGGGCTGGGAATGATCACATCTCCCCTCTGCCCTTGCTCCTGCGGTGCCCGAGGGGAGGCGAGAGGAGAGGCAGCAAAGGGGGTCACTGGAACGAAGAGAGATAAACAAAAGATAATCTTTCAGGCAACAACTCATCAGTTAAAACCAAAGCAGAGAAACAATTTCCCAGCTAGCACAGCATTAAACAGATGGAATAAACCACTTCAGCAGCAAGCAGGTGTCTCGGGTCTCAGAAAACCCGTCCCTCCTCGGCCACAGGGCGATTATCCCGGATGGCTCGGGTGTTTCCAAGCCCAGACAGCCAGTCCCTCACTGTAGCCACTGCTTTTATTGATTTATTTATGTGCAGAAAGGGCTGGCGATGCCCGTGGAGGATGCCTGCAGTGGTACGGCCCCTGCCCGAGGAACAGATGCTCTCCTGGTGCATCATTTCCATTTGCAAGATCTCACATCAAGAGAGCAAACACGAGCCATTCATGCTGCCTTCGCCCCAGCCTCCTCCTCTGTCTGTAGCTCTGCCCTGGCCTTGCCACTGCCAGAGCTACAATATCATTTCAGTGTCAAAGCATGCAATGATGGGTTTAGTCTCCTGCTGATTTGCCTGGTCTGCATCAGGCAGAGCTCTTGCTTTGCCCGGGTCGTGTCGGAGGTGGCACAAAAGCTGTCAAGGAAAGGGGGAAGGCCCAGGAGGTGGTCAGCATTGCAGTCTGGCACTTGGCACATTCCTGAATTTTCCAAACCAGGAAGAAGCCAGGGAAGGGGCTATGGAGCACTTTGTTAGGAAAATTCCCCAGGGGAGGTTTGGAGGCGTTTGCCTGCAGCTGGGAGGTGCCAGGCTGGAGCCTGCTCTGCTAACGCCGCTCCTGTGAGCAGCCCAGCCCAGCTCCCCCTCCACCGCTCCCCTCCCGGGCTGCCGGCTGAGCCCAGCTGCCAGGGCCCCAGAGCAGCTCGGGGCTGTGTCTCCATCACGGGGGTACCACAGCTCCATAGCCATGTGGCATCCAGCGAGCATGGAAGCATCCTTCCTTTCCTTCTCCCCCCGGGCGTCTCACGGGCAGCGGGCAGGTTGGTGCCGGGGCAGCCTGCTCGTCTGCTCTGGAAGCCTGGTGAGGAGGAGGAGGAGGAGAGCTCAGAGCTACCCAGAGGTGGCTGATGCTGCTGTTGCCGTTGGCAAGCTGTCACTCCGACACCTCGCTGCGCAGAGCTCTGACGTCAGGTGCCTCTGACAAACTTTCCTGTCAGTCAAAATCCCTTTCACAAACAGAGGCAGTGGCAGTTTGCAATGCAAACACACGGTCCTCTACCAGCTTCTTTCCCTTCTTTTCTTTTTTAAGCACACAGATTTAAAATTTAAATCGCTGGTTCATTAATGGCCTCCTGAGTGAATGAACCTTCCCATGATCTCTAGTGCTGTGTCCTCTCCTCCGCCTGCCCCCAGTTCACTGCCAGAGCCCCAGGGACTTGTGCTGGCCCCAAGGAGCCTCCCTGCTGCAAATGAGAGCCCAAAGCCTTGGCTCCACCAACACCGCAAAGCTCTCAGGAGCCAGGAGCATGGGAGATGGAGACCAGAACAAAATCCTCCATCTCCTGGGGCGGGTTGTGCTTAGCAGGTGGCAGAGATCCTGCAAAGGCTCATTCCCCCATTCCCCTCCCATTCATCTTTGCTTTCCTTTTCTCCCTTTCCTCCCTGCTGGAGGAAGCAAGGTTGTCCCCTGCTTTGGGGATCCTGGGTCCTCCAGTCTGAGGCTCTGGGGGAAGACAGAGATCACCGGTGCTGAGGCACCCATGCAGGGAGGCAGCGCAGGCGGGCAGGGCGGCCAGGCTGGTTCCCTTTTCTCCTCCATCCTGAGCTGTGCTGGATCCCAGGAAGTGTAATATTTGCTGGAACATGTCAGTAAATCCCCCTTGTGCTACAGGAGGTCACCTTCCCTAATCTACGATGTCCAATTGCGTAACTGAGATACTGAACAAATAGCTTAAATTTAATCTTTGTTTTCTTCCATCTCAAGCGTGGCAAATCAATTCCTGGGCAAACCCAGCTTCAGCACAGTGCTGGGAACACACACTGGTCATGTTAACCTCCGAAAGAGCAGAAAAAATAAGAGAAGTAAAGCGAGTGAGGTTTTACTGCCTGTTGCAGTACCTCTCCCTGTCAAACGTTGCTCTGGGGCTGGGGTTTCGGCGCCTTCAGCACCCTTGCTGCTCACCACGGCACCGCAGGTGCAAGGCTGCACCCAGGTGAGGGCCTGGGGCCAAGGCAGGAGATGCTGCTCTGGAGGTCAGCAGGTGGGTGCAGTTTTGAGCAGCCTGGTGTCAGTGTTGTGAGGCACCAGCTCCCATCGTCTCCCGCCCCATCCAGCACCGATGGGAGCCCAGCTCCCCCTGGCAGCTTAGAGGCGGCAGAGAAAGGTGGGGGACAAGGGGCAGCAGTGCTTGGAAGGTGTCCTGGTGGCAACGTGGATGGCAGGAGGCAGAGAGAGGGACTCAGTTCTCTTGTTTCCCTCCCCGCTCATTTTTTGTTCATTCATTAATGACCTCTCACACTCCAGCAGGGATATTAATAGGATGCTTCAATTCCAAATGTCCCCATCTCCCCTCCCTGCTCCCCTTCTCTCACCACTTTCTGGCACTTTGACAGCTTCCTTCACATTAATTAAAACAAATAACAAGCTTATACATCTCATCAGGGTAATTCAAAAACTAAACATACCAGCCAGCTATCACCCCGGTCACTGTGGATGGAGCAAAACCACCTCTTTTCTCCCTCCCATAGTTTCTCCCTCTCCCTGTATGAATAAGGATGTGCTTTAAGTGTCCATCCTCAGCCAAACCCCCTGTGGGTAGGAAATATCAAGCCTCTAAGCACCCGCTGGGTCCTGCCTGCTCCGCTTCCCTGCCCCGGGCTGCTCCGGCAGGTGCCAAGCCCATGCATGTCACAAGCTGTCACCCTCCTCGTGGATGTCCCAGGCGCCGTGGACCCCAGTCAGCACTGCCACACTCCCTCCAGTTCAGCCCAGGGCTGAGTCTTCCCCTGCCCGCCACTTACTGCCTCTGGCATCCATCTCCTGGGGCCAGGGAGGGATAAATGGTACCCGGCATGCTGTGGCTTGCAGCTAGCCCGCAGATGCAGTTTCCTTCTGAGCCCCTCTGCATCTGGGGCTGCAGCTCAGCCCTTCACAAGGCAAACAGAAGTCTCATTGCTGCTTATGACTTATTTCAAGCACTGAAATTCATAGAATCATAGAATACCACGTTGGAAGGGACCTCAGGGATCATCTGGTCCAACCTCTCTAGGCAAGAGCACATCTAGACAAGATGGCCTAGCACCCTGTCCAGCTGCATCTTGAAAGTGTCTGGTGTGGCAGAGTCAACCCCTCCCCTGGAGAGATTATTCCAAGGGTTGACTGTTCTCATTGGGAAAAATTTCCCTCTCATGTTCAGTTGGAATCTTCTCAGGATTAACTTGTACCCATCACCCCTCGTCTCTTCCATGTGACTCCTTGTGAAAAGGGAGTCTCCATCTTCTTTGTAGCCACCCTTTAAATACTGGTAGATAGTGATGAGGTCACCACTGAGCCTCCTTTGCTCAAGGCTGAACAAACCCAGCTCTCTTAGCCTGCCCTCACACAGCTAAGAGAGGCTTCCCAGCCCTTGGATCATCTTGGTGGCCCTGCTCTGGACCCCCTCCAGCCTGTCCACATCTTTTTTATATAGAGGGGACCAGAACTGCACACAGGATTCCAGGTGTGGCCTGGCAAGCGCTGAGCAGAGTGGGATGATGACTACTTCACCTCTGCTGGTGATGCCCTTGTTGATGCAACCCAGCATCCTGTTGGCCTTCTTGGCCGCAGCAGCACAGAGGAGCAAACTCGTGTTGCCTGCTCCCTTAATAGAGTGTCTTGGTGTGGGTTTCCATCAAACAGCAGGAGGGGGCCAGCATGGAGGTGTCTGGGGGCTCAGACCACCCTGAGGGCTGAGAAATAATTCTGCAAACAGATCCCAGGCAGCTGGAGTTTCTGTGGGCACACACATGGCAGGAAAATAATTCCATGGCTCCGAGCCTGCTGGTGCCAGTAGGCAACAAGAGCGGCCAGCATGGGTTTCCAAGGGAAAGACAGCAGAAACTGGGTGAAAAGGAGCACATACTCACCCCTCCAGGGCTATGAGGAAGCACCAAATCTCTGCCCCTGGAGGCAGCCAGGGAGCAGGGGCCTGCTCCCCACTCCACTGAGCATCTTCTGCACATGAATTAAAAGCCTTAGCCTCAAATCTCCTAATTTACCCTGAGTTTTTCTCTTTAATAGTATTCATGGTGGAGCCATCTGGACCAGGTGCTTTATTAGCTTAGAATAATTCAGCTGCTTTGTTAATCTCATCTCATTTCATAGGGTTCACTCCAGTTTCCTCGCGGTGCAGCCTGGGACAGGGCTCTGCTGCCACCCTCACCTCCTGGCCACCTCACCCAGGGACCGCGACAGGGCAGCCACCTCCATGCAGGCCCCTCCTCTCCAGAAACAGGCCCACAGAGTTCTTTAATGTCTCTGACTCTTTGTAGAGTCATAGAATCATAGAATCATAGAATCATAGAATGCTTTGGGTTGGAAGGGACCCCTAGAGGTCATCTAGTCCAACCCCCCTGCAGTGAGCAGGGACACCACTAACTAGATCAGGTTGCTCAGAGCCCCGTCCAACCTGGCCTTGAATGTTCCCAGGGATGGGGCCTCCACCACCTCTCTGGGCAACCCGTTCCAGTGTTTCACCACCCTCGTTGTAAAGAATTTCCTCCTTATATCCAGTCTAAACCTACCCTGCTTCAGTTTAAAACCATTACCCCTTGTCCTGTCACAGCTGGCCCTACTAAAAAGATTGTCCCCATCTTTCCTATAGGCCCCCTTTAGATACTGAAAGGCTGCAATCAGGTCTCCCCTCAGCCTTCTCTTCTCCAGGCTGAACAAGCTCAACTCTCTCAGCCTATCCTCATAAGAGAGGTGCTCCAGCCCTCGGATCATTTTTGTAGCCCTCCTCTGGACCCGCTCCAACAGTTTCATGTCCTTCTTGTGCTGAGGGCTCCAGAGCTGGGTGCAGTACTCCAGGTGAGGTCTCACCAGGGCAGAGTAGAGGGGCAGAATCACCTCCCTTGACCTGCTGGCCACGCTTCTCCTGATGCAGCCCAGGGTACAGTTGGCCTTCTGGGCCGCCAGCACACATTGCCGGCTCATGTCCATCTTTTCATCCACCAGCACGCCCAAGTCCCTCTCGGCAGGGCTGCTCTCGAGAGTCAGTGGGTGCCAAATCCACTGGAGTTTCCCATTGGCAAGGGAGGGAACCACAGTGGGTCCCTGCAACCCCTCACAAAGCCTCCCCGTCCCCTGGCAGGGGCAGAGCTTTGCAGTCCCCGATGACTCGGCCATCCAGTGCCACGTCCCATGTTGGGGACCTTCCCCAGCCCCCCACGAGCCCAGCAACCCAGGCTGCTCCTTGGCCACAGCAGCCACTTGCTGCCCCAAACGCTGGCCTTGTTGCAAAGCCATAATACAGCCCTTATCAGCCTAAATGATTAAATTGCCCTCTATTGAGAAAAACCAATTTGCCAGCAAATTTCCTTCTGCTCTGCTTGTAGCAATAAGTGGTCTGCAGGCTGGTGCCGGGCTTCCTGAGCACACACAGAGGGACGGCTCTCATGGACATCGTGTTCTTCCCTCTCCTCTCCTCTCCTCTCCTCTCCTCTCCTCTCCTCTCCTCTCCTCTCCTCTCCTCTCCTCTCCTCTCCTCCAGAGAAATAGCAGGAACCACGTGAATGAGATCATCTGCTCCAAAATTACTCACACTGAATTAATCACCCAGAACGGCAGCAACCGCAGTGGGAGTGAGCCAGGGTCACTGGGGAAGGAGCTGGGGACTCAGGGAGGGGGGAGCAGCCCCACAGTGGGGATGGTGCCACCTGGGCAAAGGTGCTGGAGGGAAGGGCCCTCACTTTTCCTTGTCTGCTGCTGAACTGGGGCTTGTGCAAGGATTTTCCAGCGTGTGCCGTGGTAGAAGTTGCATGCAAACCCCAGAGGGCATAGCAGTGTGCACAGACAGTTTGCCCTCCCAGAAGGGCACAGGGAGCAGGGGGCGTCAGCGAGGTGTGCAAGGTGGTCCAGTGCTGCATCCCTGCAGAGGTTGTGTTGCAGTACTGGGGAAAGAGCAGTGGGTAGGTGGGAGCCAGCACTGAGCCTGCCGTGTCCTGATGGAGAGCCCAGCTGCAGCCGGCGGGGCCGTTTGCTGATGTGGAGCCTCGTCCAACAGCCAGTGCTCCGCACAACGGGGATTAAGTTATGGCTGATAGAAGAGTGCGGCGGCCAGAAAACATCAAATTACTTCCCTCTGTCACCATAAATTACAAGTGCTCGTCCTGCCGAGAGAATCAGGCCGCTCTCTAATAAGAAGCCATCCCTGAACTAGCTGAATATTGTCTGGTTGTTGCCTTCCTGCTGCCTAGGCAGAGCAGTGGGCAGCGGGCAGGGAGGATGGTGATGGCGCTGGAAGGATGCTGCAGGGGAGCCCGCCTGGGCCGGGGCAGCAGCCAGCGTTTGTGAAGCTGTGTGACAGAAAGGGGACTTCACCTGGATCAGTCTGTAGTGGCAGGTGACTGCAGCCATGGTGACAAGGAGAGCACTTTCATAGCATGCTGTTGCCCCACTACTCCTGGAATAATGTTTAATGCGTGCGTCCAAGGTGCCCGCGATGCTCTCGGCAGGTGCAGCTCCCTGGGACCCCCCTCAGGTCAGCGCACGCTGCTGCCCCGGCTTTCCCTCGGCCGCTCCGGATGGCAAGTGCGAAGGGGAAAAGGTCTTCAGGACCTGTCACAAGCTGGAATTGCCCGGACTGACCCAATTTAGGAAACCATGCGAATCCCAGCAGGAATAAAGCAATTGCACTGGGCTGGAAAGGGCGAAGCAGCAAATGGAGCCCCGGAGAGTGACCTGTTAAAGAGCAGGGGGTGAGCCAGCAGCGCAGCAGGGAGCGGCAGCAGGGACCAGAGCATTCCTCCCGCCACCATGTCACCCGTGGCAGTGCCCGGCCTGAGGGGAGGTGGCACGGCTCAAGTGCAGAGGCACAGCCCTCCTGCCCTGACACCCCAAGCACCAAACCCCACAGAGCTCTGGAGCAGCTTTGCTCCTCGGCTGGCAATGAGACCAGCCGGCACCTGAGCACAGCAAATGCATTTCTTTGCAACAGGTTGAAGTGTTTCTGGTGCCATGGACCTGTCCCACAAACACCTCAGTAAGTGTGTGCTTAGTATTTTGCTCCCTGTCCCTGACTGCTCCTTCCTTCTCCCAACTCCTGGCCTCCGCTGTTCGTTTAATGATGTGTGATCTACATCCATGTTCGCCTGGCATAGATGTGCGTTCCCAGTAGATAAAACGATGCTCACATGCTCCAGCCTGGTGACGAGAGCGAGTTATTTCCCACAGAGGATCTCAAAGCACTTTGCATTTGTCACCCCGCTTACAGAGGTGCAGAGACATGAACAGGTTTGTAAAATATCACCCAGCAAGATGAGCGCTCGCATCCGGGGGACTGGCACTAAGGAGCAGCTGCAGGGAGCTGCTGCACGGGGACACAGGGGCCAGCACTGCCTGCATCAAGCCAGGGACACTCAGGTTTGCTTCCACAAGTATTTTTGCAGGCAGTGTTGTTCTAATAACATGTCGTTGCCCATCGCACAGCAGGAGAGGGATGCCATGCTGTTGCTGGGGACAACCAGCTCCATTCGGCTCTGAGCTCTGCTCCTTGTCCCAGAGTCTGCTGCCAGCTGCATAAAGCCACCTAAATCTGAGACATCCAGGGGGAAGAGCATTTGTCTTAGCTCCTGCCCCCTCTGCTACAGCGATGATGCTAACTCTAAATCAAACCTCTGTCTTGCACGGATATGGCTGTTGCACACCAAGACATGATGTTGGTGTGCTTGGATTAATTTGTCAGGTGGAAGATAGATATTTGCGGACCCAGCCAAGGCGTGAGCCCCTGGCAGCCCTCAAGCCCCCTGCTCCCCACTTCCCCCGGCTGCCCCAGAGCCACCTCACGTGTCCAGCCGGGGCTGCGGCCATCCGGGCACAGGCAGAGCCTGGCAATGCGCATTGATGCCCACCCGACATCGCACAGGAGGTTGGTCCCTCAAGCTCTAAGATAAGGAGGAGGTTGCTTCCCCAGGTGAACATTTCTGCGGTGTGTTAATACTGAGACCAGGTCAAAATGGGGGTGCTCAGACATGCGCTTCCCAGCCTGAGTGCAGGTGGAAAGGGAGGGTTCCTGGCAAAAGGTGCGTGGATGTGCTCGGGGCTTCTTCTGGGTTTATTTAGGAATGCTGGGGAAATCAGATATTTTTTGCCTCCTTTTGGTGCTTTCTGGAAAATCGCCTGCCTTAATGAAATGCTTGTGGGTGAGCTTTAAGTAGTCAGCAGCCCAGATAAGGTCCAAATCCATTTTGTTCATATTTTGCCCGTTTCAGAGAATCTGAACTATTTTTCAGGATTTATGCCCCTCATAAAACCCAGCTCGTGTTCCAAACCAGCCATAATAAGGTATGGCTGAAAATATAAAGATTTAATAAAAACTTGTGCAGTAATTTGGCTCTTAATCCCAAACACAATCTCTCCCCTCAAATAATTGCAGTCCCTGCAAGATTAAATTCTCCCGACGTATTGTTTGTAAGTCTGATACCTTCTATCGAGCTTAGCCGGGTTTTAAGTTCTTAAATCATGGCTCTGTAATTGCACATCTTATTCAGTTTGTGATGCAAAGAGTTCCCAAGGAAGCTTTTGTAAAGATTTCTTCATATCTGACAGCACTGTGTGACACTTGTATGTATTTAGAAAGCTACACAACGTGGGGAATACAAGAGGTCGATGCTTTCTAAAAGCAAGAGGAGGCTGTGGCTCATGTTCTCATTTTACCACTGAGCAGTAGGTCCCAGAAAAATCAGGGCATCTGCAAACTGTTCTCGAACTGACTGCTTCGTAAATGATGGGGAATCTGTTCCTCAGGCAGAAAGGGCTTGGGGAAAGGTGGGAATAGTCACCCCCCTTGCCCTGGGCTTCATTTTCTTCCAGCAATTAGCAAAATCCCAGTTCACAATGGATAACAATAGATGTTTTAAGTGTGGCTACAAGGAGAAACAGGCAGTGATGAAAAGAGGCCTGAAACTCAGGAGACCTGGTGCAGGGCCAGACTCTCCTGATGACCTCCGGCAAGTCCTTTGATCCTTCTATCCCCCCTGGAAACACGGGTGAGGAGCCGTCCCTCTCCCCCACTCTCAGCCTGAGCTGCAGACCCTCGGGATGCACTCCAGGCTGGTGGGACGATGGCCCACAGCCGGCTGGCGCTGCCCAGTGAAGGGTACAGGGATGTGGGTGGGATGGGGTGGGATGCTCACAGCTTTATGGGCTTCCTCAGGCCAGGAACACTCACTGCTCCCTTCCCAGGGCTTAGTCTGCCTTGTGCAGTGAGGGTGGCTGCCAGGAGAGGCCGGCTGCAGTCAAGGCTCAGCCCCCATCATCTCCTGCTACTTTATCCCAGTCCTCCCTTTCCTGGAGGCTCACGCAGGAGCCTTTTCCTTCCTCGAGGACTGTTTCAGGCCCCAGAAGTACATTTCTGGGGCCCCAGGCAGAGGCACGGGGGTGGGAAATTACTGTAAGGGAAGCCTTGTGGTATCTGCAGACACAGGTGATATCACGTCGTGGGTGAAGCTCAATCCTAATTCCCCATTTGGAGCAGGAGGTTTTGTCTCCATCAGCGAGAGGGTGCCTGTAATATGGGCTCTTCTCAAAGCAGCTGCTGGGGAACAGCGAGAAAACACAGCTTCAGCACGGAGAAAATATCCCTTGGCTTTATTGAACTTTGCCTGGACAAAAGCAGGATCCTGCAAAGGAACAGTCATTGCGAAGGACCAGCTACGCTGGTTTTGCCCACCCAAAGCTCTCCAAAACACTTGCTTCCATGGGGCTTGCTGGAGAAACACCCTGAAAACTGCGCTGCTGCAACAGGCAGGTCCTCTCCAGGTCTCGCTCGCTCAGCAAAACATCACAACCTGATTATATTTAAGTCCTTAGCGTGACTATCATGGTGGTAGCCTCCCATGCGATCTGCCTGGGCTGTGTCATAATTAATAGTGCCCTTGCTCAGAGTACAAGTGGAACATGTGAGGGCTCAGCTAGCTATAAATCACGACAGAGTTTCCATCTGGTCCAGCATCTATTTTTACTTCACCAGCCCCAATTAACTTTGAAACTTGGGGCTTGTGGTTAAAGAGAAAAATTGTTCTTGAAAAGTGTGATGGGATACACAGTGATATGGATGGGAAGAAGGAGACAGTGGTGGCTGCTCGCTTCTCCGCAGAGTGAACTGCACAGCCTGGTGCCCCAGGAGACACCGAAACACGGGTCCCGAGACCAGGTTGGCCTTTGAATCTGTTCAACACCAGCTGCGAGATCCCAAGGGAGACACAGGAGTTCAGGTCTGGGGGTCATCACCTGGATACCTAACACACATCCCCTGGTGCCGGCTGGGTACCTGCCTGCACCAGGCGCTGCTTCCTCCCCCAGCCATGGCTCTGCCTCTGTGCCTCAGCCAAAGCCAGCAGCTCCACTGCACCAAGGGGGCTGTAGGTCACGTCCAGGAGCACCAAGCAGAAAGAGCTCTTTGGAAAAGCATCTGCGGGTGGTGGGACCAGGCTCTGCAGGGTGAGGGTCTCCTCCGTGAAGAAGCCTGGTCCACCAGGCTGATTGCACTTCGCTGTCAGTCATATCGGCTCAGCCCCTCGAGGCTGATGCCTGGGGTTGCTTCTAGGTCCAACCCCCCAGCTGTGTAACTGCTGCTCTTTCAGAAACCACACTGCTGTCAGTAGAGATTGGGGGACTGAAGGCTGGCACGAGCCAGCCAAGGGAACCCAGCAGAGTCCTGAGAAAATGGCACATCATCATGTTGCGCGCATCCAGATTCCTCCAATACAGGCACAAAATCTAAGCCAGTAGGGCTTGGCTCAATTTGAGAAAGTTCCTCCACAAAGACTCCAGCCTGATGTTTTTCCTCCTGGTTTAGAGACCCGCAGTGCCACTTTCCTGACACACACTTCAGCCCAGCATCAAGCCTGCAGCCGCCAGCTATTGCACTGAAGAGTGCAGCCCGACCCCGTGCTTGAGAGCCCTGAAGAGTCTGGAGGAGTCTGAATTCAGCAGGTTTCATCCAGCTCTGAGAAGGTCACAGATGTGAGGCCACAGCCACTGTGGGTTGGTCTCTGCAAGCATCACAGCCCTTGGCACTGTTTTCCTGATGCTGCCCTTGTGGCAGCATGATACTTCCACCAGCTGAAGCCTACAACTCCTGGCTCTGTCCCTGCAGTGCTTCGTGGTGCATTGCTCCAACACACCTCCATTTTCCTCACCAGGTTCTGGGGCTGATTTGGGCTCCAGTCTTTATGTACCATTCCAGCAGCATTCAGGTGTGGCTGCAAAAAACTTACCTTGGGACTGGCACGGGGCATAAAATGGCCCAGTGCAAAGAGGCCAGCGGAGCCCCCGTGGACTCTAGCATGAGGGGCTATGGCTGGGTCACAGCAGTGAGGGACGTACCTGGGTTGTAGCATCCCCTGGGCAGGCCCCCCTGTCCCCACAGGTCGGGAGGGCAGTGGGGTGGCTGGGGAAGATGGGGTGCTGAGGGCATGCTGGGGACCACATCTCTCTCCATCCATGTTGGGGCAAAGCCCCAGCAAGGGGCACAGTGCAAAGGTGCTGTGCTCTTGCCTTCCTGTAAAAAACCATCAAATTCTGCACCTGGTTCTTTGGTACCCACCTCCCACATCCCTGCCTCCCATTTTTCAGCTCTCTTGCTCTCGCAGCAGCATTACTCCTGAAGTCCTGGCTGGCTCCCAGCTCAGGTAATTACACGCTGTCCTCTGGTATTTGAACAGGATATTTGTTCTCCCTGATTTCCTGTCCTACACGCCTGTGCAGGGCTGCTTGTCGCCCCCAGCCAGCCTATGTCCCTGGCAAAGGCAGGCATCCCAGCGTGTCCAGCTCAGGCACTAAGTGGGCATTTTGTAAACATGGGCTTACATTGATGCCTTCCCCCAGGAGCCCAAGTGGGCTGTAGGACCACCTGGGCCGGACACTATGCACAGTGCAGGCGTGGAGCTGTAGTGCTATCCCCGTCCCTGCTGCCGTGGGACCCCACTCAGTTGGGATTATTGGCTGAGAAAGCTCCTGGCCTCCCAGCCTTTAAAAGGCTGTTCATGGCTCACACCCTGTCACCTCTTCTTCTTTGCTATAAGCTTTCCCTTCCTTTTAGGTTAACCATTTACAGAAGTGGTCTCCAGCACTTAGAGAACGTACCTGGCAGGAAGGTAAGAGAGACGGAGTTAATGTACGTCTGTCCTGCTTCAAAACCCAGTAGGAGATCACAAGCAGAGCAGCAGCACTGGGACCTTTGCCTGCTCTCCCGGAGCTCTGCTGTAGCCAGCCACCGCCAAGCCGGAGCTGGGGATCCTCCACCTGCCTCTGGTCTTGTTTCCACCACGCTCCAGGGCGCGGGTGGATCACCACGCTGCAGCTTGTTCCACGGCAATAAGAACAAGCTCTAGGGAGGAAAAAGTCCTACTTTCTAGCAGATCAGATCTATTCTTGTGCTTTATTGGACTCCCTGTAAAGGAACCTCGCAGAAAATTGGCAACAGTTTGCTTTTTTCTTCAGAGTTTCTAGAGCGGGGATGTCTCATTAGCTAAAGGCTTGCAGCACTGCAAGGAGAAAAAAGTAAGTTCTTAGAGAAAAAGTGGAGCACAGTCCTGTTTTCTGAGGGTAGAGGGGAAAAGCCCTGGCTGGTGGAACTCAACCCTACACTGCAAGAAGCCACCTTTGCCTGTGCTACCTGACTGACTGCTGCAGAGCCTGTTAAGCTCACCCTGCCCTCAGCCAGGAAGGAATCCATTCTGCTGGCCAGGCTGGACTTGACATTCCAGCCTCTTGATAAGAAGAGTCCTGGGGCTCAATGCCTTCTGCTTTGTGGTGTGCACACAAAGCAATGCAATACGTTATCAGCCTCATGCAGCTGCACTTGAGTCCTGGTTTGCAGAGGGTCAGGCAAGGGGCCATCCTCCAGCCGCCAGCTCCTCCGGTCCAGCTTCTGCTGACTGCAGCACGGCTCCAGGCTTTGCTGAAGTTGTGTCACAGGGCTATCAGGCTGCAGCTGATTACTGCAAAATACTAAAGAATAAGAGCTGCATTAGAAAGCCAGGTTTTCCGTCCTGGGAAGGAACTCACTAGTAAGCGTTTCATAAGATTACCATTCTTTTTTTGCAAAGTCTCTGAATTTGAGCTGGGTGGCAGACAGGTGCCAGCAGCCTGGGAATTGAGAAAGATGCCTGGCACAGGTTTGCTCCGTGTGCAGCAGCAATAACCCTGATCAGCTTCTCTCTGCCGCCGGTCTCAGCCTCCCAAGTGATGGGAGTGCTCCAAGAGGATGATTAGGCTGGGCCTACTATTTTCTCACTCAGTTCCCAAGAGGTTTCCTCATCCTGGTGCTCGCAGGCTCCACTGGCTCATGGCTTCCCTGTGTTTGGGACTGCTTGGAGATATTATTACCCCAAGGGCTGAGCCCTGGGGCAGGCAGAGCAGATGGCTGTCTCCGATGGCAAGAAAATTGGGAGAGAAAAGGCAGAGGGTGGGGGAGAGCAAAATCTGTGACACCCTTAGTGTTCATCAGTAACTGTTTCCTCTTAAAATGGCAAGTTCCTCTAGCTCCCGGGGAGTTGTACTGGGCAGTAAAGGTGGCAACAGACCAAATGTGGGAGACTGCTCCTATAGGAAACAAACACCAATTCCAAGTTTTCTTATGCACCTGTGGGAAGGACCAGTGTGGATTTCCTGGCCGTGCTGTGGATGAAAGGTCCTGCAGGCATCTCACCAGGTGACCAGGGGTGTCTGGGCCACAGAAGATGGGCAAGGTCAGCAGAGGAGTCAGCAGTTTGACAGACCCCTCGCTGGCAGGAGGGTCGTGCTCTAAACCTGCTCGAGCTAACTGAGGCACGAGGGGTCGCACATGTACGTGCTCCACCAGACCGACGCTGCATGGAGTTAATCGTGTTACTGTGAGCCTGAGCACAGCCCTGGCTGCCTCCTCTCTTTCTGGAGGTCTCTGCAAACCTTTGGCAGTGAGAAAGCCACAGAAGATGGAGCCAGTTTGTCCCATGGAGATGGTGGTTGTGTGAACACTGGGTGCTGGGTGCCGGGCAGACGGAGCAGCCCTTGGCTTCAACTGTGGGAGACACTCGGGGCCCGGCGCTTGCAGGATGCCATGCAGTTTGCCCTGCCACATTTCACAGACTGCACTCAGTACCCCTGCGTGGGGTGGCATTCGTTACTGGCCTCCTTCTCATGGCGCTAATTTGCAGCCTTGCTTTGCAGAGCAGCTCCGCGTTCAGGCTGTGCTTGGGGACGGCTGGTGGCAGATGGTGTGCGTGCGATGGCGAGGCAGTGCCACGTCACAAGCTCTCTGAGACATTTGGCCAGGCTTCCTGACAGCCGTGTCCCACCACCCAGGAGTTCAGCTTTCTGGCAAAGCCAGCTCTCCACTTCTGAGGAGCGCTCGCTCCTCTCCTGTCACTGGGCAGAGCCGGCATCAAACGCTTTATCTTTGCTTCCTCGCAGGCAAGAGTCTTGTTGGTCATGGGGCTGCCTCCTGCCCAGAACCAGAGGAATCTGCCACCATGGCAAAAGCCACCCAACCAAACAGGGAGCAATGGTCCCCTGCAGCCTGGACCACCCCCATCTGCTGCATCATACCCTAAACTGCACTGTGTGTTCCCTCTGGCGAGGAATATCTTATTCCCATGGTTTTGGATAACACCCAGCACAAGCAAGCCATAACTGATGGTAGATATGACAAATAATGATGATCATGGGAATGGTGGCATCATAGCCTCTTCAGTGTTTCTTCTGATTTCTTCCATTATTTAGATATACGTGCAGAGAAGAACACCAAGGTACGGCCAGATAAAGAAGAAGTGGGCATATAAAGAAGCATCAAAGGAACGTGTTACAAAGGATAGTAACACAGTCCTCTGAAGACTGGAAGAGTGTAACAGCCTGGGCAGCGTGAGCTCACCTGCTCATGTAAGCCACACTGCACTTTGTCTTGCAACCTTCTGGTTAGAAGACCTGTGCGGCTGCAGTGTGAACTTGCCATTGCTGGGCTTTTGGGGTGCAGTTCCCAGGACGTTGTCCCAATGTATTAATGCCACCAACTGTAGTGCTATACATGCCCACAGAAGGTTCCTAGGCGCTGTGAGGGGCTGCCTTTCTGCCTACCATGGGGTTTCTCTGGGACTGAGGTGCAAAATGACAGCTCTTTGGGGTGAAGGTAGTTCACTAGTGCTGCAACAGGAGCCTGTCCTGCTCCTCTCCCTGCCTGCTTTTAGATGACATTAGAGCATCCAGCTAAAAGCCTGTGCCCAGTAGTCCTGACTACTGATGGCTCTTTCACCAGCACTGCCTGCACCCTGGGAAAAACGCTTTATCCCTCCGTCTGTGGCTTTGGCTGCAGAAATGAGCTCTCTGTGCACGTTAATTAGACTAAATGAGAGGAATATTTGAGGCCTGGGCCCATTTGCAGTACAGGCTCAGAGCAGTCAGAGATGCAAATGACAGGATTTGATTAAGTCCATTTCCCAGGCGGGACAGGATATGGTCCCCTGACAGTGTCATAGATTTGCCTCTATTCTTACTCAAAGGTCATTAAATCAAGATTTCATGAGACCCCACACTGTTATAAATGTTGCTGAGCTCATTTCCCTCACTGGGCAGTGATTTATCTCACAGGCTTGATAAAATGACTAAGCTAAAAAATGTCACCCAGTGTCGCTGAGTTGTAAGTAAGGTAGAAGGAACGGGAGAAGGATGTGATGGATTTTCCTACCGAGGGAAGCATTAATACATGGTTTCTTCCTGATGTTCTCATTAGTCCTCTCTCATTCATCCTCAGGACCTGCCGAGCACAAATGATACCACCCATTCTGCACCAGAACGGAGAGCAGATGCCCCCATGCAACCTTCCTGCCTCCAAACCCCCTTTAGACACCCATTTCTATCCCACCCTGCTTAGTAGCTGATGTATTCAAGAGGAAGGAAGCAAGAGATCAGAGTAATTCAACAATCTTATTCTACCACATCCAGCCTTGCCTCCTGAAATTTTTTATACCTTCTGACAGGAATGGTTTGGAGGAGGCAAGTGGCAGCACCACAGTGCTGGGCCATGACCCTTTCTCCCTCCTCATCCAGCAGTGCAGCAGGTAGCTTACAAAAAATTATGTCCTGCGTTAATTTGCCTTCCTTTCTGTCTGTGAGTAGGCTGCAGACTCCTTTACTTTCTTCAAATCTAATCAAGAATATGTTTTTTTCTTGAATCGTTACTCCTGGGAATGAATGCCAAAAAATTAGCTTTGTTGCTTAGTTGTGACTGATCATGAATCACATTAAATCGCTTCTGTTCCCTTATTGGACATGTTGGCTGGTTCCTGGTATGTGTTATTGAATTACTGCTCTGACAGAGAAGAAATAGCAACTGAGTGGCAAGTGAGTCTAGAAGATCCAGGAAAGAGGCAGATTCAGGGCCACAGCCTTCCTGGTTCCCCTAATAATCAGAAAAAAATCAAGAGCATTTATGTGTAGGAGTATGCTTAGAGCAGGAAGCGGAGCAGTGGGATTTTGAGGCTCCTTTTGAGTTTCCCCAGACAAATCCTCTTTTCCACCCAGATGTCTTCCCACAGTGGGTGAAGATGACTATGTGCAATTTTGCAGGGTTTCTGAGCAGCCCAAAATCCCAGCCATGTGTTAGGGGTACATTCAGAGCAATCCCAAGGTAGATGTGCAGCCCATCCGGCAGATCCCCAAAAGGAAGGACCTGACACGCTGTGCATGTCTAGCAAAACCATTTTGCTTGGATTGTACCAGATGTATCATGCAACGGCATAGCCCATTTGCAGGAAAAAACTAAGCCAAGGAATATGGCAAGCCCTAACACAATATTCCAGCGTAGCAGAAGGATTCGTACAAGCAGAGGTGTGATCTCAAGGCATTGGACATCATAAAGATTGTTCAGAGGAGAAGAGCTGAAGAAGAACAGGAGCGTACAGGAGGTTAAATGTGGGCTGAGGGAGGCCTTGTGGGTACTGGGGCATTGTAAAGGTGTTTGTTTCTAAAATACTTTTGTGTGGAAGGACCACAAGCCACGCTTGAGCCATTTTCTGTTTCTTTCCTCCTACTGAGCTGTTCACAACTTTCTCCTGGGTTGCATGCAGAATCACAAAACCTTCTGAACATTGTGGCAAAGCAATTAAATGAAGGGCAAAATGGTGGGCACAAAACAGTGCATGTGTGTCTAGAAACTTGCATCATTGCAGCTTGCTGAGCAAAGCCACTAAACCACAAATGAGGAACAGGAAAAGGAAAGCAACTTGACACTGCACCTTTATGTGACCCTCCACATGCACATCACATGGTTACACTTAGCTTGGCAAGAGCAGAAATACTTGTTTTCTGCTCTTCCATATTGTTACCCTGAGAAGCTTATAAATGCTGAAATGTTGGCTTTCCCATCTCACTTTGCTTTCCTGTTGTGGTAGTAGTGTTGCTGTACCCTGGTTTAAGGCAATAATAAATGAAGCAACTTTAGGATGTAGAAGTCCTTCTTCAGATCCATCTGTCCAGATTCCTTATTTCCTTGCACCCTCACAGCTACAATACCACTACGACCACAAGGCCTAAAGAAGGGCGTATGTGCTCCAAAGCTCATCTCAGTTTTCCAGCTAGATGGGTTAGTCTGCTAAAAGATATTCTCTCTCCTGCACTGCCGAGCTTGCCTTTCCTCTGTCTGCAGCTGATGGTTGCAGGTTTGAGCGCAGCTCTGGGACATCTAGTGGCTGGTAGCACTTGCAGTTCCAGGGCTCACAGTGATTGCGCAATGCTTCCTGCAAGAAATCTGGCAGAAAACTGATTTAAAACAAAAAGACACACTCTGTCCCAGTTCCTGGAGCTACAACTACAGATTACTTCATTCCTTGATACATTTATGTTTGCAAAATGTTTAGGTATGCATTTATGATGGTTTTGTTACCCCTTTGCATCGCAAACTCACCCAGCTTGGGGAGCCATCTTCTGCTATTTTCATTTCATCGTTTCTTTACCACAGTTGCTTCTTTATTAAGGGCTTTCTGTGTTCCAAGGCAGCTGGCATCAACACAGATAATTAGATAATGTTTTGGCAATCCAAGGGCAAATGCATTAACACGTTCCCATATATTGTCCTGGCCTTTGGCTGATCTGTGAGTATTTGATAAATGAATCAGGCCTGAAATAAAGATGTTTTGCAGAACCAGACAGATCTTTATGATGAATAGGGAAGACTCCGTTCGGATTTTCAAGAAAGCCTCCAGCTGTTATGGGCCCCAATCTTTATTCCTACAGGATTCACCTTAGGCAAGAATCTAGAAGAGGCAAAAAAGAAGCAACACTCCTAGTTTGTTTTTCTGAACCTGGAAAGTCTCAGACTAGCTGTAGCATCTTGGCCAGAGATCTGGTGACAGTTGGTGGCTTTCTGGGAATTTGAGCAAAAATTCAGCTATGTCTTCTCTTCAGCCTTCAGTGCAGCAAGAGTGTGGCCTATTCCTTTTCATCCCTGATGATACCTATTAACCCTTGGCAGAGGAAAGGGTATATCTCATCCCAAGGGAATGCCAGGCTACCAGGAGAAATGACACAGCACTGGAAGGAGCTATGTAACTGTGGCAATCTTTTCTGATTTCATCTTTGTGTCTGCACTGCTCTGAAATGTGACCCGAGGCATCACTGAAAGTCCAGCAGATGACCCACAGCAGACCCACCGGCTCTGACCTGTACTGAAGACTTTGGGCAGCCAGCTGGGTATCTCCTGCAGTGCCTCCAGGCCCCCAACACCAAACTAACAGCATATTAAACTCCTGGCTGTCCTGTGTTCTCCAGAGTACACTCTCTGATGGGTTATAATCTTTTTTTATCTATACAAATGCTAAGAAGAGGATCAGTTTTCCCTGGTTCTCACTTAGGAATCCTTCCGAGGAAACTCAGGTGGCCCATGATGATCTCCTAGAGAGAGTGCAGAGGAGGGCAACAAAGATGATTGGGGGACTGGAGCATCTCCCCTATGAGGAAAGGCTGAGGGAGCTGGGATTGTTTAGCCTGAATAAGAGAAGACTGAGAGGGGATCTCATCAACATGTACAAATATCTCAAGGGTGGATGTCACAAGGATGTAGCCAGACTCTTCTCAGTGGTGCCCAAGGGGCAATGGGCACAAACTGAAGCATAAGAGGTTCCAGTTGAACGTGAGGAAGAACTTCTTTACTTTTAGGGTGACCGAGCCCTGGAACAGGCTGCCCAGGGGGGCTGTGGAGTCTCCTTCTCTTGAGATATTCAAAGCCTTCCTGGACGATGTCCTGTGCAACCTGCTCTGGGTGACCCTACTTTAGCAGGGGAGTTGGACTGGATGATCTCTGGAGGTCCCTTCCAACCCCTGCCATTCTGGGATTCTGGATTCTGTGATGATCAGCCCCACTGACTTTTTTCTTGCTCTCCTCCTGCAAAGTGGGACTAACCCATACTGTTGGGAGAACGGTGCTCATGGTGTTAAGTGGTTCATGAAAAGGCGGGTGTCAAAGATGACTCATTTGGAGAGTTTCTCCTGGAGTCAAAGGGCAGTTTAAATAGTTCTTAGAAAGCACAAGTGAATCTGCAAAAAGCTGACTTGCACAGAAGACAAACCTCAGGCCACCCCAGCTGTCCACTGTTGCTTGCACCAAGAGGTCGCCAGGAAGAAACTTTCTGGTCACAGTGTTCTTCACTTGTGCCTGGGATAAAAATATGGCCTGTGCTTGGAAATCATACCCTGGTTTCCAAATGCTTGTCACTACATAAAACTCAAAGCTGAAGTGAATCTTGGGTTTGGATTCTCTTTCTTGCTTTGCCAGATCAGACTGTCTTACAGTGCAGCAGAGAGATGACATACTGTTTTGTAAATGCCCACAGACAGAACCTGAGATTTCCCTGAAAGGCTTTGTGCAAAAGTAGATCAAATCTAGTAACATATTGAATTTGATTACTGAAATTTCAGGAAGATCAACGTGATGAAATGTCCTTAGTTTGCCCTTGGGAGAAATGGTACCTTTATTATAACCAAACAGCTCTTTCATATGGAAATAGCAGGTGGCAGGAGTAGAAACAAACCTTCATTTTCAGAGAAACAGACGGAGCAATTCCAAGAAAAGCGGAATAGCAGAGCTAGGTTGGAATTGTTCGCAGTTTTATTCTGCAAAAATATTCTACTTTGGCCATGATGGAAGTGAGAGAAGGTGTCACCCCATACCTTCTGTGTTTATCAGTCCAGTCGGTACACCTGAAATACAAGAGTCTGCTGTAAGGACCAGAGTTTAAATAGAAATTGGAAGAAATACAGTTCAGTTTGTTTGGGAAAGCCTAGAAAGCCTGTCCCAGAGCTGCACACAGAACTTCTGGGGAGAAAAAGCAATTAAAGCACTGAATATATGAAATAATCCTCAATGCCACTGTCAGACAAAACTGAACTCACAGCTCTCAGTGTTGTGATTTATTAATCCTTTTATCAGACCTATGCCATCCTCTGAATTATTTTCCAGCTCTGACCGCTGGTAAGCACTGCCTTGGAAGCTGTGGACTGTTAAACTATTAATGGTCTGGTTGTAGGTGCTGATTAAGAAAAAGACACCTTGAACCACAAACCAGAATAAAGAACAGAAATCCAGCTGGAGATATGCTACTTCAGAGCTCTCACCCTGACTTCCCCGAGAGAAGTGAAGTTTCTGAGAGTCATTGGCACAGGCAGGCAGAGGAACGGTCACCTCCTCTTCTGTAATTGATTCATTGCACACCAGAATTTGACATTTGGGGCAGAAATGGAAGGAGGGAAGTTCTTGTCCTATTTAGAAGCAGATAAAACCCCACCCTATGCTGTAAATTCTTTTTTGGAAGTCAGGGTTTGCACAAGATGAAGGCTAAATATTTCATGCATTTATTCTAATTATAAAGAAACTTTTCAGAGGTCTAGGCAGCCTGTATAGTTCTTTAAGCTTCAGATTTTTAGGCCTTCAGACAGTTCCTATTTAAAAGGAGCAAAGCAAACACCAAAAACCCAGTCTCAACTTTGAAGTATGGCCTGAAACAGATACATATTGCTGTGCGAGGAGCTGCCTTTCCCCAGAGACATTCAGAGAAAACGTCATGCCAGGCTGCCCTGTGCTTTATACCAAAGAAGGAGCTCCGCCACTCCGAGTAGTGGGGAGAGGTTTCTCCCCTGTTTGCCATAAGGGGCCCAGCCTTGTCTAAGCTGAACTCATCAAACCCCAAAGGGATCCATCCTCCTGCCAAATGGAGGTTTCTCCTTTGGCTGCATCTCCCCATGAAGAAGTCCAGCTGACCTGCACCCGATGAGGAGTGCAATATTACCAACATTTTAACAGACCTATCTCTGATTACAGCATGGGGGTTTATTTCTCCCATAGCTACTTTTCTAGCAGAAATCACACTTCAAAGGCACCTGGAAGAAAGCTGGTTGTGAGGAAGCTGGAACTCTGCGAGCCCCAGGCAGCCAAGCCTTGGAACTGACACTGGCTTGGAAGATCTGCACAGCAGACTGGTATTAAATACCAAGAGAGAAAAAGAATGAGAAATCGGGAAATGGAATAGTATTCATACTTCCAAAAGATCAGAGTTTCCTATAAAATGATTGCTTGCCGTGCAATTTCAAAATATCAAGACATTTGCCTTTCCTTACAGCTTGTCAGAAACAGCTAATAAATAAAGATCAGGGCTTGGGAAGTTACCTCTTCAAACCTCCCTTAATATGCTGCTTTGAAACTGGATTTCCTTAAGGTCGCTGAGTTGGCAGCGTTGTTCCTTGGCTTGAATTTTCTTCAGGCATTACCTGGCATCAGACGTACACGACAACTCTATGGCTACAAAATTTACAGCAATATATTCTGTTCCATTTCTGCTTGTTTTGTGCACTGCCACTATTTACGAGCTGCACATAAATTACCTGAGTTTAATTCATAACCCAGAGTTCAGTGCATTTCCCCAGAAATAGCATTCTCTGTTTGGGACACTACTGCCAAAATTGCATTCCTCAGCTGAATTCCTATCCCATCCAAGACAATTGTTCTACCCATATTTCCCATCATACTATTTTATACTATTTAGGTCATTTACATTTTCATGCTCTCACAGTTACTTCTTACATGTTGCTTTGTTGCTTTGCAATTATGCTCTTAACTGTGTTCTCTAAAGTCACCTTCAGACCTTTAAACACCTTCAGATTGAAATAGCTGTTTGACTTCAGTCCAAATTGCATTTAATAGAAAAGCTGTACTAAACCACTTGCATTCCTCGGGCAGAAGGAAGAACTGAAAGATGCCCAAACAACGTATTATTTAGTGTAGCTTTTCACTGGCAGGGACCATGAGGAAAACCTGTCACTCCTCACTTTAAAAGTTGCTTTAATTAAAGTCAATACTAATGCTAATATTAATTCTATCCTATGTTTATCCTTGATCCCAGTTCGGTTGTAAATTTAATTCTAACTAACCTAATTCTAGTTTTAACTTCATCACAGCTGTCTGTAAAGTCACAAGCAGTTTATGCACAGAGAAAATACAAGACAGACACGAAGTGTAGAAATTCTTCCCTTGGGGCTTTTTTTATCTCCTGTTGCAGAAATATTAATGAAAAAAAATCCTGATTGTTTTCCTTTTTTGTGTTCCATGCTGCTTCCTTACAAGCTTCTTTCTTCTCTCCACCATGTACAGTTCAAAGCCGCACCACAACCAGCACAGACAAATGATGAAATACTTAATATACAGACCACACTTCTGCTGGACATCCAGCCACCGGGTCCAGCAAGGCAGCCACCATAGCTGTCATAAACCACTACGCTAATTCCATTTGGGGGCCATCATCTAATACATTATTTAGTGATCTATGAGATCAGCTCCAGAGCAACTGAAACACCCAGGTTGGAGGCTCTCATATACAGAGCAGAAGATAGAGGAAATGAGTAACAGAAGAATCACGAAATAAAGTAGACTTAGCGGGTAATGATTACGTTTTGGGCTTTTCCTACAGCATGAAAGTGTAAAACCTTCCCTTTTCATTCGGAGAAATGCTGGGTAGCCAGGGAGACACTGGACAAGGACAGCGATCACGCAGTGCCACCAACTGTTTGCTTCTGGTATCCACATCATCCGACACCTATTGCTGCCAACAAAAATGACCAAAAAAAATTACAAAAGCTGAGCAACTCATCAGGATTTTATTTCTGAATGAAATTTTATCAATTTAAATACAATATTTTGCTACAAATCTCAGGCTCACTTTTCTTGTGCAGGAAACTGGACACCTGAGGGCAGGTACCTCGCTGTCGAGAGCAGCAATTGAGGCTGCTCAAGCGCTTGTGCCATCTGCTGGGAACAGCTTCAGCGTTGCTGCTTGCACCGGGAGCAGACCCAGCCCTCCTTGCTCGGCAACAGGCCATCTCTGACAATGAGGTTGTTCTGCTTCTTTTAACTATTATTGATGCTCAGTAAACTTAATGCTAGAGAAGCATTCTGAAGACTGAGATCTCCTTTCTGTAGCAAAAGCAGTTGCAAAAGACAGGAACAAACTGTCCTTGCATGCCTCAGCCATCTGCAGAGAGGCTTCTTCTAATGGTGAAGTGTATTCCGGAGCCAGGGGAGAGCATGGGTCTCACAGTTCTTGTAATGAACCGCTCCTCTAACGATGGGACTCCATCTCGGCCGTGGGCTGTCTACTTTCTTGGAGCAGAATCCTGTGATTTCCTTCCTTGTGGTTTTACTCGACGCCTGCCTGCAACTCATTGCGAGCATGTCAACAAGCGTGCTCTCAGCGCAGCCGTTCTGCCCTCCGCAGAGCAGCGCTGACCAGCTGCTAAAGCCAAACAGCATTTGTACTTCTTCATGCTTATTTACCTGAAATGTGTCTCTTTGGGAAAATGCAGAGCAGTGCGCTTTCTACCGAAGAGCTGGGCAGGCTCGTGTCTGTGTTGAGCTTGTTTATTCATGGATCGAGCCTGTCCCTGAGATAAAGGCTGTTCTTTCACAAAGTTTTGGATCTCATGTCTCAGACCCTTGGAGCCGCATCAAGCCGATCTGCACTTCTTCACCCAAAAGGCGACACTGAAAGACTTGCTGCTGTTGCAACACGCTTCAGAGCTGAGGTTTGGCGTTAGTTCCAGCCTTCACCCTTCTGTGCCTGGAGAAACTGCAAGATGCATTGCTTATCTCTTCCACCGAACCAGGCAAACAAGGACTAGGAAGACCCCAGGGTAAGAAGAGCTCACAGAGGAATGAACTGCACTATTAACACAGTCGTCTCTCGGCGGCCTCTGGCCCAACAGGGACCCAGTCACAGGAGTGGCACTGTGCTCTGTAAAGGCATGGCATTTTCATATGTAAAGGGTGGTATTTTCAGCTCAGTGACTACATGGTGCTGAACTGCTCTACCTGGATAATGTGATGGAAAATGCACGGTCCAAAAATATCAGCTGAGAAGGACTGCAAGCACTTCAGAGGCGATGATCAGAATTTGACTAGGACAAATTGGAGGAGCATCATGAAGGGAGCTGGGTGCACCTTGCTGGAAGCAGGAGGCACGAGCTGTGAGAGCATGGGCAGGGCAGTGATGAGCTAGAGTAGGCAGCAAGGTGAGAAGGCTGAAGGAGGTACAGCTGGTGACTGAATGAACAGGCATTGATGGTACACTTTTACAAACCAAGTATTATATGGGGATATAGGTGAAAGGAGTGTTGAACAGAAGTAATTCTGCCATGGATCAGCATTCCCAAGGCCTCAGCAAGAACACTGGGAAGGGCCCAGATGGAAACCTGGAAAACAGGGGCTATGGAGAAGATCAGGGGAAAAAACAAGTTTAGCCTAGAAAAGAACAGAACAAGAGAGATGATGACAATAACTGATCTAGCTGAAGCAGTGCTTGCAGCTTAAGATAACTCACGGGTGCCAAGTAATTTTCCTCCTGACTTTCCAAAGTAATTAACCTTTGGACCAAGCCTAAGCAGGAAACTAATAAAGTCCTTCCATCACCAAAAAGGAATCTGACAGTGACCAGGATTGTATCTGAAAGTGTAAGAGAAAATTGGGCTCCAGGATACTGTAATCGAGCAGACTGCCTTTCAGCCCCAATAATAATGCTTTGACAAGTGGTGCTGCTATAAACTGGAGACTTGGGAGCGGGGGGTTGTGTGTTGTGTCACTTCTTATCCAAAAGGATTACATGCATTATAAAATTGAACTCTTTTGCTTGGATCCCTTCTTGGAGAGCAAGCTAGACTCTTCCTCATGCCCCAAAAATGCTCGCTCTCCATTTCTCTAATAAATGTCATTTATTATAGTTGCATAAAACTTATCTAGCCAATAAGCATCTTGTTTTTTTCAGTGAAACCGTTCAATTTAAATTGTAGGGAGGAGCCACTACTAAAACAGTGTTTAGAGGTGACCTTGCAGTGCATTTGTGAATTACATGACGGAGTGCAGAATGGCACCCGTGGTCTGTGGAGACGTCCCTTACCGTGAGGTTCAGCCAGAGAACAGTAGCGAGAAATGGCAAGAAAACCAAAAATGCTGTCTTGTTGCTCGAGAAGTCGCTGCGCTTCCTAGCCAGAGCAGCTCTCTCTCTCAGATGCCCACCCCAGCTCTGTGCTGCGGTCGGCATCGACCGGCGACGCGCCAGGGGCCGCCCCGCGTGGGTAAACCGGGCTGAAACGAGACAAAGCGCTCGCAGCCTGAAGGGTGCCAAGGAGGGGCAGAACAACCAGGCCCTGCCTCCCCTGCAGCCCGGGGTGGGTTCGCGCAGCAGGCGGGGGCCGCCCGGCTCTCAGCCTCCTCAGCCCCTCCGAGGGAGCGCCGCGCCGCGGCAGAGGGCGGCGGCTGAGGGGGCTGAGGGGGACGGCGGCGGCGCGCGCCGGGGCGGGGGGGGGTCCCGCGCACGGCTCCCCCAACGAGGCGGGAGGGGCTGAGCCCCCCCCGTCGCATAGCAACCAGAGCCGGCCGGCGCCCGCCGGCCCAATGGGGAGGCGGGAGGGGCGGTGGCGCCCC
This sequence comes from Gorsachius magnificus, assembly GCA_034008185.1. Classification (NCBI taxonomy): domain Eukaryota; kingdom Metazoa; phylum Chordata; class Aves; order Pelecaniformes; family Ardeidae; genus Gorsachius; species Gorsachius magnificus. The sequence continues at coordinate 15,470,090 of CM067091.1, forward strand.
CTGGCGCCGGAAGGGGCGTGTCGCGGCGCCGGAAGCGGGGCCGCAGCGCCGCAGGGTGTGTGTGCGTGCGCCGAGCGGCCGCCGCGCTCCGAGTCGCCTCGCCCGCCGGGATCCAGGCCGCGGTGCCGCCGCCCCCGCCAGGTGAGGGTCCCGGGCCCCTCCCCACCCGTCGCCCGGGCTCCCCTTCCCCCCCCGCCCTTCCCCGCCACTGGGGTCGGGCCGCGCCGGGCCGCTGCGGCCCCGCTGGCGCCCGCGGGGGAAGCCTCCCCGGCCTGCCCCCCGCCTCCCCGCCGGCCGGGCCCGCTCCTCCCCGCCAGCCGGGCCGGCGCAAGCCCCGCGGCGGGGAGGGGCGTCGGAGGCCGCAGCAGGCCGCGGGGGCTGCCCCGGCGCGCGCGGGGGGCCCCCGGGGGGGCGGCCCCCGCCCCCGGCCCGGGCGGGCCGCCCCCCCCGGCGCCCGGCCCGCCCCGCCCGGTGAGTCCTTGCGCCCCGGGGGCGGGCCGGCCGCGCCACCGACCGAGCGGCCGCGGCGGTGCAGGACTCCGCTGCCCGGCGGCCGGGGGAGGAAGGAGGGGCAGCCCCTCCACGGGCAGGGTCAGCGTCGGTCCCAGCCCTCTTCTTCCCGAAGCCTCCTGCACTCGCGACCCCAAACCGGGAGAGGGGCTGCGGCGTCCTCGCGGCTTCGGCAATCCAGGAGCACCGTGCCCAGCCGAAATGCTGGGCCCTTTCAGCCTGAGAGGGGAGGTGCCGTCTCTGTGCTGGTTTCTATGAGCCGGCTCACGTAGGACCAGAGGCAATCACGTTCATAAACGTTTTAGAAGGAAGCAAATTATTATTTTCAAATTTTGATTATTTATGTCCATTTGGAAATAGAGATGAGATTAGGGAGGACTCCAGAGGGAAAGAAGGTTGCTTCAAGTCAGCCCCAGGCCACAAAAAGGCACGGCAGTAACCCAAAACTAACCACTGTAGGTTTTATTTGAGGTATGTATGATCAGATATTAATTGGGATGATCAAATGTCAGTGGCATACAGTCACTGTGTTAGCATATGGGAGCAAAAATGCATCTAATGCAAAGATTGCAATATAAATTGCTTTCAGCTAAATTCCTTGTTAATAGTTAAAATAACTTTTTTGGTGTTAGGAAAACAAATTGCACATCATCCCGCACCATAAAAGCTAAATTCCTACATAAAGATATCAAGAGAGTTTGAGAACGTTTTTAAGGTTTTGTAATTTCATTGGCTGTAGGAATATTTGTGTCTTTACATGTTTGCTGCTGCAGGACACCTCAGTCAGAAATTGTGATACTTTATGGAAAGAAAAGTTCGGGGTTTTTTTAAAATAATAATAATGAGGCATAAACTGGTCTAGAAAAGAAAACAAGAATGCTAGTGCTTTTTCACTCTTCATATTAAAGGACTGCAAAAATATAGCCTGTATAATGTTTTGTTTATTAAATTGGTACCGGTGGAGTGATAGACTCGTCGCACAGATGGGCCTAGTGCAGTTTTCTCAACCTCATTATGTCAGTACCGCATGTTCTGATCTCTGCTATTTTGATGTTGAGTCTTTTTTTTTTTTTTTCCCCTAAGCAGGCCTTTGCCAGTATGCAGCTTTTTGTGCTGCATGTGAATAAACTCAGATGAGGAGGAGTTAAGTAAATAATTATTTGAATAATGAGGTAAAAAGCTGGTACTCTAATCCGTGTGGTATCCTAATACATCACAGTAAGACTAGGCGTTACAGTAGTGTGTCTTTTATATGGCCACACTTTTTGCCCCACCCTGTAATATAAATACTCTCAGTTTATTATTAACTAAAGCGATTTACCTGTGATATGAATATATTCGTTTGGCATGAACTTTATGCCTGGGGGAAGATTTTTTGCGATAACTCACTATTTCCACCTGGACTCTAGCCAAAACCAATTCTGCTAGTTGGAACAAAAAGGTGTTACCATGTAAGTATCTTGTACTTTGGAACTGTGTGCTTGTCTCCACCTGCAGCTGTCCTGTGTGAAGTGCCATAGGTATGTAGCAGTGCAGTGCTTTTCAGCCTGTGGTCCCTCATTTAAATGACATTAAGAACAAAGCTACTGTCAGTAAATTTAAGTTGTCCCTACAATATCAGTATCCCTACACGCTATTGTTACTTGTCATAGAAAATTGCATAATTGTCTGGGGAGATTGAAAGCCGTTGAATATAATTTTATTCAAAAATTATATTGGTCGGTTTTAGGAAGCAATAAGTAATGATGGCAGAAGATGGCCAGAGCAGGTTTAGGCATGGCTTTATAGAATGTTAATTTTATCTGAACATTTGCATAAAGATTTGAGCTGAAGGCCACGGTATGCAGTTAATCAGTAGATGCAGAGGAGGGTAAAGTTATGTGCTGCACAAGGTCAGCAAGAGTATCACAACTATGAAGTCATTTTCCTTTTTCCCCCCCATTATGTTTGCAGTATATTTTATTGAACTCGTTGTTATACCCGAGCTTTTGACAGTTGTGGAAGATTTCGCTGTTCGGATCTTACCAGACACGTTCATTTTCTAAGCAGCAATGCGTGGTAGCCTTTGAGGGAACTAAAATAGAGATACACAACTAATGAAGTCAGATGCCTCATACTACGATAAAGTGAGGAAGGTTACTTGCACACCATTTAAAAAGAGTTGCTTTCTTTCCTATAAAGAGTATCTATTGGGAACAATGTCTACTTGACAGTGAATGCCATCAGCACCATTGAGATACTTGTGTCAGCATGTGTGTACCTGAATTATGGAAAAGGATTTTCCTTTGGTTTAGAAATAGTATCTCCAAAGCTCTTACTCTCTGTAATTATAGAACTGTAATTTGAAATACCACTTACCTCATGTGACTGTTTAATTTTGTACTGAATTGCCCATCCAGAAATCAAATAAGGTATGTTCACGTATTCATGGAAGATTGAACTACAAATTCTGTACCAGTCTGCTGCTTTCCTGTTATAATTTGAATGGGCTTACAAAATTTGTGACTGAGAAGTGTGATTGCATCCCATTTCACCAAATCTAGTTTTACATTTGTTTCTCACAGTGAAACAGGCAGGTCTATTAACCTGCATCTCTACTTCACTCATTAGGGACCAGTATGTCAAACCAGTAACAACACTGCTTTCTCACCAATTTTTTTGCATAGTGGAAGCATTTGTCTGATAGATTCTAATGCTTACTATAAAGAGAAAAACAGTACACACAAATCAATGACTTAATTAGCATCAGAAGAACAGGTCATTGAGAGCAGCAGACTTCAGGCCAACATAGGCTTATTAGTATTGTCTCATCAGTTCAATACGTTATGTAAGCCAGATTTTTTTTCAGTGTCAGTTTTCATTTGATTTCTGCAGACTTTAAACACAGTTATTTCTGATCTTCTGGCCTTGTCCTGAACAGCTCATTGAGATTGGAAACAATAAAGGCTATGAAGCAGATGTAGTAACTGCTGAGCAGTAAGATTTAGTTCTCAAGCTCCCGCAGTCTTCTGAAGAATGTTATCTGTATGTTTTACTCCTCAGCTGTTACTGAGCTGTAAACCTCCTGCTCTGTGTGTCCGTCCACTCTTGAAAGAACTGTGGGTGTGCTGACTTCAGGTGCTGTTCTCAGGATGGTCGCACCAACCTGCTTCTTACTGCATCTTCCCCTAAAAGTAGCAAGGCAGTTAAAAACTAACGTGTTTTACAGGTTCTGACCTTTGATGCTTTGTAATATGTTTCAGAGTCTTGTCTACACAGGTGTAAAGCTTTTCTGGGGGCAGGAAGTAAGCACTTGTAACTTTTAGTACCTGTATACATGCTACTCTGCATTGGTAAGCAAGATTGAAAGAATTTAGGCTGTGAGTGTGGGATTTAGGATGATTCAAATTTCTGGCAGCTGGCACTATTGCCTGCCACTGCTGGCTAGTGGTTGGCATTTCTTACTGTAAATAGTGTCCAGCCACTTTGTTTTGGAGGCCTATTAAGTTGTGGTTTGACAGATTCTTAAGACGACAGCCTCTTAAGAATTTGAAATGTGCTAACACATCTAATATGAGAATCTTCTGCTTAGAATGGGCAACTTTCTGGACTCCTCCATGGCTGTGATCTGCACGTCTCTGCTCCTTTTTCCATCTCCCCTCTTTCCCCCTTGCCAACATGGCATGGCTTCATTAGTGCTAGAATAGATCATTCCTGTTGGCCTCCTGTTCATCACCTTTGTGTGTTTTGCTCCTAGCTGCAGGTAACCTTTGTTAGATGGCTTCTGTTTGTGGCCTAGGAGTATTTTTAGCTGTAGGCTTTGCTTGTTTCAGACTGTGGCACACTGATCCATTGTTAGAGTGTGGCTTTCATCTCCTCTATGGGAGGGACCAGTTATAACTGATAGTTGCTTCTTTGCCTTTTCAAACATCACTCCTTTCCTTGTATCTTTTTTCCTTCTGGCAAACACTTCCCTCTTTTGGAGCTCAAGCCAGCATAGCTCTGCAAAGCTCTCTCCAAGCTTCTAACAAGGTAAGCAATGGAGAATCAAATGAAGATTTTAAGTGTTCCTTTATGCAGCACCCTGTGAACAAAATAACGGTAGGCTTACTGTCAGTTGCAGATATTTTAGTGTGGGCAATGATTTTCTCACTGCATTTAAGTTCTGCTAAATCCATGTTATTGAGTATTGCTTTGTGTTTCATACCAAACCTACCAACAGTATAGATATTAAGATGAATTAATGAAACAACTCGAGCCCCTGCATACTGAGTTTTTATGTCAAAACTAAGCCAGTGAAGTTCTGAGGAACTCCATCTTCAGTAATCAGTTTTAGTTACGTTTAAGATGTGCATAAATTAGTGAAGTTACTGGGGAAAGTTGTTTGATGAGAACCAACATTCTAATGCTTTGTGCTGGTATTTCACTGGTATAATTGATTAATTAAACTGGTTTCTGGATCTTTTTTATCCACTGGGTCTTTATGCCCTTGTAGTTCCCTCTGTGATTTCCTTCATGTGTCCTTATATGAACTCACTGACTGCTGTGAACTGACTTGGATCTAAAGATAAATATGTCAGTGATCTTGATAAAACAAACTCCGCACAATCTCTAAACTAAACTCTATATTTTTAAACAGAATTCTGCACAGATGACTTGTGCAGATAAATTAGACCACTATTGGCAAAGTGCAGATCAAAGATAAAACTGACCTTTCAATGGCAAAATATAAACTCTGTTGGAGTTGCCTCTGGACTTCAACAAACAGGCTTTTTCTACATAATAATAACATTCCATAAGAAGAAGTGAAGAAGATAACATGGTTGCACTAGAAATGCTTCTAGAAGCTGTGCAGGCTGTGAGGAAACTAAAACTGCTCTGAAACTGTTTTGCTTAAGTGTCCTGTTACTTGAAGTTGGCTCTTGTAACTTAAAAAGCATTCTTCAGGTGTACTTTGTTCATGTTCAGATTTTAATGAGTGGGTAGAGGAATGCCACTCACAAATTACTTCCTGCGTTAAGCACATAGTCTAAATTTAGTGCTGAGTTAAGGGAATGGTTTACGAGGTTTGATAATTGAAAAGTGGGATGGGTTCTCTCAGTGGTAAATGGTCTGATGATTTCCCTAGGCTTGTTATGCATTGGTGCTATGATACACTTCAGAGTAGGGAGAAAAAATACATATCACAAAATTCACTTATCCCTTTCCATTCTCAGGAGCTATCCTTTTGGTAAGTCTGCAGAAGCTAATGATAATATAGCATAGCCCCATGGTAAACGCCTCTTGGGGAGAAGACAGAGTGACATTAATCATCCCTTACGAGAACTTGTCACACTGCTACCCACAGTCAGTCTGTCTTGGTGAGGCCTTTGATCTGAAGTCTGTGTGTCACCTTTTAATAGGTGCCAGAATCCACTAGTTTAAACGCAGTATTTAAAATGGAACTGAACTGCAGCCCAGCTTTACTTACAAGTCTGCAAGAGGTCTCTTTCCAGGAGGCTGGTTTTAGCATTACATATCCTTCCTGAGTGCCTTACATGGATGGATGCATTAGGCTAGATCTACAAAGGATCAAGCAGAAGCAGGAGTGTGTGACTTGCAAATAGATAGCAGGTACAACATTTGACTGCAGGGTTTACTTCAAGAGCTTTCATGCAAAATAACAGTGCTTGACTTGATATCTTGGGTGATTTTTTTTTTTGCTAAAGTGGAGGATCTTCAGCTGGAGAGATTGAATATGCTTATCTCAAAGTAATTTTGTAGTTAGGACTCTGTCCTTGGCAGTAAGAAAGTCTGAAACTGCTCATACACACAATGGGAATTTGGGTCTGCATCTCAGTGTCCTGGTTGAGGATTTAGTGTAGGGGCATGGTTTCCCTGCATAATAGTGTGGCAGGTGATACTTGGGTTGATGTAGAAACTGAGCAGTGTGTGCGAGATGTTATCCATCAGGAGCATGTCAGACTGGGATCTTCAAAGGAGACAGCAGGGAAAAGGCTACAGCAATCGCTTTCAGCCTCTTGGTCCTTTCTAATAGGGCTGTAGATGCTTGTCTACAACCATTGACCATTAAATGAACAGAAGCCTATGAAGGATAGTTATACACTTACTGTTGTCATTTGCTTTTTATTCTTCCTTTAGAGATTGTTTTTAGGCTGTTGGGTCTCAGGCTGAAAACTTCTCATCTGGACAGTGAGAGTCCTGATTGGGATTTAGGGAGTAGGAGAGCAACATTATTGCTCAGTACTGACAAGAATAACAGTTCAGGGTCTGTCTGAAAGTGAACCTATGCACCTGGAGAAATTTTACAGATGAATTTGGGGTGTCTGAGAGTTTGTGAGGTATTGAGGTCCACTTACTTTGATAAAGGCAAGGGAACTTGTTTAAGTTCTCCTGTGAACCTGGCCCTAGGTGGTTGAGTATAAGGTCGGTAGGTCAATGGTAGAGTTAACTATGTGTTAGCCTTGTCTTGTAGAAGTAAGCAACGCTCAAGCTGCCTCACTGACACATTCCTTACTAATTTCATTTTTAACTGCTTAAGGTCTTCAGGGGCCTTGTGGTCATGAGATGTGTTTTTCTTGGCTTCGGTTGCTAAACTGCATTATCAGAAATGATAAACAAGTTGTTTCCGTATAAGCAATTAGTTTTGCAGTAGTGACCATCACGTGGGCCACATCCCATTCAGTTCGTATGAGTGTCAGTGTTGTTCCAAATGTCTTGAAAACCTGAGACTGCAGCCACCCCAGCTGCGTAGAATTGTCTGTTATATGTGCATTGATGCATGTGTTAAAAAAAAAAACAAAAAACAAACCAACAATTTTCTGCCAGAACGGTAAAAATATACTTCCCATAGTTGCCAACAATGAAAACTTTACTGGGTAAGGTTTATTTAAACCCACAGAAACTCTTCTGTAGCATGCGAAAAATCTTCAGTGTCAGGAGGAGCTGTCCAGTGCTTCAGTGCTCCTAAGTAATTGCTCTTTGGGGGGGGGAAATAATAATAACAAGGGGGGGGGAGGGTTTGACCAAACCCAAACCAAAACTGGTGGTTTCTGGGTTAGAACACACAGTGTCTCCCAGGCTGAGCTGTGACCAGTATAGATAAAGGGATAGATTTATGCAGGGAACATATTGATGTGCTGTGCTTAACACCAGTATGAATTTTGCTGCATTTTGAAGAATAATGTGTACATATCTTCAGGATTGTGGTTAGTCATTTACACATAGATATCATACATATTTGGCAAATGGTCATATAAATGTTTAAAAAGAAACCCTTCACATTACTTTATGAGACTTGATAAGATTTCCCACTGACTGAGTTCTGCTTCACCCTTCAGCATTAACTTCCCCAGTGCAGACAATCAAGAGACATTTTTCTCTATTTTTATTCCCCACTAATTACAGGAGAGCCATGGATAAAAGTGAGTTGGTACAGAAAGCCAAGCTGGCTGAACAGGCTGAGCGTTACGATGACATGGCTGCTGCTATGAAGGCTGTCACTGAGCAAGGACATGAACTGTCCAATGAAGAAAGGAATCTACTCTCAGTTGCCTACAAGAATGTGGTTGGTGCCCGTCGCTCGTCCTGGCGTGTAATTTCCAGCATTGAACAGAAAACAGAGAGGAATGAGAAGAAACAGCAGATGGGAAGAGAATATCGTGAGAAAATTGAGGCTGAATTGCAGGATATCTGCAATGATGTTCTGGTAATAATCCAACAGCAAAAATAACAGTCGTTAGTACTGCAGCATTCTTCAGAGAGGCTTAAGGAATCTTAGTAGGGCCGTAGACACTGCAGCACCTTAACAAGGAAATAATTTTGCATGGCCGCATACCTAAGTCTTGTTCTAGCTCATAAGTCATCTAGTTTGTTTCTTAGGGAATTTGTTGGATTATTACTTGTAATAAAATAGTTGGGGTTTTTTTTATAGAAAAAGCAAACAAGGCAATGTTGGAGACCCCTAGCCAGCAGCTGTGAAAACAAATTTAGATCTGGGGCACTGGCATGCATCCTGCTAAAAAGCCCACCATTTAAATTCTTTCGTTAATGAATGCTGATGATCTGATGGCTTGTTTAGTATTTCTTTTTGATGGAGAAGGTGTTTACTTCTTCCCCCAAACCAGTTTTGCTATTTCTTTCACTTAGACGGATTCTTTTTACTGCTGTTAGGTTTGCTAAAGATTTGTCAGGAGCAGTGCTGTCACTATTGTCAGTCTTTGCATCTCTTTCTGAATGCACATGTGCTGACTGTGCCACTATTCAGCTTGAGTTGCAGATAGAATCAGTTTGTTGTGGATAATTTCACTGCTCTGCGTAGCATTTAAGTTTGTGGCAGCAAAAGTGACTGGACTTGTGCTAATGTCAAGCTACTGTTTTTCATTAGCTTGGTTGTGGACACAAGTTTGCATCAGTGTATTTCAAGGAAAATCTTTGCAGCCTTAAGCCCTGCTAGCCACTAAGTTCTGCAGAAGTGAATTGTGGATAGCCTCAACACAGCAAGTTTTCTGCTTTCCAGGGATTAGGATACAAGTAGTTTCTTTTTTTTCTGAATTGAGACAACAGTAGGCAAAATGATTAACACGTGATTATACATAAGTCATTGTTAATGTTGCAACAGTTCATACTTACCATTGTATTGTATTGTTTCAGACATTATTTTTATGACTTGGGGGATAAAAATAGTGGTGTTTCCTTTCTCAGGAACTCCTGGATAAATACCTTATTGTCAATGCCACGCAGCCAGAAAGCAAGGTCTTCTATTTGAAAATGAAAGGTGATTACTACAGATACCTCTCAGAGGTGGCATCTGGGGACAACAAGCAAAGTAAGTAGGGATGAAATCTCTGCTCGGGGACGAGCAGAATAAAATATAAAAATTACTTGTGTTCTTTTCCCCTAACATGAAGTATTTATTTCTTTTTGCTGCTGCTCTGTAGTATTGAAGACGGGTGCAGTGTAAGTTGCTTTTAGAGAAAGACTTCACTGAAATTAATAGAAGTGATTGACAGACGTTCATCAAACCAGTCAAATTCTGCTTGCAGCCCTCGACCTCAGTGACTGATTTTCAGGCATATTTGGCAGTGTAAAATCCTTTTCCTGGAGAATGTGTTTTTCCTCGTGGAAAATGCTTTGTTCCTATCATCTCTTGTTTAAACTATGAATTTAGCTCACAAGTCTTCGGTGTTTGCAAGCTTTCTGCATGCAAATAAGGGATATTGAGTTACTGGGTCCGAAGCCAATTAATCCTGAAATGGTAAAGCAATGCTAAACTGTGCCTGAATTCCTGGTGAGTGTCTGATGTAGTCCATGTGCTGTGAACTTAGTTTGATGCCATTCTGGAGCCTATTGTTACCCACTAGCCAGGAAGGGACTGCTGTCTTTCCTCTTATTTTGACTAAATTTCATTTTAAGACTCTTAAAATGTTGAATTTAATTTCCATAGCTCAAAGCTTTATCTGAACAAATATTTCTGCTTTAATAGTTCAGCCAGTGGTAGGCTTTTATGTCTAAAAACATTGAAAGAAGCGTCTGTGCGTATATAATTGTATAAATTTCTGGTGGCACCATAGTCTAGACCAAGAATATAATAGCTTCCCCCGTGAAGTGCAGTGATGTACTGTGCATTAATATGATTGTAATTACTTCTTGCAGCAACGGTAGCAAACTCTCAGCAAGCTTACCAGGAGGCATTTGAAATTAGCAAGAAAGAGATGCAGCCAACACACCCCATTCGACTCGGTTTGGCTCTAAATTTCTCTGTCTTCTACTATGAGATACTAAATTCTCCTGAAAAAGCCTGTAATCTGGCAAAGACGGTAAGCAAACTCTTCATATTACCAATTTTTGTGGAGCCTAAGGAGATAATTATATGGTTGCAGTAGCACTTGTAGGTGATTATGCTTTTCCGTATCAAATTCCTTAAAAATGCTGTCATCTTTAAACTATTATCATCGGGGTGTATTTTCAAGTAAGTTCGCTAGGCTAGCTTACTTTAAGAGAAGATAATTTGCTGGTGCAGTTGATCCGGTAAAAGGGGAGACAAAGTGCCTCTTCTTATGTCCGTGTGATTCTCTTAGAATGTGCTTCTGTCAAATTTGAAAACATTTGGACTAATTTAGCACTTCTAAAATGAAATACTTATTTAAATTTGGACACTTAGCAAATAGATGAAGTGTCATCTTTGGGACTGCAGTCATAGCCCTAAATGTCCTTGCATATCTGCGCATGTGTGCGCTTCACTCTCTAGAAACCAAAAAGAGCTCATGTGATGGGTTGTGCCAAACAAACAGCTGGTCATTTTTGTCTTGGCCTTCTCCTTAAAATACAATTGGAGCCTTCTAAATGGAACTTTTTGCATCTGTAAAAGTTACCTGGTAGAAACTTGAATAATATGGCATTAAGGGAATCTTTGCATTCTTAACATGTGCTTTAAAAATACTTTGTAATGAGCATGTTTTGCTGTGCAAAGCTGTTGTTCCTGCTTTTTTGGTTAACATGCTTACATCTGTCTGAAACCTGAATGAAGAAATAGGACTGATTCATGGCTCTCAGACTTGCAGCTTGGGCTTTCGTGTGTAGCAGATCGATAGGAAGAATGGCAAATTTCCTGTGCTGCTTTGAAAGGAACTCCAAAATCTTCCACCCTGTCAAAAAACCCATGTCTTCCATTTTCTTTCCTACTTACTCATGTGCAATACATATATCAATTTAATGGTACCTTTGTCTTTTACTGCCAGCCTAGACCAGTGAGGCCTTAATTTTTAATGAAAGCATGGCTTTTAAGTGTTCCTCATAAACCTTACTTCAAGCGATGTGTGAATGTGTGAATCATTCTTCAGTACGACAGAGTGTGCTTGCCTTTTCAGTACTTGGGATTGGCATGGTAGTGAAGTTGTTCTGGGCTTTCATCTGGACCCCCATGAAGACTTCTGTTTTCTCACTGGTCATCTAGTGATCTGGTGCTCGCTTTGTTTTACATTTCTTGGTGGAAAAGAAAAATGTTGGAAGCTTTTGTTACAGAATTTGAATAGTAATGTGGCAAGTTTGTAAGCTCTGTAAGCAGAAGTGAATTCAGAGGGCAGAGTCTGAAAGTGCTGTCTTGCATGTTTTTAGGCATTTGATGAAGCGATAGCGGAGCTGGACACGCTGAATGAAGAGTCTTACAAAGACAGCACTCTCATCATGCAGCTGCTTAGGGACAACCTCACTGTAAGTATCACGGGGCTGCACTGGGTGCTCTTACTTCTTTGGGCTGCTGGGCTCCACTAAGTGGGACTGAGCATCTGAAGGCTCAGGGAGTTCTGTGCCATTAAAAGCCTTTTCTGAGGCATTAGTCTTAACTGCCCTGCTTTTTGTAACCAGGCCAGTTAGGCTTGCTTGTTTAAACCAGAAATCACTTGGTAACCACTGTAACAAACTCGGCTTTTTTGTGACAGAAAGTCCAGTTTGTCTGTTCTCAGCTGCCAGCTTGTCTTTGTGTTGAGCTTGCAAACTTCTGCTGGCTTTTTACTTGTAATCCCTCCTGTTTGCTAGTTCATTATTCTTTATTTACTTTAATTCGGTTCTGTATTGCTCTTAGCTGAGAACGTTGCCCAACTACTGCTGATTACGCTGTCTTCCCTTTCCTGACAATTGTAATTGACTGCGTGCTTTCAGCATAAACGTGTTTATATTTTCTTACAGCTATGGACGTCGGAAAACCAGGGAGATGAAGGGGATGCTGGGGAGGGAGAGAACTAATGGCTGTCACGCTTCACTATACGTTCAATGTCACCCTGTATCCTACACATATATCCCTTTGTGCGACAAGCAAAAAGAATAGTACATCGACTTTCACAACCTCAACGTAGCAAAAACTGTCTGTGGGGTAAAAACGGTTGGTTGGTGTTCTGTGTACCTAGAGCGGAGGTCAGTTATTATAATGGCATTCTGAACTTTCCTATTATGAACATTTACAGTTATGATTACCGTGTTTATATTTTTAACTGAACACTGTGATTATGGGTTTTGTGATTGCAATTGACTTTACAAAACTCTTATTGGTAGAAAAGTAGACATCAATTATGTAACTCTGGCGAGCTTAATTTGGCACCAAAATAGTCGAAGTACAATTCTGTTGTAAAGTTGTACAGAAAGTTATAGAGATTCTATTGTGACACTGGGGCATGGAAGGAAAACAATCTGATGTATGGCATTCCAGTTAGCAACACTGCTATGAATTAGTTTAACGGGCACACTCTGTAGATGTTTGTAACCAAGTCTGAGGCACCGCTTTCAGTCAAAAGCTCACTTTGTCAATCCTGCCTTTCTGGGGACGGGGTTTATTTTGGGGAGGAGGAGGGTAATGGGGGAGTTAGCAGCTTGATTTCCAAATTCTTTATACTGGCAGATAACTGGGATTTGACTTCTAAAAGTGCTTTCATGCTCATACGCATGCATGACTAAGCCCCTTCCCACAGCAATAACGTACCTAATTATACCTTAGATATTCTTCAGTAGTGAGGAGTCTTGGTTCACTGCCATGGACTTGCAATAGGAGAAGATTCAATTTTCTGAATGGCCTTACTGGTTTGGATGATACCATGAAGTGATCTGCCACTTTTGCATTACTTTACTCTTAGTTGAGTCGAAATCTCCATGGTATTCCCATTTCAAATTTATTCTGAAAACTTCTGAAGTAATCCACTGAGCCATCTTTAAGTTCACTTTATAGAAATTTTTCTCCCATTGGACTCTGTTCATTCTTGACCCTCTCACCTGTTTAAACTCCATTAAAGCAATTTTGGACTCCCACATATGCGTCATCCTTTCTTTGATTATGGGTGATGTCAGGATGGTGGGTGAGACCTGAGACTGCTCGAGGACAGGTTTCTTCCTCGGATGTTTGAGAGCTGCCAGTGCTGCTGCAGTCTTCAGCTCTTGTCTGCCGTTTTTTTTGTTAGTACCAGGATCTGGCTCAAATATTCAGGATTTCCCATTTATTGTACTGGAATGCAGACCTACACATTTGTAACGCTTGTAACTTGTAATATTTGAGCTCCAAATGTCCTCACCTAGTTCTGTTTCAAACATGTCCCATTAAGTAAAACTTAGTACGAGTTGCGTGAATAATGCGGTGGAGAAGATTAGGAATAGTCACCTGTCAGTCCCGCGGTATCATCCCCCTGCCTTCACATTCCACTTAGGTATAGGATCCATCTGTTTGTCTGTCCATCTGTCTGCTGAAGAGAATTTCATGCACTGATTTTAAAACTCCCCTCTACTAGCTGAACAAATTGTGCAGTTAATACTTGGCGCTTGATAAATGCAGTAGTGAATGTGGAACCGAGCCTGTCTGTATATCTGGTAGCTCTTTTCGCTTTGTTTTTACTGACCAGTATTCTGCCTAAAGTTTGCTTCTGTGACGGTTATATTGCCTAGCACACACGTGGTTGTGAGAATAGTATAGCAAAAAGAAATACCTGGTTATTGATGTACTAGATTTGTGTATGTCTTTTAAAACAGTTCTAGTTTCACCTTACACAAAATAATCAGGAAAGTGTAAAAGAATTCAAAAAGTAAATAATAAAAAAAAATTTTATCAGTTGTTTGTGTCTGTTATCTTTGCTGTACTAGTGGCAAAAAACTTATGGTAGTAAAATCACCGCTTCATTTTATTACAGATTTCGGATTATGTGAGTTGATTCATGGTTTCCAAATGGAAATTACTCATCCCTTCACAGAGAGACTTGCCCCCGCACACCCTCCCTGATTTGTAGTGGAGAATGCTGGTTCTCTTCATTTTTGTTGAGGTCATACTTGCAAGATATTGTCATTGCAGAACAGAAATGCAGCTCTAAATATCTGTTTAACTTGCCATGAGTCACTGCGTGCTGCATGGTTGAACACATTGTATGTGAGAAGGGGCTGTTGGTTGCATATAAAGCTTTTTCTGTAGGGAATCCTTTAAACACACACTTCCAAAGGCTGGGTTAGCTCTTCAGCTGGTCCTCTGCCGCTCGCCCGTGCACGCCCGGCTGCAGTGGCGCGCTGTGACCTGCATGTGCTCCAGGTAACTCTGCTCTTCTCAGCTGGGGGCGTGCACAGGCACTACTGCGAGTGCAAAGGCATGGTCAAGTGCAAGGGGAGGCATCCTGGAAATGAAGTGCTTGAAGAGCTGGATGGGAATAGCCAGGGCAGTCGATATCAGGAGGTTGGCTGGGGCCAAAGCAAGCGTCCTTCCTGCTCTCGGAGCCTCGCTCTTGCCATGAGATCATGCAGATCTGTGGATAATGTCACTTGGCTTCTGTTGATTGACTGCTACAAAGGCATTAGGCCGAAGTCTAACTAGCTGCTGGTCCTGTGCCACAGCTTTCATAGAATCATAGAATGTTTTGGGTTGGAAGGGACCCCTAGAGGTCATCTAGTCCAACCCCCCTGCAGTGAGCAGGGACACCGCTAACCAGATCAGGTTGCTCAGAGCCCCATCCAACCTGGCCTTGAATGTTCCCAGGGATGGGGCCTCCACCACCTCTCCGGGCAACCCGTTCCAGTGTTTCACCACCCTCGTTGTAAAGAATTTCTCCTTATATCCAGCCTAAATCTACCCTGGTTTAGTTTAAAACCATTACCCCTTGTCCTGACACAGCTGGCCCTACTAAAAAGGTTTTCCCCATCTTTCCTATAGGCCCCCTTTAGGTACTGAAAGGCCGCAATCAGGTCTCCCTGCAGCCTTCTCTTCTCCAGGCTGAACAAGGCCAACTCTCAGCCTGTCCTCATAGGAGAGGTGCTCCAGCCCTCGGATCATTTAAATGGTGGTCCCTCTGTAATTATTGCTACTTTGTCATTTTCTTCAGCCTTTATAGACATACTTGTTCTTAAATGGTCTTATAGTGTACACAAGCTCCCAGTTTGACTCATGCTGATGATGTCAGTTCCAAGAAGAAAAATCCCAGGTCCTGCTAGCTGCTCCTGTTCATAGAGCACTTGCCCTGCCTCAGTTCTTTCAGATCACATTGCCCATCCTTACTTTTGGGGGAAATTATGAGCCTAGGAGACTGGTCTGCAGCAGTGATGAGTTAAGGGAATATCTTAATTTTTCAAGTAACTATCGTTTTGGGCAAGGTCACTCTAGCTGGCCCAGCCGCAGTAAGGGGGTGGGTGACTCTACATGTTTTAACTGATCTAATGGTGCTGCTGTGGCCTCTCTGCCCTGGCACTGATGCTCGTCTGACCTCTGGGCAAGGCAGTTCAGTGTGGGAAACCACCAGAAGGCCTTTGGGAAGGGAAGGTTTCTCCTGACCCGCGCTGCAGCCAACCTTTCTGAGGGAACAGGATAGGGTGGAGCTGAGCAACCACACTTAGCTTCACTTTAACATGTGGGACCTTGGTGTTGTGCAGTGTGGGTGCTGCCTGGAGCAGGCTGGTGTCTCTCCTGAGCACCGTGGCAGCGGAAGAATCACCTTTTTTCATGAAATCCAGCAGATGTGTTCAGCTGAAGTCAATGTGAGACATTTGTCCTGCCACACTAGCTTCCCTGCTTAAAAGCTGGTAAATGGGGGGAGCGTGGTCCTGGCTGAAGCATGGAGATGCTGGTGGCTCGGGCCCAGTGCGGCCCTGCCCGCTGCCCTGGGCTCCGTTGCTTTTTCATCCAGCATTCCAGCTGCACAGCAAGTTGTTTAATTACAGTTCATCACCTCCCATTACATCCAGCACAGCTGGGGTGTGATCTCCATGGATGAGGGTGACCTTACAACACTCGTGTGTCACCCAGACAAAAGGGGATGGCAGAGGCCGGGTTCTGCATCCCGGGGGGCTCAGCTGGGCGTTGAGGGAGTTTGCTGTGGAGGTTGCGTAGGCGTTTGTGCCGATCTGTGCGTGCCTTACCGGCTCCTTCCCTGGATTTCTTGACTTCAGGGAATTGCCCACCAGAACTTGCAGGTGATTTCCTAAAACGTGGGCGGGACGTGCCGCGTTAGCGAGAGCTGCCGGCGCTCAAGGGCGGGACGCGGCCCCGCCGCTGCCCTCCCGTTCATTCGCAAAGACGCGAGGGACGCGGGCAGCCGCCCCGGCTGCGCTTTGCAAAACGCAGGCGGTGCGGCTGCGGGCTCCCTGCCTAAACCCGCCGGCTCCGGGGCTCCCGCGGCCCCGCCCGCCCCGGGGGGCGATGCCCGCCCCGCTCGGCGCGGCTCGGGGCGGGGCCGCCGCTGGGGGCGGGCGGGGAGGGCGGGGGGCTCCGTCCCGCCCCCGGCGCCGCCGCGGGAAGAGGCGGGCGGTGCCGGCAGCCGCAGCCGGGGCGGCGGCGCGGTGCGGTGCGGGGCGAGCCGAGCCGAGCGCCCCCGCCCCCCGCAGCGGGGGTGGCCGGTGGTGCCCGCCGGCGCACCGGGGCCGGGCAGGCCGAGCAGCTGGCTCTGCGGCGGCTGCGCGCCGGCTTTGGCGGCTGCGGGGGGCTTGGGGCTGCGGCGCGGGGGGCTCGGCGGGTGCGGTGCAGGGCTGTGCCCGGGCCGGCGCCCGCTCGCTCCGCTCCCCGCGTCCCTCCCCGCCAGCCGCAGGAGCCGCCCCTGCCCCGCCAGCCCGGCCGCGTTCTGCTGCGGGGGCCGGGGCAGGCCCGGCTTGGCTGCCGCTCTGGTGCGCGGCTCTTCCATGTGGTGGAAGAGCTTTCCTGGGTGGTGACTTGCCTGTGACCGCGGGACGGCCTGATGCGCCTCTCCTATGCGTTTGTGTTTATTTTGGGCATCCGTAGGGTAGCTTAAAAAGCATCTCGGGCCTTCTGAGGTAAGAGCCCCAAAGATGGGCTTACAAGGCTTCAGAGCAGGTGCTGCATTTCTGGTTTCCCAGGCGGTACCTTGGGGGTCTCAAGCAGTGACTGTCATCTTCACCTGCAATTTTATACCCAACTAAAACCAGTGAGAGGCTGAGCATCAGTTTTCTTGTTTTGGGGGCCTGGCCAGCAAGCTGAGAAATTGGAAAGGGCTGGCTAGAAACCTGTGTTTGCCTTGTTAGAGGCGGAGGAGGTTGCTGGGAGCACTGGCTGTAGTGGTGTGGGCTGCAAGGCTGCGCCCTGGCAGGGCAGCGCTGTACATCGAAGCAAGCCTGTACCCCTCGGGTTGGCTCTGGCTGAGCAGCCAGCTGGAGGGAGCCGCTAAAGAGGAATTAAAATTGAAGTCTCTGGTGGAGAAGGGCTATTTACCTTCTGGGGAATTAAACTCCACTTTATTTCTCTTGGGTTTTGAGTGTTGAAAGGAGCGAATCTGTGTGTGTGGTGCGTTGTGTCCCTCTGGCCGCTCCCCGGGTGTGTGAGGACTGTGATGTGCAGACTGCCCTAGCTTGCCTTTTGCACCAACACTGAAATGTCCCTGAAAAATCTGGGAACTGCAGCATCCTTGGGGCATTCCTGGTCCTGCCAGCTGGCGGGAAGGGCATGGCTTGCACTGCTACGGTGGGGCCAGCCCCAGTGTGGGTCCACGGTTGCTGCGTGTGATCTAAAACCTGTGTCCTGCAGCCTCGGGTCTGTCTTCCTTTGCAGCTGAGCTTTGTGGTTGACCATGAACGCTAGTGGCCCTGGCTATCCATTAGCCTCTCTCTACGTGGGAGACCTCCACCCAGACGTGACCGAAGCCATGCTCTATGAGAAGTTCTCACCTGCTGGGCCCATCATGTCCATCCGAGTCTGTCGGGACGTTGCCACACGCCGATCGCTGGGCTATGCCTACATAAACTTCCAGCAGCCTGCGGATGGTACGCTCCCTGTAACGCAGCCCCAAGGAGCTGCTGCACAACGGGGGCTGGGGAGTGCACATGAAGGAAGGTGGAAAAGGGAATAACAGTTGTTTGAGTGGGTGCCTCAGCTGTTACGGCTTGGCAATATTCTGCTGCTGTTGGATTTTGATTGTAACTAATCCCAATCTCCTCTCAGATGGTGACCCATCCCACTCCCATCTCTTCTCAGGGACTCGGAGAGGATTCAATAGCTTGGCTTTGGGATTGTGGGGGGAGGAAGGTGACTTGCAAGAGTTGCTTCCTTTCACGACCTGGTGGTGAAGGGCACCAAAGCCCCTTCTGCTCTTCCTCAGGGCAGCCAGCTGCCTGCTGGCTGGTGGTGTTGAGCGAGGTCCCTCTCCTGGCAGGCACTGCAGTGATGCAGTGCTGCGTGGCGTGGTACCCAACAGGCATTTCATGCTGGAGCAAGGCAGTGGCAATGGGAAGGTGTTGGGTTAGTTACCTTGGAGACCAAAATCCTTACTGGGTAAATGAGCTGGGCATCTGCCAAACTGGAGCTTGAAGGGAAACAAATGCTCCTGTGGGAGTCAGATGTGCTTTGGGGGGGTGGGGGGGTGTGCGGAATTCAAAAGGAAGGAGTGTTGTGGTTGGAGGGGAGGAGAGGGGAGCAGCCCCTGCCTTGGCCCTGCTGCCCTGGGAGACAGAGCTGCCCATCTCATTTAGGTTAATGAGCCCCTGTCCAACATTATCCCTGATTCCTGTGCCTGTCTCGGCTGCTGCAGGATGTGACGAGGATGTGTGTGTTACCCTATTCTATCCCCCTGTCTTTGCTTCTTTGCCAGCTGAGCGAGCCCTGGACACCATGAACTTTGAAGTGATCAAAGGCCGACCCATCCGCATCATGTGGTCTCAGCGGGACCCCGGGCTCCGGAAGTCAGGGGTTGGAAACATCTTTATCAAGAACCTGGACGACTCCATTGATAACAAAGCCCTGTATGACACATTCTCCGCCTTCGGAAACATCCTGTCATGCAAGGTACCCATGGGCCCCACGGGAAAGGGCTTGCTACAGAGCTCGGCGTGCGCTCCAGTTCTCGGCAGTGAGCTCCAGCCAGCTGAAATTCAATCTCTTGTTCGGCTTCCTACAAAGTTTCCTCTAAATTCTCACATGCTTTGAAGCCAAAAGGCCCTGCTGTGTTTTCTTGGGAATGGGGGCTTTCCCCCTTGTCCCCTCCTTCCCAGTCCCTGCATAGAGCCATTGTGCTCTCCTGTCTGAGTTCAGAGCATCAATGGCGCTTGGGTCTCAGTGAGCCACAAGCTCTTGGGCATCATATAAAGCACTGAGTGCTGGGGGGCAACCACCTTGGCCCCAGCAGGACATCTGGCCTGGGGCAGAGCCCTCTTTTGGGTCCCTGACCCACTGACACCACCCCAGTGCAGCTTGGTCGTTGTGGGAGCAGGATGTCAGGGAGGGTAGATGCCCCTGGAAAATGAGGGTGGGTTTTCCTGTGACTTACTTGTGTGCAAGTGTGGAGAAAACCATTGTCTGTCTCTTTTAACCCCCTTTCCCCCTCTGCCTTCTTGGTCTGGGTTTGTAGGTGGTTTGTGATGAAAATGGATCCCGTGGCTATGGCTTTGTTCACTTTGAGACCCACGAGGCAGCGACGCGGGCCATCGAGACCATGAATGGGATGTTGCTCAACGACCGGAAGGTGTAAGTGCTGGAGAGGAGAGCGTTTCCTCCACTCTGCGCTTGGTCCTCCCCTGCCTTAGTGCATGCTCGGGAGCAAACGCCTGCACTGCTTGGGCTGCCACCTCCTGTTGCTCTCCCTCCTCTCTTCCCATCTATCCCCCCTGGATGCGGTGTCTCTGCTGCTCCCTGGGGCAGTGAGTCACTTGTGGTTGATGCTGGTGGAAGTGTGATAGTGGTTTGGAGCTCTTCCTGACAGTGGGGAAGGACTCCAACCCTGGGCTGTGTTTTATTGCTGAGGCGGTGTAAAGATTGCCCACAAAGCAGGGCTGGTCCTCGACCTCAGCTGCCATCATCAGATAATCTGGACAGGAAGAGGTTTTGTTGTTCTTCAGCTCTCTGCTTGCATTGCATCAACTTATTTGCTACATCCCTATCTCAGCAGAGGCAAGCGATTGCCTGAGGGGCTTGGGGATACCTTGGAGGAAGAGAGCTGGCATGTGGTGGCATCCCCTGGCGTCTTTTGGGGTCTCCTGGAGTGACACCCCCAGCATGGGGCTGTGCCCTGCATTGCCACTCTCCCCATTTCAGCAGTGCCCGCGTGGGGTCTGGGTGGGGGAACACCTGGGTGGGATGTGCTGAGGTTGCTGGATGTGAAACACGGGGTGGGTTTGTGGGTGAGCAAGGCATGGCCTGAAGTGATGGTGGGTGTTTCCCTTTGCCTGTACAGAAACAGATGTGCCCGTGTCTATCTTTGCTGTGCAGGGGACGTGGAGGGCTTCATGTCCCTTTCCTTGCTTCCTGCAGGTTTGTTGGCCATTTCAAATCCCGCAAAGAGCGCGAGGCAGAGTTTGGGGCTAGGGCGATGGAGTTCACCAATGTCTACATCAAAAACTTTGGGGATGACATGGATGATGATCGACTGCGGGAAATATTCTCCAAGTTTGGTGAGCTGAAGTTTGCTTTGTTGAAGCAAAGTATCCTCATGCCTGATAAACCGGAGTTGGGGCAGCTGCCAAGAAAAGCTGGGGGGAGTGCTTGACTGAAATACCGAGCCCCTTCTCTTGATGGGATCTGACTTGCTCAAGCACCACCTCACCGAAGGACTGCAGTGGCTTGAACTGTCAGGACATCACATGCACTTTCCTGCTGTGGTGGAGAATTACTTGTATTAGGTGCTCTGCTGGAAAAAAAAGAGGTTCTTTACTTTCTTGGGTAATAACAGTGGTGTGTTTTTGTTTTATTAGTTTCTGAAACTGTCTTGAAACCAGTATGCTGTCTAGTTGTAGGATCCCTGGGAATAAGAGATGCTGAGTCTGAATTTAAAGCAAAAAAGGCTTCTCAGTTTAGCCTGTTACTGGAAGATGCCTCTTGCGACAGGTTTCAGTGTTGTGCCAACCCACAGACCATACTGTCCATGCTTGGTCCGTGTTAGCTCGGGTAACTTTTGAATATCCTTCATACAAACCCAATGCATGTGTTCATATAGAAAGGAGATAAGAACAACTGGCCAAAGGAAATCGGTGTGCTGGCTGGAGACACTGAAAAGCCAGCAGCAATGAGAGCAGTGTCCAGGGTGGGAGGGATTGCCCCCAGTGAGGTGCAGCCTCCCGTTCCTGCTTCGCAGCGGGGTCCCGCTGTCTGTCCTCCTGTTTGGCTCTCCTGTGCTGCCGCAGTCGCCCGGTCTCCTCGCTGGGCTGGTGTCTAGGGGTGGCTCCCAAGCACAGAACTGCATGCCAGTTGCCCCCCTCAGTGGGTACCCTTCTTCAGTACGTTTTCCTCTTGCAGGAAAGACACTGAGTGTTAAAGTCATGATGGACAACACTGGCCGCTCGAAGGGCTTCGGATTTGTCAATTTTGAGAAGCACGAAGAAGCCCAAAAGGCAAGAGGCTCCTCTGCCCTTCTGCTGTCTAAGCCCCGAGCTTGTCCCCTGCTGATGTTCCCACCTCTCCTCAGCAGGGTGGGAACCTCACCGGGTTTGTGCTTCCCTGGGTGCTGGCACTGGCAGGGCTGCCCGGTTGGGCAGGACCTGGCGAAGGGGAGCAGAGCTGCTTCCCTACCCTCGCCCAGGGACATCTCTGCTCGTGATGGGGCTGGACTGGGGTGGTGGGCGAGGAGCAGGGCTCTGGCTGTCAGGTTCCCACCATGCTCAGAGCCTTCCCCTCCTCTGGCAGGCGGTGGCTGACATGAATGGGAAGGAGATCAACGGGCGGCTGGTGTACGTGGGCCGAGCCCAGAAGCGGCTGGAGCGCCAGAGCGAGCTGAAGCGGAAATTTGAGCAGATCAAGCAGGAGCGAGTGAGCAGGTACCAGGTAAGGGGAGAGCAGGGTGCTCTGTCCTGCAGGTCTGTGCTGGGGACCTGCCATGGGCATCCAGGGACATCCTTGGCTTGGGGACAGCGCAGGGCTCTCCAGTGCAGATCAGGGTCTCCAGAGCAGATCTGTTTGCTGGGTCCCTTCTGCAATTAAAAAAGACTCACACAGGGGTCCAGACACTGCCTGGTAATGTCCTGGGAAGCAGTATCAGGAAAGAGGAGAGAGATCTAAACCCAAGATGATGTTGGCAGGTGAACAAGTGGGTCTGCAGTCTTCCAGAAATTAAAATATTAGTCTGGAAATGTGGCCGCTTCCTGATGTCTTGGAGGAGCTTCAGTAGCAATGGTCTGGGTACCTTCTTCGCTTGGGGGGGGGGGGTGGGGTCTTGCCTATGACCAGAGCACATGCGTGGTCCTGGCTCCTCTCCACATCACTGGTCCCGTGGCAGCTCTGGAGGGGACGTGTCTGGGATGTCCCACCCTCCGGCTGAGCTGTGAGTAAAACACACGTCCAGCTTGAAAAGCTGCTGTACGCTTTGGGAGCCTGGAGGCCCAGCTGCTTTTCTGCCTGTTTGCAGGGGGTCAACCTGTATGTGAAGAACCTGGATGATGGGATAGACGATGAGAGGCTGAGGAAGGAGTTCTCTCCCTATGGCACCATCACCAGTGCTAAGGTGAGGGGCTGGGGCTCCTGGGGTCAGCCGGACAGTGCCCTCAGCCCTTGAAAATGGATCAGGATTATCATCCTGTTGAGCTGTGTGTCCCTGCTGATGGCTTGTACCTCAAGCCAGGTGTGAAGGTTGTGCCACTTGTACCCCACGCTGTCCTGAGGAGCTTACTGATTCAGCAAATAATCTGTGGCTTTGCTGAGTTACCCCAGCCCCAGTGAGGTGCAGGGTATGGGACCTTAAAGCCACATCATTCTGAATATTGCACAGCCACTCTGCAATTTGGGACCAATGTGATGCTGATACAGGTGGAAATGATCCAAAAGCCCCCTTGCTCTGGGGAGAGTGGGGTTTGCCTGGCTGGCAGGCTGGCATTTTGTCTTTTGGAAAAACATTAAAAGTGTCAGTCTTGCCACCAAGACTGGTGCCAAGCTTCTCCTGAAGGCTGTGCATACGGGTGCAGAGGGATGGTCTGGCTTTAAGGTCAGATACCGGTAACCTGACAGATGCTGCCTGGCCCTCGGGCAGGGCACAGTGTCCCACAGACCCCCAGCCCTTGCTGTCCCCTGTGGCATTGAGCATTGCTGGCCCATGGGCCCTGTGGGGCTGGGGCACAGACCCCCTGGAAGATCACAGGCTGCAGGTCTTGGGCTTGCCCAGACTTTGCCATCTTCATTTCCCAAACTTACTGGTCTGGTTTTGCCCAAGCAAATCCTCCCCTTCCCCAGAGAAACCTCTCTGTGGAGCCCCATGGGCACAGCCCCATCCATCCCATCCTGGGTGTGGGGGCTGTAGTGGGGTTCCTGCAGGTCCCATGTGCCCCCCACCATGCCGTGCTGCAGTGATCTGTGGACTTAGCTGTCTTGTTCTAATCCAATTTTAGGTGATGACAGAGGGTGGCCACAGCAAAGGGTTTGGGTTTGTATGTTTTTCCTCCCCAGAAGAGGCTACCAAGGCTGTGACGGAAATGAACGGGCGGATCGTCAGCACCAAGCCTCTCTACGTTGCGCTCGCTCAAAGGAAAGAGGAGCGGAAAGCAATCCTCACCAACCAGTACATGCAGAGATTAGCCACCATGAGGGCTCTGCCTGGCCCTCTCCTGGGCTCCTTCCAGCCCCCCCCAGGGTATTTCCTACCCCCCATCCCTCAGGTGAGTCCCCGCTCCCGAATGGCAGCCTCGTGCGGGGACCCGAATTTGCCCTGGGCTGGAGGAGGGCAGTGGTGGTTGGGCTGAGGAACGTATCTCACACTCGCATTGGTGTGGCATCAGGGGGATCAGCGCTGGACTTGCGCATAAGCGGCAGGGCTTGCCAAAATGTTGGTGGGGTGCAGGTGCTCCAGGCAATGGGCTGGGGATTTAGAAGCCTCCAACCGCTCCTCAGAGGGGGTCACCAAGGAGGAGTTTGGTGGGCAGGATGCGAACATGGAAAAAGAGTCCCCTGATGAAGGGAGGGAAGGGAGAAAGGTTACAGAGGTGCAGAAGCTCGTGGGGAGGAGGTAAGTGGAGCTGCTGGAGGATGTGCAGGCAGCAGCACTGGAGGTCGATCTTTAAAGTGTTCCAGCATGCTGCAGAGCATGGTTTTGGCCCGCCTGTCTGCGTGGTGGCTGCCGAGATGCTCTGCACTAGATCTGGCTCAGCTCCCAAGTCACCTTGAGTAATGTGTTCTCCTTTCCTAGCCACAAACCAGAGCTACCTTCTACAGTCCCAGCCCAGTTGTCCCAGTCCGTCCTGCCACTCGCTGGAGTGCGCAGCCCTCCCGGCCTCCCCGTGAGTCAGCCTGCCTCTCCCCGGGGGCTCTCGGTGCAAGCTGGGCATGCTTTGGGGCTGAGGGTCTGTAAAAGCAGCACAAAGTGGGCAACCACAGGGGGCCGTTGCCTAGAGAAGCGTGCGGGGATTTGGTGCAGGGGTGATTGTGATGGGCACCGGGGGATGAGATGTTAGCGTTCACCCCAGAGGTGAGGTGCTCCTGAGGTTTCCCCAGCCATGGTCACCTCCCCACCCCATCTCCTTCCATGCCTTTGCTACTGAGAAGCTGTATTAATCGTGCTCCATCTCTACAGCAGCGTATCCTGCAGCTACCCCCATCCTGAGGGCTGCCGCGCCGCCCCGGCGCCTGCTGTCCAACATCAGCACCATGCGACAGGCCTCCACCCAGGTGCCCCGCGTGCCCCCCCAGGCCCAGAGAGTGGGTGAGTGGGGGAAGAACCCGCCTCGGACATTGCCATAGCGGCCGCGCGTGGGCGAGGGGGCTTGCTGCGAGCTTGGGTCTGCCTCCGAAGATGGATTGATTTGTGGGATTGCTCATGGAGGAGTCTGGATGGTGTCCTCGGATATGATGGGACTGGAGCAGTGTCTGTAGTAAATAAGCATGTAACTTTTGGGGAAGGTTGTGGTCTTTCAGGTAACGGGACAGGTCTCTGATACGCAGATTGGTCTTGTTGGCCACTGCTCCTTGAATACGTTCATTAAAGATGATGATGCAGCCGTGATGCCCTAGGCTTAGTGCTCAGATCGAGATGGAGGTTGGGAAAGGACCTCTTGGGCAGAAGCAGAGGTTCTCACTGGCTCTAGCCGAGCTGCTGCCAAGGCTAAGCCTCCAGGACAACATGCTCATATTAGAGGTGTTTGGAGCCATGGCCCAAGAAACAGACCTTGCTGGCATCCCCAGTGTCTGGCTGTGCTGGTGCTGTCCCTGTGTCCTGGGGTGTCCCTTCTGCCTTGCCAGCATGGCTGTGCTCCTGCAGGGCCGGCGGGGTGGTGACCGAGCTGCTGTCCTGCACCCCATGCCCAGAGCACTCCTCACCCTGAGAGTGCTTTAACCCTGTGCCTGTCCTGTTACCCGTCTGCCTTTCGTGTGAGTGAGGAGGAGGAGGATGCTCACTGGGGCCTGCAGTGTAGTCCCCTCTGAGGCTCCTCCATGGGTGGGTTTTGAGGAGAGGCAGAAGTAGCCCAGAGTGGAAGCTGCCCACCTGGTGAGTGGGTGAAGGTCTGAGATTCCCCCAAAACATGGGACCATCTGGTGGGGCAGTGTCTACCTACAACCCTCATGGCTTCATGCGAATGGTGGCTTCATGACTTAGCCGAAGGTGGTCTTTGATGTTGAGTGTCTCATCACTGAAATGAGCAGGGGGACCAGGAGGGTGTCTTTGGCTCTCCCCTCTACTTTTGGCCTCATCCCCTCTTCTCTCTGCTCTCTCCTCCCTGCAGGAGGGGAGCCAGAGTGAGCTGGGGGCCGGGGGTACTTGCCCCTGCAGCCCACCCTCCTCACTACCGTACCCGTCCTCCAGCTGCTGATGCAGACGGGTGTTTCTGGAGGACAGATGACAAGGCATAGGTACCTTTGCCAGCTTTCCTGCCCTCTGCACAAAATCAGACCACTCCAGCCCAGTGGGCAGGATGGCAGTGCCCTGCCTGTACCAGGGAAGCTGCCTTTGACCTGGTGGTTGCTTTGAGCCCAGGGAGGGATTTTTTTGGGGCCCTTGTGGCTTCAGCCTCCCCAGTGCAGGCACACATTTAACAGGCTCCTCCTTAAAAATGTTCCCATCCCTGTTGCAGCCAACATCGGGACACAGACAGTCAGCGCTCGGGTGCCCTCCTCGCCCAGCCTGCCACGGGGTGCCCCCCAGTACAAGTACTCCTCGGCCATCAGGAACGTCCAGCCGATGGGGCATGTGCCACCCATGGTGGCCCCACAGGTAACCGCTCTGCGGGCTCCTGGCTTCAGCACGGCCACCGCAGCGTGCATCAGTCCTGATCCTGTGCTGGGTTAATGCAACTGCTGACCTCAGGGAGCCCCATGGCAGCACCACTTTATGACTGGTGCTACAGGGACCTTTCCCAGGGGCTGCTGAGGTAACTGGGGCTATGGATCCAGTAGCCACACAGCTGTGATGCCAGGCTCTGGCTTTTCTGGAAGCTGGTGTTTGGATACAAGCAGGCAATGCTGGAGTCTGTATCAGCATCTCGGAAGGGTGAAATGCCCTGCTGTGTTTGGGCACCAGCACCATTCCTGCAAGCCAGGTAACTTGCACGTTGCTTCCAGGCCTTGATTGCTGCTCTTCTCTGTTTTTTTTCTTTTCTTTTTTTTTTTTTTCCTCCAGCTGGGAGAACCTGCTGTGCATGTCCAGGGGCAGGAGCCGCTGACAGCATCCATGCTTGCAGCAGCCCCTCCTCAGGAGCAGAAGCAAATGATAGGTGGGTGTCACGGCTGCTCTGTGGGAGTAGGTCTAGCTGTGGGGCTGTGTGTGCATGTGAGGGCACATGGACTTGCATGCATGAGGGAAAACTTAGCTAGGAGAAACTGTAAGCCTTTGTGGGATTGCTCTGATATTATACTTCTCTTTAAGAAAAAAAATCTGTGCTGTGCTGGAAGAGTAGGAAGGAGCAAAACCACTCCCTGTCTGTATTGGCTACCTGGCAGTGAGACGGCGCCTGGAGAAGCTCTGCAGGAGAGGCAGAGCTCCATGCTGCCAGGCTGCACCAGGGCATTTGCGATTCCCCTGAACTCTGAGCCATCCTGCATTGCTGCTCTCTGGCGCCGATGACCAGCTTGGTGGCTGTGGGGATTAGGGTCAGCTCTGCCGCACAGTCCTTGGGCTTCAGGTGCTGTCTGGCATCCGGCTGCTGGAGCAGCCGGTGCCCACGGCATGGGAGGGGATCACTTGCCTGGCTGCCTCCCAGGCTTGGCCCAGCAAAAGCATAGCAGGTCACGGACCAGCTCTTCCCTCCCCAGGAGGAAAGTGCTTCAGCAGAAGCAGGCCCCTTCATGTGCACGCTGGTGGGCAGGCATGGGCAGTGCTGGCTGTTCCACTGCCCTGCTCCCACAGCAGATGCCTGCTGCTGTCTGGCTTCACCCAGCAGCTTCCCTGCCTGCGAACACTGCTGCTGTGACACGCTGGCGTAGGATTGCTTGGGAGCAGTGATCTTTTTCCACCACTACCGCCACCCTTGTATCCCTTTTCAGCTAAAAGGACAGAGCTGGGAGGCAGGAGGGCTTGCACTGGGTTTGAAAATGCTGGAGGTCTTGCATAGTGCTGATGTCCTCCCTGGTGTTTGGAGCAGGTGAGCGCCTCTACCCTCTGATCCATGCAATGCATCCCTCGCTGGCTGGAAAGATCACGGGGATGCTGCTGGAGATAGACAACACGGAGCTGCTGCTGCTCCTGGAGTCCCCTGACTCCCTGCGCTCCAAGGTAGGAGGCACTCGGTGCCCAAACAAATCACATCTCCAAGGGCTAACTACCTGCTGCTGCAAGGAAGGGAGATCATGGCCCAGAAGATGGGCCAAGGATTTGATAGCTGTGGGAAGAGCAAGTAGCTGCTCTTTCTTTTTTCTTTTTTTTTTTTTTTTTTTTTTACGTGAAAAATTAGGAGAAGGGGCCCTGGGTTGATGGCACTGCACCCAGTGCCTGAATGCCTGCCCACCTTCAGCAAAAGGGCCATGTTCCAAGGGTGACTTGGAGGTGGCTGGGAAGTGAGAGAGGGAAAAGCAGGGTGGGTGTTGCTCCCTGAAAGGAGAGGGGGAAATGCTCTTTCCTGAGAATAGAAACCAGATAAATGCTGCCTCTGAAGCATTCCTTAGGTTTCCTCCTTAATCCTGGTGAATATTTAGCTTTGGTTCCCATCAAAACGGTTGCAGTGAATTGACTGAATCTCCTTGTTGCTCCTTGGAGGTAGGATTCACTTCTACTCTCTCACTGACTCCTTTTTCAAGGACCATGGGCTCTGCTGGGTGGTGTCAGGCAGCTCTACCTATGGAAGAGTTTAATTTCTCTCCGGACGGTTCTGGCTCCTATAGAAAAGGAGAGATGCCCCAGCATTTTCCTAGGGAAGAGAGAGAATTGGTCTGTGAGCTGATCTCCTGCAGAAGCAGCAGACTTGGATTTTATAATTATTATTTAAGTCCTTTACCTCTTGGAAGTGGGTCTGTGCAGAGGACAGGACCTGGAATATTGCATTCCTTGTGCAGCATGCTCCTGTGTTGGAGCAACTCAGCTTCTTCCCCCCCTGCCTTGTGCTCTCTGTTCTAAGACCGAGGAAGCAGTTGCTGTTCTCCAGGCACACCAGGCTACCGAGACGTCCCACAAGAGCAGCGCCGCAGTGTTCCTGCAATGACTCCGGGTAGGTGCAGGGAGCTTTTGCAAGTGTTGGCATGTGCATGGTGTGTCGGGGTGTCTGGTTTCCGACTTTGAAACTGGGGATTTAGTTTCTTGTCTAGACCAAGTATGGCTTGATGAGCAATGGAAGTATGTTTGACTGTAATATTCCACTTCTTAAATCGTATCCTCCATCTTCCAGACTTAATGGTACTGCAGAGACCTGGTTCTGTGTGGCTTTTCTATGTTCACAAGGGGAATGACTGTGCAACCGGGAAGGAAGATAGGAAAGGACCTTGCTTTTCTGTAGGTCTAATGGGGACCAGCACAAGCTTTCCTGGGATTTCCCAGTGTTTTTTGCAGAACCCTGTCAGTAGATACCCTATAAAATGTTGGTGGTCCTGTGTGGGCTTGGTCAGGGGAGCTGGCCCTGCTGCTGAGGGGGGGACAGACCCATTAACAAGCCATTCAGACTCTCACATACCCCTTTGAAGATAATATTTTCTTGACTCGTGATTGCAAGGAAACTGTGTTAATCCAAGTTCAGGTGAATTCTTGTCTGGATGAAACTGTACCTTTAGCAGTTGAAAATTGCATATATGGGTCCTTTGGCTTTTTGTAGACTTCAGGACCAAGAGCAAGCCCCAAGAACATTACCTTTGAAGAACAGCAGCAGCAATCCCACGGTGCTTTTGGAATCATGGCTGTACAGTGACCCTGGCTTGTCTTCAATGCCCCATCCTATTTTTTTGTGTGTATTGTAAACCTTGTAGAATTGCTTACTCCTGCACCTGTAAAAAATCCCCACGTTAATTCTCTTCTTGCTACTGAAAGCATCTTGTAAAATGTAGTGTGGAACCCAGCCTGGTTCAGTTTCCCAGGAAATGACAAGTGCTGATGAATCATCATTTTTAGTGAATTTATTGGGTTCTGTAGTTTTATTTGTTCCTGTAGCTGACACTAATAAAGAACTGATGCTTCCACCCCCAAGCATGGGTTAGTTCCCTTTGCAGAAAGACAGCAAATACTTTTTCTCTGTTTCATGCGGGTGGAGGGATGGACTCCAGTCAGGCTGCTGTAATTAGGCTTTGAAGCTTGTGATGCTGGTGGGGCGGCAGTCCTGAGAGCTGACAAGAAGGGAGATATAGGATTAAATGAACAAATTGCCAAGCAACAGGCTCTCCTGATCCTTTCTGACTCTCTAGGAGGATGGCTTTAAGGAGATTTCATACCATCTACCTGGATTTTATCCTTTCTAGCTAGGCTGCTTTTAACTTCCTTTGAAAAAGGCGGCATTTTCCTGTGTTCTCCTTGTATACCTGCAGGAATACTGGTACCAAGTGTCTTCTGCTGGTCACCACACTGTGTGTGTGGTGCAGAAGCCCCAGCTTTTGAGGTATTGTGGAGTAGCTGTAAATCAAAAGCTGCTTCTCCGATGTGTGTTCCTGACCAGTGGTTTCAAGGAGTCACTGATGGGCCTGAAACTGTTCATAACTGCATTGCGTCCCATTGGGATACTACCCGCTACCAGGAGTAGCTGGGACCTGTTATTACTGTTGTTTGCTCTCTGGACCTCTCCCAGAGCATGTCACTGTTGTCATCCTGGCCTTAATGCTCTGTTCTTCCTATTTAGGAAAGGAATTTCAGTCCCTAGAGGCTCCTTGGTACTTGAGACTGGCGATGTATTGACCTTACTTGACTGCTTCCTTGAGCTGACAGAAGCACACCTCCATCAGCACCACCCACCTTCCTTCTGTCCAACTTGTGTGCTGGTGTTGCTGTCCCAATCTTCCTTCTGTGCTGTATCATACTCTCACTCCAGCTTGCTGCTGAGTCATCCCTCCTACCTCTTGTTTTCCTTCCAGTGTTTTAATAGAATCACTTACACATTTGCTCCGGCATGGTGTCTGCTCTGCTCAGCTGGGACTCTTCCCTGGGGCTTTTTATCACTCCTTTTTCTTGCTTTTTTTGTTTTCTCCAATTCTTCCTCTGACCTCCTTTTAAATATTCTTTTCCTCAGTGGATGCCTGAACTGCACACTAGTTAGAGATCTCCTTCCCAGTGAGATGCTCATAAAGGACTTTAATCCACTTAATATATTGGACCTTCATTTAAGTTGTTACTTTCTCGCCAAATCTAACTGCCTGGAAACTTTTATGCTTTGTTGCTAGAGGAAAAATGTGTATTTGCATGAGTGTAATGCATATTAAGGTGGAATGGAGCTGTACAGGTAAACTTCATTCTGCTGTTGGGTAGCTTGTCTGCAACCTTTTTTTTCAGGTGTAACAGGCCAGTTCAGATGTGCCTGACACCACTTACAATGCTAGATGGCTTGGCTTGAGGAGATGGCTGTAAAGCTAGAGGGAGTAGAGAGTAGGGCCAAGGGACATGGGGACATCAGAATAGCCTAAAAAAGGATGTGAACAAGGACCAGGGTCTTTCAAACGTTTATCAGAAAAGGTGAAGTTGGAGCTTGGATCCCTATGTATACTGGAAAGTTTTCAGAGGAGCTCCCTGGCTGAACTCCTTGGGGAAGCCTGAGGCTTTAGGGAGTTGAGGCAGGAGCAGCACTGCAAACGTGAATCTGGAGTCTCTAGTTTGGAAAAGTTGCTGTGGCCTTTTGAAAAGGCTGGATGAGGGTATGCCTCTGACAATCAGTCTCCAGATGCCCAGGTGGACAGCACTACCTTTGCATGCCTGGAAGTGTCCTGCACGGAGAGCAACACTGTTGCTGGAACAGAAGGGGTACCTGCCTGAAACCCTGCCTGCTGGGAGAAGCGAGTAAGGTGGGAAACAAAAGATAAGGCCTAGCTTCTCTCTCTTGGTCTGTACTGTAAGCAGTTGGCTCAGGTCAAGTGTTGTCCAGCAT
Source organism: Gorsachius magnificus (assembly GCA_034008185.1). Classification (NCBI taxonomy): domain Eukaryota; kingdom Metazoa; phylum Chordata; class Aves; order Pelecaniformes; family Ardeidae; genus Gorsachius; species Gorsachius magnificus. The sequence continues at coordinate 15,501,917 of CM067091.1, forward strand.
CCTGACTTGCTAGTTAAAGCATTCTACTCATGCACGATGTGCAGGGCTCAGCAATGTATTGTCACTGACAGCTGGCTTCCAAAGCAAGGCATTATACAGCAGCACTTGAAGTCCTCTGACAAAACAGGGGGACAGTATGAAGTGGTTAAAAAATAAGTGTTCCATCTATCATGTTAAAAAACCATAGCTCTGAAGTGAAAATAAACATGGCTTTAATGAGAACTGATTTTAACAGTTCATAGAATAACTCCAAGTATCTCTTTACCTACCATCGTAAGTCAGTGCCATCAATACCAGATAAGGAGATCAAAAGTATAAACATGCATTGAAGTAGTAAGCCAGACCTCAGCTGGGATGTTACTGCATATCCTCCTCCCTCTAACACCCTGTAGCAACTGCTCCAAAAGGCACAGAGGAGCTAAAGTGGTTTAAAAAACAAACAAACAAAAACCAACACAAAAACCAATTATAAAAGTCCCAAGCACCCAGAATCTGAAAGTAGTAGTGCACAGTGTAACAAGGCAGGCTCAACTTGCTGCTATTTTCTTAAATGTGCAGAATAATTAAAAATAAAAGAGAGCTGCTACTGTAAACATCTGCCTAGCCCCACTACACAGCAGAAACTCAGCTAAGAGCCAGCAGGCATCAAGTGGGAGAGGGGACAAGCTTGGCTCTGTGCAAGTAACTGTGCCTCTGTTACAAGAATGGTACATGGTGCTAGGGCAACTGCAACAGTTCCTGCAGCAACCTTACTTAATTAATAGCAGCACAAATGCAGCAAAACTATCACCTGAATAAGGACAAAAAAAACCCTCTCTTTGTAGCTCTTCAGAAAAAGAATAGCCACTTTGCATGAACCTTAGCCAACATGGAAAGAGTCCCCAAGGCCAATAGTTACAAGTTGACTTCAGCTAGGGAAGGTAACCTATATGCCTCTCAGGGAGGGGCATCAAAACTTTGAATGATCTTAGAGCCAGATAAATAGTTGGATACAGATTGTGTGTGTGAACATTGATTGTGCTGGCACAGAACCTGTTACATTTCAGCAGCAGTAGAAGATAGATTTCAATACCGATCCTGCATTAAGACTGGTCCCTGTAACAACATCAGAAGGGGAAAAGTTTTCTTCTGCACTGGAAATCAAAGCTTTCCTTGTTGCTTGGTTACCCTAGGCTCTGTTCAGTTCTTGCAGTAATCTCAGTGCAGCTGTGTTCTTTGGTTCAGTTTTCAACAAGCTCTTGATATCTGCAATACCTGATTTGTAATCCTAGAAGGAGAATATTTTTTAAATGTTAGTACATTGAAAATGCAGTCTAAGGCTCTCGCTGCAAAATTACTACCCTGCAACACAACTAAGCCCGTGATTCTCTACGTATAATTGCTTAAGCACTGGCATCAATGTTGCTGTTCTAAAACACGCTTATTAAACTAGGTTTGAGGAGACAATTTCATCACTCAAGTGGGTCCGAGGCCAACACCAATGCATTAAGTATTCCAGTACTGCCTAGAGAATCTCTCACCAGACACGAAAAGATAAAGCTCAACACAACACGGAGCTGCTTCCAGCATCTCCAGAAACAGGACCTGGCGCTGAGAAACGCACAAAATCCAACCAGCAAACAGTGATGTGAAAGAAAATGCCCCCAGTCCACACAGGTAGTCTCAGCTACCTGATGGCAGGTGTTGTCTACCACAGAAGCGAGTTCCGAACGGCATCTCCTGCCCTGGTCATGCATTAGCAGCTTCGAGTCCTAGCATAAAACTGTTCAAAAATTCCTGACTTACCTTTAGTTCTTTAAGTGCTTGAGCACGCCTGTAGAGCGCCTTAATGTTTTTAGGATCTAACCTCAGAGCTTCCGTGCAGTCCTGTACTGCTTCCTTGTACTGCTTCAGAGTCAGGTAGCAGAGAGCTCTGCAAGACAGTTACCCGGTTAGAGACCTTTGGCTAAAAGCAGCATCTACTGCCGCAACATACAGAGCTGATCTCAGCCAAACCCTGCGCAGCACAAAGCTAGACTCAAACCCAGTCTTTATCCTCATGTTAGGTAATCTACTTCTTGAGCTCAAGTTTGTTTCTGTTAAAAGGGAGGAAAAAAGGAAACAGTTTTTCAGTCTGAAAAAAAAAGATTTTGAGAGTAGCCTACTGTAAAGCTAAGAACTGCACTTCAAGGATGCAGGTTCCTAGCTACAACAGTCCAGAATATGCTCTGCTTGCTGCAGCTGCCTTAGGAGTCTTTAGGTACAGCACCAGACACTACTCAAAATAAGAGAGTCCAGGCAGACAAGCACTGAAGGGAAAAATCCCTTAGCGGCCTGAAGCTGAGTGTTGCCAAGAGTTTTCTGCAGTACCTGATCAAAGAAAGTTATACAAACTACAGGGAAGACTGCACTTGGGGTGAACATGTGTGGGTGGTTTTGTTTTATTCATTTGTTTGGGAGCAACATTAGACAGCTCTGTCAGAAGTACCACGGTGGTTTTTATAAGGGGCCAAGAAGTATTTGGGCAAAGAGCCGAGTAGTACCTGTTGGTGTAAGTCGCACATTCCTGGTTGAGCTTTAAACTCTCACTGTACTTCTCAACTGCTTTTTTATGGTTTCCTTTCTTTACAAGTTCATTTCCTTCTTCCTTCAGAGTTCGAGCTCTCTCTGTGTCAGCAGCAGTCTGGTCTGGAAACAGCATGAAAAAATACAGAATTCTATAAAACTGACAAGATCAGCACAGCCTCTCAGAAAGCAAATATCGCCATACCAGAGGTGAGACACAGAGACATCAAAGGATCCAGAATCAACCAAAAAGGCTGTTACAGAACCAGGCCCAGGTTTTTCCAGGCCTTGGCCCCAGCTGCAGACATGCCAAGCAGGTGTGGCAGCTGCCTTGCTCATCACCCTTCTGAGCTACAGGGCTCTGGGCTGGGCCCAAGGGCTCGCTCTCACCTGATCCTCCTGGTGCTGCAGTTGCAGGAGGAGTGTTTGCCCCGGGGGCTCCGGCAGAAGGAACGCTCCACCTTGTCTGGGCAGAAACGGGGACTGCGGGGATTGGTGGGAGCTTCTGGCGCCAGTTCACACCATCCTTCTCCAGCAGGGCTTTAGTCATCCTGGAAGAGACAGCTGGCAGTCACCCTGCCCGTTGGCTGGACGGGCCATGCAGCAGCCAGTAAGGTCACTTTTTGAGCTGGCTCACCTATCTCTCCACCAACCCCTTTACATGCTTCTCAACTAGGTTCTTTCAACAGACTGGACGTGAACGAAAGGAGCTTCTTTATGTCAGCAGGGCTAAAAATACCACAGGACGAGGGCTGGAACTGTCAGTGCTCAGACGAGCAAGAGATGTGCATGTCACTCCTCAGCCTGGCAGGCGATGAAGTGAAGCAGACAGCTCCAGGAAGAGAAAAGGGCTATGACAGCCTGTAAACCCAGTCAGCATCGGGAAGCTTAATGGATAGGGCACTGGAGCCTGCAGTTTATTATTTGTTTTAAAATAGGCACCAAGCAAATCAGGAACAGTCCCAGGGGATTCATTCCCAGCCCCCAACCAGCATCTTGAAAGGAACCAAGGGTGGAAGCAGAGAAAGGGAGCACAGCCAGGCCCACGCCTTGTGCAAAGTATCGGGGGCCTCAGTTGCTCGGGACCCAGCTTGCTCCTGACGCAGCTGCAGAAGCAAAGCCAGAGCCACCGAAGCGGCTGCCCGAGCTGCGGTATTCCCAAGCCTTTCGGAATCACCCGCCGAGAGCACCGTGGAGCGTTACCTGTTGACGCCGTCATGTGCCGCCTGCACCGAGCAGTCCACCTGCAGCACCGTCTTGTAGTCCACGTAGGCCAGCTGGTACCTCTCCAGGGCCTCGTAGGCCGCGGCCCGCCTGAGGAGGGGTTTGATCCCAAACGGGACCAGCTCGAGGGCGCTGCAGCGGAGGGGAGAGAGCCGTGAGCCGGGGCGGCCCGGGGCGGCCCGGGGCGGGCGGCCGCGGGCAGCGCAGCGAAGCCCGGACACGGCCGGGGCTCCGGGGCTGCCACCGGTCCCACCTCACCTCCCGCCCTACCCTAACGGCGGGGGAGCAAGCGAACGAGCCCCCCAGCCCCGCCGCCCCCCGCCGCTCACCCGCTGCAGTCGGCGACGCAGAGGCTGCAGGCGCCGTCCTTGAGGTGGCAAGCGGCGCGGTTGGCGAGCAGCACGCTCCGCTCCTCGTTGCCGGCCCGACGCAGGGCAGTGGGCGACGCCGCCATCGCGCCGCTACCGCCGCGCCGGACGGGGGCCGGGCGGGACCGGGGCGGCGGGGCGCGGCCGGGGCGGGCCACGCTCCTCTCGGGGCGGGCGCCCTTCCGGCGGCGGGCGGAAGCGGCGGCGCGGGCTGCCATGGAGGGCTGAGGGAGCGGCCGGCTGACCGACTGCAGCGCCATGGAGACGGTGCAGCTGCGCCACCCGCGCCGGTAAGCGGGGGCGCGGATCCCTGCGGGGGCCGGGGGCGCGGCGGGCCGGCCGGCCCGCGTGGGGGCCGTGGCCTTCCTGTCGGCAGCGCGTCCCGGGCCTGAGGGGTGTCGGCGCGGGGCCTGGCGCCGGTGGGAGCGGGGCGCCGGCCGCGCTGGGCTCCTGCCCCTTCGCCTTGGCCCGGCCGGGGGCCGCGGTGCCGTTGGCGTTAGTCGCTTCGCACCGGGGCGAACCCGGCAGCGCCGGCAAGCCCGTACGGTGACAGCACCGAGCTCGAGGGGCGAAGTGGCTTAAACTGAGACACCGTGAGAAGGCGCTGGCTCCGGTGGCTGCGGAGTCTCCCTCCGGTTAGCGGGGTTGCGCCGAGGGACTGCGCCGACCCGTGCCGGTGTAGCGGCAGGGCCCCCGGGAGCTCGCTGCGCTCTCGTGTCGCTCTCCGGGGGTCTGGGCAGGTCTGTCAGCCGCCGGGGCCGCGCCCAGCCCGGACCCTGCCTCCCCGGCGAGGCGCCGGCCCGGCTCAGCGGAGGGTTCGGGGCGGCCTCCGAACGGGGCCGGGAGCCGCCGATCTGTGAGCGCCGGGCTGCAGCGGAGCAGGAGACCCGGAGATCGGCAGCGGTTTGAATGAAGCCTCCGTCTGTCAGAGCACTACTGGAGCCCTGCAGCTGGGTCCCGGGGCACGCTTTCGGCAGCCAGCAAAGGAAGCCGCCAGCTCTGGTCTTCAGTGACAGTCTTTTTTTTTTTTGGTTAAACAACAAAACGGCAGAGTATCTTCTGTTAAATTCTGTAATGGCTTATGCCGGTGTTTTAACAAGAAGGTGACTCAGGTTAGGTCTGAGTAGCAACTTAGGTGAGATTGGTTTTGCGATGCTGTTCCGCTCGTGTTGTATAAGCGCACGGTGAAACGGCGGAGTGTGTCTTTGACAGCAGCGAGTGCGCTGGGCGGGCTGGGCAGTGCGAAGGAATGGTGCTCCTGGGCTGTAGCAGAAATGAGGTGGTTTGATGCAAACACAGTAGTTGTCTGGTTATTATATTTATTTGGGTATATGAACAGCCTTTTTTTTTTTTTTTTTTTTCCTTCCTTTATTTGCTAAATCAGAATTTAGGCCTCACCTTAACTTCAGCAAAAAGGATGTGCCTATTGCATCGCCACTTTTTGGGATCCTTGGAAATGGCGGCTTGTGGTCACTGATGCATTTTCCCCTGTTCTTCTCTTCCCCCACCTTCCTCCCTCCCCATTTTCATGAGGACAAGTAATGCTCTGCTGGTTAGCGCTTATCTTTGCAGGGAAGCTAGTGACTGCTTTCAGTATTTCACCACTTCCTGAGTCTGCTTCTCTATAATGTTTCCTTTGCTTCAGGAAGCCATTGTATGTGCTCCATGCGTGAGCTGCTCCTCCTATATAGCTTTTGTGCATAAACATAATAGCCAGGGATCAATGAGTGGCTTCTCGCTCTGTTTCTGAAGAAAGTGGGGAAAAATTATATATTTAATATAAAAATTAGCATGCCCGTGACTGAGTCACGATCTTTGCCGGCAGCAGTAAGAGCTTTTGGTAGTAATTTGCTGTTGCAGGTGACCACGCACGTTTCATTTTAAACACTGCTTGGTGTGAGACCAGTAAGTTCTGAAAACTCCGAGACTAATAAAGTTTCTGTGTTTCAAAAACTTATATGAGCTGGTTTGGGGAGTTTGGACGTTTTTTCGTTTGGGTGTTTTTTGTGTTTTGTTGTTATGTCATGGGTTTTTTGGGTTGTTTTTTTTAGTTTGTGTGAAAATGAAAAAGCTCTTCTTTGTGGGGTGTTGGATACTGTTTGTTTGACTTTGTTTTCAGAACTTTTTTTATGTTGTCCTTAGCTATGTTCAGGAGGTTTCTTGGTGAACGGCTCTCTGGTGTGGTAGAGGTGGACTGAAACAAATGTGGTTGATCTTGTTGCTTTGTGTACAGAATCTCCCTGAAAGTTGTACCAGGGGCAAGGGGGGGGTAAGTGAAGGATCACAATATGTAGCATGGTTTTTTTTCCCCTCGGAAGTATTTCAGCTGGCTCTTATTAGCAATGCATTTAAGAGGGATGGGCCAAGCAGCATTAAGATCCCAAGAGTCAGATATCAGTTTCCTTTCCTTTTTTTTTTTTTTTTTTTTCCCACCTCCTGATGGAATTTTCCTAGTATATGTCCAGGTCCACAGATTTAAGATCTGAACTAAAATGTACAGGTTAAAAATGTACAGGTGAGATCAGTATTACCTCCTTCCTCCCAACAAATGTATTCCACACATACTCTGAAGCATGCAGGAAGATGATGTTCCCTCTTGCATGGCCTTGCAAGACTCTGCAACGCTGTGTTGGGATTTGACCACCATGTGTGCCTGATCAAATTCTGTTCTTGGTAGTTCGCAGTCCTCTTTTGCTATTGGATGCTGATGATATTCAGTCTCCTAGCCAGGTGAAATAAACTTACTTCATAATCAATTTACTTCATGCTAAGCCTTGCGTACGTTTAAGTGGTGCTATTTATTCTTCTGTATCAACAAAGCCCAAACTGCTGTAATATTGAATGTAATAATGTCTCTATTCTTACATATACAGGCAGCTGAAGAAGTTAGATGAAGACAGTTTAACCAAACAACCTGAAGAAGTATTTGATGTATTGGAGAAGCTTGGAGAAGGGTATGTGTTCTATTCCAATGTGCCCAATATACATAGATTTCTTATTACAGAAATGTAATGGGTTTGTGTTCAGTGTTCTCTGATTTTTCACTTTTGTCTTGATCCTAATAATGCAAAGGTATGTACTAACACAGTGACAGTGTTTGGTTAGTAACAGATTAAAGAATTTGTTTCCCAAGAGTAAGATATCTTAATCCAAACAGTAGCTTACGGCTCAGCAGTAGGGAGTTAAAACATTGTTGAAAAATGCCAATCTGGAGTTGATAGGGCTCTGTGAGAACTCAAGAGGTTTTGTAGTTCATCCCTGGTACCTCTTGTGGAAATTAATTTTTGTTGCACTGTGCCACTTGGTAAGGCAGAGCAGCGTGGGAATGCTCAGTGAGTGATGTGTTTGCCTTCTTAAGCAGTTCATTTGAAAGAAATGATTTGTAAATCTGCCTAGCTGCTGTAAGGAAAGAAGCTGGAAATAAGACAGATAGTATCTGACAAGAACAAGCAAACCTCTCTGACCAGAGCTGTAGTTCTTACTGATACTCAGCTGGTACTGTATGCTGGAAAAAGAGAGAATTGTATTTGTTGGATTAGTGTAAAAGGCCCTTCCAAAGCTGTGGGCAGCGTAACGATGGTTGGCTCCTTCCTGACCGTCTGTGTGCTGTGACTTATTTGTATTACTATAGTGTTTAGAGGCTAGTGGACTGATTATTTACATTAAAATAAAAAATATTTTTAGCAGAAGAGTACCTGATGGCTGCACTTGCAAAAAGCAAACCCATAACATTTGCATTTTTAAAAGGTTATTGTATTCAGTGATTGTTTAATATTTTGTTTCATAGTTCCTATGGCAGTGTGTTCAAAGCCATTCATAAAGAGACGGGTCAAGTTGTTGCAATTAAACAAGTTCCTGTGGAATCTGACCTTCAAGAGATTATAAAGGAAATATCCATAATGCAGCAGTGTGACAGGTAAATGCAGACTGCAAAACCCCTTGTCGGTGTGTAAAGAAAAGTATTGTCTATGATCTGGCATTTAATCAAATAAAAGCCATGATGTTGCCTTAAATGTTTTTTAAAAGGCCGGACTTGTACGATCAAGTTACCCCGTATCAACTGAGTCATGTTAACTGACCATTTGGGTAGTGTTAATCCAAGCAAAGGTAAGACAACAAGAATTTAGCTTGCAACAAGAGAGCATTAAGCTAAGTCAAATAACCTTGCACTTGCTGCCAGCAAAGAGCCAAGCGTTTGAGCAGTTACTGCGGTTCTCCCCCTGCACCGTCACTTGTTGAACAGTGGTAACTTGATTGTGTGCTAGAACAGCAGTTCCTATGTCCAAAGGGGTAATGAATTCTAAACCAGTTTTGGTATGGACATAGAAAACCACTAGAAGAGGGGGTTTTATTTGTTTTTAAGGGGTGTGTGGATGAGAGGCACTAATGCATGACTGCTCTTGCATGTGCATAATCTACATGCTGTCATCTGCTTGGGTGGCAGAATTGTCCTTCCTGGCCATTTTCTGCCTGTGCGGGTTCTAGCGCGGTACAAGCTGTCTGCTGATCTGAGCATCCCCAGAATAACTTGCTGGCAGCTCTGCACGCTGATGGTTGGCTCTCTGGGTTGTCTTTGCATCTTCCTTATGGGAAAAAATGTTGTACTGACTTTCAGCTACTGAAGAGCTCATGGGTGCAGAAGGCCTTCTCTCAAAGTGTGTCCTAGGTATTATGAATTTAGCCTTAAGAAACACTGCTTTGATGGACTTCAGGCATGGAAAACCATCTAAAATAAATTACATTAGTGATGTAGAGGTGTGGTCCCAGTTACTCTATTGCACTTTACTCTCACTTTCTTTACATGAAGGTAACTGGTGGCGGACCACAAAATGTAACTTTAAAAGAATTTGTTTGTGAAAAATCTTACTGTGTAACTTGGAAAGCATTGCTAGGTGTCTCTTTCCTAAAAGAAATTAAATATTGCTATCGTAAAGCCTAAAAGGAGACTTTACAGTTACAAACAGCAGAGGGAGTGAATCACTGAAGCATCGAGTTTTCTGTGCAAGCATTAAGGGACACTGTGCGGTGTGACTGACTTGCTAGTTTTACAGTTTTTCATTAGAAAATATTCAGCAGGGAATAGATTAAGAGCACTTTTGTTCCTTAGCTCCGTTCCCACAAAATCAGGAACAGTCTTTTTGTTAGTTTTCTGCTTTACCTTTTCCAGAGGACAGATGGCTATTCTGATCAATATACTTCACTAGGTTGTTTGCTTTTTGGGCAGCCAGATAGCTGGCTGTGAGGGACAGCCTTAGGTTGTACTGGATTCTTAAAGTATATCCTGGACTAAATTGTAGAAACAAGTAGGTGCATGTGGTAGTGGGGGAACATTCCTCTTAATGAACATGATAGCTATTTTCCAGTAAACTTTGGACCTTACTTAATGTTTCTATTTGGTTGCAAATGCTCTTGCAGCAACTTTACCAGGGACTGTCGTGGTCTGTTTCTTATGCCCTTGTCCTGCCTTCTTTCTTGCCATAGCACTGACCTTGTTGTAATCTGGTTCAGGGAGCTAAACCAGATTGAGGGCCAATTGCTCCTTATTTCTGTAGGATTTATTTTCAGACAGTTTAGCGCTCTGAACTGTGACTTACTGGCAGGTCGGATGAGCATTGCTGTGGGGAAGGGGCTTGGCAGTTCTACAGTAGCCCTGTGCAAGTTCAGATTGTTTTGGAATACTTTCAATCAGAGTTTCAGTGGCACTTCAACTCTGAATTTCTAAAACGTACTTAGGGACTCTGCAGTGTATTTTGGTTATTCAGTTATGCTGGTTACTGGTATTTGACCCTTTGTTTTCTTCTCTTTTTCACATTTCATAGTCCTCATGTGGTGAAGTATTACGGCAGCTACTTTAAGAACACAGACCTGTGGATAGTCATGGAATACTGCGGCGCTGGATCTGTGTCTGATATTATTCGATTACGAAATAAAACTGTACGTCCCTTCTCCTTTGATTGTATGAATGGGAAATATGGGTGTCCTGCAGCTCAGGGAAGCCGAGTGGTTTGTGCACTGGCATTTGGGCATAATTCTCACAGTGTTCAATGCCTGACACAACCATTGGGTATAACTTGAGATGCAGGCCCTTTGTTCCTTGAAGGGAAAGCTGATTACATTGTCGAGTTTTGGTTATTTGATAATGTAATTGGTGGGGTTTTTTTTGAAGAACAGATTCTACTTTGTCTTACTTTGGTTATTGCAGGATAACAATTACTATTTGAGAAAGAGTTATGGTATGTGAAATGTGGTACTTGTGTATATGTATGCTGGTTGAAATCTAATTCTACTACATAATGCTGGAAGTCACTAAGTAATTGTGAAGGCAATTAAATGGCAATGAATCTCAGGAAAACGTAGACTGAAACACAGTGGTGTTACATCTCAGTAACTGGTAGGTTGGCAGTAACTCTTCTTTTCTTCAGCTCACAGAGGAGGAAATTGCTACAATAGTGCAATCAACACTGAAAGGACTGGAGTACCTGCATTTTATGAGGAAAATACACAGGGACATCAAAGCTGGAAATATATTGCTAAATACAGAGGGACATGCTAAACTTGCAGATTTTGGAGTGGCAGGACAACTTACAGTAAGTAAAACCAAGACAGTTGTATGTGCTTCGGTTTATCTTTTTAACCTGCATGTGAGTATGATGTGCTTGTGAAGACTTTGAGAAATGGTTCTAAACTGGCTTTTTAGCACTTCACATCAACATAATGAGATGCTAAATCAGCAGGAGATTAGAGCAGAGCTTCCGCTGTGAAAGCTGCTATAGCTAAGTAATGGTTTGCAATAGCATTTGCTGTTTTTCTCAGTATATTTGTAACTTCTGTAAGCACATTTCAATTCCTCTTTGCAGCCCACCATATCCCAGTCTTGCTGAATCTAATAATGCGCGTGTGTGCAAGTGAAAGATAATTAGGGTGATAATTCATTAATAAATGTTTGTGGCTAATGCAGTTGCCATTGTCTGGATCTTTATCCTGCTCTTCCTCTCAGGACACCATGGCAAAGCGGAACACAGTTATAGGGACCCCATTTTGGATGGCTCCTGAAGTGATTCAAGAAATTGGGTATAATTGTGTTGCAGACATCTGGTCTCTGGGCATCACTGCAATAGAAATGGCTGAAGGCAAGCCACCATATGCAGATATTCATCCTATGAGGGTAAGGACTGGCCTCTTAAAATGTGTTGCTGTATGGAAAGGATTTGCTATTACAGCTGCCTGAATAATATATCAAACATACCATCTTGCTTTTAATTTGGAGTAAATGATGTGTTCTTTGTCAGTTTTTTGTACCGCTGATTAAATGAAAAACAGCATTTGAAAAGAAGAATCTGCACGGGAAGGGAAATCATGATCCTCTTCTGTTAAGACATAGCTGAAGCTCCCTGTGTTGGCTGTGAAGAAACATATTTTCAGCTGTATTATCCAAAGCAATTTTTTTTTTTTATTCAAGCACAAAGTTTTAAGACTTAAAAATGGCATATTCACACCTTTGGGGGCATATAGTGGCTCAGACAGAGGTGTAAGCACTAGGTGAGAAAAGTCTGATTTTTTGCTACTTGATCCCTCTGAGCAAATTTGGCACAAACTCTTCAGAAGCAGCAAACTTGAAATGGCTATCATCTGTGTGTTTGTGTGTATTTCTGTTGTATTGTTGGAAAGCTTTACACTTTGTTTGTAAATCTGGAATGTTTTCTGTTTTCAGGCAATTTTCATGATTCCCACCAATCCGCCTCCAACATTCCGGAAACCAGAGCTCTGGTCAGACAATTTTACGGACTTTGTAAAACAGTGTCTTGTTAAGAGCCCAGAGCAGCGTGCCACTGCAACGCAGCTTCTACAGGTGTGCCTTTCCTTACAAGAACATAAGCTCTAGAGAAGGCTTGCTAGGGTAGGCAGTGCTGCACGTCTGTTGAGGTGTTGGTTTCATTTCTTGCTGCTCCTGCTCGCTACAGTTTTTACTTTTTAATATCTCATTTTAGAAATCTTACACTCAACTTCAACTTTTCAGTTTTTCTCTAAGAACTGATCTAACTTCAGCTTCCTATCTTTGTCTTCTCTGGGTTGTTTGTTTGGCTTTTGGAGTGGTTTTTTATATGTTCAAATTCTCACCAGCACTGCCAAGAAGCTGCCTCTTACAACACTAAAAAGGGGAGGCTAAATGAAACTGATGGCTCAGAATGGTCTAGGCATGGTGATGATCCATGTAATTGGTTCTTGACAGCTAAGCTGCAAAGGAAAGAAATAAGAGTTGTGGGAGGGGAGCGAACCCAAGGTCTCACAGCAGTAGTGCTTTTGGAGCACGTTTGGAGGGTGAGAAGTCTACCTCCTGTGCCAAACAGAAGTATTTGATTTTTATTTTAGTAGTGTATTGAGTTAAACCTTAATTTTGATTGGAAGTAGGCCATAGTAACAGTGTGTTGCTGTTATAGCTTGGTTTGGATGCAGTGCTTATTTGTTTTTAAAATTCTTGTCAGCATCCATTTGTTAAAAGTGCCAAAGGAGTGTCAATTCTGCGAGACTTGATCAATGAAGCAATGGATATCAAGTTGAAACGTCAAGAGGCGCAACAGCGCGAACTAGATCAAGATGATGAAGAAAACTCAGTGAGTATTTAATAGCGACAGTGTATGAAGTCCAAACTCTTGGTCCTTTCATAAGGCTTAGCTGATTTGGTTTTTGGGTTTGTGATATTTTGTCTAATTGCCTGTGGATTTTACTTAGTTCTTGAGTTTTCTACTTTATGACTACTTGACCCAATACTTGGTCTCTGCTCAATCTTTATATTTGAGTGAGATAGCCAGCATGTATGGCTTACTGTTTAGCTTAGAGTGTAGTTAGAGACCTGTGATTGAACAAGTCTACAAAGTAATGTATGCAAAAGACTTTATACATTTTCCCAGTTGGATTATATTATTTATGCAGTAATGAGAATTTTTCATTATAGATTCAGTTCTTAAACTGCTCTCCTAGTATAAGATAAAAATATCATCTGTGATGCACTATGTTATGTTGTTTTACTATTGTTGTGCTTTAGAACCCCCCTTATAGAAACTTTCTACTACACAAGAGCAACCGACAGAAACCAGAGGTGAGGGCATGACAAGTGTTCAGGGGGTTGCTGTGAATTTGAGTTCGGGCTCCTTGTTTCAGTGGTTACAGCATGCAAATATGGAAAGCATGTTGAAAGCTGTTTTTTGAGCCTCTGCTTGCTTCAACATGAATAAATGAAATGGGCAACAAAAGGCATTGTATGCCAGAGTCCTTTTCAGAGGCTAGACTTGAATAGCATGGTCCACAGTATCTATGCTGAAGATGTTTTAGGACCGCCTGTTTGTTCAGTGTGGAAGTAACTTTATTGGTCATGTTGCCATGATGTTGACTTTAAGAGTATTGTCCCTACCCTCTCTTCTTCATTTCTGACTGATCTGGAGTCACACTGCTGAGAGATGGTGTCTATGTAGTGGAGTTGAGCGGTCTCCATTGGTGTGTGTTTTCCTGAAGCTTCTTTACTCTGTGTCTGCTAGCAGAAAAGTGTTCCCAAGCACTTCCCAAGTGCTGTGGAAATTTCTGCTGTAGTCATTTGTTAAATGATACATAGCTAGCAAATTTATTACTTGTTCTCACCCACTCATCTCCACATAAAATTGCTTTTCTTCCATTAACATCTCATGTAGTTTTCTCCTCCTCTTGCTATTGGTTTTGAGGTTGGGAAGTAAATTATTAGATACCCTTGACAGAACAGATAAAATGCATGGAACACCAGAACAGGGGTGTACTTCTTTTTCAATGACATTGAGAAGGAGTATTACAGCTTGATGTGCGAGACCCTGTGATACCCCTCTAGAACTAATACAGATCAGGAAGACCATGGTCACACATAAAAAACTGTGAACTTCATCCTTATAACAACACATGAGCATCTCATCCAAGGTGAGATGCCTAGAAACTCTACTGTAAACCTAGGAAGTGACTTCTGTGATTGTAACTGGATACCTGGTCCACGTTTCCAAGAAGGTAAATAGATTGTGGAATTTTTGACCTTGTTCTTCATGAAATCCTAGTCACAGCGTATACTTAGTGAAGCACGCGCCACCTAATGAAACTACTACCTCTGGCTCATGTAACTGTCTGCCAGGAAGCTGTCCTACCAGAGTGTGTTTCAGGAGCTTGCATTTTCCTACAGAGTCAGCAAAAATTCAAACTTCTATAATGTTAATACCTGTTAACAAATGAAAAGATAAGAAACAATTTTCATCTGAAAAATGACTAGACTTTGATCATTTATTTCATTCCTTTTTAAAGATTTGCAAATTCAGTTCATTTTTCTTCAGTTCTTCTGAAGTTTCTATCAAGTGAAGCTACCTAAATGTTAAAGACAGACTCCTTAAAAATAGGATGATCACTTTTCTTCGGTGTGCCACACGCGCTCCAGACTTAAACCTGTTGCCATCTAATAACTAGTGACTCCTCACTGAACCATACCATTTGACATAGGGTTTTAGGCCAACTGTTAAAACTGGCAGCATGAATAGAAGCACCACTGACTGAATGAGTATTGGAATCTACTCTTACGGACAGGTCACCAGGTCAGAAATGAGGTACATGTTGTGTTGAGAAGCTGCTGTTGATTATTTATCTGTTCTCTTATTTATCACACTGGCAGAAAAATATGAAGGCTTTTCATTACCTGCTTGGAGATGACAGGGAGAGAACTAAGTGCATAAACCAAAATGTCGTTAGCTTCCATGTGTATTTGTAAAAATCTCTGAATAAGTAAGACTTGCTAGTGTCTTTGAATACAGCCACCCTTCATAGGACTTTTCCACCATCAGTAAAAATGCATTTATGGCATCCTTGTGCAGGAGGAAGATGAAACCGATTCAGGTACCATGGTGAGGGCGAGCGGAGATGAAACTGGTACCATAAGAGCTGTCAACACAATGAGTGATGGAGCCAACACAATGATAGAGCACGATGGCACCTTGGAGTCCCACTTGGGTACAATGGTAATAAACACAGAAGATGAAGAGGAGGAGGGCACCATGAAAAGTAAGAAAACACATTTAACTTATAGAAGATTACTTAAGACTTAATGTGGGGTATGATATGTATTCCCAACCTGATTTGAAATTTTTGGTAGCTTATTGTGATGTCTTTTGGTTGTAGTGAGCTAAAACTCTTAGGCCAATACCCTCTGGCAGGAGAGAAAAGACACCCTTTCTAGTTCCAAGTTTCAAGCCATTCTTTTTAGTCTTGCATTTGGTATAGCTGATGAGTTGTGCAGTTTCCACAAGCTTCTGTGCTGATCAAATAAGATCTGTTTCTAGTTATTCTGGGGGTTTTTGTTGGTTCTTTTTTGGTCTGTTTTCTTTTTTTCACAGAATGCAGAGGAGGGAGACTCTAGCATAGGATTAATCAGAAAATTTGTGTTGCTTTAGAAGGTGATATGGCCGTAACCTGGCATCTGAAAACAGCAAGCCTGTTTCAGAACCAATGCATCAAATTAAGGGCTAAGTTTATGAAATGACAAATACCTTGCACATTTCAAGCACAGCAAGGCATGCAGTGGGAGGAGCTAGCATCTCTCTAGACTTTTGTGTTTCTTTACTGTTACTTTAATCATTAAGGACAACTGAATAAACCCGTGTGTTGCTGTTCTGAGACATTAAGTCGAAATCCGTTCTTCCCTAAAACAGAAAAGCTTGCTAAAACTACAAGCCTCATCATAAGTTGTAAGATTTAAAATGATGTGACTTTGATCCTGATAGTCTGTGGAAGACCTCACGGCTTGAGCTGGAAAGGGGTTAAAAATGTTTCTTTGATTATAGACGTGGCAGGGAGAGCCTCACTGGAAACGTATGACTAGAAGAAATAGAATCTTTTTCTCAATTATGGATTCTCATAGAAATCCATTCAGACTGGTGGTGTAGCATCAACAAGATTGAGGCAGAGGTAGTCACAGATGACTGAGCTGGCCAGCATGGATGTTTGTTCAAGGACTGAGGAAAGTGCTGAGTGGGGGCTCAGCAGTAGTAAAATATGACCATCGTAGGCAAAGCTTGTTCTTTTGGCTCTTGCGCTGCTCCTAAAGACTTCCAACAACCTCCTTTTGGGAGAGGAAAAAATTCTCAACAGGAGCTTGGAGAAATCTTTTTCTCAGGTATTGCCATGTTGAAAGCTTCTTCCATATGGGGACTCTTCACAGCTTGTGGAAAGATGCTGGTTTTGAGAAAGAAATTTCAGCAGAACCTGTTCAGAGAGTTTTTCAAACTCTGGCAAACATTGATTCAGCACGTTAAAAAACAGGAGTCAGCCCATGTAGCAGCTTCTGGCCACAAAGATGGTGGAGTAATGCCGTTGGGTTTTGTGGAACAAGGCTCTAGCAAGGAGATGGATGCTTTAGAGTAGCTAAAAGGTCACCCAAAGAGTGAGACGTGAGCAGCCTTAAAATAAACCTAGTGAAGCTGCAGTTCCTTTACAAATAGACAACGCTTAGTTTCTCATCATCAGTGTGTACTGCTTCATTTCATGATTCACAGTAACAGAGTTTTTACCGTCTGTGGTGCTCCTGCACTGGCTACCAAAGGTGTATAAGTAAAGCACAGTAAGTAGGTAAGTTTATCTTTGTGTGTTTAGCATGTGCTTATCTTCTCACCATTTTTTAAAAATTGCAGTGCTTGTAACTCAAAAGCATCTAATGCTCTCTACAAAGTAGTGTACAGAGGTTTGAGGAGATGCCTTTGATAACTTCCCTTTTGCAAGGAAATACTCTCATTTTGAATAGAACCAGTATGAGGATATAGCAATGTCTTTAATATAGTGCAGTATCTAACCTCAAGAGGGAGCTCCAGAACAAGCTCTAAGTTCTAGATCTCTGACTAGAAAGTAGGTTTTTTTAAACCCCACTTAGACTTCAGACTTCTTAAAACCACTCTGTTCAACTGCTGCTGCGTAACAGTATTCAAGGCTGAGTATGCGGCAGAAGTGCTTGAGCAGCTCTGCCTTCTGGAGGGAGCACTTGGAGATCCCGGGTGCAAGCGATGGCTGACACTGGTACCGCTTTCATGTCAATGGGTTTCACACAGTCCTATCTAGTGAAACCCACTCTGCTGCAGGTTGTGCTGCATTTTAATAAGTTGTACCTTGATTCCAAGAAATCATGATGTTAAGAAAAAGACTATGTTTTAGTCTGGTGCAATCATTTTAATTAACACCTTATTCTCCTCCTCCCACAGCAGCATAATGCTGAAATACTTGCTGTTGCACAGAGCAGCTCTGTGTTGTTTCTTGGATACGCTGCAAGGCAGCGTCTCTGAGCAGCTTGCCCTTCATGGGAATTGCCTACAGCTCCGTTTTTCAGCTTTCCATTTCCATATTCATGTTCTCTTAACATTCAGTTAAATTGATTTAACTGTAAAGCTCATCAGCCTGCTGCAGAACTCTCTGGAGCGAGTTCTTTTTGTAATCTTAAATATAAATGTAATAATGCTGTTTGGAAACCACTGAGTTTGAAGAAGCTTCATTGATTTATATTTTTAAAGTCGTCTATATTTCACTTGGCAGCTTGTGTTATGACTCACAATAAAACTTGTTTTAAGTCAATAAAAAAGATCTGATTTTTCTTGCATGGCATTAGTAGGAGAATTTAGCTTTCCTAGGTGTCTGGGGCTTTTTAACTGCAGGCTTCTGAGCTTGTGTTCTAGCCCTTCCTCCTAATTAAAAAAAGAAAAAAAAATGTCTTCACCATTTTTTGGTTTGGTTTTATTTCTTTTTAATGTAAAAAGTGTTTATAGGACATTGAAATAAGATGCTTTAGATGGGATTGTCTTGGAAATCTCAAGCAAAGAACTTCCAGTAGCCTTGAAATGATTTTTTTCATAAATCAATTAATAACTTTTCAGGCTCCGAGGAAAAGCACTCGTAAATTCTACTATTGTACATTGTAGGGGAAGTTTTGTTGTCAATTGAGCTGTAATTCTGTTTGCTTAAACTCTTTCATTTGCTTGGCTTTTTTCTGGGCGGTCAATATAAATTTTAAGGCAGCATTAAAAATGTCACTATGGCATTCTGTTACGCATTTTGAAAGCACTCAAGTGATTGCCTGAAACCACGGATTCTAAATTGCGCTGCAGCACACTTTACTTATAAATCGATTGCTAACAGATTACTTATGGATTGCAGTTAAACTATTCCAGGAAAACTTTGGAAGTAGCTGAAGAACTATAGATGAACAATCATTTGTAATAACAGAAGTTTCCACTGTGGTTGAGAGCTGGAATAACTTTTGAACTGTGAATATGTCTGAAATAATATTTTTTTAATTTTTCTATGAGGGAATATATAGTGCTAGTAAATAGTGCAGCATTTTTTACTCTTTTTTTGCTTTTTCTGCTGTAGATTTTTAGTGGAAACTTGGCATGAGTTTCTCTTTGATTTAAAGAGTGGAACATGATTTTATAATAAAGCAGATAAACATACTGCCTGCCTTGGACTCTGCCATACGATCAGGTCCAAATGAAATAGGATCGAGTTTGTCTAGTACTATAATCTGTCCTATTTTCTATGTTAAAGTGCCTCTTGCTTGTTTAAGCACCAATTAAGATGATGCTGGAGAATGTTGAACTGCCAATAGGGGTGTGAGTTGGGCCGTCTGGTTTTGGGGTTGAGATGAGTAAGTGATTTCAAGAAGGTAGAAGAACTGTGGGTGTGGGCTTTTCATTAACGTGGCACGTTAACAGCAGAGCATCTGGTGCAGAGGTAGACCAGAAGCTCTAATAGCGCTGTTGCCTCTACCTCGATAATGTCACGTGCAGGTAAAAAGTCTTAATAGTTTGTGAATGTTTAAAATAAAAAATTCTAGGCTTAATTCTTATACTAGTTAGGGTTGGTTTGGGTTTTACTATGCTTTTACCATGCCTGCGCTGCTAAGCATGGTTGTGTCCTTTGAAAAAGGTATTTCCCCTTTTGAGGGAGATTGGGTTTCATTAACAAATTAAGTGAGCTAAGATGCAAGCTTGGCAACTTCCTATTAGAAAAATGATTCAGAGTAAGCTTGTTAGTCTTGGTGGCTTTGTGAGACACCCAGTGGGTGACACTTAAACCTAAACCTGAGCAGTGTTACTGCCAAGACTCGGGAAACTTCTTGTCTCTGCTAATTAACCTGTAATTTTTCATGTAAGGCAATGACTGTAAAAGCTGTAATGTGAACAGCAGAATGAATATGGATGGCAGAAGATTTATGTGGTTGCATTAATATTTTAATTGAGTAAAGTATTACTGGTATGTAGCTAAGGTAGCTATAGGTGGTGTAGTATCAGTAGTTGTCCAAAGAAGTGCATGTTCTCCAAATAGCTGATGCAGGTACTGTAGAGACTAGCTCCACATTTGGTCAGGATTTACATCGTGTACGTCAAAGATATTGGCTGTGTTTTGCCTCTGTTTTTCTCCATAGACAATAGCTCTTCCTAGCAGCTTCCCACTATGTAGTGTTATTAATGTCCAGTGGTACAGTTCTGTGTTTAAAGTAAGTTGGTCCATTTAGGTGTAATTGGACCATAAAACACTCAGCATTGTGTATTTAAATAACACGCTGTTTATAGAAGCACCTACATTGATTAAATTCTTCTTGAACAGTAAGAAGCATTGTACTCCCGCTCTTGAGGTGTAGAGAATACAAACCTTCACAGAGAAACCTTCTAGTTGTGCTACTACTTTACTTTTATCTTAATAGCAGCCTTGCTGGCAAACTTGACATAAGCAGGGGCCAGCACATTTTGTTTAAGAATACCAAGTTGTGTGAACATGCGGACAGTATTTCTGAGAGATGGGAGGAATTGTGTACGCTGGCATTCTGTTGTTGGGTTTTTGCTGTGGGTTTTGGTTTTTCTGTTTGAACAGTGGTAGGCTACTGGAGTTCTGTGTGGTGTATTAGCAACTGAAATAGGGGTTCTGTGCAGGCTGAAGCATGAAGAAAAGTTAAGTCCAGGCTCTGAGTTGGATGCTTGTCCACCTCTGGTTGTCCCAAATATTTGACAAAGCTTTAACACTAAGACAGAGTTAATAATCTGTTAATATTTATATTTTCAGAGACACTGGAATTGGAAGAGATGTATGTGTTTAACACAGCTGGTTTTGCTGTTCCTAACACTTGACTATTAAGCATCCCTGCATTTGATGGTGGGGGTTAAAAAGTAGGGGGATTTTTTTTGGTTTTTTTTTTCTGGATAGCAGCATTGTCTGGAGGAAGAGGGGAGGTGTGAGCAACAGTCCTGAATAGTACACAGGAAGCAATACGTTTCGGGAGACTCATCCAAGAGACAGAGTAGTAGTAAATCATTTAGTAAGTATATCTCTGCCCCATACACATGCATGTATTTGCACGTATGGGTAAGCTGTAACCTACCCTGTCTCTTCTAAGAATAAACTGACTTCCTACTGGATCAAAATAAACCCTGGAGAAAGCTTTCCTCCTGGGCAGGAATGAGGAAAACACTATAAACTCTTAAATTCCTTAATTGCAGAAGTTAAAAACCAAATTGATTTTTACCAGCACATTTTCAAGCTTCAGGAAAAAAAAAAAGTTTATTGCTGTGTTGTTTTCTGTTCTCCCTAGATAAGCAAATGAGTTTCCAGGTTATGAATAAGAAAGGGTGTTAGCAAATCTATTTTGATTATATGCCTCTTGGGGAGCCTGAGCTGTTACCCCCAGCGTGCTGGACCTGAAGATTGCAGCCCTGTCAATGAGGTTGCTTCTCATTAAGATTCATCAGAACCTGAGCCACGTGACACAGGATAAGAAATGTTCACTTTTTTCCTGATGCACCTTCATATCTTGCTGCCTGTGTCACGTACTGTAGTTGCTGGACTAAATTAGCAATTCAAGCAAATGAGGGGAAAGATGTAGGTGTCCACTGAAAATCTGTGATGGAGGAAGAAAGCTGCTATATATTTTTAATCTTTTCTGAGCTTTTACATAAAAGAGATCCAAAAGGAAGTAACCTGGTCTTAAACAGCTTTCATTATTGTGAAGATTTCCTGCTTTTTCAGAAAGAGTCCTCAATTTTATACGCCATAACTTTGTCTTAGATTCATTAAAAGAGATTAGTTAGGATAGGATACCTAGCACTGTTTTTTATGGTCATTTAGGAGCTCTTTCTTATAGCAGGACCTGTCAGGCACGTTCTGCTTTGATTTAGTTTGAGATAAGCCATATTTATGGAAAGGCTTCATATAGATATGAAGTGTTAGGTGGTCTGCTTTTAATGTGAGGAAATCTCAGCTTGTGTTGCCATGGGGTGAATTCATTAATGATGAAGCACTTTTTGCTCTGGTTGAATAAATTGGCATCTCTCTGCTTTGCTGTATAAAATGACTCAGTCCTGTTCATACTGTACAAATTATGCTGTCCAGCTGCTAAAGTTCATCTGTGATCTCGGAGAAATAGCCTGAAGCAAATAAAACTGCCATTCCATTTGAAATTTAATATTAATGAAGTGTTGCTTGCACATAATCATCAGGCACCGTTTTGTGCATCCTAAATACATGTGCAATGTAAGCCTTGAAGTTACATAACTCAATCTAAAGCAGACAGAAGCTTACTGAGACTACTGGGGACTAAGCGTGTTACGGGGTAAGTCAGTGAAAGATCTATGCTTATTTAGTACTTAGACCACTAAAATGAAAGATGACGTTGGATATGAGAGCACCTTAAAAAAAATAAATTAAAGAAGGGCAAGGAGGGGAGGTGAACGCTGTAGAGCATGATGGCTGAATGCTGAAGAGCTTAGGCGTGCTCAAGAACGAGTGCATATATGCCGGCTACCGATAAACTTCAGGCTGGAAATGAGGGGCTTCGTAACTCAGGGAGAACAGCAAGCCTGTCAACAGCAAGGACAAAGCAAACCAATTGCTTTATAATAGCTCTTGATCCCTCTGTGAAAGGGACTATATAATCTTGTATATGATAGCAGAAGAGTGTGCTGCTTGTCCCAGGGGATCCTTTCTGGCTTTACATCTGACTAAAGGCAGCGATAGCTCTGCTTTCTTTAGTTACGAGTGCTCTTCACTGCATCTCTGCAGAGCTCGTTTGAGCCCCTGCTCACAGGGGTGCAACTTCCTGAGCTTTGTGCTGGGCATTCGCGATACTTTCCTAGCACAAGGCAACTGAAAAACGTTTGGGTTTGTTGCTCCTGACACCTCATTCTCATAAACAAAAGTATTCTCTAGAGCTGAGGTCAGTTGTCTTTCTAAAGACTGCAGCCTCCTGAAATCTTGACAATATATATATATATGTACCAAGTATCACGTTTTAGTTTGCTATTGCTAATGTAGTATTCGATCACTTCATTGTTGTTCATTTACGTCACCACTTTTGTAGATGAATTTGTAGTATGATCTCCTGACTGTTCCCAGCCAGAACTCTAGCTCCAATTTTTGTGATATAAGGGAGAAAATCTCTCACCGTGGCTTCAGGAATAGGTATTTTATGTATTAACTTACTAACTTAACTGTCTTGAGTAAAGAGCACACAAAATGTGTTCCTGAGGTTATCCTTCCCTCTCATGATAAGCTTTGGGACTCTAGAATTCACCTTCCTTTCAAGAGGAAAGAATAACAAAACAAGAATTCATCTGCTGTCAAGTTTGAGTAGAGAAGAGTAAGTTTAGAGAAAAGCAGAAATTCTAGTTTCATTACTCAGCAAGCTTGTTTGGATAGATAGAAGGACTTTGTAAATCCCACTTTCCTTTTGAAGGCGTCCTTTGAAGCTCATGAGCTTCTGAATTTTCAATTGTGAGAGCTAATTTGACAAAATCAACAAAATGAGTGCTTTGATTTCTGGGACTAGATGATCTGGTTTCACGGATATTCTTTAGTGCTGGAAAAAAAAAAGTAAATCTCTTGCTGGATTAATTGACTGTGCTGTTTCTTCTTTATCATTCTACTTTCTCTGCAACATTGTATGGAAATAGAAATGTCTTGAAGGCTCTCCACACCTTCTTTGTCATCTTTTACTTGGTGTAAGGAGGTCTGTATGCTGCAGTCAGCCACTAAGACTGACCTCTTCCATTCCCTCAAGTATTCAGACAGGTGACCTTTTTGGGGAGGGAACACACTGTTGGTTTATTTTTTTCCTTAAAACTTGCTGTCGCTGTAGCCTAGCAGAGGAGAGGACCCAGTATGCTGAGGCCCCTGGCTGTTGCTGCCTCGCTGGCTTCTTGCAGTGCCCTGCCTGTATCTGTCAGTCATTCGTCTGGGCTGTTTGTGCTTCGAGTAAGGACTCTCCCAGCTTACGTGGTACCACATGCAGTTGGGCTTTGCTTTTCAGTGCTCTAAGGAGATACTTGGTTTTTACAGTTTATGGCATTCTCTACCTTTGGACCCACCATTTCACATCTTTTTCTGTTCTCACACACAACATTACTGATGTTCTCACACTTTTCTAAACACGGGTTTGTACCAGGCAGCACTTGTGAGTTTTCTGCAGAGGGCTTCTGCTTTTTGCCGTGCGGTGGGCAGAACGAGGAGTGGTCCTCCCAGCTCCTGTGGCTCTGTACAGCTAGCCCAAACCTGCAATTCTGCAGTCAGCTAGACCGGCTCCAGCAGAGCTGTGGTGTTCCATTTGTGTAATTAATACAGCTCCTAAAAAGATGACTGTATATCTAAATCGTAGACCATTAATGGCTCCAGGGAGCTCTAGTGGCTCATCCTTATAAGCAACTCCTTAGGTTCCAAAATAAATGCATGGTTAAGCCTTTCTTGTCACCGCAGGGTGACCTTCTCATAAAAGACTCTTCTCTGCCATACTTGTGATCTCACTTTCTGTCAAATGTTCATATTTCAGTCTAACCCTATAAAACAAGGAAGTTAAATGCTTTTCGGTACGGACGTGTTTAGTGCGGTGTCATCTTTCAGCAGCATCTGCTTCTGCAAATAGCAGTGATCGATTTTTGTCTTTAGCTGCCTGTTATCAAAATCTTAAGGATATAGCAGTGTGATTCTTGTATTGAATTAATAGCAGGTCATCTTTGGAAAGATGACACTGTTGTTAAGTGCCAAGATTAACGAAAAAAAATCCAGTCGTGCTGGGATGATAATCGATTTGGTGCAATGTCTTTCTGTCTCCAGGAGCGTATCTGTTGGTCTTGCTGCATATGCACTCCTACTGAGATCACAGCAGCAACTAAAATTTTAGAACTATATTCCAGATATTTTTCATTTTATATTATCTTTTTTCCATTCTTTGTCAGTTAGCAATCTCTATTTTAATCGGTTAAAAAACAACGTTAAATAAAGATGCAGTGTTGCGTGTTGATGCATAGAAATGTACTGGAATTGGTGACTAAATGTGCTAGGAAATTGGTGAGTAAATGTTGCATGCATTTGGAAGGCCTGAGGTGACTGCAAGGTTAGAGGTGTCTGACAGTGGGCGTGAAGAGCGTGGGTCGCAAAAGAGCTTGGCTTGGCAGGGTCCTCCAGAAGCCTCAGTCCTGTTCCCTGTGTGATGGCTGGGACCAAGCACAACGTCAGATCCGCTTGCTCAGGGCCTTGCACAGTCGCTTCAGCCCTGCTCTGTTGCACAACCATCCCTGTTGTGAAAACCTTCTTCTTTATATTCGGCTGAGTTGCCCTTGCTGCAGTTCAGACCATTCTTCTCATCCTTTCGCTGGGGGGAGCAGGGCTCTGATGGCCTGTTGGGGTGGGAGACAGCAGCTAGAGCTCCTCCTGCCCTCCCCAGCCTGAGCAATTCCCCTTCCATCTCACTCGCTCAGCATGGCAGAGACCCCTTGAGTGTCCCGGCAGCCTTCTGCTGCAGCCCCCCAACTTTTTGGTCACTTGTACTGGTGGGGCTGAAAATCCAGTTGTACTCTTCAGGATTATAAACTACCACCACCACTTCACGTGCTTCCTTCTTTGTCCGTTTCATTCCTGCATGAAAACAGAAGTTTTATTAAATAAAGCTTGGGTTTGGATATACTTTTCAATAATTCAGTGATGCTACAACAGGTTGTTTTTCAGTAGACGTGACTAATTTACAAATACTGCAGTTCTTGGTAAAATAGAAGATGTAGGAAAATGAGCAGAATAATTTTAAGTGACACTCTGAATGAAGCTCTGGTATGGTCAGTCTCTTTAAAAAAAAAAAAATAATAGAAAAGAACTGAATAAGCCAATGTCACTGGAGTGAAACATTTGCTTTCAAAGTCTCCTGTGCTGCAAACAATTGTTTTCAAAACATAGAGTACAAGCTTGATTTAGATTTTCTGGTTTTTCTCCTAGAAAGCCTAAATTACCGAGGCTTAGGCTGGCTGTCAGTAAGCCATGTATGGATTAGCCTATGTAGTTGGGAATTCCTCTATTTCTACAAAATCTGTTGGTGTTAAGCATTGCCACAATTGGCCATGGCAACTTACCTCCTGCTTCAAACAGGCTGGACTGCAGCAGAATATAAAGGGTGTATTTGCTTCATTCTAAATAAATGTTTTACCACTTTGCAGTAATTGGATTGCTATTGTATTTCAGTAATTATTCCCAACAGCAAATCTGTTCTCTACTTCGCAGGCGTGTTCCCTGACTGACCTTCATGCAGCCTGTCTGAAGGTGTCTTCCTTGGTCTAATTCTGTACGATGAGTTTTTTGGTTTTGTTTTTAAAAAAAGGGGAAGTACTGGCAGGGGTAGAATAATTTGTCTTTGCTCCAGTTGTCATGGTGCAAAAGTATAAGCACTTCGGTTCATGCTTGAGCTTTAGCTGACTCTGGAGAGGCAGTTACGATGCAGCGCTTTTTCAGAATGCATTGTGACATTTCGGGCTGTGTAGAACCACACTTCTCTCAGTATCGCAACCCAAATATCCTGCCAAGATTTCTCATACTTGGTGGAAATTTGTTCTGTATTTAACATGTCGATAGACAAATAACTTCCTGAAGTATCTCATAGCTGACCAAGGAATTCATACACTTGTCTGAGGATCAGACAGAGTCTGCCAGGGAAGTTCTGGATCACTGCATGGCAATTTTATGTGCAAGAATAATATTTGGTGATTAAATCTTAATGGGTTTCCGGAGTAGCTAGTATTTTTTTCAAGAGGAAAGCACTGCTGAATGTCCTTAGCGAGGACTGTCTTGTGATAGCCTGCCTTTTGTACAAACTCTTGTAGGAGAGTCTCTGTGTTACGCAGACCCCACTAACCCCTCAAAAGGTGGCTCTGTCCCCTGTCTGTCTGTCTGAAGCTCTAAGCTAAGATTGCCTGCCTGGCAGATTGTATTTATTTCAAATGTATGGCATTAGACAGTGAACTCATTTCCAGAGTCCAGAATTAGGCTATTCCGATGCCATTTTCTGTTAACTCTAGTCCTAATCCTGCTTTCTGAAAATGATGCTTTTTGCATTGCCTAAAACATGTTTTGAGGATGATTAACCTACTCCAGTGTCTAGAGAACCATATTTGATCAGAACAAAACCATCTTGCTGGGTATTGTTACAGTGCTTATTTCCATCATGCTCACAGGTTTTTGTGAAGCATTTAGTCATGGAGAGCAGTGCAATGGCATTAAGCTGCGAGCTGCCTTGAGCTGCCTTTGCGGCTGTCTTGGCCATGAGGTGCAGCCCTGTTAAAGCATGTTCCCTGTGCAAGCCTGCCTCTTGGTTTGGGTTGGGTCTCTTCACAAGACAGGAGCTGCACTGTAACTCACAGGCCAGGCCAGTTTTATGCCTGAGTAGTCTGGGCAACGTCTGATCCTGTACCAGTTGCATTAGTGAAGAAATTTTCCTTTGGAGATAGTGAAGGTCTTGCTGTGAAGTTCAGTTTTGTGTTTTCTTCCTGTATTGGCTTTTATGCGGTCTCCACTAGGCATCAGTATTTTCATCCTCTTGCTTTTCATCACTTCCTTCCCTACGGCGCTGTCGTCACCCTACAGCTGAAGCTGCTTCCGTTCACGGAGCCCACCCTCACAGAGCCAACCCTCGTGTCTCCAAACAGCACTGGGGATCTTCTTTGATCAGGGAGCTTGTGACCTTACATTTCTTTCCTTCAGTGATGGAAACCTGTTTGCAGAATGGGTTCATAGATTTGTTTGTATGTCATGGTACTTAAATCACGTGAGCGGGGATTCGGACGGTGTGATGGCTGAAGGAAGAAGGGATATGTCAGTGCTCATATCCTTAATCCCACCAACTACCCAGCGTACCTGGGCATCCTATGAGAATGTAGTTTTACTAGCTTGTTGCTCTTAATGGATCATCAGCATTCTCCCTTTTCTTTTAACTTCTGCTTGTTCTAAAGAATAATTTAGACAAATAAGAATAATATAAATCTAGTCATGCGAAAGCTTTGTGCTCTTGGCTACATCCTTTCTTCTCCCATAATCATGGGTGAACTCGTTGTTACTGAGAATGGTGCTTGGGAGGCTTATGAGACCTGCTCTTCAAAATATTTATATTTTGGGGGTTATTTTGACTCCTCTCTCTCTCTTTGTATCCTTGCCCATTTCCTATTACCCCAAGTTTCTTAAATACAGTTTCTTAAATACAGTTTAGAATTGAATGGTTAACCTATATATTTCACTTATTTGAGTAATCCACTAAGGAAGTGTGTTTAGAGGAATTAATTTACAAAAGGAAAACTAGGGCTGTAAACTTGAAAACTTACTGACTATTTATAAAAAGAAAAAAGCAGCTGTGCAAACTAATTAATCTTTTCTACCCAGCAAATGTAAAACTTGACTACTTCTACACAAGGCAAGGTACTTGATATTTGTATGGTAGACGTGGTCTTTGAAAGCCTCGCTTTTGTACTATACTATTTATAAATATAAAGATGAGTTTCTGCTTGTAAAACAGCAGTGTTTAGTTTTGGAACTTTGCGTGTTTTGAAGTGCATGCAACCTGGCCGGGATGAAAAAACCCAGCCTCCCTACTAGCATTCTGTACATGAAGCTCGGTTACCAGGTAGGGTGCTTTGATGGATGGATCGCAGGTCTAGAGATCAAGGCCTCCAGCATTGTAATCGCTTGTGTGGTGGGCTTTAAGTTTCCCTTCTCCAGTTTTCTCCCTGTACAGTCAGTTTTGTGTTTGAAAAGCTGCCGAAAAAAACAGTACTTTAGCAGTACTACGTGATTTAGTGTGTGCTAAAAAAATAAAATCACTTTTGGGCATGATGTAAGGCAGTGTAACTGAAAATATATTTTTCAAACCCTTTTTTTTTTTTTTATTTTTTTTAATGTTTCCAGGGAGGGATGAAACGATGCAGCCAGCCAAACCATCATTCCTTGAATATTTTGAGCAGAAGGAGAAGGAGAATCAAATCAATAGCTTTGGGAAGAATGTGTCTGGCCAGACAAAAAATTCATCTGATTGGAAGGTACCACAGGACGGAGACTACGAATTTGTAAGTCTATACTTTGAAATTCAATCAGTGTGACAATCTTTAAGACTTTTAGTCAGAGCTGCTATAAGATTATTTCTTGTTTTGACAGACTAATGGAAACTTGAGGAGATTCTAATTGCTAATGCATTTGGATGGGGCATTTTGAAAAACTCATTTCCTTTAGGTATTTCTTGGTAATCATAACCAGTCATTATCTGTATACTTTCCTTGTTTAAAAACAAACAAACGAACAAAAAAGCCTGAGGACATGAAGGTACAAGCGATCTTGCTTTACTACTTCATTACGCATTTAAAATTAAAAAATAGAATTCCAGATGGCGGTTGGAAAATGCAAATCCTGAGTGTATAGTCTTAGAACCATTGAATTTCCTTGTTTTTCTCAAGCTTTGGCACTGGGTTTTGTTTTATTATATAAACATAAGCTTGTCTTCATTTCTCTTTCAACTCATCAATTTCAGTCTTCCTGCTAAGGTTCACAGGCTCAGAATTTTCAGGAACTTTTCAGAAGTCCAAAGAATCACGGAATCACAGAATGTCAAGGGTTTGAAGGGACCTAGTCCAACCCTCCTGCTAAAGCAGGGTCACCCAGAGCAGGTTGCAGAGGACATTGTCCAGGAAGGGTTTCAATATCTCAAGAGAAGGAGACTCCACAACCCCCCTGGGCAGCCTGTTCCAGGGCTCGGTTACCCTCAAAGTAAAGAAGTTCTTCCTCACGTTCAACTGGAACCTCTTATGCTTCATTGTCTGCCCATTGTCCCTTGTCCTGTCGCTGGGCACCACTGTGAAGAGTCTGGCTCTGTCCTCATGACATCCACCCTTGAGATATTTGTACGTGTTGATGAGATTCCCTCTCAGTCTTCTCTTCTTCAGGCTAAACAATCCCAGCTCCCTCAGCCTTTCCTCACAGGGGAGATGCTCCAGTCCCCTCATCATCTTTGTTGCCCTCCTCTGCGCTCTCTCGAGGAGTTCCTCATCCTTCTTGAACTGGGGAGTCCAGAACTGGACACAGTACTGCAGGTGGGGTCTCACCAGGGCAGAGTAGAGGGGGAGGAGAACCTCCCTCCCCCTGCTGGCCACACTCCTCTTAATGCACCCCAGGATGCCATTGGCTTTCTTGGCAACAAGGGGCACACTGCTGCCTCACGGTCAACTTGTCATCCACCAGCACTCCCAGGTCCCTCTGGGCAGAGCTGCTCTCCAGCAGGTCAGCCCCCAGCCTGTACTGGGGCATGGGGTTCAACCTCCCCAGGTGCAGCACTCGACACTTGTCTTTGTTGAACTTTCAGGTTCCTCTCCGCCCAACTCTCCAGCCTGTCCAGGTCCTGCTGAAAGGCAGCGCAGCCTTCCAGTCTACCAGCTGTTCTCCCCGGTTTTGTGTCATTGGTGACCTTGCCGAGGGTGCACTCTGTCCCCTCGTCCAGGTCATTGATGAATAAGTTGAACAAGACCGGGCCGAGTACAGAGCCCTAGGGAACACCACTAGCTGCAGGCCCCCAACCAGACTCTGCGCTGCCGATGAGAACCCTCTGAGCTCTGCCGTGCAGCCAGTTCCCGATCCACCTCACTGTCCACTCATCCAACCCACACTGCCTGAGCTTCCCTATGAGGATGTTCTGGGAGACAGTGTTAAAAGCCTTTCTGAAGTCAAGGTAGACAACATCCACACATCCACTGCTCTCCCCTCATCTACCCACCTGGTCATGCCATCATAGAAGGCTATCAGATTGGTCAGGCATGATTTCCCCTTCTTTAACTCCACTTGCTTGGAGAGGACACTCAGAATGAGTTGTTCCATCACTTTTCTGGGGATGGAGGTGAGACTAACAGGCTTTCCATGCTGCTTTGTTTAGTATTCAAAGATTCTATGATTTAATTCTTTTTGTGAGGATGGAAGATCTCTGGTTTGAGTTCAGAATGCCAGAAGATGCATGCTCTGCTGAACGTTGTTCCTTCCGCTGCATTTTCTTTCAATGATTTTTTTTTTACTTTAAGTGCATTGTGCACCCTTACGATGTCTGTTTGTGTTGTCCGTAGTTCGGGTTGTCACCCTGCATTCAGTAGTTGGTGAGATTCACTCCACCTTCACAAAGCAGCATGGAAAGCAAAATCCCTCTGCTAGGCGTGACTTGAGGAGATGCTGTACTTTAAGACTGGAATAATAGCTGGAGCCTTTCATTCTCTTTGTACAGATCGTATAGACTACTGCTGTATGTACATTTTGTTGTCTTTGCTGCTGCACCAGCAAATTCCTGAAAAGGATGCCTAGCTGAGGGGACCTGCTGCATTCTCTCTCTTGTAGCCCTTTGCACCACGTTATGTTTAGCCTGAAGGCTTAAAGTCACTGCATAAATGTTTTGCAAAAGTAACCTGCAAGCTTCCTGTGTATCGCAGGGTCTGGGCCAAACTTGTGATTCCATTTGAGTCTCATACTCCGTTTATCTCATTCACCTTACATGTTGTAACTTAATTTAATGATAAACAATTATTTTTCAGTGTGTGGTATTTCCCAGGAAAGATGGGCTGTGTTAGAGTATCTTAGAAGACTTTTGTAGTCTGCAGAAGATGGCCCAAGGGGAAATTTACTGTAATTATTTTACTTTCTAATTGGTTGGTAACAAGTTTAGCAATTACCCTTCTTTCCACTGAGTAGGATGTATTCCACCCTGCGTCTGTGAGCTGTAGATGCAGGCTACACCCGGTAGCGTACACAGGCAGCGTGGATGACACAAGGAGAGGTCAGTGCTGTTGTAGCAAACAGGACCTACAATTATTTTTAGAATGTGCAAAGCAACTGTTTGACACGTATGTGACCTTGTTTACTGATTTCCATTAGTACTGAAGTATTGCCATGTGCATAGATTACCAGTGCGCTGGAAGCAATAAAAGCAAGCAATAAAAGCTAGCAATAAATTGGGCTTTGGGTCACCTTCATGTAGTAATTTGTAGAAATTCTGCTTCCTAGCTATGTGTATTTCTTTAGTTCAACTGTGTATGAATATACCAGCCTGTCTTGCATGTAAATTATATAACAGAGCTACTTTCTTTTCTGTAGGATAAGAAAAATGATTGAAAACAACCTTAATAAATACATGTGGGTATTTGTATAGTGCTTGTCTGAGGGTTAGTAGCAGTAACCTCAAGTTGTGTAATGTATTCAAAGAGTTAGAACTGTGTATTTTTCCCATTCGCCTAAAACCAGATCAATTTGGCCAGCTATGGGTAAAAGTCATGTTTATTAATGCTTTATTAATTGAAAGCATCAATGCAATAGGCATAGTGGAATAAGAAAACATACATTCACTAGTAAGTGAAGTACATCTGTCCTACACTTGCCTGCAGCTATAACTTCTGCGTTGTCCAAGTAGGCAGGTTTGAGGAGACTTTGTCTATAGAGTTTGCAGGATTCCAAGTAAAGATGAGATCAGTGAGATGCTGGGTGAATACTAGTTCCTTCTGGGCCTTAAGAAATGATTGAAATATTATTATTTTGTCCTACTGCAGACTAGATAAATATGCCTTGTCTTTTGTTCTGTATTCCTCTTCCTCCTATGTGACTACCACCTGGATCTCCTGTCTTCCAAAAAAAAAAAAGTCAATATTAAATTACAAAATACTTTTGCTCTTTTTCTCCCATGGCAAAACCATTTGATCTTTTCTTGACTAACATTGTTCTTTTGAAGCAAGCAAGTAAAACACTATTTATATCACAGTGGCAATGTCATGTTAGATAAGGGTTAGATCAAGTCAGCCCCGTCCACTGCAGAGCTGAAAACCCAGAGATCCTGTTCTAAAAGGTGATGAACTCCATTCCTCCCAAATGTGATGTTCTGGCTATGTCCTGGTTGTGGTCAGAGACTGCATAAACCCAGTGTATTTCCAGCCTTGGATTTCTGAGGTAGAAGTTATTATTAACTGATTAGTCAATGCCCAATGGTGTTAATGTTTATCCCCACTCATGTTTGAACAAGGATCTCTAAAGATTTAAGCCCTGCTTGATTATGAAAAATGTTTTCAAGAACATTATGATTTATTTAACATGGGGGAAAAAAATACTAATTATGCGCAAGAATTCTTGCTTTTAGGAAGAAACTCTAATAAGAAAATGCTGCAGGGTAGGCTGTTAATGGGCAGGCTGCACCGTATGTAGAATTCCTAATTGCCATAATCAGAGCTCAAAATTTTTATAGTTGAATTTAATTTTGCCAGTGAATATTAGTCACATACTGTTGCACAGACTTAAATTAATAATGCTAGAAGATTTGTTTAGACAATGTCATACATTTTTTCACTGTAATCTTTCAGTAGTACTGTAACATACAGCAAAATTCATTGTGCAGTATTTCCTGCCCTTAGACACAACAAACCCTTTGCTGGATTTTAAAATAGATTTTAAAAGCCTTTTAACTCCTCTGAGCAGGTCAGTGTTCCAGTATCACTTGTGGCTAAAGTGGGATCACTTCTTTTTTTTTATTCTGGCCCTGCTTGAAAGGCCTTCAATCTTGCCAAACCTAATGTAGCATGTATTTGTGGATCATCCAGTCATGAATGTTGTGCATTGTATCACTAATCATTTTATTGAAAGCCTATTTTGTTAGCAGCTTAGCAGGCTCCAGCCATTCATGGCTTATGGTAGCTGCGACAATACTGAAGTCTTTTCAGTTTTATTTCATGAGTGGTTTCACTGGCAAAATGAGTGGCAGTAAAGCCCCTGTCAGTCTGGACTTTTGCCATCATGATGCAACTGCTGGTTTTTAATACCTGTAGTGTTGAGCTTAGGTTTTGCTGTAACTCTAATTCATAATTTTTCATATATCAGTGAATCTATGCTGATTAAGTATCTTAGGGGCTTGTTTTGGATATGGAGTCAAATAGTACCTGAACTTTTAGCAGACACTAGAGAAGAGTGCTGCAGGACATCAGGTCTTTCTGCAGGCTTTACACAAGGAGTTGAAGCCATCTGCTCCAAGGCTTTTTTGATTCCAGCACCTGTGTATCTGCCAGCCATTCCCGGCCTGTGTAAGGCAGCCTGTCAAGATCTTAATTGTTACAGACGCTTTCACGTTGTCTTTAGCTGCTCTTGCTATCTGTGCTTTGCTGGAAGAACACCAGGTGATAGCTGAGCTTTTGAAGGAAAGCGTTGCCGTTCAACTGCAGGACCTCAGTGGAGAACTGGAACCATCAGCAGTTGTTTTCTGCACTGGCAATCCCCATCCTGCTGCTGCAGCTCTGGGAAGGAAGCTGATGTTCAGAAGCGAGGTTTATATCTCTTTCCTAGGAAGTATCCTGCTTCCTTTGGGAAGACCTTGATTTGCTTGCATCTGCTAAGTCTTGGTAAATGAGACCTTTCCTATTCCTACCGTTATCAACAGTCTGTAGTTTGGGTCTTTCCTTCTCACTCCTTGGCTTAATGAAGAGGGTCTGCTGTCACAGGTTCTCTTGCTGAAGCAGAAAAACTTGTGAGCAGAACTTTTTTCCTTACAAGAATAAAATTAACATATATCCTTGAGAGTGTCGAGGTTTGCAGAAGTAGAAGGAGCAGACGTGGCAAATCTCTCAGCTTTATGTGGAAGGACTGCGGAAGATGGCTGTTGTCATGGCCTTTGTTCACAGGTTCACCACGCTTCAGTCTGCCGTGAGCAAGCCTGGGTTTCGGGTCTTGTGTTTCCATGCTGTGAGTGCTATTCCCTACACTAGCTCATCTTTTTAGCTCCCTTTGAGAAGTGTCTCGTTGGCTGCTGATGGGAATTTCTTTGGACAGGAAAGATTGGCGTGATTTTCCCCGGTTCCAAAACAGACTTTATCGCTTCTCAGTGCACGGTTTCGTCATCTGTTTGTCTGCTGCTGGGGAAGACTGTCCTGCAAGCAGTAGAACTGTTGCTTCTGAAATTTTTGCAAGGCAAAAGAAGGAAGGATGAGCAGGATGTGTTAATTGCCTCTAATTGGGGGAAGAATGCAGATGCTGATCAGCTGCCACTTTTGTCAGGGCTGCACAGACAGAGCCCTCACGTACAAGTACCAGTTCTTGTCTCCACCTCTGCTAGACAGAGATGGGCAGGGAAGGGACTTTGCTGAGTTACAGGAGTTGGAGGATGGGCTGGGTTTGATCCCACAGCTACAGATCTCTTTCCAGTAACCAGTTGTCTAGCCTGTTGCTTCCAAAGTGCTTGGGCCACAGCTTGCTGTCGATACCCAACTTCTCTGTGGATTGTGCTCCTTAAAATTCACTGATTTTGAAATGAGGCGTCTTTGTTTCAATAGTGTCTGTAGCCCGCTTACTGTGGTCTTTGGTTTTGTTTAGGAGCTTTTACCCCAGACAGTGTTCCCCTTCCTTACACTGAGTCCTGCCAGGGGCTCCTTGGAGCACGGAGCTGTAGGAGTTGGATGGTTCACCAAGCCAGCGGGACAAGGGGGAGAGCAACAGAAACGTATTTCACACTTGCAATTGCAGTTTGTTCAGATAAGAGGTAAAGCAATAGTCTGGCAAACTGTTGAAGCAAAACATCAGGAAAACACTTAAATTTTAATAAAGTCCAGTTTCTAAAAGTACATTTACATTTTCTGGAGTTCTTGAATTATCTGCACTGCAAGAGTTGCTATCACAGCTGCAGCCTCCTTTAAGTAACTTTGAATAACTGTATGTCCATTTATACCTACTTGCTAGGAAACTGTGATATTTTTTGTCTGTCAGCGGCTTCTAGCCAGAGCTTCTAACACCTACTGCTTAGATCTTTCTTTTTTCCAAGTATGATGTAAATGAAAGCAAGCCTTCCTCTTACCTAAGTGGAGGTATAATTCTTTTTCTTGAAGTAGTAAAGAAAAATACAATTTTCTGTTTACTGAGACTGTCATTATGCTGCTCTCATCTGGGACATACTTGTTTTTTATTAGCATCCTCATTTCTACACTTTTACTTAGTAATTTGAAATATTACATTGGAAACAAAGATTTTAAAATAAAGAAGTAAACCCACTTCTGGTATCTTTACCAGCAGAGAAGGAAAGTGTATTAGTCTAATGGTGTCTTCAGCTTGTTCAGTTGGACAAATGGCTGTTGGTTTGCGGTGAAATCATGAATGTGAATCCTTTTCCTTTGGGTTAGAAGGTACTGGTGCAATAGCGAGAGATTGACGTTCTTACTGAAAAGTTGATAGAAAGCTTAATTCTTTCAAAGCAAGTCAAATTGCATTAGGATTGTATTGTATTTTTGAGTCTGGTGGTAGACACCAGCCTGACGGTGTCTGCGGATCAGAGTCTGCTTATGCATATCAGGTGTGGTCCAGGCGGTAAGGATGCCAACCGCGATGGATCGCTGCGGGCTGGAATCCAAACCAGGGAAGTGCAGGGACTGATGCTCACTGCGGCTCTGTCTGCGGCTCAGCCCGGCCGTGAGTCTGCAGAAGTTGCAGCTGGTATCTTATGGTGCACAGTGCTACGTCTCTTGTGCATCGCCCTGCTGCTTCCCCCACGCCACTATAGAACGATTGCAGTTAAAAATGGGGATCGCTCAGCACAGTGCATTTCTTCTTCCAGCTCAGGACTGTGATGAAGAATGGCTGCATACTGGAACAGTTTGTTTCTTTCATTGGAAGTGATTTATAGGGAGGAACTGTTAGAGGGCAGGTGATTTATTGCTTATCAATAACAGTAAACGCATTCTGCTTTACAATGACCGGAGTCTCTAATTTATTGTATTCTGTCTGTGAAGGTGTCATTTGTCTTGTGAACAGCTTGTTGTCTACCAGTACCTGGAACATTCAATGTCTTTGGTTTCTCTTGAACATTCATTTGGATAGCATTTATTAGCAATCTAATATTGATGCTTTATAGCTTTACTGCCTTTTGTCTGTCCTTCTAAAAGTTCGATCGATTAAAAACTTTGGAGTATTTTCTGTACAGTTGCAAGCTTTGAAAATGATGGCAGGATGAATAATTGGCTCTCATTTTGTTGGAACTGGTCCTTGGGTTTTTTCTAGCAGTAGGAAGCAGGCATGCTGAGGATACATGGTTAAGGCAGATGCTAGAAGAAAAGTGCTTGTATTATATGGGTAAGCTGCTGTTGTGTGACTTTTTATCATTTATCATTTTATAGTATTTCCTGACTACTGTGATCCTCTGAGCTTTATCTTCTTTTTACTTCTATCTTTTAAGCAGCTTGGTAAAGGTGTCAGATGCAGGCCTCTACACTAATCTTTCTGTTCCTCCTTTCCCCCACCTAAATTCCTCAAGTGAATAATCTGAGCTGGTTACTAAGACTGCAGAAAGTTTATCTACTTGGACAGGAGCAATAAAAGCTTTATTAGAGTGTGCACATTTGCAGGTCATTTAAATGGGTTTATCTGAGAATCAAAAAATCTCAAGACTTCTATTGAATTATTATGAAACTTGCAATACATTCTTTCTTTTCTAAGAGAGCAAGTTACTGTGACCCTTGCACGATGAACAAAGATTGATTGTTCCAAAAATTCATTTGAATAGGTATTGTTTTGTGTAGAAGAAAAAAAAAAATGTTTGGTTAAAGTAGAGCTTTTTTCAATAACATTTTTTCTCCAAGATTAAGCCAAACACTTCGAGTCAATCTTCAGGGATTTTTCTGTCCAAGAGTTTCTTCCCTTCATCTATCATGAACTCCCCTTTTTCCTAGTGGTGGTTGGAATAAAAATTACTTCTCAGGCACTGAATTCTTCCAATAGTCTTTCTTTGATTGTAAAGTGAACTTATTTGCTAGGGCATCCGTCAGTTTGAGAGATAAAGCCGTATCTGGGATGGCTGATAGATAACCCTGTGCAGGTCCTATGGCACTAGGGCTGTTTCCTAGCTGGGAAACAAGTAAACTTGTTTGTGCTGTGCTGTATCTAAAATAAAGCTTTTGTTCAATGGGAGAGCATTAAGACCATAATTTTGGGGCAAAAAACCCCAGACTCTAATAAAAAGAATATTTTTCTGACAACAGAAGACAGTCCAGAGTAGACAACTATTGATATCCAAATCCCATGGTATCTCCTGCTAATTGAGGGAGATCTTAAGTGTAGCACCTAGCTGTAATTTCCCCTGTGAAATATGATTTATAGAACGAGACAGGTTTTTGTCATGTTTTATTCATTGGTTTTAAATGTCACCTGCCTTGATTCATAACATTGATGTCCCTTAAATGATTTCCTTTTTTTTTCTTCAGCCATCTGCCAAGAATTTTTAAAGCTCTGCTAATTGTTTGTGTTTCTTTTAAGCATTACCTTTTCAGCATATTTAGTATGTTCTTCCCAGCAAATACTTTTAACTAGTGACATCTTTATTAAGGAAAAATGGTTCATTTTGTCACCTTATAATCAAACACACAGTCATTTTAAAAATAAGCCCAGGAACAGCTTGTTTATCTCTTTTATTGTTTGTTAAGTGGTCTTGAATCTTCCGTAACATTTGCATGAGGAAGACGCTCTGAACCTTGCTGCAAACGTCACCGAATTCATGGCTGCTTCAAAACATCAGTGTGATTTACAGCGAGCTCTATGTATGTAGGTTTTACAAACCTGTCTAAATTCCCTTTATAACAACAACAAAAAGACCCAGAAGATACCACATTTGGTCTTAAAATTTTTTTAGCAATATTTGAAATTGAAAAAGGTAGTTCAGAGCCTTGCCTCTTGTATCTGTTGTGGAAGACAATAGATGTACATTCACCACCTGCTTTCACTTTGGTGCGTACTGACATTGATTGCAAAGCGCTTCCTGCCACAACCTGCTGTCAACATCTCATTTTTGCTGTATTTTTGTCTATAGCATGCCTTCTGTGACATAAGGCTTTTAAATTAAACTTGCAGAGAGTGGGAAGTAAAATGAGTAGCTGTTGTTTGTGTTGAATTGCTTAGGTCATGGCCCTCAATGGAGACTGAAACAATGTAAGGGGAAATGAACTTTATATGAGAGTATTCAGACTTGTAAATTCAACATCCTGGGCTCTCTCTGAGGCACTCTCCTCCTGTAGCATTTAATCAGAGACATTGACTGAAAGTTTTGTGGATGAACTAAGTAACTAACAGAACTTAGCCAGGGTCTTTGATCATGGGATTTGTTCCACTCCTGCTGTATGTTTAAGGTCAGGCTGCAATGTGCATTTCTGCTTTGGGAGAAAGGGAAGAAGAATTAATAATTGAAGGCGTGATGTTGGAAATATCTCTGAGCATACTGGATTCTTTAGAAAACCTGTTTGAGCCTTGTTACGCCTTGAGATCTCTTTTCAAGGCTGGGTGTGTTCTTGGCACAATGTCTCCCTTAAAGAATGAGCACTGCTGCTCAAATGAGATCTGTTTGAAATGCTTCTAAAATCTTGCAACTCATCTGTCAGTACAAATTTTTGTGAAGGGTAATGTAGCTTAAAAAGACAAGCTTGTCCAGGTTTTTCTCATCTGTAGCAAAAAGGGCTCCTTTTGGGGACTCTGTGCATCAGGAGCATAATATAGCTGCTCTGGATGGTCTCTTGGAGGATGGAGTCTCTGAACCATAAGGGAGACAAGCCTAGGGATGAAGTCTCCATCAAGCCTTTGCGAACGCTTTCCAATGGGCAGGGTCTCAGCTGGACAAGTGCCTGAAATGATGTACTGTGGAGGAGCAAAGGTATCTCAGCTCTGACTTCTGGACCTGGTGCCTTTGCCTTTGCGCACACTCTTCTTGCATTATGTAAAATCTGCAGAAAAATCTAGATGTTGCTTATTGCCAGTGTTACTTGATGCGTGTAATTACTGGGTGTCTCCCTGCTCACCTCATCAGGAGACTTTGCAGAGGGGAGTTTCATCATGTGCAAGGCATGTTTGTGGTCTTGCTCATGCAGAGAAGGTAATGGAGTTTGCAGTTGTCTGTGGCTGCTTCCAGTGGCCAGGGTATCCTGGGATGCTTGCCTTGGCTCTTATTTCAGCAACGTCAGTGGCCAGATAGCTTCAGAACCCAAGCTTTGACCCTCAAGAAAGAGGGAGAAAAAGTAGCTTAATACATGAAGACTGATATAGCCTGAAAGGAATATTATTCAGAAATTAAGTACTTAATTCCTTCTTGGTTTGTGTGTTGCCATCGTGCAGGATCATTATAAATAGATGCCCAAGTAATAGTGAACACTTGGGAAAACCTTGCACGGCAAGGTTCATGCGACATGGATTTTATGGAGGTGGTTCCCTGGGGGACTGTCCCAAAAAAATACTTGTCTCTGAGATATTAAACATATGCCTGTGGTTTTAAGACGACAGCCTCTCCCACAGTCATTTTTCAGAATGCCCTGGAAATCTCTGTAATTCAGTCTTTCCTCAGAAAGCTTTTAATTCTCTCTCCCATCTTCCTTGACTTCAGACTGCGGCTATTTCTTCCTTTCCTTTAGTGAAGGAAGGGAGGCAGAGCAGCGTTGGACCGCAACAAGCCTCACTTTTGGGTACACCAGGTAGGGAACTGGTGTGGTCTTTCCAGAAACACCCCCCCTGCAGCAGCTCTCCTGGAGTCGGAAACAAATTGGGAGACTAAGACTCAAATTAAAAACATTTGTTGAATAAAGGCTAATGCTCTAAAGTGTTAAGATAGATAGGCCAAAGTTGTTTAAAACTGTAACGGCTACTTACCATGGATGATATAGTAGAAAATTTGATTTGAAGGAAATAGCATTTTCTGACAGATTGCTTTGCTTAAAAACTCAAAACCAACAAAAAAAACCCCACATTGGTCAGCTGTGTACTTTACAGCTGATTTATGCAGCTAGCCAGATCTTCAAAGCCCAATGACATGATTTATTTTAGCATGTCCAGAGGTATTTTGGTACGTACTTAAGAAAATTAAAGCATAATCACTTAGAGAAGGAAAAAACCACTCTGTTGTGTTTCTTCTTAATAAAATCTCTGGCAAGCAAGTGTTTTTCATAAGCAAGTGATTTTTTTCCTCTCTTTTTCTTTTTTTTTTTTTCCTTTTTTCCAGACAAGTTGACCTTTTAGCTTGGTTTCTAATTCAGTTACTGAAAAAAATACAGTGAGATAACTTGTCTTTGTGGTTACAGGATTAGTCAGCCACTTTCTAAGTCCCTAAAGGATTTTAAGGTTAGGACATCTTGAAGTTCCGTGCTGCAGAATAACACTGACACAACTTGTCACTTTGTTTAGATAAGTGTATATGGTACTTGGGATGATTTTGGAAGTGAATAAGGTTATTCGTACTCATAACTGATACTAAGGCTAAAAAAGGAAATTTAATCTTGGAGCTCAGAAGATTAAAATGCATTGGTCTTTTTTTAAAAAGACTTTTTTTTTTATATGACCACTCCTATCATTGAGTAGAGCTTTGGATGGGTTTTCTTCTTAATACAATTTCTGTACATCGCTGTGGGTAATAACAGTATGCAGAGGTTATACGGTTGTGCTGGGTGTAACACCAAAATTTCTGGAGCCTTTTAGGGATTACAGTAAGGATTGATAAAGTGCAGTTCTTGGCTAAGAGCAACTCAGGGATGCCAGAGTTATTGATGGAGGCTACGGTGTTCCCGCAGTTGTGCAATCTTCTCTGCTCTGTGGGTAACCGCGCTGCATAATCACTGCATAGTTATGTCTGGGTAGCGAGAGTAGCCAGGGACATCTGTATATTTGCTATAATCCTCTGAAGTTTGGTTCTGTATTGGGAATTTTCTGACATCTTGCCAGCTGCAAAGCTGTCCCCTGGCTCTTACAGGCTTTTGAGAAATGGGGGAAAACTTCCAAACTCTGGGGAGGGTGAGAAAGTAAAGAAAAGATGCCTCTTAGCTGGCGAAGGAGCAGTTGTGTATCTAAAGCATGTATATATGTCTCTTCCATAGCGGCCACAGGAATTAGCTACTGAAAGTATGCTTGAGGAAGGTCCTTGCTGAACCAGCAGGATCAAACGTTATGGGTGTAAATACAGCCTGAAATAAGAGATAATGGAGTAATAAAACTATGGCAGCTCTCGCTAGAGGAGAGCAGTGGCCTTGGCAGCCACTGGTGAGTGAGGCTCCATCAGTGAAGTGGTGTTGGTGCCAGGAGCAGCCCTGCCTCGCATGGAGGGCACTTCCCAAGAAGCCTGCCAGGCAGCTTGAGAGAAGCCTCGCTAAGCTGCTAGCAAGATGCTAAGCTGAAAAGAAGAGGTCTTGGCAGTAGTCCTTCCTGCAGATGCAGGACAGAGGGACGTTTCCAGTTTAGACATGATTTTCACAACATAGTCTGGCAGGGAGCAGGGCAGGAAGGAGAATCATAGAATCATTTAGGTTGCGTCACCAAGTCCACCACTAAACCATGTCCCTAAGCACCGCATCTGCCCATCTTTTAAATACCTCCAGGGATGGGGACTCCACCGCTTCCCTGGACAGCCCCTTCCAGTGCTTGACAACCCTTTCAGTGAAGAAATTTTTCCTGATACCTAATCTAAACCTCCCCTGGTATAACTTCAGGTGATTTCCTCTTGTCCTATCGCTTGTTACTTGGCAGAAGAGACCGACACCCACCTTGCTTACATCCTCCTTTTAGGCAGTTGTAGAGAGTTCTCCAGGCTGAACACCCCCAGGTCCCTCAGCCACTCCCCATCAGACTTGTAGCGAGGGGCCCAGTGTTCAAGGTGCAGCCTCACCAGTGCCAAGTACAGGGTCATGAT
Organism: Gorsachius magnificus; assembly: GCA_034008185.1. NCBI lineage: Eukaryota > Metazoa > Chordata > Aves > Pelecaniformes > Ardeidae > Gorsachius > Gorsachius magnificus. The sequence goes on from CM067091.1 coordinate 15,544,064, forward strand.
CACTGCCCTGCTCCTGCTGGCCACACTATTTCTGATACAAGCCAGGATGCTGTTGGCCCTCTTGGCCACCTGGGCACACTGCTGGCTCATAGTCAGCTGGCTGTCGACCAGCACTCCCAGGTCCTTTTCTGCTGGGCAGCTTTCCAGCCACTCTTCCCAACACCTGTAGCGATGCGTGGGGTTGTTGTGACCCCAGTGCAGGAATCGGCACTTGGCCTTGTTGAACCTCACCCGATTGGCCTGGGCCCATGGATCCAGCCTGTCCAGGTCCCTCTGCAGAGCCTCCCTCCCCTCCACCAGATCAACACTCCCACCCAACTTGGTGTCGTCTGCAACCTTACTGAGGGTGCACTCGATCCCCTCGTCCAGATCGTTGATCAAGATATTAAAGAGAACTGGCCCCAATACCGAGCCCTGGGGAGCACCACTTGTGACCGGCTGCCAACTGGACTGAACTCCATTCACCACCACTCTCTGGGCCTGGCCATCCAGCCAGTTTTGTACCCAGCAAAGAGCACGCCCGTCCAAGCCATGAGCAGCCAGTTTCTCCAGCAGAATGCTGTGGGAGACAGTGTCAGAGGGCTTGCTGAAGCGCAGGCAGACAACATCCACAGCCTTTCCCTCATCCACCAGGCGGGTCACCTGGTCACAGAAGGAGGTCAGGTTGGTCAAGCAGGACCTGCTTTTCATAAATCCATGCTGGCTGGGCCTGATCCCCCCCATGTGATGGCACTCCAGATGATCTGCTCCATAACATTCCCTGGCACCGAGGCCAGACTGGCAGGCCTGTAGTTCCTGGATCCTCCCTCCGACCCTTCTTGTAGGTGGGTATCCATCCCAGTGGCTAACGTCCAGTCAGCTGGGACCTCCCTGCTTAGCCAGGACTGCTGAGAAATGATGGAAGTGGCTTGGTGAGCGCTTCCGCCAGCTGCCTCAATACCCTTGGGCGGATCCCATCCGGCCCCATAGACTTGTGTGTGTCAAAGTGGTGTAGCAGGTTCTAACCATGTCCCCTGGGATTATGGGGGCTTCATTCTGCTCCCTGTGCCCTCCCCTTCCAGCTCCAGGGGCTGGGTACCCCAAGAACAACGGGTCTGACCATCCAAGCCTGAAGCAAAGGCAGCATTAAGCACCTCAGCCTTTTCCTCACTCTTTGTCACCAGGTTTCCCCCTGCATCCAGTAAAGGATGGGGATTCTCCTTAGCCCTCCTTCTGTTGCTAACGTATTGACACACATTGCCTTCCGGTAATTCTGGAGAAGTAGTACAGATACAATGGCTCGGTATCACGCACCTTTATTTTACTCAGATAAGCAGAGCTACATAGAAAGTAACTAGGTTCCTTACTGGCATCGTAGCAGTAAGATGTTTTGGTTTCACTAGCCGTGAAACTCCATGTTTGTGAAAGTAAGGTAGAGCTAGCCCAAATGTGTAATCTGAAAAGGCCTGGGTCTCCTCTTTCTCTATTGAAATATTTTTTTCCAGTTCAGCTAGGTATCAAATGCTGAGTGTGTGTTAGTGTCTGTCTTTCCTCCACCAAAAAGTGATGGTGTGATTGTGCTCATTTAACTGTTTCAGCTGCTTGACTTCCACTGACTTAAGTTGACTCGGCCTCTGGAGCGTATGATGATCTAGTTGAAAGTTGAGTGGTGTTGCATTATGGGAAGTCACCTGCTGTCCATATGAGGTGGCCTGAAACAACTGTCCCCAGATGTGCACCGATCACAGATCCTGTTCGCTTTCTTCGGGGAAGTTCTAGCCGCAGTGCTGTTTTGACTTGTGCTGGATGCTGCAGCCCATGATGTGTTTTGCTACCACATTGCCTAAATAATTAAGATGCATTAAAAGCAGAAGCTTGTGCTGCTGAGACTTATTTTTCAAATCCTTTGAAAGATTCATATCTGTATTTTTAATCTTGCATGAAATCCCATAGTGAGTGCATTTCATTCACTGCTTTCATAACAGTGAGAAACTTCACTGACATGCTAATGCTAAAAGGGGGGGGAAATAAAGATAATTAACGTATGTGTAGGCACTGGGGTTTGTTCTGATTTACTGTAGCCCCTCTATAGCGTGGATGCTTGACAGATTTGTGAAGTTGTAGGGACCTGACAATCACGTTGAAAAGTGGGCGGTAAGTCCCTGTCGGTTCTTTATATTCTTGTGTCCCTTGCATTGGACAACTTACAGTGAATAAATAGTTAATGCCTGCTCATACATTACATCGAGGCCTCCTTATGCTAGAAACATAAATGAGAACAAGGCACTTAATTTTTAGATCAGTGATTGAAAGTATGCCAAATGACATTGAGCCAGCATTTCAGGAAAAATGCTAAGGAAAAAAATGGCATGCTATTCCAACACCAATTTCTATCACCATTTTCAAGACCTAAAGTCTGGAGCACTGCTTAGCATGAGAAATCACCCTCTTCATTTAATTTTGGCCAGAGAAATTGAATGCTTTTTTTGTTGGTTTAAAAAAAGTGCATAGTACTATTCAGTAATCTGTTCCCTCAGAGTATATTTGATACCGTGTTTAACCAGTCTTTCAAGTTACAGAAGGCTAATTCGAGAATAATCTCAGTTCTTACATTTGTCAGAGCTCACATTCATGAATCCTTGAGATGTGACACCTCTCCCTAGCTCGTGGACTTCTATAGCACCCATGCACTCTCACTTGCTGCAGGCTGAATTACACTCCGAGGTGGTTGCTACAAATAGTTGCAGCAAGTGGCATCAAATGGGTGATTGCCTTCCAAAAATAAAACCCTGCTTGAGGAGGTGATAGAAGAAAAGTTCAGAAGTTGGGGTGGATACACATCAAACTGATCTCCAGGATCCTGGAGAGGACGTACAAGTGTGCCCTTGGTTTTATCAGAAGGGAAGCATCTTGATAGCATTACTGATAGCCAAGGTCAAGTGATGCAAGAATTTAATTAGTCAATTCTGTGAAGAGCCTCCCTTCCCAAAGGACATCTGAACACTTAATAGACTATTTGTAGGAATCCTTTCCTGATTATCTCTGTTACTTAGCCACTTCTGATGTCCACTATGATGATCAGTAGCCTCCTGTGCAGGGCTCTGATGTGCTTCCATACAATTGTAGTCCCAGCTGGTCAGTTTTGTTTTGTTTTTCCAAAGTAGCCTGTTGCTACTATATTGCAGTGGTAATATTTTTCATTATCTCTAACAGCAAATTCCTACTTTAATTTTTAGCATAGCTTAGATAAACACCCTTCTCAAGCCGTGTTTAGATTTTGCCTGTCTAAATACACACAAGTCAGTGAAGAGTTGTGCTCCCTGCTAATGTGACTGAAGAGGTTTTGAATTTCTTTGGGGGGCTTTGATCACTGGGCATGCAGTCAAGAACTGTTAGATTGCAGCGTAAAACTAGGCAGAAAAGGAAGATATAACAATAAAAGCTGTGCTAAATAGACAATTAATTTGTTTTTTCTTTAGTTCCCATCTAGCTTTTGTCTTTTCTACTAGGAATTTATTTCCCTGTGTAGCGTGGGAAGCTGCAATTTTATTACTTCTGTATTTTAGTCTTCAAACTCCCACTGCCCCTTATGAAGTGATAATTGCTAAAGCCAGTTTTTCTAAAGGCTATTTAAACTTTAAAAGTTTGACATCAAGTTCTGTTGAGCAGTGAATGCCACCTGGACTATTTGGGCGAAAAGCAGACCGATGGCTGCAGCTGGGTGTTGCCTTTCTGAAAAGCCAGGGGCTGGTGGTAAAGGTGGGAGGATATTCAGAAAGTACCCTGAGCACGTACGAGATGAGCGTTCAAACTCGCAGAGATTTGTAGGATTTGCTGTAGTATCAAGACCTGAAAATATTCTCCCTCTGCAAAACTGTTCAACTGCTTTCACCATGAGGAAAATAACCCTGTCTCACCGATGTCATATATATTCTGATTTTGTTCCAGAAGTCAGGGTCCATCTGCACGTTTGGAAGCAGGAACATGTTTTTCACTTGCCCCAAGATAATATTTTTTGATTCTTGTGCAGCCGGTGAATTAGTGCTCTGCCGAAACTCTTTATTGGGGGAGAAAGGTGTGAAAGCTGCTGGGAAACAGCTCGTTTCTGTTTGATGCTCGTAAGTCATGCAGCAAGAGGATTTTGCTGGCAGTGTTTTTGAGAGAGGAAAGAAGAGTGACGGCTGAAGTGACTTGGGAATTACTGGACAGCATCGTATTTATGTCAGTAGTGCAGACTGGTCCGAGTCAGCGGTGACCTCGTGCCACTGAAGGGCCCTTGAGGGACCAGAGGAGTGCGCCAGGTCCCAAACTGGCCAAGCTACAGACCCCTCTATAGGAAAATGCGGCATGGGTGCTCTTCAGTGTAAGGGCTGTGGATACCAAGAGAACTGTGATAAATCATTTGCATCGGCTTCTAATTAAAAAGGTTTTCACTGTTTGGGTTTTTGTTTGGTTTTCTTGGGGGCAGGGAAGGGGCTGAGACAATTCTCTAGGCTTTGTGTTTCACAGTAGATCTTGTGTGAAATATAAATCTGGTGCGGTCTGTTTAAAAATACTGTGGCAGGTTTTTAGACTGGCTCTTGCTCAGGACAGAACTGCATAGGTATAAATTTTAGACCGTGGTGCCCTTGAATATCGAACCCATGGCTATGTCTGACATGCCTGCAGAGATCCTTTATTTATTCTCCTTTTGCTGCTTAGATTCATTTACATTCAGTAGAATATCATGCTGCAGTGACACTTTACCTGACTGTAACAAATGCAAGTAGTATTTTTTTCCCCTATTTTTAAAATGCTGATTTGAAAGGATGGCAACTCAGAAGCAGTTTGCTGAGGCGAGCATTGTTCAGTGGAGTAGTTATCCACCCGTCTGCCTGAAATGCTGGCAAAGGGACATCCTGAATAGCTTCCAAATTTTCTCATTGAGGAATAAATTGTATATCAAATGATCTGCTCCTGATTTGTCCATCGTTACTGCATATGCATGGAAAAGCTGTAGGTTATGTCCTTTCAAAGGACATAATTATATATGTCCTTCTGAATTATATAGTAGAAATCACCAGTATTGTAAAACAAGATGTTGCTGTCAGTGGTGTCTGCAGCCCGAGGAACAACGAGCGGCGTGCACGGCTGCGGGCAAGAGGCTGTCAGGTGAGGACTCGCACCTCTGACGTTTGTCTTCAACTGGGCGTTTTTACAGAGTTAAGATCATTCTCAAAACCTTGAGTAAAAATACAACTGTTAATCAAATGGTTAAAAATTAGCTTTCTGAACATTCAACTTTGCTTGAACAGTTTCACTGTGCTGCCGCCTCTCCCTGTTGATAGATGTGTTTGACCAACCTTAGAACAAGTATTTTATATCATTCTTTACATCTGAAACGAGATTCCTTCCTTTAAAAGTTTGGCTTAGCTATTTGATCACTGTGGACAAAAATAGATAGCTTTTACAAAGACACTTAGGCTTCTTAGAACAGAAGAATTGCTGAGGAGAAGTGAGGAGAGGGATGGGACTGAGCCCGTGGCTAAAACCAGCTCTAATTGCAGCTATTCGGCGCTGAGACTTCACCCCGAGTAACCGTCTGTTATGAGATGCTCTGTCCTTGTCCTTCTTTTCTTATTTTGCTTCTGGCGTTTCTCTAAGAGAATAATGTCAGTATCCCAGGAGTCTACCATTGCAGAGACAGATATGCTAGAGTTTAAAAACTTCATTTCTGGGAGAAAGTCTTGTCTGTGGCATGGGCTTACAGAGAAATGCCATGCACCAAAGTGAGATGGAGGCCATCACGGTTTAAGCAGTTCTCTTTTTTTTATTTTTTAATTTTTTTTTCTTTTAAAGATGGGTGTGCGAGTGGAAGGACAAGCTGAGTAATGGCCCAGCCCAGGTCCCAGGGCTCATGTTACTGCGGGCCTGAAGCACCGTGGGAGCAGAGGGCTGGGCGTCCTCTGGAACTGCGTGGGCGCTTGGCTCATTCATTAGTAATTGGGCTGCTGTCAGTCTCGTCTCATCTGTAGTGAACAGTCACGTTCTGGACCTTTTACCAGTGTTGCCCTTTGGCTTCTCTGCCTCTTTTAGGAATAGCATAGCATTTGCAGTCACGCTGACGTTATTCCAGATAAAAACTCTGTAATTAGTTCATCCTCATCAACACACAGCGTTACGCACAGGATGTGTTTCTGTGCTCTTAGGTTTTTGCATTGCGTTGACTTGCCTCCCTTCCTTCTCCCACCATCCCCGTTCTGTTTAACCCATGATTGGTCTCTCCTTCAGTAGCTGCTCTGTTCTGCATCGTGCATCTGCGCAGGTAACACACTTCTGATCTGTTCATGTTAAGATATATCTGTAGGCTTTTGCCTGCTCCAGACTCAGCTGTACTCGAAGCATCTTCCATGCTGTTAGCCATCTGTCCTGACAAACACACAGTCCCAGGAACTGTCAAAGCCATTGCATCCCTTGGCGAGCAGTTGCTTACAGTTAGCAGAAAGACTTTGTGTGTTGGTATCTGCCGAGGATGTCCCATGATGGCAGATCATGTTCAAGAACATTCATGGGGCATTTTTTTTCTTCTTACTGACACGTTCTTGGGGTCTGGAGAAACCATTGCTGTAAATCTGCTCTGCCCTCTGGTCTGCCGATTCTGATGATTTGTCTCTGGCTGTGAGCAGCACCCAGCGCTTTGGGAGGATGACAGAGCACACTCAAGAGGTGTCCATAGAAGATTGCAGCCTCAGGACAATTTCTGACACTTAATAGTTGGCTTAAGCCATGAGCAAGGTGGTTTAGATCCGTTCCAAAACTCTCTTTTAGTATTCTAGCGCTGGGTAGTCTGTGAGAGCTGACAGCTATTTGATCCGATATAGCTGCTTAGTATATATGTTCAGTACTTGAATTAATGTTTTCTTCTTTTTTGCATTTTTATTTGACTGTTCAATTCCCTGGACTGTGAGGAAGGGGAATGTTGAATAATAACCTGCTCCATAATAAATTAGTGTGAAAAGGCAACCAGTGCCGTGCATCAACTTAAACTGCTGCCTGGTAAAGTTGCATTAATGTCTATAAATAATGTATATCTTTGTGGAGGAAGTGCTTTGTCTTTCTCATGAACAGCTGGCTGACTGGAGAGGCTGGAAGACTGTATACCCTTGCTAAAAAGGTTTTGTTTTGCTTGTGCCTAGATTATTAAAGTGGATTTGTGATCCTGTAACTGCAACTAGGAAATACCTTATTTAGCAGAAGGTGCTAAAGAATTTTGAAAGACCTTGTGAGAAACCAGCTAACAGATGACTTTGTGGTTTGGGGACTGGTATCTCTCCCACCTCAGGAAGGAGGATCAGGATTTCCATATTTTTGTATTTACATACGTTTTAAGGACTGATGCAAAGTATACAACTGCCACTCAACAGCCAGTAATTCAGTTGTGCCTTGTAATAGGCAGCAAGCGTTTTACTCCGTGTTTGGTTCAGAAATGGCTTGAAGAATAACCATGAGAGCTGACTAATTAACAGCTGAACCAGGACAGCGGTGTCACTTGCTTTAACTGAAGTAAAGATAAGTCACTCGATCACAACACTTGTTGAAAGTCTAAAAATTGATGCTTCTTTGTTCACGGGGGGCGGGGGGGGGAACCAACAACCAAATTATTTTGTATGTTCGTAGTTTCCAGAGTAGGTGGACACTGAAAGCAGGAGGTGCAAATACTCATTCCCACCCTGCTGCAGTGGCTGTAAAACAGCGTCTCCCCTGTGTTTCTGAGGGTCACTTGGTCCTGGATGGGAAAAGGACTGGTGCTTAGGTGAACATTTGAAGCTCTTCCGGTCTCCATATTTTTTACCATAATCCTAAAATCCTGTCTGTTCCACAGGTTATAATATTATAGCATTATGTAAAGAGCGTAGCTATGGACAATCTAAACTGTCCCGGGCCACCCTTGGCATCTCTAATCACAGAATAAAACTTTTCTGTGTCGGTTCTCAGCAAACTGGCACGCACAAGAGAACCAATTAAACAAAGGGCAGGCAGATAGGGAATTCAGGGAAGGGAAGCTTGTCCAGGCTAGCCTGACATCTTCACGTGTACGGTAAAATACAAATTGTACTTGCATACTATATCGGTATGAGGCTGACTCCAAGTGACCTGTTGTGTGTGTTCTGGGATTTCTAACTTAGAGGAGTTTGAATTCCTCACCGTGTTTGAGGTTCAGCCTGATTGTATATAAATGCCTCTTTTTTTCAAATGCAACTTTTGTCGATTTTTTTTTTCTTCCTATTCCCTTCTGTCTCCCTCTGTCACTTAGCAGAAGGAAGTTTAGTTGCAAGGAAAGGAGAGAACTTCGCTTCCATTCCATCTCAGTACAGTATTTCTGTTCTAAGCCTGCAAAATGAAGCATTAGAAAAACAACTCAATGGGAAAACATTTCACTGATTGTTTTGTACACTCGTGCTGTCACTAAACAGAGCATGTAACGTATCTGTAAAATGAGCAAAAGCAGCCCAGTATCCTGAGGCTCATGCCAGTCTCACTAAGAGAGGAGCCCAGCAGCCTGGAGCAGAACTCTTCCACCTTCTCCTACTGGAAGATGCGTTGTGACCATCAGATGGGCAGCAAAGTCCCTGTAGATGTGTAGATGGTGGCTGTGCTGATGCCAATGCCTGTTCTTTTGTCTCCCCGCTAGCTAAAGACTTGGAGTGTTGATGAGCTTCAGAGGCGGCTGTCAGCCCTGGACCCCATGATGGAGCAGGAGATTGAAGAAATCCACCAGAAGTACCAGTCAAAACGGCAGCCAATCCTCGATGCCATTGAAGCCAAGAAACGGCGGCAGCAGAACTTCTGAGCCACTGGTATAATATTCTTCCATCCTCAAACAATCAACTCCTTGCTTTTATGACTACTAAACAGATTGATTTCTATTGAAATATGCTAGCAAAATAGAGGGCAATACTTCTGCTCATTTATTTTTCCATAGTACCTTTGTGAACTCAGGAATGCCATTAAGCGGAAAATCCTGATGGTATGTTTTAATGTTAGACACATATTTAAAACATTATTCTGAAGGAGTTTTGTTATTGTTTTTAGGGGGATTGTTTTTAAATCAGAGGAACAGATAGAAATAGGCTAATGAAAGTTGGCTCCCTCTCTTTTCAACTGAAATTTCAGTAGTCCATTTTGGTTTAAGTTAATATGGATTGTGGTATTTAATGGCTGCATCTTTTGTGGGTTTTGTTTTTGTTTTTCTTTGTGAATGCACAGACTCAATTTCAAGCTGTTAACTATCTTTCTACTGTTAAGGTACTGATAAGTTTTAGGTCACTGAAGAGAGAGGTGAGAACATACGCAAACTGTTCCAGCCTTTTGAAAGAAACTTAAATCTCATTTTTTAAAAAGCCTGTAATAAGCCCCATGCCTTACACTGTGTGCTTTAAGCAAGTGTGGTTTCTTCAAGACCTCAGTTTTGTCCTCTTTTTGTGTACTTTATGAGTTAATACGAGTAGATAAAGCATGTTGTGCCTCCATCAGGAATTACATTCTGTAATTTGAAATCCACACCGACTTAAAACCAAAAGCCAACTGGTGATCTGATTCCCCTTTGTCTGTTTGGAAATGTCCTTCAGGGAGACCCTGCTGACCGTGGAGTACAGGACAAAGAAACAGTATTCGAATGGGTGGAAGTTGTGTGAACCTCTCTCAGGAATTAGGTACTTCTGCTGTGTCTGAGAGGTCTTAAAAATCTCCACAGTTTGTGAAATATTTTATGGGCTTTATTTCAAACTTACATTTTTAGATGCTTGAATAAAAACTTAATTTCACGATCCCTCACATTTCTCCAAGGTTTAGCACATCAGAAAAGTTGAACTGAAGGTAAAGACTTTGTTGAATTAACAAAAATATGTATTTATGGTGGTGGAGCAAAGGCGAAGTTGATCTGGATGAGAAGACAATTACTGATGTCCTACTGGAAGAGATTCCAGTTCCTCTGGATGCTCTTGTGTTCTTTTTTTTTTTTAAATTTCCCTGCCATTCCTGTCCAGTTATAGCTCAATCAACAACAATGCCCGAGCATGTACAATCGCTGCGAGGATGGTGCAATTAACTCACGCCAGTAGGGTGGAGAGGAAAACAGAGGAAGCAAAGAGGTCAGCCTAGTTGCAGGGCAGAGACCAAGTGATGTCTCTGCCCCATGGGCAGAGTTACGTAGCTTTAGATATATCTAGCATATGATGAAATATTGGGACAGAGCAAGTATTTCTACTGATTTATTTTTATTTTGCTCTGATAGAGGGAGCAGCTTCCATGTCATTCTTCTGAAATAGGCCTTGGTCCATCACACAGATAATTAAACTAAATAGCAGTGTCTCCTGAATCAAACGCTGCTAGAGAGGTGAAGTGTTCATTTCACGCCTCTGTAGGCTCTTTCCCCCCCCCCCCCGCCCTTGGAGCAGGCTCTTGGATACTGTTAACAGGAATACTCCATTGCTGTGAAAGGAACCAAGCCATTTTTATCCCCTCTGCAGATCTGGTTGCATCGGTTTGTCTCAGTTTGATACACAGTGCAAACACAGCTGTTCCAGAGAGCAGCAAACCAGCTGGCCTGTGGGGAGAAGGGAGGCAGCAAGCAGTGTTATCTGGGGCGTTGAAGTAAGAGCACACCCTGGGGTAACCAGCTATTTGGTAGCCTCGAGTATTGGGAAAGTTTTGAATTAGGAAAAACAAGTAATTAAAAGCTTTGTTGTTGTTAATGGACTAAAATCCCTTAGCCTGGACTCTCTAATGAGGTCTAGTGAAGCACTGTGTGAACATCAGGGCTCATACAGTCCTTGGCTGAGATCTGTGCAATACATTTTGCCCTAAACTTGTGTTTATTGTGAGCGATATTCGTGAGCGTCCATCACATCAAAGAAACTCCCACAACTTAGGAGGGAGTTCTCTGATCAAGTGTTGGATCTTGCATTAGTCTGGATGGATCTGGCCCGATGGATCTGGCCCAACGCCTCTGGCGTGTTCGACCTAAGGGTATGGGACACGGTAAGTGGTGCACTGCTTGCATGTGGTGTGGATCAAGCAGATTCTGCTGGGAGTAGTTTTACCTCTGCACTGTGTAGGTAACTTTCTAGTGATCAGAGGGCATTAGAAAACCCAAGTTTTAGGTGAAACACCACAGGGTGGTGTCTATTTATGGAATATGCAACCTTTGACTGCTGTAACTGAATGTAAGCACTCTTGAAATACTCTGCTTCGCTGATGTGATTGTCTTAAAATACAGCACAAGAACCAAAACAAGTAAAACTGGTCCAATGGCTTAACTGTCTTTGAACCTTTCTTAAAAGCTTGCAGTGGCTGAGACTTGATGATGTTTCTTGCACTTGGAGCTCTAATGCAGAGGAATTATTTTCTCCTTCACTGATTTTCAATCTGTTAGAGAAAACAATTCCCTTTTTGGTCCCTTTGTAGACTGTCTGGGAGCACAGTACCTGCTCACCTCTGAGTCCTCCAGGCTAAGACCAAGGCTTATACCATAAGGGAAAGCTGTTCCGACAAAGTTTTTAAGCCAAAAAGCTTGCTTAATCATGAAGCTGAATTTGTGTGCTTCTTGGGTCCATCTGCATTGCTGAAAGTGTTCTGGACAAACCATTATCTTTGCTTCTAAATCCCAGAGATACTGATGATGTCAGTCATGTGAGACTTTTAAAATGTGAAGCTTGTAGCTTTAATTTTTTGTAACAAAGAAACTAGCAACACTGGCATAAAGTGCTGACTTGAAATGCTGTTTTGTAAGATCTGGCTGTTTGTATATAATAGTGTTGGGTCATTAGTTTGTATATGTATGAAATAGTAACTTTTATTGCATTCCTCTGAGTTTGATACAGAATATTTTGTTTGACCTTTCTCAAATATCTTGCCTTATTTGTTCAAAGGGGCAAATAAACTGTCCTTACCTGAACGCATCAGTGTTGTGACTCGTATTTATTCATTAAAATATTCTGGTATATTACTGCTTATTGGGGCAAGTTTTAACATGACGTGCCTCTAGTCAACCAATGTCACGCAAAATTCTGGAGGAGCACGCAAGCTTTAATAACCACAGGCAGTGAACAGGCTTTGAAGAGGCAATTCTTTAGCCTGAAAACATTACTAATTCTGCACCTCAAGGAGAGATTTGCAGCGGTCAGGGCAGGTCCGCGTGCTGCTGTTTCCCCATGCACCGCAGAGCCCTTCCTGGAGCTGCCATCACGCAGGAGCTCGTTTGCCCCAGGGGCTGCTCCGGCAGATGGGGAGGGAGAACTCTGCTGTACGTACTTGGCTATCTCTGCTCTGTTATTTCACACTGCAGCAACTTTCCACAGCCTGCAGTCAGGTTTGGGACTAGGTACATATCCATTTACCCACCTTCCTACACAACAGGTGAGGCTAGAGGCTCGCCCGCCCAATTCTGGCTGACTTGCTGCACTTTCGACTTTCTAGCTTGGAAAAAGATGAAGCTGACAGTGAGTGGGTGCTGCCTTCCAACGGTGAACTGTTGGCTTCTACGTGGTTTCCCTGAGCAGTTACTAAATCTGTCCTGAAGGGATGACTAACGAAGCAGAGACAGAATTCATTCAGGAGTCAGCTTTCGTTAGCAATCCCGGAAGAAACAAAATAGATGTGAGCTTTTAAATGTTAGGAAGGAGCGTGGAAATCAAAGGGAGGGAGAACGCCGGCATTTCTAGTAACTGGGAAAGCCTGGAGCTCTTGTGTGTTCTCAGCAGCATTACCAGGATATTGCGGAGCCCCAGCGCGAAGGGAGGTTGCACTCCCCGTGCAGCAGCGCTGCAGCCATACAGGGGAGCGTTCACATGCACCCCCTTCACGCTGGGAGCAGAGCACCTGCTGCACAGGTATTAGTTGCATATAACCAACAAAACCAGCGCTGACGAGTAGCCATGAGCTGGGGCTGAGGTTTTTCTCCCCCACAGGGGGAGAAAGTCAACTTCCCATGAAGTCCATAGCACCAGCAGTTTTTCTCCTCCTCCCATAATAATTATCAGTACTGAGGTGCAGGTCTTGCTGTGCCAATGTCCTTTACGCCCAGCTACTCTTTCCCACACCCTCATTTTGTCCCATTGCCTCCTGTCCACAGGCAAAAAGAGTCTGAGCATGTGCTTTAGATAAATGCTCTGAGTGTTGGCTGACAGCCCTGATTTGAGAGTTGACAATTTTTCATTGCATTAATCACCCTGGCAAAATTTTAGAGAGTCAAATCAGGAAACAGCCGTCAGCTCTTCCCAGACTCAAAGTGACTTAATTGCCCTTTAATTTAAGAGTCCAGGAAGACAGCCAACTTGTTTAAAAACTTTAAAACAATTCCATTCCATCTACGAAGCACAGTCTGTTCTGCTCCCTCTAGGTTGTTGCTACTGAAATCAATACAGAGCTGGAAGCAGAGGGAGCCCAGCATTGCTGAAACCCCATCCAGGGTGGACACGGCAGCAGAGCAGCCTCTTGCAGAGCTGCCTCTGCGCAGTCAAGGCTCGGCTGAGCTGTAGGGCGGCCTTTGCTCAGCCCCGAGAGGCTCACAAGATCTGGACCATCCCTCCTTGACTGCAGAGGGGATGATCTCGAAGCAAAGGCGCGGGGCAGTTTTCCCCCTCTGCTGCTCTCAGCAGATTCGATGTCTGGCTGTGAACGTCCCTTGCTGGTGCTGTGCTTCCCTGCACGCCTCACCTGTGGTTTTCATTCCTGAAACCGTGCGACCTGCCTAGGGATATTTGGTTAACTTCGTTCCCACACCTTCAAGGCTATTCGTGTAGCTATCTTAAACAGTCAGAGCGAAAGCCTTGAGTTTATGTGTTTCCTACCACTGAGCTAAGGGCTATGGTTCAGATAAAGGCTAAAGTGAACCCATGAGTATACGCAGACCTTGGGGCTTTCTTACTACAAGGAGAAAGTTTTAGCTTAATTTTGTAAAATAAATGTGAATTACAGCACTGTTGGTATTCATTGGTCTCCATCCTTAGTTCAGCAAATACAGGGATTACAGGTAACGCTGATCTAACCTGTACGAACTCCGGCAGTTAGCTCTGGGGTTTGACTCCCTGGACTCAGATCCAGCAGGGCTGTCAGATCCCAGAAATGCTGCCAGCGAGGAGTCTTCCCTCCTACAGATCATGCCCTGTAAAATCTCCCAGTTTCCCAGTAACTAGCTGAGTGCACGGACCATGCTCAGGGTCATCACGGATCTCAAAGTTGGCACAGAATTTTTAAACAAAAGTAATGGATTTTACTTTGCCTCTTTGAGCAGAGCTATCTAATTCCCAGTTGCGTGAAATAGCTTAATAAGGTCACTCCTTAATCACTGTTCCCTGGAGGCAAGAGTCACTCTTCCATCAATCATCTTGTGAGTGTGGAGAGCAGCTTTTGTAGAAATAACCTGATAAAGTGTTTTAATTGATTTACCCACTGTACCCGATGAAAACACAGTCGTTCTCAGGAAAACTGATTAGGGATTAGCAAGAGAACATGAATTTCCTACTTGCCTTAGAAATAGTAAGCTGGACCAGTCCTGGCAACCCGTTGCTGCACAGAAGTGCCTTGCGAACACAAACGTGGGCTGTGATCACCCACTCCTCCGGTGCTGGGCACCGTCCTACCCCCAGTTCTTCCCTGCTCTGCAGAACTCCAGCTCTGCTCGATCAGCGCAGCAGTGGGAGGACTTTCCTAGAGCAGTTACTCATAGCCATACAAATCCTAATGTCTTCACAGAGAGCAGGAGGCTAAAAAAGGAAAACATCTTCTGTGGCTTTCCCAAACCTGAGCCTGGAGCTCTCACCCACCAGCCCCCCTTGGAGCGCAGCCGCCATTGGCAGAGGGCTCACAGGAGGGTCCTGCCTTGCTTTTAACCCCAAGTTGGGGGACCTTTTGCCTTTGAAAGATTAGCAGCATGTAGATTTTTTTTTTTAAATGGAAAAACTCTCCAAGGAATAAAGATGAAACTCTATTTTTAATCCTCCCCTCCTATCACATCTGTGGAGGAACGCACTCAACGCAGGGAGGGCGGCGGTAAGTCCAGCCAGTCCCCTGCTGACAAGCAGCCAAGGGACATCCCCTTGTTTCAGACCATTGGAGGCCACTTACGGCATCAGGAACGAGCTCAACCTTTTATGCTGCCTTTGGGATAAAGGAGCACCAGAGCACAAACTACACCCCCTGAAACACAGGAGAGCCAGCTCCCAAGGAACAGCCACCCCCCTTGAAGCAGCTGGGCACGCTGGTGGGATATCTCCTCTCTGGAGAGAAAATGGGTGCTGGGCTTGCTAAGCTCTGCTTGGGACGCTGCTCCTTATGTGCTCAGCCTCTGCCTGGGGGCTTAAAAACCTCTGCAAGTGCAAAGGTATTTCCTGAGGCAGCCTGGTGCTGTGTGGTGCTATCCTTAGGGCCCTTCTAAACCTCCCAAGGGGCTCAGCCTACAGGCAGTGCTGGCCAGAGGCAGTCTGTGATAATGAAGCTTAATTAGTGATAGCTCTCATCTACTAATGGCCATGGTCCCTATCATGGGTAGTTTGCTGGCTGGGTGCTGAAAGCCGGTCTGAGCTTTGCCTTCACAGCAAGGAAAGCAGCCAGAGGCTGGATGTGATTAGGGCCACTACAGCCGAGGGGACGTTCTCCACGCCAGGAGGTGGGACTGAAACACCGCAGTGGTATTTGAGCAGCCACTGGCCTCCACAGGCTAGCCTGAATTTGTCTGGGTGGCCTTCAGCCCTCCTGGCTTTAATGCTTGGAGGTAATGAAAGCAGCAGGGATGAGGGGCGATGAACGCGGCTGTCGGTGTGACGGAGCGGCTCCTCTAGGACCTCCGGAGCTGCAGTGTGCTGTATCCCCTCCTCATCTCAGGAACTGATCCCCTGCCCTTGCTAACGGCCACAGCTGTGAGCGAAATGGCTGGGAAGCCGGCAGGGAACGTGCACACGCCTTCTCCAGCCTTCTGCTGGCTAAAACTTGTGTGTGCCTAAAATGTTGTGTAAGCAACTTCAGCAATTAACACTTGCTACCTAAACCCTTGTTTTCTTTTAAAATGGAGTTTTTTCTACTTTTAGGCCAAAACAAGGCCCACAAGCCTGGGGTTAAAATTAATTTCTTAAAACAAGAGTGGCTATTAGGGGAAATAACATCTGGCTGCTGCTCGTCAGCTCCCAGCACTGGGTTTGCTTGCGCTGGCAGCTCAGCTCTCGTGTCCCTCAGTGGTGCTGATCGCAGTGTTTGCGTTTCTGCAAATTTCTGCTTCTCCCCACCTGCTTCCCAGATTTCATGGGTGAGAAATGAATGGGATGGAGGAACAAACCATGCTTGGATGGGACAAGCTGTTTGCTTTAGGAAGGATCCTCCATTTTTAATGTTAATTGCAATCCTTTCCCTCTGAAAGCTGCTCTGTGCTTCCCTCCCTCCCAGCCACGATGCCTGGCTCCCTGCGCAGCAATTCCTGGAGCCTGCCGGCTCCGACCCATTGCCTCGCACCCTGGGGATACCCGGTTCCTTGGGCCTCCTGGGAGACGGGTTATCCAAAGTGCTCCAGCTAGGATGACACCAGCGCTCCAGGCATGAGGACTGGCTGCCACCCACCATGGGGGCAGGGACGCCACAGGGGCTGTCTGGGTGGGAGCTCCGCTGTGCTCTGAGACGGTGCCTGGAGTTGGCTGGTTGGGACCTGCAGCTGCTCCGGGAAAAGCCTGGCTGCTCCTGCTCCCCGGGGTCTGCTTGCACCCACCCAGGGGCTCCTTGCACCGACCCACTGACCCAGCCCTGCTCAGCCGATGGGCTGCACGGGCGCATCCAGCTGCCGCGAAACAGAAAACCGGCCTCCAAAGCGGGTCACTTAGGTCTTTAATAAAATATACAGTATGCATCCCATGCATAGATAGAAAATTAATTTACATGCTCTTTTAATTATTTGCATAATGCTTTTTAATTAATACATGTAATTTAGTCTTCACATTTTAATATGTTTTGCTACTGGAATATTTATGGAGAGAAGGGGAAAATCCTTCCTTTATTCAAGTAACAGTGCAGCAGGAGCTGGTCAGAGCAGATGATGGAGCTCGCTGGTCCCAGCTCACAGTAAGAATGAGCACAGAGCGGACCACAAACTGTCGATACTGGAAGACTCAATGACACCAGGAGCGTGAGCACCCTCCCATCCCACACCACTGTTCCCTGGGGACCCCTCCCCGAGTCCCATCGGGGTTCAGAGAGGCTGGACATGCTCATGCGTTGGTTTATCTTTTCTTCCCCATGATCAGCAGATCTCTACAGCCAGCCAGCACCGGCAACTGCGGCTGTGCCATAAGTCAGCCAGATCAACCAGCAGCAAACACCACGATCCAGGGGCCAACCTGCAGCCATCAGCAGATTTTTGAGCTGATTAGGTGATTGCAGGTGCACATTTCTCCTGCTCGGAACAGGCATTGCTGGGTGTATTCCTCTGTGCACAAAGGAGCTGCACGATTTCCAAACCAAGAACTGGGGGTCAAGGAAAAACTCCATAGGGAATTAATGCTGTGCTGGGAGCAGCCCCGAACGTGCTCAGCTGGGTGGGGGATCTGGGTGGGAAGGGGGCCCGGCACTCCAGGCAGACCGCCCTGCCCGGCTGTGAGGTGCCCAGAGGCTGCGGTGCAAGGTCCCCGCTGCCCTGGCTCTCCGGTGGGCATGGCGGGTGCTCCCTTCCTGCAGGGGGAAGGTGAGTGCATGAGCACCCGGGGAGCTTGGCTCCCTGTGGGGACGGAGGTGGTGCCCGGGGCAGTGGGATCCCCCCTCCTCACAGCGCTCCTGCCCCTGCCTGGTCCCAAGGCAGGAAGGGACGAGGCAGCAGGGCGAAGCCGGGCTGGGGTTGTGGCGAGGGGGGACCAGGGCACATACCCAACCCGGCTGGCTTTGGTCATCTCCTCCACCCTGTCATGGGCTGCTGCAGCCCCTGGGCTCCCTGGCAGCTCTTCCCACAGTGGAAATCACAAACATAAGGCAATGGCAGAGGCAGGTTCTCCATGCCCAGGAGCATCCACCCCATGTCTGCTCCCTGACAGCCCTTTGCAGGGACTCTGCCTCCTCTCTGCCCCCCCAGAGACCAGCTGTTCCTCCGAAACAAGTGCCCCGTGGCGTGGGAGCCCCATGGAGCGAAGGCCTTGGGCGGGAGAGCCCTGCTGGGAGTGGCCTCTTGGTTTCCCCAGCTCGATCCCCTCTGCTGCTCCTACCTCAGAGGACAGCAGCCCTTTTGCCTGCTCATCCCTGGCTGTGTCCCCCCTGCACAGACGGTGCTCCCAGCTCTGCCATGCTTCCAGCACAGCCCCCAGATCCCTGGGGGTCCTAGCGGTGGCAGCGCAGGAGAGCGGTTAAACCCCATCTGCAATGGAAAGAAGGTGAGGGCCAGGCAGTCCCACTGCAGGGGCTGGGGACAGTGGGGCTCACTCTGAGCTGGACACCACATCTCCTCCCATACAGACCCATTTCCAACCCCCTTTCCCCCATGGCCAGTGGGGTTGTTGTCCAGCTGGGGGTAGGACAAGGTTGGGGCTGGAGCTGATGCCAGCCTGGCACAGGACCTGCAAGGGCAGCCAGCCTGGTCGGGGGCTGCCTCACCCTCAAGCTATTTAACCTCACCCTGGACAGCACAAAATCTCACGGCAGAGGAAAATCTCCCTTCACGCAGCCGGGGCAGTGCCTGATTGGGGGTCACCTGTATTTCTTTTTTTTCCTCGCTCCCTTTCTGGCAGGGGTATGTCCAGTGCCGCAGCCTCCATTTGCAGCTACGGGGGAGCAGGGCCATCGCTGGGTGAAGGCTGAGACACGTCCAGGCAGACCCGGCTGCTGCGTCTCGGGGGCTGGAAGCAGCTGGCACCCACTGGGCATCTCCTCCAACCCCTCCTGTCCTTCGCAGGGCAGGGATGATGCCAGGCGCAGTACGAGATGGCTCCGCCACCGTGTCCCGGTGCAACAGCTCATGGTGAGCCAGCGGGTCCCACGTGTGCCCCGGTGCTGCAGCACGGTGGGGTCAGGGTGTGGGGTGGGTGCTGGGAGTCAGACCACGACGGTCGGGGCTGCCTCTGCCCAGGGAGGTCTCACTCAGAGCCTCTGAGTCTTGGTCACGGCTGGAGATGCTCTCCACGTCCTCAGGGTCTTTCTTCCCACTGTTCCTCACGGCCGCCTCCAGTGCCTTCTGCTTGCGGTAGAAGTGGGAGAACTTGTTGAAGATTGTTGCCCCCTTCCTGCCCCGGGCCCCCCCCACCACCAGCATGCCGGGATGGTGTCGAAGCCAACGTCTTCCTCCTTCTCAGCAGTGTAGGCCACACCAGAGAAAACGGAGACCCCCACGGCCAGGTAGAGCAGCAGGATCCCCACCTCCCGGTAGCTGTGCTGGAAGGCAAAGCACAGCGGTGGTCAGCGGGGGCCACAGCACCCGTCACGGCCAGGACACTGGGATCCCCCAGCACAAACACAACCCTCCACACCTCCATCAGGGGTCTCGGTGCTTCTCTGCCATGGGATGTCCCTCTGCGGGGTGGGCTGAGGCAGGATGGGGGGTGCATGGGTGACCTGCAGCCAGAGCAAGTGGGCAGCTGGGCAATCAGCCCTGGCACCCACAGCCACCCACTGCCCTGCACCAGCCTGCGAGGGGGAGGCAGCGCCAGGAAGGAAGGGGCACTGGTGCTTCCCAGCCAGGCTTGCCAGGCAGAGGCTACTCCCCGGCCTCCAGCACTCGCGCCGACCTGATCTCCACTAACAATATTTAGACACATTTTCCTTTTATCTTGGCAGGTCCCCAGAAACCACCTAATAGGCAGTCTCTAAGTGAAGTGATTTGTATTTCCCTGAGATCCTGGTGATGAGCTGGCAGGGAGGACGTGCGCCTCTGCTGCAGGCTCAGGTCTAGCTCTTCAGCCCAGGCTCCCTGGAGCCAGGCGACCCCACAAGCAGAGCTCCAGGGACTCACCCGCTCCCTCCTATACCCCAACACCTTCTACAGTCCCAGGGTCTGTTTAACGCTTCGTTACACACCCAGGTAGGAGGGATCAGGGTGCTCCAGCTAGCAGAATTCAGGAAGCTTTTGCCCTTACGCACCAGGTTGGGATATTGCTTTCATGGGACACAACTCCAGGGGAGGCAGAAACTACCCCCTGCCCCATTTTCTGTCCTCTGTGGTCCCATTCCTGGGGACATTTGAGTCCTGAGATGATTTTAACCTCCATTTAAGCTGGCTACAGGACACCAACAATCCTAAAGCAACACAAGGCAGCCTCCGGCTGGGCTTGCTGCAGCACGGCTGCCAGGCTGGGCAGCAGCTCTGGTGGCCCTGCAGCACCTTGCAGCAGGGTCAGCCTCCCATCCCTCCAGCAGCACCCATGGGTGCAGGAGCCAGATGCGGGGCGGGGGGGGTCTCTGCACTGCCTCGGTGCAGAAAGAAACCTGGGTGGAGGCAGCCAGGCCCCCACCCCATTCCAGCCACCAAATGAAATGAGGTTTCACGGCTACTAAAGGCAAAACTCCAGCTGCTCCAACTTGGGAAGCATCAGCCTGGAAGCAAATTTCTCCTGGCTCAGCACCCCAGGGGTGGGTGCCAGGTCTGGGGTCGGCCACTGGCACCTGCGCAGCTCCCAAAGAGCCCAGCAAGGGGTCTCTGGTGGTGTCTGCAGGACAGCCTGAGGGCAGAGGGGCTTATTCCAGAGGGGGAGTTTTCTTGCAGAAACTACTGTTTCTGAGATAATTACATTGCACTTCAGGTTTTGCTGCTTCTCTATGGGGCACTTAAAGTGAACGTCCCAGCTGACATGGATGCAAGCAGCCCTGGTCATCAGCTCAGCCTGGGGATCCAGCCAACATCAGCATGGGCTAGTCTCAGCACCCACCCCCATGGGATGCTGCACATCCCAGCTTGCTGAGCCCACCCTGAGGGGTCTGGGAGGCCCAGTGGGAATGGGGCCATGGGACACCCAACCTCCCAGGTGGGCATGTGGGACCCAGGAAGACAGATTGATGGCAGAGGTGTGCAACGTTCCTTGAAGAAGCCATCATTTCTCTGGTTTCAAACTATAACAGTTTTGTTGCAGTCTTTGTCTGGACGTTCTTAATTTCTGAGTAAAATTTAAACATGTACCAAAACAGTGGTGTGGGAAAAGGCAGTGGGCAGTTTGGGGACAAGGCAGCAAGTGATACCAGGAAGGGGACTTCCAGAGGACAAGCTGGGACCAGGGAAACTGCCATGGGCCAGCTTTGGCATGGGGGCCAAATCCAGTACCCAGCACTCGCCCCTGCCTGGCAGCCAGCGAGGTGTGAGCTGAGAGGGCACAGCCGCCTCCTAAAGCCTCACAGACTGGGAGGGGGCCACAGAGCCTCCATTTTCTGGCAGGGCCAGGCTAACCACCCACCAATGCCAAAGCCACTGCCATCCTCACAGCATGGCTGGGCCACTCACTTTTGGATTGTCACAAGTGATTTTCTTGGATGCTTCTGCCCACTGATCTGCCAGCTCTTCATCTTTTGGGGAAAGGAAAGCAGAGCTCTGACCGTGGAGGGGGGTTCCCAGTCTCCTAACAGCCAGAGAATGCTGTATTGGAGACCACATAATGACTAAATGAAATAACATTTGAGCAAAGCAAACAGCAGATGTGGGAAAAGAGTTTCCACGGTCAAGACGAGACATAAAGGAGGTGGATTCACTGCAGGGAGTAAGAAGACTTTGCTTAGACGGCTGGCAAAAGCTGCTCAGCTAATGCCAGTAATACCGAGGGGAAATAATCTCCTCCTCCTCCGCTGTTGCCTGTGGCTGCAAATGCCCTATAGCAGCTCCGAGGGAGCTCCTTGGGAAGGACAAACAGCTCAGAGTCACTGAGTTTCAAGGATGTATCACTTGGCCATGAAAGGCTTGCTCCTGGCTGGAGCTTAACAGCACGTCTGTACATCCCAGTTGGGGAGCAGGAGAGCCGAATAACCTTATACATTTTTAAAGAGTATCAGTTATGGCCCTGGGATGTGTTGGAGGGAGAAGTCAGGCAGCTCAATAGCTCCTACTGCTTTAATTTACAAGCAGGGCTTGTGGCACAAGGGATGCTCCAGGAATCTCCCAGCTGATCCTCAGGCACTGGCTGCCACCTATTTGCAGCCATTTATCCTCAAAACATGTGGTTCACTTGTTGATCCAGGGGCAGGCAGCCACAGCTGGGGCTTGGGTGGGGATGCAGGCTTAGCCGAGGTTTGGGTGGGATGCAGTTTTAGCCATGGTTCGGGTGGGATTCAGGCTTAGAAAGCAGCCAGCCTTGGGGGAGGTGATGCTGGGTAATAAAAGGCTCCGGGGCAACAGCCACCCCAGCAGCAGTCTCTTTGGGCTCCCGCCTTGGCAGGTCTGCCTGCCCTTGGGACAGCCATGGGCCATGCCCGGGCTTCTTCCCCTGCTGAGTGCACATCTTCCCTCCAGTACAGCAGAAAGCAAATGAAATGGAAGAGGCCAGTTTGAGCCTGGCTGGAGATACCGGCATGGGGACCGAGCACGGACATGGCCTGCAGTAGCGACAGCAGGGTGATGCATCTGCTGCCTGGGGACATGCGGCTCCGGCTCTTCCAACCTATTTGTGTATTTAGGCCCCTAAGGGGACAGACAGCAACTTCTGTAGATCCCTGCAGATGCCTAAATTACTCAGTGCCTAACACCTATTGACTGCCAGTGGGAGACAGGCACCAAACCCTCACCTGGAAAGCTGCAGGAGTGGTAATGGACATCGTGCACGGCAGGGAGGAAGAGCAGAGGCATGCGGGAAGCCTCTCCTCAAATTAAATAGACCCTGGGTCAGGCTCCAAGCAATCTGAAGACAGTTCAGGGTTTATGATGCTCAAGTGACAGAAATCCCTCTGCTAGCACTTTTGTGGCAGGGGAACAATTGCTCGGCTTGCCAGAGCCATTGCTCCTGCTTCCTGGCTGTTAACAGCCTTTACTCCTCTGCTGCTGCTTTATGCTCTTGCAATAGGAAGTAAATTATGATTAACAAGACGTTGTGATTTATGTGCCCAGTAAATCACAATGCCAAGCTGCTGCGTCAGATTTGTGTCTTCGCTCATCCCCATTTACAGCTGGCTCCGGAGTCCCTGGGAAGCGGCACTTTCCAGCACGTCACTCGGTGAATCAGCGGCTCAGCAGAGGCCGGAGCCGGGACGCTGCCGGCTCCCTGGGTCTTGTCTGCTGCTTAATAACATGCAGATGAGCCCATCAGTCCCTGCTCTGCTGCAGTGGAGCACAGAAAGGGTTCACGGAGCCCTTCTCACCTGTACAATTTTATTTAAATTCTGCAAGCAGTGTTACATGGGTCTGTCACTTGTTAATCGCTCTTTCAAGGTGAGTGTTCAGTATGATGCAGGTGGGACTTCAGGCATCTTCATTTCCAATAATCCTCCCTGAATCCCGTTTTCAGCAGACTTTGAGGATGCCAGGAATTTTTTTCCCCCTTTTTTTCTGATGCTCTGTGGGATTTTCAGGATTGGTACCAGGCTGGGCTGGTCCTGCTTCACAGCAGCAGTTGGCAGAAGACTTCCTACTGCCCATCCCTGTCCCCAGCCATGCTGGGGTTGCTTTTCTCCATGGGTCACCCATGGAGATGGGTCCAACCCTGGCAGTCAAGTCCTGGTGACACCACGACATCCCATGCCAGCCCTGCCACGGCTGCAGCAGTAAGAAACAGGATGTCCCCACTGAGGCTGTGCCCGCTTCATCCCTGCGATGGCTGTTCGGTGGGAGAAGCACCAGGAGCTGCAGCTCTGGCCCCTGCCAGGCGCTGGGTGGGAAGATAGCATCCCTTTGGCTGAGTTTCAAGCTCTGTTATGAAGATTGCTTTCCCTGGCCATTTGTTTGGCATAGCCTTTGTTTGAAGGGGGGGAAAGTACAGGGATATTTCATGAGCAGTGCTTGAAAACCAGTCTTCTGGTTTAAATGTGGGGACAAGAGGGGGTCCCACAAGGAGGGGAGATGTTTGCCCTGGCAATCCCCTCCCTGTGCCCAGCACGAGCCCGGGGTGTTGGGAGCATGTGTCACTCTGTGCCTTGGCAGGCTCGAGGACCAGCTTTAGGATTTCTCTTGATGTGGTTGCCAAGAATCTGAGACAATTAAAGGCTGAGCTTAACTGGCCTCTGCATCAGGCTGGATTTTCTGTGTAAGTGCAGGAGGTGAGGGGACAGTTTTGCCCTCCCCAGATTTGGGCACGTGGCACTCAGCACGAGACAGGTGGAGGAGGGAGGGACGGTGGGGAGAGCTGAGAGCTACACAGGGCACCGTGGCTGCGCCATGCTGCGCAGCTGAGCTGCAATGATGGAGGTCTGGGCCGCGGTGCCAGGCTGGTGAGGATTTCGTGATAGCTTCACACTTTGACTCTTGTCACAGCTGATCTTGGTCTGTCTAAGGAGGCTGGGGGTCTGGAGAGACGTGGCCTTGGGGCATTCCATTGAGGATGAGGGCCTCCTCTCACCAGACCTGCAGGGGTGCCACCTCCCAGCACACCTGGACCCTGGTCCTTCACTGTCTCAGCATGTCCTCATCCAGCTCCTCCTCCTGAGGACCTCATGGTCCTGGGACCAGCATCCCCCAGCCCCATAGGCCGTGCTTCCCCCAAGCCGCTCCAGCACACTGCAGGGCAGCTGCTGGTAGCCCAGGCTCTGCTGGGGACGCACACCCTGCTTTGGGCTGGTTGTCCAGGCCCTGCAGCTAAACTTCTGCTTTTCTGTTGCTGCTCTGTGCCATACATGGTTAACCCTGTGTCAGTCCCAATCTCATCATACCCTGGAGCATCCAAGCATCAGCTCAGCTGGACCAGGATCTCTATGTCTCCCTAGATAGGCAGACACCAAGGGTTGGACTCTGGCCTCCATCCAGCTGGCAGCATACCCTTAGGAGGTTCCCCCTTCTCCCAGACTGGGGACAGGAGCAGCTCTGAGCCACAGACGCTGGTTCGGGTATACCCCACAGCGGCTGGCTGGCCCGGTCCCTGCTCAGCAGGTCGCTCGCAGCTTGGCTAGGCACTGACCTCAGTGGGTCATTGCCAGCCACCCATGCATGGCTGAGTCTGTTCCAACACCGTGCAACAAGGCTTGCACACCATGGTGGGGAAGGAGTGGCTGAGTCCCTGGAAACACCAGTTCTGCATGGAGCAAAGTCTACAAGCAATGGGGGGGCATTGCTGTTTGCTCTGAGCATGCGTGCAAAGAGGACTCATGCAATGCTCCTCACACTTGGTTACTTTAGCAGACACATAGACCAATGACCCAGCCCACCACCCTAAGCATGCTCACCAGACACCACCGAGAAGTAGGGGGAAGGGGAATGTCCACATCCCCAGCCATACCAGAGGTCTCCTTCTTACCCATAGACTATAGGAGTAGGTAAGGAGATAGAGAGCTAGTTTACCTTCAAGGTGGCCCCCAGCGATCTCAGTCCAGTGGAGTGCCGAGCCAGCTTCAGCACCCGGAATATTCTCATAAGCCGAAACACCTGCACGACCTTGCCCAGGTTGCCCAGCTCCGAGTCACTGCCCATGGTCACATCCACTAAGAGGGTGAAGTAGAAGGGCAGCACCGAGACAATGTCAATCAGGTTCAGTGGGTGCTTGAAGAACTTCCTGGGGTTGGGGGAGAGCAGGAGGCGGGAAGACACTTCGAAGGTAAACCAGGAGATGCAGAAATACTCCAGCTTGTGCAGGATGGGCTCGTCGAGCACATTGCCATTCTCATCCACCTCCTGGTACTCGGGCATACTGTGGATGCACATGGTGGCTATAGAAACCAGCACCACACTGATGGACACGAAGCTGAAGAGTTTGCTGGGGATGGAGTAGCCAGGGTTCTCCATGGTGAGCCAGAGGCGTTTGCGCACGTTGCCGCAGCGCAGCGTGCTATAGCGCAGCAGGTCATGGTTGATGTCGGAGATCTCATCGGGGGACGTGTCCACGCTGCTGACCTCACTCTCCTCGTCCCAGTTGTGGTGACGGCTCTCCAGCTTGCGCTCATGGTAGCGGTAGCTGCAGCAGGAGTCCAGAAAGAACTCATTGATGCCCCAGTACTCGATCTCCTGGCAGAAGGAGAAGACGCACAGCTCCTCCATGACGTGCAGCTTCCCTGTCTGGTAGAAGTGGAGCACATAGAGGAAGAAGCCGGGGTTTCGGTCAAAGTAGAACTCCCTGGCACTCACATCGTAGTCATCACAGAGCTGCAGGATGGACTCCTCCGAGTCGCAGGAGAGCAGGCGTCCCAGGCGGGTGTCGGGGAACTTGGAGAGGGCGCTGGAGCTGAGCCGCCTTCTCAGACCCCCCACATTGATGTTGATAACGTCCTCCTCAAAACCGGGACCCCAGTAATTTAAGGTCTTGTTGACCATGATCAGCAGAACGGGAGCTGGTTCCACCTGCAGGCAAGACACAGCCAGGCTGGAGGGGATGCAGGGCTCCACCACTCCAGGTGCTCCCGGGGGAGCAGAGGGCCAGAAGCACCCTGAGACGTGAGGAGAGGCATTCGCATTTTGAAAAGTGAGGAGCAGAGAGAGGGAAGGGGAGAGAAACAGCTTTGGGCCGTTGTTCTTCAGTGGTATGGAAGGGGGAAAAAATAAAAAAAAGCCAATGATTTTTCTAGGTCAAACTTTTCCTTGCTTTTTTTAAACTCTCAGAGCTTCTCCCTTTGCTAATGGCCTGAGGAAAGCAGTTTACTGCACCTCCGGCACCTCATCCATGGGGCTTTCCTTGTCCAAACAGGTAATTAGTCACTGAAGAGAGGCTTTATACCCCAAAGAGCCTCCCCTGTGGAAAAAACAGATCTAACAGTGCCCCGTGCTCATGAAATCACCGCCAAAGAACTTTGTAGCCCAACTACCTACATCGCTCATTAGACCTGGTCAAAAAGTCCTCAGATGGCGCAGTCTTCCCAGCAGCAAAGGCAGCTTTGCCAAAATCAAAGTGTTTTCACAGAAGGTGTCGGTTTTAGGGAGAAATTCAGTGGAAGAAGTGTCAAAACAATTCATCTGCCTGCTTTGTTTCCTCTTGTGTGTTCTGTCATGTAAAATACTAAATTATTTTTATAATGTTGAAACATAACAAAAACATGATTCAGAATCATTGATGCCTCTGAATTAAAAACCTGTATGTCAGGAGGGAAATAAAAATCAAAGTTTTGATTTCTGTTGTGTTACAGGATTTCAGAAGTTTTGAGGAGCTGGGCTTTTCTGTCCAGCAGAAATTCCATTTCCTAATGAGAAGCAGTTAAAACATCTAAGAGAAGCACTCCCACGCCTTCAAATGTATTCACCCATCTTGACCAGAAGCTTAGAATAAAAAGGCAAATAAAAAAGTTTGTGATCTTCCTGTGTCACCTTGATATCAGACTTCTCCACCTACCTTATTCAATCAAAACCCCGGGGGATGTGTGGAGCAGCCCACGCGGTCCCCCCGCTCCTAGCACGGGAGGGCTTGGTGTCCTCAGGAGGGACATGGCATTTGCTCTCATGGCTGAGGAATTACATTTTTCCCCATGCATCAGGTACTTTGGAAAAATCCTGCTATTAGGCACGACTCGTTCCCGAGCTCTGCTCCTGCTTCCAGGGTTGCCGCTGCTACTGGAGCAACTTTGCAGCGGCTGATGCTTCTGCTGCAGCGGCCACCGAGGCATGTTTGACCTCCAGACTGGCCTGTTTCCCATCTCAAAGGCTTCCCTGGTTTTAATTAGCTGGTTTTAATCAGCCAGCTTCTTATTAGAAAAATCCCTCACCTTCTCCATCTTGTGTCACCTACTGAAGTTTTCAAACTTTTAGGTGATGCAGGGACAGAGGCCACAGACAGGCAGCAGGAGAGGGGGGAAAGGCTGCAGCAGCCCCCGCGGTGATGCCGAGGTGCCACCAGACCCCGCACAGGCCAGTCCGGTCCCACAGCAGCCACTGAGGGCCAAGGCCAGGTCAGTGACATGAGGTGGGTCCCCCCCTGCCCAAGGGAGTCCCAGTTTCCCTGCAGACCCCATTGCATCCCAGCCCTGCGTTCCTCATGGGCCATCTCATGGGGTTTATGGGGCCAACACCAAAGGAGGGGAAGGGCTCTGCATGTTTTTCCAGTGCCTGAGAAATGCAGCGTAAAAGGTTTGTCAGAGCAGGAGGGACCTGGGGAACATTTTCACATCTAAACCTGGAGGTCAGAGAAGAGCTGGAGAGGAATAGGTAGTGGACTAATGGTTAGAAATAAACCCCAGAGGCATGTTTTTAAGCTGAGCAGGGCTGTGGGTGCAGCAAATGCCAGATTTGTGTGAAATAGCCTGGCAAAGGCATCTGCTAACTCCACTGCATCTCGGAGCCAGGGCTCCTTAAAGACACAGGCTTTGCACCACAAAGCCAGCGGTTCCCATTACACCATGTCTGGAGGAGGCAACCAGCTTGTGATAAGCCTCAGAGCTTAATGGACTCATTGTCTTGCCTTTTAAAGGGGAGGGGAAAAAAAAGAAGGATCAACTTTTATAATGCTTAAGACAAAAGCAAGAGAGAAAAAGGGGTGTAAACACTCCTTTTCAGGGATAAATTGGAATTTCTGTGACAGATTCGCTTTTCCAGGGAAGATATCACACAGCCCATCTGTGGGGTGGGGATGACTAAGCCAGGTTCCTTCCAGAAGGATGCTCATGCGTTCAGGCTACAAACAGACATGGGCCCGTGGGGGTGGGTCTGCGGGATCCAGCTTATCCCACACCCATCCTCAGCCTCTCCCCACCCGCCCTATACAGCAGCCACTCCAATGACCAGGCCAAATGGCACCAAAATCGAAGGAAAGGTGGGTTTGGCTGGGGCATGTGGCAGCCCGGATGGCTACTGGGGGCTGTGCTGGGATGGCAGGATGGGCCTAAAGTGATGCTGCAGCTCGGCAGGACCATCCCTAGCACATGGCTGCTCTGTGCGGCTGCAGCTCTGGGTGCAGCATGCCAAACCCCGAGGGCCAGGAGGGAGCCGGCTCCCACATCTCTCCCAGCTCAAAAAAAAAAAAAAAAAAAAGTGGGTGTCAGGACCCCGCAAGCCTTTTTACCCAGGGAAATCCCCCCCTCCTTCCCCAGGCGCAGGAAGCAGAGCGAGGAGAAGGGTCGCGAACTGTCTGAGATGCTCCTTTCTGATGCTGGCTCCTGAATAGAGCAAATTATTTCTGCCCACATACAGCTTTCATCTAAGAACCGAAAGCAGCAATTAATAGTTTTATAACTGCGGTGCCTACTCGTTTCACGACTAGCTAAGCTCAGCTTTAGAACAACTGAGGTTTGAACTAAGACCTGGTGTGATCTCCCCTGTTGGATCATCAAAGCCCGCACCCATCTCGCATTCGCAGGGGTATCTGCTGGGAAACAGAAGCTTACTTTTGGAAGGTTGGGTGTTTTTTTATTTTAAAGGACAGCAGACAGGGAATACAAATGTGGCTGTCTGGAATAATGTGAATTTGCAAAATTTTCCTTTAGTTAAAGCAAAATTTCCATAAATGATTGGTAAAATAGAACAGATCAAGCCAGTCTCTTTCTGGTAAATTTTGAAACGTATTATAAGCTATTTTAAGGAGACAACCATCCGAATTACACAAGCCCAGTGTGAGCTGGGTGTTGGGCGTTCAAATGAATATGTATCTTGCGGAGAAAAAAAAAATATCTCTGATATATGCCTTTATGACAGTAAAAAATATAAAAACAGATCAAGCATATCTGTAAGAAACACTGGAAGAGTTTCCCTTGACAACGTATTTTTTTTCTTAAAGGCTTTCAAAAGGAAGTTATGTATATTTATTCTAACTGGCAGAAGGGACCCCAGGGAGTGGGAAGGAAGATGCTAATAGACATTCAAGTGAGGATGCAGCAAGTGCAGAGAGTATTGCACACAGGGGCTTTTCCAACCAGGTACAATGGATTTAGATTAACAGTCCAAATAAAAAGCCCTGTACTTACAGCTCAGCGAGGCTTCCCAGGGGGAGTCGTGCGGCTTGTCTCAAAGGAGCCATGAGAAACACGTAGTGGAGGAGGAAACCCTCATCCTTTGCCTGCAGCCCAGTCCTGAACGCCCTGTCACCCCAGGCTTGCCACCCTGCACGTCCCAGGTGTGCGGGGCTGGTGGCTGCAAGCAGCTGGAGCATCCTGCATGGGATGCCCATGGGGCTGGGATGGGGATGGGGGTCCCCCACCGGGGACCTGTGGGGAGCAGTGGGGCTGCTGACCTGGGGATGGTGTCCCCGGCAGCCATGTGCTGGAGCAGGACTGGGGAGACGCCTGCTTTCTGGCCATCCAAAAGTGCCCCTGCAGAGCCCCGTCCCCATCGCTGAGCGTCCCCGTACCCATCGGCCTGAAGATGCTCAGGACCAAGCCCTTCCGATGGCGGGGAGCGGGGGGATCGCCAGGCGGGCAGGGGGGAGCATGGCAGGGGGATTCCCTGCAGGCAGAGCCTAAGCTGCTGCTGAACATCGAGAGGCCACCGGAATGCCCAGGGCTGGGGACACAGGTGACGGGGGCACTCCCTGCCTGCTTCAGGGGGCGAGAGGGGGGGATTACCAGCACCTCGGGTTTCTACTGCGAGCGGGCAGCCCAGCGCCTGCCGCAGATGATGCCCTGCCCTGTGCCAGCCTCCGCTCCCGGGTCCCGCGCCGTGGGTGCACAGCTCTGCGGAGGGGACCCCCGCGCCCTGCCCTGCTCCCCGGGGCGGAGGAGGTGCAGCCCCCGTGGCGGGGAGGCTTCGGGGAGAGGGACTCCCCTACAGCCAGCCCGGGTCCCGGCAGCAGCCCGGGCTGTGGGTGCTGGCACGGCAGCTCGCTGCTCATCCCGGGATGCCGGTGCCTGGCTTCCCCGCTCATCCCGGCGTGCCGCTGCCCCCATCCCTGCTCACCCCCGCATGCCGACGCTCCGGGTGCCCGCTCCCCGGGTGCCGGGCCCCGGGTGCCTGCCGCGCCCCAGGGTGCTGATCCCTGTAATGCCCGGGGATGCCGGTACCCCGGGTTCCCGGGATGCCGGTGCCCCGGCCCTGCTGTTCCCGGGTTCCGGTCCCCGCGATGCCGGTGCCCGCCGCACCCCGGGTGCCGGAGACCCGGGTCCCCGCGATGCCGGTGCCCGCCGCACCCCGGGTGCCGGAGACCCGGGTCCCCGCGATGCCGGTGCCCGCCGCACCCCGGGTGCCGGAGCCCGGCCCCGCGCCGCCGCTCACCTGCTTCGGCGCCGCCCCCGCCGCAGCGTGCGCGCCCGGCGCGGAGCCGCGGAGCCCTGCGGGGCCGGCGGCGGCGGCAGCTCCGCGGGGCCGGAGGGGGGGTCCCGCCTGCCGCCCCTCCCGGGGGTGCCGCCCCCCGGCCCGCCCGCCCGGAGCCGCGGGTGGGCGCGGGGAGGCGAGGCCGCCCCCGGTCCCCGGCGGCGCGGTGGGGCCGGGGCTGCACCGACCCCCGGGTCCTCTGGGGCAGCTGCCGACCTCTGTGCAGGGGAGAGGGCTGGGGATGGCCGGGGATGGAGAGCCCACCCCGTCCCCCGGGGAAGCCCACCGGGACCAAAAGACAAGGCACCCGATTTTGGCCAAACCGGCTGGCGGGTCGCGCAGCTCCAGTGCGAGGCAGGAGGTTTCCCCTGCGAAGGCAGCACTGCAGCAGCCGTGCGGGGCCCAGCTGGGGCTGGCAACAGGACGGGAAACCTGGGCGAGGTGTGGGTATGCCTGTCCCGGTCGACTTACCTGCTGGAAGCACCGGTAGCAGCCGGGAGAGCCTGCGGGATGGCTGGTGGGAGCTGCGGTGGGAGTACGGGCCTCGTCTCGCCCTGGCCTACCTCAGCTCTTTGCAAAGCCACCCAAGTGGGGAGCGCTGCCCTTGGGGGGGCTGAGCTCCTGGAGCTACACGGGGTGCAGAGTGCTGTCCTGTGCTGCGGGTGTTCAGGCCGAGCAGGGCCCCAGCAGCGGTGCTGCCCTGCACCGGCCAGATGATGCACCTCCACCCTCGCAGTTGCCCTCCGTGCAGTCCAGCTCCATCTTCTTTCTTGGGACAGGGGGTGCGTAGGGCTCCAGGGCAGCCCCCCAGGGAAGAGTTCCTCCAGCTTGCTGAGCTTCCCACTGTCTCTTTAAAGGCTCATCATGAGGTGGGCGAAGGCAGAGAGTCCCAGGCACGGCCCACACTGTGCTTCAGGTCAGCAAGCTGCCACTGCCACCCAGGGCCATCCCCATGCAGCCCGGGGACCTCTGCGAGCACACCAACTCCCCCAGAAGTCATCTGCCAGAGCAGAGAGATGGGAAAGAGTGGATGGGAGATCTTCCCAGGATGACGGCTGGGGCTGCATGTCCGCGCAGCAATGTCTCATTGCTCCAGCAGCCGGCACAGAGCAGCCGTGTCAGACAGGCGGCTGCCATGGGGTGAGAATTCCAACCACCCTCCACATCGGATCCCTCAGGCTTGCTGATTCCAGCCCGAGGGGCTGGTGCCTGTGGGCACTCAACCTTCTCCGGGTTCGCACGCGGCCAGCTGAGAGCTCTTTTTGGTGGTGAGCATCCTTCCCCCTGCCCGCCTGCCCACCTCCTGCGGCCGCGTGTTCTGCCAGCCCCGTCCCTGCGCCAGGCAGTGCTCTCTGTGGTGGGGCCATCAGTGTGTTTCCGTGTGTGTGATGTGTCAGACCGTGTGTGCTGTGCGCTTGTTTACATGGGAAGGAGGCAGCGGAGGGAGGGGGAAGGGACGACTTGGAGGGAGGCTTCAGGAAAGAAAAAAAAAACAAACTGAGGAGAAAAAAAAAAAAAACTGAGGGAAATTCCTCTGTTCTATGACATGAAGCAAAAAGCATTTATTTTTACGGCAATTAGGGATGGCTGAGCATCCCTGGAAGCTGCAAGATAAAGCTGCCCAGTGTTGTGTGTTCTGGGCACTTGCAGCAGACAGTGGGTGCTGAGCCCCAGCAGGGTGCAGCCTACGGGGTGGGAGGAGAGCTGGCTCTCACATGGGGTTTTCTCCACCTGTCACAGATATCCTGTGACTGAGGTGAATTTTCCTTTCCTTTCTGAAAATATTTCTCAGCCAGTCATTTTTCAATGGCGTCAAGAAGGAGCTGTGCCTTGGGGGCCACGCAGGCACTGCAAGGGTGCCCACTCCATCTGGCCCTTTGTCTCTGCACTAGAGTCTTATTTACGTACCAACACAGGGCAGACCTGAGCCCTGTACCCCCCAAAACCAGCTCTCCCAGCACTGGGAGGTTTGCTGAGTGTCCCCTGGGCTGTGCGAAGGAGCAGAAGCATAAGTGGGAAGCGAGGCAGGGAGCTTACAGGGCTCTGCCTGTAATGCTGGAGGGGCCACCCTGGGAAGGGGCTGGGGAGACGGGGAGGAGAGGCGCCTCCGTGCCTCCTACAGCAGCTCAGAGCCCTGTCTGGAAGCAGTGGTGGGAGAGCAAAGTTCACCTCCCAGGCTGCAGATGCCCCATATAGGCTTGTGCTGGCATCACAGCATCCTTCAGAAGGGACTTGGCTGCAGCATCAATGGTACCCGAGGTGAATTTTCCCTTTGCCGCACAAGCTCAGATGCAAAAGGCCTGACTCTCCCATTAGCCGACCAGACTTTTTGGCCTGACTTCAAGCTGACACTGGCAAGCCATTGCAGGAAAGGGACACTCCCATTTTAAGGCTCTTTCCCAGCAAACTGAGGTTCAGAGGCCCTTTCTCGGTGCAGCTGGGTTTGCAGCCGCAGTGGGAGGGCACAGCTCCCCACGGCACAGGCCAGCCCCGCGCCTCTGCCACGGCTCCTGAACTAACTGGCAGTGATGTGGAGATGGGAACAGGCAGAAAATCAGGTCAGCTGGAAACGCCTCGCCAACTCTTCCTTTCACGTCTCCCCCCATCTTCCTCTCCTGGGGAAGGAAGGTCTCCTCCCGCCAAAGCCCAGGGGGGATTATGTCGATAACCACATGGTAAATCCTCCACACGGGGACGGGGGGTGAAACCTCTTGCCATGGTCTCTTCTGCAGTCTGGAAGCAAATCACAGAGGCAGGGTGAGTCTGACGCCAGCAGCCATTTCAGTACTGCAGTGAGTCATCCCGAAAGGCGCTCAGCTTGTGGCAGCTCCCTTCCTTTCTTCTTTCTGCCTTTTTTTTTTTTTAATAGCTGATGTAGCAATAAATTAAAAAATAGGGGAAAATATATGAATATAGCATGTCTGCAGAGCTCCTTTAATTAAAAGAAAAGTCTTCAAGCACTTTTCAACCCCTTGGACATCCGCTGTGAAAGGCCGGCGCCGCTGGGTACCTGCCACGTGGGAGGGTGGGACAGAGTGGGGCGAGCGCTCGCACACCTGCGGGTGCGGGGGGATTGGCGGAGCTGGCTGCGACGGGGGCTGATTAATGCCAGGGACACAAACACAAAGCATTTCACAAATAGTCCTTTCCAGAGGGAAAGAGCTAAATTAGGGCAGACGCAAAAGCCTACTCTTGCATTTCTCAGTGGCAAAGACGTTTGGGCTTCCCTTAATACTCTTTTTTCCTGGTGGTTTCTGCACTCACTGGTGTGTTTGTGTCCCCCCCGGCCTCCCACAAGCTCTGGGAGGGGGGTTGCTCCAGCTGGAAGGGTTTGGGCTTCTCCTTCCCATGCCATTGCCTGTCCCCCTTCCCGTGCCATCGGCCATCCCCTTGCCTCTCCCTGGAGCCAGCCCACAGGGTGGTGGGGAGGGAAAGCAGAGCCGTGACGGCAGCATCCTCTGAGCAGGAGGAGGGGAATGGGCACCATCAGCTCTGGGCATCCCATTCCTACAGCCCCCATCTTCCTCCCAGAGCCACGGGGGGTCTGTAGGTGCTGCTGACAGGGTGATATCAGCCTGCTCCATGCTGGAAATTATTTAACCAACCTCCTTCACACTCTGGAGCCCTTGGATGTGCCCCTGGCATCCAGCCCCCTGCAGCAAGGTGACTGTGTTGCCATCCATCTGCAGGTACAGGACAGGCGTTGGTGTATTGCCTGGTGATGGCCCACAGCTCTGACAGCCTGAAACTTTTCTGGCTTGGAGTTTTACCGAGCCCACTGGGTGCCTAAGCCAGGAAAGGTTAATGAACGTTTGCTGAACTTGCTGGAGACCTTGGCTTGCAGTTGGGCTCTGAAGCTGTAACCAGAAACGTGAGAAAATTCAGAGAGTTGTAATGCAGCAGTGGCTATTTTTTATATAGATGGGGAACCTCTGGAGAGGGAGCAGGGAGATGCTGCAGTGTAAGGTCAGGCACTTCAGAGCAATGATTTACTGTCCAGAGAGTTTCCACATGCCCCCATCTTATATCAACTTGTATCGCCTCCATCTTATAGCAACTTGCAATCTCCTGTGCGCTGCATGCCCCATCCCCTCCCTCCACTCTGTCTCTGCCCCCAGATTGTTTCACTGCTCTCCAACACCCAGGACACATCCCCAAAGTCAAATTTAACAAAGTCAAGGGCTGTTCCCAGGCTCATCGTTAATCTGCTGGAGCACCTTGGGCCAGGGCTTCCTGCAGGCCAGGCAGCCCTCTCCAGACTGTTCCCAGCAGGGGTACGAGCCGCTGCGGGCAGGGATGCTGCCAGATGAGCAGGCAGCGTGGTGTTAGAGAAGAGGTTAATGGCAGGGACTTGGTCTGTTCCCTGCCACCTGGTTTTAGTGCCAGAGTCAACCCAGGAACATTTAATTTACTGGTATAGACAAAGCCACAGCAACTAATCACCATCCCCAGGATCACACAGGCAGCACAGGCTCTCTGCTTGCTTCCTCCACCAGGTGAGAAACAGGTGAAGATGGAAGCGCAAATTTCGTTGTAATTAAATCTTACAATATTGTAGGTCAAACCATGCGAGTAACCAAGAGTGCAGCCCAGCCTTTGACTCTGTGCAGGCTCATGCGGTGCAGATGCTTTCCCGGTACTTCGCTTTCCATAACTGTCCATGGCCACAGCCACGGCCACGGAGGAGCTCCTGTGATCCCTGACCCCCCCCGGTACGGCTGGGCAGGATGGAGCAGGGAGCCCTGGGCACGGTGATGCCACACAGGTAGTAGCTGTGCTGGGACGGGGCTGAGCATGGCTTGGCAAGGGCTGGGGAATGCAGCCAGCCCGGGCTCTTTGCTTCCACTGTGGGTGCCACATGGCAGAAAGTTTCACCCGTACTGAAAATCCTGGCAACTCAGGCCTCCAGAAATAGCGCTGCCTTATAAATTAGTATTTACTGGAGACAAGCTAGAAATCAGTCTCTCCATGCAATAAGGGGTCAGGATAAAGGGAGATGCTGCTTCCCTGAGATCGTTGATCCTGCGGATACTTTTATCACGAAGCAAACACAGGCGAGGGGCTGGGACCAGCAGGAGCAGGGGCAGCAAACCTGCCCTGGGGCTCTGCCTCTCCACCAGAGCTGGGGACGGAGAGCAGTCCCTGGGTTTGGGCCCCTTCGGTCCCTGCCTGGCTGTGATGACACATCTAGAAATTTCAAGCCAAAACTATGAATTGCTGATGAATGTCACTATTGTTATTTTGCAGGTGGAAGTGCCTGGTGGTTTGAGGCTCTTGTTGGGCGCCTGGCCCCATTGCAGCTCTGCCTCCAGCTGCCTCTGTGCTGGCAGAGGTGTGAGCGCAGAAGCAATTACAGCTGGAGATTAATGGGGCATGGGCTGAGGGGAAGAGACTCTCCCTTCTCTGCAGGGATGCTGTCTTCTGGGCTCTCTGCAGGAGGTTTTGGCAGTGCTGGGGATGGTGAGACGGGCTCTGGTGGCAGAGGGTCTTCAGGTCTCGAGGCTCTGAAGGATGCTGGGGGACTTGCTGGCTCCCTCCATCCCATCTCTGCCTCTCCCACCTGCAGACATCACCCCTGCGAGGGCAGGACAACTCAGTCCAAGGAGGATGACTTGAGGCTGATGGAGCTACAGCATCGTTGATCCACCCCACAAGATGCTGGAGCACTGGGGAGCAGGGTGGCTCTGGGGCCCAGACTGGCACGGGACCCACTGGCCCAGGACTGGGGACTCACTGACAGCCCAGGAAGGCTGCAGAGCCACGGCAGAGGGAGCAGGGCTGTCTGACAGCTCCTCAGCCTCCTGATAGATATTCCTTCACCGCTGCATGGAGAATCACCGCTCTGTCTTCATGTCAGAGCCCAGATTTTGCAACAGCAGCTATGTTTTTTTCCCTGCCATACATCTGGCCTGGCTGCCTGTCACCATATTTTTGTAGTTTTGAGTTTGTTTTACTGTGACTCTTTGAGCAAGTGGCAGAGGAGCAGCCAGGGATGCAGGGGCAGACCCAAGGACGAGAGCTCACTGGCAGAACCTGCCTGGTTTGGGAGAGGCACAGGCACTTGCTTCTGCAAAATGCACACAGGATCCCACGCTTCATCGCCTCCCTCCACCAGCATTGCGATGTTGAGGGCACCCCTCACTCTTTCACTGATTTATAGAGTTCAGGGCTTGCCTTTTTTAGGTAGATTCAAGTACCAAGAGAGGACACATCTACCTTCTTTCCAAAGTCTTGGAGCAGTGGAAGAAGCATTTGCATCCCAAGGAAATAGCCATTGGTAGACAGCCCACGCTGGGATGCAGCGTGGCATCCAGGCAGAAGCCCTGTTTGCCTGGGCCCTGGAAGGAACCTCCCAGTGACATTTCAGAAAAACATTTTTCTATTTTTAGTGGCCATAGTGCACAGAGCCAGGGAGTCGGTACGTGAGTCCCGTGCGCTGGCCCAGCCCTGTGCTAGAGACGGGGGCTAATGTGAAAAGCAGTCATGCATCTCTGAGGATGCTTGGAGCCACAGCAGGCTGCCCTGGGCTCATTAACACGATTGAGTCACAGGAGCTCTTGAAGCAGAAAGGTATTTGGGCAATGGCCCGCTGCCTGGTTTTGGTCTCCGCTCGGTCTGGCTCCAGCCGTTACTGGGACCAGGGCTTTTCTCTGATTTGCACCATATCTCTGGTTTGCGCCCTGAAGGTCCAAACCTCTCCATTTGCCTGCCTGTGCAAGAACACGACACAGCGGTCTGCAATGCTGTGCTGCTTTAGCCCATCTCTCCCTGATTAATGTGAAACCCGGCTTCATGAATCATTCATGAAGCTTTATTTAGTATAATAATTTCTGATATCCAGTGCCTGGGAATAGCATTTTGGGACAGACCATTTGCGACCAGTGAACTCCAGAAATAATGAGATGACGTTTATCCCGTCTGAACCAGGAACATACAGAAGGGGAGGGAGAGGGGTGAAGCAGCCGTGCCTCCTTCAGAGGGAATCACAGGTTGCTCTCTAATTAGCCAAATGTGTAAAAGCTAAATATTGACATAGCTTTGCGGTTCCCTGTGTCTTGCAATCACATTGCATGTTATTAACCTACATAGTTGTTGGGGAAAGGAGCATCCGTATGTGCCTTGGCACGGGCAGGGCTGAAAAGGCAGGAATTCCCCTGGGCGATGCTGCTGGTGCTAGCGGGGAGATGGTGCTGGGACCCAAAGGAGCAGGGAAATGGATTCCCCTCTGCAGCTGGAGCTGTGGAGTAGCAGGAGCTCATCTGGGCTGCCCTATAGCACAAATAGCCCACCCTCCTCCTCCTCAACATTTTGCTATGGGGAGGCACTGGTTTCAGCTGGGGGGGTCTCTCTGCAGGCGAGGACCCCATTTGGGAGGGGGTGTGCAGGTACCCTGGTGCCTGTGCTTGGTGGATTTGGGGGTGATGGTGAGTTTATGACCCTGACCTTGCCAGAGCAGGTGTGTGGGCCGTGACGTGGGACCTGTGCCACAGGTTGGTGCGTGATCAGGGGCTGTTGCAGGGCAGGCGCCTATGGGAGGTGCTTTGCTCGCTGCTGGTGTTTTCCTCTCTGCAAACTGCTTCGTGTGAGTCTTCAAGTGCTTCGTCAGAGCCTTTGCCAGAGCTGTTATTTGCGTAACATCCCAGCTCCTTGGCTGAATGCAGACATCAGCCTGCCTGAGGGACTGTGGTTCTGGCCCCAGTGCTGAGACCTGGGGCTGTGGAGAGGGCATAGGAGAGGAAGCCGTGCCCCAGCCCTGCCTGCTCCACTGCCAGCCTCCTGCTGAGCTCTCACACGTGCCTCCCTGCGCCTTACTGCAGAGGACAGAGGGTTCTGTCTCCTCTGCTCTCTTTCTGCATGAGGACAAGGTACTGCTGGCATGCAGGGATCTCCCCAACTACAGGGTGCTGCCAGTGCCTCGGTTTTTTGCCTTCCTTTCATTTTGGTTCCCTGGCTCTGGGAAGCCCTTCCAGCATCTGACAGGCTTCCTGGGTGCACAACCTGCGTGCCTGCAGCAGAGAGCAGTCTGGTGAGGATGCCTGGTGGGATGAAGAGGGGGATGGAGCCAAGCAGCTTGGCACAGTTCTGCTGCCTCTTGGCCACCATGGGGCACACAGAGCTGTTTCTGCACCAGATCAAAGGGCTTCAGCACAAGCGACTTGCAAGGCTTGGCAGCACTTTAGGCAGGAGAGAAATTGCAGTGGGCTGCTCTGGCATCCCTCGACCCCAGTCCCATCCCGTGCCAGACCCCACTGCTCTGGGCTCCCCACCACACTGGGGGCTGAGTGTGGTGCACAGCCGGGGTGATGCACTGGAGCCAGAGAGAAGGGACGGCTTCCACCCTGGTTGTCGCAAAGCCTTCCCGGTGGCAAACACAGCCTCCCTCTACCATGTAATCCCAGGACATGGCTCCCCCCCTGCCCTCCCAGCACCACGGTAGGTGGTGCTGTGTGTTCCCCTCGCTGTGTTTGGGGAGGGTGGGAGGGCACCGGGAAGGGTCACTGGTGCAGCCTGGACAGGCGAGCCAAGGCAAGTTCATGGCAAGACTCCCGAGCAGGAAAAAGGCATCCAGGTGCCTTCAGAAAGAAAATGCTGGAGGGCATCAGCTGGTGTGAGACAGCTCTGGCCCTGACCACCTCTCCCTGTGGATGAAGGGTGACTTGGTCCAGGTGAGGAGCTGGGTTGATCTAAATCATCTCACAGGAAAAAGCAGAGACTGAACTCATACATCTATTGACCTTCAGCAGTGTGAGGATGGTTTATTTTTCTGCAGAGGTGGGGACCAGATTATTTTTCATTGTATGGTGGGGACCAGAACAGTATTGACTCATTTTCCCACCTGCAAGACTGCTGCTTCTCTGCAGAGGAGATGAGGGCTGTGGGTAGCACCCAGCCATGGGCAGAGCTGCTGCCGAGTAGATCTGCTCAGCCCAGGGTGTTTTCTCCTCTGGATTTGATGTGATTGCGGTGTCCTGCTGGGACTACAGCTTCCCACTCCTGGGCCAGGCTAGTTAAATAACCCTCCCTTTTCAGAGTTTTCCAAAGCTGCAGTCATTCTTATTAGGCTGGTTCAAATCGTCTCTTGAAAAGGTCTCGCATCCCTCTTGAGCACAAAACTGTTCTGTATTCAGACCCCGATCACCCAGTCTCCTGAGCCAGGGCATAAAAGATGCAGGGAGAAGGCTCCAAGAAAATATTAAAAGCTGTTCAGGTGTGCAAGGGGAGTGCTGTGAGGGAGACCTTACTTCTCCCTGGCTCCATCTTGGAGTGGACCAAAGTGCATTTCAGTGTGGAGCAAGGCTACCTCCGCGATGCCGATAGTTCCCTGAGGAGACACTGTGGATCCCATCCCCTGGGATGTCAGGGAGTGTTGGATGTTTCCTTTGGGATTGGTCCCAGAGTGACTGGTCCCAACCCCCCTTTTTTGAGGTAAGATGGACTAAGTCAGACAAAAGGAGCTGAATGGCCATCGGGCTGTGCGGTGCCACGAGAGGCACCCCATGCCTGGAGCTCTGTGCTTAATCACACCAATTAGCAATTTAATCTTGTTAACAAACCAAGATAATTGCAGCATTATCAAATTAGCCAGCTGTATGGAAATGCCTGCTTAATAGCTGATAATAGCTGGTCCTGCTGCAGGAGGGAGGGCTGTGATCTGTGACTGATGACCAGCTGGAGGTGGAATCAGCTTCTCTGCCCTCGGCCGCTGTGCCAGCCCAGGCT
The DNA here is from genome assembly GCA_034008185.1 of Gorsachius magnificus. NCBI lineage: Eukaryota > Metazoa > Chordata > Aves > Pelecaniformes > Ardeidae > Gorsachius > Gorsachius magnificus. The sequence continues at coordinate 15,584,976 of CM067091.1, forward strand.
GCCCTGGTGCGGGGATGGCTGGGGGAGCGCTGGGGCTCTGCCCTTGTCACCGCACAGCTTGTGTGGCACAGTGCTTCCCGCTCAGAGGGGTGTGCTAGTGCTGTAAGGGTGGCAGAGAGAGTTTTTTCCCAACAGGACCCTGCTGCACACGCTTCCTCCTGCTGATGTTTCTCAGCATTTCCTGGATTTTTGGCCCCGGCACTCAGCTGTACAAGAGTTGCAAGAACCCCCTAGAGCTGTGGCTTTGTGCCCTGCCTCAAAGCTTTCCCAGGCAATTCTCTTCAGCTGAATTCCTCCTGCCCCCTTCCTCCCCCGGCTCAGGTTTGGTGAGTGGTGAAGGGCTCAGCACCACTTGGGGTTTGGGTCTGTGTAAGCCCCCTCCTCTGCCCTCCAGATGTGCCCCCAGCGGGATACCCACGGGGGCCACCCCCTGGGCAGGCAGGGTCGTCCCCCCTGCCCATCTCGGACTGTGCCTGGGGACACACACACTGCTCTCCAGGGCCCCCACAGCCTGCCGGGAGAGGCCCCCAAGGTGTCTCATCATGATTCATTCCCGCCCCTTCCCATTGCCCTCTCCAGTTTTTGTATGCCTCTGGATGGATTTGTTCCCCCAGGCCAGCCCCTAACCCCCCTCTGGGTGTGCAGCCAGACTGATTTCATCATCTTTCCCAGGCAGAAATTGTGGGGTGCAAGCAGCAGTGGGGGCACGTGCCAGGACGAGCCTGGAGAGAGGCAGGAGGAGGTGGGGAAAGGAGATGCACGTCACAAGCATCCCTGGGAAAAAGCTCTTTTATTTGTTAGAACAGCAGTGGGGAAGCAGAGGGAGCGGGCAGCAGGCAGCACGTAGCACTGCATGGCAGCTCTCAGTGGGGTGGTTCTGGAGCTGAAGTGGTCTCTGAGCGTGGGCTGGTGGCCGTCCCCATCCTCCCGGGGGCTAGCATTGGGCAGGACGAGCCTTAGCAAAGTGCGGGCAGCTGCTGGTGCCGGGGTGGCACGGGGATGCTGAGAAGGCCCTGGGTCTGTCCTGGGAGCAGGAGCTCATACTGGGGAAAGGAAGAGAAAACAAGAGGTTGGGTCCGGTGCTCAGCGTAACCCCAAGCCCACATGTTTGGCCATCAGTCCCCCCACCAGCCTGACAGTGGAAGGCTCCAGCAGCTGGACACAGCTCCCAGCCCAGAGCCACCGTCACCAGATTCCCCTCTGCTACCTGGGGAGGTGGGCACAGGTGGGGGCGTTTCCAAGACCCTACCGTAGACGAGGGGGGGGGAAGATGGGGGCGAGATGCATCTCCTCCCGCAGGAAGACTGGCAGCACTTCTTGGGCCGTGGACACTGCCGGTCAGTGTTGCATGCATTCGGTGGGTTGGGGATCGCGCAGGTGAAGCGGACGTGTGGGCAGGACCAGGCGCTGCCTGCAAGAGGAGGGAGGTGTTTGCTCCAGGCTGCCAGCAGCTGGGGTCCCTGTGGAGATGCTCCCCACCAAATGCCCCTCTCCTCTCTTCTCCCATCCCACAGGATCCCTGCAAACACTGCTCCTTCCAGCTTTTCCTTCCTGTACCTTATCCTAGGACATCTCATACCTGTCGGCAGCTCTGTGCAGAGGATGAGCATCCCGGCCAGGAGGAGGGCGGCCACCAACTTCATGCTGCTGTGTCTCTGAGAGGCGTGAGTGTGGAGAGCTGGGGGATGCCAACATTTAAACCCTTGGGGAGGATGGCGGTGGGGAATGGGGCGGGGCACATGCCAATGTTTGTGCCTTTTTCCTCTGCTGTTGCATTGTGTTTCCTGGAAGCCTTTTGCACAAGATACAAACAGGATTGTTCAATTGCTCAAAAAGAAGTTATTCCATTGCACAACTGTTCCCTGCATCCGCACCTGGGGCTGAGGGACAAGGCAGGAGGAGATGGTCCCAAACAGGCTGGAGGCAGCAGAGCTGCTCTCTCCTGGCTGTGCTTCACCAGGAGAAACCATCATGGTGACCATGCTGTGTTCCCTGCTGGGGTCTGTTACATGGGTTTCCCTCGGTACCCTGCTTCCATGTGGGCCCACAAACCAAACCTACCGCACGATCCAGATCAGCAACAGCCCAGAGCATGGGGCTCTCCGTGTCTTGCCAGGGATGATCCTCTGAGGTTTTCCCAGGAGAAACCTGCCCCAGCCCCAAACCCTCCTGGCTCCTGCCCTGCAGGTGGTGTAAGCTAGCGTGGGGAAAACAGCTTTGGCTCAGCCGAGGGTGAGCTTTCCCAAGCTCAGGGGTGTGTGTGGGGGGGTGTCACGTGAAATCCAGCATCTTCTCTGGGTGGCCGCTGCCATGCGGGAAGCAGGTTGGTGCTGGAAGAAAGTGTGTGGCCTCCCCGGGGTAGGAGTGTTGGCTCCAATGCAGCCCCAGTGTTGGCCAAAGATCCCTGGCGTGACTGAGCCCTAACTCTTGATGGCTGCCGGGGTAAGGGGCTGTAGTCCTTGCTCAGGGGGCAAAGAGCTGGCCAGCCTTCAGGCCTCCATCTTCTCCCTCACAAGGAGATTGTACCCCCCCTCCGGGCAAAGCTGTTTTCTTTAGGTGCTCTTGGGCAATGGGAAATTACTCCATTTCCCACCAGTGGGGTCAATGTCCCCCTCCACTTGTTTAACAGGTTCCTGGAGCCTTCCCTTGGGATTTCTGGGGCTGGCAGGAGCCCAGGCTGTGCTGGAAATGGGCGCTGGGAATGTCCTGGGAGGGGAAGGCACCCCACAGCCAAACACCCTGTGCTCCTGCAAAGGGCAGGCCAGGGCAGCCCCTGATTTCGCAACGGGGCAGGGCGAGGAGCAGCAAAAGCCCAGGCATTGCCCCTACCATGAGCCCCCGCCACTGCTCTGGCCCAGCCCCTGGAGCCCCCTCTTTCCATCCAGGCCATGGTGGGCATCTCACCGTGGCTTTCCCTGCTCACGCTTCCCTTCTCGTGCCACGATGTGCCACGTTAACTGGACCTAACTTACTGGATATCTGTTAATTATTGTCCAGTTGCCTTAATGATTCTGTGGCTGCATTTAGCTCTTTGTAAAGTCATTGATTAAATAACCATGAGAGGATTTAGCCAACCCAGATAGACTTTCTGGGCCATCCACTAAAAATTTAGCACCTTCAATGAGAAATAGAGGCATTGGGTTAATTTTTAAGCAATCCTTTGGTGTTCAGCTGCTGCCAGGGCTGGAGAGGACAGTGCTGTGCTCCCGGCTGGTGCCAGGATGTGGCCGAGGTGGTGCTCGGGGCCGAACCTCCAAAAGAGGAGAAAACACCATGAAGCAAGGCTTTGATTCAGCTGCAGAGAAGCTGGGGGGGCAGGGGGGCAGAAATCCACCTGAAGGACTTCTGATAGTGCTTTATCCATAGCAGGTCCCTCGGGGAACAGTCTAACATCTGCTTCTATCGCAAACTCCCCGCCTGCAGCCCCAGTGTTGCGTTCTGCTGCGTGCGCAGCACCCACGGCCCCAGGGTCCCTCAGAGCCATCCCCAGCCCACCCCGCTCATGCTCTCCTCCCTGCAGAGCCCATTGTGAGCCTCCTCCCCGGCAGCGAGGTCTGAGCTGCGCAACGCCGGGCATGCTGCCGGTCGATGCTGCAATTTCCCAGCCAGGTGTATTGGGTTTGTGTGGCAAGGTCTTGGTAGTGGGGCCCTACAGGGGTGGCTTCTGTGAGAAGCTGCTAGAAATTTTCCCCGTGTCCGCCGCTGGCCAGGGCCAAGCCAATCAGTGACAGTGGAAGCGCCTCTGTGATAGCATATTGGAGAACAAAAAAACCCAGTTGTGTCTCAGTAGCCGGAGAGAGAAAAGAAGTGAGAGGATGCAAGAGAAAACAGCCCTGCAGACACCAAGGTCAGTGAAGAAGGAGGGGAGGAGGTGCTCCATGCGCCGGAGCAGAGATTCCCCTGCAGCTCGGGCTGTCCTCCTTCAGCCCATGGAGGTCCACGGTGGAGCAGATCTCCACCTGTAGCCCATGGAGGACCCCACGCCAGAGCGGGTGGATGCCCAAAGGAAGGAGGCTGTGACCCCGCCAGGGAAGCCTGCGCCAGATCAGGTTCCTGGCAAGACTTTGCAGAGCCGTGGGGGGAGGAGGCCACACTGAAGCAGGTTTTGCTGGCAGAACTTGTGACCCCGCAGGGGACCCACGCTGGAGCAGTCTGCTCCTGAGGGACTGCACCCTGTGGAAATTACGGACCCATGCTGGAGCAGTGTGTGAAGAACTGTAGCCCGTGGGAAGGACTCATGTTGGGGAAGTTTGTGGAGGACTGTCTCCTGTGAGAGGGACCCCAGGCATGAGCAGGGGAAGAGTCCTCTCCCGAGGAAGAAGAGGCGGCAGAGACAACGTGTGATGAACTGACCCCAAGCCCCATTCCCATCCCCCTGTGCCGCTGGGGGGGAGTGTGCAGAGAAACTGGGAGTGAAGGTGAGCCCAGGAAGAAGGGAGGGTGGGGGGAAGGTTTTTAAGATCCAGCAGTTTTTTCTCCTCTCCTTCTCTGATTTTGATTGATAATAAATTAATTTTATCAAGTTGAGTCTGTTTTGCCCATGATGGTAACTGATAAAATGATCTCTCCCTGTCCTTATCTCAACCCACGAGCCTTTTGATTTACTTTTCTCTCCTCTGTCAGGTTAGAGGGGAGTGATAGAGTGGCTTTGGTGGGCGCCTGGCGTCCAGCCAGGGTCAAACCACCACACCAGTCCAGGGCTCTCCGCTTTGTTTTACCCAGGGATGGCCAGGAGGGAGGCCAGCAGCCCCCGGACCCCCAGCTCGGGGCTTGACCGTGGCCAAGCCCTGGCCTCGCGGGTGCACAAAGCACCCCAGGGACACCTTGGCTCCCCCCCCCCTTGCCCGCCCCCCGCCCCCCCCCCCCCCCCCCCCGGCGATGCAAGGCTTTCAGCCAAGCTCCGTCCAGTCCCTCCATCCCCAGCTCACGGGATGCTCCGCTCGCACCCGCAGCGGGTCCGCGGCCTGGGGGGGGGCCCGGGAGAAGGGGGCGGGGAGGGCCCGGCCCGGCGCAGCCTCATTAGCGCTGGTGTCTGGTGCCATCTAGTGCAAGGCGTTAATGAGGCGCTGCAGGACCGCGCAGGACCAGCTGCCACCCACAGCCTGTCCCGGGGGTGCTTCCCCCAAAGCCCACCTCAGCTGATGCCCAGCTCCTGCTGCCCTTCCCTGTGCCTCCCCTCTCACGCTTCCCCCCCACCACCACACACACACCCGGTGATTTTCCCTCCCCGAGGCCACACCGTGCTGCCAGTCCTGGTCGAGCTGCTCCGTCCCACAGTCAGCCCAGCTCCAGCAAGCACAGGCTCCAAAGCAAACACGGGGGACAGTGACACAGTGCCCGTGCCACGCTGGCTCCCTCCAGCCAAGGCTGCTCGGCAGCATCCTGGGATGCCCATGGAACAAGGATTTTCCTGAAGGATTTTTGGCCCCTGAGGACAGGGGCCCTTTGCAAAAGCCAGAGGCCCCTGTTCTGCCGCAGAGATGCCTCCGTGACCCTGCAGCCTAGCTGAAAGGAGAAGGACGCGTCCTACAAATCTTCAGGGTGTTTATTGTCAGGACAGAAATTTCCAGATATAAAAGAAGTGTTTAAAAATAGCACTACCCTGCTCTCAAAAGGAAATATATATATATATGTACACACATAGATATTTATAGAAAGAATTATTACCATTTTGCTATGTGATAAAAAAACGAAATACGATAATAACCAATTCCTAAACAATTCTGCCAAAACAGGGGCAAGGGGATCTGCCGATTCCTGCCACCTGCTTTCCCATGGGTGCATGCCTGGGCACCAAGGCGGGAGCCAGTGGGGTGAGCCAGATGGCACATATCCCCGTGCATTGCCCGCTGTGCCCGGCTCTCCCTGCCCCACCACTTGGCAGCAGACGCTGAGACGGCAGAAGCTCTCAGGGTGCCATCCCCGTAGGTTTTTATTCTCTTGCAAAGCAGCTTGTTGGGGGCTGGGGGGGGCTGTGCAGGGGCTGGTTCATCCCAGCCGCTTTGGGAAAAGGCCCGGTGTCACATCTCCTCATTCAACACCCAGCCTGCCCATGCAGACATCCCACCTCATCCCGGACCTGCCACTTCGGAGGAACGAGGCAACAGCAAAGGCTGAACCCCTTGGCTTTGCAGCAGGGGTTTTTGCTCAAGTTCTTTTTTGGTTTTTTTTTTTAGGATTTTTGGTTTTTTAACTACACTCTGCGTCCCCCTTGGGATTTTGTGATACAAGGACAAACACTGATGCTTTACAATAACCTAGCAATAACAAAGCCACGTAGCTACTGTACGTTGCTGTGCCCCATCTGAGTGCTGCAGCCCTCTGCAAGGATCACTTCTTGTTGGCAAGCTGCTTTTCCAAGTCTTCGAGTCTGGCCGTCATCTGAGCAAGTGAACGTGCTAAGGAAACAGCACGAGCCGGATGGGCTGGTGGGCAGAGGCCTTTGTCCCCTTGAAGGAGCCTGAAATTCTCCCCACTCCCATTTACCCATCCCTTCCTTCCCTGTGTGCAGTCTGTCCCCAGGCTGCCCTGTACCCCGGTAAGCCCGGGCATCACCCCAAAGGATATTTTTCTCGGTCAGGCTCTGCAGGATGGCCACGGTGTTCGTCTGGAACTGCACCAGTGCCTCGCACTCGCAGGGGCTGCGGATCTCCGTCTCCCCTTTGCCCTCCTCTGTGACCATGGGGGGGCAGTCAGAGGCATGGCCCCATGGCGCATGGCTCTCTCCTGCTCCCGCACGGCATGAGTTCCTTGTCCCTACAGCCACCCGCCAGGGCTGGACCTCAGCCTTGGGGCTCTCCCATTCTCACCTCTCTTTCCAGCCTTGCTCCTTTTCACCAGGCTGCGTCCCCGCTAGCCCAGCGAGCTTGCGGCCAGGCACCCCGCAGAGCTGCCCTGCATCTGTGCCCCACAGCGTGCCGAGGACAGCCAGCATGGAGCTTTGGTTCCCTTCGAGCCAGGGTGGCAGGGTGGGGACGCTGACCCCACATCTGCAGCCCCACAGGAGGATCCCAAGAGCACAGGGGGGCCCCAGCCTGCCCCAGGGCAGGGAGACCTTCACAGTAACCCCTCACCCTCCTCCTGCACCCAGCAGCAGCAGCAGCAGGAGCGCAGGTCTGGATGAGGGGACAGGCCATCCTCAGAGCTGGGGCAGCATCCCCCAAGGCAGGGTGCGACCTCAGATTCTGCTCGTGCAACAGCCCTGGGGCGGCCGCTCACACGCCATCCCTTTTGCATTGAAGCTCCCAGCTCCACCTCCTCCTTTTCCAATGCCTCCCTGAGACCCTCCTCTGCACCCTCCACAGCCTGGTGAGACCCAGACACCCCAGGCTCACATCAGCCCAGCTCGGCCCTGGGGTGCGAGACACAGGGTGACAGACACACAAACCACCCCAACAGCTCTGCAGGGAGAGGAGGGCTCCCCTGGCTCAGGGCCGAGCCCCCCGGTGGGGCCAGGGGCATCCACCTGGGCAGATGTTCAGCTTGAAGTTCTCCACGAGGTGGGTCATGGTGGTGAAGTCCACCGAGTAGGAGAAGTGCTGCTCCACTGGCTCAGAGGCGATCGCTCTCAGCTCCTCTTCCACAGCCTTGCCGACACCCACGGCAAACATGACAATCCCTGCACGGCAAGGACGGATCCTGAGTGCTGTGCCAGCCGCCCCACGTCAAGCAGCCCCAAGCCCAGAGGGAGCAAAGCCGAGGAGGCAGGATTTCCCCTGGGCTTCCCAAATGCACTGCAGGAATTTGGGAAGGACAGTCAGGAGCACAGCACCTCCTCTGCGGTGCAGGCTGCTGCATGAAGGATGCTGCTCAGAGCACCCTGCAACCACGGCAGAGGCATGTCTGCCCCGGGCGATGCCAGCGCCCCAAGGCTGGAAGCTGCAGCCTCCCCCAGAGCCAGCCACCCCGAGGAACCTGCTGGACATGCCCAAAGCACTGCAATTTGGGGTTCCACGGCCCCCCGCACCTGACTCCTTTGCTCTCCTGGCCCATTCAGAGATGTCATCCTGGGAGCGCCCATCCGTGAAGATAAGCCCGATTCTGGGCACGTTGTGGGAGAGAGGCCTGGCACCTTCCAGCTCAGAGAAGCTGTGCTCCACCATGTGCTTGAGGGCAAGGCCCGTCATGGTGCCTTTCTCCATGTACTCCACCTCCATCACCGCCTTCTTGATCTCGTCCGCGCTGTGGTACTTGTTGAGGGGAAACTCGGTGCGGACGCGGCTGGAGTACTGCACCAGCCCCACCCGCGTGCCGTGGGGGGACACCTCCAGCAGGTCCACGATGCGGTTCACAAACTGCTTCACCAGCTCAAAGTTCTGAGGCCGGACGCTCTTGGAGCCATCGATCACCATCACCAGGTCAACGTGCCCGGCCCTGCACACTGCAGGCACAGGGGGAAGGTGAGAAAATGCTGGAGGGCATCAGCTGGTGTGAGACAGCTCTGGCCCTGACCACCTCTCCCTGTGGATGAAGGGTGACTTGGTCCAGGTGAGGAGCTGGGTTGATCTAAATCATCTCACAGGAAAAAGCAGAGACTGAACTCATACATCTATTGACCTTCAGCAGTGTGAGGATGGTTTATTTTTCTGCAGAGGTGGGGACCAGATTATTTTTCATTGTATGGTGGGGACCAGAACAGTATTGACTCATTTTCCCACCTGCAAGACTGCTGCTTCTCTGCAGAGGAGATGAGGGCTGTGGGTAGCACCCAGCCATGGGCAGAGCTGCTGCCGAGTAGATCTGCTCAGCCCAGGGTGTTTTCTCCTCTGGATTTGATGTGATTGCGGTGTCCTGCTGGGACTACAGCTTCCCACTCCTGGGCCAGGCTAGTTAAATAACCCTCCCTTTTCAGAGTTTTCCAAAGCTGCAGTCATTCTTATTAGGCTGGTTCAAATCGTCTCTTGAAAAGGTCTCGCATCCCTCTTGAGCACAAAACTGTTCTGTATTCAGACCCCGATCACCCAGTCTCCTGAGCCAGGGCATAAAAGATGCAGGGAGAAGGCTCCAAGAAAATATTAAAAGCTGTTCAGGTGTGCAAGGGGAGTGCTGTGAGGGAGACCTTACTTCTCCCTGGCTCCATCTTGGAGTGGACCAAAGTGCATTTCAGTGTGGAGCAAGGCTACCTCCGCGATGCCGATAGTTCCCTGAGGAGACACTGTGGATCCCATCCCCTGGGATGTCAGGGAGTGTTGGATGTTTCCTTTGGGATTGGTCCCAGAGTGACTGGTCCCAACCCCCCTTTTTTGAGGTAAGATGGACTAAGTCAGACAAAAGGAGCTGAATGGCCATCGGGCTGTGCGGTGCCACGAGAGGCACCCCATGCCTGGAGCTCTGTGCTTAATCACACCAATTAGCAATTTAATCTTGTTAACAAACCAAGATAATTGCAGCATTATCAAATTAGCCAGCTGTATGGAAATGCCTGCTTAATAGCTGATAATAGCTGGTCCTGCTGCAGGAGGGAGGGCTGTGATCTGTGACTGATGACCAGCTGGAGGTGGAATCAGCTTCTCTGCCCTCGGCCGCTGTGCCAGCCCAGGCTGCCCTGGTGCGGGGATGGCTGGGGGAGCGCTGGGGCTCTGCCCTTGTCACCGCACAGCTTGTGTGGCACAGTGCTTCCCGCTCAGAGGGGTGTGCTAGTGCTGTAAGGGTGGCAGAGAGAGTTTTTTCCCAACAGGACCCTGCTGCACACGCTTCCTCCTGCTGATGTTTCTCAGCATTTCCTGGATTTTTGGCCCCGGCACTCAGCTGTACAAGAGTTGCAAGAACCCCCTAGAGCTGTGGCTTTGTGCCCTGCCTCAAAGCTTTCCCAGGCAATTCTCTTCAGCTGAATTCCTCCTGCCCCCTTCCTCCCCCGGCTCAGGTTTGGTGAGTGGTGAAGGGCTCAGCACCACTTGGGGTTTGGGTCTGTGTAAGCCCCCTCCTCTGCCCTCCAGATGTGCCCCCAGCGGGATACCCACAGGGAGGCTCTGCCTCCTGCACCCCCTGGGCAGGCAGGGTCAGTCCCCTCCTCCCCGCAGCCCTGCCCATCTCGGACTGTGCCTGGGGACACACACACTGCTCTCCAGGGCCCCCACAGCCTGCCGGGAGAGGCCCCCAAGGTGTCTCATCATGATTCATTCCCGCCCCTTCCCATTGCCCTCTCCAGTTTTTGTATGCCTCTGGATGGATTTGTTCCCCCAGGCCAGCCCCTAACCCCCCTCTGGGTGTGCAGCCAGACTGATTTCATCATCTTTCCCAGGCAGAAATTGTGGGGTGCAAGCAGCAGTGGGGGCACGTGCCAGGACGAGCCTGGAGAGAGGCAGGAGGAGGTGGGGAAAGGAGATGCACGTCACAAGCATCCCTGGGAAAAAGCTCTTTTATTTGTTAGAACAGCAGTGGGGAAGCAGAGGGAGCGGGCAGCAGGCAGCACGTAGCACTGCATGGCAGCTCTCAGTGGGGTGGTTCTGGAGCTGAAGTGGTCTCTGAGCGTGGGCTGGTGGCCGTCCCCATCCTCCCGGGGGCTAGCATTGGGCAGGACGAGCCTTAGCAAAGTGCGGGCAGCTGCTGGTGCCGGGGTGGCACGGGGATGCTGAGAAGGCCCTGGGTCTGTCCTGGGAGCAGGAGCTCATACTGGGGAAAGGAAGAGAAAACAAGAGGTTGGGTCCGGTGCTCAGCGTAACCCCAAGCCCACATGTTTGGCCATCAGTCCCCCCACCAGCCTGACAGTGGAAGGCTCCAGCAGCTGGACACAGCTCCCAGCCCAGAGCCACCGTCACCAGATACCCCCTGCTACCTGGGGAGGTGGGCACAGGTGGGGGCGTTTCCAAGACCCTACCGTAGACGAGGGGGGGGGAAGATGGGGGCGAGATGCATCTCCTCCCGCAGAAGGACTGGCAGCACTTCTTGGGCCGTGGACACTGCCAGTCAGTGTAGCATTTGTTCGGTGGGTTGAGCATTGCACAAGTGAAGCGGACGTGTGGGCAGGACCAGGCGCTGCCTGCAAGAGGAGGGAGGTGTTTGCTCCAGGCTGCCAGCAGCTGGGGTCCCTGTGGAGATGCTCCCCACCAAATGCCCCTCTCCTCTCTTCTCCCATCCCACAGGATCCCTGCAAACACTGCTCCTTCCAGCTTTTCCTTCCTGTACCTTATCCTAGGACATCTCATACCTGTCGGCAGCTCTGTGCAGAGGATGAGCATCCCGGCCAGGAGGAGGGCGGCCACCAACTTCATGCTGCTGTGTCTCTGAGAGGCGTGAGTGTGGAGAGCTGGGGGATGCCAACATTTAAACCCTTGGGGAGGATGGCGGTGGGGAATGGGGCGGGGCACATGCCAATGTTTGTGCCTTTTTCCTCTGCTGTTGCATTGTGTTTCCTGGAAGCCTTTTGCACAAGATACAAACAGGATTGTTCAATTGCTCAAAAAGAAGTTATTCCATTGCACAACTGTTCCCTGCATCCGCACCTGGGGCTGAGGGACAAGGCAGGAGGAGATGGTCCCAAACAGGCTGGAGGCAGCAGAGCTGCTCTCTCCTGGCTGTGCTTCACCAGGAGAAACCATCATGGTGACCATGCTGTGTTCCCTGCTGGGGTCTGTTACATGGGTTTCCCTCGGTACCCTGCTTCCATGTGGGCCCACAAACCAAACCTACCGCACGATCCAGATCAGCAACAGCCCAGAGCATGGGGCTCTCCGTGTCTTGCCAGGGATGATCCTCTGAGGTTTTCCCAGGAGAAACCTGCCCCAGCCCCAAACCCTCCTGGCTCCTGCCCTGCAGGTGGTGTAAGCTAGCGTGGGGAAAACAGCTTTGGCTCAGCCGAGGGTGAGCTTTCCCAAGCTCAGGGGTGTGTGTGGGGGGGTGTCACGTGAAATCCAGCATCTTCTCTGGGTGGCCGCTGCCATGCGGGAAGCAGGTTGGTGCTGGAAGAAAGTGTGTGGCCTCCCCGGGGTAGGAGTGTTGGCTCCAATGCAGCCCCAGTGTTGGCCAAAGATCCCTGGCGTGACTGAGCCCTAACTCTTGATGGCTGCCGGGGTAAGGGGCTGTAGTCCTTGCTCAGGGGGCAAAGAGCTGGCCAGCCTTCAGGCCTCCATCTTCTCCCTCACAAGGAGATTGTACCCCCCCTCCGGGCAAAGCTGTTTTCTTTAGGTGCTCTTGGGCAATGGGAAATTACTCCATTTCCCACCAGTGGGGTCAATGTCCCCCTCCACTTGTTTAACAGGTTCCTGGAGCCTTCCCTTGGGATTTCTGGGGCTGGCAGGAGCCCAGGCTGTGCTGGAAATGGGCGCTGGGAATGTCCTGGGAGGGGAAGGCACCCCACAGCCAAACACCCTGTGCTCCTGCAAAGGGCAGGCCAGGGCAGCCCCTGATTTCGCAACGGGGCAGGGCGAGGAGCAGCAAAAGCCCAGGCATTGCCCCTACCATGAGCCCCCGCCACTGCTCTGGCCCAGCCCCTGGAGCCCCCTCTTTCCATCCAGGCCATGGTGGGCATCTCACCGTGGCTTTCCCTGCTCACGCTTCCCTTCTCGTGCCACGATGTGCCACGTTAACTGGACCTAACTTACTGGATATCTGTTAATTATTGTCCAGTTGCCTTAATGATTCTGTGGCTGCATTTAGCTCTTTGTAAAGTCATTGATTAAATAACCATGAGAGGATTTAGCCAACCCAGATAGACTTTCTGGGCCATCCACTAAAAATTTAGCACCTTCAATGAGAAATAGAGGCATTGGGTTAATTTTTAAGCAATCCTTTGGTGTTCAGCTGCTGCCAGGGCTGGAGAGGACAGTGCTGTGCTCCCGGCTGGTGCCAGGATGTGGCCGAGGTGGTGCTCGGGGCCGAACCTCCAAAAGAGGAGAAAACACCATGAAGCAAGGCTTTGATTCAGCTGCAGAGAAGCTGGGGGGGCAGGGGGGCAGAAATCCACCTGAAGGACTTCTGATAGTGCTTTATCCATAGCAGGTCCCTCGGGGAACAGTCTAACATCTGCTTCTATCGCAAACTCCCCGCCTGCAGCCCCAGTGTTGCGTTCTGCTGCGTGCGCAGCACCCACGGCCCCAGGGTCCCTCAGAGCCATCCCCAGCCCACCCCGCTCATGCTCTCCTCCCTGCAGAGCCCATTGTGAGCCTCCTCCCCGGCAGCGAGGTCTGAGCTGCGCAACGCCGGGCATGCTGCCGGTCGATGCTGCAATTTCCCAGCCAGGTGTATTGGGTTTGTGTGGCAAGGTCTTGGTAGTGGGGCCCTACAGGGGTGGCTTCTGTGAGAAGCTGCTAGAAATTTTCCCCGTGTCCGCCGCTGGCCAGGGCCAAGCCAATCAGTGACAGTGGAAGCGCCTCTGTGATAGCATATTGGAGAACAAAAAAAACCCAGTTGTGTCTCAGTAGCCGGAGAGAGAAAAGAAGTGAGAGGATGCAAGAGAAAACAGCCCTGCAGACACCAAGGTCAGTGAAGAAGGAGGGGAGGAGGTGCTCCATGCGCCGGAGCAGAGATTCCCCTGCAGCTCGTGGTGAAGACCACGGTGAGGCAGGCTGTCCTCCTTCAGCCCATGGAGGTCCACGGTGGAGCAGATCTCCACCTGTAGCCCATGGAGGACCCCACGCCAGAGCGGGTGGATGCCCAAAGGAAGGAGGCTGTGACCCCGCCAGGGAAGCCTGCGCCAGATCAGGTTCCTGGCAAGACTTTGCAGAGCCGTGGGGGGAGGAGGCCACACTGAAGCAGGTTTTGCTGGCAGAACTTGTGACCCAGCAGGGGACCCACGCTGGAGCAGTCTGCTCCTGAGGGACTGCACCCTGTGGAAATTACGGACCCATGCTGGAGCAGTGTGTGAAGAACTGTAGCCCGTGGGAAGGACTCATGTTGGGGAAGTTTGTGGAGGACTGTCTCCTGTGAGAGGGACCCCAGGCATGAGCAGGGGAAGAGTCCTCCCGAGGAAGAAGAGGCGGCAGAGACAACGTGTGATGAACTGACCCCAAGCCCCATTCCCATCCCCCTGTGCCGCTGGGGGGGAGTGTGCAGAGAAACTGGGAGTGAAGGTGAGCCCAGGAAGAAGGGAGGGTGGGGGGAAGGTTTTTAAGATCCAGCAGTTTTTTCTCCTCTCCTTCTCTGATTTTGATTGATAATAAATTAATTTTATCAAGTTGAGTCTGTTTTGCCCATGATGGTAACTGATAAAATGATCTCTCCCTGTCCTTATCTCAACCCACGAGCCTTTTGATTTACTTTTCTCTCCTCTGTCAGGTTAGAGGGGAGTGATAGAGTGGCTTTGGTGGGCGCCTGGCGTCCAGCCAGGGTCAAACCACCACACCAGTCCAGGGCTCTCCGCTTTGTTTTACCCAGGGATGGCCAGGAGGGAGGCCAGCAGCCCCCGGACCCCCAGCTCGGGGCTTGACCGTGGCCAAGCCCTGGCCTCGCAGGGTGCACAAAGCACCCCAGGGACACCTTGTGCTCCCCCAACCAGCCCTTGCCCCCCCCCGCCCCCCCCCTCCCCCCCCCCCCGGCGATGCAAGGCTTTCAGCCAAGCTCCGTCCAGTCCCTCCATCCCCAGCTCACGGGATGCTCCGCTCGCACCCGCAGCGGGTCCGCGGCCTGGGGGGGGGCCCGGGAGAAGGGGGCGGGGAGGGCCCGGCCCGGCGCAGCCTCATTAGCGCTGGTGTCTGGTGCCATCTAGTGCAAGGCGTTAATGAGGCGCTGCAGGACCGCGCAGGACCAGCTGCCACCCACAGCCTGTCCCGGGGGTGCTTCCCCCAAAGCCCACCTCAGCTGATGCCCAGCTCCTGCTGCCCTTCCCTGTGCCTCCCCTCTCACGCTTCCCCCCACCACCACACACACACACCCGGTGATTTTCCCTCCCCGAGGCCACACCGTGCTGCCAGTCCTGGTCGAGCTGCTCCGTCCCACAGTCAGCCCAGCTCCAGCAAGCACAGGCTCCAAAGCAAACACGGGGGACAGTGACACAGCGCCCGTGCCACGCTGGCTCCCTCCAGCCAAGGCTGCTCGGCAGCATCCTGGGATGCCCATGGAACAAGGATTTTCCTGAAGGATTTTTGGCCCCTGAGGACAGGGGCCCTTTGCAAAAGCCAGAGGCCCCTGTTCTGCCGCAGAGATGCCTCCGTGACCCTGCAGCCTAGCTGAAAGGAGAAGGACGCGTCCTACAAATCTTCAGGGTGTTTATTGTCAGGACAGAAATTTCCAGATATAAAAGAAGTGTTTAAAAATAGCACTACCCTGCTCTCAAAAGGAAATATATATATATATGTACACACATAGATATTTATAGAAAGAATTATTACCATTTTGCTATGTGATAAAAAAACGAAATACGATAATAACCAATTCCTAAACAATTCTGCCAAAACAGGGGCAAGGGGATCTGCCGATTCCTGCCACCTGCTTTCCCATGGGTGCACGCCTGGGCACCAAGGCGGGAGCCAGTGGGGTGAGCCAGATGGCACATATCCCCGTGCATTGCCCGCTGTGCCCGGCTCTCCCTGCCCCACCACTTGGCAGCAGACGCTGAGACGGCAGAAGCTCTCAGGGTGCCATCCCCGTAGGTTTTTATTCTCTTGCAAAGCAGCTTGTTGGGGGCTGGGGGGGGCTGTGCAGGGGCTGGTTCATCCCAGCCGCTTTGGGAAAAGGCCCGGTGTCACATCTCCTCATTCAACACCCAGCCTGCCCATGCAGACATCCCACCTCATCCCGGACCTGCCACTTCGGAGGAACGAGGCAACAGCAAAGGCTGAACCCCTTGGCTTTGCAGCAGGGGTTTTTGCTCAAGTTCTTTTTTGGTTTTTTTTTTTAGGATTTTTGGTTTTTTAACTACACTCTGCGTCCCCCTTGGGATTTTGTGATACAAGGACAAACACTGATGCTTTACAATAACCTAGCAATAACAAAGCCACGTAGCTACTGTACGTTGCTGTGCCCCATCTGAGTGCTGCAGCCCTCTGCAAGGATCACTTCTTGTTGGCAAGCTGCTTTTCCAAGTCTTCGAGTCTGGCTGTCATCTGAGCAAGTGAACGTGCTAAGGAAACAGCACGAGCCGGATGGGCTGGTGGGCAGAGGCCTTTGTCCCCTTGAAGGAGCCTGAAATTCTCCCCACTCCCATTTACCCATCCCTTCCTTCCCTGTGTGCAGTCTGTCCCCAGGCTGCCCTGTACCCCGGTAAGCCCGGGCATCACCCCAAAGGATATTTTTCTCGGTCAGGCTCTGCAGGATGGCCACGGTGTTCGTCTGGAACTGCACCAGTGCCTCGCACTCGCAGGGGCTGCGGATCTCCGTCTCCCCTTTGCCCTCCTCTGTGACCATGGGGGTTTGGGGGCAGTCAGAGGCATGGCCCCATGGCGCATGGCTCTCTCCTGCTCCCGCACGGCATGAGTTCCTTGTCCCTACAGCCACCCGCCAGGGCTGGACCTCAGCCTTGGGGCTCTCCCATTCTCACCTCTCTTTCCAGCCTTGCTCCTTTTCACCAGGCTGCGTCCCCGCTAGCCCAGCGAGCTTGCGGCCAGGCACCCCGCAGAGCTGCCCTGCATCTGTGCCCCACAGCGTGCCGAGGACAGCCAGCATGGAGCTTTGGTTCACCTTCGAGCCAGGGTGGCAGGGTGGGGACGCTGACCCCACATCTGCAGCCCCACAGGAGGATCCCAAGAGCACAGGGGGGCCCCAGCCTGCCCCAGGGCAGGGAGACCTTCACAGTAACCCCTCACCCTCCTCCTGCACCCAGCAGCAGCAGCAGCAGGAGCGCAGGTCTGGATGAGGGGACAGGCCATCCTCAGAGCTGGGGCAGCATCCCCCAAGGCAGGGTGCGACCTCAGATTCTGCTCGTGCAACAGCCCTGGGGCGGCCGCTCACACGCCATCCCTTTTGCATTGAAGCTCCCAGCTCCACCTCCTCCTTTTCCAATGCCTCCCTGAGACCCTCCTCTGCACCCTCCACAGCCTGGTGAGACCCAGACACCCCAGGCTCACATCAGCCCAGCTCGGCCCTGGGGTGCGAGACACAGGGTGACAGACACACAAACCACCCCAACAGCTCTGCAGGGAGAGGAGGGCTCCCCTGGCTCAGGGCCGAGCCCCCCGGTGGGGCCAGGGGCACCCACCTGGGCAGATGTTCAGCTTGAAGTTCTCCACGAGGTGGGTCATGGTGGTGAAGTCCGCCGAGTAGGAGAAGTGCTGCTCCACTGGCTCAGAGGCGATCGCTCTCAGCTCCTCTTCCACAGCCTTGCCGACACCCACGGCAAACATGACAATCCCTGCACGGCAAGGACGGATCCTGAGTGCTGTGCCAGCCGCCCCACGTCAAGCAGCCCCAAGCCCAGAGGGAGCAAAGCCGAGGAGGCAGGATTTCCCCTGGGCTTCCCAAATGCACTGCAGGAATTTGGGAAGGACAGTCAGGAGCACAGCACCTCCTCTGCGGTGCAGGCTGCTGCATGAAGGATGCTGCTCAGAGCACCCTGCAACCACGGCAGAGGCATGTCTGCCCCGGGCGATGCCAGCGCCCCAAGGCTGGAAGCTGCAGCCTCCCCCAGAGCCAGCCACCCCGAGGAACCTGCTGGACATGCCCAAAGCACTGCAATTTGGGGTTCCACGGCCCCCCGCACCTGACTCCTTTGCTCTCCTGGCCCATTCAGAGATGTCATCCTGGGAGCGCCCATCCGTGAAGATAAGCCCGATTCTGGGCACGTTGTGGGAGAGAGGCCTGGCACCTTCCAGCTCAGAGAAGCTGTGCTCCACCATGTGCTTGAGGGCAAGGCCCGTCATGGTGCCTTTCTCCATGTACTCCACCTCCATCACCGCCTTCTTGATCTCGTCCGCGCTGTGGTACTTGTTGAGGGGAAACTCGGTGCGGACGCGGCTGGAGTACTGCACCAGCCCCACCCGCGTGCCGTGGGGGGACACCTCCAGCAGGTCCACGATGCGGTTCACAAACTGCTTCACCAGCTCAAAGTTCTGAGGCCGAACGCTCTTGGAGCCATCGATCACCATCACCAGGTCAACGTGCCCGGCCCTGCACTCTGCAGGCACAGGGGGAAGGTGAGAAGGGACTGGCTTGGCCGTGGGCACCTGTGAGTGGGGTAAGGCTGGGAAGCAGGGCAAAGTGCGCCTGGGTGTCTCAGCCCTAAAACTTCCACTGCCACCCCAGTGTCTCTGAAAGTCCCTCCTAGGTTTCCCTTTTCCTGAACCTTTCCTCAAAGCTCCTGTTGCATTTTTTGGGCCACGACTCTGAGGGCGCGAGCCAGCATCCATCCCTGCAGCAGCTGGGGTGCCACCCTAAGCCCCACCAGCTCTGCATCCTCTTACAACCCAGCTCAGACAAAGTCCCGCTTAGAACCCCAGCCTAGCTGCAGGTAAGCCCTTGCCAGGACTGCAGAGCCCAGCCGAGGAGGATGCCGAGACCCATGTCCTGGTACTCACTGCTGCACGCCTTGCCGTCAGCCTGGAGCTGCTGGCCCTCGGGGCACATGCAGCGGTAGGAGCCCTCGGTGCTCACGCACTTGAACTCACAGCCATGATCCACCCCGTTGCAGAGGTCGGTGGCTGAAAGACAAGCCAAGGGCACAGGGTTATCCCCATCTGGGCAGGGTGGCCCAGGAACAGCCCTTCCCCTGGGGACCGGGCACAAGATATCTGCCATACACCGCAGCCCCTGCCACGCCGCCGTGCCGGGACGTACCCCTGCAGGACCTGCTGTCAGGCTGCAGCATGAACCCGCTGCGGCAGCGGCAGTAGTGCCCGGTGGGGATGCTCACACACTCGTGCTGGCAGCTGTGGTTTCCGAAGCTGCAGTAATCAATCACTAGTGAGAAAAGGAGAAGGGCGGGCAGAAAGGGAAAGACAAGAGAAGAAGAGGGAGAGGGAGGAGCAAATGAAGAAGGGACAGGAAAGGAAAGGGACACTTACTAGTGCAGCTCCTCTTGTCCTGGTTGAGGTAGTAACCCGCGCGGCAGCGGCACGAGTACGACCCACGAGCACTGACGCACTGGTGCTGACAGCCGTGTCTCCCATCTGCGCAGGCATCGATGGCTGCAGGGGAACAGGACACCCGTCACTCTCCTGTCCCAGTCTCCCTGGGGCAGCTGAGCAGAGACTGCTCCAGGGCTTCAAGGAAGCTCCCAGCACCCTGAGACAAGAAGGAAAAGTCCCGGGGTGGTGGCCAGAACCAACTAATAAAAGCTTTGCACTCAAAATACAGGGCCAAAACACCGTGCATTTGGGCTGGGACATGCATCTTCTGGTACCCACTGCCTGGAGCTCCCTCAGGTGACCGGCAGCTGGTTGTGCCCACGAGCCCTGCATGTCCCATCCCAGAGAGGTGGTCAGGATTTAGCAATGCTGAGCACCATCCGCAGCCATTACAGACCCGGGAGGCAGCGTGCCTGGTGAATGGAGCACCCAGGCTGCTGCTGGCCTTGCAGGGTCCTCAGCTGTGTTTCAGCTTCCTTCCATGAGACCTGTAACTACAAGTCCTCTACAAGAGTTAGGATTAAAAAAAAAGGATTTTTACGGGAACAGGTCTTTCCATCCAGGTTGAGTCTGTGGCCTGGGTTGCATTCGCAGTAGAAGGAGCCAGGGGTGCTGACGCAGCTGTGCTGGCAGCCGTGCTCCCGCTCCACGCACAAGTCCACCCCTGCAAGACAGAAAGGGCATCAGAGCGGCCCACGGGCACACCAGATGCACGGGGACTCTGGCTCCAGCACCAACCTGTACCCATAGCTGAAGCCACTGGGATGACCTGGATGGCCCCAGCCCTCCCAGCCCCAGCGCTCACCCACTGATTTCCAGTACACAGACACGGACACTGCACGGGACAGGTTCCTGAACTACCTTGGCTTTTCGATCTACCCGAGCACTAAATCAACACTCAATATTAATTGATACGTTGACAACTTGAGCTGAGTAAGCGGAAGCTTGAGCCCAGCTGGAACAGGCTGAAGGAGCCAGGTCTGCATCTGTGCAGCCAGGAGCCCGCAGAGCTGGCCGGGGCGTGGGCAGCGGGGCTGGCAGGCAGGGGCAGGGCGCCGTAACCAAAGGCATCAGGGCAGGAGCACACCGGGGCCCTGGGGGGCAATATCTGGTCAGCCCTGGATGCCTGCCCCGGCAAGCAGGGACACACCATGGCACCAGTGCAGCCCTGCAGGCACACGCTCGCCCCTGGCTAGAAAACGCTGCCTGAAAGAGGCTGGCAGCTGCTTTCTGCCCTTTGACAGACGTCGGAGAGTGTGAGCAAGGTCCTGCCAGCCCGCTGCGGTACCAGGTCTCCAGCAAAGCCCACCAGCATGGGGGGTGACAGACAGGTCCCAGCCTGTGAGCTCCTGACCCGTGCCAGCATGGCCAGGATGTGAACCAGCCTCCTGGCTCCCAGCTGAGACTGTTCGGCTGCACCAGAGCAGCACCATGTGTCCAGGGTTTTATTAAACACAAATGTGCATGCAGGAGATGTCATGCATGTGTCTGTGTAGGAGGACACCCCGCTAGAGCCACATCGAAATGTATACAGGGCTCTGGGATGTGTCACTCGTCCCCGTCACACCCAGGGAAACCAGCTCCACGTTGCCTGCTCTTTAATATTCCCACCACTGCTCCCACAATGTCCTGGCTTGGGGCAGAGCTACCAGGCATGGGTGAAGAGAAGTGGTTGCTTGCAATGCTTTTGAAGCTCCCCTTATCTCACCCCAGCAGAGGAAAGATGAGCAAGAGGAAAGACTGTCTGTCCCGGCATCCCATCGGGGAGGTTGCTTCCCTGTCCATACTGCCCCTAGCAAGGGGAGCCACCCCAAAAATCCCTCTGAAGGTCATCTTCTAGCCTGGATGAGGAGCAGGCACCAGGGCAACCCTTGCCACCCCTCAGCCCTGGCTCTCACCCACCGCAGAGCTTGTCCTGGAACTGCTTCCCAAACTGCTGGATGAGCTCGAAGGACTCCACCAGGAAGACGTGCTCCTCCAGTGGTGGTGAGGCCATGGCCCGCAGTGAGTTCATGTCTGCCCGCTGGATGCCCACAGCATAGATCTCAATGCCAGCACTCCGGGCTTGGATGGCCACCTCAGTGACACGGTCCTGGGGCCGTCCATCTGTCACGATGATGGCGATGCGGGGGATCTTCTTGTGCATAGGGCGTGCACCCTCCTGCGTGGTGAAGGCCACGTTCATGGCGTACTGGATGGCCAGCCCCGTCATGGTGCCCTGGGCCAGTGGCACGATGCTGTTGATGGCCTTTTCCATGTCCGCCCGCGTGAAGAAGGTCTTGAGGGAGAAGATGTTCTGCACCTGGCTGGAATACTGGATCACCCCCACCCGTGTGGCGTTGGGGCCTATGTCCAGGCTGCCGATGATGTCCATCATGAACCGCCGCATGGTCTCAAACTCGAAGGGGCGCACGCTGCGGGAGCTGTCGATCACAAACACGATGTCCAGGGGACCTGTCCTGCACTTCAGGGCTGGAAGGGGGCAAAGAGATGGTTCAGCCTCATGGCTGCCTGTGGGGAGCAGGGCTGGGAGCGGACATATCCCCGCTGGGTGGCTGCAGGGGTGCTCAGGAGGGGGATAGAGAGGGCAGGTCTGGGCAGCCCCCCCAGACCAGCACCCTCCCACTGCCAAATAAACCCATGGAGGGTGCGGGCAGAGTGGGAGCAGGGAGGACAGGCGGGGGAGGCATGCCCTGGCCTTGGGGCTGTGGGGAAATGGCAGTGTCCCCTCCTCCTCAGCACTGTCCCTGCAGCCAGACCCAGCTCCTGCTCCCTGCATTTTCGCAGCCGGCAGCCCCAGAAGCTGCAGAAATGCCTCTCTGTCTGCTGGCATCTGCCCTGGCAAGGCTTAGGCACAGGTTTAGGCAGTGGAAAATCAGAGCATTAAAGTGTAAAACAGCCCAGTGCCTCGTGCTGTCCTCCGCAAGCTGCAGCTCCTGCACTGCCTGGGCTCCTGCTGCTGCGGTGCCAAGCATGAAATACTGTTTTGGGCAATTCTTTTGTTTCCCCCACAGCCCGAGCTTCCCCCTGTTTTTTACTGCATTTTGCCAGTTTTTGCCTAAAACGAGGGATTGCTTTGTTTTGTTTTGTTTTGTTTTTTTTAAGGGCAGAAAGTGAGACAGTGAAAAAGCACAGCTCAGGGCATGCACATGGCAGGAATGGAGCCAAAGAGCCTCTCTTGGACATATCAGTGCTACTTCCAGTGCAAACTGGGAGAGCGTTTAGCAAGCGAAATGCCAATGAACATATTTTGCCTGGCTTGTGTGTAACTAAGCCTGGGAGAATTTGGAACTAATGGTAAGCAAATACTTTGAGTCACCTTGGGATGATGCCCAGACCCGGGCTGTCATCTCAACTGCTCCGAAGGTGTCTGAGACAGACCCACTCTTTCCTCTGTTCGGTGCCTTCACTGGTTTTAAACTGGATTGATGTAGCTCCCTCTGCCTCGGGAGGAGAGGCTGGCTCCCCTGCGTTTGCCTTGTCCCCCCCATCAGAAGACCCATGGAGGGAGGGGGTCCCTCTCAGGCCTGTGCCTCCTGCCAAGGTTAGAGCCTGCGGGCAGGAGGGTGACAAGCCCTGAGGCTCGGCTGTGCCAAGGCTGAGGACACGCCTGGAGCAAGCGGCACCAGACCCACCATGCTCCCCTGGGCGGCACTGGGAAGTTCATGTCCCATGCCTGGGGGGATCCTCCATCCTCCTGGGGATGCTCCTGAGCAAGAAGCATCAGGTCCCCCCACCTCAACCAGTGAGCCATCCTCTGAGGGCTTCACTGCCCCGACAGACTCACTTCTCTCTCCTGGAGGCAATTCCCACCATCCAGGGCTCACCTGATGGTTTTGGTCTAGCCTCCAGCATCATCAGGAGAAGCAGGAGGAGAAAGGCAACAGGCAGAAGCTTCATCATGGCTCTGCGAGATCACACGGCTCTGGGGCTGGGAGTGCTTGCTGCGAAGAGAAGATAACGTTGTAATCAGTGCTGAGGGTGGGCTGAGCTGCGGGGACACGCTCTGCGTGGGTGTGCCCAGCCAGTGCCAAAACCCCTGAGCAGCAAGCAGTTGTGACAGATCCATCCCCAAACTTCTCTGAACCCACGTGGGACTTTTCCTATTCAAGGACTGGCAGTCTCAGCACAGCTAAATCTCATTACAGTAGCAAGGATCTGCCAAAGGGTCTGATTTTCTGCTCTGGGTGGAGCTGGCCATCCCACAAGCCTTATTTTCACTTGCAAACCAGGCGGATGGGATGTTCAGCCAAATGCTTTTTTCACTGGCGGTGCGGCTGCTCTCCACAGCCAGCCGGAGAGTGGGAAAGCTGCACCCGGGGATGGGAAGCACCAGCCCTCCTGACGCTCCCTCCGTACGGCAACGTGCTGGGAAAAGAAGCCCCCAGATGAAATGCCAGCACAGACAAAACCTGCTCAGAAGTCTCTCAAAGTCACTGGCAAAGACCGTTTTTCCAAGAAGCTCCATAAATTTATTCTCTGCCTTTCTCCAGACTACCTTTGGAGAGCAGGGAGCAGATGCCTCTGCAGGCACAGGGTGTAAGGATGCCCGTGCCGATGGGCTTGTACCCGTCCTCCCCGGGCAGGGTGCTGGGTGATGCACTGCCTGCTGCCCTCCCTCTTCGCATCACCCCGAGGCACCCCACCGCTCTGTCACCAGCGCTTCGCAGCTTTCCCCATCCCGACGGCTTTTCCAAGGCACACTCTGCACCCTGACAGCTTTTTCATGTATCTGAGGTAGGATAGTTGGGGGAAAGCTATTCAGACCCAAAACCTCAGCTTGTGACTTGTCTCCCTCCCTGCCCACCTCTGCGTTGCCTTGCCTTTCACTGCCCTTGCCTGACTCCTGCAGGGACATGGATTTATTTGGTTTATTTTTATTCCACCTCTGGTTGGAACCCCAAGGTGCTGGGGGGGGAAATGCCACAGTTAACACTGCTTCCCCCAGGAGACGTGCAGTGCCACAGCCGGGCACAGATACTGGCAGGGTGCTTTTAAAAAAAAGCACACGGAAATTTATTTTATCAGTAGTTATCAGCCGATATTTATTTAGCCCCAGGAGGTCTCAGTTGTAATTCATCACCAGGGTTGCCATTTAATTGCTCAGTGGTTACATGCAGTCCTGAACCTCACATGGATTTGATAGCAGCGATGCTGATAATAGGTTTCACAGCTGCACCTTAAAATTGTCTCCAGACTCAGTGTTCCCACCTGAAAAATGATATTGAAGAATTAGAAGGACAGAAAAGGGCTACAAGAGGAAACTGGGATCCAGAATACCAGTTTCAAAGTGGGAGACACGGCCTTTTCCCAGGAGCGTGAGCAGCCCAGCCAGCCCGGGACGCGGCATTCCGCAGCAGGCGTCTGGAGCTCCTGTGGAGCTGCGCAGGAGGGCCCGGTGGGATGGCTCCGGGCTGCAGGGCTGAGGAGAGGCTGCAGCCTGGCTGGTGTTCTCTGGGAAGCCACGGGGTTGAGGTGAGCATCGCTTTGTGGCCCGCTGGCAGTGGCACCGGTGAGGAATGCACGGGTGCCTGTGCCTCCTCACAAAAGCACCATGTGCAAGCAGAGGAGCAAACAGCCTCTCCTACCCCAGCTTTGTTTCCCCATTTATTTAGCAGATTTTTTTTCCAGTAATGCTTTTTTTTTTTTTGGAGAAAGCACGCACTAACCACTAAATATTTTGGGGACAGCTATGCCACCTATAACATTTCTGCAGCTCTCCGCTCTCCAAGCCTCCCTGCAATGGCAGTCTGGCATGCAGCCTGCATCTCGCAGCATCCAGATAGCTTCAAAGCCAGCCCAGAGAGAGGAATGAGCTCTTGGGCCAGGAACCAAGGAAGAGAAAACCAGTTCACAACTGATCTATTTTTAGCAGCATCTCAGCTTTGGATGAAGTCTTGGCACTCCCTGCGGCTGGAGGGGCTGACGCTGCCTGGACAGGGCAGGGCACGGCAGCTCAGCCATGCATCCAGCACCGGTCCTGGCAGCAGACACCCAGGCTGGGACAGTGCCCTGGTCCCCGATTCAGTGTAACACCCAGCCCTACCCCAGCAGCAAGGCTGATGGGGACGGGGAAGCAAAGCTGACAGCACAGATGTTCCTGAGTATCTCTCCCACCATCCCACGCTGGGCAACTTCCCCTGCTACTCACTGTCCCCACTCCCCTGGGGGCAGCACTGGGGCCAACTCGAAGCCCCATGGCGGTTCCCCCCACCCCGAGGGTTCCCATGCGCCGCCCCTGTCACCACCCAGGAGCAGGAGGGAGATGGGTGGGAAGCAGCCAGCTGGTGGGCAGGTGCTGCGGGGCAAGGCAAACACAGTGCCGGCTGCAACGCCAGAGACCTTGAGATAACGCTGAGCTATAAAGGAAAAAAGGTCCAGGAGGGGTGAGCGCTGCCGGCTGGGCTGGCTCAGCCAAACCCTGCGGTGGCCGAGCCGAGAGGGACACTTGGACTGGCTCCTGACCTTTCACAGCAACGCAAGAGGAAAACCATCGCTTGTCCCTGCTGAAGAGATGCTCAGTACATGGCACAAAGAGGGTGACCAAGGGAAGAGACACACGTAAGGACAGAAGGGTTGGCAATGACCCCAGCCTCCTCTTGACTCTCCTCATGATCTCGGACAAGGAGGACATGGAGATGAATCCCCAGAGGCAAGCAGGTAAGCCAGCATGCCTTCCCTGGGCACCTTCCCTGGGCAGCCCTGCCGGCTCTCCAGCGCTTGCATCCCTCCCTGCTCCGCCACTTGTCCGTCTGCTCTCCCTGCCAAGTGCTGAGTCTCGGGAAAAACAGCTGCTTCAGGTTTCAGCACAGCCTCCTTGGCATCTCTCTCCTGGCTACAGGTTAACAGAAATGCTCTGAATATTCCACTTCTGGTTCATCCACACGGGTTGGACCTGGGCACATCCTCCCTTGGGCAAGCCCAAAGAACAGGGCATGGCAGGGAGCAGGGTGAGGGATGCAGCCAGCTCCATACCCTCCTGGTCGTTACAGGGGTGGGGATTTAGAATGGTGGAGGGGATGAAGCAGGTGGAGAAAGGAGGGGTGAAAGGCTCAGGAGGTGGCAGTGCCCAGGAAAAGCCCCAACCATAGTGTCACAAGGAGGAAAGCAGGCTGTGGACCATGGCTACGGAGTCACGAGCCAGGTCTCAGGTACAACCACATGCAAGATTTCATACATCTGGGCACATCAGCCTTTAGCTGAAATTTTTGTTTACAGCAAAACCCATACAACTCCAGCTACCTGCCTGGGCTTGGCAGGCCTTTGGCACATTGTGGGAGCAGCAGCAGCAGCTCTGCCCTGGTTCCAGACCCTGCAAGAAGCCAGGACAAGGGATCACCATGCTTTGCAAGAAGTGGGGCACAGCCAGCGGCCTCTGACCGAGCACGCTGTTACTCAGCATGAGCAAAGCTGGAGGGCTGTGCCATGCAGCATGCCTGGGCATGGAGGAGGCACGCACAGCATGCCTGGGCAGGCAAGGCATGAGTGCCCGGCACTGATGCCACATGTGCTACCAGCTAATAGCACATATTTCTGTGCTGGAAACTTTGGCCGATGATAGAGCAGCCCTGGACATGATATTCCTGAGACTCACCTGCCTTGCCTGGCTCTCCATGTATCCTGCTTTGTTCTGCAGGGTTTTTCTTTGCGGACATCCAACTAGGCAGCTTTGGCAGGCCATAATTCAACTCCCACATCAGTGTTATTTGATGAAACTGTCAAAAAAACCTCAAAATGGGCTCAGGAGCCTGAACACAGACTTCTTGTGCTTAGGACACTGGAGTCCTGCCAGGACAACAGCAGAAAGACAGCAAGAGCTGGCCTCAGGCTGAAGGATGGGGAGAAAAATTTTCCTGTCCTCAGCAGGACAGCAAGTCATCCTTCAGTTCCACACCTGAGAGAAAGGCTGCCCAAAAAGTGCATGTGGGACCAAGGGAGGATGACTGAAGCATGTCTTGCCCCAGGCACAGGGGACCAGAGCTACCTGGCGAGATGCAGACAACTTATATCAACCTGGAGGCACTTCCTGATGTCACATTTTGCTGTGGAAACCCCGATGGACTGCAGACACATTGTCCATATATTTGCAAGACCCTCAAGCTGTGTGAATGGATAAGGCCTGGGACAGCCCTGGAGCTGGATCCACCCTCTCCTGGAGGGTTGCCCAAAGGTTGGTTTCTCCCAGCACAATCCACAACCTCAAGGTGCTCCCTGCCTGCAGGTGCAGGGCTCTCAGCGGTGCCTCCACTGCCCGTGTGCACTGAATCCACCCCCAGGACCAATTTACAGGCAGTGTTGGCCTTGCACTCGATCACAGCTCCAGCATCTCAATTCTCATTCTCCACAGCAGCTGGGCAACGAGCTGCAAACCCCATGACAGAGGACAGCAATGCAGTTTT
Organism: Gorsachius magnificus; assembly: GCA_034008185.1. Classification (NCBI taxonomy): domain Eukaryota; kingdom Metazoa; phylum Chordata; class Aves; order Pelecaniformes; family Ardeidae; genus Gorsachius; species Gorsachius magnificus. The sequence continues at coordinate 15,612,307 of CM067091.1, forward strand.
CAGAACAAGGAAGAGTCAGGGAGCAGAAGTGCATCGAGACCAGGGAAATGATGAATTTCCACCCAAAAATGTTTTCTGCCCCCTTTTTAAAGGACTGATGTGTCCTTTGTTCTTCCCAAACATGCATGTGGGAGAACAAGAGCAGGCTCTTTCCAGGACATCACAGTACTCTCCAGTTACAACGCTACGGCAGCTTTACTGGGCCAAGTGCCACCTGGAAGGACATGTTGTTTGAATAATAAGGCTGTATTTATCGAACAGCACAGCATGGCTCCAAACCCAAGAGGAGTGAGTCGGCAGGAGTGCTGTAACAGGAAAACCTTGCTGGATTCAGAAAGGACCTCTCTTTCTCTCCCCTTGCTCCCCCAAAAAGCCAATTCCCTGTTTTATGGGGCCCACTCCCACACTTATTAGGACTGGCGCATTCTCGGAGAGTGCAGGAGGATGATGGGTTTCTTGTCCCTGTCCATTTGCAGGCTGAGTGACAGATGTCTCTGTCTCGCAGCTCATGGACTTAACATCACACAAGTCCCAGCAGGCTTATAGTATAAAATGACATCTGAAGTCCCCTTGGGAGGGAAATGCTGGGTGTAGACACGGACGGAGCAGGGGGCTCTTAGATGTTCTCCATGACAGCACATGTGGTCTTTGTCTGCCACCAATCTATCTCTAAAAGACCTCCTGGTGCTCTGCAACTCAGTTAGGAGGAAACCTCTTGCCAGCCAGCCTCTGCACTGAAACAGGCTGTACATGGGCTCCTGGCAATGGACAGCGAGAAGAAATGCCATATTCACTTGCAAATTAAACACGGCCTTTTAAGGGCCTGTTGAGATCTAGCCAAGAGGAAAACACGGTCAGCCAATTCCCCTTGTTCAACTGATCGCGTCAAGAGATGGCTATTTCAGGACTGCTGGTGGCATTTCTCTGTTCCTCTGTCCCACTCAAGATCTTAGGCTGCACTTGTCCCCTGAGCTGCAAGACAGGCAAACTCAGCCCTGCTCCTAACTGGTATTCTAAGCAAAACTGGAGAGATCTTGGGATACTTTTAGATTTTGATGAAAAGTGATCAACAGGTGAAAGACCCACCTTACCTACTCTCTTTAAAAAGCAAATGCTCTTCTGCAAACAGGCCCTTGGCAGACAGCTGAACTGAGACTTCAAACTTTGGAGGGAAGCAGATCTGGGCCATCCAGAAGCTGAGGCAGCAATCCATTGCCCAAGTTCTTGTTCTGGGAAGAAGGTGTTAGAGAGCATTTTTTTCTCCCAGAAATATGCATGTTCAAACACAAAGGGAAGAGAAATGGCCCAAAGCAGGTCCTGGGCTGGTGCAGAGTTTGTCAGTTGAGCTCCTGATGCAGCAGAGCCGGCAACTCTAAGCAATGAGATTGATAGTTACTAGCAGGACGTCTGTCTCCCGAATCCGCTGGGACCAATATCCCCAGCTGACCTCCAGCAAGCTTACACGGCACAGACAACCACAGAGAGCGCCTGCTATTTCAGCCCCGCAATCATACATTCATTGCCTGACCTCCTTCTCTAAATCTTTGTATCATATTTCTCACTCTGGAGACGTGACTCAGTGTGTTGGCATAAGGACATACACTGGGGGAATATTCTTGTCCCTCTCCCCTTTATCCTACCCATCCTGCTATGTGTTTAATTGAAATAGCAGAAAGCGAGGAGCGTTTGGCAGCTGCAGAAAAGCATGCGGAGACTTTTTGGCCCTCCTTGAGAGAGAAGAGCAAGCCGGTTGAATTCTTTGACTAGATGGTTTTCACAGGGAGAACCCCAAACGTAGCAGGGGAAACTGCTCCCACCTAACTTCACGACTGCCACATCCCTCTGACAGCAGGATGGCAGGAGAACTGCTGTTGCAGGACCAGGATGTTGTCAGCCCATAGGAGATGCACCAGAGAAGAACTTCCACCAGTGCCGCAGTGGCCTGTGGCCTCACTTCTGCCCCCACTGAAGAGTTGCCCTGGGGACCCTTGTGCCTCAGCATCACCCTGTCCTTGTCAGCACATGCAGACGCTGTGTAGAAACCTCCTGCGAGACCTCCCTAGGGGCTCAAGGCAGTGTTTGAGGCCATGGCTGAGGACCACTTGACCTCAGCCTCACCCCTACACAAGATTAGCCCTTTCTGGTCAACCTGTGAGCATCTAATTCTGTTGCATTTACCAAGTTCTTGCCAAAGGTGCCTATGAGGTCTTTCCTTCCAGGACAGATCAGAGAACAGTCCGAGGTTGCTTCACTGAGGCTTTCAGGTCTCATGAGGCTCTCCAAGGAAGAGGAGAGTCCTACAGCATGGCGTGAGGAACCAGAGACCAGGAGTCAAAGGACTCACCCCCCCCCAGGGTGACACAAGGGCACTTCAGACAGTCAAGGGAATGTCCAGACGTGCTTTAGGGAACCTGGGTGTGGGGCAGCCACTCTCAGCCCATCATCTGCCCCAACAACTTGACATGAGGGGTTCAGCAGATGACAGGGAGAGCAAAATGGAGGAGCGGTAGTGAGATTGCTGCCTGGCATTTGAGTGCAGACTGAAACGTTTTGTGCCACTGTCATCCTGGCTGGTACTGTTAAAGCCAAGAAAGATGCTGTGAAAAGAGAAGAACAACAAAGGGGATGTCTAACATGACACTTTGTGGAAGCCATCCAAGTCCAGCTGCAAGTGTAGGAGCTGTGAATACCCAAAGGCAGGGGTTTTCCATCTTTTTTGGCTTGTGGACCCTGCTAATTTTCCACCCAGGACACTGACTCTTGTATAGCGGGTTACCTCTGCTGTCAACAGACCTGCTCCTACTGATTCCTGCTGTAGACCATGGACTCCTATGGGTCCACAGACTACAACTCAAAGACTTCTGAACTTACGTGTTGGCAATCAACAAGCGAAGCAGCGTGATGCAGCCCAGAGACTGGAAGGCTGAAGTCTGGAGAGAAACCAAGTTACTGCCACCTCTCTGCAAGGGACCACAGCTGATCCCTGTACACTTCCCTGATGGGCACCAAGGGACCAGGTTCCAGATGGATTGATGTTGGCAACCAAAGGCTTGCAAGGCGAGAGATGAGAAGTTGGTGGACAAAGAGACACAGGCAAAGGCAGAGAGTTGCTAGGGAAGACGGATCCAGCCTCCAGTAAAAAAAATGAGGAAGAACAAGCTGCCTGAGAACCAGAAAAGCTTCAGACACAGGATGAGGCACGGCAGCGCCAGGAGCATTCTGTGTGGAAACACTGCCGTAGCTGTGCACCCGTCTCTGGAGTCTCCTGAGCACATGCTTATACCCTCCCCTGCTTTAACAGAGCTGGTTTTAAACCCTTTACATTTAGCCAGGATGGGAGAGGGAACCAAAACCTTCTAAATGCTAAAAATGTTACTCCATACCTAAAGGTACATCTGTGCTGCAAGCACCTACAGAGGGGCGACCCTTGCCAGCCCGCAGCAGGTAACAGAAAGCGCCAAGTCCGGGCCCCTGCGCCTGGCTGCTCAATGGAGCCCTTATGGCAGCTGCATGGGCTCCCTTCCAGCCAGCGGAACCCAATTGATCAATTTGCTACTGTTTGGGCCCAAAGTGACAAAACCACGATTACTGAGAGGTAATGACAAGTGGCGGGAGCTGCTCAGCCTCTCGGCACGGCTGGCGGAGACGCGTGTGACATCTGGCACAAGAGGGACCGGCTGGTTCTGGGGCAGTAGCTGATTTTTATAAGTTTCTTTATAAGCACCACTCAATCTTTTTTTTTTTTTTTTTTGCCATGTTTCTTCTATGTCCCATTTATTCACTCACAGTAGGGCTTGTCTGTAATTCACATGTGCATGTAGATACAAACGCGACTTCTCTCCCCTTCCATGTTCCAGCCCTATTCATCAAGCATTTGTAAATGGCATTTTACAAGCATGGAGTTTTTAACAAGGCAGGCGAGCTGCTCCAAAAGGGAACAAAGGGGCCCCTATTGGAAACTTTAAAGATGTTTAAACAAAGGCTTCTCTTGAAAACCTTTAACCCCTAATGCCTACCTCGAGGGAAATGCTGTGTTATGAGCAATCGGAGCACAAACATCTCCTGTGACCGCAGATTGCCTACAACGGGCTGCCTTGTTGGCTTCCTCTTTTCTGTTTGCTACTGTCGCCGACAAGGGCAGCTCCCGAGCCCATCTTGTACTAATCACATAAAATTTCTTTAATTCTTCAAGAAAAAAGGAACTTACAACTTCCACAAAAATCAACAACAGCTTTTTCCAGTTTGATGCAGCAATACCCCGCCTGCTTCGACCAAAACTGTCGTTTTACTACAAGCACCAAGATCCCCCGCATGCCTTCCAGATGGGCATTTGTATTTGGGATGAGGCCAAATTTACCCATACCCCAGTGGCAAATATCAGGGCTGAGATGCGAGAGCAGATTTCACACACACACACACTTTTTGCCGATACCAAATGCCAATCTGATGAATCCCTGAAGAGATCACAAAAGTCGGCCTGTGAAATGCGGTTTGTACTTGTTACTGAGAACCTGCACACTCCCTGCCTGTGATTAATTGCTCCTGTTCTTGGAAAAAGAAAAAATAATCTTTACTATCAAGAGATACCATCCACAGGGAGGATTTCATAGTAACTTTATAAATAAACCAGGCTTGACTGAAGCAAAAATCCCATGGGTTTAAGCAGAAGAGGTGAAGTTGTGTGCCTGGTCTCAGAGTCGGGGCTCTGAACAGGCTCTTCTCTTGGAGCCCTCTTCCCCCCAGTCCCACCGCACACATGTGGTGGCTTCCTTTGAAGCGGGACGGTCCCGTTTCCCTGCCAGCCTCCTCACCAACACCAGTTCCCACTCTGCAGCCCTGCCTCCCAGATGGATCCGGCAGCTCCCCCGCACCACGGCAAAGGCTGTCCCCGCAGGACGAGGGGGAAAACCCCAGCGGGGCATGTACCACCACATCGCCTATCTGCTCAGCTCCACTTATCTCGGACGGCTGCATGTTAGCACAAATACAGTGCAGAATAATCTGATTTTCCAAACAAATTTCTCCATGTAATTGCTTGGAACAAAAGTGCCCAAAGCTAATTTTTCCCTGTGAAATGGTTGGCATTATAAGTCAAAGGTGGGCGATTCCTTGTGCAAACATATTTATGACCATGTGCAGACCTAATTTTCCAGTCGTGCAGAAACAGTGCGTAACAAACTTAGGGCACACTTTTAAGCTTATCTTTTTGCAGGATCTCAATCTCCTATTGCCCAGTACACCCTCCCTAGGCATACCAGACCTTATTATTCTCTGCTAAAAGAGATCCTCGACTGTATAAGCAGGAACCTGCCCGAAAGCTAGGCAAAAGGTGAGCAGAGCCAGCAGACTGCACGCTGCGCTGTCCCAGCAGTGGGGAAGAGTTTACATCCTCCACACGGGCACCGAGAGGCAGAGCAGGGTACCATGCCCTCTCACTGCCCCACGAAAATGCACCCCCAGCCCAACCTCTGGCACCACTGCAGGGGGGCAAGACCGCCCAGGCAGGGGCTTCGGGAGGACTCCAGCCCACGGCTTTGGGGAATAAAACCCACGACAAAGGCTCTGCTCTTCCCCCCCGCCCCCGGCTTTGCTTTCTGCTCTTCGCACCCAGGGTGGCTGCTCCCCTCCCTGCCAGCCCCACTCCAAGGAAAGCCCCCCCCCAGAGGCTGCCAACCCCCGCGGCTCAGCCCCGCCGGGCCGGGCTCACTCTCACCCTCACCCTCCTCATCCCGATCCTCACCCTCCTCATCATCCTCACCCTCACCCTCCTCCTCCTCTCCCTTCCCTTCCCGCAGGGGCGGCGGCGCCCGCGGAGCCCCTCACTCACCCGTGCCGGCCGCGGAGCCGCTCCCCGCCGCGCTACTGGGTCAGGTACGGCGGGCGCGGGGCTGCGCGGAGCGGGGCGCGGCGGCGGCGGCAGCGGCGCTGGGAGGCGGCGGGGCCCCGCGCGGCATTTAACGGGGCGGGGGGAGCGGGGGGGCGGCGGGGCGGGCCCGGCCCCGGGCGGTACTGAGGGGGGGCGCAGCCGCCCGTCCCGGCGCGGGGGTGCCCGCGGGCTCCTGCCGCCCCCCGCCCCGCGGGTCGGCTCCGTGCAGGTGCCCACGGGCGAGCGGGAGCTGCACGCAGGTGGAAGCGGCGACCGCCGGCGGCGGCACCGGGCTGCGCGCAACCCGGGGCTGTCACAGCCCTCGCCGGCTCGGAGCCCGTGGGCCAGGGCGAGGCTTGGGGGATTTTACTTTTTTCTTACTTTTTTCCTTTTTTTTTTTTTCTTTTTTTTAGTTTCTTTTTTCTTTTTTTTTTAGTTTTTTCTTTTCTCTTTTTTCTCTTTTTTATTTTTTATTTTCTTTTTTCTTTGTTCTCTTTTTTCCTTTTTCTTTTTTCTTTTTCCTTTTTTTCCTGTTTTCTTTTTTTTTCTTTCTTTCTTTCATTTTCCCCTACTGTGGGAGTGCACCTGGGAGCCCCATAAACTCAGAAGGTCCTGGAAAAGAGAGAGTCCAAGCTTAATATCCGTTTGAGCTACAGTGCCCTGGGAGTTTAGGAACCTCTGCAGGTAGTGGCTGCAGCATGGGGAGGTGGGTTTGGACTAGGGAGCTGCAGACCAGAGTGCAGAGGGCCGTAGAGCCTCAGGTTGAGCTGCCGGCAAGGTCAACTGATGTGCCTGACTGTAGCGATGGAGATCATCATCAGAGGCTTCTTAGACACCCTGGAATAGACCTTCCCAGCCCTCCACCTCTTCTCAGCACTTACATCAGTCTAGTGGTGGTAGAAGCCACCTTTAGTGCTTTATAGGATTGTGTTTTAGTGCTTTAATAGCACTTTCCTTCCTCTTTGCACTAACGTACACGGCTACATGAGGAACAGAGAGAGGACACTACAGTAAATCACCCACATTATCTGAGTTTTCTAGCAATACTGCATTATCAATCTAGGGCATTTTGAGGGTGTTGGTGCTGCTGGGGCAGGCGCAGGGCAGCCAGGAACACGCCCGGGGTGACCACCCCGGCTGGCCCCAGTCCCCCGCAGAGCTCACTGCCGCAGGGTTTTCGTGCTTCCTGCTCTCGACTGCTGTTTGCCGTTGGTGTGGCCGATAAATCCCCCAAGCCCAGAAAAGGCTGAATTTCACTTGTGTGTGCACTGAGGAAAATATAGGATTTATAAATACCCATGCATATACAAGGGCTTGTGGGTTGGGTTGGTCTGGATTAAAGGAGGTATTGAAAAATGAGGGAAGCCAGAAACTGCAGGCTTCTCATTTCTGTGATTTCTAATGGCTTTTCCTTTTGCATAAACATTGCTTTGACTCCATACCCAAGAGCACTGCAGGCATTTTCTCCCCTGCTCTGTACAAAATATAACCCAGACCTCTCAAATGGATATTTTTTATTAGGACGTTTGGTTTCCCCAAGCCCAGGAAAGAACAATTGCCCTCTGTGGCAGCAAGTCCCCAGCAAGCTGCAGGGCAGCCATCTCCTGAGCGAGGCAAACGGCAGCTCCTTTGTGGGGGAAAAGCAGCAAATTAAATCCCTGCACTCAAATTCAGTGTTGCCTGCACTTGAAGACAGTGTTTCATGAGCTAAAGTTCTTGTATAAAGAGCTGATTTGAAGACACAGTTCCTAAACAATACCTGACAGGATTGTATTTTAGTTTCCAGAGTCAGGTGCTTTCATTCTTAGGGAACCAAAAAAGTCAGACCCTCTCCTCCGCAGCCTGAGCCAGTGAATGTCGGCAAACTGGAAAGCAGCAGTGCAGAAGGCGGCTTGCTTCTGCCAGTGCCTGTAAAGTGCTTTTTCTGCTCCTGTGGTCGCCCAAGAGTGCACACATTGGGGGTGTTGAGGGACTTCCCGGCGCGATCTGCCCTTGCAGAGCAGAAGGGGGATTTGGGGACCAGGGTATGTCCCACACCATGAGCATGGCTGTCTTGGTGGGGACATGCAACCCCGTGGCAGGGGAAGGCTGAGCTGAAGAGTCGCCTTGCTTGGGTTCTCCAATGCCTGTGGCACAGGTGGGAGCCTGAGCCGGGGCGGTCACCCAGGACGCCCCGAGCTGCGGTGCTCTGTGGTGGGAGGTAGCTGGCGATGCACAGCCCTGCTGGTCCCACCGGGACTGAAGAAGGAGAAAATGCACTTCCTGGCTGGAGGCAGGACAAAGCGCTGATTGAGGCCCCCCACACTCCCTGCTGGGAAGGTGAGGGCTAATTTTCAGCTGAGGTGTTAAACATCAGCTCTCCTAAAATCAGCAATGTGACTGCAAGGATCTGACCCTACCAAAGTGTCTCATCACCTGCCTGGGTTCCCCACACGCCCACATAAAACAGCCCTTCACGAGATGGTCCAGCTGCGTGTCTCCTGTGAAAAGCACCCAGGGCACTCCTGCTTTTCTGCTTCATTTCCCATGGAAGAGGGTGCAGCAACGTGGCCAGGGCTTGCAAATACCCACAGGTGCCCTGGGTCTCTCCCACCTCCAATGCCAGGGCAGAGCCACCCCAGGGATGCACCTCAATGCACGCTCGCAGCCTCTCCTGAGGCACATCCCGACCTAAAGCGAGGGAAAAGCCTTGGCGGTGAGCGGTGCCAGGCTGAGCAGGGAGGGGGAAAGGCTTACAAAAATCAGTGTAGGAGAAAGGTGGTGGGTACCCCCTTGCTCCCCCCCGGCTTCCACATAAAGCCGAACTGTGTGCAGAGCCGTCGAGTCCCAGCTGAGACCTCAGGCTCTGAAAAGGAGGCTTTTAGTGTGAGCTCTAAGAGCCCGGCCCGTGCAGAGCTGCTAACATGACACTGAACTAACACTGCACTACAATCAAAGCATTTTAATAATTTAATATAATAAATGTCAGAAGGAGTGAATCATTCCCTGTAACCCTGAGGAGGCTGTAGGTGCCAGAAGGAGCCAAGTGGGTATATTGAGCTGCTTTAGCAATAGCCCTTTGACTCTCCGAAGGTAAATTTAAACCAGATGGTGGATGCTGGGTGGTCACCTCGGTGGGCAGAATGGGGAGCACTGTTCAGAAATGCATCACTGAAACAATTTAGCCCCAAAATTTGGAAGGCAATGGCTGCAGAGAACAAAGAAAATAAAAACAAGTTTCTCAGTAGTTGTTCCTCCAGATAGACATCAATCTAAAGAACTGCAGTCTGTTTACCTGCCTTTGGCATGCATGTTCCCACTTTATGCAGTAAATAATACGTGGATAATTATTCCAGAGGCTCTTTAATAAGCTCCGGGCAGTAACCCACGTGCCTCTGGTATTACGTATGGATGGCAGGGAGCAGTGATACCGGCACAAGCCTGGCCCTGCCCCAAGCCGGTGCCGCGGGAGCCTCTGCAGAGTAGGCGTTGCTGCTGGCCATGCTGTCAGCACACGTCTTAATCCACAGGTTTTGGCAATTTGCTCCTGAACACTCCCTGCCGCTGCCTGGCCTCAGTACCAGGCTGTTCCTTACTCCCTCCAGCAGCGCCCAGCCCAGCAGCTCCATGGGGATCGGTGCTTCCCCGGCAGCCCCAGGCTGTACGGGTGGGCGCTGGTGAGCACATCGGTGCTGGTGGGTGACACTTAACAGGGATGGAGCGTGTATCCCTGCAGCTGAGATGTGAGCAAGGACCCAAAGCTAAGCTCCTCATTTTGCACTGAATACTGAACGATGAGACTCACCAGGAAAAAATTCACATACCCAGCCTGATTCTGCCCTGCTCTGTGCCTGTTGTCTTTGACAAACCAAGGGTGAAATGCTACTGAACGGAGCCAGCAAGGTTTAGTAGTCATTTTTCACCATGTTGTATTAATGTAGAAGAATTGCCAAGGTCAGGCCAAGCCTTTTCCATATTTATCCTCATCACAATCACTAGTTCCGTAAAAAAAGAAAAAAAGACTTTTTCAAAGAGATTCCCAAATAGTGCTTTTAGATAAAAAAATCGCAAAGGTGGATCACAGCTGAAATCACGCTATTACTTGGCAGCGAGGGAGTGAGACAGCTGCAGACTGCCATTATGGAAGGAGATTAAATAACTTTCTTACAGAATCTCTTTGGCTGTGCAGAGATATAAACCAGTCTGTAGATAGGCTTGCTGAAAAGCTTCACTCCAGCCTTTCTAACTCATCCTAGAGAGGATACTGATGGGATACTGGCTGGTGAAGCTCAGCTTCAGCATGCTGGAGCAGGAGTCTCCCAGCCCTGTGATGGAGGGTTGGAGGGAATCAATCCAGCCTCGGCATGGGAGCCATCAGGGGTGATCCAAAAGTCTGCCTGGCGAAGGAGCTGCAGCTGGCTTGCTGTGAGTGCCAGCCGGGGAGAGCTGCGGCTGAGCCCAGAGCCATGTGCTGGCAGCGGCGCTGGGGCTGCCACGGGGAGAGGAGCTCGGTCGCAGTGCGTGCTCCGCCGTCAGAACAGGCTTGCTGGGGCTGTAAAACATTCATTTCTCACACACAGAGCAGCAGCTAATGCTGTGGGTGACATTGGCACCGGCTGTAAATCTGATTTTGGCAGAGCTCTGCTGATTTATGCTTGCTGGTGATCTGGCTAACATGTCTAGGAGAAAGAATTGAGAACAAGGAGGGCAGGAGAGTGCATTGCCTATCTAATAACCAAACACAGCAGCGGTGGGAAAATCTGTGGAGTGCAAACTGTCAGGTTCCCATGGGACTACCCAGAGGAGACACTGAGTAAGTATTTGCTCATATGGGAGATGTGTTTGTCTCCCATGCAAAACAGGAGAGCATCAGCTCCATCCACGATGTGGGAAAGCTGGAAGTGAAGGGGTGGGGTATAAGTTTAAGGCTAATTGTAACATGGGTCCTAGAAGTCATAAAGGGCACAACCTTTAAAATACACGTGTTGCACTGGGAAGAGCAAAGCTGGCTGATGAACTCTTCTAAAAGGCTGCTTGGGATGGCAGTCGTTGCTGCTTCTCTCCCTGGGAGCTTGCTCTGGCCTCCGAGCCCAGCAAGAGCTCACCATTGCCTTGGGGTACTTGGCAGGACCAGATTTACCCCTCTTCACACATTTGATCATTTATGCCCTCAATTATTCTCCATTTCAAGCCCATTTAGGAGGAAGAGAGACCATTTTTAATGGGGATGCTCTACTGTGTACCTCTTGCAAGACTTTCCCTGGGTGGCCATGGCTGATGCCCCCCATCCTCACAGCTTCTCTGAGCAATCCCCCAGTGCTGCCCATGGTCCCTGGCTGCTTTCTCCCGGTGGCTCAGCAGCGTGTTTGCAGCTGGGGCTGGGGCTTCCCAGCCTTCTCTGGCCACTGCTGATTCTCTCCATCTCCGATGTGAGGCCATTGCTGTGTGGAGAGGTCATGAGTGACCCCCAGCAGCCTTGGGAGGGTCAAGAGCCAGAGCCTGAAGCCAGTTTCCATACAGCTTGCTTTCTCCTGAGGGTGATGGATCAGGTTTGGGTCTGGTGCTCATCCAAGTGGATCCAAAACCATCCCCTGGGCATGCAGAGCAGAAACACAGAGCTGTTGTCCAAATACCAGCAGGCACAAACATCCTGTTGAAGCAAGTCAACGGAGCTCAGCGGATGGAATAAGTAAGCTCAGGCTTAAGTCAAGACCTTTTCATAACTAGCCAGGCTGGGTCGCCTTTGTAGGAGCAATTTCTCCTGAGTGTGCCCAGTTGCTGCATCCCAAACGTGGGCAGATGAGCCACTGAGGGGCTCCTGCGCAGGCAGCTCCCCTTCCCTCTCCGCTGGTTTCCTCATATCCAGCCGAAGGGCTTTCAGTAGGGCAGGAGCTGATTCCACGTTCTTCGGATGGGCAGTCTTGCCTCCTCTGAAAGCAAGTCAGCACTGCAAAAGTTCTCCCCAGTAGAGACCCCATAACTCTCCCCCCATTCTGCATGTGTCCCAGGTGGCAGAGCAGGGCACCACCTCATCTCTCTCCAGCCGGTTAACGCCCAACCTACAAAGTTAGCAGCGTTAAATGCTGAGTGCATGGGAACTCCTTCTAGTTAATAGAGCAGAAAGAATCAGCAAAACCACCCGCTTCTTAGGTCTCAGAGAAAAATGCAGCTATTTTCACCCAACAGCCGTTGCAGAAGCCAACGTGCAGCTCGTCCTTGCATCACTTCTGGACTCACCAAAAAGCCATAGAGCAGCAAGCACATCAGGTGGAAAAACAAATTAATAATCAATTAGGGCACTGCCACCATTGCATGGGACTGGAAGTCTTAGAAACGCACGTTTCAGAGCTATGAACATAGTGCCCTGTGTGTGCTTGATTGAAGACTGACAAAGCAGTTACTCTGTTATCCAAACTTTCTATTTTTCAGTGCCAACCCCAGTCTTACAGCAGCCAAGGTGCTCTCTGAGCTCCAGTGCTTTCTGGTGGGAAAGCCTCTTCTCCACCCTCCCCACCCATCAGGCTGGACATGGAGGGCGCTGCAGGCTCCCTGATTGGCATAGGGCTGGTAGGGCAAGGCGAGGAGCCTCATGCTGGGGTTACAGTGCCCTGTCTTGTAGATCCAACCCGTACCAAACCAACCTGCTTCGAGACGGTGTGCGCGGGTACCTGCAGCTGCCGGCAGACCAGACAGTGCTGATACTGCACGCCAAAGTCGCACAGAAGTCCTACGGCAATGAAAAAAGGTAGGAGATGGCTCCAGCTTCTCCAATAGCTGCTTCCAAACTCAGTGACCTAAAGCTCTGTTTCAGCCTTGCTGGATTTCTCTGATTTAAGCTGGTGAAGCAAATGATTTGACATATCCCCTCTCCATCCACTCATGACCTCTTTGCATCTAAACCTACTGTTCAGTCTTGAACTAAGGCTATTAACCCCCCACCTGCATCCATCCCCGTTAGACGTTCCCAATGGTTAGGTTCCTCCTGTGACGTAATGAAGGTCAGAAAGATGAAGGAAAAGAAGGAAATAAGCTATTCAAGAAGAAGAGGAAAGGTTAGTGTTTTAAGAGCTCTGGAAATCTTGTCTTAAAATCTGAACAGCCTCAGCAGGGACTGGGGTGTTTCCATCAATGCCCACAGTCTCCAAAAAGCTGCTATTTTTGAAAATCATTCCCGCACTGCAAAAACACATTGAGGTTCTGGCTCGAATCTCCAAAATTGCTACTCTTGGGCAGTGACATCAGACTGTGGCAGTGTAATATAATTAATCCTCCATTAATCCTTATGATATAAATAATCCTCAGTTATTACCGAGTGTGGAGTAGCTATGAGGTGACAAGCTCTGCCTCTGAGGCACACCCGCACCCAGACACCAGCGACTGGGCTGCCTGTGCCTGCAAAGTCCGCATCACATCCAGCCTCCTGCTGGTCCATAGGTAAAGGTTTTATTTCGGGATGGGGTCTCCCAGCCAGGAGGGAAGCTCCCCATATCTCTGAGCTTTCAGAACAGCCTCCTCCCCCTGGTCTGGACCCCATGCAAGGGATGAGTATGACAAATAGATGCCAGGTCTGGAGAAAGAGAGAAAACCAGTGCTGAGCTCCCAGCTTAAAGTTTAAAGGTGCTGGTGCCGTTTTCCTTCATGGAGGGAGGCAGGGGCCCGTGCTGTGGATGACTTGTTTAAATAAACCTGTACCCAGGACGTTAGGGCTCTGAAATATCCAGCCCCTGCACTGGTGTTTTCTCTGCTAGTGCTTTACCCAGTACCAATAGAGGATGAACTTGCACCATTCACACAAGTGTGAAGACAGTGGAAACCCAAATAAAACACAGGAAAATAGGTTTCCAAAACCCTGGCTATAGATTTATTTGCGTTGGGCTCCAAATCTGGCTGTGAATGCAAACTCTGTTCCCGACCTGCTGCAACTCCAGCATAACAGACAGGCAGAGGCAGGGGGCCTGATCCGCCCTTGGATCGGGCAGGAGGGGGCCAAGGCACCCCATGCTCTCCTCTCGGGGCCACCCCACAGCCGATGGGCTCATGGCCACCAGCAGCACCAACAGATGTGGCAGCCACGTGGATGCTGCGGCTGGCGGCAGCCAGTGCAGGGCAGAGCGGCTGAGACGACTGCTTCAGCAGAGCCCGATTCCTCCAGCCAGCCCTGCCCGTGCCCCCAGCTGGGGGTCCCCAGCCTCTCGCTGCGGCACCACGTACCTCCCGGGGTGCAAGGTTGCTCCCGGTGCCAGCAAGCCCCGAGTCAAGGTCTATGCTCTCAGTGCAGCTATCCTGTCCCCCCCCAAGCACCTTTTCTGGATGTTGAAGTGCAGTAAGAAAATGTCCTCTTGTCTCTGCAGGTTTTTCTGCCCCCCACCTTGCGTTTACCTGAGCGGGCCAGGATGGAAGTTAAAACAGGAGCAGATAAAAGGTAAGGGCTGGGTGGCAGCCCTGGACCTCTCCTCCCTCCCTTCCCGTGCCACGGAGAGCTGCCCTCCGCCTCCACAAAGGGGAGAGTGACCCAGTTTAGACCCAGTTTATTTTTTGGTTTTGCCCCCCAAACTCCTCTTTCCCCCTCAAGGTTGAGCCCTCTGTGGTCCAGACCCGGAGAGGGCTGGAACCTGGGCCAACCCACCGTGCCAGGAGGAGCCGAGCCCATGCCTGTGCCTGTGTGGGGGCTGGAGGGTGCTTCTCCCCGTCTCTTCCAGCCAGGGACCTGGGAGAGGAGGGTTTTCGGGTGTGCGGGTACATGGGTCTGGACAGCATGGGCAGCAGCCTGATGGAGACCCAGAAGCTCAGCTTTGAGGAGCAGCCGGATGCAAAGGTAAAGCCTGATGGTCCCCGGGGCCGTGTGGTGGGACCCCATGGGGACCCTGATCATGCACGGGCTGGGCTGTCCCTGGAATCACCCCACAACCTCAATGTCACATCACCCCCTTCCTTGGGATGTCGTGGTCCTTCCTTCCTAGCCATCGCTCCCCGCTCCTCTCTGCCGCCCTGCTGTGGCACGGGTGGCAGCCTGAGCAGCCGGGCAGGTTCCCCTGCCTTGCAAAGAGCCCTGTCCTTCTTCAGCATCATCTTTTCAGGTCAATAGTCCTGTGTCAGGCGAGCTGCCAAAATTTGCAGAGCTCTTCAGCTCCGGTACCTTCTCCCAATGAGCAGCACTGATGCTTATCGCAAAACGAAAGCCCGGTCTTTCATGTACAGATAAACAGCTAAAAAAACCTCCTCGATCGATCCCAAAGTTCAAGAGCTTCAGCAGGGCTCTGGCATCTTTTGATAGGGGGAAAAAAAGAAGAAAAAGCTTTATCTGGAGTCCCCGAAAAGCACAGGGTCTGAGTTGGGCCAGAAACCTTACAAAAAGAGCCTTTGTTTGCAGTGCTTGCGTTGCTGCTAAGGCATGGCGTATCAGCCAGGACGGCAGGGAAACCATAAACCCAGGGCTCATGTTATGTGGGATAAATCACATGTGAACATTCATTTCCATAAGGAATTCTCTGCCCCCAGTGTAAATAAAGCCTTTGCTGATCCCCAGCTCTTCATTCCACCTGTAATAACATCTCCGGTCCTTTTCCCCTTTAAATGAACCTGGGGCTCTTTGAAAGGGTGCTATTATGTCCTTGTGGGGCAGTGAGGAGGGTGAGGAGGGTGAGGAAGGCTGGCAGGGCTGGGCTGGACCTGCCGGCAGCCCCTCTCTGCCCTTGGCAGGGCTTCGGCTGCGCCAAGGCGCTGTACATCTCGGATGCAGACAAGCGCAAGCATTTCCGCCTGGTCCTGAAGCTCTTCTTCAGCAATGGGCAGGAGATCGGCACCTTCCACAGCAAGCTGATCAAGGTCATCTCCAAGCCCTCACAGAAGAAGCAGTCACTGAAGAACACAGACCGTGCGTACAGGACTGACTCTGTGCGGAGGAAAGTGGGCACGAGCCCAGGGTGGGATGCTCTCTGAGTGCTCACAGCTTGGCTCTGGAGTGGTCCAGGCTGGACCCAAAGCCCATGGGCATCCCCAAAAGAGGGGGAATGTATCTGGGCATATAGATGTCTCTTTTCTGAAGGGTTCACCCCCCACAATGTGTAATGCCCTGGATGCCAACGTGCTCCCCACTCCATGGGCTTCACCTTTGAAAAGCCCAGACGGGCTGGCACTCACATACAGGGAAAGGCAGCTGGGGGGTGCTGGTTCCTGCTGGGCTGGTTACACCTGTAACCAGGACTTGTCCTCCCTTGGCTTGACAAAAGCCATAGTTCAAGCCACACATGGACTTGGCAAGTGTTAACACAACCAACTCTCCCAACAGTCTGCATCTCCTCAGGCTCCAAAGTCTCTCTCTTCAACCGCCTGCGCTCCCAGACAGTCAGCACTCGCTACCTCTCTGTCGAGGGGGGAGCCTTCATCGCCAGCGCCAGGCAGTGGGCAGCCTTCACCCTCCACCTGGGTAAGGACCCTCGTGGGGCCGCTGGCCCTGGCCATGCCCAGGGTTGGCTGCTCCCAGCCCTGGCTCTCTCCGCCTGCAAAGCCAGTTCTTGGGGGCGAAAAGGGTGGGAATTAGCCTGGGCATGCGGGAACCTGGCTCAGATCTTGCCTCTGCCTGGTGTTCCTGGTGTATCTCTGGAACTGATGGCTGTTTCCCGCTGGCCTTGAGGGTTGGCATCATGCCCTGAGAGCACACAGGCTGTGGATGGGGCAGCAAGACCTGTACCGATCTGGAGGATCACAAATCCAAGCAAGTAACTTGCCTGGAAGAGGCCAGAGCCCTGAGCATCCCTGCCCACGCTGCCTCTGGTACCGCATCCCAGTCCCACTCTCCCATGCTGGGCTCCCAGGGAGCAGTGGTCTCTCCAAGCAGCGAGCACCCACAGAGCAGAGAAAGCAGTAGGAAAGCACGGGGAGCACGGCCAGACCGGCACGGCGCGAGGCAGCGCAGGCTGACCTGCTCCCCGGCTGCTCCGGCAGTGACTCTGCCTGCCTCTTTCCCGGCAAGCCGATGAGCGCTGCACCTGGAGCGAGTTCCCCCTGCAGGAAGGGTACATCCGCTACGGCTCTGTGGTCCAGCTCGTCTGCACGGCCACCGGCGTCACCCTGCCTCCCCTGGTAAGCCTCCATCCCTATGGCTGCCAGGCACATGGACCTGGCTGCTCTGGGCCTCTGAGCACCAGAGGATGCTCACCCTGGGATGGTGCTGCTGTCCTGCAGATCATCCGGAAGGTGACGAAGCAGTACGCCATGCTGGATGTGGACGAGCCCATCTCCCAGCTCCACAAATGTGCCTTCCAGTTCCAGGGCAGCGACCGCATGTACCTGTGTCTCTCCACGGAGAAAGTCATCCAGTTCCAGGTACAGAGGCACAAGGAGGAGTGAGGACTCCTGGCATCCTCCCCATCCTCTCTCCAAGCTCCTCTGTGTTGCCAGTGTCTGGGGAACATGTCACTGGGAGGGGTGTTGCAGCAAAGTGGGGTTTCATCCAAATTAAGGTCAGAATTGCTGCAAAGCCATCTGCCTCCAGCTTGCCTGCTTCGGGTGGGGGACATCATCACCGAGCTCTTTGCAAAGGTGTCATGATCTTTGTTTCCCAGCAAGCAAAGTGCAGGCACTGGGTCACTTGCTGGAACTGAGATGCCAGGGGCAGAAGCCAGGCATCCTGGCCCCGGTCCCCTGCCATCCTGGTGTGTTTGGAGCTGTGACACTCTCCACAGGCATCTCCCTGCCCGAAGGAAGCCAACCGGGAGCTGCTAAATGATGGCTCCTGCTGGACCATCATCGGCACCGAGACAGTGGAGTACACCTTCAGCGAGAGCCTGTCCTGCGTCCGCGAGCCCGTCAGCCCCGTGCCACTCATCACTGCCCTGCAGGTAGGCACAGTGCCGGCCACCCCCGCTTCTCCATCACCTGCCTCCGTTGTGGCTCCTGCTGCTGAGCCCCTGCACCCACACTTGGTGTCTCCCGGTTTTGGGAAGCTGTGGGAATGCCCGGGTCTGGACTGCTGCAGTGGGGATGGGACATGTGGGCAGAGCATCCTGTGGGAGAAGGGGTCTGGCTCATCCCACCACATCACACACCGTGCTCATTCCACCACATGAGACACTGCCATGCACTCTGCCCACCACAGCTCACAGGCGGCGGGGACGTGGCCATGCTGGAGGTGCAGGGGGAGTATTTCCATGCACACCTCAAGGTCTGGTTCGGAGATGTGGAAGCAGAGACTATGTACAGGTAACGCGGCTGAGGGGGCCAGGGAGCAGGCAGGGAATGGCAGCCAGGTTTGGGCAGTGCTGGGCAGCTCTGGGAGGGGGGTGGCTGCTGACCTCAGGGACGGGGGCACTTGCACCACCTGTTCTGCGGGACCAAGCACGAGCATTGCAAGACAGGCAGGGCTGTGTCTGGCTGGTGCCTCCTGGCTGTCTGGATGCAGTCTGGACATAGCAGTGGGTGAGGGACATGGGGACCTTGGGGGCTGCAAACAAGCAAGCAGCCCTAGCAGACAGGAATGACACACTAGGGAGGAGAGAGGAAACCGGCCGGGGGCTTCACACTGAGCTCCAGGCTGGAGGACACACGGCCGCACTCACTGCCAGCCGCTCCTGTGTCAGGGCCACCTGGGTTAATGCATGTTTGCCTCTCCTGTGCTGTCTTCAGGAGCCCCAAGTCCCTCGTGTGCGTCGTCCCCGACGTCTCTGCTTTCGGCAGTGACTGGAGGTGGCTGCGATACCCCATCACGGTCCCGCTCCTGCTGATCAGGGACGATGGCCTCATCTACTCCAGCTCATTCACATTCACCTACACCCCAGAGCAGAGCTTCATCCCAGGGCAGCAGGTCCTCTCGGACGTCCCCCAGGACTCAGACAAACTACTTGACAGCATCCATCAGGAGTTCACCAGGACCAACTTCCACCTCTTCATGCAGAGCTAGTGGAGGCTCAGCATTGCTGCTGGCCGCGGGGAAGGGCAGCAGCCCTGAGCTGTGCCAGGGGTCCCCATCCAGGGCTCGGAGTGGCCCTGCTGAAGGGTCCTCACCACGCACCAAATGCGCACTATGTTACTGTGATTTGCTGACTTGTCTCTTCTTCGTGGCAGCATCTCAGCCTGCTGGGATCTCACATGAGGGCATCAATAAATCAGGCTTCAAGGACTCTTTACTGATTCGATTGCTTCTTTACTAACCTTCACAATTTACCTCCTGCACTGGCACAGAGCATCACAGCTCCCTTGATGTCTTCAGTCCATATATTCAAAGGCCAGGAGGGACAGGAATGATGAACAAATGTGGCCTTAAGCGTTATTGATCTATACCAGGAATCCCTGCATCGCTTCTGTGCTTTTCAGTAACAAGGAGCTGATTTCCAGCAGCCAAATACTCGATACTAGATGGTTTGGGTTTTTTCATTAGAGGCCCAAATGGGGTTATTTCAAAAGGAAAAGGGAAAAGAAAGAAAAACTTCAGTACAAAGCCCAGCCCCTCCCTGGCTGGTGTGGCTCTGTCAAGCTCTGTTGTTTTACACTTACACACACAAACACACACACAGAAATTGCAGTGCTGGCATCAGCAGGGAACGGCTGATCTAAAGGTGCCATAAAAAGAAGCCAGGTTTATTGGAGCCAGACCCGAACGTTACGCAGAGTGGGTCTCGTGGCTTTATTCAGCCTTCAGATCTCCGTGGCATCAAAAGGCCCATGGTGTACCTGGAAACCTTCTGGTTTGGCAGTTCTGAGCTGGGTTTTGAAACAACCCGGCTGCCAAACCCACGGAGGTGTTTAACCCCCACTGACCTCAGCAGTGGTGGGCAGGGGAGCAGGGGAAACACGGTGGCCCGCGACCCACACACCCCAGGAGCATGGGGTGCCCAGCCCCGCACACGGGCATCCCTGGCTCGTCGCCGGGCTTACCTGCGTGCTTTGTGCCATCCAGCATGTTTCGGATGCCGGCACTGCACAGACCGACAGCCCCAGCACGCAGCCCGTCCTCGGCCTCGCTGCATGCATCCTCTCCACGCTGCGGCTCAGGATGCAGAGCTTGGAGCTTCAGGGGACCAACAGCGTCACACCGCCCAGCATGGAGACACATGGTGATGCCCAGAGTTTCGGCCTCCTCCTTCTGCAGCTTGTGCATGGCCCCAGCTCCATGGGACCACAAGAGCCTGGGTCTCTGGGGTCCTAACCTGGGGCTTCCCAGGGGGTAGCACCTCCCTAAACTCCAACAGGAGATGGGGTTCCTTCTTCCTTAAAACAGGAACCTCACAGAAGGTGAAAAGCTGTTGGCAGACACATCTGTGTGCATCTGGAGCTGCAGCTGCTGGAGGAAAAACTCAGAACATCACAGCGCATGCCAACAGCCCAGGGCTGGAGGACAGAGGAAGGGGTGACCACGTGAAGATCCACAGGGGGTTTCAAAAGGAAGGAAGTCCCTCAAGCAGGAGGCAGGTCCCAGTGCATTCATTAGGTGTTGGGAGCAGTGGTACGAGACCTTACTGCTCCCGCTCCTGGCAAATGCTCAAGCATCTTATACAGGTGCTGGGGGCAGTGGGGGCTTCCCCTATGCAACAGCCACTTGGGCCACCCCATCAGGTTGTGAATTTCCCTACAAGCAAGCCACCCCATCAGCCCATGCTTACCCTCCCCTATGCTCACCTCCCCAGCAAATCCACCCTGGCCCTAATGTAACTGAGGATGAGATGCAAGAAAATCTTCTAATCAACCCAAAGAGAGGAGCCCATGGGCTCCCCAGCCTGTCCTCCCCCTCAGAGGCTGGGCCATAATTCACATTTTATGAATGGAAAGCACCCTCAGCTATATTTAGCAGCAGCCCGGTCCTGAAGGGCAGGAGGAGCGTTACTTATTGACTTCAAGGGCTTGGAACAAGCCTGCCTTGTTATGTTTACAGCGCAGCGCTTTGCTGGAGAGGCCAAGAAAGCACCAAGCGGCTCATTCTTGAAGCCTGATGGATTAAGCAAACAGCCGCAGTAATTCAAGCCACATGGGGAAAGGGGAGAGGCGGCAGCGGGTGGGCTGGGGGGGCCCCGAGGGGCTCCTGCCTTACCCCGGCCAGCCGCAGGCTGTGTTTAATCTGCTTTTCACAGCAGGTCCCACAAATGGAAGCGAGGAGCTTTGCAACTCCTGGAGGAGGCACTTCCCTGCCATGGGGAGCATATGCTCAGTGTCACAGCGGAGGAGCGGGTAGCATTGGCAGAGCTGTTTATTTGCATAATCACTGATTAACACAAACGTCTCGGAGAGGCGCCAGCCATCCACTTGTATGTTCTCACTAGCTCATGAGCCAGCAGTGCCCGTCTCTGCCGGATCCTACAATAACTCAGCGCATGCCGGGGAAACACGCACGGACCATCCCACTGGCTGCGGCAAGCTGGGCTGCTGGCTCCGGGCTGGGCTGCCCGTTGGGGCCCGTCTGGCAGCTCTTTTCTGTGCTCCTGAGCTGCACATGGAGCTTTGCCCCATCCCCAAAGCAGCCCAAAACATGGGTATAAAACAAAGCATGAAAAAACTTTCACATCACTCCAAGAGCTGGGGATTTAGGAAAAGCATCGAATGCCTTAGGGATGCTCAGGATAACTTACACTGCAGTCATGGCAGTGCGTGAGCATCCCCGGGTGATGGTGAGGCTCGAAGGCAGCAGGGATCCCCTGCTCCGGCTGGGCCGAGGTGTAACTGGGGCTCCCTGGAGCCCCACTGCACCAAGGAGCCATTCAGGTCCCGGAGGTGAGTGTGTCTACAAAAACATCAAGAAGAAAATAAAATCCTGGCTTTCCCTCCATGAAACAATACCCCAGAGGAACATGAAGTCTGGTCTTGGTCTGCCTCCTTCCCTGCCTGCACTGTGCAGCCCTGACCTGGCCCTTTGGAAGAAGAGTTGCTGCCACCTAGTGAGCCCAGCCACTAGCACCCAGCCTGCTGAGCACCGCCGCGCTCATCACACTGCCCGTGACTATGTTCAGGTCAGCCCAGGCACTGCACCGGGTGCTGGGGATCACCTGGGCATCACTGGCTACTCCTGGGGGACATTTTCTGCCCAACTCGGAGGGTTTGGCTGGTTTTTTTAAACAGCTTTTGCATTGCGTTTTGCCCCAGACCATACAGCAGGTTCCCTGGCTGAGTGGCTTTTGGAGAGCGGGGGGCAGCTGTGGCACAAGGGGGGCGTGGGGAATGTCCCTTCCCTGCTCACCCAGCCCAAATCCAGCCTGGTGATACCGTTCTTGGCGCTGAGGTGGTTGGTGGGCTGGCTTGCTTGTAGGGCAATTTGCCACCATAACTGCAGAAAGGCCAGAAAAAACCCTGGTTGAAGGGGGTTTTTGCACCCTCCTGAGCATGAGGTGTGGGCAGAGAGGGGGAGCTGGCCAGGGGGCTGTAAGGGACTGGGCTGTCCCCTGCCAGGGCTGCTCGGCACCAACAGGCTCGCTGCCAGGCCTGGATACGCTTCCCTGGTTCCTGTGATCCAGCGAGGTGTTTGCCTTGGCAAGGGCAGCCCAGGGCAGGTCCTTCTGCTGCGCTGTGGCTTTGTCACCCCCCCGCCACCAGCATGGTCAGGGTGGTGGCAGTGCTCCTGGGTCGGGACCTGGGACCTGCCCATCCCCTGCAGAGGAACATGGGGTGGCAGGCAAGCATCACCGGGGACCTGGCATCAGGATGAGCTGCTGCAGCCAGCACCGGAGACATGGGACAAGCAGGGCCACCCTACCAGAGCAACCTGTCTCTCCAAGCGCTAAGCCCTTCGCCTGGGGCTGTCCCTGTCCCACACCCCCAAGCAGAGCCTCCGGGCAGTCCAGCAGGCCCATGGCCCATGCTGCTTGGTGTAAATACCCGTATCACCAGCCCATGAAAGCGGGGGACGCTGCTCTGCCCACCAGCCAGGGAAAAGGTGCAGAGAAAAACCCTTACTTGGAAACTTCGTTCCCCTGGGGCTGATGCCCAGGGCCGGTACAGTGCATGAACAGGGCTTGGCCAACAAGACTGATCCAAAGGGCCAGTTACTGCATCAGGAGCCAAAAAATCCCCCTCCCTACCAGTCTCTTGCACTGGTCCCAGCCCTACCTGCAGATCCCAGTGGGGTCCCATTACCCCGAGCAGCCCCCTAAGGGCACCCCTGGCCCCAGCCCAGCAAAGCCCTGTGTACGGAGCCATAGGTTTGGGCAGAGCCCGGAAAACCTGTGCTGACTTTATCCTTTTTCTGAAAGAGCTATAAATAACCCAGCTGGGCAGCGGGACGTAAAACTATGCCAGGGCCAAAATAAGCTGAGTTGGGTCGCTAAGGAATTACAGTTACCTGCTCAGGAGACTCCAAGCACATCAGGAACTGCCCAGGCATGTGACCCTGCTTGCCAGACCAAAAAAAAAAAACCCCAAATTGCATTAAAGATAGAACAAGCTGGAGACACCTGTGGGTGCCTGCGTCACCGGTGACGCCAGGAGCAGGGTATTATTAGCCCCTGTCCCGAGATGGGCTGTTTGGGGGCAGAGATGGCCACGCTTCTGTGCCCACAGCTCCGGGTGCTCAGCCATGTAGCCAAAAAGCCTATGGAAAATTGGGTTTCCTTTTTTGTTTTTTGGGTTTTTTTCCTTAAAACAAGTTGAAAACAAGCTCACTCCTGTCAAGTCTGGACTTCCTGCGGCCCAGGGAAGGGCTGAGCCCGGGGGCCAGCAGCATCCTGCTGGGATGGAGGGCTGGAGCACTGCCCCAGGGCTGCAGCCGGGGCTAGGTGGCTGGATTAGGGGTGTGGGGGTCAGCACTGGACACAGCTCCCCGCAGCCGGCCCCACGCTGCAGCGCTGCTGGGGGGTTTGCAGAGCTTGGCTAGGGGGAGCAGGATGGAGGGAGCTGGCAATCTGCTTTCATTCCCCTTGCAAAAGAAACACACAGATAGTTTTCCCAAGGTTTGCTGGGGAAGGAAAGCGAATTTTTTAACAGTTAAAATAAACAACTGGGCTTGAAAAGCATGGGCCTGATTTCCATGCGCCATTGCTGTAACTAGGCATGCAAACCAGGCAGACAGTTAAGAGTTGTTAGGATCAGCGCTGAGAAAAAGCTGAGTGGGTGCAGCTCCCTGCCTGTGAGCCCAGTGAGGACTCAGTGTCCACGGAGCCGGCGGCAGAGGAGCTGAGCAGCACCCCTGGGTGCTCGTCTGCAGCCCCAGGGCTGTCAGGCTCAGCGCTGCTCTGGTGTGGCTTTGCCCAGAGCCCCGCAGGGAGGCGGCAGCACCGTGCAGTGCCATGCATGCAGTGTGCCAGCACCCCCACTGCATGGTCATGCTGGCTTCAGGCACCCCCATGCCCCCTGCCCTGTGTAAATCTGGGCTCCTGCCCTCGCTGGCTTGCGCTGGGACAGCTTGGGAATGAAGCCCCAAACTCCCCCATTGGTGCCCCTCACCTCGCATCAGGCCTGGCCCGGGACAGCCCCCTCCAGTGGGTCTCTGCAAAGGGACCAGGGTGTCAGGACAGGCAGCGGGCTCTGCCAGGAGCAGTGGCTGGGGGGAGAAGCAGCAGCGGGGGGGCTTCAACCCCACAGTGATGTGTCCTTGCTCCCTGCAACCAGAACAGGGACCTGGCCCCGGCTGCAGCCCCGGGCAGCCCTGGGATTTCGGGCTGTGGGCTGAGCCGCAGACATGGGCTGGAAAAAAAAGACAGAGGGAATGAATTGCTACAGCTTTGATGTGTGAGCACAGCTCGGTCCAGCACAAACCCATTCCCAAAGAGGGAGCCTGGCCCTGGGAACCTCCCTGGGAGCAGGGCTGCCCTACCCAGTCCCTGCCTGAGCCAGGGACAGAAATCACAGTGCAGGGAAGCAGCAGCACATGGGCTTGAGCCCTTCACACACCCACTCCCCACAGGGATGCTTGGAGTGGTCCTTGCCTGCCAGACCCATGTGGGACCAACATGGACGCCCCAGCATGCTGCTCGTGGGGGGGCCATCCGTCCTGATCCCGCACGGAGGGGCTGCCAGGCGCTGTCTGTCTGAACGGGAGCAAAGGGAGCAGCTCCTGCCGCTGCCCCACTGCTGAGCCCCAAACCAGCACCCAGCAAGGGGGCTCGCAGGGGCTCCTACATGTGGGACAAGGTACAAAAGGGGCAGAATAAAAGGTGCTTTATTAAACCCACCCCGGCTTACAGCTACATTAACAGCAGGATGAGATTTGCTCTTTGCTTCCTGCCCTGGCACACACAACCATGAGCGTGGCTCCAGGAGAAGAGCCCCCCACCCTGGCTGTGGCTCCCAGGGGAGGTGAGGATGCACGCAGGGTTCGTCCCCATGCATCCACTGGGCTGCCTTTGCTGGTGAGCATGGTCACCATCCCCTCGCACCCTGTTGAGAGCCAACATGCATGTGTGCGTGCAGCCCCCCGGGGCTGTGCCGGGGGGAGCAGGCAGGATTGAAGGACTCTTTGTTCCCCCGTGTAATTATACCCGAGTGGAGGAATAGAAACGTGCTGAAAATCCCTCACTGGACCTTTCTGACAGGAGCCAGGGCGTTCGGCCACACAGTGGCCCCATTGTTCCCTCACGCACGCCTGAGGCTGCCAGCCCACCTCCTGCACCCCCCACTTCCCCCCAAAACCAGCCTATGATTAAAACCCAGGTCTTTTCCCTCCACAACATCAACATTGGGCAAAATGCCCTGAGAGCCTCCCTCCTGCCAGGGGCTGGCAGGGTGATGTGGCAGTGGCAAGGGTCCCATGGGTGAGCCGGTGCCTTTTGGCACTGGGAGCACCCCCAGCACCCTGAGCCCTCATGCCAGCCTGGCTGGGCAGAGCCATGGGGACATCTGCACTCACTCATCCCTGCCCATGCCAAACCTCATGGAGGTCTGGGAAAACCCAGCCCTTGCCCTGCCCCACGCTGGAATGCTTCCACCCTTGGGATGCAGAGCAGCAATGGTCTTGAGCTGCAGTGAATTGGTTTCCAACAAGGAACTGGTCACTGGTGGTGCGGCTGCTCACAGGGGCAGTGGCAGAGGGGCATGCCAGCCTGCCCTTCATGCTGGTCCTGGCAGGTTGCCTTCAAAATTAGGCAGCCCCAAGCTCTGGTTCTGCATTCAGGCTGTGCTTCTTCCCAAGCCTGCTGCAAGATGTGTGCGAAGGGGCCCCAGCCGTCACCTTCCCGGAAGACCCAGGAAAGGCTCAAGAGGAGGACCAGGGTTTTGGATCCCCTTTGCCAAGGATGGACTTGCAAAACAAACCTGCAATGAGCCCAACAGCCTCAGTAGCCTTGGTGGCCAGATCCTGCATAAGCACCGCCCAGGCTAAAGACGCACAGGGACCAGCTGCGGGCAGACGCTCAGCACCCTGCACATCTGTCTGTCTTGGCCATGCAGGCGAGCACCTGCGACGAGGGGCCACCAGCCCTAGGGGAGCTTCCCATTCCTGCAGCCGAACGGAGACGCACCCACGGGACTCAGAATAGCCCCACTCAGCTTCCCTCCCACAGCAAAGCACGTGACAGGGAGGCTGAGCCAAGCCAGCATCCCTGTCCCAGAGATCCCCAGAAGCTTGGGCTCAGCACTGAGCCACCACCGCCCCCTGTCCCGAGGCTGGGGGTGCTGTGGGAGCCAGGCTGGCTCCACCACACCCTCTGTGACGCTCGGCACAGTCCTCACAGGTCTGGGCTTGCTGATGGCTCTGGGGATGCGGCTCCAGGAGCTGTGAACACAGCGGCTCATTGCAGCACGCTGACCCTGGGCCAGGACAAGCAGGGGGTCCCACCGCGCACAGGGTGGGCCTGGGGGAGCTGCTGTGACTGCCAGCACCCGTTGTCCCCACAGCCCAGCAGGACCCCCATGCTGGGTGGGGGGTTCCTCCACGAAGCAGGCTGGCTGGCACCCCCAGGCCCCCTCTCCGAGCAGGGCAGCCCTGGCCACCCCACGCTCAGCACAACTGGGGGTGAATTTTTCCAGGTGAGCTCCCAATGCCGTGGGGTCACACTAGGCACACAGGAGCAGCTCCCCCGGGGTCCATTCCCCACCACTGAGCTCTGCCTCGTCTCACTGCATTGATCAGACACCCCTTCGCCACAGTGACCCTGCATTATTAAGTTTAATCTGTTCCTAGGATGAATGTCTCATTACAGCTTTTCCCACCCACACTTTTCCCAAACCACCAATATTTTAGGATGGTGGGAGAAATCCCTGCCCCTTCTGCTTTCCATGTGGGCAGGGGATCTGCATCTCCATCTGCTCTGCTAAGGAAAGGGGAGAGGGGAGGCCCCATCCCCATGGTGCTGGGGTGGGAGGGGGGTGCTGGTGACCCGGGTGCTCTCCCCCAGCATGGGCTGCAGCGTGAGGCACGGCACAGTCTGACCACCTCCAGGCACAAAGTGAAGTGGCTCTGTACATGGGGGGGTCAGGGGGTGCTGTCGGGCAGGTACAGCCTGTCCCAGCCCCGCTCACCCACTGTGGCTCAGCACTGACCGGCACAGGGTGAGCTCCCAGGATGCTGCCCTGAGCTCCTGAAACACACAGCCCAGGCGCCACAGGGAAAGCCAGGTCAGCTCCTTGCTGGTCCTTTCTCAGCCTGAGCAACTCCTGCCACTCTGGCGTCCCCCTTCCCCCTGGGCTCATGCCGCACCCCCCACCCTCCCCAGGTAACCAGCCAGTACAGGTGACCGTCCTCCATCTCCTGCGGTGTCTGGCCACGTGCTGCTCCCCCCCCCAGCAAAGCCCCACAAAGGCTTTTTTAATGCCTTTTGCAGGGAAATGATATTTCCCCATGGGTCCCAGGTGCCTTCCAGAGCCCAGGGCACCTCTATAAAGCTGCGCATATATTGGCTGCAATAGCTGAGATGACAGCTGACATAGCTAATGCCTCGATAACGCTCCCTCGGAATCCTTCCCGTAAGGAGCACACACCTGGGCTGGAGAGCACCCCGGGAAGTGCCCGCTCCCGGTGGCACCTCCAGGTGGGAAACTGTTTCGGTCCCTCCTCCCCATCCCTGCCAAGGGCTCAGGGCTGTTCACTGCATTGGGGCTCTTAGAGAAGAAAGAAAAGGGAAAAAAAGAAAACCTAGAAATAAAAATGAAGAAAAAAAAAAAAAACAAAGCCAAAAAGAAAACGAAAAAGAAAACCAGAAAGAACGAAAGGAAAAG
This sequence comes from Gorsachius magnificus, assembly GCA_034008185.1. NCBI lineage: Eukaryota > Metazoa > Chordata > Aves > Pelecaniformes > Ardeidae > Gorsachius > Gorsachius magnificus. The sequence goes on from CM067091.1 coordinate 15,640,220, forward strand.
AAAAAAAAAAAAAAGGAAAACCAGGACAAACCCATTTGCAGCCGCCGGGTTTCCCAACGGCGCTCGCACCATTGCAATTCCCAGTCCCGCGTCCGAGGCCGCTGCTGGCCGAGGAATTCCCACCCGCGGGAGGTGCCTGCAGAGAACACCCCCCCCCAAATCCGCTTCCCGATGGGGTGGGAGCCGCGGGCGCGGCGCGGGCAGCGGGGCCGGGAGGGGGCAGCAGGCACCGGGCGAGAGCCCCGGGCCGGGCCGGCGGCGGGCGGGAGGACGGACACGGGTGGGCCCGGCGTGCTCGGCCGCGGGGCTCTGCCAGGGCCCCCGGGGAAAGGGGGCGGGCAGGGGGGGCAGGGGCGGGGACCGCAGGCAGGCAGCGGCAGCCCAGGGTTCGCAGGCAAAACCCAGAAGAGCTCTGCTGCACCCGAAGTGCAACCGCTGGTGGAAAACCCCCACCCTCACCCGTGGGGTGCTTCTCGTTAGCCTGTGTGGGCAATGCTGCTCTGTCCCACGGCAGCGAGCACCCCGGCGTCCCTATTCCTCAGCACCTGCCCAAAACACAACCTTTGGGGAGCCTCTTTGGTAGGCGTGATGGGCTCAGCACCCCAAAGACACCACCAGACCTTTGGGCAGCACCACCTGCAGCAGGGCTGGCACTGAGCAGAGGAGGGCAAAGGAGGAGCTGGAGGGTTTTAGCCCCAACGATAGGAACACCCCTGCAGTGAAGGGTCAGCTGTGCCCAGCCATAACGAAGGAGGAAGGCTTCCACCCAGCAGGTCCCAGCCCAAGGACAACTCCTGCACCGCCCTGGCTCACCCAGCCGACCAGGGAGCCCAGTGACCCCCACTGGTGCCCTCCAGACAGGGTGGGCAGGGAAGGGGTGTCCTGGAACCCCCATCGCCTGGGCTCTCCTCACTCGCCCTGTCCTCTGCAGCCACAGGGAGCCCAGCTGCGCACCCTGCTCAGCACCCAGGGGCTGGGGAATCACCCCCTCCCAGACTCCACAGCCTCTGTGGGCAGCCTGGGTGTCCTGCCCAGACAGGTGGGTGCCCCGTGCACCTCCAGAGGATTAGAGGCGGTGGGGACAGGCACTGCAGTCGCCAACCCTATTGCACACCATCCCCGTGACACATTTCGGCACCTCTCTGGCACACAGCATGGCACAGCACCCGCCCCAGCGATGCGGCTCACCCTGCGGAACAGGGGACCTGTCAATTCCACCTCAAAATCCCCCTGGAAGCCATAAAGTAAAAAGGATCAGCAAGGTCACACTTCACCTTCCAGCTCCTCTGCGTGTTCCCCCAAGCCTCCCCTGCCAGGAGGAGAGCTCTGCGCAGAGCTGCCCATGGCCACTCGGTCACATCAGTATCCCGCAGGGTTCCAGCTATATTCAAGCCAGACGAAGAAGGTCCTCAGCGTTTTGGGTTTAAAACCAGAGCAGCGCTAGGAGGAAAAACAACTGAGTGTCACCTCCGGGGTCAGAGCTGAAGACCAGGAACTGGCGAGGTGTTAGTGCGAGTTGCCCCTCAGCTAACACCAGGTACAGGCAGGCTGGCTGGGGAGGGCAGAAAAGCAGACGGAGGGAACGGTGACAAATCCATCCCAGGGACCGCGGCTCTGCAAGCACAGGCAGGGAGACAGGCTTGTGCTCTGGGAATTTGCGGAGTACCCATCCGGATTGCTTTGCAAAAACAAGGCGCTTCTACGCTGAGGGCGGTTTTGGGAAGTACACAGGATTCTTGCAACTGAGAGATGAAGCCCCGGAGAGAAAGAAAAAGAAAAAAAAAAAAGAAAAAAAAAAAAAAGACAAACATAGGTTGTTCCAAGAAGCATGTCCAAGAACCTGTCACAGCCGCAAGAGGCAGAAGAACACGAAGATCGCAAGCGTACGTCACCCATTTACTGGCAAACAGCAGCTCCCACGGAGGAAAGATCAGCCCTGTGAGTGCATGGCTTATTCTTGGTACCAGCAGCAGATTCTCAAAGGACCTCTGAGAGCACACCGGTGACGGACCGGGCAACAAGGAGCAGAGCGTTTGCTACTCCCTCACCCCCCAAGGGAGCCTGTGTCCTAATTCTAATTTGTTTCCTCCATCCCTGCTAATTCTAACTACTCAGAGTATCAGTTCCCACCAGGAGGAAGGGAATTAGATTTGCTCGAGGACGATAATCCATTTAAATACAGCACTTCTTAGGAGACTTGGCACTTTTCCCAGCGAGCAGCCCTGCTCTCGACAGAGCCTGCCCTCTCCAACGTGCCTGGGGAGACAGAGACGGGTCCCATCCCTTGAGAGCATCAAGCTGTCAGAGGGGCTTGGAGAAGCAGCAGCTTCCTCCAGGTCTTGCTTAAGAGCTGCTTTAGTCCAGAAAGAGCACGAAGTCACCTGTGGACTTGCTTCCCAGGGAAGCCAAAACAGCTCTTCCCCCACTTGAGGGCCCACATCAGTTAAACAGGGTTGGCTTGAAACTTGGTCGAGCAAGACTCTCTGCACATTGCTCCCCTGTTTGACGGTACAGGAATGTGCTGCTGCCATCAGAGGACATGCACAAGCCCATCTCCACCTCCCTCTGTCCCTCCCAGCTGTGAGGGGACAGCCCCTCTCAGAGTGCCATCACAAAACCGATCACCAGAGAAAGGATGGACTCACCTCCTCGTGCCATGCTGTATCTGCTTTACTTGCCTGGAGGAGCTTCAATAGCTCCAGACACCCAGTGCCCTACAGGTCAGATGCTGAAGACTGCTCGGGAGGGGCTGACAAAGCCCCTCTGAGCTGCAGGCCACCACCAAGCCAGAGCCCAGCACACCCCCCCCTTTGGTAAACCACAAAGTTGCATAAATATGAGCCCCCTGTTACCCACCTCCCCAAAGTACTTTCAGGTCAAAAACAGTCCAGAAACCCAATTTTAGAAAGTACCACTTTATTTTGGGGGGGGGGGGGAAATCAGTAACAGTGGAAAATCCTCAAGAGCAATTACACAAGAGAATCTGAATATCCCGAGAAGCAGACACCGCTCCTGCCTTCCTGGTAGCAGTAAAATCCTCCCTCTCCTTCCCAGCCTACAGTGAACTCTGTGCAGCTTTTAGAGCCTCCCAGAGCCTGCAGTTTCCCTGAACACACTTGTACTGGGACCAAGTGAGTGAGTCAACCTGGAGGAGGAGCCTTGGGAGAAGTCCTCTCACACCCCATGTCTCAATACACAGCTCCCCTGCGAGCTCCGCTTTGGCTGCCCAGCTCTCAGAAGCAGCTGCCACTGGCTGAAGCTGAACTACTTTGTTCCATCGCCTCTACGAATTTGGCCTCATGTCTACAACAAAGCCTGGGTAAGGAGGCTTCAGGTATCAGGGAGCTTTCTAAAGGGCCTTTGCAACTGTCAGGTTTTGTGCTGCCTACCCAGTTACACCGTTTAGGGACCCACACTCAGATTTTGTCATAAACCACAGCAGATTCAGAGAGCTGCAGTAGGACATGACTTGCACCAAGTAGTTCTGCAACGCCTTCCTGAACCAGAGGCATGGGACATGCACGTTACCATTTGCCCTGGGAGCACCAGGGGAATTGGTCTAACCCTCAGTACAGGTAGGAGCTATGTACATGATAGATTAAGAAACACCCACTGCAGGAGGCTCAGAGCTAGCCACCTAGGAAAGCTCAGTGTTCCCAGCTGGGAGCTGCCACCAAGGAGGACTTAAAGCTACTAAAGCCAGCCTTCTGCCAGTGGCAGGTACCTGGCACAGGGGACTCCACGGCACAGCCAGCCCCCAAAACGAGTTGTTTTCTCCCTGCTGCAAGCTTCCAACGCTTGCTTCAAAAAGCAACCTCAGAACAGAGATGGGGGTCTCTACTCCATCTCGGAGGATCAAACCCAGCACATCACTGACTGCAGCCTGCTTCCAGGCATGGCCAGGACACGTGACAGGGCCCCAGGGCTGCTCCCTGCTGCCCTCCTTAGCACAAGCCCACTTGTGCTCTAGACAAGACACTGGACAAACAGCAGTACGAGATCCAGCCGCCTACACACAGTAAGGCTGCTGAAGAATTAACTCCAGCCTTTGCACTCCTAACTGTATATTTCTCAGCAAAATATATAATATATAGCTCTATAGGACTGATTATAATATATTATAGGCTAGAAATACTCTCGCCTTTTCCCTACTTCAATCATATTATGAATCCAATTTTGCATACAGATTAATCCTAGAAGTTATTGCCTTGAATTTATAATTAAAATTCACAGAATAAAGCTTAAATAGTTTTCACAGAGACTCATTATATATTAGTGTTTTACATAAGAAGGATAAAAGTTACCAGATGAGAAGAGCAGCCAGTTCAGAAACTATAAATAATTCTATTTTAAAAAAAAAATCAAATCCTAAAAAAGTTATGGGAAAACCATAAATATCTTTTACCCTCTACAGTAGCTGCTATAGAACTAGAAGAAACCTGTAAGACAGCTAACTCTGATGCGAATAGGAATCACAAAAAAAAAAAAGAAACACACATCTCTAGAGAAATGCCCGGCCAAAGGAAACACAAAGGGATTGAAAAAATAAATCTGAGGAAATTAAAAAAAGTAGATTTTTTTATTATTATTTCAAAACAATTTCTACAAACTTTATATAAACATTAGGCTATTTTCTTTAAAATTTTTGTTATAAAAAATCCTACAAGCAATCCTTAAAAAAGGTAAAAGAGACTGAAGGCAAGGAAAGGGTGTCACATAGCCAAACAAAACTGGCTGTCCTGATTTCATGGACTAATGACCCTTGCCTTGGGCCGACAGGAAGAGACAGAAGTCTCCTGGGGAAGACATTCCCATAGGCCCTTTATGGCATTCAGGGGTTTTGAGCCCGTATGGGCCTTTTACTCCCTGATAAGGCAACATTATCTGTAGTGTAAGAGATTCATAAATAGTTCTCCACAAAAATGCTTCACATGGACAGCCTGCTGCAAGACATCTATTAGCAAGGTTTATAAAAAAAGCCACCTTCTGTAGAAGCAGCCAATTGGAGCACAACACTCTGGATGCAGACACATGGTGTTTGCTTCCATACAGTCTGTTTTGTGTTTATGTACCCTCTATAAAACCAAGCAGAAAAAAAATGGCATCTTTATTCTTTTTACACTAGCTTTAGAAAAAAGTACACTGAGGGTTTTTTTTCAGACTCTTTGTATTTCATTGGGCCCTTGTTAGCTGAGCAGGATGGGAAGGGTCACACGCAGGAAGTTTGTTTTTTCTTGAAATTCAATCCAAAAAGAGCATTTGTTCAGCACATCTCATCTGAGGGCACAGTGTTGCCATACAGTCTGTTTGTCCCTTGATGGGCACAAGGTACTGCTGAGCTTTAAGCATAGAACTCGTTTGTAGGGGCTTTCTTGTAGATGGGTTTCTTCCCAAGGTCGTAACTGCCTTCGTCCTTCTTTTTCATGCGATAGACTAAGAGGAGGATCAGGAAGACAGCAAACAGGAGGCCCACTGCCCCTCCTGCAATGAGAGCTGGGGAGGGAAAAAAAAAATACCATAGAGTAAGTCTAAATTCCCAGACAACTCCAAACCATCAACTACATCTCAAAACCTGCCTCAAGGGTATCAGTCCCCAGAATTGCCTCCAGAGTCGGTGTAGTCCATGTGCCTGTCACTGTATGGGCTGGTATTTTCAGCAACAGCAAATGTTAGGGACGAATGCTTATGGACATGGTTTAGTGGTGGGATGGCAGTGTTAGGGTAACGGTTGGACTTGATGATCTTAAAGGTCTTTTCCAACCTAAACAATTCTATGATTTCATGTTATTGGAAAAGGCCAGAAATTGCTTTAAATCCAACCATAGAATAATTACATGTTCCACACTGACCAGTTTGTGTTAATCTTCCAGTTTAGTGCAAGGAAGAAATTTTGACAAGATATCCTCTTTTTTTTGTAGACAAAACAGAAAACCCACCCAAAAGCGCCCCACTACAACCCACAGCATCAACTCCAGGAAAATGGTATAGCTCCGATAACTGCTTGTGTGAGCTTTCTCTGGGGACTCTGTATTTCAATTAAACAGAACATCCCACTACCACCACCACCTCCCTCCAAAAGCCACCCCAATAACCAAAAACCACAAACCCACAAAAACCCACCAAGATTTTCTCTCCCCTCACACCAAGGATGGCCACAAGACTTCAGTGAAGTTTATCCTTGCTGTGACACCTACTCATTACACTAAGTCAGCTTCTTTCTTAGGTGGCTTTGCAATCCAGTCTTCCAGCCACTCCTCCAACTGGGAGGATGGCTGCAGACTGGCAAGGTGTGCCAGAATTTGTACTTGGACCATCAGGCCAAGTGCTTGATGAAGCATGCCTTGAGACAGATCTGTCCCACATGCTGAGGGGAAGCCCCTCACTTGGTTTTGCTCTAGACAGAGGTACAGCTGACTAGGTGTTCACATCCCTTAGAAGGGTTGTTTTGTTCCTGGCAAGGCTCAGAAAAGGCAGGACTTGGGCAGAGGTTAGAAGGAAAACACCTGCATTTGATATGAAAGTCTATGATGTCATTGACTTGTGGCTAGATAGTATCTGGGTGCAGAGCAGCTGCCACATGACTTAAGCCAAGAGTCAGCTGGCAGGCTCAAAACCAAGCTGTTTACCCCAGCAAGGCAAGCTGTAGGCTCTTCTGCTGTTTAAGGACTAGGAGGCAGAAGTGACCCTGCTACAGGTAGTCACAGAGGTAAGGCATCTCATTCGCCTTCTCAGCAGGAACTGCTCCCCAGGGAAACAGGGAGCAATAAAAGCCATTTTGATTTACAGCATTAATGATTTATGAGGACAAGGTGGAGTGTTACCTGTAAGGACTTCTGTTCTTTCAAAGATGCTGCTGTTGGCTGTGCTTGCCATGGAGATCTTATTGGACAGGTTCTCTTCAATAGGTACAGCTTTGTCTGGAATGATTTCATTGTCCACCATTGTGTTTTTCTTCTCATCTTCTATCTTTCTCTCAGTATCTCCAGGGATATAGTTGTCAGATATCTGCAGAATATAGACAAACCACACCCATCAGTAAGCAGCACCCAGCCTACCTAACAATTGAAAGCAGGAGGGTGTGCAGGGAGAAGGAAGTTTGCATAGTGCATTATGAGTACACTGTTCCTGCTCACACAGGTAGATTCATCTTGATGCCACATCTTGCACAGGGAAGGGTATTCAGAAAGCTTCACAGACAGACCAGAGTAGCTATGTGTTGCTTAACACACACAGAGGCAATACCTACCACAGGAGTATTCACAGTGGTCAGATACATGGCATCTTCAGTGTATGAATAGTCTGCGGGGGGGGGGAAAAAAAAAATTAAAAAAAATAGAAGAGGACACAGTCTTCCTCCCACTACATGCTATTTTTTCGTAATTCAGACACTTCACACAATACCAGCAACTGCAGACAAACTAGGACTCTTGTTCTCTGCTGCCTACAGTTCCCTCTCACCTACCAGTACTTCCGCCATTTAATGGCTTAGAGTGCACAAGACCATGAGATGTAATCTTAAAACCAACACGTCTTGCATGGGAGGGGTCTTCAGCTGGATCCATTGGCCTCTGCTGCAGATTATCAGGAGGTGCCCTCCAAAGCAGGTCTGCTAAGCTAATGCCAGTGGAGGTCAACACTCTCACCACCCATCCCTAAAGGATAGATCACCAGCCCTCTGGTTACCAGATCTGCCCAAACATGTCAGGCACCAATTTCAGCACTTGTTCTTTCTCCTTTATGGGAACATTTGTTCTCTAAAGGGGACACAGAGCTACAGAAACTGGTTTGGGCAGGGAGGTTTTCATGTCACAGAGAGTTCACTTCAACACCAGTTAGTTCTTTACCTTGTTTGGCCTCAGCTGAGATACTAACTTTAAGCCTTTTAACACTGCCTCAACAATAGTTTGTTTTGTTTTTTTTTTTTTAAACTATTATTTGTATTTAAGTTTCTCAGAAGTTCCTTGGAGTTCAACAGGAAATAGATCCAGCCAGTGCAATGGCTTTTCACTTGCATTAAGACCAGCTTGGCTGGACTCCATCTGTCTTCCCTGGTACAACCACTTTCACTGTTCTCATCTGCAAGTGTCTACAATTTACACTGCTTTCTCGTCTCCACCTGACGCTGTAGTTCCCTCAGGAGCTCTGGCTGTGCACTCGTGGGCTGGTGCTGGAAGAAATTTCACAGCATTAACTAAGGGAAATCCATTTTCCCCCCTTCCCTGCTTACCTCCAGACCCAGATGCCTCATCTATATCTAACCCATCAGAAGTTAAGTGAGGCCTGAATTCGCCAATGTCTTCATCATCTGGCAAGTCTCCAGAGGCAGGGTAGCCAAGCCATTGGGCATCCATGGTCTCCGTTTCTCTCGCCTGTAAACGAGGATGGAGAAGCATTAAGTATCAGGCAACTCCTCAGAAACATTTTGCAGAAGGTCAGGAGTTCAGAGCCTGTGCCGAGCACATCATTTCCATCAGAAGAACATTAAATGCTGAACTTCCTCTCCCCCAAGCCCCTTATCTTCATCAGCCTGGGAATAGCTGAATTCCCCTAGAATTTCTCAGAACAGAAGTGAAAGCCAGCCCGGCAGGGGAATGTCCTGAGGGCTACAGATTCAGAAGGTTCACTTGAACCCACAGGGTGAAAATAGCACAACAGGATCTTCGTCAGGAGCTTTTAGCAAAAGCATTTAGAAAAGCAATACCTTCAGTGTGTGATAAAGGGGGATTTGGAAGGACTTGCTATTCCCAGAGAAAAAGCCTGGCACCTACAGGTCATTTTTTTGCATAGCACCAAAGCCTCACACCAAGGCTGTTTCTTGTACTGAGAACAAACCTATCTTATCACCCAAGGGTTAAAAACTGGTCTGTCAGTTCAGCTGAATTGCAATGCAATATAGTGTGATGTTCAAGAGCGCTTGCTATCAATAATGACTTGCCTGAAGGAAGAGCTTCCCCTGCCTCACCTCCTGAAACGCATGTAAACAAACAAGTCTATAAAATGAAGTCCCGATTCTATGGCCCCATGGCTGCAGTTACAGATGCGCATTAGCAAAGTGGCAGGAGAGCCTCCCAAAGAATCAGCTGTTTGGCCACAATGGCAACTTACACACCAGAGCTTATCTGCACCTTCAAGGAGCCACAAGCCCAAAGCTCCTGCCCTCACCAAGGTAATACAGTTTCCCCAGAACTATTTCCCCTCGGGCCAGCCCCGGTGAGGGTACTGCAGGTATGAGCTCTCGGGTTGCTCAACAGATTCCAGCAGCTCCAGATGCTTCCACAGCCATGAAGTCATCACCACAGTGGGGACCCAACCCCTTCCCCTACATTGAGAAGCACAATGCAGGTGGACGGGTCCCATAGCTAGGGGCTAAACTGCCAACATTTTTCCATGCTGTCCCCACAGAAAGACTGAACACGTTGCCTGGGTGTCTCCTAGAACTTGGGCTCAAGTCCTGAAGGTTTAACTACCCAGGAGAGCATTTTTAATCCACTCCACGCTCCTGCACATCTGAGGGCTCTTCTTAACACACAGGTTTACCACAAGCTACAGCCTCACAGGGGGTGAAGATCACAGGCTCCTGGGGACAGTTTCATCTGGGTGGCACCACCCGAGCCCCAGCGCTTGCTGCTTCACCAGGGCAGCAGCGAGACCCAGGCAGCTGGGAGCCTTTCTGCTGGCCCAGCCAGGTGGGGCCCATCCTACAGCCCAGTGGTGGGTGACACCAGCTGATGAATCACATCCCCTATCGATCTCACAAGCGAAGGCCAACAATCAGCCACAAGATGTGTGTCAGCTTCCCCTGCTCCCAGCCCAGATTTCCCTGTCCATTAGCATACTGTTTTTGCCACAAACAAGACCTTGTGGTCAGGACAAGATGTTTCCCATTTTGCATAAGGAGCAGTGGCTACCAGATGTGCTTTTTGTGAGCTTATTGAGGCATCTTTGGTTACCCCAGCAACTCTGCTGGAGGATAACCAAATGAACAGCCTAGAGGGCATGAAGTGCTGAGGCCAGCTCTCCTCCCAGACCCCCAGTCTCCACTCTGCCCAAGCCTGGCACTAGGTGATGGGAAGGGGGCTGGGGAGGAAGGCTAGCTGGGAAGAAATCCCCTCCCAGCCTGGAACCAGACGTTCCTAACGTTATGGATCACTCGCTCCAAGGCAAATTCATTTCAAGATATGCGAAACCCAGCCAAAGCCAGACCTGCAATGGAAACTGCTGCCAGCACGCAGTAGCTGTTCCCATGAGAGCTTCTGGCCATTTCATCAAGGGGTGGGAAGAGCCCAATTCCCGTCTGCCAGAGCTAGGGCACCAGAGCTTGGGAGCACATTTGCTGCAGATCCGCATATCCCAGCTGCTGCGTCAGGGCAGATTAGTGTTGGCAAGAGCGCTGTGCTGAGCCACACCCCTCTGCCAGCTCACGCTGTACCTTGTTATGAGTCACGGCCAGCTAATGTCCTAATGAGGGCAGCTCAAGAAAAACCACGTTTAGGCCACTGAGTGGCTGGACAGCAGGCTGGCCTTACTAGATCAGCCTAGCCGTGAGCAAACCTGTGGCAGACAGCCACGGTGATTAGTACATACTGTGGAACGCACCAGGTTTGGCTATCAGATAACCCTATTTAAATGAGGACAGACAGTGTTTACAAGCCAGAGGACATAACAAGGAAATTATTGACTCACAGGCATAAATAAGATTACATGGGAGTGTTCCCTGAACTCACTCTTCATCACCCTCTTAAGCAAGGACGGGGAAGTTCCTGAAAGCCACAAGAGCTTCTCAAACTGTACAGAAAAAACTTCTCTCATGGGCAGTGAGCCTCATTTTACAGATTCGTCTTTCAGGGAAGTTAGAGGGCTGCTGGGCACTTCCATACTTACACCCTTCAGGTTTCAAGACATGCTCTCCTAGGGAGCAGGTTCCTCCTGGGAGCTGGGGCATGGGCAGCCAGGGAACAGTTAACACTGGAGTTCGGTGCTCCAAGGGCAGGTCTGGAGCAGGCACATTCCTTGCATATGCACCTGCCAAGGGGGCACACAGGCACTTTCACAGACTTAAAAGCAAGGGCTTCCCAAGTGCCACATAAATTGCTCCCTGGAGAACTGCTTAAAGAGTACATCCCTTTCTTAGAGGATCCAGTCCTCCCTGCAGCTCTGCTATCAGGTGAAGAGGCACCACAGAAGGTGCCCATGCTTCCTCTCAGCTGGCAGGCTGCAGCCAAGAGGAAAAAGCTAGGAGACCATCCCAGGATGATGGCCAGCCCTTGCCAAGTCCTCTCTTGCCACACTCAGCTTAACACCTTCAGCAACTTCCAGATGGAGAAGGGCACCGCCACGGCTCCGAATCTGCTTCCCACCACCTGTTATCCCAGAGCTGGAGCTGGGCCAGGGACTTGCTGGGACAGTCGGATAGGGTGGCTGCACAGCCCCACCTCATCCTGGCAGCCCAAGTCAAGCCCTGCTATTAATATGCTCCTCTCTGGGAGGGGTCTGTACAGAAATCAACCTTTTCTGCAGGAGTCCAGTTCCAGGATTTCTTCCTCATGTTAAGCAGCTTTATCCCCCATAAGCACCAAGGGGGATTAACCAACATGTCAGGGAGCAGAAGCTCTTCATGCCTGCTAGTGGCCAAAAAAAATAAGAGTTTATTCCCTGCCAGAAAACCAGCATGTTGGGCACGTGAACTATGAGCGTCATTCCCGGAAAAGCCAGCCACAGAGGTCTCATGTTTGAGCCCAAGACAGGCTGTACTACTGGATGAAGCCAGACACTGTTTGCTAAGTTCAGGCACAGGAATCACACCCCTGGCACAGGCTCGCAGCCCTGCTGTGCTCCATCCTCAGCCTGCCCCACTCCATTTCGTGCTCCTGGGGCCTTCACTTACAGCCCCAGCATACCACTAGCCTCTTCTCAAAGCAAAAGTCTCTATTTATTGAAGCAGCAAGCAAAGTTTCTGCCCAATGAGTGAGTTTTCCCAGCCACTGCCTAGTTCTGGGAAATAACAAACCCAGGCAGCTCACCTGCTCCAGCCCACGTGTCCTCAACCACAGCCTTCGCAAACCCCTTCAGAAAAACCCAAATGACATTTTGGGGCAGAGACAAAGTTTTCTGGACATGGAACTAGCTTTTATAGCTAGTCCTTGTCTCTGATCAAGCACACCAGAGTTCATTAAAAGCTTCTTTGAAGAGTCACAGCCAGCAAAGGGAGTCAGACCTGCAGAGACTTGGGCATCCAAAGCATAGGGGGCTCTTTATCAAGTTTATAACTTTAGCATGGAGACCCAGTGCCTGCTCCTGCGTCTCCCTCCCCAGCACTGTGTACACAAGTCTCGGAGTAAACAGGAGCAAGGTGAAAGTCAGCTTTTCCCAGACAAAAGCACATGGAACTTCGCCAGCCTGGGAGGTGGCAGAAGAGGGGGCAGAGGTGCAGACCTGTTAACTCTTTGTAGCCTGCAGGGACAGACAAGTGGCTCCTGGGGCTTTTGTCAGGGGCTCTGTACTACAGGGCAGTTGTAGACCTACGCTGCCACGGGCAGATGTCCCATTACACACCACAGCGCACATCTAGATCAGCTTAACAAGAAAGGGCCACTGGACAACACGAGCAGCGGCCTGCATGGCCCAGCCCTGAAGCCTGGCTATCAAGAGATCATTCTCACAAAGCCACCACCCTGGTCCTCGTGCTGTCCTGCATCATGAACCAAAGAGCACCAAATCTAATGGGGCCTTTCTAGTGCAAGGATGCAAAGCTCTGTAAACCACCAAGCCCAAGAGAGGGGATTTCCAGTTCACTTCCACCAAGCTCTTGCAGGAGCAGACAAACAGGGAAGGCTTTAAAGCTCACGCAAAGCATGCAACGGAGCTCAGCCCCTTGAAGCACACCAGGCCCCCAAAACCAGGAAAGTGGAGGAACCGCACAGCGTTGGACATCAGGCAGCTTAGATCAGTGCAAGTCAGCCAAAGAGAACTGACCTCCGAGGGAGGGAGCCACACAGCAAGGTAACAGACAAAGACAGCCCCATCTTCCCATCTTAATAAGCATTAAAAGTAAAGTTACTAGAAGTGACACGAGCTTCCAGCAGAGGCAGCTCCTGCCAGCCTAGTAAGGGAGGGGTCTGTATTTCCCCCCAAACCACCTTCACTCCCTCCCCTCCCTCCATGCTCCAGCTTGGGGGCAAGGGGGGAACCCAACCCACAAAAGTCACTTTTGTCCTGAGAGCAAAGCAAATATCAGTATTTCAATTTAGGCCACACCTAACTCCTTCAACACATCAGCCACAGTAAAAAATCCATTTGTGCTAACTCCTTGTGCTCATGCTTCGAAGGTACCATTTCACCCCTCTGTTGCTCCTGGCCAGTCTGTCCCACATCATTGGCAGCACACACAGTCCGCACTGGCCTCTGTGCCAAGGAACAGAAGTTAAACAGCTCCCATCCAGGCACATGTGTGTGTTCAGTTGTACAACAGGTTCACCCCATGACTTCCAGACACAGTTAAACACTCCTGTGCCTTTGCTCAACACTTTTCAAAAGGTCCCAAGCAGGACCACAGGCAGAGCAACTTTGGGCAAAGCCAGCCTTGCCCGTCTCCTCTCCAACAGCCCCTGTACAGGTGCACTCCCATCACAGTGATCTGCAAAGGTAAATCTGTAACACCTCTAAGGACTAAGGGGGAAAGTCAGAGACAGGAACACAGACCAGGCAGCTCCTGGCTGGCAGCAAGGGATTGCGCTGCATCTCCAGTACCCCAGGACCAGTTATCACAAGCTATCTCTTTGTGCCTCTTATCAAAGAGGGAAAAAAATATATTCTTTTTTTGAATACAGGCAAGGAGCAGGGTCTGGCTCAATAAGAAAGAGCAAGAGCAACATGCAGGCTGATGAACTGTTCGGCTGGTAAAAGCATCACTCATTCAAGGTGACTTAAGAGAAGCATCCCCAGTCCCTGTCCAACCAGGTAACCATCTCCCTGCAGCCACATGCCCCGTCCTGCGTGCTCGCCCTCAGCAGCCCACGTGCTGCGTGGGGGCAGGCGCAGTAACGCACGTCCAGCACCAACGCAGCCTCAGCCTGGGTCACTCCCCGACTTGCCCCCGCTCCCCATGTATTTCTTTAAGCCATGTGGCCACAAGCAGCTCTCCTGGCGGCAGCGGAGGCCTAATGCCCATGACAATTACACTGTAATCCTGGGCTCTGGAGAGTGACCCGCTGTCACAGGTGCCTCCCCTACAGCAGGGATGAATCCTCCCAGGCTCTACTTACTGAAAATAGGCGTCCCTGCACTTCCAAAGTCAAACCTCAGTTACCTTTTAATTCACGTGCATTTGCTTACACACAGCCTGCTCTCCTCAGAACACACCGTAGGTGCGCACCTTTCAGGTCATGCTGTAGAAGCAAGCAGGAAGACAGAGAAATTACAAAGGAATGAGTTCTTGTTTAACTGCTCTTGCCTGATTATCAACCAAGAGCAAAGCCATAAAGATTGAGTCCTTCGCCGGACAAGCACATGCTGGGATCTGTTTACTGCATCGGTGGTAGAATAGCTGCTTTAAATACTCCGTGCCCACCTCCAGAGACCTCCAGAGCCCAGGCGGGAAGGAGATGAGTGCTTCCCTCCCTCCAGCTAGAGGAGATAAAGCTCAGCAGGCAGTTGCAGATGGCTGTGTGCCAATCACTTGCCCTGAAGCAAATAAAGATAAAGTTCAGAGGAAAACTGCATGAGAGGAAAGCAGGAGCTTCATGTGACTTGGGAGGAAAAGTGGCAGCTATTTCTCACCCCTGGAAGGTTCTTCCCGTCATGGGCAGCAATGCAATACACACCTAGTTCATAAAGAGATTATATTTTTATGGTAGTCACAAACCTGATCATAGGTATTTCATACACTTCACTATCCCAGGCTCAGCTCTGAAGTAGGAGAAATCTATTTAAGGTTAAAAAAAGGATTCAGAAAGGATTCAGTTTTTCCAGCTCACAACTCATTCTGAGTTGCCCTACTCTATGCCAGGAGGCTCCTATTCCATCCCTGCCTGTGGAAGAAAAAAAGGATATAAAGGCAAAGCAGCTTTTCCATCAAGGATGATTTCTCATGCTGATGCTTCATGCTTGGGATATTTCATGTATCGTATTTCCCCCTCACGCTGGGGAGAGGCCTGCCCTCACTGCCCTTTCCTAGAATACAGCTACACCCCAGTATTTCCCTGGACACACACAACAAGCAGAATTTCCACTTGGCAAGAAACACATGATGTGCATTTTGGGGGATCTTTATGCTACCTCATGCCAGAGTGTTAGCAAAATTAAGCCAGGCAGACACCCAGCTTCAAAGGGTGCCTTTCCTAGCTGGCTCACCATACAGCTAATCTCAGCTTGTTTGTACAGTCAAGATTCCCAGTGCTGCACCCTACAAATGCTTTCCCTCCCACAATCCATTTTAATCTACTCAGAAGTAGTAGCCCAAATATTTAGGCTTAGCCCAGGCAGCTGAGCTCTGCCAGCACAGCCATGCTATTTAGAGTTTTGCTCTGCTGGCAAAGCTACCAGCAAAAATTGTAGCAGAGGAAGTTATTGGCACAAAAGCACTTCAGATGGAGTATCTGTGACACTCCACTATCAGGCTATACCCGTGTAAGCATTTATACAAGCAAACATTTCAGCAGCAGGGATTTTCCTAGTTAGCTACAGCAGCAGAGGCTGGGGGTTTGGTGTGTGTGAGGGGTTTTAATTTTGTTTTAAAAGAGACATTCCCAACTTGTGCAGAGGTTACCTTGGCTTGGGCCCAGAAAGCAGCAGACACAGCGTGTGCTCTTGGGGATAACACAGCTGTACTTTGGGAAACCTGTCACTCCTGAGAGCATTTGCATCTCTCTGAGAGCTCTGGACTCCTGGCCAGGCTTCCTCCCCTCTCCGAGCAGGGGGTGAGCAGCTGGCAGCAGTATCCCAGCACTCCCTGACCACGTCTCTGCACCCACACCGTCAGAGCCAGGAGCAGAGGGACCCAGCTATTGCTTTGGTCACTCCTTCCTTGGCTCTGCAAAGCTTGCGCTCGGCTAGACTAGCAAGTTGTTTAGTAACCAACGCGCAGGACCAGCTCCTCATACCCAGCCTCAGGAAATTTAGAATTAGCGCCAAGAACAGCCCGCACATAAACAGTCTCCTGCAAGATCCTGGCTCCAGAGTCTGCTCCACTGCACACTGTGGATTTGCAATAAATATTTATCTCACTGGGGAACAGAGTCTTCCAAGCAAAAGCTCTTGACATCAGCAAGGACTGTGTTTCCATTTGGGGGAAAGTAGAAGTTTCTCTGCTTTTAAAGTGGGACACTAGCCCACAGAAGAAGCTTCTGCCACCCTCCTAGCACCACCCTGGCCAGGGTCCATCCCTCCACCGATGGGTCCCACTCCTCTGCAGGCCAGGGCAGCAGCACCCATCACACCAGAAACCCTCCTTCCAGCCACACTCCCCTTACACACCAAGACTGCTGGCTGTTGTGCCATGCAGGCCATTTCTGTGCAAGTCCAAGGCAGGCACCTTCACAGTCATTAATGCAAGTTAACATTTCTTATTATTGCTCTAGTTTGACTGTAATGGCAGCTAAAAGGCAGGAGGCAGGGTTAGCCTCGCAGCAAGTTAACAGGGCAAGGCCACGTTGCTTGGTATTGAAGTTTTACAGCAGACAGCAGCACAGTTTTAGCTGAGCTGTGGTAGTGACACCTTTTGCCTTCTGCAGCTAAGGCAGAGCACCATCAGGAGAGAGAAATCCTTCCCATGGCAGGCTTTGCTTTCCCTGACAGAAGGCAATTTGCTTAAGTGAGAAGAAACCTTGTCTTTGCTTGACATTACACTAGCTGCTTGGGTAACAGTACTATGGGTCTCCCAGTCTCCTTCCCGCCCCAAGGAGTGTCTCTCCGAGATTTTAATTAACTGCTTTGATTTTTAAGTTATCCCAATAATTTGTTTAACAACAGCCTCTTGGCATTTTATAAGCAGAGTCTCAGCCTCAAAGGATTTAAGGATAAAACTGACAGAGTGCATACTTCCAGCAAAAATATGACTTTTACAAGAAGCGTATTTTTTTTTAAGTCAGCCAGCCTTCAGAAATTGAGAGGGACGCAGCTACATCTTGTGTGTTTTCCCCTCCTACGCTGACATTTTCTCCAGATTCAGGATTAAGTATTTAACCCTCCCTCTTTTGAGACTTTCTGCTCCTTTAGCTTGCTTTGAACACTTGCAGTCGTTTCAGATAACACTGCTGCTTTCCTCTCTCCCCCATGCAACTCATTTCCAACTGTATCTGTCTGAAAAACGTAGCAACCACAGAGCTGTCAGAGCAAGTTAGTGGCTGCTCACGACAAGGCCATTTTCTGATCTGCCTTTGCCAACACCAGCTCAGCTACTGGCAGCAGGCATATGCCAGAGCCTGATAGCTTTTTGCCCACCATCGCCACAACCCGCGGCAGATTAGACAAGAGTCAGCAGTGAAGGGCTCGGTGCCGAGGGCAGCACCGCCTGCCAAGCAGCACTAGCTTTGCTCGTCACCCGTTTTCTAACCCCATGTGCTGCAGCGCCTCGGAAGCCCGAGTCATTGCTTTGGGTAAGGGGCCAGGGCCGTTACTCAGAGGGTGACAGCAGAGGCTCCTGGGGCTGCGAGGCCATGCAAATGCCAGAAACCGTGAGTCAGAGCACAACTGCTGCGAGCCAGGGCTGATGGCGATACGCAGCAGAGCTGGTCGGAGGCAGCAGCTTTTACTGGACAACCATTCAGGCACATGCTTAAAGATCAAAAAAAGTCTGAACTAATCTAGAAGCACAGCCCTAACAGCTACTTTACGTAGGATCTTTTACAGCCCCTCGGAGCAGGAGCTTATTACAAGTTAAACTCTTTAACTAGGCTGCCCCATCTATTCCAAGCCACCAAGCCCAGTCTCATCACAAGAGTCTCATTCTAGTGCAAATTACTTGAATCCTTAAATCTAAAGCGTTTGCATTCCACTGGGTCTCAAACAAACAGCCACACATGCTCCGCAGCAGCAGCCCGGAGGTCAGGCATACGCAGGGTTTGTCCCCACTGGTTTCGTAGTGCTTCAACTTAACCTTAGCTTCTCGTTTGAGGCTGCAAACGCTGCACAACCCTGCTGTTGTTACGGGGCATAAAGAAACAAGCTGTGCAGCTGCAAGGAGCTAAGAGCTGGCTGAAGAGGATAAATGTTAACTCAAGAGCAAGGAAGTGTTTTGAAATATGGACACTCCGCTTTGTCTAGCTGAAGTGATAGCTGGAAGAGTTCTGCAGGATCAGCAAGCCACAATAACCTAATCAAGTAATCTTACAAGTGAACTTAAGTCGGACTGTAGAACCACAGTTATCATGCTTCCCTTGTTGATACAGTCACTACTGCTGAATTTAAAAAGAGAGAGAGTTGGTTTTAAAGACAAAGACCATCAACCCATCCATTTGAGGGATGCAACACAACCTGGTGTTAATTTACAGCCAGCCAAGTTGATTCAAGCAGCCAGCACATTTTCAACAGAGCATTTACCAGCACCAGAAGTCGGAGGGAATGGAAAAGCAGCTGCAGGAGTTGTGCCGAAACCCGCAGGCCAAGCAGGCAGCTAGGTTCCCTCCTCTCCATCATCACTCAAAGTCAAGTTAGCAGCTTCCAGCTTCATGGTGGAAGTGAGACATGAGTGTATCAAGAAGGCAGTAAGCCACCACATGAAAACCACAGCAAGGTCACATTAGGCTCCACTTTAGGCATTTTGAGAAGAGCAGCAAATGGCCTCCCCACCCCAACCATTCAGACAGCCTAAGGCAATAGTAAAGCCATTAACAGAGGCTTGGATGGGAGGGGAAGACACACAGGAGAAAACATTTTCACAGTTGTTGGACTGGATACAGGCCTTTGCAGGACCTCAAAGTGCCAAGGCCTCAGGAGACAACATCAGGAGGGGCGGGAAAGAGAGCAATCACCTTGGCTAACAGCCTCAACTTCCTAGCGTGAATGAGTCTCTGGTATCTCTGGCAAGTCCAAAAAGTACCAAGTTCAGCCCCAATCTGCTTCTTGAGTAAGCTGCTCGGAAAACTCTGAACCATAAGAAAGTGCTCTCCAGCATGGGAGCCGGCAGGCATTTAGGGCAGATGAGAACTGGACAGCAGCACTGCTTCCCTGACTGTGCCCCACGCACTGTGGGGGTAACTGCTCCCACCCACCTGGGCACCTCCACCTCCAGTATGGACAAGGTGCTGGGCTGGAGGGTCTGTGCACCCCTGAACTCCCACCCGAGTTGTGCATACAGTTCAACAATGTACGAGGTGCTAGGGAGGCTACTTCTTTCTACACATTACAGGCTTTTCATCCCGACAGCCAGCTCTAGGTTCGGCAACCAGAAGTCACGGGCTCCTTCCCTTCAGGACTAAGGTATGTCACCTTAGACACTAATTTTGCTGCTCTGTCTTCTAAGGAGGCTGAAGCAAAGCAAGGACTTGCTCTACACGTTCAGCTGCCCCATGAGTCTGCCAAGTCAGAAGGTAAAATAAAGGAAAAAGTGGAGATAGCAATGTCTTGATTTGATTGGGAGGGACAGATGAGAAACTGGGCAAAGAGCAGAAAGAACAGGCCTCAGGGATCAATGGCAGCAGGACAAGCCAAACCGGTTTTAACATTAATAATGCTGCACTACTTTCCAAACACAGCTATCATCAACAAGACACCAGCTTTGCCAATCAGGAGGCCTCCAAGCATGATTGCTTTAAACCAGCAAACAGAGCTCACAAACAAGCACAAAGCCTCCCCCCTTTCCCTGAGCAACACTCTGGCCACAGCTTCTGGGCTGGATTTCTGCTTGTCTGCACTGCTGGGGATGCTCACACACAACGTGGTGCTGCACGGAGGCTTTTTCTGCTTACTTCAAGGCAGAAAAGTAGGACTGCTGCAACAAGCTTGCAGCCCTGCTGAGCTCAGGGCACTCGGAGCAGCCCAAGCCTGCAGCAGGCAGACAGCTCTGCTGCAGGGGAATACCCCTGGCTTCCCTCCTGTGCTGCCAGGGGCACTTTTAGATGCTAAAAGCACAGGGAGAGCCCAGCAATGCTATTCTGCCCAAGCAAGGCAGACCTCGAGTCCTTCATCAGTTCCACTGATCCCATGTCTCAGCTGCACTGGTGGCTTTCTGCCAGTCCCCAGCTGCAGGCCCCTAAAGCCTCCTCTGCAGGAACCCCATCCTCGCATGGCACAAGCAGAGGGGAGCACCCTGCCTGCACAGCCTTTGCTTTCCAGAGCACTCGACCAGAGAGGGCTGGGGAACATGGGGGGGACGTCAGGCTTCAGCTCCAACCTCCCCCCACCCCACACAAACAGAACGACGGGCTCGCATGAAGCTGCTGGGCTGCTGTGACACAACCCACCCACAGCCTACGCGCCAAACGCCACGCTTCGGCACTTCAGTAATATTCCCCACCCTCTTACACATCCAAGATTGCTTCATGCGGAGAAATCCCATCTACACCAGAGAGCCACGCAAGGGGAAGGGAGCCAAGGCATTTTTGTTTGTACAGGCTTAGGGAAATATTCAAGCACCGAATCACTCTCAAGAGCCACGCTCTTACATAAGCACAAGAAATACAATCCTTGTCTTGTTAAGAAGCAGCTACCTGTCTTCACCCTGCCCGCACCAAAACACCATGAGCCGCACGCTGTGCAGCCCTGCACGTTTTGGCAGTGCTAATGAAAAAAAGTAATAATATGGGAGGAGCTCCAGAAGAACTTTCCCAAACAGTGTGTCATCCTCACCTCCTCCCCAGCAGCCTCCAACCCAAACAATTTGTTTGGATAAGGCTTTATAGTAGACCAGTGTTACTTCCCAAGCATACACTCCATTTTAGGTAGCTTAAAAGATACGGACAAGGACTCCGTACAAGTTCTATATAAGGATTTACAGAATACATCTGTGCAAAATTTGTTGTCTTTGCAGAAATCTGATGCTTGCAGACCACTCAATTCCCCAGGGACACCAAGTTGCATTTCATACCAAACATGGTCAATGCAACTTCCAGATGCTGCCTGCCCCAAAGGTTTGCCCTACTAGTTTGGGCCAGTTCTCAAACAAGCGATCCATGTGCTTAATAGCAGGGATAAAGACACGAGATTAAAGTGGATTTGGGCTGGTTGGTCTTAGCAGAGAGTAGCTGACAATTACTACAGATGCTCTCTGTGGGAGAGTTTTCTACTCTACAGCCAGCAACCCCCAACCCTGTGTCCCTATTAGAGAGCAACAGAGCCTTATCAGTTCTGATCTGCCCACCCAGCCTTCAGTCCAGAAGGAAGTAATGTGGATGATTAAACCTAGTTTGGAGAGCCCCTGATCTCCTGCCGTTACTCAGCAGCTCTTTCAGACTAGCAGAGGAATTGCCCTGACTGTGCTAGCAGCAAGAAGAGGGGGTGGGGGCAGACAGCGAGACACACACACACCAAAAAAAAAAACCAAAATACCAAAACAAAAAAAACCACCCCAAAACCCAAAGATCTTCTTCACCACAAAGATCCCACGTGCGCTCAGCTTGAAGCATCCAAACTGTTTCACCTCATTCTATATTTAAGAGTCTCTTAAACTCTCCATAGTAATGCATCATTTTTCACTCCTGTGTGGAAGTGAGGAAGGTTTGATGCACACAGAAAGACACCAGGTACTGGCACAACCAAACTCAGGTAAGCCTGGAAAGCCTACCCAGGCTCTGTAATGCACTGCGCATATCTAACCCATCACACATTCACAGTAAAAGAGGGATTAAAGGACTTAAGTCCACAAACAGCAGTTGGAGATCAAAGCTGTAATGGAGAGCAGTTCATTTCTATCACATGCCCTTGTACCCTGTACTGCTCTAATTCCACCAGCCCTGATTACAGAAGAGCAAGAGGAGGCAAACCAGCACGCGGGGGGGGGAAGGGACCCGTGGGGAGCAGCAAGTGCCAGGGCCCGAGGTCTGCACGGGGCACACTGGGCCAGGACGACGCTGCTTTGGCACCAAGCGGAGGAAGCAGCCCGCAAGCCTGGAAGGAGGCAGGGGAACCGGAGGAAGGAATGGGAGCTGCCCTATTGCCATTAACCCACTTCGTCCCCCCACTTCCCCGGAGAAGGACAGACGGCCGGGGGCAGATCCCCAGGCGAGCAGCGGCGCATTAGCTCTCAGGCTACCGGCGAGCGGGACCCGCCGCAAGCGCACGCCGGGGGGGCGAGGGCGGCGCGGAGCACCGACGGGACGGGGGGGGCGGGCTCAGCCGACCCTGCCGCCCGCCGCGGCGCTTATAAGGACGGCGCAGCCCCGCGGGGGCGGAGCGCCGCTGCCGCCCGCCCCGCCGGGAATGCCCGCGGCCACCGCCCCGCATCGGGATGCCGAGGGGGCTGCCAGCTGTCCCGCACCGCCATGGGCCCCCGGCCGGGGGCGCCGGTCCCCCGCGGGGCCCGGGCCCGGGCGGGCGGGGGCCGGGGGACGCTGTGGGTCGGTTCCCGAAGCGCTGCAGTCCTGCTGCGGCCCCCGGGGGACTGTGTGGAGCCAGCCCTGCGCGGCTTGGGCCCCCTGCAGCCGGCGTGGAGACAGTCACTGACTTATGGGGGGGGAGAGAAAAAGGGGGGGGGAGAAGGGGGAAAAGGGGGGAAAGGGGGAAGGGGGAAAAGGAAAGGAGGGGGAGCAGACAGGCAGTATCCGCTTTCACATCGTTCCACAAGTGACAGTCTTACATTTACAGAAAACTGAGAATGACTTTCTGTGACTCGCAGCATGTCATCGCTGCGGTTATCAGGCAGGGCGTTACATCACAGGGTTCTTGCTGGAGATGGAAAATGAAACTGCTCTGTTTTCTCTGTAAGTGGCAAGTGCAAAAACCCCATGCAGTTAAAAGGGAAAAAACCCAACAGCACAGTTTAACCATTTCAGTTTTTCCTCTCTCGTTATTAACTTTGTCTGATCATGAAAATTTGCTTGAAAGCATCCGTTTCAGTCCCTTAACAGCCCCAGATGCACTTGAACTACCATACTGGTATGCCCTCTGCATCAGTCCCTTGTTCATACTGCAGTCATGTCAGTTTGCACTTGGGCTCTAGTCTACAGAGAATAAAATTTTTTTTAACAGGGAAGCAATGCAGAGACTACAAAGCACGCGTGCCATGATCCCATCTGCCAGGATCAGATGCAAACTCTGCTAGATCTGGTTCTCAGCCCCCTCCAGCACTACAAAGCTATCCCCAGAGACCTTGTAGCCTTCCCCCTGTCCCACCTTAACAAGCTAACCCTTAAAACAAAAAGATCTCTAAGGCGAAGCAGCCTTCCTAACAGCTTGTTCCTTTGGGAAGAACAGAGGGTGAGAGATGAGGTCAAGAGATCTCCTTAATGTTTCTTAGGATGGTGCCTGTACAGATGACTGTGCTGTGGCTGTGGCACTGTGCTGAACTGGCTGTGGAGCCAGTTGGCATAATGTGAAGTGACAAGGAGTGTTGCTCAGAGTGTAAAAAAAGATCTGAAGACACCACACATCCAGGTAAGGGTAGGAACCAGCCTGGAGGAGGCTGTGGTGGAGTTTCCTGTAGCACATAACCTCTGTGCTCAGGACAGCGATAAACTGCTAACCTTCTAGTTCACCTCAGCATCCAAATCCACCAAGGACACAAGGGAGGGATCTGTGCTGTGGGCTAGATTACTGCCCTTCCTTATTACCCTCGCTTCATCACACAGAGGAGCTGATGAAAGTCACTCCTGGTGCAGCTGGGGAGCCCAACTTCAGTGAGTCTTCAGCTCTGGACACCCAGCAGAGGTGTGCAGCAGAATGTGGAGAGGAACAAGAGCACATGGGCTGAGTTGAATATGCAAAGACTGGTCCATACCATGACAACATCTGCCAGACAGGAGACAGCCTCATCAGCACGAGGTGGCCAGAAGCACTCCACTCCTCCCTAACCCTCTAAATGGCACCTGTATTTGTGTGTCTGTGGCCATGACCGCTCTACACCTCTTTCCAGGTAAAGCAGCCACCGCAAAGATGCTTTCAAGACCAGCTGTCTGTATTGTGGCTACAAACACTGCTAACTTGCCTGTTAACTTCCTCTTCGAACAAGCACAATACACCATACTCCTCCTGGTTGTCATACCCCTCAACACATCCCCCCTCCACGCCACAGGACACCATTTTCCCTCCTAGGGAAGTTCTGCTTTGTCACAATGGAGAGGAACTAGTCTGCCTACCTGGCCCAGGGACCATGCACATTGGCCATCAAAGTCACACCTGCACACACAGTCCTTCAAGCAAACTGATAGAAACCTCGGGCTTCTGGAAACAGAAGAGAAAATTAAACTTGATCTTACTTTATTTTCCAACCCTGAGAACAAATTTACGTAACTACCAATGACATTTTCAAAGTGCATTGTGTAGTCCCACCTCCCTCACACACACACACACAAACTTTCTGTCACTATATCTCAAGAGAATTCATATGAGAGGAAATGAAGCCACAAAAATCGTAATATGGTTCTGTAAACCCGTGACATAAAACAGCCTGCTTTGTTTTGCCTGTCAGATGTCCCCTATCAAAATGCCGACATTCTCCTCTCTCTGGAATAATGCAGAAAAATTGTGGATATGTGACACTCACTGAGAGTGACAGGACAAATGGGCCTAGAGATATAAAATGCACAACTGAAATGTACTTTTCTGAAACCTCACTACAAGTGAGAGAAGCAGAAGAAAAACAAAACACACGTTGAGCCACACATTTGTTCTGGGTGATAAATTCTCACATTCGAGGTGTGTCAGTTCCCTTCTCCATTTAAAGATTCCAGTCGACAGAGAAGTAATGTAGGCTGGCCACCATTCTTCCTAACCCTGTGTTCAACAGTGAACAGTTACCTAACTCTTGTGTGGAAAATAAAAATCAGTACCTGCCAGTTCCCAACACATGACACAAACATGCTGGAAGTGGAATGGAGCGTCCAAATAGAATGCACTTGGAGGGTGAGGGAAATCACGTTTTTACACGACACCAAGAAATGACTAGATAATCTTGAAAAGGCTACAGGCAGAGCCCTTTTAGACAATTCAAGATCATAAATGCTACTGCACTGGCCAGGAAGAGAGATTCTTCAGCCAAGCTCAGCACAGTTCCTACAGGCAGATTTTAAAATGAGCTTAGAGCAGGATTCCCAACCACTAAGAAACCTTAAGTAGAGATTTAAAAAAATGTCAACTCCCAAAGTCTGTTCAGTATGACAAACACATCTGCACACTGCATGGGTAGAGGAAGAGGAGCAACTGAAAACTCTCATCCCGCATTTTGAGCTACTTAACACCGAGTTATTCTGGAAATGTATAATCTTGGCCTTACTGTCCCTTTAGCAAAGGTCACCTTAGCACGAATCCTACCTGCCTGGCAAGAAGGAAACAAACCTCAGCAAAGGTTAGTTCAGATAGCACTGCCCTTTGTACACCACCTGATAAAATATGGATCACCTAAATAAACAGATTCCTGTTTTAGGCAATGATTCCTGAGGAGGAAAAACAATACCACCCTATACAGCCATTTCTTATGGAAAGAACCCCTGGCTAAATCGGGCATTCTTTTTCCACAGTCCTGATAAAGAAGTGACCACGATAGCTGCACGTGATCTGGGTACATTCTCAGGGCATCTGCTATGTCCTTGGCATGTCGCCACTTCTTCTCCCACCTTGCTGCTCTTCGTGACACGCAGGTGTCACCCACAAAGCAGTCAGATGGTTAAAAAAGGACATTCTAACCAGAAGCCAGGCGAGCAGCACCTAGTATGGCACCCTAGAAAGCGTAATCTCCATGTTTCGACATCCTTTTCCCCTTTAGCACATCATTCCTCTGCAGCTGTCTCCGAATTTCATTTGAACTGAAGAGGAAGAAAAGTAAAATTGAAAATGCCACTTGTTTCCCCAAAAATGTTTGCTTTCCTGGCGCACTTTAAACCCTTCCTACAGAGCAAGGATGTGGGGTGAGGCTCCCCATGGGGAGAACACCCTCTCTTCCAGGAGAAGGACACAGTCCCCTTAGCTGGAGCAGCCTGGAGAGGAGGGAGAGCCGAATTGAGGAGCGTAGACAAGCAGACGTGACCATGCAACATGCCAACGCGAAGTCAGCCAGGAAATGAATTCACTAACCGGGCCACAGCTGACTTGGAGCACAAATGTCTTTGTGCCACAGCGCTTCACTGCGTCCGTGCTGGTGCAGTGCCTCCACAAGGCAGGAGGGAGCCTCAACTCACACCTCTGCTGTCGTACCGGGCAGCAACCAAGCAGGGAGGAGTCTCAAATTTGGAAGGAATTTGAGTCGGCGCTTCCCAAAACACCAGCTCATATCTTGTTATCCCAGGGACTCTTGGAAAAATCAGAAATATTGTTGCTGAT
Organism: Gorsachius magnificus; assembly: GCA_034008185.1. Lineage (NCBI taxonomy): Eukaryota > Metazoa > Chordata > Aves > Pelecaniformes > Ardeidae > Gorsachius > Gorsachius magnificus. The sequence goes on from CM067091.1 coordinate 15,666,623, forward strand.
GAGTTTGGCTGTGGAAAGACACCCAGCAATTATACCAACAGTCCTACTGGGGCTTCTGTTAGTGCTTGGAGTTTTAGTCAGCTATGACTAAACAACCACAATTTTTGCTGGCAAAGGCTAATCAGTCCTATAAAGCTTGAAGAGGAAAGAGGGAAGTGAAAATTAATATTTAAGTGGTGGCTTGCATGTCTCAGGGAACCAAGCACAGCAGATTTCAGGAAAGGAAACCAACTTCTACCAAGAGTTAACGGAGGAAGTGTTGAGTCTTGCAATTCATGCTCAGCAATGTGCTTGCAGCAAAGAGCCCTGACAGGGCCGGGATTTTCCCATGTTCATTTCTGCACTGGCTACGCTTATGCAGAGATAAATTCTCTGAAGGCCTAAGTCAGAACTCAGCAGCGGTGGCCCACGTCCTCCGTGTGCCACCTCTGCTTTGCACAATCCTTTCTAGGAGTGGCAGGTCTGGGAACAGGGAGGAAAATGTGTCAAACCTGCCTCGGCACAATGACATTCACAGAACAAGGAATGGAAAACACGCAGCAAAGCTGCATAGGGAACTTCCCATATGGGGACATGGAAAAAACATCACAAATGTCAGAGATCATAATCTGAGTTCCCATAGCCAAAAATATTCCACACCCACAACTGAAGTGAGTCTACCACCTCCCATAAAAACTGGGTTCCTCTTTTGTCCCCCTCCTCTCTTTTCCAGGTAAAGAGAGCTCTGCGACAACTCCCCTATCCCCTGGAGAAGCCCGGGGATGCCTCCTCTCCTTTTTCCAGTGAAGAGCTTATCTCCAAAATGCTCTGTTGTCCCACACAGCCTTAGGGAGTTTAGTATTCAGTTAGTGACAACTCTGACATCTGAAGCTATGCAAGCCGGACAGCTTATTGAGGCCACTAAATAAGCTCCAGCAGGCAAGAGCAGGTGACAGAGGGGGTAGGGCTGAGCATGAGGGACTCTGGCACCTGGCCACTTCATGAGGCATGAAAAGAAGAAACCGCCACATACCAGAAGAAACCTCTCAAAAGAAGCCAAGCCCTACACACGACCAGCCCTGTAACAGAAAGGTGCTGTCAGAGCGTACCAGCGCTCACAACAACATCTTGGTGCCCTATGGCCTGAAGCTAAAATAAGTACAGCTGGGCAGCAGCTACGGACAGTCTTGGCGCCTGTGGGAACTGGCCCAGAGATGAAAGGAAATATCCCAGGAGAATTATTTCTTCTATGTTTGGTATCTGCATCTTTTTAGCAAGGGCTGCTCAGCCAAATTACTGAATCCACTGAAACACACCAAGACTGGCGCCGTGCTGCAGGAGATGGGGAAAGCCCGAAGCCTGCCAGCATGAGAAGGAGCCGGGTGCTGACGGCCGGGCAGGCGGCAGCTGAAACCCACCGCCGGCAAACTCCTCCAGTGTCATAAATCAAATCGTGCTGCGGCCTCCCGGGGAGACCGCTCCCCCTCCGCAGGCCGCCCGGGCTGCGCTCACGGGGCTCCAGGGCGATGCCTCAACCCTTGCCGAAGGCCCGAGCGCTCACAGCACGGCCTGCCCGGTGCTGCCACCGGCCCTGCACGGGGCCAGGCCGCCTTAACCGGCGGGCTCAGCTCCCCGGGGCCGGCCTGCGGCCCGGGGCCGGGCGCTTACCTGCCTCGCAGCGCGGGCGGAAGGCCGCGGCCCCGCGGCCGGGGGTCCCCAAGGCGGGGGTGCCGCCGCCCCCATGTCGCGGCCACCGCGGGGTCAGAGGGCGGGGGTCGGGGTCAGGGGTCAGCCCCGCGGTGGCGGGAGGCAGCACCGGGCCCTCCGCCGCGCCAGAGGGCGCTGCCGCGCGGTGGTGGGCGCCATTTCCGGCGCGCTGCGGCGGGCGGGCGATGGCGGCGCAGTTCCGCAGCTACGTGTGGGACCCGGCGCTGATCGTGGCGCAGATGGTGCTGCTGCAGGCCGGCTACTACAGCTCGCTCGGGCTCTGGCTCGCCCTCCTCGGCACCCTGGGCAGGACCGGGCCCTCCCTCCACCAGGTCTTCAGCGACGAGGTGAGGGCGCGGGCCCGCCCGGACCCCGGGGAGCCGCCGTGGACACAGGCCCCTGTGGCGGGGGGGGGCCTTTTTGGGAGGGCTCCCATGCGGGGAGAGAGACCCCGCTCCCCGTGTGGGCGTTCCCCGGTGTTAGAGACAGCCCCCCGCCATGTCACCCCGAGAGACAGGACCACACCTACCCCCTATAGGTGCTACCCTCCAGTATAGAGACAGGTGCCCTGTATAGGTACCCCCAGTGTAAAGACAACTGTGCTCCCCCACAGGTAACCCCTGTATGGAGACACACACACTCCACACCCCCTTTAGGTGGTACCCCTCAGTATAGAAACAGACTTGTCCCTTTTCTATAGGTTCCCCCCAAGCAGACAGATCCCCTAGCAGGACTGACGTAACCGCGCAGGCTCCTCTTACGGATCACAATCAGTGCAGGGCAGTGCCTACACAGCTGGGCCACGGGATGAGATTACGTGCTGTGGGCTGTGATTTGTGCCGCGGTTTCCTACTAATAGTCCCGTGTAGATTTTAGGCTTCTCAACCCCGCCTGGGAGGCTCTCCATGATGGCTTTCATCCTCAATGCACTCACCTGGTAAGTCAGCAACTAGCTGGAGCACCTGTGTCTTACTCTTTCTTAACAGTAAATTTCAAGAGAGTTCAGTGTGCCCTACTGCCTCTCTCAAAACATCTCCGCAAAGCCCTGTGCCTGGTTGAGCATGTCTGCTGGGGGCAGCTGGGAACCTCTGACTCCTGAGTTGCTAGTTCCTGGATAAGTCATTCCACTTCACTGCCTCAGTTTCCCAGCTGGGAATGAGATTTGCTTCTGTGAGAGATTTTACTGAGAATCAAAATTAATGGATCTCAGCCAGCACTGATCTATAAACAAGAATGTATTTTACCCCTGCCACTGGGAAAAGATTACCAGGGGAGAGAGTTTAAAAATTCCTGCCTGGCGCTCTGCACTAAAAGCTCATTCCCCTGCTATCATATAATTAAAAAACTGTAATCATGTAAGTCTTGCTGCAGTGGCTGAAAGAGAGGACAGAAACAACCTATCCTTAAAACACTTCAAGAATTTTTAAAACAGCTAAAGAATCAGCGCTGACAGCTGCTGATAGCTCTTGCTGTATCTCCTTTTCCATAGGCGTGGAGCAGTTTGTTATTAATCTCTGTCTTTGTTTTGCAGTGCTCTGGGCTTGCTGTACTTCATCCGCCGAGGAAAGCAGTGCCTGGATTTCACAGTCACGGTTCACTTCTTCCACCTTCTGGGCTGCTGGATTTATAACTCACACTTTCCCTCGACCCTGACATGGTGGCTGGTGCATATCGTGTGCACTGCACTGATGGCTGCCATCGGGGAGTACCTCTGCATGAGGATAGAACTCAGAGAAATCCCCCTCAATTCTGCCCCCAAATCCAACGTATAGACTTGCTCTGGCAACAACATGCTGCATTATGTCATTGTTTCCAGCACAAGTGCATCTAATGCTCGAGAGTCATCACTGAAGAAGCACAGCAGGTCTGTTTAGACTTTTTTTTTTTTTTTTGGACCTTGGTGACTGCATGAGTGTGAGCATCTCCTCTGGCATCAGCCGACAACAGGGGAGGAGCAGATGTTTATTTTGTTAACACAAAGCATTAATATGACTGTATGGCGAGTGTGCTCTTAAACTCTTCGCTCATGAGACTGTTAAAAGCCAGGTAGCAAAACTTGATGCATGAGGAATTTTAACAAATGTGGGAGTGCCCTGTATGGGTAATGCAATGGTCAGCTCTTCTTGCGGGAGCTGGCACAGTGAGCAGTGAGGCTGGGAGCTGCTACTCCTGATCTGTAACTTGTTTGGGCTTTGGTTGGGGAAAAAAGTCAAGGAAGTGAATGGATGGGGAGAAAGAAAATAGTTATACTTACCTGAATCACCAGCTGAGACCCTAAATAACCTATAACGTTAAATGGATTTGTTTGCTGTTCCCATGTTTAATACATAGAGATGTCAGACAGCAGTTTGCTGAAGAAATCTTTTGTAATAATAAAAATATTATGTTGCTGTGAGCATGTTACTGTTCTCCTGGGAAGCTGAGCACTTCAAGAAATAGTGCGAGTGTCTATATCATGGCAACAGAAGGATACGGCCAGAGAATACGTGGCTGTAAGATGCCTGCTGTCTAGGGCACATAAAGTTTCCTACAATAAATATTTCATACCTCTGCTCTGAAATGAAGGCATCAGCGAGTGCTGTATTGGGAAGTCAGCCAGCATAATCCTCGCTTCAGGAATCACAGAATCGCAAGGGTTGGAAGGGATCTCAGGAGATCATCTAGTCCAACCCCCCTGCTAAAGCAGGTTCTCCTAGAGCATGTTACACAGGACTTCGTCCAGGCAGGGTTTGAATATCTCCAGAGAAGGAGACTCCGCTACTCCCCTGGGCAGCCTGTGCCAGTGCTCTGTCACCCTCAAAGTAAAGAAGTTCTTCCTCACTTTCAACTGAAACCTCTTCTGCTTCATTGTCTCCCCATTGCTTGTTGTCCTGTTACTGGGCACCACTGAGAAGAGTCTGGCTCCATCCTCGTGACATCCACCCTTAAGATACTTGTATGTGTTGATGAGGTCCCCTCTCAGTCTTCTCTTCTTCAGTCTGAACAAGCCCAACTCTCTCAGCCTTTCCTCGTAGGGGAGATGCTCCGGTCCCTTTATCATCCTAGTTGCTCTCCTCTGGACTCTTTCTAGGAGTTCCTCATCTTTCTTGAACTGGGGAGCCCAGAACTGGACACAGTACTGCAGGTGGGGTCTCACTAGGGCAGAGTAGAGGGGGAGGATAACTTCTGTGACCTGCTGGCCATGCTCCTCTTAATGCACCCATTGGAAGAGAGTCAGCAATCCAGGGTCTCTACATCCTATTTCCATTACCCTTGGAAACATTCAGGGTCAGGTTGGACAGGGCTCTGAGCAGCCTGGTGTAGTTGAAGATGTCCCTGCTCACTGCAGAGGGGTTGGGCTAGGTGCCCTTGAAAGGTGCCATCCAACCCAAATTATTCTGTGATTCTATGTCCAGCCGGGGCTGGAGCCGTCCTGGAGAAACCACCAAAGGTATCCTGGGGCCATGCTGCTGTTCTTGCTTGGCTGGGTCTTCGTGGCAGGCTTCAGAAGCCTAGCAACAGATCTGGTCCAGTAGAGGTGATGTTTAGTTAAGTGAGAGACTGCTGCTTGTTTCTCAAAATAAGAGGATGTGCCTTTATTTAGCAGCACTTCAAATTAAGTTAATCACCTTTGGGCAGGCACAGACAGCAACTTTATTGCTGCAGGGCTGAAGCTGGATGGTTCCTCCCGCATCCTGCCTGGTTTCTGCTGAGGGATGGCCAGTTTGCATGATCCCAAATGAGGGCAAAGCCACTTCTAAAGACAGATTTTCTTCTGTGCAGCATCCTGCTGCAGTATTTCCACTGTTTAGTACTTGTAAGCATTACATTGCATAAACTAGTGGCTAATTCAGCTTGTTGAAAATTGGTGGGATGATTTGAGATGCAAAGTTGATAAACTCTTTGAAGCTGCTCTTTTGACTTTTACTGGGGGAGCTGTATTTCAATTCCTGCTTTCATATTCAGATACTGTAAATCGAGGCAGGACAACATCCTGATGTTTCAAAGACTTGGCAGGTCTGCCACAGAGGAGGATTGCTGGTTACGTTTGTTTAGACAGAATCTTTTATAGTCTGAGATTTTTGCCAGGACCTCTTCCTGACCAAGCCCCCTTAACACACAGTTTTAGAACAGCAGCAGTCCTTCAGAGGGAAGAGTTTACACAAGTTTTTTTCTGGGCAGGAGCCAGCGCTTGCTGGAGGCCCACCCAGCGGTCACTTCCTAGGGCTTCCCCTGCAACTCTGCTGTGCAGTCAGCAAGACAGTTCATCCCTTCTCACAATCTGTTTGTTCCTCATGCATAAGGATATTCACCTTTCTTCCAGTCACGTTCAGCCTAGATATAAACTGGTCTTCCAGTAGGTGCCAGTATCTCCTTCAGAAAAGAGCGGTGAGTGTGCTGCGGTTGTGATCCGGGTGCAGAGCAGAGGGCACGCTCTGCCTCAGGGCTGACAAACACTGGCTTGGCTTCAGTTGTATTTTTAAGACTCAGGGTCATTTTGTCCTCTCCTGCTTTTTGTTGCTATTCTTGAGTAAGAACATCCCAGTCCTGCACAGGAAAAGTTTGCAGGCTTAATTCAAGGTGTGACACCACACCAAAGCACAGTGTAAACTCCTGTGTTCTTCTGGGTTGACTACAAAAATGATCCAAGGGCTGCAGGGCTACAAAAATGATCCAAGGGCTGGAGCACCTCTCCTACAAGGACAGGCTGAGAGAGTTGGCCTTGTTCAGCCTGGAGAAAAGAAGGCTGCAGGGAGACCCAATTACAGCCTTTCAGTACCTAAAGGGGACCTATAGGAAAGATGGGGAAAATCTTTTTAGTAGGGCCAGCTGTGACAGGGCCCTACTAAGGGGTAATGGTTTTAAACTAAACCAGGGTAGATTTAGACTGGATATAAGGAAGAAATTCTTTACAATGAGGGTGGTACAACACTGGAACAGGTTGCCCAGAGAGGTAGTGGAGGCCCCATCCCTGTAAACATTCAGGGACAGGTTGGATGGGGCTCTGAGCAACCTGATCTGGTTAGCGGTGTCCCTGCTCACTGCAGGGGGATTGGGCTGGATGGCCTCTAGGGGTCCCTTCCAACCCAAACCATTCTATAATTCAGGCCAAGGTGAGCTAGAAGACTCATTGCAGTGAATGTGAGAGTGCACAGGGAAAGCCATGTTCATTCCATTTCTTAAAGGAGATTGAGCTGATGCCAGAGGTGCTGTGAGACTGTGTTAAAGAGGCAATACCTTTATTCCCCTGTAAGAACACAGATGAAAACTTTGGACCAAGAAACACTTGCCTCCTTACTTTCTGAATACAAGAGATGCTGTAACTGCTTCAGCAGCCTCCCTTGCAGGGGCAGTGAAGTCTGGGTACAGCTTTGTATCCAGAGACACTCAGAGCAAGGCCAGGAGAAGAATCCTTGACAGACGTGGATTTAACACTGAGGGTGTGCAATATCCAACAAGCTGCACTGTATCAGCATGAAGTCTGCTGTAGGATTAGAAATTCTTCCTGAAAGTCTGCTGCCTGCCTTTGAGGACAGAATCTGTGTATTACTTTTTTTCTTTAAAGGAAATCTACCTTAATCTTCGTAGTCATAGGGGAAGTTCTGCTAGAAGTGGTTGAGGAGGGAACATCTGAAACTCATCACTCCCATACTGCGAGACCTAATTTTCACTCACACGCTTTCAGTCATATTTAGGAGCACCTTTGGCTTTAAAAAAAATAATCTCTTGCTCCATACCTGAATGGTGGCAGATGGTCTTTGTTTCTTAATGAATTTTTGGGTTTTGTGTGCAATAGAGTTGAGAGATTTGCTTCCAGGGAAAATTCTCCCTAACACCTGCTCTTCTTAGAGACAGTGGTAGTGTCAGCTGGCCATTTGCATCCACGGTTCTGCGAAAAGATGACTTCTTGGAGATCTCTGCTGAGACTTTTTATATTCCCCTTCCCCAAAGCTGTTTAAAAGTAGAAAATTTTAACGGAGACGAAGATGCCAAAACCAAAAAGAAGCTAAGGGTTGTGGGGGATTGGGGGATTGTGCTTATTTGTTTTCCTAAAGGCATTAAACACCTATTCTAAATAAAGAGCAGGTACAGGATTTGGATCCAAAAGACTCCAGCCTTGGTTGTACATGATACCCACCTGCTTCAGCTTTCACCAGCTACAGACCACAGGCAGGAGAAGAGAGAACAGGGAGAGGGGAACAGGATCAAACAGCATACACACTGCTGTTGGAGCAGAATAAGAAGAAAAACTGAAGCAGCTGAGCGATTCACTCCAGGCTCTGCAGTGCTCTGGCTTACCTTTCTCCACTATGTATCTTAAGGCTTTGTGCCTGAGATGCCAAGTACGTAAGTTACAACTCTTGTCTGTAAAAAGCCTAGGTGCATTGCACCGAGTGCTGTCTGAACACCAGCTGCTCCTCCCCAATTTTTTTCTTGGAATTTGCCTCAATTTATTCATTCCCTCCTGCTGCTGCAGGAGCAGAGTGTTAAGTGATAGGGAAGGTAAGAGGAAGAACATGTGACTGCCAAAGGAGAGCAGCATGACCCATCATTAAAAAGCCCAACACCACTGTTGGTAAAAAGATCCTTTGCTGTAGAATTTTGCCCATGTGCCTATAATGCATCCGGTGGGACAGGTAGCAGGGCCCCAGATCCACTGCTCACACTGTAAAGCAAATTTTCAGCTTTGTGGATGCTGTTTCAGAACCTCCTGATCCATTTATGGCTGGTGGAATCTACTGCTGTGCCCACTCCACGGCAGGCAGCGCCCAAACTACCAGTGTGAGATCCTTGTTCAACATTTCTCAGAACCACGAGGAGCCACGAAGCCTGCCCAGCTCTCCGCAGGGCTGTCCTTCACTGTTAGCAGCTGCCTGCCTCTACTGAAGGCAAAGCAAGCACCCTGGTAAGGGGCCAAATAATCTGCGGAAACAGCCAAAGTGATGTGTGACACATCTAGGAAAGTCATGCTGAAATACCCTGCTAGTTAAACATGGACATTTCAGATCTGATGAAAGACAGCTGGGTCCCATAATTTGAATATGAAGCTCACCACCACATCCAGCTGTTGAGCCCTGCTTTATAGTAGGTGGAAAACCAGCTCTTTCCCCATTCCAGAGTGGTAGTTCCACACGGGGAACGTATTGGAAGCGGCAGAAAGTCCCATCAGGACTCACTGTGCTTCCTCTTAGTAAGGAACTGGCCCAAGACCCGCACAGGAACAGGTAACAGACCCACGCTAGGTCACCATGGCTCCTGTGGCCCTATGCAGGGCACAGAGCTACCTTAGCATCCTTAAAACACAGAACTGCATTGTGCTGCCCAGTAATATCATCTTTTTCTAACATAGCCAGAAATCACTTGCAAGCACCTCTCTATTGCAAATATTTTCATGCTGTGGCTGTGTGCTCCCCCCTTGCCTCTGACTCCCCCTCCCTTGACCCCTTTCAAGGGATAACCACCTGTGGCGGTGGTGATAGAGGTGTCTGGTTGTGAAGGATGCACCCACTGGATGTGGGGGGAGACAGATAATACATTTGTGGAATGTGCCCACCTAAGCACAGTGGTCAGTATGTAAATATGACTGTGAGCCAATTATCTTACCCCCATAAATAGTGAGCAGCCCAAGAGCCCTTTGATCTCTCCTGCACAGCAGCGGGCTGCATGCCAGGATCTCCCCTTGAGCAGGGACGCCTCTCAAGGTAACTCCTCGAGGTTGAGAGATTCCTTACTGCAACAGATTCTCAGTAAGTGGCTAACAGCATGCTAAACTTTGAAATCTTAGCTAAGTGACATAAAGGATTGATTGCACCTATATAATCCTTTAGACATAAACCACTGACCAAGTCTGGGACTAGGACTGGATCCAGCTGCACCTAGACTCCTCTCTGAGGAAGGAGTTTAGAAAGCAAGGGGATCTTTTCAAAACCTCATGACTCAAGGGGAGGGTCTCCTCAAAGAGCTTTGTCTGACCCTGGTCCTCTATGCAGTAAATAACTAAGTGTACCTTGCCATCAAATCTTATAAACTATTGTCACATTTACCACTGAACTTTGTTAACTCACTGTTTTACACCAACAAACTGTATTATTTTTGCCTCCCTCTCACTCCATCCGCAACACATGCTTTACTGCAAAACTAACAACACTCTGAGCCACAAAGGAGACAAGAAGAGACTGTGCTATTGAACAAGAGCCAGGACAAAGAACTTCTACAATGCTGTAGGCTCTACAACAAACTTTAATACTTGGGAATTGCACACTGCCACCCACAGAGCTTCTTACAGGTACCCCAGGGAAAGCTTTAAAGCAAAGAGTTGCTATAAATCCTTTTTGCCCTGCTGGCTTGAGCCTCCCTCTCCCCCCAAATATTTTTGCCCTTTATTTCCTTAGGAAAGGGATTTACACGTAACATGGGAGTTACTCGGGAATCCAGATGTGTGCAGAAGAAAAAGTCATGCACCTGTGATTATTCTTAAGCAGGGGTTTCACCATGTCCTCAAAAAAAAAAAAAAGCCAGTACAGGGCAGTAAGGACACCTTTCTGCCTTTGACAGGACATACACCACACCCCACACCTCACAAATCAGTGGTAAAAATGCCCGTCTTGTCTTCAGTGCCCAAATCAAAAATCCGGAGAGTTGATCTGGTGGAAAGAGTCAGCAAAGTAAACATGTTTCCTTCCAGTAGCCATAGAGGAGTGCAAAAGAATCCAGCATTCACAACCAATTTATCATGTTTCCCCATATCTACAAGTTTGCAAATTCTGCAGACAGATCTGCATCTGTGCCTTGAGGCAGAAGGGGACAAGCATTATCCCAAATTACAGAGAAATAGTAAAACCCAGGAGATGCTGCCGAGCTCTTCCACGTCTTATAGGCGCAGGACGGAGGCAACTGCTTGCTGAGCGCCACACAGCATATTCCTCAAAGGTTTGGAACAATGATCAGAAAGATGCCATGACATGTGCTGCACCACCTTTGTTGCAATACTTACAGCGCTGCAGTTTATACGTTCAGCCAAGTGATGATGAAGGGGATGCCAAGGACAGAAACGTTGGGAACGTGGGTCCAGGCAAAGCTTTGGGCCGTGCTGGGGCTGCAGAGGTCAAACAAGCTGCCTTGAAATTTGATTTTTCGAGACTCCCTTCTCAACATCTCCCAGACAGCCGCTGCTTCCTTCTGGCACTCCCAGAGCACCGTCTGGGCACACACATGAAATTCATCCCAGTACCTGCAGCCAGGGGAGACACCGCACCATCAGTCCCTTTGCAGGAGCACAGTGCCAAGGAGCTGGGCAGAGCCTGGCTGCCCCGAGCCCATCCTTCGAGCAGCGACAGCCTCGGTATTTTGTCATTCCCTCCTCCATCTCCCAGAGCATCTTGCCTAAAACTCGAAACCTCAAAACATACTGAAATTATTTAATGCTTTCCCCCTGCCCCAGAAGTCAATATAATCCATTATTTTCCATCAGCAAATATTTCTCTTTGGCACTGAGTACACTGAGTGTCTAAAACAGGCTGCAAACAAAGGCCCAGCGCATTTCATTTACAGCTTTCTGCAAGCTGAGTCAAGGGCAAAACACGAGCACAGAGCAAGAAGGCAACGTCTCCTGCAGACCATCGCAGTTTTATAACCAACGTATGGGCAGGAGGAGTTATCTGCTGTGTTCTCATTAGACACATCTCCAGTTATCTGCTGGGTATTACCCTGTGCAGGTAGAAGCTCTTCAATGGGAAGAGGCTCTGGGGGAGCACCAGGAAAAAACAAGACAGGCAAAGATAACCCATGGTCCTGTGGGAATAAACCAGGAGCTGCTCACTGAAGACCCCCTTTGGTTGCCTCCCATGGGGATGGCAACTTGGATTTTTTCTTTTTTCCCCCCCCTCAAATCCAGAGCTAGAACCAGGTAGGGAAAAAACCCTGGCAGAATGGGGCTGAAAACCACAGCCCCTGAGGAGACTCTCCCAGGAGGGGCACAGTGGACACCACCTCACCTGTACGGCACACTGGGGCCAGAGCCACACAGGGTGACCCCACGCTGCATTTATCCAGGGCAGTATCCAGCCTGCCAAGGCTTTATCTCCTCCCCTGAGCTCCTCTGGTGAAGCAGTGCGGTGGCTCTGAAGAAGCTGTTTTTGAGCAGTTTCCAATGAGCTCCCTGCCCACAAGTGTCAAAGCTGAGCAGGGAGGGGTGGGCTCCAGCTCTCTTGGGACAAGGACAGCAGGTACCAGGCTGGGCCATGTCCCCCTGCGTGGTGTGCGGAGGACCAGAACCGGCCACCCCACCTGATTTTCTTTTTTTTTGGCTGCTGAGTATGGGAGGATTAGACTCTGTACCAGACTCCCCAAAGGCTGCTGCAGGTGCTGCTTAGTGATGGGGAGGGCACCCACAGCCTGGCAGGCTGCTGTATGCATACCAGCATGCCCATAAGTCCTGACAACTGAATTCACAGTCAAGGTCTCCATTTTGTAGGTACAAACCCACAAAATAGAACAGCAGGGGCCCGGAAGTCTCAGCAAACTCCACGGGCCATCCTCTCCTCTGGAAGTGGTTCCTCTCCGAAACAAAAGCTTCCCCAAGGGACAGATAAGGCTCCGCGCCACACTTGCCACTACCTTCCCCCATGACTTCTTTCAAAGAGAGTTTCTTTTACCTAGAAAGAGCTTTGCAAAAGGATTTCATATTGCAGCTTCTTTGGAGCAATGCATGTCCTGGCACCTGCCTGCGGGGCAAGGCAGGGACCAGCCATGGGCAGCACCCCGCTGGGTCCCAGCTGGGTCCCAGCATGGAGCGACTCGCACCCGGAGGCACCCTCCTGGGCACCACCTCCAGGCACCAATTCACCTGCAAACTGGGGACCACCTAGACGACAGGAGCAATTGTTCTGCCACCTTCCCCATGCCCACCAGGACACCAGGCACACATGCCACCTCTAGGGAAGGTAAAGCAGCCCAGCTGGCCGAGCAGGCACCCTGCGCCCAGGAAGGGGGTGGCTTGGTTTTGTCCAAGTGCCCTGTGCTGGAGACGATACCTTGTGCAGACTCGTGGACCTGAGCACTCTACTTGCTTATTTTCCTACTGGGACTTACATCAGAACACCAGCTGTGAGGGAGTTCATTAAACCTAGTCACTGTGGCAGAATAAATGTCCCCAGATAATGAGAAAAGCTGATGCTAACCCAGGTAACCTCCGGTGCTCGCTCTCAAGCTGCAGCAGAAGGCAGCTCTGCCAGGTGAGGGTTAAACCTGGCCTGTGTCTTCAGGCAAAGGGATGGCTGGGGGATGACAGCTCCTGCCTGGTTCTGCTTTCAGCCGGGATGGCAATTCCCAATGTTTCACCCTTCACAGCCTCCATCTGCTCAGCCAGGCAGGCTGGCTCTGCGCACGCAGAGCCGAGACACCACCGGCCCCACGTCCATCCCTCACCTGCACTCCCAGAGAGGGGACCACGGCACCAGGAACACAGGCAGCAGCAGAGAAGGCTGAGGTTTAAAGACTGATCATTCAGAAATATTTCCTGGCAGGAAACTGGGACATCATCACCTTTTTCCTCCACCCACAGCAAGCCCAGCTAGCCATGCACCCGGCCTGGCTGGAGAAGCTGGCACATCCCGGAAGGTGCACAGCCCCAGCCCCACCGGCAGGGAAGATCCCAAGACCTGTTCTTTGCTGTTTGTGCCCCAGAGCCTGTAAAAAAACCACCTCATCTCACACACTCCATGCGAGTTTCAGCAGAGAAATCGCTCCTCCAGCAGTTGCGCTGAGCTGTGTGCTCAGGGCTTTTTTCTGATAAAGAAGCCACATGTTCCAAAAAAAGGTATATATTACAGCCCACAGCAGAGCAGCTCCTGTTTCAACCCAGCCTTCAGCCACATCACAGTGAGGATTTTCATCCTGAGCTAGGCTGTCCGTGAAGAAGGGAGAAGAAAGAGCAAGTCACAGCCAACCTCCCATCAGCATATTTGCTGGCAGGGGAATGCACAGACAACATGAGTAAAAAAAAAAAAAAAAAAAAATTAAAGATAGGGGCTAGTTAATTTTCTGTTCTCCTTGAGCAAGAGAGTTTTATTGAAGTGTTGTCTACTTCTGGCAACAACCAAAGTTAGATATTTTGGCTGGGGCAGCCGGGAGGGCTGGGGATCCTCCACTTACCTTGGCAGCAGCCCTGGCTCCTCATCCCGGCTCGCTCGGAGCCCACCCTGCCTCCACCAGCAGTAACTGCCCTGTCCCATTGCCCCCAGCCATGCCACAGCCCCCACAGATGCCAGCCAGCTGTGCTGGCACCCTGGAGCCGGTCCCAGAGCCTCCACTCCACCTAAGGCTGATGCCTTCCCCTCCGAGCCTGCAGGATGGTTTTCAGCAGCTTGGAAAGCCTGACCGACTGGGCACCCAGCCCTCCGCCCTGCCCTGGCATGTTTACACCGCCCCAAGGCACCTGGGTTTTCCCTTAATTGCTGCCTCCCTTGCCTTGTAACTCCTTTCCACTCCCCACAACTCATGCTGGGCACACAGAGCTACCTCCATTTATTGCCACATTTTATTTCTACCTCTCACTTGCCCCCCGGCCCTGCCACTTCTGCGCATTTGTTTTTTAAGCAGACCTTTCCCCAAACTCATCCCATCCCACACCACCCCCTGTTACCCAACTCTTCTGTTATTTCACTTCTGCTAAAGTTAGCATCCTCCTAACACCGTCACCTCGGGCCACTTGCTACAAACTCACAAAACTGGGGGTGGGGCAAATTCAAGCCAGAAGAATGAAGGGTGTCAGCGTGGGGGGGCAGGGAGGGAGGGAGAAGGCTCAGTTTAGGGCAGCAAGGTTTAGGTTTAGGTCTAACTCTAGGCGGGTTGCAGGCTGCTCCGTGCAGCGCTGGGCCCTGGGACAGCCTGGACACGTGTGAGTCCCTGTCCGAAACCTGGGTGTACAGGGGGGCCTTTCCCAGGGGTCAAAGGGGGCCGGGTCCTACCAGCCCTGCTCCTCCTGGCTGCGGGTGTGCAGGGCATGCAGGATGAGTGCTGGGGGCTGGAGCTATTGCTAAGGGCTGGGGATGCAAACTCCAGCACGAGCTGTGTGGCAGATGGGTGGATGGAGGGAGGGAGCTCACTGGGTCTGAAATCAGAGCAAGGTGGGGAGCGTGTGTGTGCATGCACTGGCAAGATCCAGCAGGGCAGGAGGAGAAGAGTTCACACAGCAGCACCCAGCACAGGGGCAACGCCAAAAAGCCACACTGGCCAGGTACCACAGATAAACCCCCAACCCACCCTCCTCCAGGGACTGGCCCAATGGGGTGGGACATGCAGGGGGTCCCAACATGGGGCTGTACTCACCCACAGACTCGGTGCAACCCCTGCAGCTCGACGCCATCCACCTCCTTGTATGTGGCCATGTTTTCCCCCAGCTTGAGGATGCAGTCTGAGAAGCCTTGGTAAATGTTGGCACAGGCAGTGGCCGATGGAAGAAGCCCGGCCAGGAGCCCTGCCAGCCGCCAACGGGGTGCACATGAGTAGCCAGACCTTTGGGGACAGAGCCCACCTCCCTCCTGGGGTGACCTGGGCAGCTCTGGGCTGCCACAGTGCCGGTGCCAGCCAGGCACAGCGAGCTCCCTCTTCCACACAGGACACACATGAACCTCATGCTGTCCCTCTCCCATGCTCAGCCCTACCTGCGTTTGCAGACAGCCTGAAAGAACCTCTCTGCCAGGGCAGGGAGCCGACACAGGGGCAGTTGGGGCACTCTGTTCTACCCCTGACCTGGCTGCTCACCCACGCCCAGCACCAGCACCCCCATCCCGGGGTGGAGGGCAGGGACGGGCGGGGGGGCATGGCCAGCTCAGCACCAGCAGCCAGGACCCACCGGGGACAGACGCACAGCACCGACCCAGGAAGGAGGGAGGGGACCCTGCATGGCCCCCCAGCCTGGACACCCCAGAGGCCACCTGGGAAACGGCCCCTCCCCAGCCCGGGCACCCCAAACCCCGACCCCCACCCAGGCAGCCTTACCCAGGGCGAGGAGCAGCACGGCCGTGCCCCGCCGCTGCCCCATCCCACCGCCGCCTCCGCCCGGGCTCGGGCTCCAGCCCCGCCGCTGCTGCTGGTACCGGTACCGTCGCCCGCACCCCAGGGCCACCAGCGCTCCCCGCCCACCTCTGCGGAGAGGGCAGCTGGCCCCGACCGCCGCTAATGAGAGCTTTGGCAGTAGCTAATTAAGGAGGGGGCCTGGCCGCAGCTAATGAGCGCCCGGAGGCAGCCCCATACCCACACCCCACAGCCCCGGGCCCATCTCGCCCTGCGGCTCGCTGGATCCTGCACCACTGGACCCTCATAGCATTGCATCCCCCCAGGACCCTCTGCCAGCACCCCTCTGCACCCCACATCCTGGCACCCTGCACCCACGGGACCATGGCACCCCTTCACCAACACCCTCTCCCAAAAGCTCCCCACAACCCCAACCCTGCAGGCTGCACTGCCCGCTCCACACCCTGAGTGGGGAACAGGGTCCGGTGCTGCTGCCAGCAGCAGGAATCTCGTCAGCGAGGGACTGCTTTGCTTTCATTGTAGTCTCTCTCCATGCACCTACACTTTTAATGATCTTAATAGCACAGGGTAATGCAATGTAGAACATTAAATCAAGACCTGCATGTGTGTAGGTTCAAAGCCGTAAAGATTTTCATTTTACACATTCACAGCCTGATCCTGGGTCGTGTCCCATGAGTCCCTTTCCAGCAGGAAGGGGAGCAGAAGGTTTCCTGGCTGCTTTGATGGCATGACTGCAGTGGTTGGTCATTACAGAGATCAGTCCATACTGGTGACAGCTTTGTTGTTGGGGACACGACTCTCCAGAGCCAATGAACCCCACTGGTGCCTAGTGCTGTGACCTCCACAAGTTGGAGTTCCCTGTGCATGTGGACCCCCTTGCCACAGGGCGGCCATGCAAGCACCCCCAACCACCTCCAGTGCCAGAAACCCAGAGCAAGTGGGAACCACAACTCTGCAAGTGCTATGTCTGCCCAAAGCAAATGCAAGGGTAAGAGAGAGAGCACAGGTCGGAACAAACATAAATAAAACACTTTATTTACAGAAAAAAAACTTAACATCCTAAATATCTTCTTCACGCCGTGACATCACACCTCTGTGATGCAGGAGTTCCAGGGATGGGGACACCCCCCACCCCCCAAGTAATGCCGAGGGCAGCTTAATACTTAAATACCCACCAAAGTTGCTAGTCCCACCAAATAATACTTCCTTATGGTCTGAAGCGGTTCTTCCTACCCAGCCCGTCGTGCCTGGCAGCCATCCACCCCCCTCAGAAAGGTTTTTCTCCAGCTATTTCATGTAACAGCTGAAGTTCACCTCCCATCAGATGGATGTCCCTTTCCTCTGGCTCTGCATCTGGACTGCCAGTGGTGCTGGCCAGTGCCCGTGGACCTTTCTGGAGGGATGAGCACATCCTTTAAGGCCATTCTGGTTTGCTAGCCAGGATGCCCCAGCCAGGGGACGAATGCTCATGGAAGCCTCTGGCAGCCCCTTTGTCAGATAGTTAACGCATGGGTTTTGCCCAGAGCATTGCAGCCTTTCTTTGGGATGCTGGGGCAAGCTGTGCCCGTCCTTCCCAAAGATGTCTGGATATATGGACATGCCAAGGCAAAACCCAACCCATTCACGGGTACAAGTGCCGGCCCTGTCACCCTGCAGCATCTTCTGGGCCTTTGAGCCACGTGCCCCTCATCATCCTCCATTCCTTTAAGGTCTCATCAAACAACGGTTCCTACGGGTTGGTAGGCGACCCATCATTACATGACTCCAAAGGCAAAACCCCCGAGCAAACCCAGCTGCAATTCTTAAAACCTCTGGACAGGTTCAGCTGATACCAAGAGGGACATCAGAGTCAAAGGGCGTTTGCAGTGGCACACCCTGATGGAGACCCAAGCTCCTGGGTTCAAGGAGGGACAGACTTCCTGGCCTGCTTTGCCCTTCAGGACTGCCCCCCAGCGGACTCTGTCTACCAGGCTCCTACACAGGCCAAAGTCTGCCCTCGGACACCCAAGGGAGCAGTTCTGCAGACCTCCGTCCTTAGTTCTCCAAGCATCGAAATCTCTGTCCTTTCGTGATCGCTACGCCCAAGACGGCCTCCAGCTTTCACATGGCCCACAAGTCCTTCTCTGTGTTTGCAAACAACAGGTCCAGCGGGCGCCGTCCCCAGTTGGCTCCCTCACCAGCTCTGCCGGGAAGTTCTCTTCCACACACTCCAGGAGCCTCCTAGGCTGTTTCCTCTCGGCTGCCTTGTATTGGCAGCAGACAGCTGGTAAGCTGAAGTCCGCCACGAGGACAAGGGCTGGTGATTGTGAGACTTCTCCCAGCTGCTTACAGAATAGTTCGCATGCCTCTTCATCTGGGTTGGGTGGTCTATAGCAGACCCCCACCATGATAGTGGCCTCGTTGGCCTTCCCCCTGATTCTTACCCATAAACACTCAACCCTATCATCACCAGCGTTAAGCTCTAGACCATCAAAACATTCCCTACCATACAGGGCTACCTCACTCCCTTTTCTTTTATTGCCTAGCCCTTCTCAAGAGTTTATAGCCATCCACGGCAGCACTCCACTTGTGCGAGTCATCCCAGCACGATCCCCTGACGGCAACTACGCCATAGCTTTCCTGCTGTCCAGAGGCTTCCAGCTCCTCCAGTTCGTTGCCCATGCTGCATGCCTTGCTGTCGACGCACTTCAGACTTCAGCTTGATCCCGCCATGTTTATGGGGGGAGAAGCCCTAAGTCCTACGTGACCATTCTCAGGCGCTTCCGTGGTTTCTAACACATCCATAACCCTTGCATCTTTGCTGCCGCATGGATCTCCATCCCCTACCCCCACTGAGACGGCAGACAGAAGGACCTCGCTAGCACACCATCCCTCAGATGTTGACATGACACCCCAGGCTTACCTCTAACGAGCCTGGTTTTATCCCTTTCCCCCTTCAAATCTAGTTTAAAGCTCCTCCAAGGGCCCTGCTAACTCCTGTGCAAAGATCCTTTTCCCCCTTTGAGACAGGTATCTGTCGCCAGCAGCACTGGTGGTGTGGAAACCGACCTGCAGTCGACAACCCCACGCTTCTGCCCGTGACACCAGCTATCGATCTGATGGCTCTTCCTGCGTCTTCCCTCATCCTTCCCTGCCACTGGAAGGGTAGAGGAGAACACTACTTGTGCTCCTGATCCCTTCACCACTTCTCCCAAGGCCCTGAATCCCAGAATCCCAGAATGGCAGGGGTTGGAAGGGACCTCGGGAGATCATCCAGTCCAACCCCCCTGCTAAAGCAGGCTCACCCAGAGCAGGTTGCAGAGGACATCGTCCAGGCGGCTGTTGAATATCTCCAGAGAAGGAGACTCCACTACCCCCCTGGGCAGCCTGTTCCAGGGCTCTGTCACCCTCAAAGTAAAGTTAAAGTTCTTCCGCACTTTCAACTGAAACCTCTTATGCTTCAGTTTGTGCCCATTGCCCCTTGTCCCGTCTGGCTGGGCACCACTGAGAAGAGTCTGGCTGCATCCTCGTGACATCCGCTCTTAAGATATTTGTAAGCATCTCAGTCTTCTCCAGGCTAAACCATCCCAGCTCCCTCAGCCTTTCCTCGTAGGAGAGATGCTCCAGTCCCCTCATCATCTTTTGGTGGAGGTGAGACTAACCGGCCTGTAGTTCCCTGGGACCTCCTTCTTGCCCCTTTTGAAGACTGGAGTGACATTGGCTATCCTCCAGTCCTCAGGCACCTCTCCTGTTCTCTAGGAGCTTTCGTAGATGATGGAGAGTGGCTCAGCAATGACGTCTGCCAGCTCCTTCAGCACTCGTGGGTGGTTTCCATCAGAACCCATGGATTTGCAGGTATCCAGCTTACTTAAAAGATCCCTAACTTGATCCATGTCAACCGAGGGAAGGTCATCCTTTTTCCAGGCTTGCTTGCTTACCTCCAAGGGCTGGGGAGCCTGAGGGCCAGCCTTGTCAGTGAAGACTGAAGCAAAGGCGGCATTCAGTAACTCCACCTTCTCTGTATCTTCTGTCACCAGGGTGCCCATCTCGTTCAGCAGCGGCCCCACATTTTCCCTAGTCTTCCTTGATTGCCCTCAGACTACGCCTTGCAACTTGATCGCTGCCTCCCTGAAAAACCAATACTGGATCGTCATCTGAGGGCTGTACCAGGGCAGGACGTTTTCTCTTCACATCTTTTACCCGGGCCCCAGGGAGGCAGCCGACTTCCCTAAGAAGGGGGTCCCGTCTGCAGACCGGGCCTTCTCTTCCCCTCAGAAGAGAGTCCCCTAGGACAACGACCCGTCCGATTTCTTTATGGCAGCAGTTTGGACGCAGGGCCTAGGCCGATGTCACCTCGGCCACACCTCCAAGCTGGACGAACCGTCGTCCTCGTCACCGTTCGCTTCCACGTGCAGGGCCTCATCCCTGCGACGGAAGGGCACCGGAGCAGGTGGGGCAGTCACGGAGGAGACGCGCCTGCTGCGCCGCGCGGGGCCTTCTCCCCATTGCCCCCCATCCCTTAAGTCCCTGCGTTCAGCCAGGTGGAGAGCGGACGGGGAATCCTCCGTCTCACGCGTCCTGCCTGCCTGCTGGGGCTGTCTCAGGGCAGGCAGGGTGCCGTTCCAGCAGCCCGTCACTCCCTCGCTCTCCCTGACAAGCACTTGGATAAAGTTGCCGAGTGACAACCGGTCCCCACGGTTTAGGGCGTGCAGCTCCACTTGTCTTCTCCTCCTCTCCCGCATTTTATTGTTGAGAAGGTGTCCTAGCTGTAGGAAGGTTTAAGCATTTGAGCAGTACTTTGCTAGCAAGCGCCAGCTGTTGACATCTTAAGTTCTGACAGAATGAAAGTCCCTCCCCGACTGCTCAGGCTATAGAACTACTGGATGAAATAAAGACGTGTATTAATTAGACAGCCACGTGATGGATGTGGCCTATTTAAAAACAAAAAGGAATTGTATTTAAACTTCTTTCACTTCCCTTTTTCGTTTTGATGGCTGCCTTTAGCCCTGACATTCAAGGTGCCTGTGTTGGGGGCTCTGTCAGGACGACACCAAAAGCGTCACCTTGCCCCATGCCTGTGCCCGGGTTGCTGTCGTTCTTAAGGGCAGGACCTTTTAAAGGCTCCAGAAGGGTCCCAGCTCCTTAGGAGAGGAAAACACACAAATGATCCCACAACTCCTGGAACCAAGGACTACTTCTTTGAGCACCCTTGGAGCCAAGAGTCTCCTGTGACACTGGCCATCTGACTGGCTGACCCCAGGCCACCTCTGGTTTACAAGCAGGAGGGCGTGTGTTTTGTCCAGGCAGAGCTGCATTTCCACCCGGTCCAATAGCTGCAGAGGTCTCGGGGATGTTGGGTCAAACACAATTCACCCATTTCCCTTCTAACCCTCGGTTCCACCACTGGGCTCCTTCAGGGTTCAGTCTCTGGAAGATGAGGCTGTTCCTTTGCAAGTGTGCATTTCGCTTTTCTACCCAATGCTGCAGAAATTTGGATCCTCTCGACTCCCCCCAACTTTACAGCCAATATCGTTAGCCATTCAATATGCAGAAGAGATTTGTTACTTACAGGAGCTCTCATACCTCCTTTGGTGAGCTTCTCGTCCCCCAGACTAGAAACCCCAGTCCCCAGCCCCACCACTCTGAGCCATTCACACCTCCTGGTGACCTCCTCATGCTCTCAAAACGTCTTGTACGTCCAAATGATGCTGTTTCCAGTCACAGAAACCCAGAGCAAGTGGGAACCACAACTCTGCAAGTGCTATGTGTGCCCAAAGCAAATGCAAGGGTAAGAGAGAGAGCACAGGTCGGAACAAACATAAATAAAACACTTTATTTACAGAAAAAAAACTTAACATCCTAAATATCTTCTGAAAAAGGTCCCCTCCAGCTCCACCAATTTCTGCATCTCCATCAGCCCTGGAAGAAAAGCAAGCGTCACGGCCCTTTGGCTAAGGAGCAGCGCCTCGCCGAGCAGAGCTGGGGCTTCCCGAGGCGGCTCAGCGGCAGCAGCTGCTTTGGGGTGGGGTTTGTCCTGCTGGGCATGGGATTTGGCACAGCCCTGGGAGAGGCTGGGGAGAGCGGGACTATGCTGCTGGGCTTCGGCTTGGATGTGGGGTTGCCGGGCCCTAAGAAATCGCTCCCTTCCCAAAGCGGACGGGTGCTGAGGGCAGCGTGGTGGTGGTGGTTGTGCCGCCAGGACGAGGGGAGCGGGTGCCGATTCCCTGCAGCGGGGACCACCCACCCCAGCCCCTGACCCAGACCCAGCCTGGTAGCAGGATTCTCAACCGGAGTGCGGGCGGTGGACAGGGAGCACGTGCCTGTCCTGCTGCTGGTGGGTCCACCTCCATCTCCTCCTCCTCCTCCATGTCCACCTCCATCTCATCATTGATCTCCATGTCCACATCCATTTCCTCCTCCGTCCACACTCCCACGCTGCTGTTAGGCACCTCTGCCTTCTCCAGCATGATGTATAACATCCTAAGCCGAAAGCCAAGCAGAAAAGTGCATTGGTCCTGCCCCGGCCGTTGAGCGGAGTTGTGGGACAGGGCTCTGGGCACCCCTGCCCCATCTTGTTGCCCGGGGAGAGCTGTGGGGCAATGGGGCCCTGGGCACGTCCCCAGCAGGAGCTGGCTGGAGGCGGGTGGCTCCTTGGCCAGCAGCACCCACCACCGCTGACGGGCCAGCGCCTGCAGCCGGAGGATCCCGCGCTTCGTGCGCTTCCGCAGCTTGGGGAGCGGCAAGGTCTTGTGGATCTGCCGGAGCAGAGAGGGCAGGGCTGAGCGGCCCCGCTCCCTGCCCCGCGGGGCCCCGGGAACAGACCCCGGCCCCGCCATGCGCAGACCCCAGCCCCGCACCTGCCTGGGCACCCAGAACCTCCTTACCCTGCGCAGGCGGCTTCTGGGCTCCGTGCTGCTGTGCGGGGAGGGCTGAGGTGCCGTGGCTCCAGCCTGGAAAGGGGCAGAGGAGGCAGCGGCTCAGGCTCTGGGAGCCTGGACTGCTTGGGGCCCCCCTGGGGATGGGTGCCCCCGGGCAGGGAGGCTCAATTTCAACAAGGGATGGGCAGCCCAAAAGGGCTTCTCCCAGCCCCTGGCCTTGCAGGGTGGCTGGAGAGCATGAGCCAAGCTCCCGGCCCCCCGAGCTGCCCACAGCGGGGTCCCCACCCTGCCCCATCCCCACACTGCCTGCTCCAGCCTGCCCGGGCATTGCGGGGAGTGACCCCCTCCATGGAGCGGGGCCGTACCGCCAGCAGCACCAGCGTCCTCTTCCTCCGGGCTTCCATGATGCCTCTGAGATGGCAGGAGTGAGGTGGGGACCTAGGAACTGGGAGAGGTGAGAAGGGCTGGGTCGTGGGTGCGAGGCAGCAGGAGCAGGGGAAGGGAGGGGAGGAGGGCTGCGCTAGGAGCAGGGCAGAAGGTCTGGGCTAAGAGCTGGGAAGAAGGGCTGTGTCGGGAGCAGGGGAGAAAGGCTGGGATCAGAGCAGTGGAGAAGGGCTGCTTGTGCTCGTCCTCGGGTGCCGGCAGTTTCAGCTGGAACACACGCCATGACATCACAACTCTGTGATGCAGGAGTTCCAGGGATGGGGATAACCCCCCCTCCCTAAGTAATGCTGAGGGTAGCTTAATGTTTCAGTAGCCACCAAAGTTACTAATCCCACCAAATAATACTTCCTTGTGGTCTGAAGTGGTTCTTCCTACACAGCCCGTCGTGCCTTCTCTTCCCTGGGCTAAAGAACCCCAACCCTCCCAGCCTGTCCTCATCCAGGAGGTGCCCCAGCCCCCTGAGCAGCTTTGTAGGTGACAGCATTGGCTGTCTTCAGAGCCCCTTGCAGCGTCTGAGGCACAGACCCCGGTCGGAGGTGCAAGCAGAATCAGCTTTATTCAAAAAGAGCATGCTTTTTATACTCAGTGCTCAAAGAAAAACTTCCGTTCGAACTTTTCTGTTAGCTGTGATGCAGGTACCGCTCAGGTGACTGTCCTTCAGTCACAGCGCTGATCCCGCGCTGTTCATGCTTTCAGCTTCACTTCTGCATTCCTGCAGTTCGGCTCCTGTGACCTACGTGATTTCTATTCCTTCTCCCCCACATCTCCCCCTTTTACGTTTCATTGCTGCTAAAGCAAAATGGTTTAAGGTGGTATTGATCAGACAGCAAAATATTTCAATTAGGCATAGCAAACGGCAAGCCAAACTCTAAATACTAGTAACAGAATTAATCCTACAATTACACATTTCTTAACACAAGTCCCTAATCCATCAAGCCAAGGCATTTCTTTGAATCGGTTCCATCTGTCACTTACTTGCAATTTCTTCATTAATTCTTTCAAATCTTCTTCACATTCATGTCCTTGTGTTAATAGCAAAAAGCTATAGCAGTTCTATTTTGTAAAGTAGCATAATGCGCTGAATCAACATCTAGAAGCAAAAACTGAAGGAGCTGAACTAATTGCATTGTTTATTTTGCTAAACCAACAGCCTAATTTATTAAGTGTATTCACTGCATGTGTGGTTCTTACACCGGGTACCAAGGCTCCAGTTACAACTTGCCCGGGATCTCAAGACTCTACTAAGGTTTGGTGTGAGCAAGGTTAGTTAGTGTGAGTAGAGTTAGTCTTTCGAGTCTGATGTGAACAAGGTTAGCCTTACAAGTTCCCTGCATGAATGTGGAAGGGAATGCCTGGCCAGGCTCGATCATCACAGAGGAAAAAAGATGCGTCAGGGCAATTGTAGGGGGTCATTGGTACCTGCCAAAGGATTTATCACAGTTTTGTTACACCACAGTTTTGTTCTGGTATACTAAAAAGGTACTGTCAAGTGACCATGTTCTGGTCTGATTACTTCCAGTATAATTTAAACAGAAAACAAATCGACTCATGGTTCATGTTCTTCAGTGTCCTTTTCAACAGTCTTATCTTTTTCTACCCATTCCAGATGTGGTCGCACGTATCATGCTGGCACCCACCTTGGTCCAGAGTCTGCGGACACGCAAGCACACCCACGTCCCCAGGTTATCAATGGCATTGGTCCTTCCCAATTCCCCATTGCCATGTTTCGTACATGTGCTAAGGGCCGCTCCCTAAACTGGGGAGCACCTCCAAAATGTCGTTGTGTGGGACTAGTATTGTTGTTATCACAGTTTAAGAAGTTAAGTACAAAAGTGGCTTTCCAAAGGTGTTCTTGTGGAGGTGTATCATGACTCCCCCTTTTTTGCTTAATTAAAAGGCTTTTTAAGGTTTGATGAGCACGTTCTACCAGGCCTTGTCAGGTTGGGGAATGTGGAATTCCCGTAATATGTTGGACACCCCATTCCTGTAAAGAGAGTTGTACTTGACGGGAATTGTATGCTGTAGCATTGTCCATTTTCATTTGTTGCGGAACGCCTAATGAGGCAAAACAATTGAGCCAATGATGTTTAACGTCACAACTTTTTTCTCCTGTGTGTGCTATGGCAACTAAAAAATAGGAAAAGGTATCTATAGTTACATGTACGTATCTCAAGCGACCAAACTCAGCTATATGTGTCACATCAGATTGCCATATTTGCCAAGGTGCCAACCCTTGAGGGTTAACACCTAACTGAGGTGGCAGCGGCGACAAAGCCTGACAATCAGGATATGCTAAGATGATATTTCGTTCTTGCTCTGCTGTGATATGAAACTGACATCGTAAAGCTTTGCCATTTTGATGGAAAAAAAGTCATCAGATAGCTTAGCTTGATGAAATAGTTGTGGAGTAGCAAGGGCAGCTGTGTGCTTATTGGGCAGTTCCTTCGTTGTAGCAGCAGACAACAAGATATCGTCCATGTAATGATAAATCAGAGCTTGTGGATAAGAACATCGAACAGGTTGCAGGGCGGCTGCTATGACCATTTGACATATAGTCGGGTTGTTTAACATTCCTTGGGGCAAAACAGTCCAATGATCTTCGTACTGGCTCCTGGTAATTGATAGCTGGAACCAAAAAGGCAAACTGACTTGCGCAGCTCTTTTACTGCTTCGTATGGTAGAGGCTCCCAGGACGGAGCCTGGTTACTTTGATACCACACAGGGAAAACTTTTAACATGTCTGAATCTCATTTTTTAATCGCTTCCCTCTTACACTACTCCATTACCCCTTGATATTCTCCGGTTTCCTTTTCCCAACTGTTTGATTCACGCCTC
Organism: Gorsachius magnificus; assembly: GCA_034008185.1. Taxonomy (NCBI): domain Eukaryota; kingdom Metazoa; phylum Chordata; class Aves; order Pelecaniformes; family Ardeidae; genus Gorsachius; species Gorsachius magnificus. Next base: position 15,692,461 of record CM067091.1, read on the forward strand.
CTCCTGTGGAGGGGGGGGTAATTCCCCACACTCCTCCCTGGTGTTGTCGTCCGGAGGGTATAAATCAGGCTCTTTCTCTGGGTCTATGGGACCAGGATCAAGAGGATCTTCCTCCTCCAGGTCACTGTAATTTATGGTCCCTTGGACAGTTCCCAATCGAGCAGGCAGTGCTGGTAGGGCTGAAAAGGGGGGGGGGGGGAGGGGGGCGGGGGGGAGCATGGGCTCCATCGCAGAGCTGCTGCAGTGCTTCAGAAGTCTGCCACCCTGTAGGCAAATGTTTGGTGGTATCTTTGTCCCCATGGATGGCAGCTTCCCACAGCCCATCTCCTTTATTTTTTTCTCTTTTTTTTTTTTTTTTTTCCCAAATGCCTGCCTCAAACATCCCTGCTATGGGGAATTCTGAGATATTCTTTTGAATCCATGCAAGTGTTGTTATGAGAGACAGGGTAGATACATCACACTGTTGGCTTCTAAGAATTCATTGCAAAACATCTACATTCATTTACTGTTCATTCATAAGAGAATTATCCTTCGTTCCCAGCTGATCACGCGCCGTCCTGCGGAGGTGATGGGCACGCATCAATCTCCTGTTCTTGGTTCAATATTCTCTCCTTGGTTCAGCTGGACTACGCTGCCGGTCGGGACTCCGTGAGTCCCCTACTTAAGTCCCGATTTGGGTGCCAATTGCAGCATCTGAGGCACAGACCCCGGTCGGAGGTGCAAGCAGAATCAGCTTTATTCAAAAAGAGCATGCTTTTTATACTCAGTGCTCAAAGAAAAACTTCCGTTCAAACTTTTCTGTTAGCTGTGATGCAGGTACCGCTCAGGTGACTGTCCTTCAGTCACAGCGCTGATCCCGCTTTCAGCTTCACTTCTGCATTCCTGCAGTTCGGCTCCTGTGACCTACGTGATTTCTATTCCTTTTCCCCCACAGCCCACCCCTGGACCCGCTCAAGCAGGGCCATGGCTTTCTGATGCTGCTTACCCCAGAGCTGAACGCAGCTCTGTACCCAAGGCTGGGTCTCACCCGAGCGGAGCAGAGGGGGAGAATCACCTCCCTCAACCTGCTGGCCACGCTTCTTCTGATGCAGCCCGGGACACGCTCGGCTTTCTGGCTTTCTGGGAGCGCACATGGCTGGCTCCTCTTCAGTTTTTCAGCCCGCACGGGGCTGCTCTCAAGCCAGGCATTGCCCAGCCAGTATCCATGGTTGGGATTGCCCTGACCCAGGTGCAGGACCTGGTACTTGGCGCTGTTGAACTTGAAGAGGCTTGCACAGACCCAGCTCCCTGCCTGTCAAGGGCCCTCTGGATGGCATCCCTTCCCTCCAGAGCATCACCCACACCACTCCTATATCCTGCTACGACAAGGTCACCTGCCCGTAGGTGGGACGCCCTCTGTGTATGGGGACCCACTGCCCGCGTGGTGGCCGTGCCATCACCCCCAGCCGCCTCCCGCCCGGGAACCCAGAGAAAGTGGGAACCACAACTCTGCAAGTGCTATGTGTGCCCAAAGCAAATGCAAGGGTAAGAGAGAGAGCACAGGTCGGAACAAACATAAATAAAACACTTTATTTACAGAAAAACAGTTAATTGAGTATAACATCCTAAATAACTTCTTGGAAACTCAAATCGTGTGCCACCAATTTCTGCATCTCCATCAGCCCTGGAAGAAAAGCAAGCGTCACGGCCCTTTGGCTAAGGAGCAGCGCCTCGCCGAGCAGAGCTGGGGCTTCCCGAGGCGGCTCAGCGGCAGCAGCTGCTTTGGGGTGGGGTTTGTCCTGCTGGGCATGGGATTTGGCACAGCCCTGGGAGAGGCTGGGGAGAGCGGGACTATGCTGCTGGGCTTCGGCTTGGATGTGGGGTTGCCGGGCCCTAAGAAATCGCTCCCTTCCCAAAGCGGACGGGTGCTGAGGGCAGCGTGGTGGTGGTGGTTGTGCCGCCAGGACGAGGGGAGCGGGTGCCGATTCCCTGCAGCGGGGACCACCCACCCCAGCCCCTGACCCAGACCCAGCCTGGTAGCAGGATTCTCAACCGGAGTGCGGGCGGTGGACAGGGAGCACGTGCCTGTCCTGCTGCTGGTGGGTCCACCTCCATCTCCTCCTCCTCCTCCATGTCCACCTCCATCTCATCATTGATCTCCATGTCCACATCCATTTCCTCCTCCGTCCACACTCCCACGCTGCTGTTAGGCACCTCTGCCTTCTCCAGCATGATGTATAACATCCTAAGCCGAAAGCCAAGCAGAAAAGTGCATTGGTCCTGCCCCGGCCCGTTGAGCGGAGTTGTGGGACAGGGCTCTGGGCACCCCTGCCCCATCTTGTTGCCCGGGGAGAGCTGTGGGGCAATGGGGCCCCTGGGCACGTCCCCAGCAGGAGCTGGCTGGAGGACGGGTGGCTCCTTGGCCAGCAGCACCCACCACCGCTGACGGGCCAGCGCCTGCAGCCGGAGGATCTCGCGCTTCGTGCGCTTCCGCAGCTTGGGGAGCGGCAAGGTCTTGTGGATCTGCCGGAGCAGAGAGGGCAGGGCTGAGCGGCCCCGCTCCCTGCCCCGCGGGGCCCCGGGAACAGACCCCGGCCCCGCCATGCGCAGACCCCAGCCCCGCACCTGCCTGGGCACCCAGAACCTCCTTACCCTGCGCAGGCGGCTTCTGGGCTCCGTGCTGCTGTGCGGGGAGGGCTGAGGTGCCGTGGCTCCAGCCTGGAAAGGGGCAGAGGAGGCAGCGGCTCAGGCTCTGGGAGCCTGGACTGCTTGGGGCCCCCCTGGGGATGGGTGCCCCCGGGCAGGGAGGCTCAATTTCAACAAGGGATGGGCAGCCCAAAAGGGCTTCTCCCAGCCCCTGGCCTTGCAGGGTGGCTGGAGAGCATGAGCCAAGCTCCCGGCCCCCCGAGCTGCCCACAGCGGGGTCCCCACCCTGCCCCACCCCACCGCCGCCCAGCCGCCCGGGGGGGCCCCCTCCATGGAGCGGGGCCGTACCGCCAGCAGCACCAGCGTCCTCTTCCTCCGGGCTTCCATGATGCCTCTGAGATGGCAGGAGTGAGGTGGGGACCTAGGAACTGGGAGAGGTGAGAAGGGCTGGGTCGTGGGTGCGAGGCAGCAGGAGCAGGGGATAAGGTCTGTTTTGGGAGCAGGGCAGAAGGTCTGGGCTAAGAGCTGGGAGGAAGGGCTGCGTTGGGAGCAGGTGAGAAAGGCTGGGATCAGAGCAGTGGAGAAGGGCTGCTTGTGCTTGTCCTCAGGCGCCGGCAGTGTCAGCTGGAACACACGCCGTGACATCACACCTCTGTGATGCAGGAGTTCCAGGGGTGGGGACACCCCCCACCTCCCAAGTAATGCCGAGGGCAGCTTAATACTTAAATACCCACCAAAGTTGCTAGTCCCACCAAATAATACTTCCTTATGGTCTGAAGCGGTTCTTCCTACCCAGCCCGTCGTGCCTGGCAGCCATCCACCCCCCTCAGAAAGGTTTTTCTCCAGCTATTTCATGTAACAGCTGAAGTTCACCTCCCATCAGATGGATGTCCCTTTCCTCTGGCTCTGCATCTGGACTGCCAGTGGTGCTGGCCAGTGCCCGTGGACCTTTCTGGAGGGATGAGCACATCCTTTAAGGCCATTCTGGTTTGCTAGCCAGGATGCCCCAGCCAGGGGACGAATGCTCATGGAAGCCTCTGGCAGCCCCTTTGTCAGATAGTTAACGCATGGGTTTTGCCCAGAGCATTGCAGCCTTTCTTTGGGATGCTGGGGCAAGCTGTGCCCGTCCTTCCCAAAGATGTCTGGATATATGGACATGCCAAGGCAAAACCCAACCCATTCACGGGTACAAGTGCCGGCCCTGTCACCCTGCAGCATCTTCTGGGCCTTTGAGCCACGTGCCCCTCATCATCCTCCATTCCTTTAAGGTCTCATCAAACAACGGTTCCTACGGGTTGGTAGGCGACCCATCATTACATGACTCCAAAGGCAAAACCCCCGAGCAAACCCAGCTGCAATTCTTAAAACCTCTGGACAGGTTCAGCTGATACCAAGAGGGACATCAGAGTCAAAGGGCGTTTGCAGTGGCACACCCTGATGGAGACCCAAGCTCCTGGGTTCAAGGAGGGACAGACTTCCTGGCCTGCTTTGCCCTTCAGGACTGCCCCCCAGCGGACTCTGTCTACCAGGCTCCTACACAGGCCAAAGTCTGCCCTCGGACACCCAAGGGAGCAGTTCTGCAGACCTCCGTCCTTAGTTCTCCAAGCATCGAAATCTCTGTCCTTTCGTGATCGCTACGCCCAAGACGGCCTCCAGCTTTCACATGGCCCACAAGTCCTTCTCTGTGTTTGCAAACAACAGGTCCAGCGGGCGCCGTCCCCAGTTGGCTCCCTCACCAGCTCTGCCGGGAAGTTCTCTTCCACACACTCCAGGAGCCTCCTAGGCTGTTTCCTCTCGGCTGCCTTGTATTGGCAGCAGACAGCTGGTAAGCTGAAGTCCGCCACGAGGACAAGGGCTGGTGATTGTGAGACTTCTCCCAGCTGCTTACAGAATAGTTCGCATGCCTCTTCATCTGGGTTGGGTGGTCTATAGCAGACCCCCACCATGATAGTGGCCTCGTTGGCCTTCCCCCTGATTCTTACCCATAAACACTCAACCCTATCATCACCAGCGTTAAGCTCTAGACCATCAAAACATTCCCTACCATACAGGGCTACCTCACTCCCTTTTCTTTTATTGCCTAGCCCTTCTCAAGAGTTTATAGCCATCCACGGCAGCACTCCACTTGTGCGAGTCATCCCAGCACGATCCCCTGACGGCAACTACGCCATAGCTTTCCTGCTGTCCAGAGGCTTCCAGCTCCTCCAGTTCGTTGCCCATGCTGCATGCCTTGCTGTCGACGCACTTCAGACTTCAGCTTGATCCCGCCATGTTTATGGGGGGAGAAGCCCTAAGTCCTACGTGACCATTCTCAGGCGCTTCCGTGGTTTCTAACACATCCATAACCCTTGCATCTTTGCTGCCGCATGGATCTCCATCCCCTACCCCCACTGAGACGGCAGACAGAAGGACCTCGCTAGCACACCATCCCTCAGATGTTGACATGACGCCCCAGGCTTACCTCTAACGAGCCTGGTTTTATCCCTTTCCCCCTTCAAATCTAGTTTAAAGCTCCTCCAAGGGGCCCTGCTAACTCCTGTGCAAAGATCCTTTTCCCCCTTTGAGACAGGTATCTGTCGCCAGCAGCACTGGTGGTGTGGAAACCGACCTGCAGTCGACAACCCCACGCTTCTGCCCGTGACACCAGCTATCGATCTGATGGCTCTTCCTGCGTCTTCCCTCATCCTTCCCTGCCACTGGAAGGGTAGAGGAGAACACTACTTGTGCTCCTGATCCCTTCACCACTTCTCCCAAGGCCCTGAATCCCAGAATCCCAGAATGGCAGGGGTTGGAAGGGACCTCGGGAGATCATCCAGTCCAACCCCCCTGCTAAAGCAGGCTCACCCAGAGCAGGTTGCAGAGGACATCGTCCAGGCGGCTGTTGAATATCTCCAGAGAAGGAGACTCCACTACCCCCCTGGGCAGCCTGTTCCAGGGCTCTGTCACCCTCAAAGTAAAGTTAAAGTTCTTCCGCACTTTCAACTGAAACCTCTTATGCTTCAGTTTGTGCCCATTGCCCCTTGTCCCGTCTGGCTGGGCACCACTGAGAAGAGTCTGGCTGCATCCTCGTGACATCCGCTCTTAAGATATTTGTAAGCATCTCAGTCTTCTCCAGGCTAAACCATCCCAGCTCCCTCAGCCTTTCCTCGTAGGAGAGATGCTCCAGTCCCCTCATCATCTTTTGGTGGAGGTGAGACTAACCGGCCTGTAGTTCCCTGGGACCTCCTTCTTGCCCCTTTTGAAGACTGGAGTGACATTGGCTATCCTCCAGTCCTCAGGCACCTCTCCTGTTCTCTAGGAGCTTTCGTAGATGATGGAGAGTGGCTCAGCAATGACGTCTGCCAGCTCCTTCAGCACTCGTGGGTGGTTTCCATCAGAACCCATGGATTTGCAGGTATCCAGCTTACTTAAAAGATCCCTAACTTGATCCATGTCAACCGAGGGAAGGTCATCCTTTTTCCAGGCTTGCTTGCTTACCTCCAAGGGCTGGGGAGCCTGAGGGCCAGCCTTGTCAGTGAAGACTGAAGCAAAGGCGGCATTCAGTAACTCCACCTTCTCTGTATCTTCTGTCACCAGGGTGCCCATCTCGTTCAGCAGCGGCCCCACATTTTCCCTAGTCTTCCTTGATTGCCCTCAGACTACGCCTTGCAACTTGATCGCTGCCTCCCTGAAAAACCAATACTGGATCGTCATCTGAGGGCCGTACCAGGGCAGGACGTTTTCTCTTCACATCTTTTACCCGGGCCCCAGGGAGGCAGCCGACTTCCCTAAGAAGGGGGTCCCGTCTGCAGACCGGGCCTTCTCTTCCCCTCAGAAGAGAGTCCCCTAGGACAACGACCCGTCCGATTTCTTTATGGCAGCAGTTTGGACGCAGGGCCTAGGCCGATGTCACCTCGGCCACACCTCCAAGCTGGACGAACCGTCGTCCTCGTCACCGTTCGCTTCCACGTGCAGGGCCTCATCCCTGCGACGGAAGGGCACCGGAGCAGGTGGGGCAGTCACGGAGGAGACGCGCCTGCTGCGCCGCGCGGGGCCTTCTCCCCATTGCCCCCCATCCCTTAAGTCCCTGCGTTCAGCCAGGTGGAGAGCGGACGGGGAATCCTCCGTCTCACGCGTCCTGCCTGCCTGCTGGGGCTGTCTCAGGGCAGGCAGGGTGCCGTTCCAGCAGCCCGTCACTCCCTCGCTCTCCCTGACAAGCACTTGGATAAAGTTGCCGAGTGACAACCGGTCCCCACGGTTTAGGGCGTGCAGCTCCACTTGTCTTCTCCTCCTCTCCCGCATTTTATTGTTGAGAAGGTGTCCTAGCTGTAGGAAGGTTTAAGCATTTGAGCAGTACTTTGCTAGCAAGCGCCAGCTGTTGACATCTTAAGTTCTGACAGAATGAAAGTCCCTCCCCGACTGCTCAGGCTATAGAACTACTGGATGAAATAAAGACGTGTATTAATTAGACAGCCACGTGATGGATGTGGCCTATTTAAAAACAAAAAGGAATTGTATTTAAACTTCTTTCACTTCCCTTTTTCGTTTTGATGGCTGCCTTTAGCCCTGACATTCAAGGTGCCTGTGTTGGGGGCTCTGTCAGGACGACACCAAAAGCGTCACCTTGCCCCATGCCTGTGCCCGGGTTGCTGTCGTTCTTAAGGGCAGGACCTTTTAAAGGCTCCAGAAGGGTCCCAGCTCCTTAGGAGAGGAAAACACACAAATGATCCCACAACTCCTGGAACCAAGGACTACTTCTTTGAGCACCCTTGGAGCCAAGAGTCTCCTGTGACACTGGCCATCTGACTGGCTGACCCCAGGCCACCTCTGGTTTACGAGCAGGAGGGCGTGTGTTTTGTCCAGGCAGAGCTGCATTTCCACCCGGTCCAATAGCTGCAGAGGTCTCGGGGATGTTGGGTCAAACACAATTCACCCATTTCCCTTCTAACCCTCGGTTCCACCACTGGGCTCCTTCAGGGTTCAGTCTCTGGAAGATGAGGCTGTTCCTTTGCAAGTGTGCATTTCGCTTTTCTACCCAATGCTGCAGAAATTTGGATCCTCTCGGACTCCCCCCAACTTTACAGCCAATATCGTTAGCCATTCAATATGCAGAAGAGATTTGTTACTTACAGGAGCTCTCATACCTCCTTTGGTGAGCTTCTCGTCCCCCAGACTACAAACCCCAGTCCCCAGCCCCACCACTCTGAGCCATTCACACCTCCTGGTGACCTCCTCATGCTCTCAAAACGTCTTGTACGTCCAAATGATGCTGTTTCCAGTCACAGAAACCCAGAGCAAGTGGGAACCACAACTCTGCAAGTGCTATGTGTGCCCAAAGCAAATGCAAGGGTAAGAGAGAGAGCACAGGTCGGAACAAACATAAATAAAACACTTTATTTACAGAAAAAAAACTTAACATCCTAAATATCTTCTGAAAAAGGTCCCCTCCAGCTCCACCAATTTCTGCATCTCCATCAGCCCTGGAAGAAAAGCAAGCGTCACGGCCCTTTGGCTAAGGAGCAGCGCCTCGCCGAGCAGAGCTGGGGCTTCCCGAGGCGGCTCAGCGGCAGCAGCTGGCATGGGATTTGGCACAGCCCTGGGAGAGGCTGGGGAGAGCGGGACTATGCTGCTGGGCTTCGGCTTGGATGTGGGGTTGCCGGGCCCTAAGAAATCGCTCCCTTCCCAAAGCGGACGGGTGCTGAGGGCAGCGTGGTGGTGGTGGTTGTGCCGCCAGGACGAGGGGAGCGGGTGCCGATTCCCTGCAGCGGGGACCACCCACCCCAGCCCCTGACCCAGACCCAGCCTGGTAGCAGGATTCTCAACCGGAGTGCGGGCGGTGGACAGGGAGCACGTGCCTGTCCTGCTGCTGGTGGGTCCACCTCCATCTCCTCCTCCTCCTCCATGTCCACCTCCATCTCATCATTGATCTCCATGTCCACATCCATTTCCTCCTCCGTCCACACTCCCACGCTGCTGTTAGGCACCTCTGCCTTCTCCAGCATGATGTATAACATCCTAAGCCGAAAGCCAAGCAGAAAAGTGCATTGGTCCTGCCCCGGCCAGTTGAGCGGAGTTGTGGGACAGGGCTCTGGGCACCCCTGCCCCATCTTGTTGCCCGGGGAGAGCTGTGGGGCAATGGGGCCCTGGGCACGTCCCCAGCAGGAGCTGGTTGGAGGACGGGTGGCTCCTTGGCCAGCAGCACCCACCACCGCTGACGGGCCAGCGCCTGCAGCCGGAGGATCCCGTGCTTCGTGCGCTTCCGCAGCTTTGGCAGGAGCAAGGTCTTGTGGATCTGCCGGAGCAGAGAGGGCAGGGCTGAGCGGCCCCGCTCCCTGCCCCGCGGGGCCCCGGGAACAGACCCCGGCCCCGCCATGCGCAGACCCCAGCCCCGCACCTGCCTGGGCACCCAGAACCTCCTTACCCTGCGCAGGCGGCTTCTGGGCTCCGTGCTGCTGTGCGGGGAGGGCTGAGGTGCCGTGGCTCCAGCCTGGAAAGGGGCAGAGGAGGCAGCGGCTCAGGCTCTGGGAGCCTGGACTGCTTGGGGCCCCCCTGGGGATGGGTGCCCCCGGGCAGGGAGGCTCAATTTCAACAAGGGATGGGCAGCCCAAAAGGGCTTCTCCCAGCCCCTGGCCTTGCAGGGTGGCTGGAGAGCATGAGCCAAGCTCCCGGCCCCCCGAGCTGCCCACAGCGGGGTCCCCACCCTGCCCCATCCCCACACTGCCTGCTCCAGCCTGCCCGGGCATTGCGGGGAGTGACCCCCTCCATGGAGCGGGGCCGTACCGCCAGCAGCACCAGCGTCCTCTTCCTCCGGGCTTCCATGATGCCTCTGAGATGGCAGGAGTGAGGTGGGGACCTAGGAACTGGGAGAGGTGAGAAGGGCTGGGTCGTGGGTGGAGGCAGCAGGAGCAGGGGATAAGGTCTGTTTTGGGAGCAGGGCAGAAGGTCTGGGCTAAGAGCTGGGAGGAAGGGCTGCGTTGGGAGCAGGTGAGAAAGGCTGGGATCAGAGCAGTGGAGAAGGGCTGCTTGTGCTTGTCCTCAGGCGCCGGCAGTGTCAGCTGGAACACACGCCGTGACATCACACCTCTGTGATGCAGGAGTTCCAGGGGTGGGGACACCCCCCACCTCCCAAGTAATGCCGAGGGCAGCTTAATACTTAAATACCCACCAAAGTTGCTAGTCCCACCAAATAATACTTCCTTATGGTCTGAAGCGGTTCTTCCTACCCAGCCCGTCGTGCCTGGCAGCCATCCACCCCCCTCAGAAAGGTTTTTCTCCAGCTATTTCATGTAACAGCTGAAGTTCACCTCCCATCAGATGGATGTCCCTTTCCTCTGGCTCTGCATCTGGACTGCCAGTGGTGCTGGCCAGTGCCCGTGGACCTTTCTGGAGGGATGAGCACATCCTTTAAGGCCATTCTGGTTTGCTAGCCAGGATGCCCCAGCCAGGGGACGAATGCTCATGGAAGCCTCTGGCAGCCCCTTTGTCAGATAGTTAACGCATGGGTTTTGCCCAGAGCATTGCAGCCTTTCTTTGGGATGCTGGGGCAAGCTGTGCCCGTCCTTCCCAAAGATGTCTGGATATATGGACATGCCAAGGCAAAACCCAACCCATTCACGGGTACAAGTGCCGGCCCTGTCACCCTGCAGCATCTTCTGGGCCTTTGAGCCACGTGCCCCTCATCATCCTCCATTCCTTTAAGGTCTCATCAAACAACGGTTCCTACGGGTTGGTAGGCGACCCATCATTACATGACTCCAAAGGCAAAACCCCCGAGCAAACCCAGCTGCAATTCTTAAAACCTCTGGACAGGTTCAGCTGATACCAAGAGGGACATCAGAGTCAAAGGGCGTTTGCAGTGGCACACCCTGATGGAGACCCAAGCTCCTGGGTTCAAGGAGGGACAGACTTCCTGGCCTGCTTTGCCCTTCAGGACTGCCCCCCAGCGGACTCTGTCTACCAGGCTCCTACACAGGCCAAAGTCTGCCCTCGGACACCCAAGGGAGCAGTTCTGCAGACCTCCGTCCTTAGTTCTCCAAGCATCGAAATCTCTGTCCTTTCGTGATCGCTACGCCCAAGACGGCCTCCAGCTTTCACATGGCCCACAAGTCCTTCTCTGTGTTTGCAAACAACAGGTCCAGCGGGCGTCTTCCCCAGTTGGCTCCCTCACCAGCTCTGCCGGGAAGTTCTCTTCCACACACTCCAGGAGCCTCCTAGGCTGTTTCCTCTCGGCTGCCTTGTATTGGCAGCAGACAGCTGGTAAGCTGAAGTCCGCCACGAGGACAAGGGCTGGTGATTGTGAGACTTCTCCCAGCTGCTTACAGAATAGTTCGCATGCCTCTTCATCTGGGTTGGGTGGTCTATAGCAGACCCCCACCATGATAGTGGCCTCGTTGGCCTTCCCCCTGATTCTTACCCATAAACACTCAACCCTATCATCACCAGCGTTAAGCTCTAGACCATCAAAACATTCCCTACCATACAGGGCTACCTCACTCCCTTTTCTTTTATTGCCTAGCCCTTCTCAAGAGTTTATAGCCATCCACGGCAGCACTCCACTTGTGCGAGTCATCCCAGCACGATCCCCTGACGGCAACTACGCCATAGCTTTCCTGCTGTCCAGAGGCTTCCAGCTCCTCCAGTTCGTTGCCCATGCTGCATGCCTTGCTGTCGACGCACTTCAGACTTCAGCTTGATCCCGCCATGTTTATGGGGGGAGAAGCCCTAAGTCCTACGTGACCATTCTCAGGCGCTTCCGTGGTTTCTAACACATCCATAACCCTTGCATCTTTGCTGCCGCATGGATCTCCATCCCCTACCCCCACTGAGACGGCAGACAGAAGGACCTCGCTAGCACACCATCCCTCAGATGTTGACATGACGCCCCAGGCTTACCTCTAACGAGCCTGGTTTTATCCCTTTCCCCCTTCAAATCTAGTTTAAAGCTCCTCCAAGGGGCCCTGCTAACTCCTGTGCAAAGATCCTTTTCCCCCTTTGAGACAGGTATCTGTCGCCAGCAGCACTGGTGGTGTGGAAACCGACCTGCAGTCGACAACCCCACGCTTCTGCCCGTGACACCAGCTATCGATCTGATGGCTCTTCCTGCGTCTTCCCTCATCCTTCCCTGCCACTGGAAGGGTAGAGGAGAACACTACTTGTGCTCCTGATCCCTTCACCACTTCTCCCAAGGCCCTGAATCCCAGAATCCCAGAATGGCAGGGGTTGGAAGGGACCTCGGGAGATCATCCAGTCCAACCCCCCTGCTAAAGCAGGCTCACCCAGAGCAGGTTGCAGAGGACATCGTCCAGGCGGCTGTTGAATATCTCCAGAGAAGGAGACTCCACTACCCCCCTGGGCAGCCTGTTCCAGGGCTCTGTCACCCTCAAAGTAAAGTTAAAGTTCTTCCGCACTTTCAACTGAAACCTCTTATGCTTCAGTTTGTGCCCATTGCCCCTTGTCCTGTCTGGCTGGGCACCACTGAGAAGAGTCTGGCTGCATCCTCGTGACATCCGCTCTTAAGATATTTGTAAGCATCTCAGTCTTCTCCAGGCTAAACCATCCCAGCTCCCTCAGCCTTTCCTCGTAGGAGAGATGCTCCAGTCCCCTCATCATCTTTTGGTGGAGGTGAGACTAACCGGCCTGTAGTTCCCTGGGGCCTCCTTCTTGCCCCTTTTGAAGACTGGAGTGACATTGGCTATCCTCCAGTCCTCAGGCACCTCTCCTGTTCTCTAGGAGCTTTCGTAGATGATGGAGAGTGGCTCAGCAATGACGTCTGCCAGCTCCTTCAGCACTCGTGGGTGGTTTCCATCAGAACCCATGGATTTGCAGGTATCCAGCTTACTTAAAAGATCCCTAACTTGATCCATGTCAACCGAGGGAAGGTCATCCTTTTTCCAGGCTTGCTTGCTTACCTCCAAGGGCTGGGGAGCCTGAGGGCCAGCCTTGTCAGTGAAGACTGAAGCAAAGGCGGCATTCAGTAACTCCACCTTCTCTGTATCTTCTGTCACCAGGGTGCCCATCTCGTTCAGCAGCGGCCCCACATTTTCCCTAGTCTTCCTTGATTGCCCTCAGACTACGCCTTGCAACTTGATCGCTGCCTCCCTGAAAAACCAATACTGGATCGTCATCTGAGGGCCGTACCAGGGCAGGACGTTTTCTCTTCACATCTTTTACCCGGGCCCCAGGGAGGCAGCCGACTTCCCTAAGAAGGGGGTCCCGTCTGCAGACCGGGCCTTCTCTTCCCCTCAGAAGAGAGTCCCCTAGGACAACGACCCGTCCGATTTCTTTATGGCAGCAGTTTGGACGCAGGGCCTAGGCCGATGTCACCTCGGCCACACCTCCAAGCTGGACGAACCGTCGTCCTCGTCACCGTTCGCTTCCACGTGCAGGGCCTCATCCCTGCGACGGAAGGGCACCGGAGCAGGTGGGGCAGTCACGGAGGAGACGCGCCTGCTGCGCCGCGCGGGGCCTTCTCCCCATTGCCCCCCATCCCTTAAGTCCCTGCGTTCAGCCAGGTGGACGGGGAATCCTCCGTCTCACGCGTCCTGCCTGCCTGCTGGGGCTGTCTCAGGGCAGGCAGGGTGCCGTTCCAGCAGCCCGTCACTCCCTCGCTCTCCCTGACAAGCACTTGGATAAAGTTGCCGAGTGACAACCGGTCCCCACGGTTTAGGGCGTGCAGCTCCACTTGTCTTCTCCTCCTCTCCCGCATTTTATTGTTGAGAAGGTGTCCTAGCTGTAGGAAGGTTTAAGCATTTGAGCAGTACTTTGCTAGCAAGCGCCAGCTGTTGACATCTTAAGTTCTGACAGAATGAAAGTCCCTCCCCGACTGCTCAGGCTATAGAACTACTGGATGAAATAAAGACGTGTATTAATTAGACAGCCACGTGATGGATGTGGCCTATTTAAAAACAAAAAGGAATTGTATTTAAACTTCTTTCACTTCCCTTTTTCGTTTTGATGGCTGCCTTTAGCCCTGACATTCAAGGTGCCTGTGTTGGGGGCTCTGTCAGGACGACACCAAAAGCGTCACCTTGCCCCATGCCTGTGCCCGGGTTGCTGTCGTTCTTAAGGGCAGGACCTTTTAAAGGCTCCAGAAGGGTCCCAGCTCCTTAGGAGAGGAAAACACACAAATGATCCCACAACTCCTGGAACCAAGGACTACTTCTTTGAGCACCCTTGGAGCCAAGAGTCTCCTGTGACACTGGCCATCTGACTGGCTGACCCCAGGCCACCTCTGGTTTACAAGCAGGAGGGCGTGTGTTTTGTCCAGGCAGAGCTGCATTTCCACCCGGTCCAATAGCTGCAGAGGTCTCGGGGATGTTGGGTCAAACACAATTCACCCATTTCCCTTCTAACCCTCGGTTCCACCACTGGGCTCCTTCAGGGTTCAGTCTCTGGAAGATGAGGCTGTTCCTTTGCAAGTGTGCATTTCGCTTTTCTACCCAATGCTGCAGAAATTTGGATCCTCTCGGACTCCCCCCAACTTTACAGCCAATATCGTTAGCCATTCAATATGCAGAAGAGATTTGTTACTTACAGGAGCTCTCATACCTCCTTTGGTGAGCTTCTCGTCCCCCAGACTACAAACCCCAGTCCCCAGCCCCACCACTCTGAGCCATTCACACCTCCTGGTGACCTCCTCATGCTCTCAAAACGTCTTGTACGTCCAAATGATGCTGTTTCCAGTCACAGAAACCCAGAGCAAGTGGGAACCACAACTCTGCAAGTGCTATGTGTGCCCAAAGCAAATGCAAGGGTAAGAGAGAGAGCACAGGTCGGAACAAACATAAATAAAACACTTTATTTACAGAAAAAAAACTTAACATCCTAAATATCTTCTGAAAAAGGTCCCCTCCAGCTCCACCAATTTCTGCATCTCCATCAGCCCTGGAAGAAAAGCAAGCGTCACGGCCCTTTGGCTAAGGAGCAGCGCCTCGCCGAGCAGAGCTGGGGCTTCCCGAGGCGGCTCAGCGGCAGCAGCTGCTTTGGGGTGGGGTTTGTCCTGATGGGCATGGGATTTGGCACAGCCCTGGGAGAGGCTGGGGAGAGCGGGACTCTGCCGCTGGGCTTCGGCTTGGATGTGGGGTTGCCGGGCCCTAAGAAATCGCTCCCTTCCCAAAGCGGACGGGTGCTGAGGGCAGCGTGGTGGTGGTGGTTGTGCCGCCAGGACGAGGGGAGCGGGTGCCGATTCCCTGCAGCGGGGACCACCCACCCCAGCCCCTGACCCAGACCCAGCCTGGTAGCAGGATTCTCAACCGGAGTGCGGGCGGTGGACAGGGAGCACGTGCCTGTCCTGCTGCTGGTGGGTCCACCTCCATCTCCTCCTCCTCCTCCATGTCCACCTCCATCTCATCATTGATCTCCATGTCCACATCCATTTCCTCCTCCGTCCACACTCCCACGCTGCTGTTAGGCACCTCTGCCTTTCCAGCATGATGTATAACATCCTAAGCCGAAAGCCAAGCAGAAAAGTGCATTGGTCCTGCCCCGGCCAGTTGAGCGGAGTTGTGGGACAGGGCTCTGGGCACCCCTGCCCCATCTTGTTGCCCGGGGAGAGCTGTGGGGCAATGGGGCCCTGGGCACGTCCCCAGCAGGAGCTGGTTGGAGGACGGGTGGCTCCTTGGCCAGCAGCACCCACCACCGCTGACGGGCCAGCGCCTGCAGCCGGAGGATCCCGTGCTTCGTGCGCTTCCGCAGCTTTGGCAGGAGCAAGGTCTTGTGGATCTGCCGGAGCAGAGAGGGCAGGGCTGAGCGGCCCCGCTCCCTGCCCCGCGGGGCCCCGGGAACAGACCCCGGCCCCGCCATGCGCAGACCCCAGCCCCACACCTGCCTGGGCACCCAGAACCTCCTTACCCTGCGCAGGCGGCTTCTGGGCTCCGTGCTGCTGTGCGGGGAGGGCTGAGGTGCCGTGGCTCCAGCCTGGAAAGGGGCAGAGGAGGCAGCGGCTCAGGCGCTGAGAGCCTGGGCTGCTTGGGGCCCCCCTGGGGATGGGTGCCCCCGGGCAGGGAGGCTCAATTTCAACAAGGGATGGGCAGCCCAAAAGGGCTTCTCCCAGCCCCTGGCCTTGCAGGGTGGCTGGAGAGCATGAGCCAAGCTCCCGGCCCCCCGAGCTGCCCACAGCGGGGTCCCCACCCTGCCCCATCCCCACACTGCCTGCTCCAGCCTGCCCGGGCATTGCGGGGAGTGACCCCCTCCATGGAGCGGGGCCATACCGCCAGCAGCACCAGCGTCCTCTTCCTCCGGGCTTCCATGATGCCTCTGAGATGGCAGGAGTGAGGTGGGGACCTAGGAACTGGGAGAGGTGAGAAGGGCTGGGTCGTGGGTGCGAGGCAGCAGGAGCAGGGGATAAGGTCTGTTTTGGGAGCAGGGCAGAAGGTCTGGGCTAAGAGCTGGGAGGAAGGGCTGCGTTGGGAGCAGGTGAGAAAGGCTGGGATCAGAGCAGTGGAGAAGGGCTGCTTGTGCTTGTCCTCAGGCGCCGGCAGTGTCAGCTGGAACACACGCCGTGACATCACACCTCTGTGATGCAGGAGTTCCAGGGGTGGGGAACCCCCCACCTCCCAAGTAATGCCGAGGGCAGCTTAATACTTAAATACCCACCAAAGTTGCTAGTCCCACCAAATAATACTTCCTTATGGTCTGAAGCGGTTCTTCCTACCCAGCCCGTCGTGCCTGGCAGCCATCCACCCCCCTCAGAAAGGTTTTTCTCCAGCTATTTCATGTAACAGCTGAAGTTCACCTCCCATCAGATGGATGTCCCTTTCCTCTGGCTCTGCATCTGGACTGCCAGTGGTGCTGGCCAGTGCCCGTGGACCTTTCTGGAGGGATGAGCACATCCTTTAAGGCCATTCTGGTTTGCTAGCCAGGATGCCCCAGCCAGGGGACGAATGCTCATGGAAGCCTCTGGCAGCCCCTTTGTCAGATAGTTAACGCATGGGTTTTGCCACCAAAAACCCCAAAGCAATCCCATTTCTCCTGGAGCCAGGGACTTCTCTGAGCACCCTTGGAGCCAAGGGCCTCCTGTGGCACTGGCAATCAGACTGGCTGATCGTGGGCTGTCCTGTCCAGCCACCTCTGGTTTACAAGCAGGATGGTGTGTCTTCCTGGCTTGGGTTGCCATTTCCACCTCCATAGCCATTCCCATCCCTACCACCATCTCCATGCCCCGATCCACATCTACCTCCATTTCTGCCTTCTGGTCTCATTTCATGGAATTATACAACCCTTTAGGTTGGAAAAGATTTTTAAAACCATCACGTCCAACCGTTATCTAACCCTTCCAAGTCCACCACTAAACCATGTCCCTAAGCTTCCTTTCCCTTCTTTGGACATGCTCCAGCACCTCCGGGTCTTCCTTGTCTTGAGGGCCCAGCATTCAAGGTGCGGCCTAAACCAGTGCCAAGTACAGAGGGGCAATCACTTCCCTAGTCCTGCTACGCACACTGTCTTCTCAGATGGAAGCAGCAAGGTGGGGACTGAGGCACTGGGAGAGATGAGAAGGGCTGGGTCTTGTGTGCGAGGTGGTTTCAGAACCATGCTCCTGTGGCAGACACCACCAAGAAGGAGGCACCTTGGACCCTGGTGACTCACAAAAGCAGGACTCCACATCAGCCCGCAACCTCCATCATCTCAACCAGAAACAGATACGAAGCCTTAACAGCTGAGGACACCCATGAGCAAGGTCTGCAAAGTCCCCTTTATGGGGAAACTGTACCAGGAACACATAGCAGACACCATAAAAAAAAAGCGACGAGTGCTCATAGTGGGTGACTCTCTGTTGAAGGGTACTGAGGCACCCATCTGCCGACCTGATAGGAAGTCACGAGAGGTATGCTGCCTTCTGGGGGGAGCTAAGGTTCGAGATGTGGGCGAGAGGGTGCCACAACTTGTCAAGAGAACGGACTATTATCCATTACTACTATTTCTTGTAGGCACAAACGACACAGAAAGCAGAAACCTGGGTAAAATCAAGGAAGACCTTTGAGCCCTGGGGGATCAAGTGAAAAACACTGGGGCCCAGGTTATATTTTCCTCCTTTTTACCAGTTTGAGGGAAGGGGGCGGCCCGAAATAGGTGCATAATTTACTAACCAACTCATGGCTATGTGGCTGGTGCCGTTGTGAGTGTTTTGGCTTGTCTGACAATGGGGCGTTCTTCAATGACTCTAACCTGTTAGGGAGGGATGGCGTCCACCTCTCTAGATGAGGCAGGGGAATCCTAGGCAGTGGGCTGGCCAACTTGGTATGGCGGGCTTTAAACTAAAGGACTCGGGGGGTGGGGTACACAGTCAGGACACTTAGGCAGTCGCATCCGTTGGGGGAACAAGTGTGACCATTCAGAGCAGCAGTAAATGTGCTGTAGCTGCCTCCCAATTTAAGAACCAGAAGACCAACTGCCTTAAAGGTGGGCTTGGCAGAGGCAGATCCTCCTTGATCCCTCCAGGGAAACCTGCGTACTCAGTTGCCTCGCTGAAATGCCTCTACACCAATGCACGCAGCATGGGGAATAAGCAGGAAGAGCTAGAGTTCTGTATGTGGTCATGGGGCCATGATCTCATCGTAATTACAGAGACATGGTGGGATAACATATATGACTGGAACACTGCCATCGATGGCTATGTACTTTTCAGGAAAGACAGGCCTGCAAGGCGAGGCGGTGGAGTTGCTCTTTATGTGAAGGAGCAACTGGAATGTATAGAGCTCTACCCGGGAGCGGATGAAGAACAAGTTGAAAGCTTGTGGGTAAAAATTAAGGGACAGGCCAGCGTGAGTGACTCTGTGGTGGGTGTTTACTATAGAACACCCAACCAGGATGAGGAAGTAGACGAGGCCTTCTACAGACAGCTCAAAGTAGCCTGGCAATCATAGGCCCTGGTTCTCATGGGTGACTTCAACTGTCCTCATATCAGCTGGAAGGACCACACAGCAAAGTGCGCACAGTCCAGGAGGTTGCTGCAGAACATCGATGATAACTTTTTGACTCAGGTGGTGGAGGAGCCAACAAGAAGAGGGGTGCTACTAGACCTTGTGCTGACAAATAAAGAAGAACCAGTTGAGGATGTGAAGGTAGGGGGCCGTCTTGGCTGCAGTGACCATGAGGTAGTGGAGTTCCGGATTCTGCATGGTGGAAGCAGATCAACAAGTAGGACTTCAACATCGGACTTCAGGAGAGCTAACTTTGGCCTCCTCAGGGAACTACTTGGAAGAATTCCATGGGCTAAGGTTCTTGAAGGTAGGGGAATCCAAGAGAGCTGGCTGCTGTTTAAGCAGCTCTTCCTCCATGCTCAGGATCGGTGCATCCCGATGAGTAGGAAATCAAGTAAACGAGGCAGGAAGCCCGCATGGATGACCAATGAGCTTCTAATAAAACTCAAAGAAAAGAGAAAGCTCTATGGAATGTGGAAAGACGGTCAAGCCACTTGGGAGGCATACAGGAATGCTGCTAGAGCATGCAGGGAAGCAACTAGAAAGACCGAGGTCCACCTGGAACTAAGTCTGGCAAAGGATATCAAGGATAACAAGAAGGGCTTCTTCGAGTATATCAGCAGCAAACGGAAGACTAGAGGAAATGTGGGGCCGCTGCTGAACGAGATGGGCACCCTGGTGACAGAAGATACAGAGAAGGTGGAGTTACTGAACGCCGCCTTTGCTTCAGTCTTCACTGACAAGGCTGGCCCTCAGGCTCCCCAGCCCTTGGAGGTAAGCGAGCAAGCAAGCCTGGAAAAAGGATGACCTTCCCTCGGTTGTCATGGATCAAGTTAGGGATCTTTTAAGTAAGCTGGATACCTGCAAATCCATGGGTTCTGATGGAAACCACCCACGAGTGCTGAAGGAGCTGGCAGACGTCATTGCTGAGCCACTCTCCATCATCTACGAAAGCTCCTAGAGAACAGGAGAGGTGCCTGAGGACTGGAGGATAGCCAATGTCACTCCAGTCTTCAAAAGGGGCAAGAAGGAGGCCCCAGGGAACTACAGGCCGGTTAGTCTCACCTCCAACCCCGGGAAGGTGATGGAACAGCACATTCTGGATGTCATCTCTAAGCAAGTGGGGG
Source organism: Gorsachius magnificus (assembly GCA_034008185.1). Taxonomy (NCBI): domain Eukaryota; kingdom Metazoa; phylum Chordata; class Aves; order Pelecaniformes; family Ardeidae; genus Gorsachius; species Gorsachius magnificus. The sequence goes on from CM067091.1 coordinate 15,712,109, forward strand.
CAAAAAAGGTGATCAGGAGTACCCAGCATGGATTCACGAATGGGGAAATCATGTCTAGCCAATCTGATAGCCACCTATGACGGCATGATGGGCTGGGTAGATGAGGGCAGAGCAGCGGATGTTGTCTACCTTGACTTCAGGAAGGCTTTTGACACCGTCTCGCATAACATCCTCATAGGGAAGTTCAGGCAGTGGGGGTTGGATGAGTGGACAGTGAGGTGGATCGGGAACTGGCTGCACGGCAGAGCTCAGAGGGTTCTCATCGGCAGCGCAGAGTCTGGTTGGAGGCCTGCAGCTAGTGGTGTTCCCTAGGGCTCTGTACTCCACCCGGTCCTGTTCAACTTATTTATCAATGACGAGGGGACAGAGTGCACCCTCAGCAAGGTCGCTGATGACACAAAACCGGGGGGAGCAGCTGATACACCAGAAGGCTGCCATTCAATATGCCGAAGAGATTTGTTACTTAGATGAGCTCTCATACCTCCTTTGGTGAGCTTCTAATCCCCAAGACAGGATAAAAAGTGCTGAATCTTAAAACACCTTCCCCCCACCCCTCCCTTCTTCCTGGGCTCACCTTCACTCCCAGATTTCTCTACCTACTCCCCCCCAGCGGCGCAGGGGGATGGGAATGGGGCTTGGGGTCAGTTCATCACACGTTGTCTCTGCCGCCTCTTCTTCCTCGGGAGAGGACTCTTCCCCTGCTCATGCCTGGAGTCCCTCTCACAGGAGACAGTCCTCCACAAATTTCTCCAACATGAGTCCTTTCCACCGGGCTACAGTTCTTCATGAACTGCTCCAGCATGGGTCTGTAATTTCCACAGGGTGCAGTCCCTCAGGAGCAGACTGCTCCAGGGTGGGTCCCCTGCGGGGTCACAAGTTCTGCCAGCAAACCTGCTTCAGTGTGGCCTCCTCCCCTCACGGCTCTGCAAAGTCTTGCCAGGAACCTGATCTGGAGCAGGCTTCCCTGGCGGGGTCACAGCCTCCTTCCTTTGGGCATCCACCAACTCTGATGTGGGGTACTCCATGGGCTACAGGTGGAGATCTGCTCCACCGTGGACCTCCATGGGCTGCAGGGGGACAGCCTGCCTCACCATGGTCTTCACCACGGGCTGCAGGGGAATCTCTGCTCCGGCGCCTGGAGCACCTCCTCCCCTCCTTCTTCACTGACCTTGGTGTCTGCAGGGCTGTTTTCTCTCGCATCCTCTTGCTTCTCTTCTCTCTGTGGCTACTGAGCCGCAGCCGGTTTTTTTCCTTCTCAAGTATGCTATCACAGAGGCGCTTCCACCGTTGCTGATTGGCTTGGCCTTGGCCAGTGGCGGACACCAGGAAAACTTCTAGCAGCTTCTCACAGAAGCCACCCCTGTAGGGCCCCACTACCAAGACTTGCCACACAAAACCAATACACCTACCATACAGGGCTACTCCACCGCCTCTCCTTCCTTGCCTAGCCCTTCTCAAGAGTTTATAGCCATCCATGGCAGCACTCCACTTGTGCGAGTCATCCCAGCACGATCCCCTGACGGCAACTACGCCATAGCTTTCCTGCTGTCCAGAGGCTTCCAGCTCCTCCAGTTCGTTGCCCATGCTGCATGCCTTGCTGTCGACGCACTTCAGACTTCAGCTTGATCCCGCCATGTTTATGGGGGGAGAAGCCCTAAGTCCTACGTGACCATTCTCAGGCGCTTCCGTGGTTTCTAACACATCCATAACCCTTGCATCTTTGCTGCCGCATGGATCTCCATCCCCTACCCCCACTGAGACGGCAGACAGAAGGACCTCGCTAGCACACCATCCCTCAGATGTTGACATGACGCCCCAGGCTTACCTCTAACGAGCCTGGTTTTATCCCTTTCCCCCTTCAAATCTAGTTTAAAGCTCCTCCAAGGGGCCCTGCTAACTCCTGTGCAAAGATCCTTTTCCCCCTTTGAGACAGGTATCTGTCGCCAGCAGCACTGGTGGTGTGGAAACCGACCTGCAGTCGACAACCCCACGCTTCTGCCCGTGACACCAGCTATCGATCTGATGGCTCTTCCTGCGTCTTCCCTCATCCTTCCCTGCCACTGGAAGGGTAGAGGAGAACACTACTTGTGCTCCTGATCCCTTCACCACTTCTCCCAAGGCCCTAAGTCACAGAATGGCAGAATCTCACAATGGCAGGGGTTGGAGCTGGGGTTTGTCCTGATGGGCATGGGATTTGGCACAGCCCTGGGAGAGGCTGGGGAGAGCGGGACTATGCTGCTGGGCTTCGGCTTTGATGGGGTTGCCGGGCCCTAAGAAATCGCTCCCTTCCCAAAGCGGATGGGTGCTGAGGGCAGTGTGGTGGTGGTGGTTGTGCCGCCAGGACGAGGGGAGTGGACGCCGATTCCCTGCAGCGGGGACCACCCACCCCAGCCCCTGACCCAGACCCAGCCTGGTAGCAGGATTCTCAACTGGAGTGCAGGAGGTGGATGGGGAGCACGTGCCTGTCCTGCTGCTGGTGGGTCCACCTCCATCTCCTCCTCCTCCTCCATGTCCACCTCCACATCCATCTCCTCATCCATCTCCACATCTATCTCCATGTCCTCCTTTGTAGAGGAGTGGCTGAGTGAGAATGGGCATGATTTAGTCCCATTCAACAGCCCCTGCTCTTAAGCGGATGTGGGCGGACCTATGACCGGAAGAGAAGGTGAAGCCCCTCCGCTGGACAGATGACCTGTCCCAGTCACAGTAGCGATGTAGGCGTGTGTATAACGGTGTTCTGCCAATCACAGTGTGACATGTGTGTATGTTATGGTTTTCGGCCTATATATGCTTTTGTTAGCTGCGCAATAAAGGAGAATGACCATACTCATATTGAGATCCATCGTTTAATCCGGGCTGGCTTCCCCTTCCGACGACATCTGGTAGCAGAGGATGCAGAGGATGAACCCGGGATCTAGAGGATGTTGCTAATGGCTACCAGAGCTTAGCTGGACTAAGTTCTCCGAGTCTGCGTAAGCAGCGAGAGGAGTGGAATCGGGAAGTAAGGGGCTGGACGATCGAGACGGCCGCTGACCCCCAGAAGGGTATTGCTCGCAGATATCCTCTTTAAAAGAGGGGCGAGGCAACGGTGGCACTGGGGCAGGAGTTTGAGTGTGACCCCCAGAGGTGAAAAGCGGCACAGCAATGGAAATAGAGGCTGCCACCGGGTTGCTCTCCGGTATCCTTTCTAAGAGAGGGGTTGAGACCACTGTAAAGCAATTGATTAAGTTAATTAACTTAGGACGACGATGGGGCCACTTTACTGACATGGCTCTAATATTTTCGGTTACTGAGTGGAAAGACTTTGGGGAAACGATGTGGCAAAAGACGATAACTGGGGACGAAAAAGATGAAAAAGAAGTGAAAGTGGTCCGGGAGCTGTGGTGCGCTGTATTGGAGACTTTAAAGAACATGAAAGCAGAAAGAGAAGTAGCTTGCGCCGCTGCACAAATGTTAAATTCCGATCCAACTTTAGTGAAACTTAAGGACGCTGAATGTAAGTCAGGGCCTTTGGCGCGATTTTTTGGACTCTCCGCTGTAAAAGGGATGACTGGGACTACTTGTAAAACCGTTGCTGAGATCCGCGCGAATGTTGAGTCCGTCTCTCTCCCGCAAGAGGCGGCGGGTCCGTCGGCTTTGGGGCGGGGTCCGGAGCAATCGGAAGTTGCCACCACCGAGTCCCAGGGGAGGAGTGAGCCGCATACGGAAGCAGTGCCCAGGAGACTGCTGAGGAGGAGCGGCCTGCGCCGCCTCCCGCCACGCAAGGGGAGGGGGGTCAGCCTCTGCCCTCAGCGCCACCTTTGTGTCCGCCGTTGCCGCCCTCCACTGACTCGATTGCTCCAGCAGCCCCATCTAGCGGCGACTGTGAAAAATCGTCCCAAACGAATACAGATAGGTTACTGCATGCAATTCTACAAGGTTTTATGACTTTGACCCACAATGAAATCGGAATCGTCACAGGACAAACCTCAGTTAAGCATAGGGGAGCTCAATCCTCCCTCAATTCCCGCAGGCCCATTGGTATCAGTGAAACGCACGCGATGGAGCGGAATCGTGAGAGATGCTATTTTAGATGGGCAGTGGGATGCAGCTGTTAGCCTGGGAGGCATTTCATCGTTAGCATGTCCTGTAGTACAAGGAGATGGCGCGGCAAAGTGGGAACCGCATGATTGGAAAATCTTACAGCAAGCACAAACCACCGTTTCAACATATGGAATTAAATCTGAGGCTAGCAGACAAATCATTGGTTGGATCTTTTCTGCTGATTTAATGTGTCCATTTGACATTCGAAACCTAATGAGAGTGTTGCTTACACCAGCGAAATACTTATTATGGGGTTCCTCGTGGACCCAGCGAGCAGTACATGAGGCTGCCCTAAGACAAGTGCAAACAGATCCACTTTATGGAGTAACGGCAGAAATGCTCACAGGAGAAGGACAGTATTCAAGTCTGGACGTGCAATTAACATTTCCTGCTAACATCTTGCAGCGATTGGCACAATTAGCCCTAGATGCTCTTTCTAGCCTGCCAGGATCCCCCAGCTCATCATTTGGCACAATAGTACAAGGAGCTACTGAAAAATATAGTCACTTTGTTGACAGGCTATGGGAGGCAGTAATGAATCATCCTGACCTGAGTGAGGAGAACAAGAAACAAACATTCAGAGTACTAGCGTTTGACAATGCAAATAGGGCTACAAAGCAACTTCTGACTACTCTACCACAAGGTGTTGGAGTTGATGAAATGCTGTCAAGGGTAAAGAGAGCAGATGACCAGAAAACCTATAATACAGTTGCTGCAGTTGTTCGAGAATTAGTTCGACCATCGACAGCTGCTATTCAATGCCAGCGTCCTCGGCCAACAGGAACTTGTTTCTGATGTGGACAATTTGGGAATTTCTTTGTTGTTGTGTAATACTAGTGATTCACCATATGCTGTCATTGCCAGTGCAAAAGAAAAGGGGAATGTGTAGCCGACAAATGTAATGACAATGACAGTGTGTTTAGTATTCTGGAATGGGTATTTTAAGTGTGCAGCCGAAATCTAGTATTCAGACACGACCCGAGGCGGTAGGAGAACTGATACGAAAAGATAATGGTCCGGTGTGGGTGCCCAGCCGAGCGGTGAAACCTGCGCTGGATTCACAAGACCGAGCTAACAGCCAGAATGTTCAGAATCCTGCTTCTAGGGATAATAATCCTGATGACAGTGAGCATCCTTATCGTCAATTATCGGGAAAATATGTGGGTTACTTGGGCGAATCAGACGGCACAATCAGAATTTTGTTTATCCATGGCCTCAGCGACAGACCTCTTTCGTACCTGTTTAATTGGTATTCCCTTTTTAGATCCTTCAGAGTTTGGTGCCTTTTCGATATATAATTGTGCCAATGACACAATCATTGCAAATTGCTCTGCTAAACTGATTAAGGGATTAAATGTTACATTACCTTGGGACCCCCAAGAACTGCAACTATTGGGATCCCAGGCAATAGGCAATCAGTCAGCTAATTGGACTCAGACATGTTTCGTGTTTGGTACCTCACAACAACAAACAAATCCGTATAAACCGTTTAATTGGGCAAATTGGCAAACGTGACCAGTAATGGAAATTATACTTACCAAGGTAAAGGCTCTTTTTGTGGCACCTCTAACAAGCAACAAGGGTTAGGAGCGTACGGAGCTGAAGTAAAAGGAGGAAGTAGTATTTGGAACAACGGTTCTGCTAAGGCTTTACCTGCCAATACATTTCTCATTTGTGGGGACAGAGCTTGGCAAGGCATACCTGCAAATGTCATTGGTGGCCCTTGTTATTTAGGTAAACTAACCATGTTTGCACCATCTCTTAGTCAACTTAGGAATATCATTATGTCTGTCGGCCGGAGTCGAACAAAACGTGCCTTATTAACCCCTGATTGTAATGATAATGTTGAACTTTTATCGTAGCTGCTCGTGTTGCTTTAGCTGTTTTTGTACCGGGTGCTGCTGCTGGTAATGCCTTAAAGAATCTAGCACATCTTGCCTGTTGGTCAGAGAAACAAAGTAATATAACGATGGAGATTTTAGGAAAATTATTGTTAGATCAAAAAGGTTTACGGCATGCTCTGTTACAAAATCGTGCCGCAATTGATTTTCTACTATTAGCACAAGGCCACGGATGTGAGGATTTTGATGGCATGTGCTGTTTTAACCTAAGCGATCATAGTAAGTCAATCCATCAGTCAATTGCCTTGATGAAGAAGAACTTAGAAAAAATACAACAAGATACCAGTCCCTGGGATAAGTGGTTTGAACAATGGGGACTAACAGGATGGGTGAAAGATCTCTTTAAGGAAGGTTTGCGCTTATTAATGCTTTTAGCTGTAGGACTAATAATAATCATTATCATAATGGGTATTGTGAAACGTTTATTATCCAAACTAGTATCTACTGTTTTGCTTGCACAAAAAGAAAAAGGGGGAATTGTAAAGGAGTGGCTGAGTGAGAATGGGCATGATTTAGTCCCATTCAACAGCCCCTGCTCTTAAGCGGATGTGGGCGGACCTATGACCGGAAGAGAAGGTGAAGCCCCTCCGCTGGACCGATGACCCGTCCCAGTCACAGTAGCGATGTAGGTGTGTGTATAACGGTGTTCTACCAATCACAGTGTGACATGTGTGTATGTTATGGTTTTCGGCCTATATATGCTTTTGTTAGCTGCGCAATAAAGGAGAACGACCATACTCATATTGAGATCCATCGTTTAATCCGGGCTGGCTTCCCCTTCCGACAACACTCCTTCTTCCCCACTCCCATGCTGCTGGCCGATGCCTCCGCCGCGTCCACCATGACATAGAACAACCTAAGCCAAAAGCCAAGCAGAAAAGTGCATTGGTCCTGCCCCGGCCAGCAAAGCGGAGTTGTGAGAAGGGGCTCTGGGATCTCCTGCACACTCTCTCCACCTGGGGAGAGCCGTGGGGCAATGGGCCCCTGGGCACATCCCCAGCAGGAGCTGGCTGGAGGACGGGTGGCTCCTTGGCCAGCAGCACCCACCACCATTGATGGGCCAGTGCCTGCAGCCGGAGGATCCCGTGCTTCGTGCGCTTCCGCAGCTTTGGCAGGAGCAAGGTCTTGTGGATCTGCCGGAGCAGAGAGGGCAGGGCTGAGCGGCCCCGCTCCCTGCCCCGCGGGGCCCCGGGAACAGACACCAGCCCTGCCATGCGCAGACCCCAGCCCCGCACCTGCCTGGGCACCCAGAACCTCCTTACCCTGCGCAGGCGGCTTCTGGGCTCCGTGCTGCTGTGCGGGGAGGGCTGAGGTGCCGTGGCTCCAGCCTGGAAAGGGGCAGAGGAGGCAGCGGCTCAGGCGCTGGGAGCCTGGGCTGCTTGGGGCCCCCCCGGGGATGTGTCCCCCTGGACAGGGAGGCTCAATTTCAACAAGGGATGGGCAGCCCAAAAGGGCTTCTCCCAGCCCCTGGCCTTGCAGGGTGGCTGGAGAGCATGAGCCAAGCTCCCGGCCCCCCGAGCTGCCCACAGCGGGGTCCCCACCCTGCCCCATCCCCACACTGCCTGCTCCAGCCTGCCCGGGCATTGCGGGGAGTGACCCCCTCCATGGAGCGGGGCCATACCGCCAGCCAGCACCAGCGTCCTCTTCCTCCACAGAGATGGCAGGAGTGAGGTAGGGACGGCGAAACTGGGAGAGGTGAGAAGGGCTGGGTCGTGGGTGCAAGGCAGCAGGAGCAGGGGATAAGGTCTGGTCTAGGAGCAGGGCAGAAGGGCTGCGTCAGGAGTAGGGGAGGTCTGGTCTAGGAGCAGGGGAGAAGGGCTGCGTTGCACTCGTTGTCGGACACTGGCAGTGTCAGCTGGAACACGGGCCATGACATCTCACCTCTTTGATGTAGGAGTTCCAGTGCTGGCTGTGCAGCAGGGTATGGGGACAAGCCTTAACTGAAGGGAGAGGGCCAGCTTCATGGCGAATGTTGGGGAATTTTTATGTTACACCTTAAGGCAAATTAAGCACACTTTTTTGTTTAAATATAAAATAAAATGAGCTCCTGGCACCCCTCTGCACCTGGCTGGGCCCGGTGCAGGCAGAGGGGACCTGCCATCCACTACCCACCACCCTGTCTGGACGGCAGTGCAGATGCTCAGAGCAGGTCCAAGCTATGGAAGTGCCAGGGTGTAGGGCCAGGTCCATGGGGCGAGGACCATGTCTTTTGTTCTTCCATTGTCCCATGAGCAGCCAGTGAGCTGATCTGAGCACTGCTGATGTTCTTCAGTTTGGATACAGCCATGGGGGGTGGAATTCATCCCTGTCCAACCTCTGGATGCAGGTGGTGGTAGGAGAGGTCTGCACTGCCATGTGCTCCAGCTGAGCACATCACGGGGTGATCCCGTGTGAGGACCCACGCCCAATGTGCACTGAAGGCTGCTGAGGAAAGGACAAGACGTGCTGCCATCAGCACGTGGTGAGGACTCCCTGGTTTAAATGTGAGCTAAAATAGCTCAGGATGGTTGAACTCAGACATTCCTTTGTGCGTGTGTTCATGCACTTGCTGCATGCAGCAGCACCCCTCTACCCCCACCAGCATTTTCCTACTGAAAGGTCCCTCTCCCTCCCCACCTGCTCTGGCTCCCCCAGCCCTGGGATGTGGCCATGGTGGCTCATGCCAGCGGCCAATGGCTCTCGGGGCGGTGGGAGGCCAGCGAGTACAATTGTCGCAGTCGGACCAGGATCCCTGGGGAAGGGGAGTGAAGGATAGTCCCAACAGCAGCACCTTCCTGCTGCGCTTGGAGAGGAGGAAAACCAAGCTGGCCCTGCGGCAGGGCTAACAGGCTGGCAAGAAGCAGCGTGGCAGAAGCGAGCGGCTGTCCCTGCCTTGCAAGGTGGGTCAGCAGCTCCTCTCCCCCTCCACGGTGCTTCTGGCCCTGGGCATCTCTCACAGTCCTGTCATGTCCTCAGCACTGTCCTGCACATCTCTCGGCGCCTTTGAGCTGAGGCTGCAGGACCTCACCATGCTTCCCCCCCATCTGGCAGCCTGACCCACGTCACTGTCTGTGTGCTTCCCCACTGCCGTCCCCTGCTCATGGTACCAAGATGACTGTGAACAGCACTTTGCCAAGCTGGAGAAGGTGTTTTCACCCAGCAGTGTTTAACCACAAAAGAGAGGCAGAGCATGTGCCTTAAAGGTCAGGGGCTGGAGGAGGTGTTTTCGGCTCTGCTCCTCCTCCCACCTCCCCTGAGGGTGAGCAGGGCCTAGGGGGAGGTCTTGGCACCCCAGGATGCTGGGATGGCCGCAGGGCTGAGGCCATGCTGGGATGCCCAGCACTTGTGCAGCAGCGGCTCCACGGGCAATTTGCCAGGGCCACCTTCTGTTCTGCCAGATCCCTGCATGGCAGCACCGGTGGGGTCACTTTGGTGAGGGCTGTAGCCTAACGGTCCCTGCGTCGCCAGCCACCTCTGGCCCCAGACCCTCTTCCCACACCACGGGCTCAGTTTCCCAGGGCGTGGGGCTGCAGCATATATCTGGGTGGGCTCCAGCCTCCTCTCCTGCGGCTGCCTCGAAAAGCAGCGGGGAGGGAGGAAGCACATATGCGAGCAGCCTCCCATGCTGGCCCACAGGGTCACCTTTGCCGCCAGTGCTCAGTGCCTGTGGTGCAGTGTGGGACATGGGGCGAGCTCCTGCACCTTCTGGCTCAGCTCAGTGAGGAGGTAAGGGCTGCACCATCCCCTTGTCCAGGTGGGAAGGGTCTGGCCATGCTGGCAAGGGGCCCCGGGTGTGGGGCAGGGTGTGGAGAGCACACGGTTCAGCTCCCTGCTCACTGAGTTGGGAGGCGATGAGATGTCTGACCTGCAGGAGGGAGTAACACACATTTGGGGAAAGCCCAGAGCCCAGCAGGACCATGCCAGGGGTGAGTGCAAGGGAGAGGCAATGCCACTGCCTCTGCAACAGGCTTGGGCGCGTGGCTCGCACCGATCTGAGTGCACAGGGTGGCCGGACCTGCTCCAGGCTTCACCAGTGCCAGGCATGCAAAGCTCCTGTCCCACAGGGGAGGGATCCCTCTCTTCAGTGACTCTTGCAGACAAGCAGAGAGGTTGCAGACCCCATTCGAGGGCTGATTCTGCACAGCCAGGACGGTGCGGCAGGGCAGGGCTGTGGCACAGCCCTGCTCAGGGCTGGTTCGCACTGCCTTCCCATTAAAGCCACCTGAGTTTCAACTGTTGGGGGAAAAAAAAAGCATGATTATGGCAGAAAAAAGCATCCTGTGCGGCAGGGCTCCAGCACTAAACCTTGCTGTGTTTGTAGTCCCTGTGGCAGTAAAAAGAACTGGTGGGATTTCCCTGGTACGGGGAGCATCTGTAGGGCAGCCGGGGCCAGTTGCTTGTCGCAGAGCGAGGAGGCGAAACCCACAGGGTTGTGGGAACTGCAGCTGAAGCTTGGAAATCCAGACAAGTAACACAGCACCCCTCAAACCTCCACAACAGCACGGACCTCCCTGCAACACCACCCCTTCACCCCCCTCCCACAGCTGTGGGGGCCAGCCACGGCCTCTCCTCTCCTCTCCATGATCCCCCCTTCCCATACCCCTGTACAAGAGGGTTTGATCCCTTGTCCCTACATCCATCCTGCCTCCTGGTGCTCCTGCCTGACCCCAACCCAGACCTTGGAGGGGTTTTCCTTACCCCTCATTATCCCTCCCCATGTTCCCCACAGTGGCCCTGAGCTGGCACAGTGAGATGGGGATGGGAGCCAGCCAAGCTTGGCCCTGCTCGCCTTCCCCCGTGGATGGGCACCAGCCTGGCCCCAAGGTGCCACCTCATCCCCACAGCATCTGCAACCCCCAAGGCTGCAGGGACAAGCCAGCCTCAAGAGTGCTTCCCCCCAGTGCCATAGTGCCTAATGCTCTCCTGGCACAGGAAACAATGCTGTGGGCTGGGATCCCTGCTGGCATTGCCGCCACTGACCGCCCAGTGTTGACCATTCCCAGTAACCCTCTGCTCTGTGCTCTCCTAGGTGATGCTGCTCTCAGGGGCCGATGGGTGAAGCAGCATTGCTGGGACCTGTCCACAGCCCACACAGTGCCCCAGGACACGGGGCTGTCTGATGGCAGCGAGGGCAGACCCCATGCAGGATGGCTCAGCCTGCGCCCGAAGAACCAGGAGCTGACAGAGAGGGAAGCCCTCCTGGCCGCGGGCAGCCCCGAACAGCCAGGCTCCGGCAATGCCCTGCCAGCTGCCCTCCACTGGCCCTGCCTGCCCAGGTGCTGCCCAGGGCTTCCTGGCTCTCTCCCAGCAGCCGTGGGTGAGATCCACCCTGCCAGGGCACATGGGGATGCTGACAGCACGGCAGGCACTGCCGACGGGCTAGCACCGTGCTGCGGGCAGCCTCTGAGCACTGCGGCTGCCAGTGGAAGGGGATGGGGCACCTCCAACCCCGAGGGCACCCCCCAAAACTGTCGTGGAGCCAGGAGCTGCCTGCACGCCATGGCTTGGGCATCACTCAGCAGGCAGCACACAGGCAGGCAGGCAAGAGGGCTGGGGATGGCGGTGGCCCTGCTAGGTCACTGGTCTCCAGCCACCTCTATTGCACTGGCAGGGGTTGAGCCTGGGGTGGTGACAGAGCCGGACAGGGGCCGCACCGCTGCCCACAGCCTGTATCACACAGGTGCAGGTGTATTATGGACTGCCTGCCCCTGGCTTGGCAGTGGGTACAAACGAGCTGGGCAGGGAGGGGGCCAGCCTGCAGGATGGGGCTGCCCCCGCCACGCTGCCTGTGCCCTGCTCAGCAGCCCGGCATCCGCCCCCTAGCCCCTCGGAGCCCCCCAGCCCCTCACCTCTGCCTTCAGCCAGCGCTGCCCCTCTGCAGCCACCTCCCAGGGTCAGTTCCCTGCATGGGAAGGGCAAGGAGAAGCCACCTGCTGACACAGACATGTCCCCACGGTGCCCACACCTGTGGGCCACCTTTCTGCCTCTGTCATGCTGTCTCCCACAGGACCATCCTATGTGTTGGTCTATTTCCGGCCACTCTGCTCCATGGTCTCATACTGGCAGCACCAAGTCCCATCCGGTGCCAGCGGGCTCTGGTCCCTGCTGCTGGTGATGGCAAGCACGGCCTTCGCGCTGCCCCACTTCCAGCAGGGCTCGCTGATGGCACTGCCTGGGGGCTAGCAGAAGAGGGTGGAGGAGCTGCAGGCAGAGGATTTCCAGGGGTACACAGCAAGTGCGGAGCTGCATCTCGGCCTCTGTCTGGTGCAGGGTATCCAGAGGAGCCCGCACACCGGCTTCGCCTGCCTGCAGGTCTACCTGGGGGTCCAGGACAGGCAGGTGCGTAAGGTACTGTCCTACAGAGAGAAGGGAACACTGGGCGAGCCGGGGAGCCTCTGCCCACCCTGCTCAAACACGCAGGGTATGTGGCAGTCACCAACACAAGTGACCATCCTTTCTGCTCCTGCAGCTCTTGTTACCCAAAGCAACTCCATGGGCTCTTGCAGAGCGGGACTGGACAGCTCTGAGGGGACCCTGGCTTCCTGATGGCCAGGTTGGTGATGTTTCTCAAGGCCAGGCTGGCCCAGTCCCTTCAGCAGAGGGAGTCAGTGGCCAGGGAGAGCCAGAGCGGGCGAGCCCCAGCTCTGCCACTAACGTGCTGCATGGCCTCGGTTATCTCTCGTGATGCAGGAAGACAAAAAGGCACTGCAGGGTCTGGTGGGGCTGGTGGGTTTGCCAGGAGCAAACACACTGTGGCTGAGCGTGCTGCTGGCACGGCTGGGAGGGAGACAGCCTGCTCAAATTGCTGGGCAAGCAGGTGAGAGCAGATGGCCAGGGGGCTGCCCCCACCCCCCAACCTGATGCAGGACCTCTCCTTGCTCTGCCCCAGTGTCTTCTGAGGTGCTACGGGAATACCCCTTCTTTGCCCAGGGCCGTGGCTGGGTGTCCAGCTGCCCACACAAATCTCCCAGCTCTACCAGCTCCCATGCCAGCAGCTGGCTGTTGGGGATGTCTGCATGGCGTGGAGCCCGAGGATGTGGGGACACTACACCCCCGGGGCTTGTCAGGAGCCTCCACCGGCACCATGCAAGGACTGCTAGTGCTGGGGCTGGGCTCCTCTCCCTCGGGGCAGGACATGGCTGAGGAGCCGGCTGGCTCCTGGCATGGAGCAGTGCTGCAAAACCCAGCCAGGCAGCACCTCGGCGCAGCCCGGCTCCCCCCGCCTCGCCTCGCCTCCCCGGCCCTGTGGAGATGCTCATTTCTCAGCAGACACATTCCTTAGAGGGTGTTTATGGCTTTTCTGTCTCCCCACTGTCCCAGGCTAAAATCGCCCCTTTTAAGGGAGCCCCAGGACTGCCAGTCACTGGAGCGTCACTGGTAGAAGCTGCTCCCTTGCAATGTATCGCCTCGTTTACTGGGAAAGCAGCCTTGCCTTGTTTTTTTCTTGACTCCACAATTTACTGATCAAATCAAGCTGCAGCTCACTCCCAGCCCCGTCCACGCACGCCTCCTAGAGAATAAGATCTATTTTCACCAGCGAGTGATTCACCTGCCTGGCACTGGTTCACCTTTCCCTTAGCAGCCAGCTCCTCCCCAGCTCCATGCATGGCCGCAGCTCCCTGACTCACCTCCCAAACCTCTAATAGACCAGAGAAACCTGAGTGGGAAGGGCAGGAGGAACAAGTCATGTTACATTTTCTCCTGATGACCGGTGCACTTTGATGCTGGCCCCCCTGGGGACTTTTGGCAGGAGGGGAGCTCTGTGTTGTGGAGAGGAGAAGAGGCATCCTTCCTACCTGAGCTTGTGACCCGAATCTCCAGGGGACACCTCCCAAGGACCAGGGAATTTGCGGTTAGGGTGAGGGCTGTTGACAAAAGAAGGTGCTGTCAGCCCACACCGGAGGCACAAGGGAGACGAGGATGCTGCCGCAGCCGAGGCAGGCCCAGCAGGTATCTGGCAAGACTTACTCTTATGGATCCCTACCAGAAGTGGAGACTGTCCACCAACTTCAGTGTCACCTCTGTCCCCTCTCACCTTTTGGCTGAGGGCAGGCACACTCAGCCACAAGCAAAAAAAATCATTCTGTGGAGCTGGCTTGCCTGCATTTGTTTAACTGGAATAAAATGGGTGCCCCGCTGAGCGGCACGGCTTGTGCTGAAGAGCCAGGATGAGTCAGGCTCTGTGCTGATGATATCACTGCTTTTCCAACCCCCTCCCAGCAAGGCAGGACAGAGGGGGCCACCGCAGCGGGGGCCCTTGGGTGCATGTCACTCTGCACAGGCAGCACCCACAGGTGCCGTCCCCTCGGCAGGGACTTGGGCTGCAGTCAGCCCTAGGGAACTTGGGGTGCTCTGGGGGACTCTTGTGCACGGACACAGTCTCCGCACCTCGCCAGTGGTAACTGGCACCAATTGACACAGGCACATAGCAGAGACCTGAGCTAATTCCCCAGTCCTGCCTCCTCGCCTCTCCACTGGCAGAGCAGGGCCAGGCAGAGGGTCAGCAGGCTGTTGAATGGCTGATGCTGCCCTGAGGCCATGCCAGGCCACACCGAGCTGTGAGCAAGCCAGAGGTGGCAGGTACCCAGCAGGGACCATGAGCCCCTGCTCCTGCTACACCAGCCTGCCCCCCCACACACCCTCCAGGGCCAAGCCACACACCCTACGCTCAGGTGGAAACGAGCAGGCAGGACTGAGGATGCTTTTTGGATAAGGATAAACATTCACGTGGGCAAAGCTCCTCCCTTGGAACCACTGCCTTGTATGTGAGCTGAAGCCAGCAGCTACAGGCAAGTGCACAGGGTGCGGGCACCGGATCCCCAGCACAAAGCTGTTTTTTTGGCAGCAGGAGCTCTCAGAGACAAGGCAGGGGGGACAGCAAAGCAACAGTAGCCAAAACAGAGCTGGGACACAAACAATACCCAGTTATCTTTAGTCATCCAGACAGTGAGAGAAACACACTGAGAATGGGGCAGACGGGACACGCCACAGGCACTGGAAACTCCCCGTCAGCCAGAGAAAAGGGCAGAGTGGATGCTCCCCCATCCCAGCTTGGCGGTGACCAGGCTGCGGGCAGAGCTGGCGCTGGGCACGGCCAGGCACTGACTCACCCTGCTGAGATACAGGAAGGAGGCGGGCGGCCAAGTCTGCTTCTCTGTCAAGGAGCAGCCCTGATGTGCAGGGCTGAACGTGGGAGAAAACACCCGAGTGGGGTCTGCTGGGGAATGCGGGCGTCAGAAGGCCAGGGGTGAGCTGGGGCGGGAGCCCGCAGCACATCCACGCAGCATGCCGCCATCGCTCCCGTGCAATTGCGTGAGCTGGGCATTTAAATAAAAATACTTTAAAAGAAGAAAGTGTGAGTGGTAACTGTGCCCCCTGCCCCGGCACAGAGACCCCTGCCCCAGCCCTGCCCACCCCCTGCCACGGCAGAGCTGCTGCGGAGCAGAGTGCCTGCAGCCAGGCACTGCGGGGCACAGAGCCTGGGGCGGCTGTGGATGGGGGGGTCCCTCTGCAGGGACCCTCCTTGGGGACCGGGGACCCTGCACGGGGACCGAGGACCCCTCATGGGGACTCTCCACGGGTCCCGGGCAGGCAGAGACCCTCCATGAGGGAACCCTGCCTGGGGACCCTGCGCGGGGGGACCCGCTGCACGGAGCCTCCCCGCGGCCCAGGCAGCCTACACGGGCACCCCCCGCCGCAGGACGCCCGCAGTCCGGCCCCGGGCCCGGGCCGCAGCCGCCGGGCGCCGCCGCGATGCCGCGGGGACGGGCGCGCTGGCACCGCCCCGCGCAGGGCCCGGCACCGCCCCGCAGCGCGCAGCGCGGGTGAGCGGCGGCCGGCGGCGGCGGGGGGGCGGCCGCCCCGCGCTGAGCCCCAGCCGCCCCGGGCCCGGCCCGGCCCCATCCCGAGCCGGCCGCAGCAGCCGCCCGCCGCATGTCGGGGCCCGGGGCGCAGAGCCGCAGCCGGCGGCTGCCCGGTAAGTGCCAGCCGCGGGGTGCGCTTGGCGGGAGCGGGCGGGCGGGCAGGGCTCAGGGCTGCCCGCATCCCCTCGCGTCCCCTCCGCGACACTCGCCCCACGCCCCTCGACCCCCCGGAGCCCCCGCTGCGCCGGCACCACTCCCCGGGCTGCTTTGGGCAGGGGCTGCCCGGGAAGCTCTGCGCCTGGGATGGGGGTGCTGGGGGGGGTGGGGGCGGCACCTGCCTGGGAAGCGGCTGAGCTTGGGGACCTGTTGGGCCACGGGCTCGTTGCGGAGCGGCATCGGAATCCCTCGCAGCCCCGGCGGGAGCGGATCCCCCCGCACCCGCGGGGTTCAGGGGAAGAGGAAGCTGAGCAGAGCAGGCACACCAGCGAGCACGGCGGCCGGGGTGACAGGGGGCTCGCAGGGGCACAGCCTGCCCTGGGCACCCCGCTGCCCTCCTGGCTTTCTTGTCCTCACACTTCTTTCTGCATGAACCGAAGCAGGGCCCCGTAAATAGCAGGGTCTTATGACACAGCCTCTGCTGGGGAAGGAGCTCTGGGCGGCAGGGATATTTTTAGTGCCGAGACGCAGGGGATTTGGAGATCGCTCGGAGGAGTGCAGGCGATGAAACCGTGGCACAGACAGGGGTTACTGGGTGCCATGTCCTCCCTCCCTAATCGTCTATCATCCCCCCTGCCACTTTACCCAGCAAGTGGCTCTGCCAAAACCACTGCCTGCCCTTGCGCTCGCCTGGTGCATTTCCTCTCACCGGGGCTACGGTTATTTTTTGCTGTGCTGCAACACGAGGTCAGTCGTGCCGGTCGAGAAAAGACCGTGCAGGGAATTCACGCTCAGGCAGCCGGCATGTCCAGGCATCCCATCTCTGCACGGCCTGACCCTGCACAATTCTCCGGGGCATTCCCAGCTCTCCACACTAGCTGCTTCTCCCAAGGCTAAAAGAACCGAAAGCCCTTGGGATTTACCCGTGTCCCGCAGTGGTTTTGCTGGGGCAGGGTGATAGGGGAAGGCGTGTGATCTCTGCAGGGCTTCCTGGAAGATGCTGTGGCAGCCGAGGAGCTGCAGCTTCCCCCCACCCGATCTCGCAGCACTGCAGGCAGGGACCAGGAACACAGGGCGCAGTCCCGCAAGCCGGGCAGCAGTGGGGTGCCCCAGGCCTCTCTGGAGGAGCAGGGTCGGGGGATAGGGCTCTGGGGCAGTGCAGGGAGAAGGGCAAAAGCTGGCTGGGCCAGCCTGCCCCAGCTCTTTCATTCACCAGGGAACTGGCCCATGTTTGGAGTGACCCCTGGCTCTGCTCACCTCCCCATCACCTCCTGTCCATTTCCACAGCCCAGATTATTTTTCAGGACCCTCTTTAAATCTCTCGCAATCTCTGCAAGGTATTGCAGAGTTGTGGCCTCAAGAAAAGGCCATCCCCATCCTCCCTTGGCCCTGTGCCTCCACTAACAACCCTTCTCCCACCCCCAAATACACCCCTCCTATTCACCAGCATGGGAGGGGGGATTGTACTGGGATCCCATGGGCCAAGGAGGAATGAAAAACGCATCCCCTCCCAGCGGCAACACAGCCAGACAATCGAACCGTGCTCTACTCCCAACCCCAACACTGGGTCGGAAAGCACCTGAAGGGGTGCACCCTCAAGCCCCATCTGGCCTTCACCCCATGCTAACTGCACCCCGGGAATTGCTCCTCTCCCAACCCACTTTGGCGAGGGTGTGGATTGGAGAGCTTGCAGCGGTTTGCTTCCCAGCCAGCTCTCCTGTGCCTTTCCCCACCACGCTGGTGGCCATGAGGCCACACCATGCAAGGGTTGGCTCCTTGACGTGTCCTGGCAGGGCAGAGGGACCAGCAGGGCCAGTGGGGCCAGTGTCCTCGCCCACAGCCCACCCTGTGGGCAGCTTCCTGGGAGCAGGAGAGAAGGAAATCCCTGCCTGCACCTCCTGGGGGGGATCCTGCCCTGCCCTGCCCGCCCAACCTCCGCATCAGCGTTTGGCCCCAGTTCCTCTCCGAGCTGCGCTGGCTAATAAGCCGTGAGAGCCGGAAGGATTTGAAGGCAGCGGGGCACTTGGTGCCGTCGCAACCGTTCTGGGTGGTTCAGCCAGCAGGGAAGAGCCTGGCTCTGAATGCAGATAAGCCTCCAGCCCCTTGGCTGAGCAGGCTGTAGTAATAACCATGACAATAGTAATAAAAGCCAGGCCACCAGCAGGTACCGACAGATCCCCCACGGTGCACAGGGGCTGCATTGTGTGTGTGACCATGTCCCACGGTGGGAACATGCCAGCCGGATGAGACAATCCCCACGACTGAGGGCCGGAGAGTGTGACCGGCTGTCACATGGGGAAGGGCCGCGGCAGGGAACGCCGCTCTCCTTTATTTCCCCAGCAAGGGTTGCTGAGGAGCAGCTACACTAGCAGGGCTGTTCACTCGCCCTGGGCCCGGAAGAGCCCCGGGAAGGGGGGGAAGGCTCTGTCCCCGACTCTCACCGCGGTCACGGGTCAGGCAGGGCCAAGCACAGCCCAGCTGCCGTCTCCCGCTGCCGGCATTCCGTACATAATGGGATCTCAGTGCTTGTGCCCAACTTCCCAGCAAGAGCCTGAAAACAAGTTCATAAACAGGTCCTGCTAATTTCTCCCGCAAGAGAAATCCTGGCGCCCACAGGAATGCTGCCACCAGCACCAGTCTTGACTCTCCCCAAGCACCCTTATCCCGAGTATTGGTCACGTGCCGGGGCAGGGACGGGCAGTGAGAACATTAATGGCATGGATCAGCCACATTCACAGCAATCAGAGCAGCGCCCGCTAGCATTTTGGTTTATTTTGTGTTTGCACTGCAGGAGGATTTAGAGACCCTCTTCCTTACCTCCACACTGCGGTACCTTTGGCAAGATGCTGCACGGAGAGCCGCTCTGTTGCCCTGAATCTAGGAGACAGCACAGCCCCTTCCCCAAACCCAGCTTCCCTACAGCTGGAGCCTGATGGGCTCTCTTCAGTCTGGTGAATGTTTGCCACAGATTTGGCACAACTGGGCTGGGGGACAGAGCTCTGCCTGGGATGGTCAGGACAGGGCTGGCTCTAGCTGCTGGAGGAACCCAGCTCCATAATCCATGCCCCAGTCACTCCCTCCTTGTCCCTGGCATTGTTCTATTTTGCAGATAGCACAGGGGAGGAGGTTTTCACCTTACCCCAGCAGCACTGTGCTGCAGCCACCGGTCAGCCTCGTGAGGACACCTTCACCGGCACGGTGCATCCGCCACCACAGCTGTTAGCCTGGGCGCCGCACAGCACGCCGAGCCTTTGCACCAGAGCAGGCGCCCAGTGCTTAGGTCAGACGCACCAAGGCAAAGGCCGCTTCAAGCAGCCAGGCATCGCTCCGGGCATTGCAGGAAGGCGCTGAGCAGCTGGAGGAGGACCAGAGCCTCTTCCAGAAAGCCCGTGGTGACTGGCCCTGAGTCACACTGCACCCACACACAGTGCTGCAGGCAGAACCCGGCCTCCCTGAGCTGGCACCTGCAGACGATGGGGTTTAGCTGAAGGATGCCCCAGGGTGCAGAGGAGCCCTGGAAGGGCTCTTGGGAAGATGTGACATTGATCTCCAGGACATCTCACCAGGTCCATCGCCTCTCCCATTTGGATCCTATGGCGCTATATATTGCTGACAGCCAGCCCCCTGCTGTCCTCACCCCCGCTCCTGCCAGACAGGGTGGGGATGCTGCTCGCTCTGTTCCCTCCTCCCCAGCCCGGAGGAGCAGAGGGTTTAGGCCTGCTCAGGCAGCGCAGAGGATGTTTGTTTGGTTTCCTTGGTTACTGCACTGCCTGCTCCAGTAATCACATTTTCCTTGTGTTGGCTGGGCCAAGAGCAGCAGAGAGGAAATCTGGAATGGCCGAGGTCAAACACCAGCCTGGGAACAAGCCAGGGCCACCAGCCACGGCCCCTCTGTGCCATTTGGGTCCTTGCCATTGTGGGTACCCAACCTGAAAGGGAGGTACCAGACCCAGGGATGCAATAACAAGCTCCTTCAGCAACAGTCCGAGAGCTCCCATGACTTCCTCCCGTGCGAGCCGGGGACACAGGCACCGGTGTTGAACTGCGAGAGGAATTACAGGAATGAAAATGTTTGTGCAGGCAGAAGCCAAGCCGACTGTGTGAGCGGGGGATGTGAACAGGGGAGCCTGCAAGCGTGGGTGCGGCTGTATTTATAGCGACAGTTGTGGCAGGGGTGCGCACGTGCAGGGCTGACAGGGTTGCTGATGCCTTTTATTCCTCACGCACCCCTCAGCCCAGAAAGCCTGGAGCAGTAACACCAGCTCTTGTCCCTGGGAGCTTCCCCTGCTTTTTAGTGTTCACGGACAAACCTCTGTTTTGTAGCAAGGAAACTGAAACATAGAATCATAGAATGTTTTGGGTTGGAAGGGACCCCTAGAGGTCATCTAGTCCAACCCCCCTGCAAACCATGACTGGTCTCATAACAACACCCTTTCCCCTCCCCCTGCAATAATTCACTTCAGCAGCCACGAATATAGCATATGAGCTCCCAATTCCTGGCTGCCATGCGTCTCAGAAGCGAGATCTGAGGCTCCAGCACAGCAAGTGCTGGTGATGCTGCCATTCCAGTGTGTAACTTCTATTCACGATGAGTAAATCAATGTGTGCTGGTAAAGCATGGCTGTACTGCATGAGCTGGGACAGGCAGAAGGGCTGGGCCAACCCTGCCTGGTCTGACCCTCCTCACCTTTCTCCCCAGCTGACATGGAGCAGGCACAGCGGAGCCTGGATGCAGAGCAGATGCAGCAGCAGCAGCAGCTGAAACTACGGGACCGGCAGAAGTTCTTTGAGGAGGTTTTCCAGCACGACGTGGATTTTTTCTTCCCTATGTCTCACCTGCAGATAGAACATCGGAGACGTAAGTGCTGCAGGCACTGGCATGGGGCTGGAGGTGTTTCAGGGAACGATGACATGGGTGTTAGAGATCAGTGGGACATGCCCAGTCTGAAGGCAGCTGGGGACACGTGTGTCCTGTGCCAAGACAGGACCACACACGCTGTGTGTGGGTGTGCTGTGGATTACTCACACCACTTAACTGAAGCCACTGCACATGGGTACCCAGGCTGGTGCCCTGCATAGTCACTGGCTTCAGACAGGCTCCTCCAGACAGCAGTTTGGAGCAGGAGCAAGGACTGCAGTGAGGCAGCAGGGGCTTCCAAAGGGATGTTTCAAGGAAACACGGTTTTCCTGGGGGACTCCTACCAGCAAGTGGAATCCAGTTCCCCACAGCAAAGCTGGCCCCCTCCTCAGGGTCCTTCCTGCACAGGGCTCACACTGCCCTTTGCCTGTCACTACTACTCACCTTTCTGCTGGCCTCTGTCTTTGCAGCCCCCTTAGGCAGCATTTCCTCCATGGAGGTGAATGTGGACATGCTGGAGCAGATGGACATGATGGACCTGTCAGACCAGGACACCGTGGACGTGTTTCTGGGCTGTGGGACAGAGGAGAGCAGCGTTGCTGGGCCCCTGCCAGGTACGTGCAATCCAAGCCTTTTTGCGGACCAGGCTAGGAGCCCTTCCTGCCCCCAGTGCCCACACTGCCTTGTTCCTCAGCCTTGGCCACCCTGCAGTGCAGATCCACAGACACCCATACAATGACAGACACTTGGTGCTGGGGCCTGTGACGTTGGAGGGACCATGCTGGTATCCACCTCCACAGCCCAGAAGTACAGACCCTCATATAGATACATGGCAGAAGATGGGAGAGCCCAGGCACTTTGCACAGTCTGTGGGGCAAATTCTCTTGTCCTGAAGTCCCCCCAGAACAAGCAGTGTCTTGTCATGATTTCCCAGGTCCCCACCACACTGCAGAGCTCACTGTGCCAAGCATGAAGGCTGCAGGACCCCTTTACCTCCCAGCCAGACCCCAGGGAGCTGGGCTTGGGTCCCACAGGGAAAGCCCAGGGTGCCAGCACCTTCATCCACATGCACACGCACTGCGGTGATTTACTGAGGCCAAGCTGAACATCTCCTTGCCTGCTGCAGCCAATGGCCTCATGCAGCATGGCTCTGAGCCATTGTTTCACATGAGACAGAAGAGGTTCCACTGCCAAAAACAGGGAAGGAATGTGTGGCATTGCCCAGAGCCAAGCCAGGGGTGTGAGGTGGGAAACAGCCACGGCAGCCACGTGGGGAGCAGCCAGAAAAGCATAGCCTGCCGAGGAGTAAGACGTGTGTTGGAGGGGATATTCATGAAGCTTAGGGAGCAATAAACCTCCAGAAGCCTTTTTCTTTCTCTCCCCACTCCCTCTTCCAGGGGCAGATGCTGGCCAGTGCCCAGAGGAAATCACCCTGCAAGTGCCCAGCGCAGCTGAGAGCAAGTCACGTATTTCCTCCACATCCTCCGTCTCCACAGATCTGAACAGCCTGGACACCAGCGAGGAGGGGGCCGAGACCCCTGTGGCGCAGTCGGATGAGGAGGATCTGCAGGAGGACAGTCCCAAAGAGCAGGAGGCAAAAAGCTAGCAGCCAGCTTTGCCCTGCTCCCAGCCTCCTCTGTACGGACCTGCCAGCCTGGAGGAAGGAAAGTTGCTGGCTCTCAGTAAACCCCATCCTGGACTGCTGTCCTGCAGGAGGGGAGAGAAGGTTTTCCCTCCTCTCCCTCTGCAGGTTCTCCTGACAGCCAAGGGAGAAGGAAAGGGGTATTTTAGGCTCCCAAAATTAACTCTTCAGGCTTTGCTGCTAACAGCCCCTGCTTCACTCCCCCCAAATGCTCAGCATCCCACAGCCCCACCATTCCCAGAAAGCCATCCCTTGGGATCCCAGCTCTCCCCCCATCCTACTGACAAGGGTCCTGTCCAGACAAGCATTTAATGATGGCATCCAGAAAAATAACACTCCGATCTAAACAAGCAGTGGGTGTGTGTGTTATTGGGAGAAAACAGCACTGGGGATGAGGGTTAGGTGGGGATTGCAGGAGGGAGAGTGACAGTATGCTAAGGGTGCCAGGCAGGAGCAAACGAAGCCTCCTGCGCCACAGCCCAGCTCCAGCACAATTCCAGATGGTTCTGGCGCCCAGGGTGGGAGCAGGCAGCACAGACCTCAGCAGAGAAGGGCAGCTGTCAGTGGAGCAGGTCACCATACTGGACAGCTCGGGTGCTGCCTCCGGGAGGGAGAGAGCCAGCAGCTGCCGTGTGAGTACAGCTGATCATGGCAGACCTAAGCAGGGGCTGCTGGTGACCTGTAACTACCCACCATGAGTACACTGGGGGATTTCCCATGCGAATAGGCTCAGTGAAGAAGATCAGCACACGCAGGAACAGCAGCTGCAGCTCCCCCAGCACAGCATGATGGCAGCAGCCCTGGCTGGAGGCTGCTTTAGAAGCACGAAGCAAGAGCCATCAAAGTGAAGCCACTTTACAGCCCACTACGCTTGCTGCCTGCAGGTCAAGAGGAGTCAGGCACAAAGCTGGCCAGAGCTCTGCTGCCTCTGTCAGTGGCTTCGGACCAGGAAAGCACCGTCCCTGCTTGGGCTGTGTCAGCACCACCATGGTGACCCCCATGAGGAAAGGAGCCTGGGAGATAAGTGACAGGAGGCAGGGAATGCTCCGCATCCCAGCTGCTTCCCAGGGGATGTTCAGACATTGCGGCACTCCCTCCTGCATCAGCCAACCCTTCCTGAGACCAGCTGGAGCACCCCAGTTACCCGGGAATGACAGGCCAGAGTGGGAGGCACCATGAGCTCCATTCGACTCCCATCCCTGGTGCTGCCCTGCTGTGGCAGCAGTTTGCTTCCTCCTGGGGTGGCCCCAAGCTGGCCAGGCTGGCAGCTGGCAAAAGCGGGGTGCTTCCAGAAGGCTCTGTGCCCGGAGATAGATGCTGCCCTCCAGAGAGGAGACGTCAAGGAGCGCAGGAGGGCAGACAGCAGCAGGAAGAGCTGAGCAGAGACAGCCACCCTGGGCATGGGCCTTGCAGAGTCCTCGCGCATGGCAAAGCCTGGCAGCGAACAACCCCCACTCAGGCCGCACAACAGCCTCCCCAGCTTTAAAAGCCGGGGGAGGGAGCCCTCGGGGAGCACCCCTCAAAATGGACGCCTTCGCTCCTAGGCCGGGGGCAGCCGCTGCCGGGTGCTCTCCCTCGGTCGGGCGCAGGTGCTTCCCCCCGCGCCGCGCCGGGCCGGGGCAGGCTCCAGGCTCGCTCCTTGCAGCAGTTCCCCGGAGGGCTCCAGGGCCCGCAGAGGAAGACCCCGCGGCCCCGGACCGGGCCCGCACCGGGCGAGGCCGGGCCGCGGGCCCCCCGGCGCCCCTGGCGCGCCGGAAGCGGCCGCCTTGGCTGGCCGGGCCGGAAGCGGAAGTCGGCGGCGGGGGGGCGGGGGGGCGGCGGCCGGGGCGGGGGGGACGCGCTGCGGGAGGAGCTGCTGCTGAGCCCGCTGCCCGCCGGGGACGTGGCTGCCACCTTCCAGTTCCGCACGCGGTGGGACGCCGACCTGCGCGGGGCGCAGGTAGGGCGGGGCGGGGCCGGGGGCAGGACGGGCCGCTATTGGCCGGGGCGGCGCAAGGGGCAGGGCAGGGGGTGGAGGTATTTTGCGGAGTGATGACGCGACGAAATAGCTTGCGTTGGGGCGATGACGTCAGCGGGGCGAGTGCCAGAGGCGGGGTAAGGGTGCTGCGGGAGGGGTGCTGAGGTGAGCAGGAACAGGGCAGAGCGAGGCTACAGGGGCTGCGGTGACATCAGCACGAGGGGGCTTGGTGCACTGACGCAAGTGGGGGTAACACCAGGGGATGACGTCACGTTTGGCCAGGCCCTGGTGTGACATGACATGATGGGGAAGGGGCCAGGGCAGGGGCTAACGCCGTCCGCAGTCTCTCACTACAGGCTCTTCCCGAAGGCACTGGGACGGCTGGTGGCAGCGCTGGGCGTGCGGGAGCTCCACCTCGCCCTCACCCAGGGCTTCTGGCGCACCCGGGCCTGGGGGCAGCCGCCCCTCCAGGCACCTGCTGGCGCTGAGCTCTGGGTCTGGTTCCAGCCTACTGTCACCAAGTAGGTACCCTGGCCGCAGGTCTGTCCCTCTGGGTCCCCTCCACAGCCACCTCTCTCAGGAGCTGTCGCCCTTCTCACACGAGGCAGCCACAGTGTGTGCAGGGGCCTCCAGGGTTGGAAAGTGTCCGCTGGAATAAAGAGCCTGCAACCCCAGGAGCAGCTCTAAGGAAAAGCAGAACGTAGCCCCGCTCAGTGCGTGGGGAGGATGTGGTGCTGAGGGCAAACCCTCGTTCACTAAAGGAACAAGTAATTCCTTTATGGGCTCTGTGGTGACAAACCTCTCACTGTGCTAATACAATGGGGTTATATCTTGACCTCTCATCCGTGACTCGCTTCCTTTGACTCCCATCCAATACTTGTCACCACCTCCCTCAGCACACAGCCCCTGTTAGATCTGCAGCAGATCTGTGTGGACTCACAGAGCTTCTGCCTCCCTGCAAGTGGCCCGTTGCGGGTCTGATGATCAGGTCAGCCTTCAGAGCTGCACCAAGGTGTGGCTTTAGGTCTCACAGCCCCTTCCCCATACACTGCACCTCACCTCCCGCATGCTCCCTGTTCCCCCAGCCCCCTCCTCACATACCAGTTGCACTCACCGCCAGGTCCCTGGCTGTGTGAAGCCCTGCCAGCCCAGGGGCTGCCCCTGCAGTGAATGTCCCCGGATCTCATGTGTTAGAATAAAATACCAAGAAAGCTGAAGAGTGCACGACCAGCAGCCTCTGCCTGCATGCTGCTTGCAGCTTCTGAAAGCTAGCGTGGTCAGCCCAGTGTATTTATTGAATGTTACTGGCTTAACACTTGTTGTTCTGAGGATATGAGCTGCTGAGTAATCTCTGGTATCTGTTCTCACACAGTATTGACAAAGCCTGGAAAGAACTGAGTAACATCCTCTCAGGAATATTCTGTGCTTCTCTCAACTTCATTGACTCGACCAACACAGTCACTCCAACAGCGTCCTTCAAACCCCTGGGCTTAGCCAATGGTGAGCCCAGCCTGCACCTGGCTGCCCGGCTCTGCCCTCTCACTCTTGCCTCTACCTTTAGTTCTGCCCTGTGCCACCGCAGGGAGTCTGGGTGCAGGTCCTGCAACGATTCTGGGTCTGGGTGTGTACAACAGGGTCTGTTGACCTCCTCCTGGAAGCATTTCCTCTCCCTACAAATGAGGCTTGGATTGGAAAAACGGAAACCCACAAGCAGTACGTGGCAGATGCTCCCAGGCCCTCATCTGTCTCTCTGAAAAGTATTTTGCAAAACAGTGAGGACTAGAGGATTTAAGGCACTCATGAAAAAAATCTGCCAGAATATACCCTTATGTATTCTTTCCAAATCACTCTGAACAGTGTGGGATCTATTCCTGATTAAGCTCGAGGCATTTGGGGCATATTGAGAGGGTGGTGGGCTGCGGGGTGGAACAGGTCTGCTTTTGCTCTCATGCCTTTTGACCCTCCACTTCCCTGCCCAGGGACTGACCACCATCTCCTGCGATATGCTGTCCTGCCCCGGGAGGTTGTCTGCACAGAGAACCTCACACCTTGGAAGAAGCTGCTCCCATGTGGCTCAAAGGTAACAGCGAGTCCTGCTGCTTCATTGGGCCACTCCTGATGGAGCTGTGTTCCTGACAGCAATCCGGGAGCATGCAGTGGGAAGTCTCATCGGGGCCTTTCTCTCAGTGGGAGCAGAGAACAGACCTGGGGCTGAGTTTCTCCTTTTCTCCCTGCAGGCTGGGCTTGCTGTGCTGCTGAAGGCTGAGCGTTTGTTCCACAGCAGCTACCACTCGCAGGCAGTGCACATCCGCCCCATCTGCAGGGTAAGTGTGAGGCTCAGGACTCCCTCCTTTAACAGCCCCAAGAGAAAATCAGAAGCTGCCTTGTGACACTGCAAGGTGACACACTGGTTTGCCCAGCTCCCCTGTGGTGGGTTCACTGTGTCTAACATAGCTGTCGTCCTGTTTCTCTGGTCTTACCTGCGTCCCGATGGGATTCTTGCAGTCGTGGTGGAGTTCAGCTCCGTCCTGGTGTCCTGCCCCTCCAGAAAGTGTGATCAGAGCCACCTGTCTCTTTCTTGTCCAGGATGCCTCCTGCCTGGCTGTGTCCTGGGAGCTCAGGCAGACCCTCACTGTGGTGTTTGACACCTTTTCCAGTGGACAAGGAAAGAAAGGTAAGCTCAGTGGCAATGTGCTGTGGTCCTCGAGTGCCCCCAGCCTGCAGCACTTCACTCTGCCTGCCACTGACTTTGCTTCCCGCAGACTGGTCCCTCTTTAAGATGTTCTCTCGCACACTTACTGACGCATGTCCTCTGGCGTCGCAGAGCAAAGTCTACGTTGACATCTCCCCTAGGAACAAGGTAATGCTCACAGACCAGAGAACACTCCTTGCTCCCTCAGTTCAGCCACTTCATGTGGCTCTGAAACATCCTTGCTTGGCTCCATCCCCTGCATGGCCAGGCCCCCCAGGAGCCCTCCGGGGCTAACAAAGGGAGGTGGTTTCCTTCCTCTGAGCAGGGCTGTAGGGATGAGTGTGGCAGTGTTAGGAAGAGGTCCAAGCTGGTCGTTGGGCGGGAAGGCTCAGGGCCGGCTGGAGGGGCTTTGCCCAGCGCTACCAGTTACTTCAAGGGGCACTTTTCCTTTCATGGTCCGTTTGCTTTCTCAGGAAAAGGAGTTACTGGAAGTGACCCCCCCTCCAACATCCATACATGAAGCTGTTGTCCAGGGAGATAAGAGAACCTATGCTGTCTATGACCTGCTGAGCCCCTCGCTCTTCAATACATCTCGCAGCCTCAATGTGCAGCTGAAGTGGAAGCGGCCCCAAGACAGCTGTGAGTGACCAGAGCTTCATTCCACCTGCACCACTGGTCAGGGCTCCAGGCCTAAAAATCACCTGGCATCACCCCCCATTCCTGTGTCCTTTTCTCTTTCGCAGCGGAAATGCCAACACCCGTACTCCATGCTCAGCGCTATGTAAGCGGATACGGGCTGCAGACCGGCGAGATCAGCACTCTCATCTACAACACTCACCCATATCGGGCCTTCCCCGTGATCCTGCTGGAGACCGTGCCGTGGTATCTGCGACTCTACGTGCACACTCTGGCTATCATCACGAAGGGGAAGGAAAACAAGCCAAGTAAGCAAACCCTCCTGGGAGCACATGCCACCCAGTTCCCTTGGCACAAGCAGCTCAGTCCAAAGATGGTTTAGTCCCTCCCTCAGGCCCCGGTGATCCCTGGGAAACTGGACTGGGAAACAAAACATGTTAGGATGTTTTCCTAGCCCTCAGTTCAGCACTCACAGCAGATGAGACTTTCAGTCTGTTTTATAAGAAGCACATGGACAGTGTTTTGTAATCCAACAAGGGTCTAAACCAAAGTTAATTGATTTTTGTGGTAAAGGGGGCTCAATTTAAAACTGATAACTGGGTGTTATTTTGCATTTATACCTTTCCTTATGAACACCCAACTCTCATTGGTCATTAGCTCTGAAGACCAGCCAGATTTAGCTTTAACACGTGCTTTTTGCTACTTCACTTGCGTCTTCACTTGCCAAGAAAACCTCTCCCAGGACAGTGGAAGCAGGAGCGCCCACCCCATGGGAGATGTCCAGGCAATGTGAGATTGGACAAGGTCACCCCAGTGCCACTGACACGTCTCTTTGGTGTTAGGTTATATCCACTATCAGCCAGCTCAGGACCGGACACGGCCTCACCTCTTGGAAATGCTGATCCAGCTGCCAGCCAACTCGGTCACCAAGATCACAATCCAGTTTGAGAGGGCCTTACTGAAGTGGACAGAGTACCCACCTGACCCCAATCATGGCTTTTATGTCAGGTAACGACACATCTCAGCTCCTCGTCCCCTTCTGGGCCTTGTGTAGGACTTGCTGCCCAGGTCTCTGGGGACAGGAAAAACCCTTGCCATCTCTTCGCTGGCAGGACTGACACTAGCATGTCCTTGTCTCCTTAGTTCATCTGTGCTTAGTGCCCTGGTGCCCAGCGTCATTGCAATGAAGGATGTGGATGTGGAGCAGAGCCCTCTCTTCACCTCACTGTGAGTGTGCCTGTGCTGGGGAGCGGGGCCGTACCGCGGGGCCGTACCGCAGCGCCTGCGGGCTGCCAGCTGCTGTCATCCCGTCTGGTGAGCACAAAGCAGCAGTTCTGCATGGGCTGACGCTCCCTTTCCTGCTTCCGCTCTCCAGGTTTCCTTCCTCTGATGGCTCCAGCTATTTTGTGCGCCTGTACACAGAGCCGCTGCTGGTGAACTTGCCGACGCCAGACTTCAGCATGCCCTATAACGTCATCTGCCTGACCTGCACCGTGGTGGCAGTGTGCTACGGCTCCTTCTACAACCTACTGACCAGAACGTTTCACGTGGAAGAGCCGAGCCGGGGCGGGCTGGCCAAGCGGCTGGCCAACATCATCCGCAAATTCAGGGGGGTGCCCCCCCTCTGAGAGAAACCAGGGAAGCTGGCACTAGCCATGGAGCTCCATGGGGAGACCCAGGGAGCAGAGCATTGCTGCCTCTTGTCTTTGCTGGAAGCAACCTGCTCCACTTTGCTGCCTGGGTCTCTCTTTGAGGTCCCACAAGCCGAGAGGTCACTTCTGTTGTTAGGATGGGAAATGGCTGTAACCCCATTGACTACTGAACTGCACTGCTACAGGATTGGGAAAGGTATAAGACCTTTGGGAGAGGAGTAACTTATGTGCTGGGAACAATTCTGGAAACAATTCTGGAAGTAAATTTGAGCTGGTTTGTACATTTGTGCTGCTCCTGGTTCGTTTTACTTTCTCAACCGCACAGGCACAGTTGACCCTGTACGGCACTGTGAGCTGCTAAGTCTCTAGCACACTCCCTGAGTCAGCTGGGAGGAGATGCAGGCATGGTAAGGCGAAGGGGGGTGATCTGCAGTGAAGAGATGGGTTCATCTGCTCTGCCATCTCACCTTCCACAACTGCCACGTTTCAAAGTTCCCTCCTGCCACACTTCACCACATTTGAGCCGGTTCACAAATTAATTGTTGGCCATGGTGTATGTCTGTCCCCTCAGCCATGGCAAGGGTTTATTTTCTTTCCCAAGAAAAAGCTGCTCTTGCTCCCAGCTTCTATTTGAAGCATTTTGAAACCCCTCCACCTGCTCACTCCTCTGCTGCAGCACAAGAACCGTAGAACCATAGAATCGCTTAGGTTGGAAAAGACCTTTAAGATCATCAAGTCCAACTGTTACCCGAACCCTGCCATCCCACCACTAAACCATGTCCCTAAGCACCTCCTCTGCCCGGCTTTTAAATACCCCCAGGGATGGCGATTCGACCCCTTCCCTGGGCAGCCCCTTCCAGTGCTTGACAACCCTTTCTGTGAAAAAAGTTTTCCTAATGTCCAACCTAAACCTGCCCTGGCGCAACTTGAGGCCGTTTCCCCTCGTCCCATCGCCCGTTACCTGGGAGCAGAGCCCTACCCCCCCGGCTCCCCCCTCCTGTCAGGCAGTTGTAGGGAGCGATAAGGGCTCCCCTCAGCCTCCTCCAGGCTGAACACCCCCAGGTCCCTCAGCCGCTCCCCATCAGCCTTGGGCTCCAGACCCTTCACCAGCGTCGTTGCTCTCCTCTGGACATGTTCCAGCAAGACAAGATCCTCCTCGGTGTCATTTCTGCACATCTGCCTGATGGCTCCCCTGCACCCACGGTGTGCCCAAAGCTTCGGGGAGCCTCTGGGCTCAGCAGACCCAAGTGCTGAGCTGTGGCCAGCTGGGCTCTGCTGGTGGGCAGAGCTCTGGGCTGGGAACGCAGGAACCGGCACCGCTGCACTGTTATTTTCATAAAATACAAGGTACTGCCTTGCTGCGGTTCACACAGAGCAGCGAGAGGATGCTGGCGGTGCTGCTCGGCCTCCAACAGTGCTGTTCCTAGGGGTACGTCCTTTGCATCTCAGTTGTGGCTTTTGTGATAGGAACAGACAACTGCCTGCAAGCAGCTAAACAAAGCACAAGGAAATCATTAGAAGAAATATTCCCCAGAATCAAAGCAAAGCACAGCCAGAGGTCCTTTAAAAGCTTCCGCTTGAACAGAAAGACCATAAAAACCCTGTTGCCTCCTATCCTGCACAGAACAGTCTGTTCCCGCAAGCTTGGGGTTAACTTTCCCTTCCCTACTGGAGCTGGCCTTCTCTTTGCAACTCCTTACAGATCCACTCCACTGGATGGCTCCATGCAGCCTGCAGAGCTGCCAAAATAATGATCCCGCTCTGTCCCCGCTTGCTGAGAAGGATGCCATGGGTCTGGGAGCTAACGCTGCTTACAGCCACAGGACTGCAGCTGCAGCTCCACCAGCCAGGCTTCAAGCGCAAAACTGAGCTTCTTTACAGAAATCTAGAACCACAGCCAAATGAAACCTGAGTGAGCATGCAGCTCCCGCAGCAGCACAGGGGCAGGGGGACACAGCCAGGAGTCTTGGGCATGAGGGTCCACGTTGCAGTTTGCAGAAGGGTTTGGAGACCTAAAGTTGGTTTGGGTTGGGTCTGGGATAAATCCCACAGCCTGCAACCATCAGCATGGACCAGAGCAGCTCAGAGTACCCAAGGTCCCCCCAGCCCAGCTCCTCAGGCGAAGCCTGCATGCCATGGGCATTAGGTGGGACCCGGCAAAGCCCCCCCGAGCGCCGAGGCCAGCACCCATGGATACAGCTGGCACCGCAAGCCAAACCAGCCAAAAATAGTGCAAAAAACACGGCACTGCTGCAAACCTGGCTGTCACTTCTGCAGGCAAAAAGGTCCCTGTGCTGAGGATGATGAAGGCAGCCTGGGCTGGGGCCAGCTGGGAGCCGCCACAGGCAAAGGGTGCTGGAGCTGGCATCAGCCAAAGGCTTCAGGGCCATTCCCATGAGGAACCAGGAGTTTAAACAGCCTGTAACGAGTTCTGCCTGGAGTAACAGCAGCAGAGGAGAGAAACCATCCCGGGATGGATTCATGCCTGCCAGGCTATCGCAAGAGTCAGTCTTATCATATCCATCAAATGTACAGACCAGACCAGCAGAAAACCCCGCAGGAAATGGGGATGGCCCTGCAACCGTGGCTGGGTGGGTTTTAAACAGCTGGGAAAACCAAAATCTTAGTGTTTGGGGTTTTTTTCCCTGGGCTATTTCTCTCCCTTCCCTGCATGGCCTCCTTGGGAGCCCATCCAGAGGTGGGCATGGCTGAGCTGCACTTGGTAACCTCCTGCTGGGTGGCTGCAGACAGGTGTGGCAATGAAGGCATGGACCCCGAGTTCATGCACAAGTGCAAGCAGCATCGGGATCACTTTATTTTACACTTTATATCCTTTTATACCCATCCCAAAACAAAGCCTCTACTTTTCTCTTATCACCTTGCTATTTGGCAAGCACCGAGTCCAAGCCTTATGAAAACAAAGTTCATCTTGCAAGGTCCATTGATCGCAGCATTGACCTTGTTTTTCACTCAGCTCTTGTTCAGTTATCCCATGGCTTGAGACCGACAAGGCCAAGGATATCTCCGGTGTCTGGCTCAGCCGCCACACCTGCAGATTCCGTACTTGTTCCCACAAGAAGGGCTGGAGCTGGAGTGCTCACAGCAGCCTGGGCTTTGCTGCCAGCCCAGGGACACTCGGCTGGAGGGCTGCCAGCAAGCCACGCCAAAAGTAAGTGTTTAAGGGGAGAGACCATGGAGCCATCTCTGCTCTGCATCTGCGAAGTAGCACCAGTGACTGGGCAATGGGTGGTGCACAGGGCTGCAGGTGCCCACCCTACTGCAGCACGGAAAACTGGGGCCCTGTGGGGCTTGACAGGGCTAAGTCAGCAAGAAAAGTGCAGTGCCATGTGTGGCAAGGAAGCAGCATGCAAGCAAGCCTAAAAATAGTGTGCAATGGAATGCAAGAAAACATGGACTCAGCGTGCCAACTGCAAGCAAAGAATAGCCTGCCAACGGCAAACGGCCGCAGGCAAGAAAGCACGCAAAAGGCAGGCCACCCTGCAGAGAATCACGCAAGCTGCACGCAAAAACGCAGAGCCCTGCAACCGGCAAGAAGGCAGGCGAGCGGCCTGCCACAGAGCGCGCAGCGCCAGGCGAAGTGCACCAGGACCGGCCTGCCCGGAGCACGCTGGGCCGCAAGCTCAGCGCAACGCCCGCCGCAAAACAAGCCCGCAAGAAGCACGCCACGCGGCGCAAAGGAGCGCGCAGAGAGTACGTCAAATTAAAAAAACCCACGGAAATACACGTGAAGCGCGCAAAAAACCGCCAGGGGAGGCCTGCACCGCCTGAGGCCCGCCCCGCGCAGGCGCATTGGCCACCCCCCGGCCCCGCCCCCGCCGCCGCGCAGGCGCACTGGTCACGGCCAGCCGTGCAGGCGCACTGCCCCCCTCCCCCCCCCCACCGCGCAGGCGCACTGCCCCCTCCTCCCCCCGCCGCGCAGGCGCACTTGTCCGCCCCGCGGCGCCGCCTCACGGAGCGGCGCTCCCCCCCTCTCCCCCCGCCCAGCTGCCGCCGCCGGAGCGCGGGCCCGCGGCGGAGCTGCTGCGCGGCCGGGCCCGGGGGGGGCCCCGGGCTGGCGGCGTGAGGCGGTGGCACCGCGCCGTGAGTACGGGCCGCGGGTGGGGTGGGGAGCGGGCCGGGGGGGGGCACCGGGGCCCAGCCTGTCTCCGGGCCGGCGGCGGGGGCAGAGGAGCCCCCTTGAAGCCATCCGCATCCCTCGGCGCGGTGAGGGCGGGAGGGCCGCGATCCCGTAGCCGGGCGTGTGCGGGGCACAGCGGAGCCGGATCCAACCGACTGCGAGCACGCTGTTGGAAACAACAGCACTGCAACCCCCGTGCTGAAGCGCTGTGACTGAGCCCCCGATGCTGTCGTAGCAGAGTAACTTTTGCCTTTCCAACCTCTACATTGTAACTCCCCAGAACCCCTTGCCAATACGGCATTTTTGCCTCTCTTTATTCAAAAAGTGGGCTTTATCAGGCTGCATTTAGACTTCTGAAGTCTGTTGAAAGTACAAAAGGTAGAGAAGAGATCCAGATTAAAACTAAAAATAATTATATTTTTCAGAGAACTTGGAAGGGCCTGGAATTCAAGATCTTTGGCAGTTAAACAAAGGTAGAGGGCGGGAATGAGGGCCACTGAGAATTAATAAATTAGCACAAATGAAAGTAGCAATACTTAAGATGATAACTGTTGATGTTGACATCTCCTCCCACCACAGAGCTGGCTGACTTAAGGTTCTGCTTCTGTGATGTACTGTGGAGAGAAACACAGATCATACCACTGCCTTCCTGCTCGCAGGTGGAGGTTTGTTGGCCCTCGTGCTGCGAGTGCACGGCACTACCTCTGGATACAGGCTAATCAATTCCCCAGTTGGCAATGAAGCTCAGAGAGCAGCTATGGAAGTCGTGAAGAGAGTGGCTCAACAGAGAGCCCCCACTTTTCATGAAATTAGTTCCTTTGGCTTGTCTCTGGCTTGAGAAGTCGGAACACTTCGTAACCCCAAGGTTTGGTCAGTCAAGGATTTGCTGCTCTTGGAAACTGTTTCCAATTATATTGCAGCATTTCTGAGTCTACATCAAGTGTTCAAGGCATGAACTTAACAAGGACTGGGGCAAGGCCTTTGCCAAAAATTGAAGACTCACTTTTTCCAGCTGAGTCATACCAGCAGATAAAGCTTTAAAAAAAATAGAGAAAATAGAAGCAAGGGCTAAAAAAGCCCCTGGAGAAGTTAAATCCCTGATACTGCAAATAGGTCTTAAAGTTTGAACAGTTACAGTTCTTAGTTTTTTTAAGAGAGAGGGTTAGCATCCAGAAAGCTGGTCTGCTATTGCTTTTCTTAGCTGAACTCCTCGAACTCGTCACTCAATAGCTCTTTTACCTTTTTTTTTTTTTCCCCTCCCAATGCTTTGGATATTGTGTATTTTTAGCAGCTGTTTTGGGTGCTACATGGTATTTGAGAGTTTGTTTTGAACACATGCTGGCAGCATGAAGCGCTGCCCACACACATCAGTTCAAGTTACGTGGCTGTGGCAGGATTTTTGATTTAAACAATTTTAAGCAAACTGTACTACAGGTGAGCCTTATAGGTAAGAAACTGCAAGTCCCTGAGGCTTACTCTTAAGTTTATGGACACTGTGTAACTTGAGAGATTTTTATCTAGACAATGTGGCTTTTTATTCCCAAGCAGAAACTTTGGCTTCTGGGAAAGGGGGAGATTGGCACCACCTTCCCCCCAATAAAAAGGTTACTCAGTCTTTGAGTGCAGACCTTTCGGCTGCCAGCTGGGGTGACTGCTTCTGTAGCATCTGCTGGGGAAGTTCCTTGCGGGCAGTACTGGCTTAATAGCTGCCTTAGTAAGGTCTGAACAAGCTTACCTTTTAAGTGCTTAGTGAAAGCCGGCTGATTATTCTCCCCTGTCAAGGTAGATGGACTGTTAAGGAATTAAGACATTCTTGAGAAAAGTACAGGCTTGGTGTTGGCATACGGATGTATAAAACCTATGGTGTAGGAACATCTGTTGGCCTCTTAATGGCTGAATTAGCTTGTAGAATATCAAGGAACAGCCTCATGGCTCCTCAGTTGGATTTATTCTAAAATGTGCCTGATGCATTGCAAAGCACTACAGACTTGCGCTGTGCTACTCACTTATAATTAAAGTTTTGTTTCTGGCTGGGAAAGGTGTGCCGCTACCCTTGACTGGAATTTGAAAATCCTCCCCGCAAATGTGTGCCAGTAGGGCCTGCTGGTTTTGAATGCTCTTGGGAGGGAAGATGACAGAAGGAAGGGCTGTGAACATGATGGAAGACGATTAATAAGCATGTGGAAAAGTATTGGTGTTTGCTTACTAATGAGGTGCACAGGGAACCTCCCCAGGCTGCTCCTCTGCCTGCAGGAACTGGCAGGGAGGAGGCTCTGGCAGCACATGTTGATCAGACGGAGCACTGACTGCAGGGAGAGTAGCGTGAGCATCGCCTGCTCTCTGCTGCTGAGGGGTCTGAAGCAAGTTCAAGTGGCTCCCAGAGCTGTGGAGGAGCGAGAGGAGGCAGTGGTGGGCAGTGCGATGAAAAGGAGCCGTCTGGTAAACATGAGCGGCTGCCAAGTCAGATGACTTGAGCAGGAACATGAGAGCAGTCTTTAGGATAGCAGGACACCAGGCTGGCTAAGGAAAGCAGTGAGTCAGGCAGGGGAGAACAAGAGCAACTGGTCGAGGAAAAGCAGGATGTGGTTGTGAAACAGGCAGCTGGTAGAATACTGTTGGGTGACAGGTTCTTATTTGCTCTGGGACATGGTAATCTTTAGCTTGGATCATGAGGAGGGGACAAAGACAACAAGGTAGGAATTTTTCATTTGCAGGTTTCACCTTGATTGAGAATCTAGGCAAAACTGAATATTGTTATGGCTTCCAGAAGGGACTGCCTATCCTGGGCACCAAGGGGATTGATAGTTCCCTGCTCGGTAAAGAGTTGATATCAGGAGTCGCTGTTTCTCTTTGAGCGATAGCATGGAAAGAGAACTCAGTCTCACTGCCAGCTGTATAAAGGAATGTCCGGTGAAGAGCTAGGAAGAGCATGCGTCTTACTAGTGGAAGGTCCCTTGAGGAAGATAGAGCTGCAGACGTCTCTAGTAGTAGGTACCTTATCTCAGATCAGCTGTGGGATACAGTAAAGGGTCTTCCACCTTGAACTGGTGGGTAGCGAAGAGGCACATGAAAATACAAGCAAACTGACTACAGATACAAGGCTAACTGTTGGAACATCTGCATTTGTTAGAAGTCCAAGGGGTTTGCAGATTAAAGGGCGTTGGCATTGAAACTTCATAGTAAAAATAACCACTATTAAATGGTTCTTCATTCTGCAGGGTGGTTGCATTGATTGCTACAGGCAGCTGGCTTTTCCAGGAAAAACCAATATTTAAAAATGGGTAACTTGTTCCGAGATGGATTTGTGTTTGTAGGAAGTGTTCAGCTAACGCTTACAAGCTTAGAATCAACTCGCTGTTTAGAGCATTTTCGCTTACGTCTTGGCCGTGGTGAGGAGGCCAGACCGTGGAGTTAAATGCAGCTACATCACAAATTATAATTATACTCTTAAACTGTAGTCAGTTGTAAAGTTTGGGGGCTAAAGGCTCAATAGCAACATGTGGCCTTATTAAAGCTGAAAGATTTATGACATTAGTACTGGAAGATTCTAGCGCTTTTTTCCAGCCTTGCGCTCTTCTGACAGACACTTCATCTTAGGTTGTTTTTTATCCATTTCTTTAGAGACAGAAAGCCCAAAGCAATTGTCTGTAGGCACTTTAAAGCTACAAGAAGGGGTGACCTGAACACTGCAGCACGTGTCCAGCTGCAGACATCAAGCTGATGTGATTTCAGGGCTGGATCTAGCAAAAGTATGACATGATGTTTATGCAGTGATTTGTACTGCTCAATGTTGGGAGCACTTGGGAGAGAAAGGCTATAGGAGACTTCAAGGAAGGAACATTTCATGAGGATTAAGGCTGCTGCAGATCATTGATTTGGTGCAACTTTGTTGTAGTCAATGCAAAAAAGTTGGGTGGTGGGGTTTAATTACCTTTCTGTTCACGTATTTGTTGTTAAATCTTTTCTGTCCATTCTTCCCCCTGGGAAAAAGTCATCTAACACTTCTGCAGTACTTTTACTCCAGAAACATCTAAGCCATTCACACATGCTAGCAGACAGCATGTTTTCTTATGAAATGAGTAACCCTTATTTCCAGTTTATAGATGGGGGAAACAGTCTTGGGACTAGACTTGCCCTTAAAGCTACGAGTGAGTGATTTGCATAAAGCAGGACTAACATTGGGAGTTTTATTCTTTTCACTTTACTTTATCCATATTGCAACAGAAAATAACTTCTTCCTTATTCTTCGGCTGCCTAACTGCAGCTTAGTTTACTAACTGAACCCCAGCTGCCCTCTCTGCTGGAGAACACTCTCTTGCAGGAGCACCAGCATGCTTTCCCCAAATACTCTTAATCTGTTTGCCCTCATGGAGTTTTTGGCCTGTGTTCTCTCTCACTAACATTAAAATAGATCCTGCTGCTAAGAACACAGTGGATGGCAGCATGCTTCTTGCTTCTGACAACAGAGCCGGTTGTTACCTACGAGGTTACAGAGTTGTAAGACAAGTCTGACCTCAGTGTTTTTTGGAAGAGAACCATGTGTGGTTTTCTCTTGGCTTTTCTGTGCAATCCCTCATTCTCCCTCCCTTTGCCAGGAAACCCCTTCTGCCAATAGGAGCCAGAGGAATGCGCTGTTTGTTTACCTTCTCACTCCTTCATCCTACTAACCTTCCCACCCCCCAGTTGTAATCCTAACAGGCCTGGCTCAGCCCTTCATCCTGCTGACGAGCACTGCTCAGTTGAGTATTTTCAGATAAAAGGATTGCTGCAAGAAGCTGTTCTGATCAGGGTCTGCTCAGTGGGTGTGAGGCCATGGCATTCTGCAAGGCTGTCCTCTCACCTGTCTTGCCTGTCCCCTGGCTGGCATGCATGTCATCACGATATGCTACAGGGTAGCACTCTTCCCAAGCTCTTTCCTTTTCCAGCATTCCCCTGTGTGATTTTGCCTTTTTGGGGTAATAAGCTAGGAGTCTCAATGTACCCGCTTCTCGTTGTTTCCCTCTGTATGAACTGAAGGAAATCTTCCAGTTATTCCCTCCCAACAGTATTGATCTCTTCTAGCCTCACCTGACATTGCTATCCCAGACTGCTAAACTCCATTCTTCTGTCCCCTTTTAACCGTTCTAGCTCTGTAAGGCATTTATTATTTTTAAAGTTATCTGAAATTCTTGGATGAAGATGTTTGAACTGCTTAGGAAAAAAGAAAACCACACCACGCACTTAGTGTAGTTGATGTGGTTGCTAAAGGTAGAAGCTTTATTTCTGGACTTGTAGTGTGCTGCCATCCCTGGGTAGAGAAGCCTTTAAAGCACACTGTTTCCACAGGGTTTTATAATAATCCAAGTGAGGAAATCCTGCGTTTACAGCACTTATGAAAATTGCCATTTTGAGACTGTCCCCTCTTTGATCTATTCACATATTTTGTCTTATCTGACTTTAGCTGATTGGCAAGGATTATAAATCCCTTAAGCAGGGACTGCCCTCCCCTTTGTTTTGCAGCCTGGACACTGTCAGGGCTTTCCTGGGTAGCTACACATAGAGCTTGAATTTTACGCTGCCCTGCAGGAAGACTTTATATTGGGTCTGTGCCTGGGGAGGAAGCAGTTTGTGTGCTTAACACTTACTAGACACTTCTTGCACTAACACTTCCTTAACACTTCTTTGTAGCACCTAGTAGTTTACCCCTCAGTTGCATTCCTTTATACCATCACTGAAGTCATTGGACAGTCTTGGATAAATACATGTGTAGGGAGGGCTGTGGCAGCTTGTTTCCCTTTCTATTTTCTCCCCTCTCCCTTTCTGTTCCTGCACCATGCCAAAGAAAAGGGTCTCAGAACTGTCAGCCTGGTAAAAGCCTGAGAAACAGAGCACATAAGGAGTTCTGTACCAGCAATAGATAAATCATGTCCCCAGCTGTGTGGTTCAGAAAGCAGGAAAGTTACCACCAGCTCCAAGACACACCAGAACTTAGTATTAGGAGTTTGAGCACCAGCATACGATGCTTGGGAGTAAATGAAGGTGTATGGGAAGAACTTCTGTGGATCTTTTTGCTGCGTTTCTCTTGACAGTCTGACATTTCATCCCTCCCTACAGAACAGCCTGACCACCTGCCTGCTGGAAGAGTTGCTGGAGACCGTTCTGGAGCACATTTGATTGCTGCTGCCGCAAGGCCCAGCCAGCCAGCCACAATGTACTGCCTTCAGTGGTTGCTACCTGTCCTGCTCATACCCAAGCCCCTCAACCCAGCGTTGTGGTTCAGTCACTCAATGTTCATGGGCTTCTACCTGCTCAGTTTCCTCCTGGAACGGAAACCTTGCACGATTTGTGCCTTGGTCTTCCTGGCAGCTCTGTTCCTCATCTGCTACAGCTGCTGGGGGAACTGCTTCTTGTATCACTGCACAGGATCCCAGTTGCCGGAATCAGCTCACGATCCCAGCATAGTGGGCACCTAGAAAACGATACTCTTCCAGTCTGCTGAGGGCTCTTGTTTTGCTTTTAAAGGGGGTGGGCTAGGGAGGAGGGAGGGGGTATTAGGCATGTGACTGGAGTAAAACCAGTAACTGTAACTTTGTGTGGACTAGAGTGGTAAGTTCCTCCCACTCTGCCTGTGAAATTCAACTTGTTTACTGTGTGAACTCTGGCAGTGCCACCTGCTTTTTTAGAAGCAGAAATCTTTTTGTTGTTTCCTTCCCGTATCACCGGGAACGGACACCAGCCCTCCTAACTGAGGACCGAGCTGCTGGCCTCTGCCCAGATGTTGCGTGGTGGTGGAGTTGTGTGTCACTTGCTTGTCTGCGTTAGGCTGTGGTGGTCTAACTTGGGGCTCTCGGCCCACTGATTCTGCTCAAGTAACTACAAGATTCTCTCCATCTTTCTCTTTGTGGGGAGCCAGCCTTCCCACCTTGCTGATCAAGGGCAAGCTCGACAGCTCACAGGTGCACTTGGCCAAAAGCTGCTGGAGCCAGAGGCAGTTGTCACCTCTTCCTGCTCAGCCTGCCAAAGAGATGCGTGCACTGCCGAAGTGCTTTCTGAACTACTTATGCTCCGAGATCATAGCCTGAAAGCCTCAGTTATGCTGCTGCTTTTATAAAGCCTCACAGGTAGTAGCGACTGTCTCTTCCCCTCCTTCTAGATTTCCAGGGTTTACCAAGGTATTGACTGTCAGGATAAAGAACTGGTATGCTGCAAGATGCAGGGTTTTGATAGCCCCTGTGAACCTCACCCTACAAAACTCATGCTAGCCCAGAAAGCCTGGTGTGAGCAGGACTGGAGAGGATCCCAAGGTTGCAGCAGTAGATGCTTCAGCCATTTTCAGTGATGGTGTTTTCAAGCCAGGGTGACTGGTGCTGGTGCTACTGACTGGAGAAGGGGGGAGGCTAGAGGAGTCTAGTGTCTCCAGCTCCCCTAGCAGAAGGATATGGAGAAACCAAGGTGGTGGTGGTGGGTCAGTCCTACAGCCGCAGCTGTGCAGAGCTCCTCATGGCATACATCACTGCGCAGCCATGGCTCTTGGGAAGCCCAGCTGGGGGCAGAGGTTGGTTTGTGAGAAACCTTTGAGGTTAACACAAAACACTGTCTCTAAATTTTAAAGGGTTCCCTCCCCTTTGCCATCTGTTTGTCTTTACTTCAGCCCAATGGTGGAGAGCAGCAGAACTGGCTGTTGCTCTCCCAAGGAAGTTCAAGCTATCAGGTTGTAAAACTTCCAGAGTATTGTTTGTTCATTGCACAGCTGTTCAAAATGTTTAATAAAGCTTTATAAACTTTGGTCTATGGCCTCCTGCCCAGCATGATGCATTGGCTGTTCATTGTGGATGCCTTAGCCCAACAA
This sequence comes from Gorsachius magnificus, assembly GCA_034008185.1. NCBI lineage: Eukaryota > Metazoa > Chordata > Aves > Pelecaniformes > Ardeidae > Gorsachius > Gorsachius magnificus. The sequence continues at coordinate 15,753,494 of CM067091.1, forward strand.
TCATGTGTCTATTGTTCTGTTCCCCACACAGTAACCCTAGAGACTCCAGCAAGAGGCAGAGCTTGTTTGCCCCATTGCTCCCAGTACTGACTTCTTGTTAACTGTTTAACCTGGCCCTGGGCAGACTGAGAACTATGCTGGTGATTCCTAAACAGTCTCATTTTACACACAACACAGGAGGTCGCTTCTCGTTGTGCCTGCACTTCTGTGACAGATTCCTCCTTTCCTTACCACTTACGAAATCACAGAGCAGTGTCCTGAAAGCCGTTTAATCCCCCAACACTGGCAGTAAAAGCGTTCTCTGCCAGGCGGCTACATGGTGTAAGCCCATCCCACAACACCACATCTTCCTGAGCTGTCCCTGGCTGTGGGCAGAGACCAGGCTGCAGCCCAGCTGCCACCAGCTGTCCAGGGGGAGATTGGGTTGTGTCAGCCCTTCCCCAGCTTTGGCCGTGAGCTGGGGAGGTACCAGGGCAAGACAGGACTGTGATCCAATGGCACCCAGAGCACTTCAGGGAGTTAAGAGGAGCTGAAACCGGCTTCTTCTCCCCTTGCTCCAAAGCCCTGAAGACCAAGTCCAAGTTGGAAAGTGTTGAGGACATATCACTGTTTACATGTTTTTAAAAAAAAAAAGCATGTGCCATATCACCAAGAATAGATGTGACAGCTCTGTCACCTGTCAGGCTGAGGGAAATCCCGGTAGCTGCTATGTCAGCTACAGCAGAAAAATAGAAAGGGGAGGGGAAGGCCTCTCACTCGCAATCTATGGCAAGACGCCCGTCTGTGCTCTGAGCAACTTTCAAGTTTAATTTTATTTAAGCTAATACAGTCAGTTCTTTCAAGAGTACATTTTTGTTGCTAACTAGCCAAGTTGTGCTCTACAGCAATTTAAATAAATCCTAGCCACGAAGCCAGACACTCCTTTGGACCAGAGCAAGCCCTGGCTTTGTACACAGGGTTCAGGACAAGACACAGCTGCAGTCTTTCCCTTCTAGGAGACCCTCCCTTCTACGAGACCCACCTTGGAGAAAAAAGCACTTCAAAAGAGGGAGGCCGCCAGTGCAGCAACAGGAGAGATCTCGGCGAACTGATGTGGAAGAAGCCTACTTTTCACAGCCCTCCCACCCCAGCCATAGTTAAAGAGCACTCTTTGATATGCGTGCAGGCCTCGCCAGTGCACTCACCCTCTTTAGGTCACCGAGATACCATCTTCATTTTAAAGATAGAAAATTAAAACAACAACATTGTGGTCAGACAGAAAGCCTTGGGCAGAGCGAGGAACCCAACCACGTCTCACATCCCATGCTAATGCCCTGCTCATCCTTCTCTACAAAAAGACCATGAAAAACCAGCCCATGACTGCAGAACAGGTCAAACCCAATGGTGTTTGAAAAGCATCATCACAGCTTCCCTGCCTGTGTGCCGCAAATGGGCCTGAGCCCATACAGACGCAGCACCTGAGCTCTCGGACAGGAGTTTGCTGGCTACACGGGAGAAAGCTCAGAGATGTTTTTGCCCTGGCCTCAGAGAGCTTCTCTGCTAGGAGAGCAGTGGGGTGGCTCTGTCCCCAGGTGTACTGGGGGCACCAAGGGGTCTCTGTGTGGGGACCACACCGGTGGGCAGATAGTCCAGGGGCGTAGCTACTCTAGTGACTCTGAAAGCAGTGGGGTTTAAACCACAACTGCTGTGTTGTGCCAGGACCCGCTGAGCCTGGACACTGCCCGCAAGGGCTTTGGCACAGAGTGAGCCTCATCACCTTGCTGTATTATAAAGCGTCCATCTGCCCGGTGCTCCCTAGATACAGGGAGCAAGAGCCTTAAGCTGTTCCTCTGTCTCTCCATTTGCAGGAGAGATCATTTTCTAGGTCACATAACAGATCAGTGACACAGCAGGGTCAGGAAAGTAAAACAAAAAAACAAGTAAAACCACAACTAAACCCAGGCTGAGATCCCTAGAAAGAGAGATACAGCGTAGCTCTGGCCAACCTCAGGGTCCAGGGGCTTCTCACTCCTCACCGCTTGTCAGGGAGAGGCAGTAACCCCGAGATGAGCAACTGGGACACCACAAGGCTTCCTGTGGAGAAGGTTTGGCCATGACTGCCAGGCTGGTACCGTTTTTTGAACCCTAGATCTGCCAGACATCCATGTTGATGCATCTCATCTCAGGGGCTGATGTTTGGCAGTCAAGCTCCCCAGAACTGAGGGGCCACCACAGCCACCAGCCCACACTCCCAGCATTTGCCCATCCACCCCCAGATCTTGCTGGGCAATTAGTGCCTCCTGCCTGGATGCTCTCCCTGCTTACCCCGAGACAAGCCCACAAGGTGGCCTTGTTAATTTAGCAGCAGATGGAGGAGAGAGGGTGATCCCACTGAGGAGCTGCTTGGGGTGGAAGCACCCACTGGCTGGCTCAGAGGCAGATTAATTCCAGGGGTGCAGCCCCACTTCCCACAGCACCGGGCTCCCACAGCCTCCAACTTTGTTGCCTCATGCTGTCACCCTGGGGCTGGTCCAGCCAACCCCCCCAAGCCAGGGAAGCCACAAACATCGCTCTGGGCCAGTAAGAGCCCTGCCAGCGCCCTTTGGTCTTGCCTGTCTCCTGCTCCTTGCACCAGGGTGGTTTCCTAGCCCTCAGCCACGGGAGGCAAGCTACACGTCAGGTAAGGACTTTAGCCCTTCCCTTAGTAGCTTGGAGATTAACCCTGGCAAGAGGGTTTTGCTACTCCTCCAAGCAAAGGCAAATCCTCTGGTAGCAGGGGCAAGGGAGGACGGATGGCTCAGGTGCCACCCAGACCTGCTGTTGGGGGGAGGATGAGAGCTGAGTGGCAGAGTGCACAGGGGACAGAGAGGCTTTGTTCCCCGAGTCGACGCGTGCCAGCAGCCTCCCATGCTACCAGCAAGCAGCAGGCACAGCGGGGGCTGGAGCAGCACAGCCAGCGAGACCTGAGTGCCTGGCACGAGCCAGCCCTTTAACAACCACCACCCTGCTCCTGCCCCAGGAGCCCTTCTGCTCGGTCTGGGCTATGGGAGAGACCCCAGACCTGCAGCACCGCCCAGGATTTGTTCCAGGGGATCCTCACCACACAGAGCGGTTCAGGGCTGCCCCTGCATACTCACAAGCATTTTCCCCCTTTAACCTCTGGGAGCCTGGATCGAGAGCCAGGACGGAACACGCTTTGGGGTTGCTACCACTGAGCTATGGGGGAAGTGACAGCCAAACAACTCATCCTTGCCATTTTAGAAACCCACTGCCAGCACAAACTGCCCAGCACAGGACCCCCACCTCCTCACCACACCTGCTGTGGGAGCAGCCACAGCCCCCACCCCAACACCAAAATCCTCTCCTGGGCTTACAGGGCACAACACATGCATGAAGCAAACAGCAAGATTAAGTCCATTAAGGGAGACATGTGGTGTAATCCCCAGCCACATCTGCCCAGCGAGAGCAGACCCCGGCAGTGATTCATATCTCACACCTCCTGGCCCAGAAGCATCTGCCCCCACCAGGCTACCGTCACACCCTTCCCACCCCATTTCACAGGGCTGGCCCCTACAAAGGGCTTGGGAGTAGAGAGGGGTGTCACGGAGGTGGGTGACTCCATGGCAAAACAGCCACCAAGCATGGCCAGGGTAGGCTGCATGTCCTGCCAACTGCCCTGACCACCTTTTTAAGATGCTTCAGCTGCCACCAAGGCTGACCACCGGACACAGAGCAAAGGGGACAGAAAGAGGAGGAAGCTAGCAGTGCCATAGGCGAGGCTTGGAAATACAAAATTCAACCCCTTCATCCCCCAGGCACAACCCACTGCAGGCACCCGCACCGCCCCAGGGCTGGACCGCAGCACCCAGCCTCCCCGCAGCACCTGGCCCCCCCCTGGTATCCCCCAGCCCTGCTCCCAAGCAGCGATGCTGAAGGGGCAAAACCGAGAGCTGGAGGAGCCTTGGCCCAAGCTCCCCTCCTGGGGGCATGTGACCTCACCAACCCAGCCCCAGCCCACACATCCACAGGGACCAAGGGACTTGCTGAGGAGAGATAATCCCTCAATCACTTAATTGCTTTAAAGGGAAGCAAAATATAAAGCATTAAACACAGCAGTAAGACTGAGTCACTAAGGAGCCCAAGGAGGAGGGAGCAGCCAGACCCAGACGCTCAGGTCACTAAAGCCACCCCAGACCACGGTGGTGAAGGTGAAGGAGCAGCATCAGCCCAGCCCACTTTTAGAGGGCCTGCTCACCACAACGCCGTGCTATGTATCAATTACTTAATCACCAAGTGAGGGATCCTAATCAGCACCCACTAATTATCCTAACAAAGCAGGTCTGCTTCTCATCCTTTCAGGTGAAGCAGATTTTGCTGAAGGGAGGGCTGCTCCCTGTCCTGGCTGGGGGACCATGATCTATGTGGCAGAGGAGCCCATGGGGTCCCTCATGGCTAATGTCGCATGCCAGCAGCATGTGCCACAGCCCTCTGCTTGTCCTTAATGGCTGCAGCTGGGATCCCACCAGCAACACAAGCTGCATCCCAGCTCAGCTCGGAGCACATTGGCCTGATCCTGCGCCCACCACAGCCATGATTCCCCGCCGGAGTGGTCCAGGCATGGGGAACTCACCCGTCACCACCAGCTGGCTGTCCCTAGCCCTTGGAGCAGGAGGGACACGATGGATGAGGCTCCTCATGCAGGAGCAGGTGCTGGGGCAGCGCTGGACCACGAGCCCACATGGTGAGATGGGAATGGCTCCAGCAGCGCAGAAGTGGCACCAGATCCCAGAAGCATCAGGTGGAAAAAGCCTCTGGAGCACCAGGAGCCACACAAGGGTGTTGCACGTGCTCCAGGAACCACCAAGGATGCTAAGAAGTCTTCTCACACATGAGCTACGCTTTTTGTGTGTGTGTGAGGTCTGTTTGTATTTAATTATCAAATTGCAAATTATTTACATCAACATTAGAGTTTCAAAGCATCTCCACCCACCACCACCCACAAAGCTGGACCTTTTCAGGTTTTTTTCCAAAGTTTTATTATTATCCAAAAAAAAAAAAAAAAAGCTAAGTATTTTACTTCGACACTGAAAAAGGCAGGTGGGGGGAAAGGGGAGCTGGGGAGAGAGAGACACAGGTCCACATGTTCTCTGCATAGTTGGTTGGAGATCTTATAAAACACTGTTTAAAAAAATGGTAACAGCAGAGGAGCATAACTTGTAGGGTGCTACTGACCCCGGGAAGCCAAAGAGCATCCTTAGGTGGGAGTTCCCCTCTAGAGTTTATTTGCTTAAAAAATAAATTGGCAGATGACAGTGGTGACAGAGGAGGGGATCTCGATCCATGGGGCCTCCAGGTCATGCTGGCTGCAGCAGCAAGTCCAGAAATGCTGGGTCCCACCAAAACCACTGCATGGACACATGGATGGACAGACAGACACGTAGACATGCGTGTGCAGGGGGGCTCCTCCGGGATTGCTTTGCTGTCTTCTTTGTCAGAGCCTGACAAAAGCCACGGGGAATTAAGCCAGCCCAGGGTGTTCCTTGTGCCAAGGGTGCATTCCTGCTCTGCCATTCGCCAGAAAGAGCCAGAAAATGAAACCGCCAGGTTAAGCCCGTTCCTATCCCACTGTGCTCGTGCAAGACCCTGTGCGTGCTGCAGGCAGCCGAAGGCCAAACCTTAACACGTGCTCTGGCCTTCTCTCTCCCCAGCTTTCAGATCAAATCTGGCTTCTGCACATTACAGTTTTAAGAGGTTTCTCCTGGGGATGGGGATTTTGTATAATTTAGGCATAGCTATGGCACAGACCACCCCTTAGACGGGACAGGGCTCCTCTGGCAGCGCCAATGAGGACGTGGCAGCCACCTGTCCCAGGGGTGCAAACATGGAAAGACCCAGAACATCAAGGTTTGAAGAGTCCCTGCCCAAATGCAGAAATGCAGGCACAGCAAATCTGCTGGGGGTGTGGGGGAGAAAAGGCTCCCAGTCCCAAAATGACTTAAAAAAATCCATTAAACCAGTTGCTGTTCTCCAAGCCAGCAGGATCCCTCCATGCAGGGCTGAAGAGCCCACTCAAGCTGGTTTTGAAGGTTTTACTCATTAAAAAGGAGCCACCAACCAACCAAGTGAGCACTTGGTTCATAAGTAAGTGGCCGGGGAGCTGTGGGAGCGAGTGGGAGGCAGCAGTGTGCCCAGGCCCTGCTCCAGCAGAGGTTTGGGGAGGGGGTTTTGGTCACCTCCCCTGCCCATGCTTGGCTCCCACCGGTCTTTCACGGGTCACCAGCACCATGACCATCATCTGGCGAGAGACGATTTGGGCCTGCTGCCAGAGGGAAACCCCATCCCACAAGCGATGGGGAGGCAGAGAAAGCCCACCGCCCAAGGACCGAGAGGCAGGCGAAGCCACCAGCTCCGCTCTCGGGGTCCTTCCCACCCGTGCGTGCCAGCACCCCTGCCCCGCAGCACCCCCTTGAGCCCCCATCCCACCCCTGGTCCAGGAGAGCATCTGAAAAGCCCCAGGTCTTTCTGAGGGAGGGTGCCCAGGACCTGAGAAGCCTCGCGAGCCACTGGGGTGAAGGGGTTTCCAGCTGGGTACAGCCACAGGAGGGGGGAAAAAACCAACACATGCAACTAAGTCAACATTTGGGAGGGCACGGGGACCGCTCAAGGGCTATGTACAAGCAGGTGCTGGGGGGGAGGGTGCAGGGGCTGGGTGCTGCCCCACAAGCCCTGGGGTTCAGCCCCATGGTTCAGCCCCACAGGATGAGTGCGGTGCGGGGGCAAAGCTGGGCATGGATAGCCACCCAACACTGGAACATGGCTGAGGCCTTTGGGAGTGAGCAGGGGGGTGATGAGGATGCAAATGTCTCCCGTGGGGCACAGTGCTTCCCAGGACTCTCCTCCAGGATGGTGGCCCATGACTGGGGATGCTCCCACTGCATGGGGACTGGGGCCTGGCTGTCGACACGTGAGGGGGAGGGGGGAAGGCAGCTAAAAACATACCATGTGAACAAAAACACCTGTGAAAGATGAGTATTTCCCCCAAAATGCTCCCACACCCTGAACAGCCACAGCTGCCATGCACCCAAGCCCCGTGGTGACAGCAGAGTTGGCAGCAGGGCCACCTGGGGGACTCTGTGGGTTAGAAAGCTGTGGAGCTGGGGAGGGCAGCTGGTGGGGCTGTGGTCCACTTCCCCAGGGACCGGCTGGAAGACCAGGAGTGCTCGGTGCGAGAAAGCGCAGCCTGGACGGCGCAGCTGGCTGCAGGCAGGACAAGGGCTCTGCCAGCACACCCCTGGTGCTGCTCCCAGGAGAGACAAGACGGGGCCCTTGGGGGGACAGATGCAGCTGGAAGACTCGAACATGTGCCCGGGTGCTCCCATGGGATGGTGCCAGTCACCGGAGCCACGAGCAGCCACACGTCACGCTCCCGGTGCCCGCTAGCCAGCAAGGCTGGAGGGATGCCCGAGGAAGGGTTCCACTGCCACCCCATGCCAACACCACCGCCCCAGCGCATCGCCCCGTCCGATCCCGCCAGGGATTGTGCCTTCCCCATGGTGAAACGTCTCTGCCAGCACCCTCAGGAGAACTGGAGCCAAGGGCAAAAGGGCAGGGAAATTTGTGCTGATTTAAAAAGGGGGTGCAGGAGACCAGGGGCCTGTGTCTGAGGTGGGGTGATGCTGTCCCCCAATTCCTCTGGGTTCACCCCAGAGCTGCTGCAGGGGAAAGGTCCCCCAAAAGCCAAGTCTCTCGGAGGGAGATGCTCCGCTTGCCCTCCCGAGCCGGTTCTGCTGGTGCCCGCAGGCTCCTCTCGCCAGCGGGACGGCGCTGCTTCATTAAACACCAGCCAGAAGTCTTAATGAGCAACGGGGGAACCCAGCACTTCCCCTGGCTGCATTCAGGCATGATGCCCATCCCACTCCAGGGCTGCTCCACAAAAAACCGGCCCCTTGGCATGGAGGCCAGCCCTCAGTGCCCCATGGCGAGGACGGCAGCGTCCCTGGTGCCAGGAGGAGCTCCGGGTCTATAGGTTCTCGCCAGGCTGGTACTGGGGCTCTGTCGAGGTGAAGTAGTCCTCCAGGAATGCCTGCAGGTACTCGAAGGTGGGCCGCTCCTCTGGGTCCTTCCGCCAGCACTGGCACATGAGATCATGCAGGGACTCGGGGCACTCGGGGGGGCAGGGCATGCGGTACCCCCGCTCCACCTGGTCCAGCACCTCCCGGTTCACCATCCCTGAATGTGGCCAGAGACACGGTCCAAGTGAGAGACGGGCCAGATCCTGTACCGTGCCTTTCCCAGAAGGGACACTGAGGGCATCGTGCTGGGACAAGCCTCACAGGAAACCTCAGTGACTTGACCCAGGGAAAGAGGGACCCCCAGCCCAACATCACTCATCCCCACCAGCCTGTCACCTTGCTTGGAGACCAGAGCAGGACAGGGCAGCTGTGACCCTGCATCCTGGTCAGGCTCTGCTCGCCCTGCCCCAGCAGGGCAGGATCTAACCTCGGCAGGGGCAGCTCAGCCCCGAGCCTGCCCTCCCTCCCTGAATTACAGGAGAAACTTTGCATCAGTTTGCTCCTCCGCAAAGATGGCTCTGGGGGCCACGGAGCACCAGGGGCGAGCACTGGGCAAAGGTGGCTGGCATTGGGGTACCACAATGGGGACGGGGTTTCTGCTGGCAGGTGCCAGACCTCACCTGGATACGGCACTCTGCCCTTGGTGGTCAGCTCAGTCAAGAGGATGCCGAAGGACCAGACATCCGACTTGATGGTAAACCTGCCATACAGAGCAGCTTCGGGGGCCGTCCACTTGATGGGGAACTTTGCGCCTGGATGGAGAGGCAGGGTGAGGGGCTGCCCCGGGGCCCCATGGTGCCCGAGGACACACGGGCTGCGAGTGCTTCCAGGACCCCAGTGCAGCCAAGGCCATGTGCTGGCTCGAGATGCAACGCACAGCCCTGGGGACCGGGGACCACAGAGTGGCCATTGCTCCAGGGCCACCTGCCTGGGCACGCTGCCGGCAGCCCCGGGCACGCACCTTGCCGAGCGGTGTACTCGTTGTCCTCAATGAGGCGCGCCAAGCCGAAGTCAGCCACTTTGCACACCAGGTTCTCCCCCACAAGGATGTTGGCTGCCCGGAGGTCCCGGTGGACGTAGTTCATCCTCTCCACGTAGGCCATGCCAGATGCAATCTGCAGGGACCAGGATACGGGGCACTGAGGCTGGCGGGGTGACCTCAGGGTCCCCAGGGAGCGGCTGGCACCACCGGGGGGAATGGCTCTGCAGTGGGACCCAACCCAGGGTGCGGGAACAGCCGCTTGCTCAAGAAAACCCATGCAGACACAGGTTTGCTGGCCAGGGAGAGATAGCAGCAATGGGAACGGGCAAAATGATGGCTCCTGACTGCAACCCAGCTCCAGGCTGAGCTCCCAGCAGGGACGGTGGCACTCAACACGAGCCGAGCGAGGCTGCAAGCACCCCACCTCCCGACAGGCAACAGCCACGACAGCCCAGCAAGGTGCTCGGGCAGCCAGCACCCTCAGAGGGGGATGCAAGAGGCCCAGGGATGAACAAACTCACCTGAGCCGCCATATCCACGAGCTGGGGCAGCCGCAGGTACTTGCCCATCTCGCCCTTCAGGAAGTCCAGAAGGCTCCCTGCAAGGAAGACCACAGTCACAGCGATCTGGAGGAGCAGAGCCCCTTGGCTGCTCCCCTGGCACCCCTCCCATGCTCACCCTTGCTCATGTACTCGGTGACGATGTAAATGGGCTCCTCCGAAACCACAGCGTAGAGCTGAACCAGCTTCTCATGACGGAGCTTCTTCATGACCTGGGCTTCCTGCAGGAAGGCCTCTGGGGACATGGTGCCAGGCTTCAGCGTCTTGATCGCCACCCGGGTGGTGCCATTCCAGGTCCCTGCAGCACAGGACACGCCGCTCAGGACACTTTTACAGGGCAGGGCCCATGTCCCTTGCCTGCTCCCTCACCCCACTGCAGGCTTTGGGCACCTGCAGATGGCTGGGGAGTGGATGCAGGTGGTGACACCAGGGGGACAGCGGGGCGCAAGCAGTCCTTACCCATCCACACCTCTCCGAAGCAGCCCTGCCCCAGCTTGACCTCCAGCCGCAGCGATTCCCGGGGGATTTCCCAGGCATCTTTGGCGAGACCTTGGGTCTGGGGCTTGGAAGTGGGGCAGACATTGGTGAGACGGTGGCACAAGCCATCAGCGTGTTCTAGCAGAGAAGGGGACAACACAAGGGTGACACTTGGGCATTTAGGCACGTGATGTCTTTACCCCACATCTTCCCTGCAAAACACCTCGGGAACCCATAGCCAAACCCTCACCCTCTCCCCTAAAACCCAAGCAGCTTTTCACTAATGTCTCCCCCAGAAGGTTTGGGGTTCCCAGCCCCACACTGGATTCCCAGCAGCACCCATCCTGCCACGAGGGCGGGCACAACACCCAGGGTGTCACCCAGACCCCAAGGGGACCCCAAGTACCCACTGGAGTAATAGGCCACCAGCTGCTGCAGGCTGTTGAACTGGGTGCGGGAGGTGATGTAGAAGCCACCACTGTCCAGCTTGCGGATCTTGTAGTGCTTCACGTTGAGCCCCTTGGCGTTGTCGAAGTCAGAGACAGAGAGGCAGTAGGCACCTGCGGGCAGGACGAGGGGCTGGGGGGGAGATGCACCACAGATGGGTGCTCCCCATGGGGTCCTGCCGGGGGGTGGGCACGGGGGAGCAGGATTGGGAGTGCAGGCTGCTGCTTTCACCCAAAAGCAGAGGATGGGGAGCAGCTCCTGGCTGCACAAGCTGGTACCTCGTGCTAGGGAGGGATGGGACGTACCCCCGGCTACAGCCACGCCACATAATCACAGCCTCCAGCCGTCCCCACCTGCATGGCAGCTCTGCTGAGCCTTGCACCACCTGGGCCAGTGTGGAGGTGGGGGGGGTCTTCCAGAGAGACCCCCCCACTGCAGAAGGAGGTGGCTGTCGGGTCAGTCATCTGGGCACGGGTGATCCCCACTGCTCCTCCTGCCTCGGCAGCAGAGAGCCGTCACAGCATCCCCACGGGATGTGCTGACATGGAGCATCACCCCCTCCAGCCCCCCCAGCCCTGCCGGGTCGTGCGGAAAAGGCCTTCCGCAATGAAGGTTGGCCGGGACACACAGAGGCCACTGCCACTCGGTCTGGGGGAGCCCAGCAGGCAGGAGGGCCAGGGCACAGGGACAAGCATGGCTCTGGTGGCAAAGAGGGGACACCGAAGCAGGCGAGAGGACCGGACACAAGGCAGGCTGCAGGGAGCTGCTGACCTGCAACCCCAACATCTCGGCATCTCAGAGGGGAGCCAAGGGGCTGGTGGGCCCGATTCCCTCCTCCACAAATCCCACTGTGGGCATCACTTTGGGAGCTTGTCTCTGCTCTGCCCACATGAGAGCAACACTGCGCTGCCGGGGCCACGAATAACAGAAAGGAAGATTTATGCTGCTGCTTGAATGAGCTGTTTCCACCAGAATTAAATACACAGTGGCAAGTTCAAGGCATCAAAATAGAAAGGAACTTCAAGGAGCTTTTCCCAAAGGTGCATTTGGAGCCAAACTAAACCACATTTCCAGGTAAGAAACAGCATCCTCAGGCAGCTGAACCATGTAGATCACAACTTGCACTTTCAGGAGGCACAAAACAAGTATAAGGAGTCGTTAGACTTTTCGAAAGAAGGACCCAAAGGTTCATCACTACCTCTGCCTGGTTGCTCAGGGAGCACATGTTCCAAGATTTTGCCACTATATAGGGACCAGGAGAAAACAAAGCACACCTACTTGGGGGTGGGAAAAAAACCCAAAACAACCAGGCAACAAGAGCATCCTGCCTGGTGGTCCTGCTGGAGCTGGTGGGCCACCCGGCTCCCACCCTGCCATGAGCTGAACCATTTCTTTGAAGGGCAACCACTGGGCAGGCAGCATCTGAGCGAAGCGGCTGCGTTCCTCCACGGCAGGAGGCACGTTGGTTTAACGGTGCACTCGACACGGAGACATCACCGGTGATTTAACAGGTGCATCAGCACCTGCTCCCTGGGGACCAGCACCCGCAGGGGAGACCCCAGGCTCAGCGACCCCGAACGTTGGCTCCTGTCTACAAGGTACGACTCTCCTCTCCTCCCTCCCCGTGCACCTAAGCTGGGGAAACCGGGATGGCGCAGAGTGACCAAGGGGACCAGGGACCCTGTGTGGATGCCCACATACCCCCCAGAGAAGGGCTCCCCCAGGCTGACCCTCCCCAGACCCACTCACCTTTTGTGGTCTCACTCTCCCGGACCAGGAAGGTCCCTCGGGGGTTTTCGGGGTTGAGCAGCAGCCGCTCGGACTCCCGGCGAGTGATCTTCCCAAAATACCACCTGAAAGAGCAAGGCACCAGCTCAGCATCCAGCAGTTTCCCACCCCTCCATTGCCTGTCCAAGCAGCAGGCTCAGCCCCGGACCCCCCTGCTGCAGGTTTCAGAGAGCAGAGGCTGCACCTCCAGGCTCAGGCACCCCAGGGTGCATGCTTGGGCATCACCCAAGGAGCAACACTGCACCACGCTCCACAAAACTCCTTCACTCCAAAAGCCTCCCCAAATGAGGGGCTCCAGGGACCCCCTGAAGCCCCCTGAGCTCTTGCTGGGGGGACACCATGCCACAGGCGGGGGATGGGCTGCAGGGACGTAGCTGGCACGTCCTGCTCTGGGACTTACAGCCAGTTTTGCCCCTGCCTGCTCTCCTCATGTGATGGTCACCTCTACGCTCAGCCTGATCCGCACAGGCGGTGCCAGCAGCATCCTCACGCATGGGTGCATGCCTATGAGTAACCACCAGCCCAAAAGCATCAGGTCCAGCACGGCCCCAGCTACGCCACCGCTCATCCCTCCACCGCGCAAGCACGCTGCGCCTCTGCACTCTAGGGGCCTTAAAGAAAGGCTGGAAAGAATTCAAGGGGCTTGCAGATTCAAAGGGGAAAAACAACAAAAAGGAAAACCCTAGAGGCCTTGCAGGCTTTGCCCAGGAGAGGGGCAGGGGGCGGGAGGAGCACCCAGGGTGCGTTTGCTATCGCTCGTCTTTAAACTGTCTAAAAGATGGCAATTACTCTTCAGCCTGGATGGAGTCTGAGGGCGCGACATAGTTACTGGGGATGTAGCCCGTCTGTCCTGTAGTGAGGGAATGAGCCAGCCACCAGTCACCTTCCCTGCAAGAGAACCAAAACACACTCAGTGTGAAGCCAGGCGCCCCCGGCCAGCCCCTCTCCTGCCCACAGGCGCCGGGGCCGGTCAGCCAGCACAGAGCCCCATCGGGAAGGGGTTCAGCCCCTGCAGCCCCCAGCCGGACCCCAGCCAGGGGGGCTCCTCTGCCAGCCCCTGCCTGTGGCTCTGTTTGGGCAAGTTCCTGGTATTGGAGCCACCCATCCACATGTGGGATGCTTTAAACTTAAATCAGGCAGGGCAGGCAGACAGCAAGCCAAAATACCTTTGGAGCCACCTGAATGCGAATGGGGTCTGGCTGGAGGTTGAGGGGCACAGGGGATCCAAGGCATCATGGTAGCGGGGAGCGACAGGCAAGGGGGAAGGAGGGGAAACGGGGACAAGCGACAGAATGATGGCAGTGATTAAAAAAAGCACCAGGAAAACCCAAGAGAGTCTGTTAAACACAGGCTGCAGAAAAGCAACAGGACAGGGCTGAGGTTTGGGCACTGCCCCGCAGTGATGCCCAGCCTGGATGCAGCGGGCTCCGTCCAGCTCGGGTGCCCCGCTTGCAGCCACAGGACAGGTGGGCTGCACGGCTGCAGCCCCCCACCACAAGCTTCCCCCCCCGGGCTGTGCCTGCACAGCTACGAGTGCGGCTTGCACAGAGCCACATGCCCCCACTGTGCTGAGCCATGACCGAGCACGGCTCTACCCTGTGGGAGCCCCTGTGCCACCCCCAAAAACCCAGGGCTGACCCACTGTCCCTCCTGCCCCAGGCATGGCAGCCTCAAGCCCGTCCCCAGGAGCTGTGGGGTGCGGGAGCCTTCTCACGGCTCTGCCCTCCTCCCCGCAGGCTCCTGCTCGGGCCGGGACAGGAAAGGACAATAAATAGAGAAGAACAACAGGATGGCAGGAGGCAGCTTCCCCTTCCCCACAGACAGCAGGGCTTCCTCCCACCGCCTGCATCTTCTCACCCAGCAAAGATGGAGTCACTTAATTTATCCTGACCACGAGGGAGACGAGGCTATGGGAAAACTGCATATTTGTGGGAACAGCACCGCAAGGATGCAAGAACTTGGCAGGATGACCTCCACAAACGCGTTACAGACAAACCTTAATAACCTCAATCACCCCTAGAAGACCCATCAGATCACATCCAGACCCATCCCTGACCTCCGCAGACATGTAAACCTCCATCCTCACTCCAGACCCACCAGCAACTTGTGCCTTTTGCTTGTCCCAGCTAAACCAGCGATACTTCAAAGCTGCCAGTGCCAGCAGGGATGGGGAAAGTGGAGACCCTCAGGGTATCTCCTCCCAGCCACCCAGCCAGGCTCTGCTGCCCACCCAGAGCCCTTCCCCAGCCTCATGGCAGCCCCGGCTGGTCTTTTAACTTCTCCTGGTCCCAGCACATCTCATAGCAGGTAACTTGGGCTCCCCATCCAGAGCTGCTGCCCCAGTCACCTTTACTAGGGTGGCTCCGAAGGGGACAGGAGGCTGGTTGGGCTCCTTTCCCATGGCACCAGAGAAAACATCTGCTTGAGAAATGCCCAGCTTTTGAATTGTGGCTTTATTCCAGCTTGGGCTGCAAGGCTGCAAGCTGGGAATTCGGCAAAAACAAACTATTCCAAAAATGTCTCAGCGGGGAAAAAAATAATAATAATCATCATCATCAAAACAAAGCATTTCAACAATTCCCTGCACAATTTTACCCAAAATACCCCACCACATCCCCACTGGCTGCCAGCTGGCTGGGAGGAAACCTCCTCCCACTGGAAACAGTACCACAAGAGCCTTTCTGCACTGAGGTGGATGGATTTGGCCCATCCGGGAGGCCAAGGGACACCGCAGGCAGCCTGGGCTGTGCTGGGAGGCAGGAGCAGGGAGGTGAGCGACGTGGAGGCTTCTCCTCTCGCCCTGCACAACCCCAGCCCCATTAGAGCAGCCAAAACCCACAGCCGCCCTGCAAAGCCACTGGTGGCTGGTCAGCCCTGTGGCCGTGGGCTCCCACTGTGCCCAGGACCTGCCAGCCCTTCCTGGGCTGACCCTAAGCACCCTCCCCACAGCCCCAGGGCACCGGCTCTGCCCTCCCAGCGAGCCCAGAGGAAGGGGACATGGCACGCCTGCCTTTTGCTGTCCCCAAAGCACGGCAGCCCGAGCTGCTCCCGGACTGTCCGAGCATCTCTGGGCACTCAGTGAGAAGACATTTACCCCCCGAGCACTGCACAAACTGCACAGCTTTCTCCACTGCCTCTCTCCCTGTGGACCTCCCACCCGCACAGCTGCAGCAGACACCAGGAGGGTCGGCAGCTACATCCTGCACCCTCCACCCATGGGCTGCATCGCCCAAAAATGCCCTTTTGCTCCCCAGGATGCTGCAGAGCCCATCATACACAGACCCTTCCCTCTGACCAAGCCTTTAACAAACAGCAGAAGAGGAAAAAAAGTATGGAAACCCTAGAAGTGATATAAGGCATAAAGAAAAAACCCTCACATATGAGCCCAATCTGGATCCCCAACGGGCAGAGCTTACTTTGTAACAGCCCAAACCAGAACCCAAGCTTGGCGCTGGTACGCTGCCAAGGCTGTGAAAGCAAGAAGCACCAAGCCCCACAAATCCAGGCTTTTCCTGCAGTGTTGAAGCCCTGCACATCCCGCACTTCATGGATTAAATGAATCACCATTAATAAACAGCGTTGGAACATGGAGAACAAGGATCAGATTGAAAATGCATTTGTGCAACACTGCCTGACCACTGCAGGAGAAATATCAGCCCCGGGACGTTCCCTCATCTTTCCACTCTTTGACTTTGCAAAGCTGTTTTGGGTGCCCAGGTTGGAAGGCAGCAGTGGAGGGGCCAGTGGGAGCTGCAGACCCCAGGGACCCCACGGCAGCGCTGGGGACAGTGGCTCTGCCAGCCAGGCCTCCAGTGGCGCAGCCGAAGGATGCTGCAGACCATGCGTGTCGTGAGTCAGGACAGACCACACATGGGTTTAATACAGGATCATGTTTGGGAACATCTTCCAGCTTGTCACGCTGCCCGGCTCCACACAGCGAGCCATGGCTGTGCTGCTACAACCAGGATGGAGAGCAAACAAGCAGAAGCCAGACCCCTAAGGAAGAGCTTGAGTCCCCTGAGACACCCACAAACAATAAAAATAAAATTTAAAAATGCAAAAATAAATGCAAAAAAGGCCAGGAGGGAGCAAGAGAGCCAACTGAGAAGAGACTGCAGAGAGGTGCTAGGCATGGACGAGGAAAGCGGGCCAGGTCCAGAGCTCCTGGGTGCAGAGACAGCTCTGAATGGAGCAGTTCCTGGGCACAGAAGGGGCTCCCCGCTCTGCCCCGGTTGCTCAGGGAGGACAAACCCAACCAACTGCAAAGCCATCAGGCAACCCTCTTCTCCCAGCCCCACTCTACCCAACCTTGCCCTAAGGCAGGCAGCAGATGGGCTTTTATCATTTAAGATCATTAACAATAATAATAATAGTAATCTGCAATACACACCTGACGTCCACTTTTCTCCTAAATGACAGCATGGCACGGAGGGAGCAAGGAGGGGGGCTAGGGGGAAAACCCGGGGGAAAAAAGCCCTGCGTTGGATGGCACAGACTGGCCAGCAAGCAGAGGAGGTGGCTTAGTGACAAGACTGCAAGGCAATGGTGATGAGCAATGGGGCTGGGAGGATGTGAGAGGGGGCAAATGATCGCCTCCAGCACTGATGTCCTCGGACGAGTCACTGCATCTGTTGCAGAGCAGCTCCAAGGGTGGCACCACTGGCGACCAGGCAGGGATCACCCAGAGCATCCCTCCTTGAGTACTCATCCCCGGGGAGAGCTGGGCTTGGGGGCTCCACAGGAGGGATGAAGGTGGCAGCTCCCCCACGCGGGCTTGGCTGCAGGGACAAGGACACTCACGTGTTGTTGACAATTTGCAGGCGCTCTCCTTTCTTGAAGGACAAGTCCGTTTCAGTCCGGGACTCGTAGTCATAGAGGGCCACGAAGGTGGTGACTCCACCTATGACAGAGACCCCTCAGGATGGGCACAGCCACCGGCACTGCCGCAACACGGTGCTGGGCGACCCTCGCCGGGGACCCTCCTCTCCCACCGTCCTCCCACCAACCGGTAAGACACAGATCTGCTCCCCCTCCAGCTGAAAGAGTCCCTCAAAACCCTCAAAACCAGGAGACCCCATCATCACAAAAAGAAGCTGAACCTAACCAATAACACCCCCCGCAGGACCCTCTGCCCCGCCAAGCCCCAGCCCGTACCCACCAGCCAGCGCCCCGGCACGCTGCGGCGAGGTGACTGTGTCGGAGGTGTTGAAGCCTCCAAAGAGCTTGGACTCGGCAGCCATGGTCCCAAAGGAGCGGCTGGGGGTCCTATGGGCATCAGGAGCAGCTGCCTTGCTGGGTGTCTGCGAAGCCGGGTAGCCCCCATGGTGGGCGTTGTCGGTGGGCTCCAGGCTGCGCCGGCGCTGGCTGGGGTCTTTGGGTT
This sequence comes from Gorsachius magnificus, assembly GCA_034008185.1. NCBI lineage: Eukaryota > Metazoa > Chordata > Aves > Pelecaniformes > Ardeidae > Gorsachius > Gorsachius magnificus. The sequence goes on from CM067091.1 coordinate 15,771,179, forward strand.
TGCTTTTGCTGCTCCCCATGATCCCGGGCTGGAGGAGACAGACACACATGCAGAGGGCTTCTTTTATTATTATTGTTATTATTATTATTAAGCTGCTTCCCCGGGCTTGCATGACAGATGCCTGCCCACTAGGAAACGAAACAACCTCCGGAGTCTTTTCAAGCATTGGCTGCTGGAAAGTCTGGCCACCCTGCCCTTGCCCTGGGATAGCATCGCCCCTCATTAACGCCGAGCCACCTCCTGCCTCGCCGCAGCAGCCAGTGGAATGCCGGGAGCAGAGCTGCCAGGGCGTGCTTTGGGAGCAGAGGGAAGCATGCTTAGCTGCGGGATTGTGGAGCGAGGATGCCAAGCACAGAGCCTGGACCAGTGCTCGGGAGGGCGACTGCGGATGCCCCGGGGCCAGGCGCCCGCCATGGGGTGTAGCTCAGCACTCCATACAGCCACAGTTCCTCTGGGGTTTCTACCAGGGCATGGACAGGAGAAGACAAGACTGAGAAAAATATTCACAAGTTTAGATTACACTGAGGGCAGAAATTTGGAGAAGCCATAGCTGCATCACTCTCCTTGCTCAGGATGGGGATTTAAACACTGAGGGTGTTCCTGTGAAGTCCAAAATGTGCAGTAAATGGGAGAAAAGTTTAAATCAGGAGCAGTTCCAGGCAGTTAGCAGCTAAAGACCAAGGGATCTCGGCTTTATATATAGTCATGCCTTCCTTTCCACTCAAGATCATGCTCTATAAATACCTTCAAGGTAACGATATAAATGAAGGGAGGGAATTATTCACAGTCTCCAAAGATGGCAGGATATCCAGCAGTGTCATGAAGCTATGGAAGGAATATTTAGGCTAGATTATGCATGGCAAGAGGGAAAAGGGAGGTGGAGACAACTGGGGAGGAGAATACCTCTAATAAAACACAAGAAGGGACGGAGCAGAGGAGGCAGCCGCTGCCTGCGGTGTGCGGACCAGAGGGGGACCTGGATGCAGCTGCCCGCGAGGCTTTGCCGAGGGCTCAGCCTCACCCAGCAGGCCGTTTTTCTTACCCAGCTTTCAACAGAAGCTTGGGATGAACCTCCATGAGCAGGACAAGAGCCATGGGGCAGCTCCAGCAGCCTTCATAGCCCCGGCACTGGTGGGGCAGAACCCCCCCAGCTCCTGTGCCTGGCACAAGCTCTGCTCCTCTTCCAGCTCCCCTCCCCACGGTGAGGGCTTTGCCTGATGGTCAGGGCTTATTTCCCAATAATTGCAACTTCCATCTACCGTTTTCCAGCTCCCAAATTGCACAGTTGACCGGCAGCATCCCCTGTCCCACTTCCACGCAGGTTTGCTTCAGCTGCAACCCTGCTGGTGGGATCAGACCCTGCCAGGATTTGGGAATCGGAATAAATTGATTTTTTGGGCTGGGTACAGCTACAGCAGCTACTCCAGCAGGGAGTGGAGCCATCCTTCCTCCTACATGTGCAGGCGATGAGGAGGGACTGATGCCTCTATCTGCCATGGGACTCGGCCCACGCATATCTGTGCCGGGCTTTGGGGACCTCAGAGCAAAGGAAGGTCAAATATAAGCTTAGCACTTGCAAATTGTCACTGACAGCAATCCGGAGGCAGAGCCCATGGTGAACGGGTCTGTCCCGTAAAAAAATGCACTTTTAAAAGCCTGGTGCAGAAGATGCTAAAGCAGAACTGCAGGGGAAAACAAGACCTGAGAAATGACAAGAAAAAGCCCTCACCGCTAAGGCACGCGAACCTCCCCATCCCCCTGGCCAGCCCTTTGCTCACCTCCGCCCGGGGCTCCCGCACCCGCTGGTGCTCCCGGGATGGCAGCGGCAGCGTGGGGAGGAAAGCAGGGGCACGGCGGGGCTGTGACTGCGCGGCTTGTGACTGCCCACGCGACCGTGAGCAAGGGGTGCAGCTGCTCAGAGTTTCCCCTGGAAGCGGCACTTCCCCAGGCAGGAAAACACCCCGGCCGGGCAGTGGATTTAGCAGCATTTGGGGACACAAGCGTCCCCCAACTGCACCCCATGGGGCTGCCAGACTGGGTCAGAAACTGATTTATCAGCGTGCTGAGAAAAATCGGAGTATAAAATAGTCAATATGCCTAGAGATTAGCCAGGAGCAGAGCACAGAAAGGGGAGAGTGGGTTCCCCCAGGCACTCCCCCAGTGTCCCCAAAGCAGGGGGCCTCCTTGCCTTCACAACCGTTAGCCCGCGGGCACAGGACCTGCATCTTCCCGGCCAGGGACCACAAGATCATCCCTCCCTGTGCAGTGGTTTTGGGGAGGGAGAGCTCTGCAACACACATCATGAGCTCCCAGCTGCGCCTGGGTGCTAATACCACTTGGCAAGGGCTGTGCTGGGACAGTGCTGCTCACCGGGACGTACTGCTCTGACGGGGCCCGATCCAGCCGTCGGGGCTGTGGCTGCAGGAGCCGAAGATGGGAGCAGAGGAGGAAGAGGAGGCACGAGCCTGCGGTCCTCTGGGGAGGGGGCTGCAGAGCAGCGAGCCCTGCTCCAAGCTCTCCTGTTGCAAACACCTTTGCACCTAAACACCTCCACACACCAGTTTGAATTTGGCTAGTGCAAAACGTAGGCTGGCAACCCCAAAATGTGCCCAGAGGCACTGGCAGCCTCGCACCATGCCCACTCCGAGACCCCAGTAACTCGGCCAACGCGACCGTGTGGCTTTAGCCCTGTGGCCACCCCCGGGGAGGAGAGGGGCTCTGAGAAATCCCCTGCAGCCCCCACATCACGGCCTTGGCAGCCAGTGAGGAAAGGGTGCAAATTCCCCACAGAGGACGAAGGGGGTTGTGCAAGAGCCTGGCAGAGGAGTTATTAATGACGGCAGGAATATTCTGTGCAGTCAGGTCCCCAGGGGAGGAGGGGCCACGCACCAGCCCCACCGGTGGGGAGAGGCCCCCCCTGCCTCTGGCAGAGCCAGTGACAAAATTCCCCCCCAGAGCCAAGAGGCAGAGAATGAAAGGGGTGAACCCACCACCCAGCTGCGGCGGCTCCCAGCACACTGCAGCAGCATCACTGGGAGCTGTGGGACAGCATCACAGCAGCCAGATTGTAAAAAATCCCCCCTGACAGCAGCTATGCTGTATTTATGTCTAACGTACGCTGTCGCTGTGTGTAACAGGCCGCAGGCAGGCTCCGAGCCGCCAGCATCCAGCCAGGGCAGCCCTGCCGATGCCCAGCGGGATATTTCCCTGCTCTCATGCTTTTTGCAGCCGACAGTGCTGGGATGGGGGGGGCTCAGCACCACTCCCCATCCTGGCCGGTGCCTTGGCTTTTGGCAGGGCTTCCCCTCTGAAGGCTTGTGCGGTGGCGGCAGGCTGGAGCGTGGCCAGCATTCCGGGTGCTCGCCGCTGACTGATGCGAGGCAGCGTACAGAGGCAGCTCTCCTGCGGTGGGGATTAGCACCCCGGGCACGTCGCAGCCTGCAGGAACTCCCCTGGTTTCCGCTCCGGGGGGGTCAGCGCCAGCGGCAAATCACAAACCACTGTGGTGCCAAGTTGCGAGGCCTCAGCTCTGCCCCCACGGGCCGGCCATGCCGTGGGGAGCACCAAGGGATGGGAAGGATGAAGGGAAGGTTCTGCCTTTTGCTCTTGCACCCAGCACCCTACCCACCCACGGATGCTCAAGGGCCAAGCCTGGCTGTTGTAGAGCACCCAGTACCCCAGATCCGAGCCCCCCCAGGGGGTCGGGAGGGTTTCCCTTTTCCCAGGGGGGTTCATTCAGCAAAGCAGCCTGGTGCCCCCTCCCCAGGGCCGTTGGAGATGCCTTACCAGTGCTTTCCAGCTACAGCCTCACCGCCGGGTGGGGAGGGGCTGTTGGCGAAGTCAGCTCAGCTCTCACCGCAGCCTGTGAGACAGAGGGGATGTCAGCACCCACGGCAGCCACCGCCGTCACCATGCCCCGCTGCCCTCTCCCCCCGCGCCACGGTCCAGGGCCCAGGGCTGCCGCTGCCTTCCTCCTCCTCCTCCTCCTCACCATCCCTCCAGTGCGGGCCAGCAGCTCACACCCGCTCGCTCTGATCTCTCATGTGTGAAGAGGGGACGATTCTCTGCTCCACTTCATCGAACCCACCCGGGGATAGGAGAGGAGGCGGCTGGAGCTGCCCCGAGCGATGCCCCGGGGCAAGAGGGGAGCACAGCACCCCCAGCCTGCTGAGGGATTTTTTCGGGGGTTAAAAGCAAAGCCGGTTCCTCCGGACACGCCAGCATTCCCAGCCCCGCTGCTCTGTCTCCAGGCAGCCAGGACCAGTGGCAGGGAGGCTCAGTCACCAACTGGGGACCTTGTTCCTAGGGATAAGCATCACCTTCTCCATCCCCAACAGCACAGACAAGATGCTACGGCACGAACCACACACAGGTCTGGGAGCAACTCATGCTGCTCAAGCTCTGATTCAGCCAAAAAAGCACATTTTGGCCAAATTTTTCAAAAGGGACAGCTGCCTACTGCAAGTGTGTGTCATGGGGGAGGACACTCATCAGTGGCTCAGAGCAGAGCTTTGGGTTGAAAGCAGAGCAGAGCAGGGCCACGCAGAGCTGGGCAGTCACCTTGACTGGCGCTGCCACCCCCTTCCAGCCCCCCAAATCCTGCCCCCCTCTCATACTGACAAATCCCTCTCCAGCCAGCCCTACTCCCCCGGTGCCAGACAGAGGCTTCAGCTGCCCCCAAGGGTCTCAGGCTTTCCTGGCATGGGGGGGATACAGCCCCGCAGCACCCCCAGCTTCACAGCCCTGAGCAGCATCCCAACAGGTCCTGTCCTGGCTGGAGCCCAGGTCTCACATCTCATCCAGGGGGAACATCCCAGACGGATGGGGATAGGGCGCAGGCAGGTTTTTGCTGCACTGCCATTTAACCCTGCTAGGAACAAGCCTGGAAGGGAGCCCAGCCGCAGCCTCCTGCCTTTATGCCCTCAGCCACCAAGACATAGCAAGGGGAGGGCTTGCACAGAGACGGCAGCGAAGGAGAAAGAGCTGCTGCTCTCCCAGCACCACCGGCTGCCATCGCAGCCTCCCGTGCCCCAGCTGCCCCGACCCACTCAGCCTGTGCATTACCCGGATCACGGCACGCCGTCCCACGGCACACACACCGGGCTTGTTATGTTGCAAACACCACGGCGCTACAGTGGAAACCACCGAGCAAACCTCAGAGGGGGTCGGTGGAACACTGGGCGGCCGCCTGCGTCCCTCCCGCTGGGTGGGCGCCTGGTGCTGCGGCTGTCACGCAGAGGATGTGCCACGCCGCAGGTTTATTTTAATGGTCTCTCCCTCCCCCTGCTAATAAGTTTTGTCACTATTTTTAGTGCATTTGATTAGGATAATAAGCAGCAGCTGATTGACAGCTCTTTAAGACTTTGAATGGTTTGTAATTTGTACTTGACTAATATTTGCTGGCAATAATTGCACAGCGGGATGGAAGGTGGGGGAAGCTGCAGTCTCAACTCCAGGCTGCAGCACATACAAATAAGGCTGCACCGTGTACGCACGTCGTGGCCCCGTCCCTGCCACCCACACATGCTGTGCCACTTCGGCTCCTGGGCACACACAGCAAGGCCATGGCCATGTTTAGACAGAATAGGACCAAAAAAGCCACCAGGGAAACCCAAATACCCCTCAGCCTGGGGTCAGCCATGTGCCGGGGCGGCGAGTGCAAGGTCCTCCGAAGGGGAAGGGACAGGTTTCCTTGCGGCTGCCAGACGGATGGATGCACTTGCACCCCTCATGCTCCCAGGTTTGGGTATTTGGTGGCTGAAAGTGGCTGCTCCAGCAGCGCCACCCCCCTGTGCTGCTGGGTTCTGCATTTGGGGTCTCCCCGGCCCCCAATCCCGCCCCAGGCTACGGCTGGGCTGAGCTGCGGCCGGAGGGGAGGGAGCCAGGGCTGCACCCAGCCGCACACCCTGCCCGGGGCAGCGGCTGCAGCAAGGAGAGAGCTGCAGTGAGGGGGGCCCCCGCCCTCCCCTCTCCAAAAGCAATTAAAAATGAAGCACACTCAGCTGCACAACTCAGCTTGGATCAGATCACAGCACACGAGACAGCAGCGTCCCCGTCCTCCCCCACCGGCACTGGAAATGCTGCCTGACCTGCCCAGCATTCCCGCTCCTCTGACACATGCATCCCCAGGGATTCTCCCCCCAAAAAATTAGCTGGCAAGTTGGGATGCAGGAAAAGGCTGGATCCCTTGCCCTACCTCCCCACGGCAGAGGTGCTCTTGGAAAGACAACAGCGAGGGGAACCGCTGCTCTCCAGCAGGTCCCGCTCCGGCTGTTTGCCGCTGCGCCCAGATTGCTCAAGGATACAATGGCCATGGTCACGCCAGGCTGACAGCGGGGCTGGCGGCGGAGGGGGAAGCGATCTTATCGTCTTTTCAAAGACACTAACAAAAGACACTGATTGGGAGCAGACAAAACACAGCGGCACGGCTTCTGCGAGGCAGAAGCAGAAACCTTGGGAAATGCCGCGACAGGCTGGGGCCCAACACCAGACACTGAGCCTTGGGGAGGGAGACATCTCTGGCAAAACAGGCTCTGTCCTTGGGGCTGCTAAGGGGCCGGGTGGGTGCTGAGCGGCGCCGCCGGCAGACGGGATGGGATGGGTGCTGGGGGTGAGGCAGGTGAGGGGCTGGAGGTACCAGCACCCACCGCTGCCGGAGGGAGCCGAGCCGCATCCCTGGCTCGCAGAGCCCTGGCCAGATGAATAACGGCACCTGCCTCACGCCAGACTGAAAAATGAAGCGTGCAGGACAGCAGGCGAGACAAAGCAGCCTTGCAGCCCAGGCAGCAGGCACTGGGGACAGAAAACAGCAGGGTGAGGCGATCCCAAACCCACCCTGGTCCCCTCCATCCCCCTCTGCACACAACCGACCCCCTCCCAGCAGGACCAGGGTGCAGCGGGGGCCGATTCGCGCAGGACAAGCAGAAGCTGGCTGTGAGGTGTGCCATCAAAACTGGAGATGCCAGGGTGGGGGCAGGCAGGCCGGCAGGAGCCGACGGGCACAGAGGGGCGGCACCCAGGCACAGGGTCACATCTGTGTGGGGGGCGATGAATCGCTGCTTGGTCGGTACTGCCATAACCACTGCAAGGGTTGCACCCAAACAGCCAGCACCCCAGCACCCTGTCCCCGCATCCCCCCCCCCCCCCGCTTCCTCCCTGGATTTTGGTAGGAAATGCAGTCCCAGACATGCACACACAGTGGTTTCCCCCTCGGTCCCAGGGGATGCCACTGAAATTTTGCCTTTTTCCAGGGCTGGGGGCCAATGAACAGCAGCACAGCTCCTGGTGCTTTTGGGAAAGCCTCGCTGCCCCGGCTCATCCCCTCCTGCCACCCGAATAGGGCAGGTCAGCGCATCCCCAGAGGAAAAAAGCAATTCCTGGCCCCTGTCCTGTGCCATCGGGCTCTGCTCAGTACAAGAGAGGGAACGCAGAAGCACGTCTCAGCCAGGCTGGGACCGGACCAGCCCTGCTGCACTGAGTCCCAAGGGCCAGTGGAAAAGGGGAAGCTGCTCCCCTGGCCCCGTAAACCAGGGTTTGATGCTGCAGATCCTCCCCCTGTCTGGTTGATGCCGCAAAGGCGTGCCTGGGTCATGTCTGGAGCCCTTCTCCTCCACAAGGACACTCGTTTCTCACCTGCACTGATTCCTAAAACAAAAGGAGAGATGCAAAGATGCTCACTTCATCTCTCGGCTCCAATCTGGGGACCAGGGGAGCCACTCCCATGGGTAGGTGCCCCCAATGCCCACCAGGGACCCCTGCTTCACCCAGCGACTGCATGTGGAAGGCACCTGAGTTAAGGCACCCCAGCCCTCCCCTGGCTCCCCCCAGCTGATGGAAAGCCCTCCCAGACGAAAGGAATCACTTGGGGAGGAAAGGGGAGGGCAGGACGGCTGCTGCGCAGGGGCCTGGCTACACGCTCCCCACATACGTGAGTCCCAGCCCCTCCCATCAAACCCTGTCAACCCCCCGTTAAATTTAAAACCATCTTAATTAAAGCTCCATAGCCCAAGCTAGCAGGGGCCAGTGGGTCACGAAAGGGGAAAGGATAATTAAATCAACCATCCAAATTCACCCTCCCAAGCATGGGGGAGAGTCGTGGTCAGGCAATGCAAAATGCCTCTGAAAAGACCTGTCAAAACAGGGAGTTTAAGACCAAAACAACCCCCTGAGAAGCAGGAAAGCAGGTTCTGGATGTTTATCTGGTCAAGACACTGGGAAGCACCAAGCACACGTGCAGGGAGCCATGCAGGGAGCTCGAGCTCTCCCCAGCATTGGGGGGGCCAGCCCCTCGACAGGCAGTTTTTGGCTTGCCGGGGTGATGGGCAGTGGCTCTGCCAATGCCAGTGGCTGCACACAGCTCAGTGCCCTCCTAACCCCCGCAGCACCCCCGAGCTGGGAGAGGGCAGGGGAAGCCCAACAGCGGCCCCCCCCATAAGCACTGCCTTGCATAAGGCTGGCACTAAAAAGTTGTAGACCTTATCTCCCCGCAATAATGCAAGTGGCTGCCAGGAGCAAGCGGGACGTGTGGCAAGTTGTGCTTGCTGGTGCCAAGCCACTAAGCACTCGGTTTTAAGCCTTCTTCTCCCCCAAGGGATGGAGGAAGGGAAGGTGGCCATCGCCATGCTGCATCACATCCCCATCACCACACTGCAGCAGACCTGGGTACCAACAGGGCCATGTCTTCAGGTCCCCCAGCGTGCGGATGCAGGCAGCCCAGGCTGACCCACCATGCTGCTCGCCCACAGCCCCATGCACCAGGTCCCTGGGAGCTGGCAGAGCTTTGCACAGAGAGCTGCAGGCGTCTTTCCTGACCAGCACACCACCGAGCGACGCTTGTGGCAGCTCCTGGCACACTGCTCCCTGGGATCACACGCAGGGCCGTGCTGCGCGGTGGGTGCTGGGAGCTGCAGTCCCTGGCCTTTGCCGAGCACGTGCAGGCGGCAGGGCCCCATCAGCCCTTCCCACCCCAGTGCAGCAACAAAGCCACCCCAAAAATCAGGGCTCCCGCAGCTCCGCCAGCCCCGTGCCCTGATCCAAAGGAGACCCCCGGGTTCAGGGCACTGCTAGGAGGTGTTTGGGGTCAGGGAGGAAATGCGAGTTGGTGGAAGGCTCCTGGAGCCCCCCCTGTCCCCCATTATCAGTGCATGAGTACTTTGGGAGAGCTTTGGGACAGGCAGGGAACAAGCACACGGATCCTGCAAATCCAGCTCAAGTCTGCTGCTTGCACGCAGAGGAAAGGGGAGCCAGGAGAGGTGAGCACCTCGCTTCCCAGCCAGCATGCATCCCCCCTCCCTTTCCACACTGCAAGGGCATCATGGCAATTAGAGATGGAAAAATAAGCTTTTTCACCACAAGGGTGGTCTAGCACAGGAACAGGGGTTGGAGAGGTGTCAGGATCTCCAGCAGGAGATGCTCAAAGCTGGCTGGACGCTGTGCAGCCTGACCTCACTGTCGCTGCTCCGGATCGGAGCAGGGATGCCTACCAGTGCCTCCCAGCCCAACTCAACCTGCGCTTCCAGCATCCCCACTGGGACACCAACCAAAGCCAGGAATTGCCCAACCAGTTCCAGCAAACACTTTCCAAAGGCACACAGAACCTTTGACCTCCATTAACCCAAAGCCGGCTTCTCCCAGACAGGTGATGAGGGCAATGCTCTCCTCCTGCCAAGTCCAGGAGAAGGAAAGGAAATACTTCCAAGGGCGGGAGTGCCCGCGGGGCCAGGAAGCACCGATGCCAAGCCAGGCTGGCACTAGGAGCCAAAGCTCCTGGCCACCAGGACTGCCTGGAGCCACGGGGCGATGCTTCCCCAAAACAGGCCTCTAGCTCAGCATGGGGATACAGTGCCCCCTAAAATGTACATTTTTAAAATTAGCCCCTGGGCATGCTGGCACCAATGGGCTCCCGGCGCCCACCACCTAATTCTCCAGTTTCCCATGGCCCCATGACATCAACACTGTTCCCATCCTCCTCCAGATGAAGCACTGGGATGAGGGACCGGCCCCACTGGAGGGGGTGATGGAGACGCGGTGACACAAGCTGGCTCCCCTGAAGGAGGGAGGATTTCTGTTCCCCATTTCTGCAGCGGCCAGCCATGGGCTCCAGGAAACAGTGTTTGCTTCTGCTTTCTGGAAGGGGAGATCTGCCCTGGGTGCTCCCCAGGATGGCTGTGGCACAGCACCCAGCCCGCCCCATGCCCAGCTCCTGGGGACGGCAGCAAGAGGCTGACGTGACTCACCGGTGGCTCAGATCCGGCCAAAACGGTGCTGCCACCTGCGCGTGCCCCCGCTCGAGGGCTGCCGCACCCAACAGCACCGCAGCAATTTCACCCTTGCAGCGCAGGCAGGCGGCAAATCTCCAGGGCAGGGGGAGGAAGGGGACAAGGAAGACGCAGGAGGCAGAAAAACTCCGGATCTGAGCAAGTTACAACCACCCCTGGCCACGCTGGCGTCACTGCTAAAACATCTCCACTTTCAGAGAAACCAGCCCATCCAGTCCAGCGAGGAGAGGAGCTCCCCGGGGCTCCAGCAGCCCTCCAGGGCTGGAGCTGCAGCTCCACTGGCCCTGCGAAGGGGTCCTGCAGGACCCCCACGGCAGGAAACCTCCTGACATGGAACAGGAACTGAAACACTTGCTGGTAAAAGTGGAAAAATGCAGGGACTGTATTTGCACCCTCAACACAAACCCCGTGGGGTCGGGCATTGCCTCACTCCCGGCTGGGAGCTGTGGGAACTTGGCAGGACATGTGCCAGGGTTCACTGAAACGGGAAGGTATGAAGGAGAAACCAAGCCGAGGCCAAGAGTCTTCCATCATTGATTTCCAACACTTCCCACTTTGCAGACCTCTGAACAGCTTCAGACAAATAAGCAGGATCCCACACAGCAAATTTGTGCTGTTTATCAGCTTATTTTCCCAGGTTACTGTGGGATTCTGGGGCATCTGCCTGACATGAGCCACGTGGTCCAGGGAACCGTGGGGCCACCAGCCCCAACACACACATGGTACAGGGGCAGTGGGTGGTTGCAGGTCAAGGCTGGGTGATCAGGACCAGCCTCCAGCAATGCATGCTCCGCTCCCGCTTTCACCTCCACGGGCGTGGATGGGACCGGGAGCAGCTCCCGCAGCAGTGGGCACAGCCTGGGACCGTGCTCTGGTCTTGGCACCATCAGACCCCATGCCGAGGAACGCCCAGGGGGCCTGGACTTTGCTAGTGGCAGAGCCGCCAGGAGAGATGCTGGTCCCTACAGCCACTCCCATCTGCATCACCAAAACAAAGCAACTCGCTCTGGATGCGTCAGAGGAAGCAACTGGGGAGAGTCTTGAGGGGCAAACGGAGATCAGCCAGCCCCAGACAGCATTTCCATACCCAAAAAGCTGCGTCAGATTCCCCAGCCGCTCCCGGGGTGAGCGGGATGCTCAGCAGCTCCGCCAGAGCCGCCAGGAGAGGAGCCAGCCAGGAGTGCAGCCCCAGACAGTGCTCACTATAAACAGCCTGAGCAGATGAAAAACAAAGAAAAACGCTGAGCTGGTGTCTTTTATCCCTGCCACTCCTGGGGGGGAGAGCCAGGTTCCGCACACCTCCCGGCCCTGCACCGCTTGCTGCAGCAGTGGTGGGGAACGGAGATGGGCTATGGGCAAGGTGGATGGGACCAGCCCTGAGCTGCCAACATCAGCCAGTGACATGGGACGAGCTGGCATGTGGACCTTGCACCCTCCCATGGCATCGCTCCAGCCCTCGCTCATGATGCTCTGAAATAACCACCCCCAAGTCGGAGCTGCCCCCCTCCTGGCACTCGGGCAGAGCCTGTGGGGCCAGGATGAAGGGACAAAGGGACAAAGGGCATCTCTGCCTTCCATCACCTGCAGCTCATGGCGGCTTCAGCACAGCCCACCCAGACCACAGCACAAGAGCTATCCCCATCCCCAAAGCACCAAAGAGGGCTCAGATTAGTGTTCGTACACACAGTCCCCCAGCTGCCCCCCCAGCCACGCACACCAGACCCAGCACCCTGAGCCTTCCACCTCCCATGCTCCCAAACTCAGCTGTCCATGATATTGGAGCAGGAAGCTCATCCCGGTCGCAGGGACTTTTGCAGCTACATATGCACCCTTCCTCATCACACGACACCCTCCCTGCCCAGCGCAGCAGGGTGCTCACCAGCAGCTCCCCCTCAGCCACGCCAAGGCTTCCCAATCCCTTCCCTGGCAGCGCGGGGCCCTTCCAACACTTGCCTGATGGGCAGGGGAAGGAAAGGGCCTGGCCAAGCAGGGACCGACTCCAACAGCCTTTTTGTGTTGGGTTTTTTTTTTTGCAGAAGTCACCAAGCACGTGCTCCCGCCCAAGGAGCATCCTGAGCCCAGGATGGCATTGTCCGACCCTGCTGCCACTGGCACCAGCCGCAGCACGGCGGCACTGCAAAACCACCAAGCTGCAAGGGCTGATTTCAGCTGGGGAAGTTGGTGCCCAGCCGGGCCACGGTCCGGGTAGGAAGCCCTTGAAAACACCGTCTGAGAGGCTGCAGCCGAGCAGGTGAGGAAGGCAGTGGCACTTCACAGAGATCAAATTGTATGTGCCCTGCCTAAGGAAGAGCTTTGCCCATGGTGCGTGCATGGTGTAGGGCCGTGGTGCATAGGTGGTGCAGCTGGGGCTGGTGAAGGAGGGTCGGGAGAGGGGGAAACAGAGGCACCCACTTGGTGTAAAGCCTCACCAACCTTCAGCAGCAGCTTCCCAGGGGTTCCCGGGGGAAACCGAGGCACACAATGCTCCTTACCAGGTGGGGAAGCAAGGTGGAACAGTGAAACCCAGACATGGTGCTGCACCCCCAGCCCCAAATTGCTGCTAAAGGGTGTCCCAAGGAGAGACATTTTTACAATTGATTTAGCACCAACCCGAACCTGTCACACTGCTCCCAAACCGGGGCATGGCAGGAGAAGGGGGATGCTGCATGGGAAAGGGGCTTGTGACCCAGGACAGGCTGCACTTGTTAACCTCACCCATGGAGGGGGCAACGCAGACCCTCATTACCCAGGTTTTTGGTGGCTAAGATCTCCAAACACAGTCGGGAAGGATGGGAGCAGCCACGCCGGGTGGAAGCTATTTCTGCAGCACGCAGTCAGGTTTCCCTCCAGCCAGCCAGCCCTAACACAGCACGCTCACGGCCAGCCAAAACCTCAGGGTCACAGGAGCGAGACCACAACAGGTCAAGCGTGGAACGGGGATGGGAAACTCAGGGCTGGCCTCTGAGACCTGCAGTGCAGGGAAGGAAGCGCAGCACAGCCCGAGTCACCAATGTCCCCGTGTCACGCGTGGGCAGAAGTGCTGGCCCAGCAAAGCCCCCCGGTGTACTCCTGGCGTGGGGCCCGAGTGAGCCAGGCTGCACACCTTGCCCAAACCTCCACCGGTTCCCCACCTGCAAGGCGAGGGCAGGCTCACTATGCACATGCCCCATTTCTTATATTTTTGCCTTAAATGATCGGGTGGTTCTGTTCCCCAAACTCCTCCAGATGAGCCCACCAATCCCGCACGCATCTGCTGCATCTCCACCGAGACCACCTGGAGCCAAGGGGCTTGGGCATATTTCTTTAAGGTCTGAATTAAAAACAACTGCCCCCCCCACCCTCGCCCAGCGGCCGATGCCCTGCAGCAGCCCCAGCAGCCCCCAACCTTCCCAAACGCCTCCCCGCTCCACAGCGAGGGCAGCCAGGAGATCGTAGCCTGAAGGGAAGTCAGTGCAAGACGCAGATTTGCAGGTCCTGGTTCCTGGCCCAGGTTCAAACCACATTTGTTCCTGAAATCTGTTTCAGGGCTTTATTTTCAAAGCACGCGTGTGCAGAGGCATGTGCAAAGCAGCACCGGTTCCTGCTGCAGCCAGCACCGAGGTCTCCTGTGCCAACACAGGGCCAGGTTGGGGGCCTGGGTGCACCCGGGCACCAACTGCAGCCCACACTGATGTAGCCATGCTCAGCCAATTCTTTTTTTTTTTTCTTTTTCCCCTCCTAAGCACACAATATACTGGACTCTCTCACAGCTTGCTGCCCATTTAAAGATGAAGGACCAAAGGCATTACTATTTTCCTGACCCCCACTTTAAAATAGCCCTGTGACACACTGCACATTTTTTGCTGATGGGCGGAAACTTCAGCAAGACGCGAGCCCCGGGGGAAGTTAGTCCGCACCACCCGCAGCTACAGGCAGTCGAGAAGAGGAGTTTGGACTGGAATCAGGGACAATCCGCGCTCCTGTCCCAGGAACAGCCATGCAAGGATGGTTATTTCCATCCAGAGGTCCAAGCTGCTCTCCGGGCATCAGATGAAAGGGATCTCTCCCGCAGGGAGCAGCGCGGGGACGTGTCACTGTCTGCCAAGGCCACTTCCCGCGGCCGACGGGATCGTGCTGGCTGCCTCTCCGGGCAGGCTCTGGGGCGAGATGCGGAGTGCTGTGGAAGGGAGCTCAGATGGGAAATTGTTCCGAGAGATAAAGGAACAAGTTGGAAACCGAGCTGCAAAATAGACAGTACAGGAAACAATAGTGCTTCAGATAGGCTTTCGAATTTCCCCCAGCGATGCCAAGAGCAGAGCGCTTTGTCCCAGTGCCGGGAGGAGGCACAGACTGCTTGCTCCTACCTTTTCTCTTTCAAGATGTTTGCTGGTCGTTAAAATGAGACTTTACGAGCCAAGTCCTTCAGGTCTCACTAATAAGAGGTTTACCTCTGTGATGATCCTGGCACCAGCAGCAGGGAGAGGCGGATGGGGTTTTGGAGGCACGGGAGCCCCACAGTCCATCCCCCTCCTCGCCTCAGTGAGCCCGGCAAAATGCCGCTGCTTCCTGGGAGCTGCACGTGCTGCTAAAGGCCATCCCCACCTCCGACCGCTGATATCCCCTCCATGCCACCAAGGCAGCAAAGGAGCCTCTTGCCTCAGCAGCAGAGCCTCCGTCCAGGTCAGTCATCTCAAACTGCAGCTCCTTCCCTCGCCCCGTCCCCGGCTGGGTGCTGGGACGGCCCTTTCTGCCTCCCCATGGTACCTCCATGATTTTCCATCACTCTGGCACAAAGTCATTAAAGGGCAGAGCTATCGCTAGGGCATCTCCATCACACAGGGAGCACTGCAAGGCCATGAACGATCGAGACAGGGAACATTGGACTTCCCTTAGCTGCTGCTGCACCAGCCCATAAATAACCCCGTCTCCAAAAAATCATCGGGCTGCATTTTGGCAGTCACCGAGGAGAGGTGTTTGGAAGAGCCTCTGCCCTGCTGCTCCCGGGTCAAAGCTTGGAATTGGGAACCGACCCTCAATCTTTCAAGCAAAGGTGCCCTTCTCTGACAAATGAGCCCTAACTGGCTAATGATTACAGAGAGGCGGCTCCCGGGGGAGCCAGCACACAAGCCTCATCTCAGAGACACTGAATGGCCAAGGTTTTGCTCTGGGCCTGATCCTGAGCCAGCACGAAGTGGCGCAGAACAGCTGGCTTAGCACCAGGCAGCCCAGGACCAGCCCCTCTGGCCGCAGGAATGTCGGGAGCAGCCCCGCAGTGGAAATAACAAAAAGGCTATTGCTTTAAAGTGCAAGATTGCTGATGTCCCCCTGCACATCCCCATCCTCATGCCTCCCCGGAGAGCCCTGCCAGCCCCCTGCCCTTCTTTGACGAACACGTGCTGCACGGGGGTCCCAGGCACGTGTTGAGCTGCCGGGTGCCAAGAGGGTTCTCTGAGCCTGGTGAGGATGAACGGCTCCCCACCATTAACGGCTGGACCTCGAGAGAGGTTTGTCACGACTCGGTTCTCCTACCCACCCACTGGTCACTGCTGGCAGCAGGCATCTCCTTGGCCGAAAGGAGAATGACAAAGCCCTCCAGCTCCCTCCTGCCATACAGCTCCTCCTCTGGGCAGCACCAGCCAGGCAGGAGGAAGAAAAATCCAAGTCTTTCATTGCCACTTTCCCGCAGCTCAGTTTGCATACAGCACTGCTGGGTATGTGCTGTCCTGTCCTGTCCCTGTCCCAGCTGTGCAGGCAGCGCCAGCCCCAGGCAGGAGGTTGCTCCAGGAACACCCCAGGCCCTGCACCCCACACTGCCCCCAGCTCCTAATGCCATGGGGCAGTGGGACCTGTCTTGGGGGATCCCCTGGCAGCCACATCATGTCCCTTCCTTTGCATCGCTACTGAGGAGCCAGGAGGATGGGCGAGCCAGTGGCACACACAGGGTAGCACAGCCCACTCTCTGCCACCTACAACCTTTACTGCTGCTCGAATGGCACTGGGACCAGGACTGGGACTGGGATCAGGACCGGGACCAGGATCGGGGTCACTTTCTGGTCCCAAGTGCAGGGGGCTGAGCCCTGGCACACCACAGCAGTTGTCAGGGCGAGGAACGGCCAGGGGAGGAGTGCACTGTGCAGGGCCAGTAAAACACGGGGAGATGCGGCAGATCCCCGCTAATTTCCAGTGGGTCTCACAGGAGGCTGTGGCAGCACCCAGAGATGATGCTCAGCACCAGACAGGACCACGCCAGGGTCAGCACCACGAGACACCACCCCCACTCCAGCCCCTGTCCCCAGCACACGAAGCCCTGTGCAGTGAGCCCCATTCCTGCAGGCTGCCCCCCCCCCTTGCCCGTCCCAAATGGCCCCGGCCCCCCCCCCGGGCAGCGAGCAGGGATGGAAGCCCATCCCGACCCCAGTGTGGCTCAGCAAAACCCACGATGCTCCTCCGTGGCTGTGACAGGGACCGTGTGGACACGCCAGTGCCACTGGTCACAGCCACACACGGGGGCTGGATTGCCCAGGCTGCAGTGGGGGAACTTCCCGCTGGATAAAGCCTTTAATTGGGCAACCTGGGGATCTGCAGCCCCCCAGCAGGCTGGAGCCAGCCAGCCCCAGTGGGGTGCAAAGCGAGGAGCCCGACCGGACACAGCTCTCCAGGCCCACCAGGGCTGGACATGAGCCCCAGAATTATCGGTGAGCAAACACGACGAGGGGAGCAGATCAGGAGACATCAAAGCAGGGGGGTGATGAATATTTCATGTCCTGGCCTACATACAGCCCGGCTCTCCCCGCCCTGCACTCCCGGGGGTCCCCCGCAGCCCCTGATCACAACAGACCACGCGCATCCGCCGCTGGACCCACAGCCGCCCCACCGAAACCCACAGTCAGACTGCGAGCAACCCTGTCGGGACCCGTGGCCAGCTCACCGGACCGCGGGCACCCCCCGCTGCCGGACCCACAGCTGCCCCACCGGAGCCTGGACATCCTCGGCTGGACCCATAGCCCCCCTGCCAAACCGCCAGCATCCCCGGCCGGACCCACAACCAGCTCACCCGACTGCGGGCATCCCCCCGCCGCCCCGCCGGACCCCACGGGCGTACTGCGGGCAGCCCCCGCCGGCCCCCCAGCCGGGCAGCCCCCCAGCCGGGCAGCCCCCCAGCCGGGCAGCCCCCGCCGGCCCCACAGCCGCCTCCCGCCGCCGCCCGCTCACCTCCCGCCTGTGGGCGCAGGGGCCCAGCCCCGCCGCCCGCCTCCAGCGCTCGGCCCCGGCTTTGTCTCCGCGCCGGGGGCGCGGCCGCCGCCCCCCGCCGCCGCCGCGCTGGGTGCCTGCACCGGGCCGAGCCGCGCCGCGCCGGGCGCTCAGGGCTGCGCCGGCGGCAGCGGCAGCGGCACCAGCAGCATCGCGCAGCCCCGCGGATCCGGCGCGCCGCTGCCTCGCCCGCCCCCGCTCACCCCTCGCCGGGGCGGGAGGGGGCAACCCACGGGGAGGGGGGAAAAAAAAAAAAAAAAAAGAGGAATATGGCAGCAAACCGGAAACGGCGGATGGGGGAAAAAAGCAGCAGCCCCTCCCCTCCGTGGGCTGTTGTGGGGGTTTTTTTTAAGGGAGAAGGTTCCGGGCAGCCGGGCTCCGCGGGGCGCGCAGCGGACGAGGGGCCGCCCCCTGCGCGGGCGCTGCCGGGGGAACCGCCCGGGGCCACGCGTGGGAGCGGCGGCCTGGCCCGCGGGTGAGGGGCTGTGAGGCTCCGGGCTCCCCGCGGCGTGGGGCTCTCCCCGCCGAGCCCCGCGCTCCCGACCCCGCCGGGCTGCGTCGCTGCGCTCAGCGGGAAGCCGGAGCTGGTAACGGGAGGGAGAAGTGGGTTTTCAGGAGGTTAAACCCCGGCTGGTCTGGGGTTTGCTTTATTAAACGGTTCTAACACACGGTGAGTAGCAGGGAGAGACGCCGTTCTGTCAGACCCTGCACTTGAATCTGTGCATCCTCATCCCTGGGAGGGACCCCTCGCCATCCCGGGGGGCTGCAGTCCACGTTCCCCCCCGAACTGAAGTTGGAAGGAGGCAAAACTGAAGTGTGGAGGAAAAGAAAGCAGGGAAAGATAAACCACATCCTGGGTCTCCCTGGAGAGCCCCGGGTAGCTGTGAGCCCCTTTGGTGGCCATGCTGGTGGGCAGCAGTGGCTATGCACACTGGGGCATCCGCCCCGTCTTTGCTGTGTCCTTGCTCACCTGTGCTGTGACAAACACCTGGGGGGACTAACGCACCCCCAGGTCACCCCTGCAGTCCATGCCAGCCCCCAAAGCAAGGCAGACGGGAGCTGTGTGTGTTCCTGGGGTTCCCAGTCCCCAGCTGGCAGCATCACCCCACATCCCACTTGAGCAGGGGGGCACCTGGGGACAGTTCCAGCCATCCCTCCCCTCGCTTCTCAGCACCTTCTCCTTCCAGCGCTGAGAGGATGTGGCAGGCACCCAGCTTTCTGCCGGCACAGAGCAGTGCTGGGGCACCCACAGGCTCAGGGCTTGGCCGAGCACCCCAATGCCTGCATCGAGCCCGTTGGGGCTGCCTGACCAGCTCAGCGGCCCTGGCAGCCCTCCCACCTCCCCCATGAGCGATCCTCTGAAGTGTTCCCTGTCACTTTATCCTCCAGGAAGAAATGGGGTGAAGCAGTCCGCTCCTTAAACTCCCGTTCAGCTGGTTTATGAGGCACACTCAGCCACCATCCAGCTCCAGTGACCCGTGGGCTGTATTTCCACAGCCAGCACAGCCTTCCTCATCCCCTGCCCACCCCTCCAACCAAGCCCTGCAGCCACTCAGCAGGGATTTCTGAAAACCCCATTAGTCTGAGCAAGACCTGACACTTCAGAAACAATTGGGAAGTTAACAAGTTTCAGAGAACTATCTCGCGGAGTTTTTCTTTCTGTTTCCCACCACCTCCCCCCTCCCCTCCTCCCCTTGCCTTGTTCTTTTGAGTTATTAAAAAAATATTTCCCATGACACTGGCGAAGGCCAGCGAATCCATGAGTCACCAGGAACAAGGAGTCACGCACACACGGCTCCATCACCCCCAGCCAGCACATCGCCAGGGGCCCTTCCCTGGGAGGAGCTGCCCGCTGATAAGGTCTGGACAGCCAGGCAGGGCCCCAACGCTTTCCCTCCTGCCTCTCCGCTCCCTCCCAGGGCTGGGAGAGGGCAGCCGGGCTCCCCACACCCCCGTGGGGCGGCTGGTGACAGAGGGCAGCTGGCTTGGGGGTCGCAGCCCTGCTTGCTCCTTGCTGCAGCATCAAACCGCAGCCCGGTTTGTGTGGAGGCTTTTTGGGGGTGTTAATTCATAGCTGCCTCCTCCACTACCTGGCTGGCGCAGGGATGTGTAGGGAGGGATTCCTCGACCTAACGTCCAATATGGGATTAGGGAATGTGGCGTGGGGCAGCCCCGGGGTGCTGCTCTGCTCGCTCATATGTCAGTCCTTAGGCCATACCGTGGGGCAAAGAGGGGGGCACATCGATGGCCGGGGTCCCCCCTGCCTTCTCCCTGCTGTGCTCAGGGAAATAGCGACGTTCCCCTCTCCCTCCTGATCCTAGGAGCACCCACCCCGCAGTCCCGCAGCAGGCATGAGGTGCTGCTGCTGGAGGGGAGAGCACCCCAGGGGAGCGGGGACCCGGCCCCAGACCCGGGTGAGCTGGTTAGGATGACTCAGCCTCTGCTGGATCCAGACCCAAATCTAAGATGCAATTATGACTTATAAATATTTGAATTTTGTTTTCCTCTTTTGCAATCAACGCCTTTTCTACAGGCTGTCCTGCAATCGTAGTTTTCATCGGGCGGTGCTGGCCTGCTGCTGGAGGCAAACAGCAAAGGCACTGGGCCTTTTCACACACCGGACCAAGTCCAGGACAGAATCTCTTCTTCAAAGAGGCTGCCAATGTGCAAATTTAAAATGGCAAATAGATACTCTCTAAACCCAGCCTCTTATCTTTTGGGCTGCGATTCAGGAATGTGCCCTCGCAGGACTCTGACATTAAACATGCAGTGCTGGCGATAATGCGATTTAAGACCATTTAAGTTTAAGCAACCCGGCACACCTCAAGGCGTCCCAGGCTCAGCCATGAGGTCCTGCGCATGATGGACACCCCAGCCACCCACCGTCCTTTCCCGCCTGCCCCACTCCAAGTATTTACCTTTAAACAGTCTAAGCCACAATTATTTTTCTTATCCAACTAGGGATTTCAGTTTCTTCCCTGAAACGTATTTCTTGAGGTGATCCTTTCTCTTCACTTTTAAATAGCACTGATAAAACCCACCCCGGGGGGAGGAAGAGGGTTACAGAAACTGAAAAACAGGTACTTTCAAATTAAAAAAAAAGCAGCACTGAATATTTCTGGTGGGTCAGTTATGACAGCACGGCTTGAAATTATATTCTAACACAACATCAAGATGTGCTCAGGTCTTCCTGTGCTTTTTTGCTGACCTTTACACAAGTTTGATCAGGAAAAAGAAGACTGAGAGCTCCTATGGGCAAAGCGCTGTCGCACCTGTGAGTAAGCACATGGCTCCTTCCCCCCCCAGGTGAGCAGAACAAGCTGCTCCACGCGGCTCCTGAAATCTTCCTGTGGGTAAGAGGGTGCTTTTTGGGTCCAGGAATCAGTCTGAGTCCTGACCTCTCCAGCATAGCTGTAGATTTACAATAAAACATCTATTCATCTCCAGCCAGATTTATTTTTAAGCGTGCTCTTGGCAAGCGTGAATAAGTTTTGCCTGATGGATTCGGTTCCTGAGGCTAGCTGCATTTTGGTCACTGCAAATTCCAAATATATTTGCACAAATTATTACTATTAATAATGTAATGGTTGTGTTTGAGATGCTGGACAAGATGCAGCTCTCACCCTGAGATCTTGTGATCGTTGGTCTTTACAGCCCTGCAAACGGTGAGCGTGGGCTGGCAAATGATCGGCACCACCAGCCCCGTTAGGGCAGCCGCAGTTACGAGCTCAGGAGCTGATTTACTAGGAGGGATTGACCAGAATAACTCCTACAGTATGAGCCATTTGGCAATATTTCATGCTGGAAATGCTAATTCTGGCCATTCTCTCCCACACCGAGCATCAGGGCTGCAGGAGCCAAGCGGCAAAACACCTGCGTCCCGCAGGTTGTAGGATAAAAAGGGGCGGCTGAGAATAAGTCACCAGGAGGCTGAGGATGGCTCAGGACCCCTCGTGCCCCTCGGCGCAGTGACAATCTGCCGTGTAAAAGGAGCCCTTAACCCCGCACTGAGGTGGCCCCAGCCAGGAAGTGTCACTGCAAAATTCCCGGGGGGAAAAGGACCGCGGGGGGAAACCACTGAGTCGGTGACCTGCAAATGTTTGATAAGGAGGCACCCAGTTCAATGCTGTGGGGGGAAATGAGCTGCGTGTTCAATACAGGCATGACATTTCCTGTCAGGTTTCTGACTGGTAAAACAGGACATTTCGATACAATCTGAATTAGGTATCTTGGAACAGCTCATTCAGGCAAAAATCCAACACTTTCCGCATCTTGCCTCAGCTCAGCAGAAAAGCCGCACACAACTTGTTAGCATTTCCCAGCGGTGGAAATTCTGCTTTTAGGCCAGACTTAGTATCAATAGAAAAGAGCGGTTCAGAGAAGCCCATGGAAACTCGTCCAGATGTGCTTTATAGCCCTCGTTCTGGCTTGCTTTGCCAACAGAGCAGCAGAGGGATGGCTGGCTAGTGCAGAGCTCTGGTAGCCACATCCAGGCGACCGTGCCCTGGGGGCTGCAGCATTCCCTGGCAGCTTCCCTGCCAGCGCCCGGCTACTCACCCGCCCGCAAGTGGCCGCAGCCTGCACCAAGCGGAGCCAGAGCAGACACAAGGGTGTTTCCCCTTAATCATCCAGCCTTGGTCCTTGGAGCGAGGGATGGGCTAAGGAGGCCAAAGTCTGAATCTAAAAAATTTAAACTGTACGACGTTTGGATCCATGCTCAGCTGAGCTAAACAAGGGGGGAGGTAGGGAGCAGAAATGGTTGCAGCTTCTCCCCTTCTCTCAAAACTGCTGCCCCTGTGATTCCCTTCACCACAGAGGCCCGACGCTTGGGGATGTCTGCTTTGGCCACCCAAGGGAGCCGCTGCAGCATCACAAGTAGCCACTGCGCAGGGACCACAGCCACGAGGACCCTCTCTCCTGCAGACCCCAGCACCACGGTCCAGCCATGCAGATACAGCGTGGGCCCACCCGGCACACGCCGATGTGCAGGGGCTGCCCTTGGGGAGCAGGAGGGACGTGATCCCACATGCCCCACACCGGCAGCATGGCTCCAGCACAGCTCCTGCCCGTGCTGGCGGAGCCGGGGCACAAAGAGCAGCAGGAAGTGTCTGGAGCCGGTTCCCTGAGCGGAGGGAACGGCTTTGCCCTGCGAGAGCTTGCCAGTGCCTGTCGTACTCTGGACTTTGGCTTTTGGCAAGGTGAATTTGCGGGCTCGGGATGGCTTTTGCAGAAGCAGCAGCCAAAGGGGAGGCAGCAGGAACTCGCCTTGGAGCCAGGGACATCTAGGCTGTAGCGTCAGCTTGGGCAAAATATGAGACGTCTCAGGCCAGTGCTGATGCCTTCCATGGCGCCAGACCGTGAACTGGGACTGGCTGAACTTGACGCTTACAGGGCTGGCACCCCAGAGGCTCGGACAGCCTTCTGGCAAGAAACAAGGGGACAGCCCGGAGTGCAGGTTTCACAAGTACGGAATGTGCATTTAGCATGCAGATAGGACTTCCAGTAGAGCGTGGTACTAAGGACACAGCTCCTTGTCTGGAACTGAAGATAGGAAGGAAGAAGTGAGAGCCCTTCAACCCCCTCCACCCACAGCATCCCCCGTTTGGGAGCTGAACTCTTCAAGTGCGATAAGGCACATCAGCAGATGTTTTTAAAAAGCAAAGCAGATGTGATCTGAAGCAGGTTTTACCTTGTACCTACCAGCCAAAAAGGCTGGGCTTGAGCCACGGAGGAACCTGCCAGCCTCTCTGCTCCAACCACCTGCTCTGCGTCGCTGCAGTCCTTGGTGAGACTGTGGTTTCCCGGTGCGTGGCTGCTCACACCTCCAGCAAGCAGGGTGCAAGGAGCATCAAAGCCACACCAGGGCCTCCGGGCACTAAATGAAACCAGGGGAGCTGGGAGGAGGGAAGCAAGGATTGTGAGAGGTCGGGGATTGCACAAGACAAATCCGTGAGAGGAGCAGGATCTGAAGGGGTGGTGTGAAGCACGCACAGCACCGTAGCGCTCATTTATCGCAGGAGCTTGGAAGTGTAATATTTAATCATTTTAACTCCTCGTGGCGTAGGGGCAGGCTGATGTGCAGGGCACAGGTTCCCGGGTATACCTGGGGCTCCCAAGGTGGAGAGATCCTTCCCAAGCAGTTACATCTGCCGGTTGAAAAAGTCATCGGGGAAGAGAATCATGCCTACAGGGCTGATTACAAGGGGACACCTTTCTCTGTCCTGGATGCTTCTCCACGTGTTCTTTCTTTGTATCAGTCCTTGTAACAGCAGGTGATACTCACTGTCTGTCACTGGCAGGTAAAACTTGGCTGCGAGGACAGAATTGCAATGGACATGAGTCCACAGGGTGGAAGCAACAAGAGGGGGCATAGGGGTGAACTATGGCGACAGAAAAGCCACAAATTGGGAAGAATCAACACAAAAGGGGAAAATCAGCTGAATTTCAAGGGAGAGGCAGGAAGCCGAGTTCATTTCCCTGAAACTGCCAGCCCCAAGCAAGAGACATTTAGCCCAGCTACTGCACACTAGCCTGGGTACCAAAAGACAGAGAAAATCCCCACAGACAACTGCTCAGAAGCCACAAAGTACCAGAGGAGAAGAGCAGGACCTTGGACCAGCAGTAACTGCCAATTTAAGAAGAAATGCAAACATCGATTACAGTGCATGTCTCTTGCCAGAGACAAAGGGAATGCTCCCCAACCGAATCATCCCCTCTGCTTGGATGAGGAAGAATCAGACCCCTTCCCAGCGCCAAAGCTGGCAATCAGCCTCATCAACAAAGAAGCAGCCGCGCTCTGTACTCCAGCAGTCTCACTTCATCATCCCACTTTCTCGCTGCAGTCAGTCTCTGATGCCTCATGAGATTAATAAACAAACAACTAAATCAATACAGTCATCTCGATCCCTGCAGGCCACAGGCTGTGAACAATATAACTTCTGCCTGAAAGCAGGATCAGTGTGTAAGGGAGGCTCCCCAGAGAGAAGCCCAGCACCCCAGCTCTCAGCTGTCCAAAAATTAACACATACACCCAGGGGAACAGTTCAGCAGTGCCCTGGGAAACAGAGACACTGAGCAGGTCCTCTCCTCCTACAGCTTCCTTATTTTCTCCTCAAGTGTTATCAGATCCAGCCTTGACCCTCCCTGAAATCCAGGCACTGAAGGAATATTTTCACATTCTTTGTGACAGGCTGGGAAATAATCTTAGCTTATTGACTTGACAAGGGGCTGCTCTGCAAACATCAGTCCTCTTCAAAGATGGCCTTGGGCTCTTCAGTTCCTGTCAGTAGAGAACCTCACCAGAATCTCTCTGAAGCAGAGAGAAGCGTGTGTATGAGAATGAAAGTAAATTAGGGCTGAACGAGATTAACAGGGATTTAATTGAACTATGTGAACTGGAACTCCAGTCACGAGCTACTTATTAGCCCGTCTCAAGGGATTGTGCTGCTTGCAGTGGCGGAGCATAAGGATGCATTGTGAGCGTGGGACAGCTCACGGGGATGGCGATGGCCGCAGCTCTCCAGACGAGCGTGGCTAGAGAGGCAGAGCTGCTTGGACACGATCAAAAGGAAGCAAGGAATTCTCAAGTCCCAGCCACGTTTCTTCAGAGCTGAGGCTTGGCCTGTGAGGGAAAGGATCTTCCTAACATAGGTTAGTGGAGGAAGCACAGCTCTCAGCGCAGCTCCCTGGGCTTTCGGTGACAGGAGGTGCTGCTCACCAAGGTGCTGCCTATTGGGTGGTATCTGGAGGCAGACCTTTGAAAATCTACCCTTCAATAAAAGTGACTTAATGAGGTCTTCAGCTCCCTTTGGGATGGTAATTACAAAACAGCCTGGAGAAAAGTGCTTGGAAATTATAGGAGTCACCACACTAGTCCTTCTCTAGGTTTTGTTTTCTGGTGGGGGAACCCACAGACGCTTGCCAGAGCTGGGCTACCATGCCGGTCTTACCACAGCCAAGAAGAGCCACCGGACAGCTCCACGCTCCAGCCATGTAAACCTGAGCTACAACCACGCACCGAGGGGCTACTGAAAATCCCTACCATCACTCTACTGGATCCCCATCTAATCCCCTGCTTGTATTATTAACAAATGATGCCTTTGTGATCGCTACCTTCATGGGGGCTCTTGGAGCCAAAATCTCTCATGAGAGGCAAATTAATTTAGTCATTTCCCTTCCATTTCCTCCTTCCTTCCAGGAAGCTGAAGCTGTTCTGGGAGATAGTTTGCTACTTCCAAGTCAAACACAGATACACACACACCTGACAGTATTAACTACCCGATTTCTCACAGATTAAAGGATCTGAAAGGCTTTCCCTTAATGGATCATTTTTATGAATAGGTTATTTATGTCCCTGTGTACCTATAGTCTGAGAGTTCTGGCAGCTTTCACAATGAACGTACGGAAAAAGGCAGCACAACTTTAAAAAGAGGTTTCTTGTTAAACAAAGAGATTCTGATTGTAATTTATTACACATTTCAAGAGAAACTAAAATACATGGGATATTGGTAATCTCTAAAAACATATTGTAAGTTCAGCTAGCGAGCATTCAATTAGGTAACAAGCTGTTAGGAACAGACCGGGGAATTTATCTTAATCCCTCTTCCCCCCAACAGAACCAAACCCCAATATCCATGATTTCTACTTAGCAATGAGTAAGCCAGCCCACAAATAGCTAGATGTAGAAGCAGATGTAGTAGCCTGCTATTTCAGGTAACACACAGTGCTCATCGCTAACTGGTTCCTGGCTGTAGAAGCACTTCTATATTTCAGGTAACATGCGCTACTCTTTCAATAGTTGCAATTCCATTGAAGAATTGAACCCCCCCTTTAGGTAACCTGCAGAAAGCCAGAGTTGTTAGATAAAACCACCACCATCCTCATTTATTAAAATGGAAGAAGAGATCTGCAGTACCTATCCAGGGCAGTGGCAACGCTTTTCTTTCCCCTGCAGATCACAGACAGGAACACAGGTCCATAATGGAAACTCATAGCACAATATTGTTCTTTGTTATTTGCGTGGGAAATTTTTGTAATGTTTCTTTGTATTGAGAACTCAAAGCAACTTTAGAGTGCTTGTGCCTCCCATGCTTTGGTCTGTCCTTCTAGTATCGCCTTTATGTAGCTCAAAAAACAAGAAGAAAAAGAGAACACTGAATTTAAAGCAGAACTCTAGGCTGGATTTTAAGCAGAGCAACTTGGTGTCAGCATTCTGGTTAAGTGAAGCAGAGAGCCTGGAGCAGGGAACCAGTGAGAGGTTAGAATCAAACTGCTACTGGAATCCATCCGTCTCACCCACTGAAAGCAAGAGCGAACAGAGAACGTGGCCGTTCTCAGCACTGATGGTTCCTGTAAATGTGCTGCTCAACTCCTGTTGGAGAACACACAGCACAACGCTGCTACTGTATCTGGGCTCACAAGGCATTTGTGAATCGAGGATGGGAGTCTTTGTATGCAAAAAGGATCGCAAACTTGCAGCCCTGCCAGAGAACCCTTTCCTTCAAAGCCGCTCTGAACTCTGGGTGCGCCTAAAAGAGCAGGTTCTCCTCCCATTGACTCATTCGTGATCAAACAAACCAAGATGTGAGCTGGCATCAGGAAGCTTGAGCTGCCCTACTCTGTGGCTACGTCACCACCTATCTCTTTCCAGTCCTGTCTAGCCATATTTAAATCTAATACTAGATTGTCCCTGGGCCTGGAGAGCCAGAGCCTGAAGGAAGATAGTGTATATGTCTCTTGCCATATAGTCATGCTACACAGCCAGCTTGCCACCCCTTGGATCTTAAAATAACCACATCTCCTCAGGCTGAGATCATATTTAACTTCAGGAAGAATTCAGCAGGAGGATATGCAGCAGACTATAGTAGGTAAGGCTGGGAGGGAGTTTGCAAATGCAACAAACCCCAGCAGTGTTGAAATGGAGCACAGGGTTAGGACTCAGCCAGCTGACAGGAGGGTTTATCAGCAGCACAGCTAGGCAGTGCTCTTTGATACATGACCAATGAAGCACTCCAAGACTCCCGCCTCAGAGCGGCTTTTCTCCAACATGCAGTACCTGGTCTTCCCAAGTTTCCAACAACAGCCCATTAGCACAGGCATTAAATTCTGCTCTTTCCAGAATCAAATTGTTCCCTGATCCTTGTAGTCACTGCAGTCCCCACTGCAGCCTCCATTCCCTGCTTTCAAGGGTGGGAACAGAAAGGAAAAGCGCATGGGTGGGGGAATAAGAAAGGTAGCGACGCTGAGGAAATGAAAGCTTTCATCTACAGCAGTCTAGAATCTGAGAGTTATTACCTAAGGAATTAAAGCATATGACAAAGACATTATTATTAAGCTATAAAATGCAGCTATGTATTTCAGACTAGATGACAACAGAGATGAATACAAAGCTGTGTAGTGTGGTATCCTTGATCCATTTGATCCCTCTGCTTCAAAAAATACAACACAAACCGGTATCCAAAGTAGCAAACCCATGCTCCACCTTCCACAGGGACTTTACTACAAATCCTAGCCAGCGTGGAGGAGCCAGGACAACAGCACTCTCTACCCATCGGAAATGATGGAAGTCACTTCGATGGTGACTGACACATTAATCATATCAAATGAAATCCTGGATATGTGAAGTACTCTTTGCTTGTAAGAAATCTATGGCAGAACTCTGCCCCTTCCACTCTTTTAAGTTCCTTGTCCCTGAAAGGTAAAGCATGGCAATGCCAGAAAACCATTTAATATAGTTTGTTGCCTTTGATGTCATCTCCGAAGAAGCATGATTATAGCTGATTATTTTGTCTTTTGAGGCTCATCAGTCGCAGCTTTATCGTTTCTTTTTGGTTTCCTTCTTGGGTTTCTTGCTTATCTGTGGAGCAGTTGCCTTTGGCTTCTTCACTGTCTCTGAATTCTTAGGCTCAAAACTGTCCGAGTCCTACAAGAATCAATTAAGAAACAGTCAGTAACTTTTTTTTACAATTTGCTGACAGCTCACTTTGGGAATTTGAGTATAAGCCAAAGGAAGCAAATGCTGGGTATCTCTGTTGGAACACATCTATATCAAACTGAGCCCACATTTAATGAGACTTGAGCAGCACCATCCCTGCTTCTTCCGCATCTGCTTGTTGATGAGTGTGAGTTTATGCACAGAAACAGCTTGTTACCAGAGAAGCCATTAAAAGCTTAAGTGTCTAAAACAGGCTTTGGAGAAGAAAAACAAAACCAACTTTAAAGGCAAGAAGAAAATCAACACTAAATGAAAACTATTCAAATTAGAAAAAGGAGAAAAATACTATATAATCACCAGTGCATGTGGAAACATTCAGCAGGTATTTCTGCCAAATGTTAATCATTATCATGTTCAAGACAAAAAATATTCCCCAAAACAGTAGTAAGAATGTAAAGCTCAAAACCTCTACACCAAGCCCAAAATCCAGGGAGGGAATTGCAGGCAAAGCTTTCTTCACCTGGACTAACAAGGAATGCTTAGATATGCTGCTTGTTTCCTTCAGGGAAGATGACAGATAGTATTTCAGCCATGGGAAATAAAGTCTAGTTATCTTGCAAAAACACAAGGGAACAGCGCCAGTCTCATCTGAGAAAGCACACACATGCAGATTGCCTCCTTTCATTAAATGCATTTGAGTATAAATATTGCTTTAGCATCTTGGTTTCTATCAGTTAGAGCGTGCCAACTGGAAAAGGACACATAAAAATGGCTGAGCAAGACGTGCTAGTTTCAAGCTTCCAAGACAGCGCTCCGGATAATGGAGGGGGAGGCAAGCATCTGACAGTATCCTTTTAATCAAGGAGTTTGGTTCAAACGTCTCTCAAGTTACTGGGCTATTACAGTTCACATCTGTGTGGCTTTCCAAGGAAGGAGACTTGGCTGGCTTTCCAAAGGCTGTAATCGGCACATGGGGAGCTGGCAGGCTCTGAAGAAATGGAGCAGCATGCAGTTATTACTCAGGGATGCAGTGTGCTGCTGCCATAAAGTGAACACTGCTGCCTTCTAATGTTCAAAGGTAGACTTCAAAGCGTGAAGCCTCCAAGACAGAGAAGCTCCTCAATATCCTACCCAGACTCAAGCACCATTCCCAAGATCTGGAGGGGTAGCCCCTGGTGTTTATGGTCTTGTAAATTAGTCATATGGACAGTAAATCAAGAGAATAGTAGACATATGGAGAAAATAAAAAGTAGAGCATGCAAACATCAAAGCATGCTTGCAAACTTAAAACAGTAACAGGTCTTGAAGCTTTATTGTTTTGATTGGGGGCCTGGTCTTCAGTTTCCCACTTCAAACTAAAGCTCTCACTCTTTTCAGCTTTCAAGAATCAGGCTACTCCCTATATCTCAAAAATTTATCAGGGGAAACCATGGACTCTGACAGACAGGTGCTGGTGGCTGCAGAATAATGGTGCAAGACTTGTAATGCCACTGCATTGCGACCAGCAGCCGCCTGCTTCATCTCCCTGCTGGGAGCTGCAGCTCCTGCGGCAGGACTAGCAGGAGGCAGCATGCACCCATGCCAGGCCAGCGTCACTAATCCAGTACATCAACGCAGCTTCACATCACACCAACAGTTAAAGGTGGAAGAGTTGGGTCATGAACTGTACCTCACCCTCAGGCATTCCCTTCCCCAGATAGGCTGAAAATTTCCATGCTTCCTCTGCACAAGAGGGAGCAAATGTGGCAATAAAGATCGCCTGAAAACAGAACTTCCCATGTTGCGTTGTTACTGAAAATATACCACACACATTTAGACAAAATCTGTATCAAGCCACCAAACTTGCAGCCTGATCACCAACACTGAAATATCTGTCCCCAGCACCGCAGGCATTACCACGCACATGGAGCTCTTTTATCAGAAAAGCCAGGTGGATGCAGGTCATCCCACCGTGGCCCAGTCTAGAGGAATCAGAGCCCTGAAGCTCACTTCAACCTTTAACCTTCTCCTGTACTAACTGCATCAAAGGACCCTCCACTTGGCAGCACAGGATTGGGTGTCAGTACTGAAAACTGCCTTTCTCATGTTGGAATATACTAGAAATTTCACCTGTATCTTCCTTCCAAAAATTGCACACGAACTACAGCCCAAAGTTATTCCCTGAAAGGCAGGTCCTGCAAAGGGGACACCCTGCCTGGCAACGAACAGAGCAAAACAGCAGTAGGACGACAATATGGGGTTGGGACTAAAGCCCTTTAGTGTGCAGTCAGGAACAGCATGCACATTTAGCACACCTTGCCAGTGCTTCAGGTCACTTTTTTAACTGATATTCAGAGAGACCCTGGCTCAGGTATTGTTCCCAACTTTCTAACTTGGGGGTAAATCACAAGACAAAAGCTGGAGGTGGGAAAGCTAGAAGGAATGGAAAGAGAATGAACAACGAAACTATCATCAATCCCAGGAGCAGACCACTGTGTCTCCAGTAGCTACTCCAAGCTCCCTCCCATCCTATTTTCTCTGACTCTGCCCATCTATATCAATATTAAAGAGCACTGCTTACTGTCTTATGGGACTTTGAAACTGGCAGGATTATGGCTAGCACACAGATAAGCTGAAAAATGGCTCCAAAGAAGAGTCCATAGCGTAGCACATTCTCCATGAATGTGGGCTCAGGGATTTCAGGTGGGGAGAAATCCAACTCAGCAGCCATCGTGAGTACACCCTTCTTCTCTAACGCTCTCAAGACGACTGGTTACTACAAGGCAGGAAAAAAAGAGCAATTATTTGCATTATGCTTTCTGGTGTTCACTTTCCATTATCAAAAAATGACAGACTAGCTCATGCAGGTTTTTTCTTTGAAAAGATCACCCTTGATCTACAGACCCAGTAACCAAGAGGGAAATGAAACTTGGATTTTATTTGGGTGCTTGTCTTTTACCACCTGCCTAAGAAAACAGTCCTCAAATGCTAGGATTAGTCCATTTGCAGGTGAGGGGAAGACAAAATATGGACAACATTCATGAAACAATAAGGGAAAAGCTTAATCAGCAAGAATATACTTCTCCCTGAAGTCGATCATGCATGCAAGATGACCATTATTCATTTTCACTCACATTGCATATGTGGCTGCAGCCTTGTTGTTTTAGATGGTGTACAAAACGAACTACTACTTAAATAAGCCACACAGAAGGCAGAGGAATGAGTTATGTGTTTGAAGTTAAGCACGGCTTTAGAGGCCAGTTACGCTAAGCCCTATATACCTTGCAACAATCACACAGGTAGTTTGTGGCAGAGTTAAATATTGATCTCCTGGGTCCCAAGCTAGTTTCTCAGCCACGAGACCATCCTTTCTTCCTTCCTTTATCTTTTGCTAATGGAGTTGTCAATTCATTCTATGAATGAGTAATGGCTTTCTACAATAACAGAGAACTCTCCTGCCAGAATTGCTGGAGTACGCCACAGAAAGTCCCCAAAGGGAAATTCAATTAGTCTGAGATGCCATCAGAATTCAGTTGTGATTACCGTCTTACTCAGTCTTCCTGACCTGTATGATCCTGGTGTGTACTTATTCAATCAGCGCTACTTATTGATACTTACAATTCTCTATTACTAAACCTTGGGAGTGAGATAGTGCTGCATGCATGTTTCAGCTGAACGGTAGTAATCTGCCTCCTAGAAATTATCTCCAAAACAGGCTCTGTATTTTTCAGGCTAGGAGGAGATTTTCTACAATCTTCAGTGACCCAGTTCAGAAAGATGGTAAACTTAGAGTATAATTTGAGTAAAGTCAGAGTTGAGAAATTTGAGAATCAATCAGCAACTCAATGCCATTGTGTAAGAGGCAAATGTCATTTGGGGACATACTAAAAGGAGTGGTATTTAAATTACAATAAATAATTGTTTTGTTTTAATTCAGTATAGGATGTGATTTTGAATTTTAAAAGACAGGAGAAAATTCCCCAACTGCATCGACTGCCAGCCACTGCAATACAGAGACTGTGGAATTTCTGTTACTGGTGATTCAGAAGAGCAAATCAGATAAGCATTTGCCTGGGATGGGGCGTGAGTATCCATAATCCTGCCTTTGAATCAGGAGATAAGAATAGGTGACCTCTCACAGGCCCTTCCAGGTCTGTACTTCAGTAAAAGAAAAATTTTCAAATTCTGATTAAAATTCAATAAGCAAGGGCTGCATGGGACCTGTACATGAAGCCAGAATACACGCTGGGCCACTCAGGCTCCACAGGTCCCAGCACAGACCCAAAGGCTGCACCAGACATATAATGGTATCAACAAAGCATGCATGAAAGTGGCTCATCCCTAACTGCTTTTAACTTTTAAAATGCCCTTTCCCCTAGTCCACTAAGGCAGCAGTTCCTAAGCAAGAAACAGAATCATGGGAAACTTCACCCCTGAGTTGCATTTTATCTCAACTTTATTTATTGGGACATCTTTTGAAAATGTTATTCTTGCCCACCCCCTTCCTCCAACAGAGCAGGAAGGGATGTTGCTTCATTCCTCACCCGGAGTTTTCTCAGGACAAACTCCTACTGATAATCCTGATTCATACACCTGAAAGAGAACACACAAAAATAAACCAGAAAAGGAAACAGATACAATGAAAACAAAAAATCTCCATCCTCATCTTCTGCAGGTCTCCCCTCCTTTCCCCTTTTCTATTTCACCTCCCCTCAGGGTATTAGTAATTTTCTAACAAATCCCAGGTGACACGACCAGCATCAAGAGCTCTCACGCATGCTGGTAGCAGCTGCCACTACCATTTGAAGCACTATCCCATGAAATGTACTCAGAAAAGACCTGACATCACGCTCCAGCTAGTGACAGTAGAGCGTCCTTGCTTGCACAGCAGCCACAGCAGGCAACCCACATTCGGACCATTAGTTTTCCTGCTGTCGATGGATCTGAACTAGTATTAGCAAAATTCTTCCCTGTTTTAAAAAACTCCCCTGGTTAACACAATGCCCAAACCTGCACACGCAAGCCAAAGTTGAACAGTGTGAAGCCAGGGCTCAACGTCAGGCACGCCGCCCTCTGCGCTGAAGGCAAAACCTGCAAAGTGAACTTTCTCACCAAGAGCGCTACCTCCTTACGCTTTGCCTTGCAGCTCATTCAGAAGGTCCCTGGATGATAACGGAGTCTTCCTCCCTGTTCCTGAGAAGCTAACATGAAACTGTTCCTCATGAAACCTCTTCCTTGGTTAACATCTCCCCTTCTCCACAGGTATCAACCACCTTTTTCCTCAGACGACCTCACCTATTAACACGGCTACACTTAAAGCAATTGTTCTTCAATTGCATTTAAAGATCTGTACTCCTACTTCAGACCCTGAGAGGACACTTTCCCCCTCCAGCTTACTCATTTGGTCTAACAGCAGCTATCACCTCTCCCCACGAGACTGACCATCTCACCGGAACATACAGCAGAAACAGGTCACAGTCGCACGCACTACAGGCACTGACTTTGACTATCTGTTTAAAAATATTCAGTCTTGCCTCTGTTAGGGTTTTACAGCAAGCTAGCTACCCCCACACAAAAGGGCCTGGTCCTGCAGCAAAGGCAGAGCCACACCACAGAGCCAGCGAGGGGCTACCAGGGCTGCAGGCTGATGCTTTTGCTCAGTGACGCCCCTGGAAGATGATGTGGGCTGTCCCCCCCAGGCGCAGGACCAGGCCCTATGATCAATAACAATGCGTTTTCAGGATCAGGGCCATAAACCAACCACCTCAATAGAGCTAGGGCAGACTCAAACTTTTTTTTTTTTTTCTGTCCTGCATTTCCCAGCTGGCATCCTCAAGACCTAGCACTATATAAATAATTAGCATAGGACAAAGCCACAGGAGCACTTCAAGTAATATATATTAGCTTTCTCTTGGGGTAGAAATAAAAAGCAACAGTATTGGTGCAGAACATGAAAGCTTCTGTCAAAGGACGAGGCAAAAAAAGCTCGTGCTGGATTTCTGCAATGACTCGGCAGGTGTTGGGACGGAGACTGGCCAAATCACGCTGCCTTCAGGGGGCTTTGCGTGTGTTTAGCACGGCGGGAAACAAGGCCATCAGCGAGGCCGAGGATCCCGTCTGCAGGCGCACGGGCCGGCTTTGCCGGGCGTGCCGAGGGCCGCACGGAGCAGCAGCCGTGCAGCCTCCTCAGATCGGGGGACACCGGAGCTCCTCCTCCCTCCTCGAGCGAACAGCTCCCCGCCGCTTCTTCCCGCCAGCAGCGGTGGCCGGCCCTGGCTGCAGCAGCCGCCCCGCAGCCGGCGAGGCTCCCCTGCGCCCGGGGCCCTCCCAGCCGCCTCCCGGGGACCGGCCGCAACCCCCGCCCACCCCTCCCCCCCGCAGACCCCCGCGCCGCCCAGACCCCCCCGCAGCCCCGGCCTCCCCCCTCAGGGCCGCCCGACCCGCTCACCGCCCCCTCGGCCAGGCCTCGCCACCCCGGAAGTGATTCTCGCCCGGCAGGAAGTGCTCCCCGTCCCGCCCCTAGCAACCGCCCGGGGAGCCGCGTTGCTACGGGCGGCCCGCGGGAGGCTCCGGGGCCCATGGCGGCGGGCGGGCGGGCTCCGCCGCCGGGTTCCTCCCCTGAGGCCGCTCGGTTTCATGCTGCCGCCGTCCAGCCCTGGCTGTGGGGTTCTGTAGGTGCCGACCCGCCGGGGGGTCCCCACGGCCAGGCCCGGGTCGGCCCTTCTGGCAGCGAAGCACCCCGGGCCTTTACACCTCAGGGTTAATGTACTCGCCCCCTAAATCAGTGCCAGCATTTCAATTCCCACCATCAATAGCGTGGCCTTTCAGTCCTGGCGGGTTTCTCTTTATCCACGAGTTTTTGATCTGCTCCCTTGAAGTGCTCTGGCAGCAACAATTAAGACACGCCAGACACGCACGTCTGGCTTTGCTCTTCCTGGGGATTTTTTTTTTTTAATTTTGAATGTCCTGATGCAGCATCCAGCTCTGAAATGGAGATGTCTTGATAAGGTGACCTACAAAGGGAAAAATGGCTTGTGCTCTGTTTTGCTCATTTGCGGTATTTAAAGAATCTGATTTGTTTTGCCCTTTTCCTAACCCTAAAATATCAGTAGCGCCAGGTTAGTTTTGCTGCAGAGCTTTATTATCGGCGAGCCTAAATACTTTGGGGAAAACCTAATTGGTTACTTATCTACTGAGAGAGTGAGTAAGGTATGACATTTGTAACAAAAGGATTTTCTAGGCTGTTACCAAGCATTTGAATTAAACATGCATTAATGAAAACAATTTCAAAGATTTTGAGCAATTGGATTAAAAACCTTTCATCTTGCTTAGTGCAGAAGACATTACAGACAACTGAAGAACACACATGGCTGTGAGTTGCAGGGGCCAGAGACACTCGTACAAAGAAATTATTCTAGCATAAAAATCCTAAGAAAAAATTACTCTTAAATAATTACCAGAGCTTTCACTGCCCCTGGTGAGTGGCTGTGTTGGCTCAGGGATAAGCCCAGAGTTCAGGAAAGAGAACAGATTCTGCCCTTTCAGCTCTGAAACACTGACACAAAACCACTGAGGAGAGAGGAATAATTCTTGTGAATGTCAGGAGAGATCCTATCAATGTTAAAGGGCCAGAATAAATTCTTCCCAGTAGCACACTGACTGCGGTGGGACTGCTGTCCGCATACACCTTCCCAGGGGCTCCGATCCTCGCAGTTTGAAGTTTGTAGGTGAAGGGGAAAATACATGCTTAGATTGCAACCAGTGCCCTACCTTTTCTTCCTTTTTCCTCCTCTTCCTCCCCAGAAACGGCGCTGCTTATTCCCAGTAGAAATGGGCAGGTGGGGGACAGCTGCTGGGGCCCCCTGAGACCATCAAACACTTTCAGAGCAAAGCTGGGCTCTGGACTGGGGACACTCAGCCTTTGAACTGCAAGCAGGTGGTGCCATCAGCCCGCTTTGGCTGCCTGCTTTGCACCAGCACCACACCGACCCATTTGTTTCAGCTGATTGTGAAATGATAAAAAAGGAAGATATCTCTAAAAAAAAAAGGAGATTTTTTTTTCCAAAGCCTACAAGATGTTTCAAAGCTAAAATTGGTTCAACAAGCGGAAATGGTGATTTTGTCAGCACCCAATTCTAAGTAGAGACAGAGCTCAGGCACGAAGTCTTTCTCCAAATCCAAATCATCCTTAGCATTTTTAGTTCTTTCTCCATTTCTTCTTTGGTTTGCATTGCAGTATTTCCTGCATGTCTTTGCAGTGAGACCTATTTATTACCATTCACTGTACACATACCGCATCCCTGTGCACCGAGGTCTTCTCATCCTCGGGTTGCATGTGATAATTGGCCAGAGAAAAATTAGTAATAACTGCTTTCATTTTTCAGCCCTTACTGCAAATGTGGCCTTCCTCACTCCCTGTCCATGTGTGGCAACACACCTCACTCGAATTACACTTATCAGAAGCTTTCAAAGCACTTTCCCAAGGTGAGCAGTAATATCAGTGTTTGGATTCTGATGGGAAACCAAGTCCCAGGAAATTAATACACCAACACCCAGCCTGCCCTGATGGGAAGGGATGTCGCTTGGGTAGCTGCAGAGGGAGGGCGTTCACAGGCCCTCTCCTACAGTACCTCTCCATCCCAGAGTACGAGGGTCTCCGTGCTTCCAAAAATCGGGAGTAGGGTCCTCAAGTGGGGCACCGGCACCCAAGAATTGGCAGCCTAAGGACCTCTGTGAGCCTGGTGGCCACCGTCGGTGGCTGAGTTAGGACTGAAGCCAGCTCCCCCCATTCATGCATTCTGGCCGTACCATGCTGTGTAACCTTCTAGCCACAGCACCTGAGAGTGGTAAGACCAAAGTCGAACTCCTTAATTACTGAGATTCACTGCTGGCATCTGAGCTCTGTTCTGCCAGGGTTGGAAGAGGGAGGAGGTGGTATTTAGAGAGCCAGAAATTCAGGAACCAGTAACTCTCCAGCCTACAGCTGACTGTAACATGCTGACATCTGGCTGAAACTCTCGGCAGTTCACTTGGGTGATGCTGAAACGCTCCAGCAGCTCTGCTAGGAAATAAACAGAGCCAGACAGGTACGGGCTCTATAAATGGATCTTGCCCGCAGAGCTCATCAGGCCTTCTGACAGATACATATCTCGCAGGCTGGTGCCATTTCTTCTGTTGTAGCCTCGGTGATATGTTAATGTTTGAAGATTAAGTTGGCTTTTCAAGCAGGCTTTTAACTCCATGAGACAGTCTTCTCTGACAGCACTTCCTTGCGCATTTTGAATTACTGATTTATTTTGTCTATTTTTAATCTGATCCCCTGCTTCAGACTCATTCTCATAGTGCAAACTGTGCTCTCATCCAGAGGGACTCCTTCCAAGAGATTATTTTAATAAATGTTTGTATTCAGCTTCCTAACAACCTGAATTCCTCAAGGGAAAATTCTCCCCAGGAAATCTAGTGATGTTCAAAGGATTGAATCTGGAAGATCTGAAGATCCAAATCCCAGCACTTTATCCTTCCATGGTGGAGAAACCAAGTCTCGTATGATTTTCTAATGGCAAGTCTCACCACACCTCCTGGTTTTAAGTTTTGGGTCCTGTTTCTTCCCTAAGGAGGCAACATGGGCCAAATCTTGTCTTTTTCATCTCATTTCTGTTTGCTTGCCTTCCACAGAAATGATCGCATTTTTGCAAAGAACTTAGGAATAGAAGTTACTGTGTATGCACCAGTAATGGACAATGTAATGAAAGGATTGATGACCAACTTATTTGTAACGTGTCTTAGATCTGCCACTTGGGATAAGACATTTGAACCAAAATGTGTCCCATCCTACCTCCAAGATGGCAAACCTAGGCAAAAAATATCATTTCTAATCGTAGGCAGTTCTGTTTAATTTAGCGTTAGGGCATTTGCGATAAGCTAGCCACCACCACATCTCTCAAGTAAAAGAAAAGCGGAGAGAACAGCGGTGCAGGGCTCTCACAGGAGTGGTGGGGATTGGAGAAGCTGGGGACCAACAGCCACTGTCTATGCTGTTTTGGAGAAGTGCAGAAAAGGTTTTTATAGCTGAGAATACAGGATGGTTTTTTTGCCATTTCCATTTGATGAGTTACTTCTTACTGTCGTTAGTTTCAACCTCACCAAGGTGAGCAGGACCATTTCACATGCTGCTCAGCTTATCTGAAGCTGTATGTTGTGCACCTGGAATAGACAGGGGCAATTTTTTAAGGCATGGCATG
The DNA here is from genome assembly GCA_034008185.1 of Gorsachius magnificus. Lineage (NCBI taxonomy): Eukaryota > Metazoa > Chordata > Aves > Pelecaniformes > Ardeidae > Gorsachius > Gorsachius magnificus. Next base: position 15,809,839 of record CM067091.1, read on the forward strand.
GAGACTGGAGGAGGTAAAGCTAAGAGGAAACCAATATCTGGGAAATTGCTGCAGGATCCTAACGCTGTGTCCTTTGTCAGCGAAGGATTGGCACCAAAATAAAACTAGCTGGCATGTGCTTCACCCAAGGACCCTAGGGAGGTTACGTCTGCATGGATGTGACTGAAATCTGGCAGTTCCAGCTGGAGAAGGTACCTGTGGCAGCTTGTACCTGGCTGTGCACTTCATCGGGCTTGCACTGGTGTAGGCTTGGGTTTAGAGGGCAAATAGACAGTTACCCAGTGCACATTGCTAACCTGAAGCGATGATCTGTGAGAGGTAATGGGAGTGTTACATTCCTCATGGTTTGGGAGCCCGTGGATGCTGACAACACTAGCTGAGGTCAGGAGGAGAGGTGGGATGAAACTGGGAAGGTTCTAGGGACAAATCAAAGAGTTATTCTAAAGAGAAAAGCTGTTCATTTTGCAAAACAAGTTTGTCATCTGTTGTGCCAAATTATTTTGCTACTACCCCTAAAATGAAGTTCCCATGAGGAATACTGTCACACATCTAGTACATTTAAACTGTGAGTGCTACTGATGAGCACAGAGCAGCTTTCAGGCTGCGAGGAGCACAGAACAGCAGCCAGAGCCACCCTCCTGCACATGCAGGGGCTACCAGCCCTATCTGCGTGACCACCCTACTGAAAAAAATGACCAGGAGAACAAAGATGATAGTTGCCAGCTCAGATACACGCTGCAACATGGATGGATGCAAAACTGGCTCTGAACATCACTGGATCCTATTGCAGTCCGTAGCATCTTCGTCCAGAGATGTCAGCAGCCAGAGCACCCATTGCGGGACCCAAGCTGAGCCTGAAGTGCCAGCAGCAGTGGGGATTGCAGCCATTTCTGCTGCTGGAGAAGTAGCCTCGCTAGCCAGAGTCTGTAGCCACCTGGCACTGAAGGAGTCTGGTGGAGGAGCTCCACAAATGACCTGTCTGGGTCCTGGGAAGATCCGAAGGTTTTGACTAAAGTGGGACAGGAAATCCTGGGGACAGAAAAGCTGCTCTATTTATGCTATTTCAGAACTCCTAAGCTCTATACACCCAACAGAGCCTGGAGGGTTTTTAGAAATTTCTGCTGCCTCCCGCAATTAATCTGAAGTCATAAAGAGAGCTTGTTGTCCTGTGAGTCTTGCTGGGTCCAGCCGTGCATGACAGGAACCCAAATCAGGCAGCACAAGGAAACCCCTAGAACGATGGAGCTTTATATAGCCTTCTTGGAAAGCAGCTCACTTGAGATATGAATGCGGATCACAGCCTTCCTAATCCAAGCTGGGCAGCAGGCAGCCATAAACAAGTCAATTACAGACTGATTCCCCTTGATCTGAGAGATATTGCCCAGTATCTTAGAGCAGCTCTGTGTAAGGCAACAGGCCAGGCCAATAGAGAATTAGCTCAAACCCACACTATAGGATAATACCTTGAAATAGAGTTGGCTCTCGACTGGTTTAACAACATGGTCTGATTCATCTGTTCAGCCAGTGTAGCACCAAGACAGTGGAAGAAAAATAAGTCATGCTGAAAAATTGGTGCAACCAGCCTCACACATGAGAGAACATGAACAGATTGTTTCAAAAAAGCAAACAAAAATCCCTCTCCAGTTTGCAGAGACGGTGTGCAGCTGTGTGCACCAGTACAGGGATTTTGGAAAATGTGCTCTGTGCTACCCAGAAATCCCCTTCTCCTGTGTTCACAAGTAGATGATACAAAATGATATACCTGCCCGATCGGCACAGCAGTCCTCTCCCCAGGAACAGGCTGATGCCATTTCTTTTTGCAACAGGAGGAAGGCAGAAGTTCTTGCTTCTCTTCACGTTGTTGTTCTGTTGCTGGGATTACACTAGAAGGCCCCTGGTCAGCTGCTCAGTTCAGGGTCAGCTCGAGAGTCCGTTCAATCCTTTTTCATGATTTCTCTGTGAAGTGTCCTGGTCCTGATTTGACACCAAAGGGAAGGTGAGCCCTTGGAGCACTCAAAGCAGGGAGAGCCCAAAGGTGTCGGTGCACATCTGTCTAGGTATAGAGCAACTGCTATGTAACTCCATGGTGTCATTTGGTATGCTGAGCTCACTCAAGCCTTCCCCACTGTTGGGTTACTGCTTACTGAGAGCCCATGGTTTGGGAAGGAGGTCCCTCCTGATGAGAGGGACCTGGGGGTACTGATGGACAAAAAGCTGGACATGAGCCGGCAATGTGCGCTGGCAGCCCAGAAGGCCAACTGTACTCTGGGCTGCATCAGGAGAAGCATGGCCAGCAGGGCAAGGGAGGGGATTGTGCCCCTCTACTCTGCTCTGGTGAGACCCCACCTGGAGTACTGCATCCAGCTCTGGAGCCCTCAGCACAAGACGGACATGGAACTGTTGGAGCGGGTCCAGAGGAGGGCTACAAAAATGATCCGAGGGCTGGAGCACCTCTCTTATGAGGACAGGCTGAGAGCCTTGTTCAGCCTGGAGAAGAGAAGGCTGTGGGGAGACCTGATTGTGGCCTTTCAGTGCTTAAAGGGCGCCTACAGAAAATTGTTTTAGCAAGGCCAGCTGTGACAGGACAAGGGGTGATGTTTTTAAACTAAACCAGGGTAGGTTTAGACTGGATATAAGGAAGAAATTCTTTATAATGAGTGTGGTGAAACCCTGGCACGGGTTGCCAGAGAGGTGGTGGAGGCCCCATCCCTGGAAACATTCAAGGACAGGTTGGACGGGGCTCTGAGCAACCTGATCTGGTTGGAGATGTCCCTGCTCCCTGCAGGGGGCTTGGGCTAGACCTCTAAAGGTCCCTTCCAACCCAAAGCATTCTGTGATTCTATGATTCTATGATACTGCTTCATTAAGAAGCGAGCCATAATCACCGTGCTCATTTCTCACCTTTGCAAGAAGCAAAGGGGCAATGACAGAGTTTGACCAGCGCTGAATGCTTTCGACCCCCTGCACACGCAGGCACCCACATGCACACCAGATGCACTGCCCTTCCCCACAGTCCATCTCTGCCACCCATAGCTGCGACGAGTGCTCTGGTGCGAGGCAAAGGTATTCTGCAACAGGCAGATATGAGTCATGTCACCTGCTGAAACATCTTCCCAGCGTCGAGTCACGCAAGCCCCGAGACAGGAAGGTCTGGGTCCCCATCAATTCTGGGCATTATAAAGCCAACACGAAAAATCTGGCAGGTGGAGCTCATGCTGGCACCTCATTTTTAACTCCTCTGAACGGTCCTGGTCTTCTTGGCACCTAGGCTACATGTTCTTTTTAATGGGGCTTTCATAAACCTTGTTCCAGGAATGAAAACAGCTGCCAGCGCACGCAGCACCCCAGGGAAGACCCTTGCCTTTTTCCAGAGCACATGCACGGAGCAGGGCTCTCCAGCTGCTTTGTGTGCTTGATGTGAAGCTGTGATATTTGCGAGGGACTGAAGCATGAACTGCCCCGCTAACGCTAGCAGGTGTGAGTAACAAAGGTGAAGGAGGGAAAGGCTGATAATCAAAGAAAAATAAAATAGCAAAAAGATAAACCCTCCTGAGCAGGCAGTGTGAGAAAGTATTAATGGTTAACTCTCATTGTGGAGTAGGAGGAAAAAATGCAATTGCAAAGGGAAAGAGAAGTTTACCTTGCAAAGCAAATTTGTCATTCACTCTGCCAGATTATCATTGTTATTATTTGCTCTTCACTCTTTGAATGACAAAGAGAAAGCATGCAAACGACCCTCAGCTACAGGCATAACCCTCTCCCTGCAACCTCCCTGCTTGCATCCTGGCACACACAAAAAAGAGGATGCTAAACACAGCCTTTGAAATTCAGGAGGATAATTGATTCTCTGACGTGTGGAAGCCCACAGGACTCCTGAGGGAGCACAGGTATAAAAAGAGGAGATGCACCTCCCTGGCAGCCAGAGGACAGCTGGCGGGAGATCCGAGAGTGTCCTCCCTGCTCAGCACCGTCCCGGGTCCTGCCCAGGCACCGCGCGGAGGGGACAGACCCAGCAGGGCTCACAGAAGCAGCTCACAGAAGAAGTTGTATTCGCAACAGGGGAAGGAAACACCTGAGCAGGAGCTGATCTAGGAAGAGTTTGTTTTCCAAGGGAACAGTAAGTGAGTCTCTGCATGTCCATTTAACAAGATAACATCTATTTGGAAATTGGAGACAATTAAAGTACACTGAAATGCAATCAAAGCTGGCATCAGTAATTAGCTTTGCTAGGTACAATATCCTTTGTACCAAGCAAGATTTTTTGTACCAAGTTATAGAATGAAACAGTAATTGAACGATAGGATAAGTGCAAATCAATAGAATACTACTATAGATGAGCCTTGTAAAAACATGCTGACCGTTTACTAGCAGTAGCACAGTTTTCCTCTTTTGCTATACTGATGCGAGCTCCTTCCTGGAAAATGAACGCTGTTTTACTCACCCATCAATAAAACTGTGTTTGAGCCAAACCAAAGTGCGAGGAGAAACGCAACGGTGTGTTAGGGATAACGCAAAGCCAAGTACAGCGAGGCAGAGTAAGGCACTTAAAAGGATTTCTGCTTTTCTAATGTATAATAGTCTGAACTTTATAAAACCGCAGGCACAGTAAAAGCTTCATTTCATCTACACAGTGGTATTTTTAAGACTGATCAGGTTAAGGTTTCAGAAACAGTAAGAAATAGTTACCCCACCTCTCCAACACCATTGTCACAACGCTGCTGTCAGCGTTGCGCAGGATGGAATGAAGCTATTACACTTTATCTGCTGGAATGGTGCTAAAAGCTCTTCATCTTAAGGGGCATTTATTTATTAATCATTTTTTCACATGCTGCCAGAATGGAAAGTAAGGTGTCTCTCATGTCAGGAGAATTTTGAAGGTGACAAGGTTTTGCAGAGCCGTCATGCTGCCTGTATGCAGGGTGACACTTAAATTCCCTGGCTTCTCTGAAATAGCAGACACTTCGGGCAAGGGGTGTAGGACTTTCATTTCAGGCTCCTTCCCGAGCTAAAAAAGGAGTCAGAAATGCCCAAGAAGCAGACTGTAGCAAAGGGAGAGAAGACAAAGCAAGACAGGGAAGAAAAGCAAAACCAGAAACTAAAAAAAAAAAGGAAAAAAATATCACAAAGAAACGAAGAGAAGAGAAGAGAAGAGAAGAGAAGAGAAGAGAAGAGAAGAGAAGAGAAGAGAAGAGAAGAGAAGATCTCAAAGGGACAAAAAAGTGATTCTGGAGGAAAACCTGGCACTCAAAAAGAGAAACCAGATACAGAAAGAAAGTGGTAATCAGGGCTACATCCTAGGAAGAAAAAAGGGAAGCAGACAACATTGGACTGGGTTTTCTTTTAATTTACATTGATATTTCACTTCTCAGCTCACATAGCACCTTTGCTGGTACTGATTAAATCTCCTGGTTGGCACTTTCTATAGATGCTGGTGCCACAGACTCCTGGCACCCCCCGGCAGATGCCTTAGATCACTTCTATCTAGAAAGAGATCTGATTTGCGATTTGTCTTGGAGATACTTAGGGGAGAGGGGCACAAAAGAGGTATGCTTTTTCACGTTCAAATGAAAAACAAGAAAAAAAAAAGAGCAAGAAATTATTCCTAAAGCCAGGAGCCCTGTAAGTCTCTCTCCTAAGTAATTTTTTTTCTGCTTCTGAGCATTCCTTGGCTGCCTGAGGGGCCGGAGTGGTGCTGTAAGAGACCAGGTATCGGAGGTAGGGGATGTCACCCATGTGTTTGCAAGAAGGTCTGCTGGAGCCAGGAGCAACAGCGCTGCGCCCAGGGGAGCAGATGGGGAAGCTGCCGGTCCCCCAGCTGGAAGCACGAGCAGCTGGAAACAGAGACTGGGCTGAGAATGAGTGTGTGATAAAAAGCCCCATTTCTTAGTGCACCGCCTTGCCCATGTCTGTCCATGTGCTTCTGACACTGCCACTAATTCTGTTATTAACTTCCATGGGATCAAGATCGGACCCACTTGCATAAGCACCTTAATTAGCCTTCCCCCCTTTCAGAAGAGGGGACAGCTATGTCCGAGCAGAAGAACAGAGCTCGCTGCTGCCGTTTCCCATCAGAATGGGCCCCCTCCTGCCACCACCATCAGTAAAATCCACCGTGTGCAAAGTTCGCTTGGGAAATTAGAAGCCCAACCAAGCCCATTTGGAAACTGTTCTTTTTGCAACAAAGTATTGTTATATATTTGAAAGGGTTTTTTTTAAAAAAAATTCTAATGTGTTTTTCTCTCTTATGGAGATCAAACATCTTTCTGCTCTTTTCTTGTGTAAAGTAAGACAGGGAACAGGGAAACTTGATATTTTAAAGATTTCTATCCACATTCTTAAAGCAATTTTTTGAGCAAAAGATCAATCACTTTCAGTCAAAACTCTGGAATAGCATTCACTGAAATACCCTCCGACTGTCTGTCGCTTCCAATGACAAAAGCATTGCACTCAGCTCCAGAGGGTGTGCGACCTCAGATGACTCTGTCCCGAATCATCAGCTGCACGTCAGCCAGCCCCAGGACACGGAGCACCGCAGGCATCTGTTGGAGGGCAGATGCACACCAGGTCCACCTCACCTCCCGTCTGTCGGAGGGCAGACACACGCCAGGTCCACCTCACCTTCCACCGGAGTGGGTGCTCAGAGCTGCGTAGGCACCTGGCTGAGTGGCACGGGGGCTCCTCTCCACACAGCAGCAGTTCAGCTCACCCAAAGGAACCTATTTTTGTCCAGTCCCCCCTCTCCCCAAACACACTGACTAAAGGAGTGTTTTGTTTAGGCTAATCAAGCTCAGTGCTGTTGCCTCTCGTGAATGGGTTTGCCAGGGTTACCTCCGGGTTGATATTACCCCTTTGCCCAGGAATTTTATTTGGATTTTCCTGTTTCTCCCCGAACCTAAATGATTCTATGATTCTATTTAGGGACATGGTTTAGTGGTGGGATGGCAGGGTTAGGTTAATGGTTGGACTTGATCTTAAAGGTCTTTTCCAACCTAAACGATTCTATGATTCTATGATTCTCTGGTCAGCCAGCAAGGCAGCCCAGTGGCTGTTATGCACAGACCCATGCCATACAGCCACATGAGCAGACACGTGTCCCCAGGAGAGCAGAGGGCAGCAAGGGTCCTGGGGGCTGGTCACAGACGGTCCCGTGCAGGCAGTGCCGCTGCTTTTGGCAGCCCCTGCTAAGTGCTGCCCTCCAGCTTCCCCGTGCGCTTGCACTGGTATTTACAGCCTGTGTAATGGTCCCCGGGGCTTGGCCCAGCCCGAGAGCTCTCCTTCAGCCACAGCGGGGGGACAGGTCTAAGGGGGTCCCACAGCATGAAACCCTGCTGACCAGCCCTGCCTCCCGACCCAAGGGAGGCACCAGCTCCCCGAGGGGTCACACACAGCCACTGCCTCCAGGAGTTGCATACCCTAGCAAAGACTTTGCCATGTCAAAACATCTCTGCATTGGGAAACACCATAACCACAAACGTTTCCAGTCACTTTGTGCCAATAAGTGAGCAGGGGGACCGAGAACACAAAGATGGCACTTGGCCTCCCCTCCTGGCCCTGAGCATCTCACTGCCACTGACTCAGACTGTTCTGCTTTTCAGGTGACCCCAAAGGGTGGAAGATGCTGGGCAAGGCCACCCTGCTCCTGTTCCTGCATTTAGTCGCATGCTCCATCTCCTCTCCTCTCTACCCAGCTCTCAGGTAACCTGCCGAGTGTTTTATCCACACTGTCACTCCCTGCCTCATCTCTGACTTTGTGCAAAATAAGCACATGCCAAATTAAGGTTGCCAGTACTTCTGAAAGCCAGATGAACTGCACGTGCGTTGGTAAACCTATTTCTTTACTGTCTTAATTTTTTGGGAACACTGCTAGCCTAGGGGCAGCTTCCAAAGAAGGCAGGCACCTGACATGGAATATTTCAGCCCAAGCAGTTGGTTTTGGAATTTAATGCTGGGTCCTATAAAGGGAAATCTGGCAATCTCCAAGAGCAGCCAGCACCTCCAGCTTCATCGCTGATTAAAATTTGTGCCTGCAGGCCACCTACATTGAAATCAGAACTGCAGATATTCTAGTACATGAACTCAACAGCTGCCTATTAATATTTCAAGTATTTCCTTGTTGACTGTTAGAAGTTGTAATATTACTTCTACTACAAATCGATGGAAGCACGAAGTTGAGTATCAGGTTCTGTAATGTGGATTTGCAATGCCCCATAGAAAATGCTTTAGCCTTGTGCCAAAGCCATGGCATAATGATACCAGAATTGCTGGAATTTTGCTCAAGGATGGTGGGAGCTCAGTGAGGGGGAAACTGTGTTTGGGGAGCTTTATCCACCATCTTTTCACTGCTGAAATAGCTTCAGGGCAGTTTCTAGCTGGGGAGAGTGACGGACAACACTTGTGTTACTGATGAGGATGGCAAAAGGAGAAAGAAAAAGCCGGAGACCTGGGAGTAGTGGTCAAGAAGACTGATCCCTGACTGGCAGTTGAGCACATCTCGCAGTATGCCTTGGGTTTGTCTTGCAGGTACAATCCAGAGCCAGTTGCTAGCAAGGCTGTGAACTTCCAGCTACAGCACAGCAGCCCACTGCAGAGCCATAACCTCTCGGCGGAGGAACAGGAGGAGGAGGGTTTGTTAACAGACCCCACTGAGAAAAGGTTTGTACCCCACCTCTCAGCCCTGCTCCAGTAAGAGTACGCTGACTATGACCTTCCCACAGCCTGGGAACAGACCAGCAGGTCACTGGTCCCACCAGCACCACAAACTCCAGGCTGCAGGGGGACAACCCAGCTGAGCCCTGCGACCAGAGCAGAAGGCTGGGAGCGGCCAGCTCTCACCATCACCAGTGTCCAGAGTCATGTCCTGCTGTCCCCCAGCAGCAGGGACGTACCAACAAGGGCAGGGTCACAGGCACAGCACTCCTACAGGGAATATAATTTTCCACTGAGCTCTGGGAATCATCTGTACGGTTGTTAGAGCTTCTCCTTTCCACCCCTGCCAGGAGACTGGAGGATGCTTATTTCTGTCTGAAGCACAGAAGATTCATCCTTACAACAGTGGGGACCAGCCAAGGGGCTTGTGCTTCCCTTACCTGTGGATTTTCGGGAGTCTGGGTCTAACCATGGGTCAGGGACCTGCTGAAGGCTCCTGCCACCCTGTCCCAGACACAGCCCTCCCAGGAGGTGATGGTGCTGCTGTAGAGCACAGGAAAGTCCCAGCCCCAGCTCTGCGCCCTCCCAGCCTGTGGTGCTCCTCCTCCTTTCCACTGGTTCTCTGACCTCACCTTTGGTTTGCAGGCTCTTCTCCTTACTTGTTTTACTGCAGATCCTGATTAACACACATTTTACTTTGCCCGCTGCCTCCCTGTCAGGACTGAGCTTCCTCAAATTCATTTACCCCTCAACACTAACGCAGGCCAATAAATGCCAAAAGGCGTTTGCTATGGTTACCTGCTCCTGATCTCAGCAGGGCTACATCTGGTGTATTTTGACATCTGAAACACCCATTTCTCACCTAGAAGGCTCATTGCTAGCTCAGAGAGCACACTTTGTGCTTGTCTTTCACCCCTAGGATGCAACGCCATGCTGATGCCATATTCACCGACAACTACCGGAAATTCCTGGGGCAGATTTCCGCCCGCAAATTCTTACAGACCATCATTGGCAAGCGGCTTGGGTAAGCCACAGCGCTTTGCTGTCCTAGGGCTAATATTTTGCTTATTACACTGGGCAGTCTCTCTTATGCATGTAGCAGAAATAGCTGCTTTCCACTGCAACAGAAGCAATCTCTCTTGCTGTTCCACATCCCAAAGGGCATCCTGCATCCCTGTGTCTCGGATCCCCCTAATCACAACTATCATTAAGCAGCCTAATTAATCCTTTCCTCCAAGGCTATTAGTGTCAGATCAGCTGAGAGCTCTACCATAATATCAACAAGCAATAATATTTGTAAATAATAGTTGCAATGATCAGTCACTGGTAGGAAACAGTTATCCCTGGCCTGGTTTGAACACATAAACCAGCTTCCCCACTACCACCTGGGTAGCTGTGGCTAGATAGATCAGTGACTGCAACCAAGTAAGACCAACTAGTCAGACGTGAGCCAGTTCTGATCCCTCTCCTAACACAGGAGCAAATACAGCTGACCAATTTCTTACTGAAATGATGCAGAACGGCCCCAGACTCAGACCCAACAGGTTCCCTTGCCGTGCTGCTCAGCCTGGGCCAAATTTTGAGTGAGGGACTAAAAAGCATCTCTGAGACAAAGATGTTTCTCATCTCTGCATAACAGAAGCAGTGAGAGCAGCCCAGGAGAAGGGGTGCACGAGTTTCTGACAAGGCGCCAGTCCGACAGCATCCTGATGGACAGCCGCTACCACCAACAGATGGTACTACGGGACTTCCTGGGAGCCGTTCTGCAGAATCAAAGGTAGGTGGGAATCAGTTCATTATCTGCTCACCGCAGGAATAAGACAAGGTCCTTATTGCTGTCTGGCTTCCAGATGTGAAGCTATTGGATTAAGTATCATCTTTCAGATACACTCAGAGAAAGAATAAAGCTCTTACCTGACCCCATAACCCAGCCCTCCCCTTACATGGGCAAGGAGGGCGCAGATAAGGAAGAGCCTGTCCTGAGCCAGCCCGCACCACACACACTAGCACATAGCTGTGCTGTCTTCTCACCCTCATAAGTCAGTAAAATAGCAGTGGAAAAAAAACAATTTCTCTCTCAATCCCAATTACGCCATCACTGCCCTGTTCTCTTCTTTCACAGGCCTCAGGACATCAACAGCAGTCGGTTAGAAGGCTTTCCCAGCACCCTGGCTAAGCTCATGTAAATATTTCTCCCTTTTTCATCTCCCCATGCTCTGGTGAGTACCATTCCCTGCTCAATTATGTACATAACACACTGCTTCTGCACTGCTCAAGCAGTTTGAATGCTCTCCTTCATCAAAGCCAACTCCCACTACTGTCCATGGGTGCTTGCTGCAGTTTAAGGGGAAAAAAATTCCCAATCAATTTTGTCAAGTACCTAAAGTCCTGTTAGTCTGAACTGATACACCATGGGCGTTGCAAAGCTACATGTGGATGTCTAGGAACAGGCTTGCAGCGACCAAGAGCAGCCTTGTAAAGCTATCTGAGACTGTGTGCCCGAGTGTCTAAGCTAGGCTAAAGGCAGACAAAAGTCTTCCTCCAGGAGCAGAACCTGCCTCTAGATCCCTGGGACATCGCAGGTTTTCCCTGCACTGAATAGGAGAGGAAGTCTTACTGTTTGCTGTACCCCTCGCTCCTGAAAGCGATCACCTGGAACTTGAATTACGCTCTAAATCTTACCAGCCCTGGGGAACTGAGAGCCAGCAGACAGTCCATCCTTGGGAATACCTTCACCCGTAGAAATGTCAGTTGTCCTGATTGAAGCAACCTCATCTTACTCCTCTGTCCCATAGACATTAAACCTGTCCAACCCTTGCCAGCACAATATAAAGGGGTGTGGAGAGATCTGTGTGCATACTAAACAAAAAGGGGACTAGGGAAGGAGGGGGGAGATCAGAACTTTACATAAAATTGTGCCTATGGATCCAGCTGGGAGACCATGGCATTTCAGCATCTCTCTTCCCTTGCTTGACTTGGTTACCTTTCCACAAATAAGGTCAGCCAGGAAAAGCCTCCAAAGAATGAAACAACTTCTGTGTGTGCTCACAATTTTTTCTCATAATTCTCTTTTCCTCCTGCTTCTGTCTAGAATAATTCAGAGCTCGCAGATCTAACTGTACAGTAAGTCCTGCACAGCAATGAGGACACTCCCGGATGTGACCAGCTGGAAACTGATGCATATGCTCCTCAGATCTATTCAAAGGAATGCAGTTCTGATGCACTACTTAATTTACTTCAGTCTTGACAGTTTAACTCCCCTCTCTAAATACTGGTCTGTGTGCTGAATCGGAAAAAAAAAACCAAACCTCTGTGGTTTAACCTCAGGCTGCTTTACACGCAAAGACTAAAACAACCAGTACACTTGCAATCCTGGGGACATATTGTCTACTAATTAAGGCTTTCAAATCACAAAGCGTAGCAAAAATTCTGCCAAGTCATCATTCTGTTTGAGGGCCTGATTAATAAGCATGAGGCCACCAAAAGGCACCTTTAGGCAACTTAGTAAATTGATTACAGCGTCCTCTAAATAGATGCCGATGGCACAACCACACACGCAGCTCGGATCAGGGCAAGGTAAGACACGAATCCACATGCCTACTACCCATTAGAAATGCCGCTGTGGTCTGCCGCTGTCTAGCTCCTTGATGCAGAGCCCCGGCAGCAAAACTGAACTCTAAAAAGCTCAGCTACAGTTACTGCTCAGCCTTGAGGCGCTCAAGCTGAAGCTACAGCTCTGCAAGAGTTAAAGGAGATCCCTGTGCATCAGGTTGGGCTGTCACTGTGTTTTAATTCAACGTGCCATCCAGTGGCTCCGAACTCCACTGTGGCTAGGGTTACAACTGTAAATGCTCTCAAAACAGTAAGTTATTAACCCAGTGATCTCACACAGCTACTTCCTTCCCTATCACCCTAATTCTCCTATTGTTTCTGTAATAATTATGTCTTCAGAAATGTAAATAACGTCAGGATGGGGTCTGCTTTCCCATCATTAGCAGGAAATAAAAGTTGTTCTAAATAAACCTGTCCAACAGCAGGTCAAGATGGCTCTTTGTCTGTGGAGATGTTAGTTTCTTGATTCAGGGCCCAGAATGGAAGATGTCCCTCAAAGACAGCGGTCCAGTGCACCGAGGATGACTCGGATCTGTGCTAACGAAGGCACCAGATCCAGACCAGGCTGGAAATACAGTGGCATGCAAACATATATTAAGGCCTCTGAAATCATCCTTCCTTGTACCTGAACAATTGCTTGATAGTCCGCAGTAGATGCCATCTCATTTTTCCACAGGTGACCATGTTTGAGGACAGCAGGCTCCAGCACGCACGGAGATGACTTCACACATGCACCAAATCCCTACAGATTACATTCTCCCTGTTCAGGTTTTACAGTTCTAGCACTATGAAAATATTACTAACTGCCCAGCAGGATGGGAAGCAACAAAGGGATGTTGAAGGAGATCGGTGAAGCTGTGACAGCAGCAAGTACACCAACGGATAACCTGTTGCCCTCCCGCAGGCAGGCAGCTGGCACAGCGAGACATAACCCACCCTTCTGCTTCACAGTACAGCTGGGCAGAGAACCCGCAAAAGAAAAAAACTCAGCAGGCCTGGCTCAAAATGTGTTTGTAAAACTGTTCTGTAACAACAAACACACTTGAAGCCATTAGGACTTACTTGCTCCAAGGAAAGGAATTACAAAAATGAATCCGCTTCCTAAAGTAGTAAGTAGCAAAAAAATAAGGTGGCAAAAAAATTAAAATTCTGTTAAGTGGCATAAAAGCTATATGCAAACACTAGATTGGGTACTCTAAATAAAAATCAAAATTCCTATCAAAAATACTTTGGAGAGACCCAAGTCTGTATGATTAAACAACTGGGTGAGTGCAGCTATTTGGAATAAAAAGGACTCCTTTGAAAGTTCCATTTGCATCAAAATGAGGCAACTCTGGGACGTAAGCGTAAAAACAAATAAAGCAAACCAAAAAATGTCTGAGGAATAAAAGGCCAGAAGAAGAGGAACAACCTTCCGTAATGCATAGCCAAAGGAGGTAGGAAATCAATAGCAACAGGCACAGCTTCGAGAAGGTAGATCCCAGTACCACTCCATGATTTTCTTTTTGCATCTGTGCTCTCCTTGGATAATGTGCCAGAGCTCTACAGGGAAAGTGCTGGAAGATATCTCCTAGCATGAAGCATGAGCAGAAAAGTAAGTTATAAACCAAAGCCGATGAGTGAGCAGTAAGAAAATACGAGGCTCAAAAAGAACTCACCAGGGTGAAAAGGAATTCCAAGGTAAAATACTACAGAGAGTAGCTTAACTATTTCTTACTTAAGACTTCTTTAGTCCCAGAGGACGTCAATGCAGCATGAGACCACGTTTTTGAAGGAGCGCAGAGGAAGTTGAAGGGGTTCATTAAACCTCTGTGGCATCCAGTATAACATTCACAATGATGAACAGGTAGGAACTATTACAAAGAACAGAAAGAGCGAGCTAAGGGTGAACAACTGCAGTGGGGAAGAGGCAAGATGGTTCCCATAAAGTGGAGTCATGTCTCACACATGTGAAATTCTTTGGAGAATTCAGCTCCCCACCCATTATCCACAGGCTTGCTGGTTGATACAATTTTCTTGGATCCCCAAACCACATTGGATAAATTCCTTTGCCAAAAGGGCTTTAAAGAAACTAGTCTGACATGGGACAAACAGGAGCCAACACACAGATGCAGGGGAGGGAACAACTGTTACATTTCCCATGTGGAAGCTGCTCATCAGGAAGAGATTTTAGCCTTTGGTTATTACTATCAGTGTGTCCTTCACTAAAGCCCAAGTCTGCTGCCTCAGACTTGAAGGCAGTAATTAATGGAGAAATTAGAGCCCAAGTAACTCAAATATGGCCACAAGGCAACCAGCAAATTCCTGGCATTCATTTTCATAGAACAGAGGCAATAACTTCAAACTCTTATTTGGAGGAAAAAGGTTATTTCCAGAGGCTGGAAAGAAAGTGAACCCACTCAAGGGACCACCAAACCTGCCAGGGTCAGACACAGCCAGGCATACCAGCACCCTAGCTGGCTCCCCGCAAGGGCCAGGCCCCCAGGATTCCTCCAGCCCAAGCCCTGAGGGCCCGCAGCAACATGGCACAGCCCATCCCTGCACCCTCCCAAAGTCATGAACAGCCATTAGCAGAGAAATGCCGATGACAGCATCAAGTAAGGGACAGGCAGGAGTGGGAAGTCCCCCCCAATAAACGTGTTCCTCTGGGAAAGGACATGAAAGAACAGGAAGGTTCGCACAGCAATGACTCATACACACAATTACCCACCAGAAAAAGCTCTTTTCATTCTCATGAGCCCAAGTTCCCATCACAGTCTCCGAGACAGCCAAAAAAACAAAATTCAGGACCATTCTTTTCTCTTTATTCACAGATCATTTAGGATGAGGCAAGGGCACCTGGGGGAAAGGCAGACCTGTGTTTTCTTCTTCCTCTTTTTCTACAGGAAATTCAAACATCCTGGAGAAAAAGGGGGGAGGACCCAGGGAAGAAAGGATTTTCCAGATTCATATGAAAAGCACTCAAGTAGCATGAACACAACAACGAAAATCAGTTTTTTAAAAAAGTATAACTGGCACGCTTTTGACTTAATATAAAAAAAAAATCTGCTTCTGCCTTCCTTCTTCTGGTCTTTGTTATTTATTCACTTCTGTTCTGAAGGCATGTGCTTTGTTTTTCCCCCATTTCTTCCGTTCTTCTGGTACTAGTGTGTCCTGGAAAGAAAAATCAAAAAAAATTAACTCTTCCAGGGAACAAAGTACTTCCTTGCACAGTAGAAGCATCCCCAAGACCCCTCATTCTCTCTCAAAGGAAGGTAGTCGGGTAAGCTTCTCAAAGGGAACTTATTGGAGTGATAAAACTAGTACTGCGGTGGAACAGGGGACTGCGTTCAAGGAGGATGGAAATGGTCAGACAAAATGAAGGTTAATTTCCGGTGCAAAAGGGATGAATGGGCCTTGTAAAATACAGAACTGAACAAAAAAGCAGGGCAGAATGCAAAGCCTGCAGGTACCTTAACTGCTCTTCTACCTTAAACAGGGCCAGTCTTGGAACTTGGAGTCAGCTGGTCCATGTAAACACAAAGAAAAGATCTTCATGTCCCCAAGATGAAGTAATCTAATATGGGTACAGCAGACCCATCTTTTTGGGGTCCTTTTCCCTTCAAGATGCCAGACACAGGCACAGCTATGGATGCTGAGCACTTGGCAGTCCAGCCCTAGAAGCTGGTTAACAGATACAGTCTTAACTGACATATCTGGGGCATCAAGAAAACTCAGCAATAAGGAAAAATGCTTGTGACTGTGCATGGCAGCAAAACCTAACGTTGCATAATAAGCTATTTGCTTTTTTTTTTGTTTGTGGATAATAAGCTATTTGTAAGATTCCAGGATTACACACAGCCCACAGGGAATTAAGGAGTTAAGATACCAGGCTGAGAAACAGAAAACATGCAAGCTGTGGAGAACACACTTGTGAGGCATTTGTTAACAGGCCACTAAGCAGCTGAAAACCACTGGCCCAAAGCTATGGTAACAAGAAGCATCCAGGGACCAGAACAGCACCAGCAAACATAGCCAGGGTGCAGCCAGCATTCATCTACTGGAACAAGTGACAGCCACCTCCAGTTCCTCTGCAGTTACTTGTCATAGCTTTTTTTGTGCTCAAATACCTCAACACACACCAGGGAGAGAAGAAAGAGTAACAGGGTGCTTTTCTATGGGACACAATGCCAAATTCTCCATAGGTAATTTCATGAAACCATCCTCCATATTACCCAATCTGCAGACAGGAGCTTACGCCACAGCGCACATTGTTTCTGTGACACTGCCACCCACGCTAGTTTTGTTTTGCACCACAAAACTGAGCCCCATTCAACACACTCTGTGTGTCTGTGTGCCCTCATGTTCGTAGTTGGTGCTCCAGGAAAGCAGACGCTCAGGACATGTACCAGTGCAGCATGTAGCGACTTGGGTCCCACCACAGGACTTGTCCCAGGTGCTCTCCCTTCCCCAAAATAAACCAGTGCACTGACCAAGAAATGAAGCCACACATACACGTTCAGAATTGGGCAGCATGCAGACTGGCAGGCAGTCCTGCCTCCCACGCCACTGTGGATATAGCAAACTGGGACCTTACCTGCTCAGAATGAAAGGGAACAAAGGGTTTTGCACTGGTAAATGATAACGGAGACCTATCCGATGATTGTATTGAACAGAGGGGGCTGGCTGCTGCTGACTGAGCCATCGTGACCAGTTCAGCCTAACAGGAGGGTGAACTCTGGACTGGGTCGTGTTCTCAGCTGAATGAGGTGGTGCTGACCTGGCTGTGCTGCACACAGAGCTCTCACCACCCCAAGCGAGGACATAATTCAGCAGAGCATCTGGCAGCTGGATAACCAAGATACTGCAGATGGGGACAGAGAGTACCAACAGCAGGATGAGAACAGCCCAGGTATCAGCCATTTTCATCATGTTGTCCACCAGCCAGCATTACTAATAGTTTATTTACAGGAACGGTACTGCTTAAACTAGGTTTATTTCATCACCTGATAGCTGCTTGGTGCCCAAGACAGCATATTCACATGTGCATTTATTACCATACAGACTTCAGATGATTAAAGGAATCACACAAAGGCAACATAGTCTCAGAGGACACATACTGCTGATACGCAAACCCAGCTGTAGCCAAGGACACCCAAGGACTGATTTAAAGCCCAAAAAGCAATGTTGGAAAGAAGCAGCTTCAGCTCTGGTATCTTTTTGTACAAGGAGTGAGTGATGTGAAATGAAAAAGGCAGCATGCCCAGGAAAGGCAAATTCCAAAAAGGCCCTTACTTCTAGAAGAGCTGGTCACTAGCAAAACCCCCTTTTACCGCAGTGTTCTATACTTTGCCAACCTACTGCTCTGCTCTGCAGCGATCCTGCCAAAAGGAGAGAGGAAGAAAGGTTCAGAGAAGATAGGGAGGAGGAAAGCAGCCCTGCTCCAGGAACCAGAGCCAGTGACAGAAATGCAAAAAGCAAAACCAGGCCTTCTGGTAACTTCTGTAAAAAGATGGTTTATACAGTTCCCCTTCCCACCCCCGCCAGCGGTCCCCATAGTGGAACAGCAGCTTTGTCTCAAAGTGCAACCTAGTTAATTATCACTGCACTTCAACATCCGAGACAGGCTATCAGCACGTTAACAAAAAGATATCTTTTTGAAGTTTAAAGTCATGTACAAAGGGTTTAACTTTAGCCTAAGGTAGAAGTTTTACTTTCAAATTTGCCATTGTAGTCGCAGCTTCATGTCATCTACAGTGAAAAAGCATAGAGACACCCCCTGCAGTGTTTTGAAGTAGGAACCAGCCACCTGCAATTTATGTGCTAACAGAAGCCCTGGTTGAGCAAAACCACTTAGAAGTAAGCTTCATTGTATTCTTTTTCCCCAAATCTGTATCCTAGGCAATCTGTAATTAATGATTTTATCACTACTCTTTAAATTAAAAAGGAAATATTATTAAATGACATAACATAGCCCTGTTGGCAACAAAATCCCAGTAGGAAGTGTTATGCTAACAAGACAAAGTGCCACAGTGTAGAGAGCTAGACATCCAAGAGAGCCAGGCTGAGAAAGTTGGGAGAATTGTATGGAAAAGGTTGATTACAATAATCCATCCTCCCTGCTACAGCCATGCAAGTAGAGGTATTTTGAAGACAACAAATTAATGCAAAACCCCTGAAAATTATATTCTTGTGGCTTTTTTTTCTTTATACACAACTCTTGTCCTGGTTTTAATACAGTGTAATCAAAGAAGTGAGAACCTGGGATATCTATGCAAATAGGTACACAAGGGTAAACAACTCCTAGTGGCTCAAAAGGGGGAAGAAAAGCACAGGTTTGATGGCAAAGCAGGTCAATAAGATCATCTTCAAAGCCTACATTAGTACAAAAGGGTTAAAACTTAAGTCTCACATGGAAACCCCATGTGGCAGAAGTGAAGGAGAGGGAACAGTTGGACCTCTCATTAATGCACTGTATTGGAAGCTTGGGTCAGCAAACTGCCTGCAGGCTGCCTAAGCCCCGGGACATTCACAAGACACTGTGTGGCAGAAAACACAAGTGTGAAGAATCAGTCCAACACCAGCATAGAAATGAATGTTGCATCCCTAACATTTACCAGAATTTTCCCTGGTTTTGCTTGCGTGTGTTGCACTTTGTCTGTTGCTGCACACCTCCGATAAGCATGTTTCCTTTTTTTCCTATAATCCCCCTTTAGGAAGGGGAAGATAGCAATAAGATACCCCCACCTTATCTTCCTCCTCTTAAAACGTAACTCACAAGTACAGCTACAGAAGAGTTGTGCCTCTTTGGCATTTATAGAGGCTTTCATTATCTAACAATATTGTAAGAGCTTAATATATTATGTAGTAAAAAGTGCCAGTGAATGCATCTTGCCAAATGTGGGTTTCCCCATGTCAGAGCAGACATCCTTCCTCCCTTTGCTTTCTCAGTGTGCCTGATCACTTCAGCAAGTGGCCACGCAGGCCATTCTGAAGGAGCAGTTAGCTGTACCTCAGCAAGAGCAGCTCATTCCCCCAGGCAGCAGAAAAGAAAGTGGGACCCAGCAGCCCATCCCCACACACAAGATCCAAGAACCAAAAGCAGCATTCATTGTTACATCAGTTACTGACACATGACAGGAGCGATGTGATCTCCACATTGATTTTAAAGGCAGCTCCCACAAACGTATCCATCCCTGGCTTACCTTTTTACTGCCTTCTGAGCCAGCATCCTGTTGCCTGCTAGGAATGTGACACCACCCAAAATGGCCAAGTACTTCAGAGTCTGGAACATATTGAGCTGAGTCCAGTAGACATACATGAGTCCCAACATTGCTGTGAAAAAAAGACAGAGCCCATGGCTGAAATTGCATTTCAAAGACTAACCATTCGTTATACTCAGAACAACTGTTATGTTGTACTGCCAGGCCTAAACACTGGGTTTCTATTCGTCTCTGAAGCGGCGGATGTAAAGACTATACATTATTATCAGGGGAAGAAGGTGTCTGAGTCTCCATACTGGAGAAAAATATGACGCTGATGGCTTGCAACCAACCCTCTTGTGGCAGAATTATGGATATATTATAGACATTAAGGGCTATTAAAAGGAGGAGGATACTCTGGATTTCAGTAGAGGATTAACCTTTGCACATGTGCAGGAGCTTACAGCTTTATAAAGCTTCCAAGGAAACTGGCTTGGATTAAGCAACACACTTATTTGGGAAACAGTAGATCCAATGTTCTCCCAACCTGCTATGTTTTTGAAATTCTGTCAAGACAGTGAATAACTGTGCAACCAAGGGCATAATAAAATTGATGAAAAAAGTTGGTCCAGCCAAAGAACAAGAGCAGCTTTCACAGGAAAAGCTTTAAAGAAAAGATGTAGACGGCAGTCCTGCAGGTTTCAATTCCCACAGAAAATCCCTGCTTACAAAGGATAAACATGCAATAAAGAAAGTGTGACCTCTGGAAATAAGAAGTTCTATTAAGTACAGATAAATGGTGTATGAGAGGAGCCTGGATAATGACTGCTGTTGTAAGCTGATGGCCAAACAGGTTTATCACCATATTAACAATCATGAAAAGCAGGAAGGCAGATGAAAACAAGAGAACAAATGTTATGCTATTATGTCATTATAGTTAATAGACCACAAGCCCATTAACTACCAGGGCTCTCATCTGTAACTCCCAGGTGAGAAGGTCAAACAAAGCAGAAAGCCTCTGACACTTACCAGCATGGCCCATGTGAAAAACAATGGTGCTGGGAGCAAAGCTGAAGTTGGAGATGTTGGCACCTATCTTTATCCACTAAAAGGAAAAGAAAGAAAACCCAAGGTAAAACGGCCCTGTAAACACAAGCTTTTAAACTTCAGTATCTTTCAAGCCTGTTTGCTTTAAGTTCTTCTATGAACACAGTGTGTTTTCTACTGAAGCACTTGGTTCCTACTACAAGAGGACAGTAGTAAAGACAGCTAAAGCCAGCACTGTTGAACTCCTTTAGTGAAAATTTGTCCTGCTGCTTCTGACTGACCAAAGGCAGTTCCGCTATTATCTTTCTTAAACTAATGAGAGGGTATTGCTCCAAGTCTACGCTTTCCAGAAAAATAAACATTGCTATTTCTATCCAGCTGAATTAATTAAAAAGACAAAAAAAGGGTAAGGTTCTAGTTTTGGACTCAGCAAAAGAACAGATATAGATACAGGATGTGTGCTCATAAAAACAGTTTCAGGTTTTAGAATACAAAAGAGAAAGGCATGAATGATGGAAAACAGGAGCCTCAGTAGCAACGATATTTTTCATTAAGTGTCATCAACGTACATTGTGAGCCCCAGAGACCAGCGGACATGACTACCTGAATGCCAGCTTTCAGTGAGACCACCTAATGGGAAATTACTGCCAAGCAAGTAAGGGATCAGTTTCATCCTCCAAATAAGGAGTAATTTAACTTGCCTAGATGAGACTTCATATTGCATTAAATTCAAAACACTGATCTGATGATACAGTGAGTAGCAGCAGATGTTTCAATGACAGACACACAAATACCAATTATGTCCATAAATAAAGTCTGATAGGATTGAGTAACACATATGTTGTGATGGATATATTAACTGTGAGGCAGAATCACTGGGCTTTTTTTTCCTGTATGTTATTTCCTATGAAGTTATTTATAACTTAATCTGCCCTCTGTTACTCAACATCCCTAGCAGAAGCACATTGAAGAAACTCACCCCACCTACTTCTGCTTGTCAGCAGTGTTTTTCTGTTTTGACTATAAACTCAAAAAAAAACCCCAACCCACAGTTTAGGAAAGAGACAATACCAGACCAATGCTCTGCACAGACACTTGCTAGCTATGACTGCAGCACTGCTGTGCTAGTCACAATTAACCAGGAGTTTTAAGAAGTTTTGCTGGCCAACCTCCTAAGTGACCTTGGTCTGGATGGAAAAAAAGTTTTCTTCTGTGGCCCAGTTCACTCACCAGAATAAGCAGCAAAAGGAGGGGGGAAAGAATCAATGCTGTGAAAGTGTTAGACACCACAGTGGGAGGCCTCTTCTCAGGTTCCCTGAAGAGGTGCTGCAAACAAACAAAACCAACCCGTAAGCAGGAGTATTCCAACAGAGCACCTCCTGGCTCCCCAGAGGACCAGCTGCAGCCCTGGTGCTGTTCCCAGAAGTTCCTCTGGATGATGAGCATTCCTCTTAAGGCAAAGACTGACTCTTTAAAGTAGTGTCTATTCCAGCCTCTGCACATTTGATCTCTTGCACAGTTAACTCTTCCTTGCACTCACAGAAGCACTTGTTAGTTCATCATCAGCACAGATGGCTGGAACGAAGCAAGATAAATCTTCAGAAGCAGAGCCTTCTGTGGTGCTTACCTAGTCAAATCTTCATGTTTGAATCTTCTCAGCAACACCGGTTGCTCTCTCACAGGTAGAACATACAGCTTATTCATACTCCAGAGGACTGCCACAAATTTCTTTCCATTAAGCACTAACTCTGGTCCTCCTTTAATCAAATTACTTACGCAGTATTTTTTTTTTCTGAGAGATGACTTTTCAAAAATAAATTATGATGAGAACAAATAATACCAGTAGGACTAGGGCCCCCATCTCCACACATAGTTTTTAATTTTTGACTGTACCTGAATTTCAGGTTTGGGAACAAAGAGGTTCTTGGACTGGATCGTGGATGGTGCATCTTCTTCTGGGAATTTGATCACAACATCAGCCTGAAACAAAAATTGTGCAGCTTCATGAAGTTTGATCTTAATGTATTTAAAGTTTTATAAAACCTGTTCCACTACTGTGGCCTATTTCCTTATTTAACAATCCAAGACTAACATGATTTTTAAAGGAAACTAAGAAAAAGCCAGCAAATTTTTTAAGAAGCAACTTCTCCTAAACAGAGGCAGTAACGCCATTCACCATCACTAAGAGTTGGACTTATTTCTAACATAGCACGCACAGAAAGGCTAAACCTTGAAGTGCTTGCTGTGAGATTACAATCAAACCCATAAACTTTCTGAAGTTTCTGTTCCACCACATGATGAAATGAAGGTTCATTTCTGTCTTGCTTTGATGCTTACTTAAAAACTTAAAATGAACAGCAAACCTCAGAGTCCATAAATGGCCAAAATGATTCTGGTTCACTACAAAGAACAAAACTTTTGAGTTTTTCTTCTTCCAAGCCTGGACCATGCCCTCCTTTTAGACTGACAGTAATCTCAAAACCACATCACTATGCTTCCAGCTACATACCACATTCCACAGGATTGGATTTTCCAGAGTGGCATCTCCAATTATCAAGTAAAGAGTGTATGTACCAGAGGCAGAGTCAAATTCAGTCTTTCTTTCAGAGGTATCCAGTTCAAACTTGTATACGTTCTTACTATCTGGTTCTGCAACAAACACTACCTCCTGGCCAGTCTTCTGGTTGTGAAGTCGGACAAAAGTCTGAAAGGAAAGATTGCAACATTTCTGGAATATCTCTTAGTGCATTTACAAATGCCAGCAAAATGAGAGGTTAACCCCCATATCAAAAAGCACAACATTAACAAAAGCTGGAGTATAAACTGGCAGCACAGGTGTCTAGATCCCTGCAAATGAGCAAAATTCTATGGCTTTTTGAGTAACTACATTAACACAGGACCAAGGCTGTCCAGTGACCCACTTGGGGTACAGGGCACTATTCTGAATGTCACTAGACAGGGTATATGCAACAGCACACAACAGGCATGTATGGTTTTTGTTGGTTTTTTTCCCCCCTTTTTTCTCTAGTTCATACAGAAAAAACCCAAAATTTTAAAGAAAGTCTACATGTAAGGACTTTTTCAGCAAGCATTTTATATTAAAAAAATCAGAAGCATGCTTTTACAGTGCAGGCTACCTGCACTCATTTTGCTGAGTTAAATAAGACACAGTACCAGAGCCAGCAGAGGCTTCATTTTAACATACAGCCAAACCAAATGAACTGAATCCACTTCCCATCTACCAAGATCAATGATCTTTCACAGTCCACATCAGAAACATAAGGCTTCTCAAAACCTATCAAATCTTTTCAAGAGCAACTTTCGCCTCAGATGCTTCAAGATGGAACATCTCAGTGACACAGCAATGACAAAAATTTGTCCTAACCTGGTGAGGGATGAGTTCAGCTCCACTGTTCACATCTATCAGCTGGAAGGATAAAGCAAAATTCTGATGGCTGTCAGCAGTGAATGAGCCCTTGGCTTTGGCTGGGTAAGCTACCCTACGAGGAAAAAAACAAAATAGAATTGAGGTGATCTTCCAAGATAAGGCCTGGTGTTCAAAGAAACCAAGTCATGTGAGCCTGTGTAGCAGTACTGCAGTCTATTCAGCACAGATAAGCTATTTTATCAAAGTCAGGTGAATTAACATGTCTCTCTTCCACCATAAATTTAATGCAAGGAAATGAATGGAATTTTTTTAGTAGGATTTTTGTGAGCTACACAGCTTGCCCATTTTCAGGTAAAACAGTTGTTTGCTGTAAGGGTCAAAGGAACACTAGAAGATATTCCTAATACTACACCCCACATTCTGTTTAGCCAAGGCTATGCTACAACCAAAGATGTGATGGCAGCAGAACAGAAAAACAGATACTCAAACTTCAGCACAGGAAGGCTGTATCAACACACACAGAGGGGCCTCAGTGAGGCTCTGCAACTTAAGTTAAATTCCAAACGTTACATTCTAACTGATGTCAGTTAAAAAAACAACTACATTAAGTTCAAGTACACCTAGCAACGGTACAGCCACATGCCCCAAATATAGTGTACATGCTGCTTTAGAGCACCCCTACCAAAGCCCAATAATACCCAAAACGTTAACAAAATTCTTTTAACTTGCTTTCAACTATGGAGAGGTGCCAAAGGAACAGAAGACAGTTTTCCCGGCTTCTGTTAGTACTTACACTTCAAGTATTAAGGAAAGCCACCTATAAAAATAATCAGTATTCTCCCCATGAACTCACAGGTTTACGAGAAACAGCATGGGCATAACTCTGTGGTTATTCCAATATAAGATTCCTCTGGTTTAGCTGAAGTAGCTAAAGCTCAGAAGACCTCCAGTCCAGAGCCAGAGTTGCCCGTTAAAGGATCACACGCACTGAGTCGTTTTACCTGGTTGTTTTTGGTGCAATGCTCTGATCTTTATCCACGGTAGAAAGATCTACATTAGTAATCCCAACTTCTGTGGAAACTTTTACTTTCAGCTGCAACAAAACATGATAGAAAATTACTCAGAGCACTCCACATATACTAATTACAGTCAGGTTCACTGCAGAAGCTTTAGCTCTTCTCTCCCCTTCCCCAAAGATGGTCTTACACTAAGCCAAAGACAGAACCTACCCTGAACTACGGCAATTTACCTTCTGGCAAAGCTTGTGCATCAGTCACTAACCCCAACCCATCCCGTTCCTCCCTGCACAAGCAGCCAGCACTGCAGACACCAGCTTCTCAGTAATCCTGGAGTTAGCTGCCCTTTGGAGTACTGTTTTTAATGAAACAGTTCAACTATCCAGATCCAACTAGTTTTCCTTTTGAACTAGCAGAAACTAGCCATTAAAGATTACATCACATATGATACAACTTAAAACTGCATGTGCATATGTACTTCTGCTTACTGGATAGCAATCTGAGATGAGAGAGGTCTCTGGACAGCAACCAGTTATGCCTTTGTTGGCTCCTAAAGCCTAACAGGTTTCTGCTGATTTTATTACCAGCAGGCAAAAGCCAAAGCATTCCTGTAGACGTGCACTTTGCTCAGCAAGATTTCCTTCGGAGTCACAGCATTTATCACTTGGTGCAGGGCAGCCAATAAGGCCCTGCCATTTATCACAATCCTCTGTGCTAAGTGCAGAACAAACCCCAATGACTTCCTCTCCCCAGTCCCAAACCACAGACCATTTAGGCAGTGAACCTCAGTGGGTTTGACTGATTTCAATCCTTCTCTCAAACGTAAGCAGTTACTGCAGTCTGTAGTTTTTAATTAGCACATTTGTCCTCACAGCATACAAATGCTCCCCTGGAGAATTAAAGTTTCATTGCCAAGATATTTTTCATCCTATACTACAATTTGTTACTACAGGTTTGCTCATGTGAACCAGCCCCACACCCACACCCTGAAAAATAATTCACAGGGAACCTGTGGGAAAAATATGTAAAAACAAACTATTCAGGTCAGACTTCAAACACAATCATCTCGGCAGTTCTTTTACCTTAAAAAGTGTAATTTAAGACAGAGGTTACCCCTGAAAATGGATCCGTTAACATGTAGACTATTCAGGCTAACTTTAGTAAAGTCTTAGTTTGTTCCAAGATGGGAGCAAAGAAAGATGGACTAATGAAATATTAATTTTTAAAAAGTTATGCGAAGGCAACTCGGAGCTGCTGCACACAGTCCCTCCAACTGAACAGTACACAAACATCTCTCAAATATTTTAATGCCAGGAAATGTAGTCTCTGCCTGGAGTAATAACCCACTGTTTTAGCTCATTACTGTCAAAATGATGGTGCATTAAGGACAATTAATGCTAATAACAGTGAGGAAAAAAAAACCCCACAGTTCCCCAGCAGTCCTCCCCCATAACAATGTGTCTTATTAGAAGCAGTTCACACAAAGCTGCCCCAGCATTAATGCATTCCTACCGGTACCTCTGTGTGCCAGCAGCGAGCTTAAGCAGGGCCAATCAATCCCCTTTTGACACTCCTAAGTGCCATTACTACTACAATGACAACATCAATTTGATACACAGAGTAAAGGTCAGCAGTTGTAAATAAGTGTCTTCCTCCACACCAAGCTGACTATGTTGGAAGATGTTAAAAGCTAATCTTTTCCTTAAATAGGCAATTGAGAGCAAAAACTAACCCTGGGAATAGACACCGCTGGAGAAGAGCATTCTCAGCTGCCGACACTGGGGAGACTATATGAATAGTCACAGAGGTCACATTCTTCTCGCCGTAACTAACTTGAGGAAAGTAAAGCTCTTGAGTGTCTATATAAAACTCTTCTTTAGAAAGGTGTGGCATAACAGCTTTTGCCACCAGAACGGGGGTATTTATACATGAAATGAAGACTTCCTTTGCACTCACTTCGGTCACTGTTTCTCCACTACAAAAGCATCACCATATACACTGTTAGATGCCAAAAGACCCCCTTGACTCTTCTCTAGGGCTCTAGAGTTTATATAAACAGACAATAACAAATGCTCAGCTTCCATACATCAGGCAATCACCAGACAACTGCTAGGTGAGCCTTATGATTTACAGATTCAGATCTTGAATGCTCTGAAGAACTAACATTCTTAGTAATCATTTTTGCATAGCTACTTTGGGCTGCTACAGAAACACTTCCACTGTTAGCCTTTGTTCATATGCTGTTTGATCAGCATCTAAGTGATAAATCAGTTTTGAAATTTACACAAATCTCCTTTGATCATATATTAATCTGCTTACTGGTCATAATTCTGAGTCAAAATGCAATGCATTAGAGAAAAACATGTGATAAAAATGCCATGCCACTGGCAACATCCTTCACAGGTATAGATAAAAAGCTGTTTCAGTGAATAGGCACAGAATTAAAATGCCATCAAAAAGCATACCCACCTCAACTTTGTTAGCAATAAATCGCTTATCTCCATCAACACTGATAGAGAAATCATAATATCCACTTGCAGGTTTCACATCCATGAAGTTCAGCTCAAAGACGTCTCTATTAAAAAAAAAAGCAGCAATGTGTTAAATATCTTGTAGGACACTAACAGCAGCCTACAAATAGGTAATGTCTTGCTACCAAGAAGTCTCCAAATACACTAGATTAAGCACGCAAAAAGACAAACGCAGCACAAAATTAACATGGCTAAATGCAGTGGGAAAAGAATTCTTCAAAACGCTCCTGAAGACAGAAAAACGCTGCAGTTCCCCACTCCCAATCAAAAGAAAAAGCAATAGAAATTCACCATCACTATCAAATGCACTCAGTCACTTGTTACCAAGCAAATGCAACAGCAGCATTTTGAGTTTTTCATCATAGAAACATTTCTCTGGTGGAAGAACACATAAGGAAAATAAGTCCAACACTTTAAAAAACACCTGTTTGCCTTACAAACTGTAAAAATAAGATTATATTCTTACCCTGACAGAGCAAATTCTGTCTGTTGAAGGACAGTAGCTTTGCTAGATGCAGACTTGGCATAGTCAAGCTTTACAGAAGCTTGAGTCAGTGGCTGGGACATCACATCCGTCACTTGTAGCTACAAGAGAAAAAGCAAGAATTTCTGTGAAACCCTTTGCCCCAGAAGGAATGCAGGAGCACAGATAACTCACTACCCCTCTACATTGTACACCCAGAATTTTTCCCTGCCCAGCATTCCAGATTCACCTAGTTCTTTCCAACATAAACGGGAAAGCTAAAGTTTGTCATCAGTAGAGCTGAATTCCACACAGTGCCTTCTCAAGGTAGTGTCTGGGAAGCCCCAGGTAAGCAGAGGTTCCTAAGAATCCCTTTATAAAAGCACTAAAACCCCCAAATCTACTGGAACCAGAGTCCTAGAGCTAAAAATGAAAGACATCACCTTACACATTCTGTGTAAGCCCAGACCTACAGGACTAAAGACTGACCCAAGAGACAAGTCAAGATTTGGGACTAAGGACTCACCCTGAGTACAGGCTGATGGTGAGTGACAGCTGCAGGCCCATCAGGGACAATAATGACAGGCAAGTGGTAGCGGTTCCGGGATAAAGAACCCGCGGCACAAGCAACGCTGAAGGCCTCTGAGAGTGTCTCAAAGTTTTTCTTGCTAAAAATTGCATTCATCAGCTGGATAATTTGATCCTGAAAGAGGAAAAGCAAATCACATATAAGCACTAACAGGTTACCACAACATGGCAAACTGGCTCAGTATAATGTTGTTAATAAAAACATCATTCATAAAGACTATTTAATTTCCCATTTGCTTTAAAAATAACTCAAGTTATGAGCTAACCCAAAATTAGCTACCTTTTGAATGTCACATTAGCATTCTTATTCTTGGCTGGGAGGTTCCAACCACAATCGCTGTAATTGTGCTGAAAACTTGCAAAATGAGAATTTTGGTTTTGTTACGTTTCAGAATGGAAGACGCCGTCAGCTCAACTGTCCAGACCGTGTGCAGCTGCAAAAAGACAATGTGGCTCCAGGAGCCATACAATTGTCTTCATACAGTGGAGGAGGACTAGGCTAGATGTCCTGGCTTCCTGCCAAGCTGGGAAGGCCACGGAGAGGTGATGCAAAGCATCCTAATGGCTCTGGAAGGAGCCAGTCTAGGCCCATGCAGGCTTATCCCCTTAGGCTCAGCAGTGTCCTCAAGCGAAGAGGATTAGCTTTAAAGCAGTACCACCAAGAGCACAGAGCCAGCTCTGGCTCTGGGATGTGCCAAAGCTAATTTGTTCTCTCCAAAGTAGGAGTGGGACAGAGTCCCCCAGCTGGTTTTCCAGTCTGAATTTGCAGAGTTAGTGCATCTGTGCCGCGCTCTGCAAAGTATGCTGTATCATTTGGATTCTTCCATTACTCCCTGCTAGTCTGGAGAACAGAGGGTTTGGTCACCTGTACTTTGACCCAAGCAAAGGGTTGTGGGCTAAATTCTAATCAGAAATAAGACTAACCAAAGACAATCCCAAATAAAGCAACAGGCATACAATTTAGTAATCTACAAGCAAAGAAAACTTTTAAATGAAATCCACTGCATCTCAAATGTTCACCCTCCTACTTGTATTAATGAGCATGAACGTACATGACATAACTAAAGAAAGCATCCAGAGAGACACTATAAAAAAATCCTGCATAGTGCAAATCATGCAGTGTTCTTCATTTATATGGAGGTCATGGCATAGCTCCAGACCTTAATCAGCAAGTGACGCTCATTTACATTGTGGGGGGAAAAAAAAAGAAGAGAACTATTTTTTAAAATACTACATGTTAGTGTGTAAAGAGAGTTTTGTGGCATTCTGGAGGCACTCCACCATTCACAAGACAAAGCTTTAAACCCCAACAATAGCACTTCTGACAGGACAATTCTGAAACAACACTAAACAATTTTCCTTAATTGGTCTTTTTTTTTAAACATCATTTGGACGCTGACAGTTTGAATTGTGTATAGCAGAATCACCACCTCAAAAATGACATCAAAATTACTTTGCATTAGCCTGTTTGGCAGCAGGATGGAAGAGCGCCAGGAATGAACTCAGATGTCTTACACTGGCTTCTGTCTCAACCCTGCCACTTCGGCTTGTGCTTTAGGGAGCTGCCACTCTCAATCAAAAGTACATCTAAACTCAACTCAGTTAACTTGTTGTGAAAAAAAAAGTGGATAGCTTGCAGTAATGATTTCTAGCTTAATCGAGCTCTAAAGGAGTTTCCAGTCTTTCATTTTAGGAAGGTTTTTGCTGTCTCCCTTTTGGGCACCCCAAACTAGGGTGCCTGTGTTTCCTCACAGGTAAGTAACATTTGCCAAACACTCTGAAATGCTGGAAAGTGCTAGACAAGTGCCAAATACCAGAACAAACTCTGAAACAAGCGGGGGTTTTTAAATAGCTTGTCTCAATAAACAAAGAAAAACTAGGTCTCACTTGCAATTTCCTTCTGTACATTTGAAAAAGAAAAAAACAAACCAAATTCAGCCTGTGATCTTGAAGGTAGAATTTCCTCCTAGATTCTGCATTCCTCCGAGATGGTCCCTTTTCACTGAGTGTGCTCATTATTTTTTCCAGTAGAAATTCTACCCAGTTATACTGGCCTCTTGCACTGCACAACAGGGACTAGGCAGATCCTTTTTGTGAGCCACAGTGTGCAAGGGAGGAAAAAGCAGACACAGACCTCCTTCATTGCTGGCTCCGCACCCACGTGGTCCGACAGCTTATAGGCAGCAGCAACAAACAGTGCAGTAGTCTCAATTCCTTCTTCAAACTGCAGATAAACTCCACCCAAGTCATCCAGGCGAGCAACAAGATCCTGACAGAAAGAGTTACTAAAATTTAAATTGCACTCTTAACAGATCCGCAGAAGTTAACTCTACTGTTAGGCCTGTAATCAGGAGTATCTGTATGGGATCACTGAGGGTATTTTGTAATAGTAATTTAGAAACAAGAAGAAAAAGAAAACTTCAGATTTTAGTGGATTTAATTATATTCAAAAGTCACAACTTTCTGTGTGTCAGTCCACTGTGAAATAGTTAAAAGTCCAGAAGAAATATCTGCTTGAAAGAAAGAGCCCAGCCAAGGCACATCATGCAGGCAAGGAATTAGCCAGGTTGATTTTTCATTTTGTGTTTCACATTAATACATCTTGTAGTACTACAGAGGCCTAAAAAATTCCTGAATAATTAAGAGAGCATAGTGTGTTCCTACCTCTATCTCCTCAACAATGCCACTTAGATCTGCCTGCTGGGACAAGTACGATGCCGTCTCCAAAGCCTGGATGGTTCTTAAACAACAAACAAAACCAAACAACAGAATGATTTTCCTTCCTTAAAAGCCAAGCATCATTCAAATCAAAGCAACTACAGACTCTATTCTGAGTGAAGTGTAAAAGAGCTGCTACTGCATTCAGTTGACTCAAGGCAATGGATGTGAAGTGATTTAGTGGAAACTTAGAATTCATTAGGGAATGCCACTTTAGCTGCAAGAGGGCTGCAATAAACTCAGATTCAAAGGCACAGAAGAAACCAAACTTTGATCTCTGCATAGCACAGTGCCCCAGACTTGCTACTAAGGCTTCCAGGAATCCATTTTTTTGGTCAACAAAGCAAGTTTTAAAGTTTCCCGTTTCTTCCCTAGCTTTTAAGGAAATCTCTATTCTCTCCTTTCACATTAAAATTACTTAATTCTTTGGTGATAAATGCCAAGATTCCTTCTCCTTACTGACACGTTTTTTCCACCTCGCAGCACAGGCATCCCAACCTACAAACAACAGGGCTGAAGAAGAGCATCAAGTCTACTGCAACCGTAAGTGACAACAGAACCATGGCTGGGTATTAAGTCAAAAAATTGTTGCGAGTCTTTTTAGAAGAGAAGGCTTCTTTGGGACACATCCTCTTTACTGACCATTATTCTCGAACTAAACTGAACACATATGGTCATTTGCAAAATCACATAGAAAATAGCCCAAAACCATATTTTTCATTCCCCCAGAGAGACAATAATGAACTGGACAAATACACCAAATGAAAACACTGCACCTACTCCACTACATCTGTATTACAAAAATTAAGTGTTAAAATACCCTTTACTCCAAAATCCAACTGCCTAGAGGATAAACACACAACAGTGAATCATTTCCGCCTGAAAGACTTACGCCAGCACATTTTCTTCTTTGCTAAGACGAGCAGTAAGAGCACTAAGTGCTTCCTGAGATGCTAAAGGAAGGCCAAAGCCACTCAGGGCCCCAACAGCATGGAAGATCTGGGTGACTGAGGAATCCTCACTGACGGCTGCAAGCAGCAGCTCCCTGGTCTCATTTGAAACAGTAACCTGAGGAAGAACACAGGCAACACATTCATTCACACTTGAAAAAACAAAGCCTTTAGTCACCACTGATTTCCTCCTGGAGCAACACACTTGACTGGTGAACTACTATAAACTTTTGGGGAAAAGCCCTTTATTATTCATTACCTTTTAGTTCAATTAAATTCCAGAGTCTTGCTCTCAACTATCAATTAGTCAGGATAATCCACAATTCAGATTTATCCTGGTAACCTGCCACTGCTTTTCATCTGGCATCACATCACTGTGCAGCAGCTGGTGGTAATGATGAAAAATGGGGATAACCCACCCACAACTCAGCAACAGTGGCCTGCATTTGTATCATTGCAGTGTTTCAGCACAGGGTTTATATACCCAAACAGTTTATCATCCACCCAAAGAGTTTTTAATTGACACAGCTGCTGTGAATTCTACTAGAATGTGCTGGCTCCTTTTTTCTTAGCCACCAATGTCTCATCAAGAAACAACCCTCAGAATTTACACTTCACCTTGTACAGAGTACTACCAGACACTTCACAAGTTATTTACCTAAGACACAACACAGTACAACCCACTAAAAGAAAGTAGAAGTTATGCGTAAAATCAAACCAAGAGAAAGATCGAGGTAAATGTTTCTGTGGCAGTATCTGTCTTCAGAGCTCAGGGCTCCAAACTCACCTCACAGCCAGACAGGACCCGGATGGACTGTGCAGCATAGAAGAGGGAATCAACACTGCTGGAGTCCACATGGGATTTGATGAAACTGCATGCAGCCTGGGAAGAAACAGAAATTAACTCATGGCAACAGTCTTGACTTAAGCCATTGAGAGTTAAATTACATTCTAAGACAATTTAATATATGCTGCTGTATATTTTTATACTGAAAAAAGGCAAACAAAATCCCTAGTAATATTCACGGTCCAGCAGAGCCTAGAATCCCCCCAGATTCCCCTCTATTAAGAGCTGCACAGAAACAAAGGTGGCTCCTGCTAAAAGAGATAAGTGATTTTCACATAAACTCAACTGCAACCAGAATTTAAATTTAAATTGCGTATAATTATAAAACCTATCAAAATAAAAGTCCCATGCATATATTTAGTAGGGAAAAATCTCCCTGGATAGAGAACAGATGGGCAGAAGTTCTGTGGGCAAGCTTCCTTCCCAGGTGTATATCACACACAATCATTGATGGATACAGAATATAGAATTTCAAAGCACACAGAAAGAAAAGTTGGGTAAGCAGCTACAGTATGAAGGCAAGCAATGAGACTGCTCATTAATCTGTAGCCAGTTTATTATTAACTAACAACTAGGTAGATGGATCATTAAGATTCCATTTTAACCAGAAAATAACAAAGAATTCAACTGCTCAATACTTGAAGACCAGTGATTTATGTATGTGGAAAATAAGCCTTTACAACTAGGAGAGGACTTTAATGCTACAGTTACCTAGGAATACTGATATATGTTCATGTGTTATGCCTAGCTATTATTTTTCCTACCTCTACCTTTTAAATATTCTCACCCTGTGAGGAGGTACAATGTCCAGAAAAAAGTCTCATCACAAACTTCAAGGAACTAATAAATAATTACTGGTTACCTGCGAAGCAAAGGCTGCATTATCATCGCCAAAACTAGGACCTATTGAAAAACCCAGCTGCACCAACATAAACGAAAGCAGCAATTCCCAGGCTAGCCCGCAGATGACCACTAACTGACCACAGCAAGACGTGCAGTGTGGTGAACCACATCATCTTCAGGAGCGTCACAGTTAAAGAGTTTGTGGTGCAGATGTACAACGCTCAAAGAGAAACTAAGTCCAAATGGTTTAGAACCACTGAACTGGATGAATTTATAAAGCAAAACCAAACCTGTGTTCACAGCTCAGGCGCACAGGTAAACACGCATGAGCACGTAAGCAGGTTGTCGTAAACTTTTAAACTAGAAATGCTTAAAGACACAAAAGGGCAGTAGGCATCACGCTGACACCACAAGCCTTTGCTTCTAGTCTGCATACTAGGGAACATCCTTTAATATACACAAAAACAACAACATGAAGTGACCTGGCTGAATTCAGTGTCGGAACTGAAACCAAATAAGGAGAGCTCTGTTTAACAGCATGGTGAGGCAAACATGCCACAGGCAGAAAGCCTTCTTCCCAAACCAGTGAAACAAATTGGTAGCTACAGTAACAGCACAACAGGCAATGGAGGAGTAAGCCCTAAAGTTACCATTTAGAGGCAGTAGGTGTAAGAGAGCTTGTGGCACATTACTACCCAGACAAAGATGCAATTTATTCAAATAGCACACCTGAAGTACTGTCAGTAATTATCAATTTGCACGGACAGTTGCTAAGAACACAACGCATGTGCGCTTTCCATTTCCCTGAGAGTACAGTGACAGCAGAGCACGACAGAGAAACTCGTTACACCTCATCTTTGGCTGCTGTGCTGCACCTACAGGCCCTCAGCACAGCAAAGCGCCCTTAGGCAGAGCCGCAGGGCCCCGGGCTCGCAGGAAGCCGGTGCCGCCGCCGGCGGAGCGCGGAGCGAAGGCCGGGGAGGACGGCAGCACCCGCAGGCCCGCCGGGCCCTCAACCGCTCACCTTTTCGTCCGCCACCCGCACCCCCAGGCTATCGAGGCCCACGATGGAGTAGAAGGCGGCCTGCAGGTCGGCGAAGGGCCGCTCCAGCGCCGCCCTCAGCCGGGCCAGGTCGCGGGCGGTGAGGCGATGGCTGGGGGCCAGGGCCTGGGCACCGGCGAGGAGGAGGAGGAGGAGGCTGAGGGGCGCCGCCAGACGCAGCCGGGGGCCTGCGGAGAGACAAGCAAGTTACCCCGCGGCCCTTCCCCGCCGCACCGAGGGCCGCACCCGCCCCCAGCCCGCTCCCCACCGCGGCCCGCGTCTCACCCGGCGCCGCCATGATGCCGCTCGCCGCTTGCGCCACGGCGCCGCTTCCGCCCCGCGCCCCGCCCCGGCCCACGCCATCGCGCCACCGTCACGGGGGAGGCGGGAGGGACGACGTATTTTGCGAGGGAGCCTCAGCCCCACGGGCGCCCGCTAAGGGCACCGCGAAACTGTGGAAAAGCTCAGGCCGGCGGCGGCGGGAGGGAGGGGGCCGGAGGCGGCGGGGCGGCCCGAGAGGCCGCAGCGGCGACTCCCCTGGGCGGCGGGAGTGGTACGGGCCTCCTGGCGGCCCGCGGGGGCGGCCCCTGGTGAGGATGTGGGCTGCGCTGATTGGCCCAGCCTGCCGCGGGGCGCTGCGCGCCGTGGCGCCTTAAAGGGGAAGCGGCGTAAAAGCGCGCCGGGTGCTGTGCCCGTGCCCGTACCCGTACCGTGCTAAGTTATATTCTGTTCTGTTATGCCATGGCCTATTATGTTATGCCATGCCATGCCATGCTATGCCGTGCCAAGCCATGTTATACCATGCCACGCCACGGCTGCCCTTTTGCCGCTCGCCCCCCCCTGCTGTGCTATGCCGTGCCATGGGCTGCGTGCTGTGCCAGCCCGCGCCTTCGGGAGCTCCCCACGCTGCTGGTCTCGGAGCCCCAGTGCACCATTGCCCTGCTGTTCCACCAGTTCCATGTGTCTCGGCATGTTCCCTGTGGCCGTGGTGGGAAAGTGCTTACACCCCCAAGTTGGGCAGGAGTGTTGATCTGCTGGAGGGGAGGGAGGCTCTGCAGAGGGACCCGGACAAGCTGGATCCATGGGCCCAGGCCAATTGGGTGAGGTTCAACAAGGCCAAGTGCCAGGTCCTGCACTTGGGTCACAACAACCCCACGCATCGCTACAGGTGTTGGGAAGAGTGGCTGGAAAGCTGCCCGGCAGAAAAGGACCTGGGGGTGCTGGTCGACAGCCAGCTGACTATGAGCCAGCAGTGTGCCCAGGTGGCCAAGAGGGCTAACGGCATCCTGGTTTGTATGAGAAACAGTGTGGCCAGCAACACTAGGGAAGTGATTGTACTCGGCATTGGTGCGGCCACACCTCGAATACTGTGTGCAGTGCTGGGCTCCTCACTCCCAGAAGGACGTGGAGGGGTTGGAGCGTGTCCAGAGAAGGGCAACAGAGCTGGTGAGGGGTCTGGAGCCCAAGGCTGATGGGGAGCAGCTGAGGGACCTGGGGGTGTTCAGCCTGGAGAAGAGGAGGCTGAGGGGAGCCCTTATCGCTCCCTACAACTGCCTGACAGGAGGGGAGAGCCGGGGGGGTTTGGCCTCTGCTCTCAGGTAATGGGCGATGGGACGAGGGGAAATGGCCTCAAGTTGCGCCAGAGCAGGTTTAGGTTGGACATTAGGAAAAATTTTTTCACCGAAAGGGCTGTCAAGCACTGGAAGGGGCTGCCCAGGGAAGTGGTCGAGTCCCCATCCCTGGGGGTATTTAAAGGCTGGGCAGAGGAGGTGCTTAGGGACAGGGTTTAGTGGTGGGATGGCAGGGTTTGGGTAACAGTTGGACTTGATGATCTTAAAGGGCTTTTCCAACCTAAACGATTCAATGATTCTGTGAAGGGCAGTGGTCTCCTGGGTTGTCAGCAAACCCCCAAACGCTCCAGGACTCAACAGCCATGGAGCAATGTGGGGCTGCTAATACACCCGGGATGCAGTTACCTGCCACCCCCGAGTGACTGGCAGCGGGTCAGCCCCTGCCATCACCCCCTGCAGTAACCTCCTGCTCTTAATCACTGCTGACCGCCACAGCCAGCCTCTGGCAAAGCCACTGGCTCCCCAGCTGATGCTTGCCAAAAGCTTTCTCTTCCCAGCAAAGCAGGGGCAGAAAGGGCAGTGCCCCGCTGCACACTTCCCTGGGGGTGGGCGACCTCTGACAGCCTGGAGGCTTGTGAGCTTCATCGTCGAGAGCCTGGGAGCAGTGCCCTCGTTCCTGACATGGGGTTTGTGGGGTGGGAAGGAGCTCCCTGGGGCAGCAGTGTTTGCAAGTGAATCAGTAAATCTGTGCAACGCTGCTTGCTCAGATCCCTCAATGGAGGCGTGCGACGTTTAAGGGATTGCTGAAACAATCCCTGCTTTAGAGGAGCCTTATTTTCCATCTCTTCATTTTCCCCCCTGGTTTTTCCCTAAGTGCCAAATAAAAAAAGACAAAAAAGCAAGTGTAAGGTTAAGCCCAGCTCTGCTGTGCAAAAACCAAACCTCTCAGTCAACCAAGCTGGATTTCCCCTGGGAATAAATGGCACCGTCTATTTGCCCCGTGTTGATTATTTCAGGTGACTCTCAGGAGCAGCCGTGGCCACACTATCGGGGACCCCAAGTTCCTCCAGTGAAGCAACGCACACATCAGTGTGCAAAATTGCTTCTGCCCCATGAACCCCTGGGGATGGGCAGGTGGGCCCCAGGGTCCCTGTCCCAGGGGGACGCAGCAAGCCACGTGTGGCAGACACCCATCCCACTGCTCACTGCCCTCCTGGAAGCCCCCAAAATTTGGGTAAAAGGGCTGTGCTTCCCTCCTGCAGAGGGCACTGGGAACTTGTGCTTTTTGCTTTCTGGGGAAGATCCCCTGGAGCCAGTGCAGCTCCGGCTCACACACCCGTCCCACTGCGCCTCTGCCTCTGCTCTCCCTGGGTTTTGGGACATTTGGTGTAACGTGGACAAGGCTTTTGGCCTCACTGGGGGAAAACAAGGAGCCGTGGAGCTGGTTAATGTGGAAAGCCACTGCCAAGAAGGCAGCCTGCTCCCCACTCTGCCTAGCTGCCCTTGCTTCTCCCTCTGCGCCAGAGCTGTGATACTCAGCTCCTCTTTGGGTGACACCGAGATGGGGTTGGGATGGCTTCGATGGTGGTTTATGAAGCTCAGCTGAGATGTGCTGCCCATCAGCTCTGTTTCAACAGCACCAAACCACCAACCTCACCTAAATCCCCCACTTATTGAGCCTTGACCACCTCAAGGCAGGAGATGCTCATGGCATGGGTACGAGGATGCATATCACCTGTATGAGGATGCAGGCACCCGTCCATCATGGATGGGCATGATGGGATGAGGATACAGGCACCCACCTTGTTCCATGAACATCTCCCGCTCTGAAGATGCCCCTTGCATTGGGTTTTTCCTCTCCCATTTTCCCTTGGGAGATGTAGCTCCTCTGAAGTGCATGCAAAATTCTGTCACTGTAGCTTTCCTGGGGGAAGGGAAAAATGTTCTGCATCAGAGCTTCTGATTTCGATATTCTGTCCCAGAAGGGGCTTGTGTTGCTGCGTTGGGTTTGCATCACCTTATGCTTGTGGTAGCCAAAAGACACGTTTTGGCCAGCTGTGATGGCATTTCCTGTCCCATTGCCATTCCTGGAGAGAAACTGGGGTGAGGGCAAGATTTTTGGCCCAGGGCTGGAGTGAAGCCAAACTAAAATGATCTCAAAATCCCTTGTGAGATGGCATTTGTCTTCTGTTCAAGCTATCAGATGAGTCTTTGACCTCACTCTAGCCCTGCTCTAGTCCATGGCAGGAGATGATGACCACACAATCCCCAGGGATGCTGGGGACACCTCCAGGAGGGTGCAGGGTGGATGACCCCACCACCACCCTGGGGGAAGGCTCCCGTGCCTTCTCCCAGGGCTGAAAACACCCCACGTGCACCAGCCCGGCCTTGAGAGGAGGCTGGAGACCCACAGTGGAGCTCATCTGCTGTGACAGATGGAAATGGGGAGGATTTTTTTATGAGATGAGAGAGAAAAAGCTAAAGGCCACTTGTGCAATTAAGTGCCTTAAATGTGGATTTTATTTCGATGTAATGGGATGGTTATTGCATATGAAAGAAGTGCCAGATGGTTGTTAAAACCACATTTACTAAGTTCTAATAACTGTGCATTTGACCTGTAGCCCATCAAGAACTGCAGTCCCTCATTATAAAAGAACTTGGGAGCCCTTGCCCCAGGCAGAGCCTTTGGCTGGTCCTTGCCGGGACCTTCGCACCGCAGCAGCACTCACTGTGCCGGGCAGGGCTTGGCCTCATGTCACAGCTCTCCAGCTGCAGGATGCTTTGCCCGTCTCTGTTTGAGTTTCAGTTGATTGGTGATGGGGACAAGGACAGAGGGATAGGGAGGTGTGAAATAAATCTGCCAGCTTGGGGAGAGGGGCCAGGACCCCTCCACGGGGCACAGGGCAGTGGAAGGTCTGTGTGTGCCCAGGGCAGAGCTCTCCTCTGCTGTCCCAGCTGGTGCAAAGGGGCTTGGAGGAGGGAGCATGGAAAGTGGAGGATGGAGAGTGGAAGATCATAGAACCAAAGAATGGTTTGCGTTGGAAGGGACCTCTAAAGATCAGCTAGTCCAACCCCCTGCAATGAGCAGGGACATCTTTAGCTGGATCAAGTTGCCCAAAGCCCCGTCCAACCTGACCTTGAATGTTTCCAGGGATGCGACATCTACCACCTCTCTGGGCAACCTGATAGAAGATGGAGGGTGGAGGAAGGCCCTGGAAGGAGCAGGAAGCTGGGGTATGGCTCCTTCTCCTCCTGTGGGAGCCTTGCTTAAACACGTGCAGGTGGGGAAGGAATAGGGTGAATTCACAGAGGGGACTGCAGGTCTTATCCCCCTGCTGCCTCCCCGCACCCGCTGCACAGGATGCACAGGATCTGGGCGGCTCAGCCCTGCAGCAGCCCCGAGGAGGGCAGTGCACAGCACCAACCTCCACAACACCTCTGGGCTGGATCTGGCCCCTCTGCATTCAAGGAAGGGGAGCCCGGGACAAGCAGGATGCGACCCCCCAAACCTGTGGGCTGTGCGGCGGCACCCCTCCCCCTGGCTCTGCCTGCCGGCAGCGCAGCCAGCCTTCCTTCTTTGGTAAAGACTCCAACAATTCCCTTTTTAGACTCAATACCACCGGTCCTGAGAAGGAATGGGAGCCCATTCCCCAGCCCCGCTGGGGTGGCTCTGACCAGAGGGGCTGCCCGCAGGGCTGCAGCCTGTGCTCCGGCTGCCTGCAAATGGCTTTTCAAGACAGCTCTTCTTCAGGGTGCTCCCTGCCCCAGCTGCTCCTGCCTCGCTGGCGAGGCTCTGCTGGTTCCCGCTCTGCAGGAGCTCGGTGCTCAGCCTGCTTTCCCAGGAGCACACCCCGCCCCAGCCAGCATGCAGGTATGACTGTGCTGGCTGGGGTCTGCTTTCCTTATTGTTGAAATGTTATTTTTCTGCAGGGCTGTTTGTCCTCCCCCCCCCCCGCCCCGTCCTGCTCTGTGCCCCACTGCCCCCTCCATGGGCAGGAGGGGATGAAGGGCTGCCAGGCTGCTTGGACCCGAACCCGGCCCTTCCCGCTGGGCATCACACCCGTGGGCTCTCCAGGCACCCCATTCCCAGGAGCCCTCCCAGGGGCTCTCCCAGTTAGCCCAGTCCCTATGCTGGCAGGCAGCTGTCAGGGGCTGGCAGTGCCTCCAGCATCCCATATCCTCCTGACAGCATCCCCAGGGCATGACCCTCACAGGAGCCCCCATGGCATCGTCTCCTGTTAGCAAAGTGATTTACTGAACCCCCACTCCGTGCTGTCCCAGCAATGTGACCCACATCCTGGTGCTGCCCGCCCCTGGCAGGAGGATGGATGGGGAGCTGGGAGTGGGATCTGGTGCTGCCCAGCCCTGGCGGGAGGATGGATGGGGAGCCGGGAGTGGGATGGGAACTCATCAAATGTCCTACAGATGGGTTGTGTTTGCACCATTCCCATTGCACCTGTTGAAACTCTCCTGTTTTCATGGGATGATGTCAGATCTGGGACAGATTCCCTCAGCTGTGCAGAAGGAGAGGGAGTGGAGGCCTTGGGGAAAGGGAGGGAGCCGGCTGGGATGCCCAGTGGGGTCAAACATCTCCCTCTCTATCGCATGAGAGATGGGATGAGGCAGATGTGAAATGCTGCTGGCTCAACCAGCTGCTTTTCCTGTCTCCGATCAGCTCCAGTGTGCCATGGACCAGGCATT
Source organism: Gorsachius magnificus (assembly GCA_034008185.1). NCBI lineage: Eukaryota > Metazoa > Chordata > Aves > Pelecaniformes > Ardeidae > Gorsachius > Gorsachius magnificus. The sequence continues at coordinate 15,850,983 of CM067091.1, forward strand.
TTCCTGGCAGCTTTGCCCCTCCGTAGACCCCGCCGCGGTGGGGGGCTCATGTAAAAACCCAGCAGAAGGAGCCAGCAGTAAACCTCACCTAACTGGGGTCTGGAGTGATTGAAGGGAAAATGTGTCCTGACCCATCCGGAGACACTGGGTGGGTGGAGGTGGCTGGGAGGGGGCAGTGGGGGACCCTGCCTGCCTGGGAGATGCTCCTCCAGCTTTTCCCCTGTGTTTGCCCAGCCTTAGCCCGTGCCCAGCCCCACTGGCGGCTGCTGGGACCAGGGTGTTTTACCCCTTAACATCACCTGGGCTTTGAGCTGTGCTGGAGGAGGGTGAGCCAGCCTGGGAAGCTGGCAGAGCTCCCTCCTCTGCAGTGCTTTGGCCCATTGCAGCCTCGGGGGGGCTGTGCAAGCCTCAGCTCCCTTGGGGAGCAGCCTGGGGACCCCAGTACAGCTGGGCTTTCCCTTGGAGGCTGGGGAGGATGGAGGAGTGCACGTAGATAGAGAGGCTCCTCAGCATACACCAGCATGGCATCTCCCATGTGTTATCTCGGAGCCCTGCCTTTTGGAGGTCTCCAGGGAGTGGTGGTGTGTGTGGGGGCATAAACATGGGGGGTGCCGTGTGGGATGGCACAGGTCCCCACGTCGCCTCGGCCCAGGGTGCTGCATCTGCAAACAGCTCCTGGTTGTCTGGGACTCATCTCTCTGGGTGGCTCCGGAGGCATCCCCATCCACAGGGCTGGGGGTCAGGGTGGCCCCCAGGAAGGGGGGACTCGCTCCTCTCACGTCACCCACGTGGGACTGGCCCTGTGCAGAGGTGGCTGCTGAGCACTTGACAGCTTGCTTAGATAGAAAGCGGGGGGCAAAGTGCTTAGCAAAGGGAACGGCGAGTCCTGCCTGTGCAAACCCACAGGAAAAAGGGTGCTGGGGGCTGCTTGCCCCAAAAGCAGCACCTCCAGCTTGGCCATCCCTCCTCCCTGGGAAGCCCCCGCCGCAGGCAGCACCCGCCTGTGTGCTCCTCCCAGGCAGCCCCTGGCAGCCGCCCCGGGGTGTACCCCATCCCCCAGGCCTGAAGATGTTTCCCATATGTTTGGTATGATGAGCCACACAAAACTCTTGGTATTGCCTCCTTTGGGGATGGTGCAAGCAGCCCAAAGCTGTGCCTCCGGCACGGGGAAGATTTACCCGCCTTGCCCCAATGACCCCCTGGGCTGGGCAGGCTCATGGGCACTGTTGGAAATGTCCCAGCAAACTGCTCCCCAGATGGACTGGAAAACCCACCAGGAGATAATGATGGGGTTTGTGCTGGATCCACTGAAACTCTATGAGTGCTGGCCATGGAGATGTGGCACCCTGGCCGAGCCTGGTGCCCAGCCCTGCCAGGGCCATGGGTACCACTGCCGACCAGCTCTGGGCTTCCCTCTGTCCTCCATGCTGCCAGAGACAAGGGACATTAATAGATATTCCCTGCTCCTACAGCACTTTTCAGTAATGAAATCCCCAAAGTTGAGACTTTTTGGCACATCCCTACGTGTCTCTGAAAGCCTTTTGGAAAGCCCCTGCTCAGCAAGCAGGGGAGGTGGACCAGTAGCTTTGGGGGACAGTGACAGTTCAGTGCAGGCTCCATGTCTGAAGGCAACAGCGATGTTGTATCACTGGGGGGTGAAGCTTGTCAGCCTTGGGGATAGCAGGGATGGGTCTGAAATCATCAGCATGGAGAAGCCTGGAGGACGGGGCAGCACCAGTAAATATAGAATCATGGAATTGTTTAGGTTGGAAAAGACCTTTAAGATCATCAAGTCCAACCGTTAAACTAACACTGCCATTCTACCACTAAACCATTTGAGCTTGAGGTCCTGTCTCTGTTGTAGAAAAGAATCAAGTCAGCACTACCCATTGCACTGCCTCCTGCAATGGGCGGGCAGGTCCTCACCAGTGTCATCTTGGTGGCCCCAGAGCAGAGACACAGGCAAATCACTGGCAAAGCTTTGGTGGTCATGCAGATGTAGCAGTTGGGCCAGGGAAAGGATGGGCTGCTCTGCTCCCCAGGGATGAATGCCGGAGCAAACCCTTTTCATGGCTTTGGCAGCGTATGAGTGTGGGAGGAGGGTGGTGATGGGCACAGGGGAGGACCAGCTGCAAAACTCCTGCATGTGGTAGAAATCCTAGCTTGGCTGATAATATTTCCCTTCTGCTCCAGCTTTCCTCAAGTCCCTAAATAAGAAAAAAAAAGCCCCAGGGAGCACTCAGAGAAACCATTAAAAATAATTATAATAAAACAAAATAAATAAATGCAGAGAGATTGAAGAAATCAACTCTGGCTGCACGAGCCCTGGCCTCCTGCGCTGGCTGTGCCAATGCTGCTGGCGAGGCAGTCGCCGGCTGGGGCACGGAGCTCTCAGCGTTTCTGGAAAGCTGAGCCCATTCGGGGACAGCTGCCTGGAGGTTTTCTCCTTTCCTGGCTGGGTCTGGGCAGCAGGGATTTACCTACAGCCCTGGCAGCAGCAGTGGCAGCTCCCCCTGATCCCCAGCCGTCTGCAGGCAGGGCAGCCACAGCTATTTCTTTGCACCAGACCCATGCAGAGACAGCAATGAATTTTCCAAAAAGACCTTAGGAACGGGGTCCTGATGAAGAAGATGGATATTTTGGGGCTGGTTACACCAGCCTGGCTTGGCCCTGCTGGGATGGTGCTGTCTGATGGGTTTCTTTGCTGCCTCCCGCCCTGCTGTCCTGGGGGATGCATTGCTCCTGCCCCACAGCGGGGGGAGGGAAGAAACCCATTCCTGACTCTTCTAGCAACTGCAAGTATCAGGTCTGGTTTCCTTTGATTCCTGGTGTTTGCTTTGCTCTCCTACTTCATAAATATTCAACCGCCAGATGCTTGAAAAAGCGCCTGCAAATCCCCCCTGGCCCCCCGTGTGTCAGTGGGAGCAGCGCCCGTGGCCCCCATCCCCATCCTGCCAGGATCCAGCCCCACGGCCAACGCACGGGAGAGAACCCATGGCCAAAGCTAACAGCTCATAAACAAGCCCTGCGCCAAAATGTGCTCCCCGGTGTGTGGGTACCAGGCACGTGCTGTGAAACAGCTTAAGGGGGTACAGGCCAGGAACCGATGCCCTAAACCACAGGGGTGACTCCATAGGGACATCCTGGGAATTCGGGTGTTGTGCACTTGCTTCCCCAAGCATGCTGGATGCGATCCACTGCCTGCTCCCTCCCAGTCTGCTGTCCAAGAGCAAAACCCAAGGGGTCCCCAGAGCCCGGGGGATGATGGAGTTAGAGGGAAACTTTCTGCAGCGGAGCCTGATGTTTTCCTGCTCCTTTTCCCCCACAGATAGAAGCAGATTTATGGATCCCACGTGCCCACTTGACCCATCTCCGGCTGGGGATGCACACCTGCACCACTGGCATGCACCAAATCTGCAAAGCTCCGGGCTGCTGGACACCCCCTCACTGACGGCGCAGCCAGGGATGGAAGGTGGTGAGGGAAAGAGGGGGAAAAAACCCCTCCAAACCACCAAAACCCTGCATCACAGAAATTCCCTTTTTGGCAGGGCAGTGCCCCAGCGAGGTCAGCACCAAGGATGGGCGGCAGCTTTGGGATGAGGGGTGGCAGGATGGCATGGGGCTGGGGACCACAGCAGCCCCCCTGCCCTCCCTGGGTGCCTGCGCAGCCCTGCAAACCCCAGCTTCTGCTTAGCTTTCCCGTTTCTTGCCAAAATCACTCCAGAGCATGTCAGCACGCTGTCATGTAAGGAATCTTATTTCGGAGAGGCTTTCTCTCTCTCTTTTCCCCTTTAGATACAAACCAGACACAGCTACACTTTATTGGGTGCGAGGGCAGGGCTACCCCCATCGGGCCTTCCCCTGCTCCCTCCCCAAAACGATGCTGGAGTGGATTTGGAGGGCTTGGGCTGTTTGTTTAGGATACTTTTCACCACGCATGCAGGGACCATCTGCACACAGGTACTTGTGTGCAGCCCCCCAGGCTGTGGGCAGGCTTGCATAGAAACCACAGGAAAAAGAGCAAAATTGCTCCGTGAGGTGGCTTTGGGGCTGGTCAGGAGCTGCCTGCTGAGCCCTGGCTGGGCACACCTCAGAGTATGCGGATGCTGCTGCTTCCTCCTGCTGCATTGTTATTTTGAAGACTTACAGCCGGTTCCCAGAGGAGCACTGCTCCTCCATAGAGCCCCTGGGAAGGACTTGCACCCCCTCTCATAATCCCCATCACCCCAAACCCCCTCAGCGAGGCCACAGTCCCTGCACATTCCTTCCCCTCTTATTCCAGGTGACTGCACAGACCCCAGAGCCCTTTACCTGCCTGACCCTGGGGCTCAGCTCCCATGCTCTGGGGATGGATAAAGACGGACAAGTCCTGGCCTGGATTCCCCGTTCCCCTCTCAGCTCCACTCGTCCCCCCAGCCCCACACCAAAACAGGGGTTTCCCTTCTCCATGTAAGTCCCCATGTTTCTGGATGCCTGGGGGAGGCAGGGAGCAGCTCCCCTTGGCCCCACATGCAGAGCAACAGTGATCAGCAAGATGATTAATTGGTTTGGATGATATTTATGGGCATGGGGGTAATTTCACTGGTGTTTTGCTAATTTTAGCACTGCTCCATGCACAGGGCTGGCTGCCATCAGTGCCATATGCCAAGACCAGGTGGGATCAGGGCTCCCAGCTTAACCCTGCACCTTTGTGCCAAGATGGAAAAATCTCTGGGTGGTTGCCAGTGGCTCAAACACAGGGGAGGTCAGGCCCTGTGATGCCAGTGATGCTCCCTCATGGCTTTTACATGTTGTCACATCTGCGATGGGGCAGAGGCTCCCCAGCAGTGCAAACACCCTTGCAAAGACCTGCCTTCTCCAGACATGTTCTGCACACCTTACCCTATCCTACCACCACCCTGGAACCATCAGCCTCTAGCTCACCCCCAAATGACTTGGCCCAAATGAGACTTGCTGGGATGGAAAGTATTTGGGATGTCCAGTGGACCAGGGAATGGCAAGTCAGATCATCTCCCTAGCCCCTTCCCCACCGCTGCCTCCAATGGGCCAGGCAAGGCAGTGAATTGCCCGGTCTGACCCATGCAGACATCAGGAAGTGTATTTTCTTTTAGAAGGTTTTCCCTGCTTTGCTGTTATTCTTCCACTCCTCCCCACCTGCTCCTAAGGAACCGCTGTCCATCCGTGCGCTGTGAGCTCTGCAGCCAGGCGCAGTCTGCTTTGCACACCTGATGTCACCCTTCCTTTTTCAGATGCTTGGCCTCAGGAGCAAGAATAATCTGCTCAGGTCAGTGAAGGATTTAAACCTCTTCTTGGCCTTTTGAACTGTCCACCAGCAGCCCCACAGAGGGGCTTTGTTTTGGAGTTGGGGGCTCCAGCCAGACATGCAGAATTTGCCTAAGAAGGGCTGAGAGCACCAGCAAGCCTTGATGCCCCCAAGGTGGAAGCAAGGCACTGAAATGCTCTGGCTGCTTCTGTACAGGGAAAGCCACCCCACTGCCCAGCCATGAGGGAGCTGGGGCTTCCCAGGAGCGCTCAGCCCCATGGCCAAGCCAAGGGCTCTGAAACTAAAACAGGGCTTTGAAGGGCTGTGAGTGCTGATGCTCCCATGAGGTGCCCCAAATCCCACCCAAGCCCCCTTCCAGTCCTGCTCACAGCCAATATGCTGCAAGCTGGGACAGGGAGCTCTGTCCCCATCGCTGCCTGGGACCAGAGAGGTGATGGATGGCGAATCCACAAAGACCCAGAACACAGTTGGTGCCTCTGCACAGCACCTCCACTTGCTCCTGTGCTCCTACACCAGCCCAGCCATCCCTGACCAAACCTCTCCCCTTTGGCACAGGCCAAAGGTGTCCTGAGCAGGTTCTGCATCCGCAGGGAGGGAACCACCCCCTCTCCAGGGAGTCCTGGCCCATATGGAGCACAGCTTTGCAAATGCACACAAATTTGTTCAAGAGTTCACCAAAGTTTAAAGTGAGAGCTTGTCTCAGACGCACCCTCTGTGATGCTTTTCCATCTCAACTCGCATAAAATCATTGCTGGACACTTATTGTTTCTGGGCATGCTCCAGTTCCTCCAGGAGACAGCAATCAGAGGGCCCCCTCCTCCTTTTTCTCCTGCCATCCCCAAGCTCAGCCCCATCCCTCAAAGCCTCCAGATTCAACACCCCCAGAGCCCCCAGCAGGAGCTGGGCTGGATCAAGCCCCAGAAGGGCCAGGGCTCTGCACACACCTGGGGCAGCCAGTGCAGACCACGGAGCTCACTCTGGATGGTGGTAACAACAGGGTAAGGAGTATGGGAAGGGCTGGCTGGGAGCAGAGCACTGCAATCTGGGGAGACAGAGGAGGTGAGGAGATGCTGGAGGATGCCAGGATCCCTGCCGACCAGAGGTTGATGCTCCCTGCTGCAATTTGAAAGCTGCTGCAGCCTCAGGATAAGGTTTCCAGTACAAACACTTGGAGGATTTCACTCCAAGTTTATGTTCCAAGACTAATTTCTCAATATTCATTTAGGGAGTCTGCCTTTCTGTGGGTGTAAATTGGTGTACCTCCACCGCCTTGGAGAGGCCTGCACTGATTTATATCAGCCGAGATGCTGACCCCAAATTTGCAGTTTTCACAAGTGTTTCTGCCAATAAAACCGTTATTTAAAGTATTCACAGAAAGTGAACCCAGGAGGCATGTGAACATGGTCCAAACAAATCTAATTAAAGCTTTCATCCAGAAAATTCTTCCTTGCTATAGAACAAGAATCCATACATTAATACTTGTCCTCACTTCACTGGGGCTAAAAAACTCAGTTTGGAGGCCCAGGGTAACTGGTATTTGTGCCGGGCTGAGGACTCACAAACCCTGTCAGCTCCGAGACACCTTGGAGCTCCCTTGGTCTCCCCCTGCATCCCCATCCTTACAGTATCTTTCTGGATGGCTCTTAGCTTTGTAAAGCTCACTGCTTAATTCAGACCAGTCCAGCCAGGCTGCAGTAGACCAGAGCCACATGTGCTGGGGAAAGCTAAAAACCCCCAAACATCCTGGCAAGGGCTGACAGGAGCTGGGGAGGACAGAGGTGCCAGCTTCAGAGGAACTTGGGTGCCACCAGCTTGCAGGAACACGGTGGAGCTGATCCAGCTGCTGCATCTCAGCTGGCCCAGTGGATGGGGTGCTGGCTTGCTGATGTGAATTCAAGCCCTTTATTTGGGAAGATCCTGTCCGATTTTATCACTGATCGCTTGGTCCACACAAACTAGCACAGTAAACCTACCCAGGAGGAGCTAATCCAGCCCTTGCAGCAGCATTTCAGAAGGCTCTGCATTACTCATGTACTCCCCAGGAAACTGGCTGCATAAATAGAGACACATCATGGCCAGCACAGATGCAGCATTCGTGACAAGCATCACTGTTTGACTGCCTCAGCATCTGAACTATTAATGGTCCCGGTACATGAACCCTTTTGCCTTTCAGCACCTGCACAGCCACCCTAGCCCATGCTGCTGAGACACAAAAATCCACCAGCAGCCTTGCTGGCAGATGAAATGTTTCTCCCCTGGCTTGGAAAACAGATGGGTAGAGACTCCCTTCCCCTATTCCAGTGCTACCATGGAGGGAATAAACCAAGCTGTGAGCTCAGCAAGGGACAAGGCATGGAAGGGTTTGCATTTGCATCGAACTCAGCAGGACCAGGGCACGCAGCAAGGGCAGGGAGAACCTGCTGCAGCTGCTGGGTACCCCACGGGGTAGGGGCGTGCATTGGCCCGAGTCCCAGGCCAGGCTCTTCAAGAGCATCACCACCAGGATTATTCTCACACCACAGTGATGGGGCAGCCTGTGTGGATGCTGTACTGGTGCACCTCATGGTCACAAGTGGGAGCCAAGGACCAGGTCTGCAGGAGACATCTCTGGCCCATTGGAGTCCAAGGACTGGGGGCACATGATCCCTTGCTGGTGTAGTCTATTCACATTTCCTCTACTCCTTCTTTCTTCTTTTTAGCTGATATTAAGGGGGACTCACTCCATCACTCACCTTTTTCTTTCTTTTCTCTCCAAGAAGCTAAACAAACAAATCCAACCCCCCTCAATCACATTCATTTCGTCTGCCCTCCCAAAGCCCCAGAATTCCAGCAAGATGGCCCTGCAGGTGTTTTCCAAGACAGGAGAAACTTCAGACAGCAACAAAAATGTGTAGAATTTGGCCTATTCTGTTCCTTTACCTTTCAATGACCTCCAGCGAGCTTTAGACAGGCAGCATCTTCCCTGGCTCCCTGGCATGCCCCAGAACACCTCCTGCCAGCCCAACCCAGGCTGCCTGCTGAGGAACAAGCTAGAGAAATGGAAAAAAAGAGAAAGAATGAGACAGATGGGGAGAAAAAGATGAGTTGAATGCTAACATAAAAATTATTTCCATGCACATTCCTTGTGCAACCAAATAGCTGGAGCAAGATCTTTCAGTGCAAGGTGTGCTCCTCATCCCTGCTCCCACTCCACCTGGCCCAGGGCTCTGCATGGGCCCTTGTGAGATGACCAAGGTGGGCATTACCGACAACCAGGAACTTCGCACTCTCCATGGGCACCAGTTGTTGCTCTTTGGGCATGCACAGCTGCTGAGGGAGTCTGGCTGCTCAAGGGGACTCCTAAGTTTAGGTTTGCATTCATTGTATTCACCTAGGAGGTTTTGGCCACTGTACAGCTGGAAAAATCTGAGATAAGGTCTGAAACAGAAGGCTTGACCTCAGTGGTACCTCATTATCCCACCCCTTTCCTCCATCCCCTTGCCAAGGAATTGCCCAAGGATGCAGACATCCTTCTCCGCTGCAGGTAACCAGGCCTGGATAATACAGAACAGAGAAGTTGTCTCTTGTCACTGAGCCAGGGAGCAGTGCTGCACGGAGGAGACTGCTCCTTCCGCAGCACCAGGGCAGATAGCCAAACCTACTGCTGCAGCTCATCAGGAAAATCCAGTATTTGGAGCAGGGGATAAAAAAAAGTGAAGGGATATCTTGTGTGTGGCACTGCAGAAGGAGGCTGGGGCAACAGAAACTGCCCAGACATGGAAGATGCTCTTCCCCCAACTCTCTAGCTAGGGAAGCAGCCAGCCTTTGCCCAGACACCATGATATCATGATGTGTCAGAGGAGCAACAAGCATCCCTCAGGATGGTCCACCGAGCCATGGCTGGTCTGTCTGGGGATGAGGTCTCTGAGGCATGCAAAGCCCAGGGCAGGGCCAGCTGAGGGACAGATGCTACCAGAGCAGATTTCATTACATTCCCACCGTGGCCATGACTTTAACCTTGACCTGGAGGGTTTGTACAGCAGGAGCCAATTCATTCCCTATGCTCAGCCTGAGGGACAGGGTACACTACAAAAGGGTCACTCAAAGCCACTTGGGGGAGCTGTGGGGGACACAGGCATTGTCTACCTGTGCCACAGCTTCCTGGCATTGCCAAGCATCCCTCTGGGCTCCCACAGCCAAGCAGAAAGCACAGCAGGACACACACACCCTGCTGTCTCCTCTGCAAGCACAGCAGGTGACACGAAAGAGCAGGAGAGCTGTAAACAAGCTAATTCGAGCATCTCCCTGGGGCCTTGTCAAGTCCGCTTCAGCTCCAGTCGACACCTCTCACATCAGCCAGAGCCCAGCCCAGCTGCCCTGGGGGACCACTGTGCTAATGGCTTTTGGGTGCTCCAGCAAGGCATAGAGGAAGACCACGGGGAAGGCTCCCCCACCTTCATCCCTCATGAAGTCCCCTCAGCTGGCTCCTGGCTCTGCTCTCAAACATACATTTCACTGTGTGATGCTGATTTCTAGGCTAGCCAGCATGCATTTCTAAGGAATGGTTCTTACCACAGCGGAAAAATATTCTTTTGCCCCAAAATTAAAGTTAGATCAGGGCCAAAAGCAAACAAGAACCCAAAGAGGGCCTGTCAAAATTGACTGAGCTTTTTAATAGACTTCCAGAGATCATTTCTTGCCCAGGTCTCTTCTCCCTTGCTCCCTTTGCTTCCCTCCCCTTTCCCCGCTCAAGCTGAAGCCTCCCTCTGAGCCAGCTTCCCACCTGCTTCTAGCCCAAAAATCTCCTGTGCCACATTTCCCAGCAGAAGCAATGAGAAAATTCAATGGAAAAAGTAAAAGGTCAGTATGGATCCATGCCAGGGCTGCAGAACACAACTCCAGCTGGGAATGGACTTCCAGAAAATGTCCCTCCTTCCCAGTGACAATCCTCAGATGTCCTAGAGATGATACACTGAATACAGCCTGCCAAGGGGGAGGAATCCTCACTGCAGCTCAGGAGCCCAAGCATCATGGAAGAGGCAACGGCAGCCCCAGATGGCAATGGGGAAAAGCAAGAACCTGGTTTGCCAGTGCAAAGGAGCAGGAAATCAGGTAGGCAAGCATCCGACCTGTGACAAACTGGGCCACCGACACATCAGACAGGCAATGAAACAAAGAGCCAGTGATGAACCCAGCAAGCCACCATACAGCCAGCAGCAGATGTGTTCAATTAGCCCAAGAGCCAATATCCAACCAAACACCAACCTAGCCAGCAAAAAACAGACAATAGACTACTTGTTCCATCAAACAGCTGAGTTAATAGTAAAAACGTGCAGGGAGTGAGCGAGCAGCCAAAAACCCACGCCAGCCACTCAATAAGTCAATTAACCAAAGACCCACATAATCAACCACTTAAGTAGAGCCGAGCAAATAACTCACAATGAGTTATTTATCCATTGAATTTAGCCTCTAGTTTTGCTTGGGCCATCTCGGTGAGCACATGTCAAGTCCCTTCAATTGGTTTTCAATTAATCTTATTTTGGCTTGTTTACTCTGTGCATGGCTGGCCAAAAGTTAACATTTGAACTGCACTCATTAGCTGTGATTGCCCAGGAAGATTACATGTTGCTCTCTAGTCTCAGATTAGATAAGCACAGCTTTGCCAGTGAATCTCAGTCCCCAAAACACTCAAACAAGACTGCCGTTAAGCAGCTAGGACACGGCAATCGCATTCTTCAAAGAAAGAGCTCAACAAGCTGTTATTGAGCACTTTATCCAGCCATCCAAGAAGTTCAACTAAGTAGTCCACAGGAAGAAGGCCAGTGATGCTGCTCAAAGATGAGGAACTGGAGGGTTTGGGTTTAGTGCCCTAAGGCTGGGTCCCATTTCTGGGGGTCTTCCCCATCACTGCAGGACAGTTGCTGAGGACATCGCTCCATGAGCATGCAAGGATGGCCCAGCTCTGCAACTACAGCCCCTTGTCTGGGGGGTCCTCAGACTGTGCCTGGGGTATTGCAGTACCTTCTGCAGAGCCTCCCAGCAGACCTCAGCTCCTGATATACTGTGAGTTTGAGAAGTGCCTCCATGGTGGCAAAGCTCAGGGACACAGCCAGGGCAGCTCTTTCTGGCAAGGGCTGGGACATGCAAGGCTCTGATTGCATCTGGATGCTCCAGGCATCACCAGAGCATTAAAATAACAGCAACACCACATGGAAAAATCCAACCACTTGGCTGCGAGCTTCTCAGAGCAGACGCTGTGTTCCCCGTTCCACAGCCTTTGAGGAAAGGGCTGCATGGTTGCATGGAGTCCAGGGCTGCTGTTGTCTTCCTCCTGGTGCAGAAATGCCTTCTTCCTCTGACTCACACCAGGCTCTTTCACTTGCTGCCAAGAGACCACAGGTCTTCTCATGCAGATGGTCAAACACAAGGCCAAGCAAAGCCCTTCCTCCTGTGAAGCCATGCCACAGGCAGGATTTGCCCCATGCCATGGGTCATGCTGCACTTCATGGAGCCAGAGCTGAGCCACAGCCATTTCTACATCAGCGCTATGGATGATGGGGAAGGTACCATTCCTGGCCTTCTTCACTCCAAATTGGCCACAAAATGAAACAAGCCAGGCAGACTGGGCTAGCTCCAAGAGTGGCCCCACACAGCTAAGGGAGCTTTATATCCCTCTCCTCCCAGGGCTGCCACAAATGCTTTGCATTCGGCGCTGGCCGGGGAGGAGGCATGTGCTGCCGGCTCAGCGCTGCCAAACCACATTGTCAACCGCTTTGCTGCTGCCTGTGAATCTTAATCCCGCAGGCAATATATAACCAGCAGGAACTACATCATCTTTGAAGTGCAAAGTGGAATATCAGAGGAACACTGCTATCTCCTGCCTCTCCAAGAGGCAGTCGCAGGGACTGTCAGAGATTAGGACTAATAGTACTTCACTCACTTCAGCAGCCAGCCGAATCAAGTAGTGATCCTCACATGCCCTTATGTCCTAATGAATCGCATCTGATTTTTTGCCCAGCTCCTCAAGCATGGAGCATCAGCACAGCTCAGACCTTGCTGCTTTCATACTTAGAGAAACATGCAAGAAGATCACCGCCCTCATTACCATTGCGAATCCGGCCTGTGATTTTATTCTAGACAGCATCTCCTGCAGCTCCCACTGCAGATTTGGGTTTGAGCTCAGCTTTCAAAGAGAATTGACCTCTTGAAAGCCATCGGCTGCAAGCATCAAGCTTCAGCTTAAAGACCAAACAAAACCCACTGATTTCACATTATTTCCATGCAAAGCTATAAATCAGCACAGGCTTGGCTTGACTCTAGGCCAAGGCTTGACTGAAAGGTTCATGAACCTTAAGGAATCTTTTGACAAGCTCAGTCTGAGATTCAAATTTGTAATGAAACCCCAAAACAGTGAAGCTCTGCTAGTTCCACATAATTTCAGCTTTTGTTGTGAACGTTTCATGCAGCTCTGGGGACATAGTTACACCAGCATAAACCCAGTTACTCCTTAAAAATCAATAGCGCTGGCCTGGATTTATGCCGGTGTAAGAGCAATCAACCCAGCCCAGAGAGTTATTTTTATTCCTCGCCTTCTGTTTCACTAGAATCCACCCAATAAAAGTTCCCAGCCTGAGTCCAGACTGTGGAAATGCAAGTGCCAGTAGAGCATAAACCCCAGTGTGTGTCTAGAAGAATTTGTGTAAATCAGCTGGGTTACTCCAGCTGTGTGAGGCTGCTCGTCTCATGTGTGACTTGACCAAGGTTGATGAAAACCAACAAGAACCCAAGGACTCCCCTTCCCCATCCAAATCTGCTAGTGCCCCAAGGGGCTTCTGTGAGAAGAGGCATTTATCAGGCTGTTTCCGTAAGTCGTGGCTGCTTCTGAAGGGCAGGGAAATCACCATGCCCCATCAGACTGACCTCAGGACAGGCTCCCGCAGCCCCGAGAGGGCTGGCTCCTGCTCACCTGGTGCAGTCCTGCACTCTCCACAGGTCGGTCAGGCTTATTCCTATTGACTTTTCCACAGAGCCCCAGCTCTAATAAGGCAAACTGAGTTTGTGCTCTGCAAGAAAAGTGCTGTGGGGCTCAAGGGATCCTGTCCTCCACCCTCACTCTAATTTTGTAGTGGTAGGTCGACACCCAAATTGCTCCAAATGGGAGAATTGATGCAAAGTGCTGGGCCAGAGCACATTTAGCTCCTTTCTGTCCCAGCATGGGAACCCATCTCCACAGGTTCAGCTGGATGGCTGCTGGGGGGATGTACTTCTGCTCCTCTGCTCCCTGGCCTCCTGCTCCCACAACAGAGAAACCTGGGGGTCTAAAACCTTGTGCACAAGCGGAGCATGGCAGCCAAGTGGTGAGCCCCATTGCCCTGCAGTAACACCAGCCCTTTCAACAGAGCCGCTCCGGATGCGTGCTGCAGCAGCGTTTGGCCTGGCACCAGTTACTGCTCCTTCCTATGCCAAGCGTTTCCCACAGTAAGACAGAAAACAGCAGGAATTCCCTGTATTTGCTTATTTTAAAAAGTTTCTTATTGAAAAGTTTAAGACCTGGCAGGAAGCTGGAGCTGTTTATTTACCCGGAGGCTTGTAGCAGCCCTGGAGGTGTAATGTAAGGAAACGCTCTTGCTCGCCTGCTCCCCATCTGCACCCCAGCCCTCCCCAAAGGCTGGCAGGCAGCTCTCCTTTCACAGCTCATTTTAGTACCCAGAAAGCCACTGGCTTTCCTAGACTAATCTCAGCCTGCCAGGTCCTCCTGCCCTTGTTTTAATCCCACACCCACTCCCAAGGGCTGAGGTACTTTGATGCATGCTCCTTTCCATACCTTGGGAAGGGAAGTCCTAGAAGGCAGATGGGCCATTGCTTTGGCAGTCATCACCATCCTACCAGCACTGCTGAGAAGCTGCCTTGGCCTGCTGCCCTCTTCAGAGGTGTTAAGAGGGAATTCCTCACTCCCTAGCAGCATCTTGCTGACCCTTCAGTGCAGGTGCACCAAGATTTAAGTGCCTGTCCGCATAAGAAAATCCATCATTGATTTGCTGCCCCTTGATCTGAATAAGTAACAGTGCCCATCTCGGAGGGGTTTAAGGTGTGATGAGTGGGACTTTGAGTGCTGGTTGTGCCAGGCTGGCTCCCTCCCACATGCCCTGGGCAGGCACAGAGCAGCGTTTTAGAAGGGGTCCCTGCAGCAGCCCTCTGCACTGGGCGCGGGGCTCATCCCACAAACACTGGGTTGTCCCATGGCCGTATATCCTAAGACATGGTCTTTATGTTGCTGGGAATGCTACTGGGGGGGAAGGGGCCAACATCACTGAGGGTCTGGTATTCCCAGCCGTGTGCTGAAGGCACCATGCAGGGAGTCAGACTCCTCCTGAGAGGACAAGACTAAGCCTTCTGTAGCCTTGCAGTGCCTGCCCAGCAAGTCCAGCATATGCCCTCACACATGGGCATAGCTTACTCCTCATATCAACAGTATCAGTCCAACACACCAGCGTGGTACCTGTCTGCTAGCCATTTTGAAGCTTCCTTTTGGAAAGCAGAAGACCTGCTGCACTAGCAAAGATAGGATTCCAAACCTTGGATGCCAGCTTGAGCTTTAAAGAAGCTTGGTCCTACATCTGAACCCATCTTTACATAGACAGAAACCTTAATGCTGAAGGGTGCCACCTCACTTATTAATACTGCTACTTATTTGTACTTACATTATAGTTTTCAGCAAAAAACTACAACAGTAAAGAAAATATTGGCTCTTGTCCTACCAGGAGTGAAGTCCAGGAGCAAGACAAGTGATCAGGGAGGAAGCTACACCACTGTCAGGGAACAGGATTGGGATGGAGGATAAGCCGGCCAAGGGAAAGGGGGGGGAGCAATGAGCCATGGCCAAGGTCCATCCAGGAGCACAAGCAGCCAGAAAAGAACTGGATACAACCTTCAGCACATGGCTAAGGTCCATCCAGGCACAAGAGAGATGCCTTCAGCCCAGGGAAGAAATGCCTTTGCTGAGCTTAAATAGAGCCCAGGGTCCATGGGCAGGGGTGTGGGTGGGGTCCCAGGTGAGGCTGCTCAGGGCAATCGATGTGCATTAAAGCACACCTGAAGGTGCTTCAGGGCACCTTGCAGATGTGGGTACAATACTGCAGAACCGGGGGGAGGCTAGCCCAGATGATGCAAGGTGCTAAGTATTTGAATGTCTCTCTCCGCATCAATAAAAGAAAATCAGAGTTTCCGGCATTCACCCACCTTCTTCTCAGGGCTGGGAACTGGTGTTGGGAAGGTGGTTTCACAGCTCAGCTCCCGGCAGGGGCAAGGCCAACCTCCCTCCCCAGGAGCAACGCCGAGCATCTGCTGCCATAGGCAAGGGTTCCCCCAGCAGTGATTCTGGCAGGAACCTGGACCAAGGATCCCTGAATCCTGCGGTTTGAATGCTTTGCAGCAGACACCAGGATTTGGCCCCTGAGTGCTGCGCATGAGGGGAGAGAGCCCAGTGGGGAATACAGAGTTATTCAAATTGGATGCGAGCTACATTTTATCTTATTGGAGTGGGTTCGGAGGTGATGTAATCACTCAGTGTGCTTGTGTGTTTGGGATCGGGATGAGATGCTGTTTATCATGAGCTGACAAGTCAAGGAAGGATGCGAGAAAATGATCTGGGACTTCCCATGCAAGACTTGCTGGAGCTGCGAACCGGGGGAGACGTGACTGGAAGCTGTAAGGATTAATGGCCCCTCTGCTGCTGTACAAGGCGCGAATGAATGAAATTCTGTTCCCCTTACAAAGGAATGTAATTAATTCAAGGGGAGATAGTCCAGATTTTTCTCCACTGCGATGAAAGCAGAATTTGGCCCTTGATCTTGCACAGAAAACGCCTGTCTAGCAAGTTTTGAGGTGCTGCTTTCCACTTTTGATTTGATTGCATTTTCTTCTGTAGAAATATTTTTTTCCAGTAAACGCAGAGCGAAAGGAACAGTGAGATAGACAGGCAGGCAAGTAGAGGCATCGGTGGTCAGGAGGGGAGGAAAAATGACTGAGCAGAGGGGAGCTGTGTCTGGGACATGGGGAGCTGCTGCCCCCAGGCACTGGAGGGAGATGCTGGGGTGCAGAGGGTGTAAAGCCCGGGGGGTGGGAGGACTCCAGCACCTTTGTCGCCTCTTTGGCTGGAATTCATAATTAAATATGGAGTTGACTGAAACTGCTCCTGCTCACCAGCAGCCCCTCTTCGGCACTCGGTGGAATTTGGGGTGAGAGGGGACCAGGTGGGTTCTGTGTTTGCTCACATTCCTCTTTGTGCACCAGTTTCTCGATGCTGGTGCAAAGCAGGGGACAGCGGTGGGGCGGCGTGTGTGGTCGGGAGGGGCGATGGGCTACCTTGGCTTCTGGTGGCCTGATGCCCCGATAGCTGGTCCGGGAGGGGGAGGCAATGCCATGCAGGTGCTGGGGAATAGAGCACAGGGGCAGGGTTTTGTGGTGCAGATGGCCAGCTGGGAGGGCTGGGGCTGGCACTGGAAGCTGGGCAGGGATGGGAGCCCCAGCAGACGAGGCTGTGCCATCTCCTGGCAAGGCACCAGATCCCCAGGGAGCACGAGGAAGCAGTGTCCTCACTGAAATCCTGTGGGCACACTAACGCAATGGGTCCTCCGCCCCATGCGTGCCCAGTTCCAAGCAGATGAGCATCCTGGAGGGAGAACACGGCACACGGCTGCCGGCCAGCCCAGCTGGGCCCAGCCCCTCTGCTCTGGGCTGGGGTCCCACCAATTTTCCACCCGTGGGGTGCTCCGGAACCCTGCCAGAATACACTTCATGAGCTATTTCTGCTCAAGCTCTCTAACGCGTGGCTTTGCTTCCCATCACAGCAGGGAGCTTCACCTAATTCCTTAAAGGAAGCCAGTGGTGCCTCTTCTTATGGAGCAGCTGAGAAGGAGCCGCTTTGCTGTGTGTCACCCAGAACAGTGGCAGGCTGAGCTCTCCGCTGATCTGTACCGCCTACCATATAGCATCACGTTTGCCACCCACGTCCTGCTTGGAGCTTCTCCCCGCTGGCAGGACGCAGTGGTATGACAATCTACAAGCAGAAGCAGCAGATGTTTGTTAAAAAGAAAAAGGCAATAATCCAGAATTTTGCTGATATAAACACAATACCAGCACTGAATACAACTGAAGGAAGACAAAAACATCCCAAAGACACAAAACATCAGGCCCCTTGGAGAACCTCCAGGCTACATGCACCGAACTCCGTCAGCCTTGGAGAAATGAGTGCTTAACCCCTTTTTGATCTCTTTGGCAGTCCAGCCCTCGGAGATTTATAGTGGGCTCTGTCTGAATGAGGGATCGTCCTTGACGTGTCCTGCTCCTTTAATTATGGGTGAGAAAACTAACAGCCACCCTGCAGACCCCTGTCTGACCATCCCATTCCCCTCCCTGTGGGACGTGTGGCCCTTTCCTCATCAGTCTTTACTACCTCTGCAGCCCCATCAATGCCTCGGGGACCTGCCATGGCATCGGGGATGCCCGTCTGCCAAACACCCAATGCTCAGATACCCACAGGTCCCCATGAGCCGTGCCAGCAGCCAGCGCATCCCTGGGATGCTCTCGTAGGAGGTGAGTGCCCTGCTGCCGTGCTCCCCTGCCTGCACTGGCAATGCACCACCGGGCGCAGGAGTTGGTGCAAGCCGGTGAGGGCAGGGCAGGCAGCACGGCCAAGCAGCGTGGCAAATTCCTCTCTGCCAGCACTGCTCGTTCCCAAGCCCTAATTACGGCGGTACTGCAGGGACCAGCCCGGCGCGGCTGGATCCCAGGGTCAGGCCAGGCTCCTAGGGCCAGCCGCGCTCCACAGACAGCACTGATGTATTTTGACAGGACTTAAGAACACCTGCTACTTTCGGAGATTTTTCTCTTTTGCTAGAGAGCTTTCAAACGAGCGTGTGTGTGTGTGTTGACAGGGGCAGATATCACTGGAGGGTGTTGAGGAGGGAGCAGGTGGGAAATCTCTGGAGAACGTGTCAGGAAGGATTTTTCTCGGCTGCTCACCCTACAGTGAGCAATGGGCACCAAGGAGGCAGCATCCCTTGGACTTAGCTCATGTGTGCTAGCTTTGGTTATGAGGCCTTACTGTATTCTTCTTAATGGCACTTTAAAGCCAATTAGTAGCTTTAATTTATGGAGACCACACACATGCCCAACCCCTGTATTTATGCTGGATGGCTTCCATCTTGGAGACTTTCTTGGCTTTCTGTCCATCCCCAGGACATTTCCAGGACTCCACTTTCCCCTGCCCAGCCCTGTGGCCTCCGGGGAGCTGAGAGAATTCACAGCCAAAGTGTCAAGAGGGAAACGGAGCTACCAACCTTTCCCATCCATCAGAAACATCTCCAGCTGAGCAGGGGATGTTCTCCAGGGACGGGAGGGGGACTGCAGTAACTCATGAAATAGAGAGGCTCAAACCACGTTCTGCTCCATGAGTGCAATACAGAGAAGGATGAACTTCTTTCATGCCAGTGCCAAGCCTCTTGGGCTGCAGCTGAGACGCTGCACCCCGACAGATCTAGGGGTCTTGATGGATTTGCTCCAAACAAGCATTGGAAAGCAAAACCAACTCTGTATATTCATTTCACGGCTCCATTAATCACCCTCTGTACTCTCTCCACCTTCTGTTCTGGTTTCCCTAGTCTCCCTACCTAAGGGACTGGCCAGCCTAGTAGCCACAGAGGCCAAGCTCAAGTCTCCCAGCCGTAGTTCTCCTGCTGGGCACACCACTGGGGTGACATGGCAGGGTCCCTGCCGCACAGTGGGCAGGGAGGACAGGTCTCAGCTTCACCTGCCTGCACAGGAGCTGACCGTGGGAGATCAGCTGCCTGCTTTAGCATGGGCAGGTCTTTGGTGGGGGTGACCGTGAGCCCAAGTGAGGACCAAGAGGTGGTTTTCAGCCTGGAAGCCACCATCTCATCCCACGCAGTGCTACAGTGCAGAGCACCCTCCTGGTGCCTGGTGGAGTGGTGTAGAGCCACGTTGGCCAGATCTGCCTGTGAGTTTCCACATAGATTTTATATGCATACACACACACACATATATATATATTTATCTGCTGTTTTTCAGCCAGTGGGAAATGAAAGCTGTTCTCAGCCTTGTTCCCTTTCTGCGCGTTACCCGCACTTCCCCTCACTGGCATCAGAGGAGAAGCCAAGAATTCAACAGACAGTGAAGGTGCTTGGTGTCTTCTCAAACAGCTCCCCCACCTCTCCAGGAGTTTTTTGCTGGGTCAGCGTGGTGGGATCATGTGAGGAAGGCTGTAACAAGCATTGCTGCACTTCTCCCCTGGCATCGGAGCTTCTCCATCTGACTGCTTTCATGTGCAAAAGGCAAAACAAGAATGCACCTGACCTCTGGAATTTGGACAGGCCCTTTCACCACCTCAAAGCAGTTGACATTATCTCTGTTTTACCTCCTTCCTTTCTTTGCTCCAAAGCCTGGACACTTGCGCCAAGTCCGTTTCTCATCACATCTGCTCTTTCAAAGAGTTGGGAGGTCCCAAGACCAGTCAGTCCCAGAGTCAGGACTCTGACATCTGGTTCAGCCTTGTCTATGAGTCACTTGGGGAGCTTGGGAAAGTCACGTAACTCTTCCTAGCCAGTGCAGCTGACTGCTGGGGTGGCGCGAGTCCCACCCCGGCAGGTCCCAGCTGGCCGCCCTTCTCCAAGGCTTAACCTCTGAGCACATGCCAAGCACCTTGAGCTCTTCCGACAGAAAAGGCCTTGCAAATGCCCCATGGTCGGATGTCCCATGATGGGAATATAGGTGTCCTATGACAGTGGTCCTCTGCCAGCCCATTTCTAGAAGAGGAAGGTGCAGAGATGCTGTGTGTAGTTTTGCATCAGCCATCAAGACTTCAACAGGCACGTTCATGTTATGCCTGACAGGAGGGTGTAGTGTGGTGGGCCTTGGTCTTTTCTCCCAGGTAACAAGCAATAGGACAAGAGGCAATGGCCCCAAGTTGTGCCAGGGGAGGTTTAGATTAGATATTAGGAAAAATTTCTTCACTGAAAGAGTTATCAGGCGCTGGAATGTGGTCAAGTCCCCATCCCTGGAGGTATTTAAAAGATGGGTGGACAAGGTTTTTAGGGACATGGTTTAGTAGTGGACAGGTATGGTTGGGCTCAATGATCTTAAAGTTCTTTTCTAACCAAATGATTCTATGATTCTGTGATTTTGTGGGTTTTACCTGCTTCTCCTCTCTGCCCAGTGGTCCACTCCATCCCACTGTTTTAGAAAGATTTCAAGGATTTTATTGCACTTGCTTCTCAGGACCAAAGCCTGCTCACAGCCTCCTTGGTGTCAAGCTGTAGAAACACCTCCAGTCCCAGCTTTATGTCAAGGTTAACTGAGCAGAGCCTGGCCCCTTGTGTGTTAATTGTTCACTAACTCATTACTGCCCTTCCCAGTCTTTGTTGTTTCCTTGGAGGGGCTGGGAGCTTCAGACCTCATGCACGCCAGATCCCAAGCCGAAGAGCGCAGCAGGAATGGGAGCTGGCAGCTCCCAGCCAGGGGTTGTTGTGGGGGATTTTGTTCCACCGCCTCTGCTGGGGCTTTGTTTTTCCATCTCCATCCAATGAAACAAACACTTTCACATGCTGCAGTCCTGTGGATGGAGCTTAGAAGCTTTGCTTTTGCTTTCCGTCTGCTTGTGGAGTGGCTGCCCCTGCCAACCTCTCCACCAGCCCAACTTGCTCAGGTGCCACCTGCAACCCCCTTAGCAGGACCTCAGTGCTCTCCTCCCAGGGACTCTGGTGGCACTTTTCCTTCCCTGGAGGGAGAAAACCTGGTGGCAGTGGGACATCACGCAGGACTGTCCCTGCTGCCTGTGGCTGGGAGCGGAGGGGAGCCTGATGCCCAGCTGGAGCAGTGGGTGGGGGGACAAGGAGCCCAAGCACGGCAGTAGGAGGGCACCCTTGCAGGGACATCCCTGGGACTCCCTACTCCTCTCACAAGCTGTGGGACCCCAACTGTCCACCCCAGCTTCTTGGCTGAGCTTAAGGCTTCGTGCCCCTGGGATTCATCCAGACTTTTCCTCAAGACCCTGCCCCCCTTTCCTGCAAGCCCAGGCGCTGTATGGGGAAGGAGGAGAGGGGGGCAAGGGGGAGGGAGCATATTTAGGCCCTGTTGTTACTGTTCACAGACGTGGCAGTCCCGCACGTGCTGCAGCTCCAGCACTGGCAAGCACAGCCCAGCCTGCTTTTGTGTTTCCTGCCTCCGCTCCCAGACAGCCCCGGGACAGCCCAGCACCCAGGCACCGCACCGGCTCGGAGCCGCGCTGAGCTGGCTACACTGGGGGGCAACCGACCCCTGGGGAACTCTGAGCCCCTCCGAGCATCACGGGACGTGGGCAGCGTGGGGAGAGAGTGGAGAGGAAGGGCAAGCCAGCCCCGGGAAGAAGAAAATCTGATGTGCTCTCCTGCTGTCCCCTCTCCTGGTGTGGGGTCAGGAGATGCTCACCAGCCAGGGTGATGCCATTGCCTGCATTAATTCCTTCCACAGGGATTGCCCAGGACGGGGTTGGGCCTTGCAGTGGCCTCCCCAGCCCCTCTGCCATAAAGATTTACATCAGTGCATCCCAGACCCAGCCCTGATCCCATGGGGAAGGTCATGCTCCTCCTGCCTAACCCAGTTGTGCTTGGGGGAGGCAGGGGTCCCTGGGGAAGGCTGCAGACACCAGCAGAGACACGGGAGCTGCGACCAAGACTACATGGAGCACTGCGCCCCCAGGAGCATCCCACTGATCCCCAATGCAATTAGCCATCCTCTGGAGCAAGCCAGGGGTTTGGCTCTCCCGGGTTATCCAAATTAGTGTCACCAGCTGCAGTGGGTCACAAATTGGGCAGCCCTCTCTGCCCTCCACCGCTGTCATCAGAGAGGTCAAGGTCTAACCCACACCATAGCAGAGAGGGCCAAATTCTCCTGAAGTCAGGTCTGTTATGGCCCAGCTCTTTCTGGGTACTTTGCTGCACTTGCTTTTTGGGGGGATTCCTGCAGAATTAGGGTCTTCCCAGAAATGGGACCTAGGTGTCACATAGGACACCTGGAGCAGGGAGAAGGCAGCCCCCAGCAAGGAAAAGGCTGGGCTGGGACACCATGGAGCAGGTGGCCGAGGGAATAAGCAGCCCAATGTACCCAGTAAGAGGCAGGCTGGTCCTTTTTTGGGTGCTCAGCTTTGGAGCCCAGTTGCTTGGAAAACTGTAGTTTTCGCAGCGTCCCTGCCAGGCAGTGGGGAAGCAGGCTCTGGCCCAGGTGGAAGCCTGCCGGCTCCTCTCCTTCCCTCTGCTTCCCCAAATCTGGCAAGTGCCACCGGCAAGATACAAAGAACAGACATTTCATGGCAGAGAGACACTCACGTCCCCGCCGTGTTTGCAGCCCGGTTGCTTTTGCTCCCCCCAAAGAGGCAAGCCTGAGGCTGGGTTTCCGCCTCTGCTGTATTTCGGCTCTGCTTCTCTGATGCCATAAATAAAAGGCAGGACATAAAAATAAATAAATAAATAAAATCCCCACACAAACACGTAACAAATCAAAATAACCTCGTCTGTGAATGAAGGAAAAGAAAAGGCAGGTCCCTCCCTGGAAGTCTCAAGAGCTTCCAAAAATAGGTTGTGGCCCCAGCCAAGGCGAGCACAGCCGGGGTTTGCTCGGTCAGCGCCAGCACGGGAGAGGAGCAGCAGTTTCCCAGCCCCTCCCCCCCTGCTCCAGTGCCCGTGGACGGACGGACAGACCATATCCCCCTGCCATGGGCACAGCAGCCAAGAGCCCCATGGTGCAGTGAAAGGCAGCGTGGGCCAGGTGGTGTGGAATCCCTCCAAAACTCGGGGTGAAATTTTATTTTGCTGCTTACAGCTGAGTAACCCATGGGCCACAAAACACCTCACCCTGAAGGTGGGCATGGTTGGTGCTGTAGCCAGGATGGCAAAAAAGGTTCCAGAAGCACGCACACCCCACATTTCAGCACCCAGCTGCCTTCCAGCCCTCGTATCAGCTGTTACGCAGACCTAGAGGGTTTTCCCCATTTTCCCGGGAGTCTCCCTGCTGTACATGCAATTGGATGCTTTCTGCCTCTGGGCACCCCTGAGAACGGCAGCTGCTGGGGGTGGGAGGGTGCTGGGATGGCCAGGGATGGCAGAGGATCCCTGCCAGGCCCACAGCACCAGGGCGATGCTGGCAGCAGCCCTGCTCCCCACCATGCATCTCCCCAGGCTTTGGGCTTCTCCCAAGCCTTGCTGCAGGAACACTCCTGATGCCGGCCGCTGCCTCCCGCATCTGGGAACCATGAGTGGAGCAGTGAGGCCAGGGATGGAAATTTGGGCTTGGCCCCGCTGGCTCACCCGTCTCAGCCCTGCACCCAGCCCGGGGGCTGCACAAAACCCCCAGCAGACCTTGGCATCCCTCCCCTTGTCAGAGGCAACCCAGGCCACCCATATCGGGGCAGGGTTTGCCACCCCGCTGGGCGTGGGCAGGAGAGGGAGCGATGGAACTGGAACTCCCGCTCGGCCGGCGGCCGGCTGAGCTTGGGCGGCACAGCCTCCCCGCTCCTCCGGCCAGAGTCACATTCCTGCCTTAACCCGGCGTGCCGCAGTTCAGCGAGTGTGTGCACGAGCGCACACATCCTCCAAGAGCCCCAGCCGGTGGCCAAGAGACTCCAGATGTTGGAGGAGCTGTGCACAGCTGCTGGCCAGCATCAACAGAGGGGGAAATAAAGAATTGACACCCTTTCCTTTCCTTTCCTTTCCTTTCCTTTCCTTTCCTTTCCTTTCCTTTCCTTTCCTTTCCTTTCCTTTCCTTTCCTTTCCTTTCCTTTCCTTTCCTTTCCTTTCCTTTCCTTTCCTTTCCTTTCCTTTCCTTCCTTCCTTCCCTTCCTTCCCTTTCCCTTTCCTTTCCCTTTCCCTTTCCCTTTCCCTTTCCCTTTCCCTTTCCCTTTCCCTTTCCCTTTCCCTTTCCTTTTTCCTTTTTCCTTTTTCCTTTTTCCTTTTTCCTTTTTCCTTTTTCCTTTCCTTTCCCACCCAGGACAGAAAGGAAAAGCAGTGCCCAAGTCCAGGCTCCCCTTGCCAGCGCCATCCCCCTCTTCCAGCTCCTCATTTAGCAGTGGTGCTGCCTGACCCCAGCACAGCAGCAGGACATTCCCATGGCCCCTCCATCCTCCTGGGTCCAGCCTCCCAGCTCCCAGGGCTGGGCCGTGCTTGCAAGGTCCCTCTGGGCAGAGCTGCCTGCCTGCCTTGGCAGAGACCGTGGCATTGCTGGAAAGAGAAAATCTTCCTGAATAATCAAACAGGAGCCCAGCGAGCTTGGCAGTGCAGGGTCTGCCTGAGAAATGAGAGCATGGAGCAGGAATGTCAGGTATTTCCTTCTGCTCCCCAGTGCTAGAGCAGCCCCAGGTAATGGGCAAGGGCAGAGGAAGGGACCAGCGCTGCTTCCCCGCACCCCTCTGCCACAGGGCAGCTCTGGGGCAACCCCCGAATCAATCAGCAAAGCCACAGGGGTGGAAGCGAGACTGTGGCTCACTGGTGAGATAGGGATCTGATGCCATCAGCTTAAATGGGAAAGGAACCGGGAAAAAAATCCTGCAAGAATTGTAGGAGGTTTTAGTGGAAGATTAGATCGATCGAAACCTTTCTGCAGTGTGGGAGCTGGGAAGGAAGCTGCCTCAGAGGGGCCCAAGCTCTCTATTCAAAATGAAAGTGTTTCCTGGGCCATCAGCCCAGCCTGCCTGTGGGAGCGGGTTGGGGAGGGCTTTACAGAGACACCAAAAACGTGGAGGTGGACAGACCCTCCTGTATGACCTCTTGGGCTTGGCTGAACATCCCCCGTGGGTTGTTCAGCAGGGATGGAGAGGAATCACCCCTCAAAAGCGAAGGGGGGATGCAGGAATGGGGAGACACCAGTCCCCCAAAGTTGAATTCAGGTCACGGTCTCACTGCCCCTTTGTTTTGTTCCTTCCTTTGCGTGGCGTGCGGTTGGAACTCTAAACCAGCTCATCTGGCCGGCTGGGAGCAGGGCTGCAAAGCTGGATCTTGGCACAAGCCTCACATCAGCTCTGCATAACCCCCAGCCATTTGCACATGATGGAAAAGCACAGTAAAGCTTTTGCTTCCGAGTTTGCATAAGCATCGCTGCCATTTCCAGAGGGGATGGGGAGGGTAACAGGCAGCCGGCAGCTTTGAAGGCTGGGGCAGGATGGAGAGGGGCTGGTGCAGAGCGGCAGGAGGGATAACAGCAGCTCCAGCGAGGGGCTGCGCAAGCAACGGGTTTTTCATCCTGCTGAGAGCCGGCACCGGTGTGTTTTGTGCACACAAGCACTGCCGACATGGAGGTCGGCAAAGGCAGTTCGAGCACCGGCAAAGACACGAGCATCCTTGTGCCTGTGTAGGTTCCCCCTACGCTGCTGTAGAGCGCAGCCGGAGTGGGCTGCAGCCTGAAAATACCCCCCAGCCCCACTGTTTTTCCTGCCCCAGTGCTTCCAAGTGTTAGGTGTGCGAACACTGCCCTTCCCGGCAGCTGCACAGCAGATGAACGGTTTGCTCGCTTGCCTGGCAATGCTCTGCTCTGCCTGCAGACACTCCCCAATTACACACGCTCCACCAAAATACAACCAAGCAGCAAGAGAAACGAGCAGCTCTGTCCTTGCCCCTCACTAAACTCAGAGGCCGAAACATCATCAATCTCTATGCTCGTATCCAGGGATGGGGGCAGGTCCCAGCTTCACCAGCTCCCAGAAGAAGTTTATGAAGTAGAAATCAAAGGGAATAAAACAAAACAAGAAGATAACCCCAAACTTAAAATCCATTACTTTGCTTTTACCTTCATCTTCTTCCTCCTCTGAGCATCAGTAGGAGGACTGGCCATGCCAGCTATCCCCACATGTGAGGTTTGGCTTAAATTCACAGAAATCCAGCTGCTTTCCATGAAGAATACCAAGTTTTTCTTAAAAAGTTGCAGCTGAAGCTTTTGAGTTTGGGACAATGCCCAAATCCCTCCTGGTGGTTCTGCAGGCCAGGGTACCCTCACCTCATCCTGGAAAGGTCTCGCTGGATGAGCCCTGCCCTGCCATCTCCTCCTGGGTTGCTTGCAAAGGAGGGCCCCAGAGAAGTGCCCTCGTTGGGGTCACCGAGGAGCTGTGGCACCTGCCCATGCTCTGCATGCTGCAAAGCCCCGCAGTGACAGTGCCGGAGCTTTGCCCGGGATGCTGCTCCCAGCTTCAGCTCGCTAACCTCGTGCTTTCCAGCTCAACAATTACCATTTTTTACCCTTTCCCAGACTTGGGACATCCTGGATGTTGATTCTGCCCATTGCAGGAGGCATCCATGTCCTCTCTGCTTTGCTCAAGCTCCTCACCATGAGGCAGATCTTGGCAGGGCTGGCCCATCCTCGGACCTGGGGTCCTGCTGCCTTCCCCTTCCCGGCCCCTCCTGCTCGGCTGATATCTGATATTGCCATCTCCACTCTGAGCTCCTCAAAGCCAGTTTTCTGCTGCTTGTCTGCTCTAATTTGGGTCTTCGGCAGGATGAGCCTGTCTCCTCGCCCAGTGTGGATCCAGCCCATGCTCGTGGCTGTGGCTTGGACCCATCTGCATGCATCCAGGCTGCCTGGCAGCGGCCCCGGCTGGGGATGCTCTCGGTCCTTCCCAGGGAGAGCCACGCTGCTCGGCAGAGCTTCACACCCTGCGGCAAGCACGGCAGTGGCAATCCAGTGCCCTTCAGCTGAGTCTGAGCAAGCTTATGGTCATCTAGTTTGGCCCCTTGGGTCCTTGGGGGAGAGAGGGAGCCCCCAGTGCACCCACCTCACCCAGGCATGCGTAGGGCTGTCGGGGTGTCTGCATTGCCCACCCGCCAAGGCAGGGGTCTGAGCAAAGACTGTCCCTTGTGAGCCAGCATCGGCTCCCCTTGTGCACAGGGGACCTCAGAAGGGACAGAATCGGGCCCCTCTTCCCCCAACCTCTGTAATCGAGCGCTGTGGGGATGCCTGGTAATCATACAGCCCGCTGAAGTGTTGTGATTAGGGTATCAAATCGTTTGGCAGCAGGAAAATGAGGACGCAGAGCAGAGGAGGAGGTGCTGGTGCTGCAGGTGGACATGCAGGTCCAGGGGTGGGGGGAGCCGTGGGACTGGTTCCCCATGGCTCTCACCTTTGGGGCTCTCTGTGTCCCCCCATGGGGTTGCAAGGTTCTTTGTCAGTGGGAACACATGTTTTGCCCTCTCCTGTTTTACCTGGCTGAAGGCATGCAGGAGTTTGATCCTCCTGAGAGCTCTGTCCTGCTGCCAAGCTGGGCTGGGGCTGTGTGTCACGACGCTGACACCTTGGTTGCTCCCATCAGATAGACAGAATGAGATAAAATTAATTAGGGATGATCTCTTTAAAGAGAGGGGAAAAAAAAAAGAAAGTCAGTGGTTCTGGCTAGGAGCCCCCTCTCTACCCACCAGGTCCTGCTGCCTCCCTCAAGGAACAAGAAGCGCCCACCTTCCCTCCTGCAGACCCCAGCCTTTGGCTCCTGGGAGAAGCCATGCGGTGCCAATGCTGCCACTGCTGGGGCAGGGAGGCATCCCGGGATGAGCACAGGGAGGACCGGGACTGCTGCTGCATTTCTGGAGGGAAGGGATGGTGGCTTTTTTTTAAAAAAAAAAACAACAGAAAACGGGTACCTGCCAGGAAAAAAAAAAATAAATCAAGCATATTTTCCATCATGTCTTGGCTGTGGAAGTGGGGATATGACAGCCATGGAAAATGGGAGGGATTAGGTAATATACCGGGATGTAAATAAATAAATAAATAAATGAGGGAGTGGAGGTGGGGGGAAGATCCCAGAGGAACCCCCCCACCTGGCCACCCTCTCCCAGACCCAGTGCCTACACTCCGCCCCAAAGCCCCGGTGACGCCAGGGGGAAGAGGCTGCTCTGGGAGGCGTGCGGTCCCGCTGCATGCTGGCATGAGGAGCACGTTTCGAACTGTGGCGAGAGATTCTGGGAGCAATAAAAACTGGCTTCGCTTTTTTCTTTTTTTTCCCCTCTCCACCCCCCCAACCCCCCTCTTTTTTTTCATGTGCTGCATTTCCTACAGACTGATTTTCTTCTCTCCAGCAAATACAGGTTTCAGGTTCCCGAGCATGGGGCTGCGGTTTGAGAGGAGCAATGGAAACTCCCTTGCGGTGGGAAGGGGCCAAAGGCACGGGGGTGCAGGAGGGGAAGGAGAACGGGGCTGTTCTCACTGGGGTTCGGAGGCTGATAGGGGCAAGGAGCTAAAGACCCTGTGTTCTTCTCCACGCCGGGCACGTTTTACATTTGGTCCATCCTATCTGAGGGTGATGACACATCTGGAGCTGGTGCCATCTCCCATGCTGGAAGAGGAGACCTCAGAGGGTCCCATCACCCCAAAGCCACCCCAGGCCCCATGGGTGACCCACAGGAGGGTCAGAGAGGGGTTTGCCAGTGACCCCTATCCACCACTATCTCCACCCCCTGCCCACGCACATCCCACGGGGCACCCCCTGCCTGGCTGGTGGCCAGCACTTTCACCTTTCCCAGACAGCTGGGAGAGAAGTGAAAGTCCTTCTCCCGATTCCCGAGTGAGATCTTTATTTACAGGGGCTTCAAATATTTATCTAAAGCGCAGGGCTGCGGTGGGGATGTTGGCACACAGCAGCCAGGTCCCCCCCGCACAGCCCCTGCGGGGTCTCGCAGCTCCATTGTCCCTCCTTCTCTTTGGGCCATCTCCTGCTCTTTAACTGTTTCCTTGAGGATCTTCCCTGCAGTCAGTCACTGCTGATGGGGTTGGTCCGGGGTTGACAGGATTCAGCTGCCTGCTGGGATTTTGGCTGTGATCTGCAGGAGCACCTGTCCTTCTTGCAGGGGCTGGATTAATCCTCCAAACAAGGAGAAGCACCAGGATCTCTGGAGGCTATTTCCCTGGACTGGGGAGCTTTGAGGCAATTTGGACAAAACCTGGAAAGCCTTAAATGCCTCTCACTGCCTGGGCATTTAATCCACCGCCTGCCATGAAAGTACAATCGCACCAGTTGGGGCATCCCCTCCCTGCCCGGTATCATCTTGGGGCTCCTTCATGCTCCTCATCCTGGCTCCCGAGGAAGCCATTTTGACCCAGGGCTTGCTTTCCAGTTAGCAAAGTATTATTTTCAGCCCTTTGCAGTGCCAAAACAAGCAGGGCTTTTCCCATTGCTGCTGCCTCGATGGCTTCAGCGAGGGATGAGATGTAACCCAAGGTCTGACTGCCAGGTCTGCGGCTGGAAATGGCAACCCTGGTCCCTCGCATGAGAGAGTGCTGAGGGAGAGGGGGGTTCACTCCTTCTCCCACCCCCCGCAGCCCCAGCACCCCCTAGCCCACTCCCCATCCTGGCTCCTTGCTACTGTCACCCTCTGTCAGGATGTCCCCCCGTGCCCTGGGTGTGGATGGAGCTGGTGGATGAAGTCTCCTTCCCAGCTTCAGCCTCAGCTTAACAATGCTTCTGGGTTTGTGTTTTCTCTGATTTTTAATTTCCTCCTCTTTGAATTCTTCTCTTCACGACCACAAAGGCAGTGGGCAGAGGTGCACAGGCATGGACATAACCCAAGAGGGGAACACTCCCTGTGCCGCTGGGACTGGGGAGGGGAAGAGGCAAAGATGCTCTGTGCCAACAGGCTCTCCCACAGAGCCTACAATGCAGCTCTCAGAGGGTGGGTTTCAGGTCAGATCTGCCCTGCAAGAGCGGTTTGCCAAAACCCTGTAGAGAACATGCTGAGAAACCTGTATTTCGCAGGAGTCTCCATGTTCCTGGGGTGCAGCTGCGCCTCACCCCCCAGCCCAGCCCTGAAAGTGGCATCTGACCTGGGTGGTGCGGCCCCAGAGTGGAAAACCATCCAACATGCCTCGGTAAAACAGGGTGGGCCTCAGGAAAATGACCTTGGTGGGGTGCCCAGAGGCACCGTGACCTCCATCTCAGTGAGGTTGCCCCTGGGGCACGTCCAGGAGGTGTCTGGAGGGCAGGACCAGAGCTGGTTGTGGGCTCATTAGGAATTCATTCCCAAATGTGTTTCTGACTGTGTTCCCATTTCCATCACCCATGCAAGCTCCTCCAGCAGGTAGGCTGTCCGAGAGCAGCTCAGCCTGGCAAGGACCAGGATCTGCCTGCTCACCACAGCCCATGCTCTCATCAGATAAAATATCCTACAAGAAAGAAAAATGACTTTCTGGATTAGATTCTGGCATGAATAAACACTCATGCTAGAATTTGCCAGTCTTTCAGGAACTGCAAGTATTTTCCCAGTGTCAAATGTTCATGCAGATAATGTATAAATAATGACCTTGATTATGTGCATAGGCTGAGGGAGTTGGGGTTGTTCAGCCTGGAGAAGAGAAGGCTGCGGGGAGACCTGATTACGGCCTTTCAGTACCTAAAGGGGGCCTATAGGAAAGATGGGGAAAATCTTTTTAGTAGGGCCAGCTGTGACAGGACAAGGGGTAATGGTTTTAAACTAAACCAGGGTAGATTTAGACTGGATATAAGGAGGAAATTCTTTACAACGAGGGTGGTGAAACACTGGAACGGGTTGCCCGGAGAGGTGGTGGAGGCCCCATCCCTGGGAACATTCAAGGCCAGGTTGGATGGGGCTCTGAGCAACCTGATCTGGTTAGCGGTGTCCCTGCTTACTGCAGGGGGGTTGGACTAGATGACCTCTAGGGGTCCCTTCCAACCCAAAACATTCTACGATTCTATGATTCTATGATTCTATGATTCTATGATTCTATGATTCTATGATTCTATGATTCTATGTCAGATATTACAATAAGCAGAGCTCTGGGCTTTGGTTCATAACAGTATCTGCAAATCAGTGTCTTAACTTTTTGCTCATCTTGGTAGATTCCTTATGCTCCAGAGCTTTGAGGCCAAATGCCTGTGTTTCTGGACAGGGCTGTGGCAGCCTGCCAGCACCTTTCTTGCAACGGGACCAAGCGGTACATCCCCATGACATGGCAGAGGGGTGCTGGGAAGTTTTGGGAGAGGTGTGGGGTGGGTGACCCCCCGGGGGGCATCTGGCCATGTCCCATGGGTCAGGCAGACCTATCTGAGGCACCTCCTGCAGCTCTCCGAGATGGAAAGCCTGGGCTGATCCACAGCCTGGGAGTTGGAGCAGAGGGTGCGGGAACATCCAAGAGGGAGCTGGGTGTGAGGGGGTCCCGCTGTGATCGGTCTGGGAGCATTTCCCTGCAGGGCCAAGCAGAGCAGGAGGTGGTTGCCAGCAGTTGCGCCTTTGGAGAGAGCAACACCATCCCGGGGGCTGGGGGACGTGAGGGCTCCTCCAGCCCCCCATGCCTCCATGCCTCTTGGGGGATGGATTGAGACAGGAGGGTGGAAGGTACCCGGGGGAGCTGGGGATGCTCCCGGGTGTGATGAGCATTTAATGATCCCTGATTCCCCTTGGAGCACATCTGGGGATCAACCTCTGCCCCAGCCCCATTGCCCACAGACAGTTCCTTCCCAGGGGCTGCTCCCCGGGGACAGGGGTGACTGGGAAGGAACCGCCTGCCAGAAGCACAGAAAAGCACCAGATCCAGCAACTTCGCCACTTCTCCAGCTAGAGAAATGGCATCCAGAGGCTGTGGATGAGTTGAGTGCCAGTGGGAAATAGCAAGGCAAATGCAAACTGAAGCTAATCTGAGCCTCTGTTTTTTCTCAGCTTGCTCTATTTATTCATAGTCTTTCTTTGATAAAATTGGTAGAAAATCAGAGGCAACATACACTGCCTTCCAAATGCAAAGGGAGGGATAGAAAGAGAGCCAGAGAGAGAAGGCAGCTCCAGCGAAGAGTGCCATGCAGAGGGACCATCTAAGAGGCATGAACAGGGTAACTGCGCTCAGTCCGAGAACCTGTCTCTCAGCAGCCTCCATTTGCTGCTCCTTCTGTGCAGGACTTTCCCATTAATGTCCAGTGTTCAAATCTGCATGTTAAAAAAGGAAAGAGATAGAAAATAAAGACCTTTTGTTTTCAAGGCTTGAAGCAGCTGGACAATGTCTTCCAAGATGATGGCTGCAAAGATGAAACCAAAAGCAGGCACCAGCTTCACATTAGCCTGGAGCAGTGTCCTGGAACCAGTGTCCTTGTCTCATCTCCCACTGCCCCTTCTTCCTCCTGCTCTCAGCTTGTCAGGAGCTGGTTGTGCATTGCCTGCTTGGGATGCTTACAGGGTACAGGAGGGACTTAACTGCAGATGGGAAATGAGGATGATATTAGGACTACTTTGATTTTAGCCAGAGACTGCTCAGTGGGAGAGAGTCTCCAAAAGAAAGAAAGAAAGAAAAAAAAGGCATTCTCTCAAATTTCCAGCAGTTTTTATTGTAGGTGGAACTGGTAACCCCACCTGTAATGAAAGTACTCTGCTATTTCCAGTTACAAGGCTCTGATTTCACTTGCTTTTAACTTCCTCAAACTCTAACCACTTGGCCTGATCTTCTCTAGGCTGGTTGTACATTAGCCAAAATAGCACCACCATTTGCAAGGGCAGGCTTAGGGAAAAAGGAAAGTGTTTTCTGCATGAGAGCTCCAGCAGCCTTCTGCTCTAGCAGGGAGCTGCGCTTTGCCCAAAGGTGCATCTGCTGGAGATGAGATTAAAAGCTACCCAGGTTATAACCTCTGGAAAACTGAACTCTGGCTGGTACACATGGCAGAAAAAAGGAGAGACTGGGTTTAAATTCATGTCTTTTATAGCCAATGTGAAAGGAAATGGTGGAGCCTTGCTGCGAGGCACTGAAGGTTACGGCTGAGCCCCAGCCCCTGCACAGAGCTTCCACTGCGATGTGGCAACACAACTGCTAAAATCCACACAGAAATTTGCCCTTCCAGTCCAAACAGGGGATCTGCTTTCTTTCTCCTTGCTCTCCCTGTTTGGGGAATTACATGCCAGGAATGAGCCCAGCCGACATCATGGGGAGCAGCCGGGACCCAGCGCCGTACCCGGGCTGTCCCCAGGGCAGCAGTGTTCTCCCCTGCCAAAAGCTTCTAAGAAAGTGTTTGCAATAATCAGTCACTCTGCTCTTTTATTGCTTGCCAGAAGAGCTTTTATCATGTGACCTTGCATGGATTTGTCTTTCAGACGTGTCCAGGTGTCGTTTAAAACTCTGTTCCCATGCCTGGCTGCCTCGCCGACAGTGCGGGGCTGGGGAAGATGTAAGGACCCGGCCCTGATCCAGGGCTCCCCGCTTGGCTGTTCTCCATGTGGGGGGAAGGAGGAGGTTTTTCTTGATGTGCTTGGGGCTAGCATGGAAACCCCAAAGCTTTTCTTCCAGCGGGTGAGGACCTGCCTGGCTGCAGATGTGGCCAGGGCTGGGTGCTAGCCAGGGAGCTGTGGCCGTGCCGGAGGTGGAGATGCATCAAAAGCCAGCAGCATGGAGTATGGGATGAGGACGGCTGAGCAGGGGATGAAGGCCAAGGATCACCCACTGGCCAAAAGTGTCTGGGGCTGTGGCTGGCCTGACTGCCTCCTGCTTGCCCAGCAAGCCCCAGCACAGGTGCTGGTGGTGATGGGACCAGTGACATGGCCTTGCTGGCTGTGACGGGCTGGACCTTGCTCTGATGGGGTCTCAGGTCCAGCGGGTTCACCCTGGGGGTTTTCCCACGGTCCTGCTGTCTCTTCTGATGTACTGGAGCATGGGAAGTGGCTGATGGCCTCTGTGCTGGTGTGCACCCCTGTGTGCCCGGGGGGGGCCCCCTGGGTGCCCCCCAAGGAGGATGGGGCAGGGGGTGCAGATGCAAGAAGTGCAGCCCCCAGGGAGGGGGCTGAGGAGGCTGGGGAGCATTCGGCCGGTGGGTCAGATGTCTTATTTGTCCTTGTGCCAGGGCTCGGCCAGCCATGCTCTGGAGAGAGGAGCACATAGCACCCACACACACATTTGCTGGGGGTCCTCAGGGCTGGCATCTCAATACAGCAACGAAATATCCTGTCTTATGTGGGTGTCCCGACTCGAGCAGCTGGGATCCATCTCGATCCAGCCCCACCCATTGTTTAAAAACCTCGCTCAACAGCAAGGAAGGGAGTTTCCATTATTCGTGTGCTGGTCCAACTCTGACCTGTGGAGGAGACAGATTATTTGTGTCTGGGTAGCCAGACCCCTCCTTGCTCCTGCTGCTGCCACTGCCTGGGGTCTGCTAGCATCAGGCAAAACCTTGGCAGCAGGGCCAGCTCTGGGCTGGGAACTGAAGGTGGTCAGCATATGGCCTGGACCCACTGAGGAGCTTTGGGGGAGCCAGGATTGCAGCTGTGACGCTAAAGAAAATTGCACCATTAAAAACCTACGGAAGGAACAACTGGTAGATGTTCAGACTGGATCTTGGCCGCGGCACTCAAGTTACCCCCTCGTCCTGGCTGGGAGCACCGAGGTCTCCTTAGCAACCACACTTCAATATTTAGCACCAAATGCATGTGCCCAAATGACCTTCCAGGTCCTTTCCAGAGCATTGGTGCTGAGCCTACTCCAGGAGCACGGCGGCTACCAACTGAGTCACCGCCAGCTCAGGATTTCCTCTGCTTCTCCCAGATGAGCACTTACTGGGCTTGCCACAACCTGGTCCTCTCAGCACTGGTGGGCTCATGGCCAAGGGTGGAACCTACAGGAGAAACAAGGCGAGATGGCCTACCAGGGAAGCCAAAGTCCAGAGGGTCTGTGGATAGAGACCATCCTGTTGTAGCCACCAGATGGAGAGGGAGGACATGTGTTTGGAGACACAGTCTGCAAAGGGGTGGAAAACAACAGCTGTCAGGAAAGCTTTGATGCCATCATTATCCTGACTTGAGGAAGGGCAGGGGAGTTGGTAGCTGAAGAGCACCAGGAGCAGAGATGAGACCTGGGGGACGTCCGTGGACAGACTGCACCATGCCCGTGAGGGCACTGATTTGCAATAAGGAGCTGATTAAAGCTGAGGGAGAGAAAGACACGGCCTGGAGACTGACTGCTTGGCCAGGACGATGGGCAGTAGCGCCTGTGCTTGCAAGGGCTGGCACAGCAGAGACTCAAGAGAAAGTCAGCAAAACAGAGAGGTGGAGGTTGCAGGAACTCAGCACTTAGACTAGTACGGGTGAAAGGTGTGAGAAGGGGACTTCTAGGGACATCTAGGGATGACACAAAGATTACAAATTATGATGAAAACCAGTTGGGGCTCTCCATCAAGACTAGGCAGAGAGGCAACGGGGTGATGCGCTGGAGAAATGTGTGGCCATGAAGACTTCTAGCCTAAGGACTTAGCTGAGAGAGGATGGGGGTTTGGGGTTGGTGAGTGAAATATAGTTCAGTGAAAACGAGAGCACCAGCGTGTCTCTGGGCCCATCGCAGAGCAGGTTAACAAAGCTCGGGGCACAGAGATCTTGCTGAAGCATTTCCAAAATTACTTGTATGAGCAGTTGTGGGTTAACCAAAACCTGAGGAAATAGAAACATCAGTTCACTTATTCTGATCACCAAAGCTGGCAGGGGAAAGGACCTGGGGGCTTTCACCTGAGGCTTTGGGAGCTCAGCACCAACTCAAGCCCATGTTTGCTGCTAACTTGCTAAGCTCCCAGACCCACAGAGGTTACAGTCATTGCTATCCCTCTTTCACCCATTTTAGCTATTGCTGTTTTGACTTTTGGTCACCCCAATTCTCACTTCAGTGGCTGCTTATTCCAGTTGTCATGAAAAGCAGGTCTGACACAACTGTTTGAAAACCACAGCTTTCCTTCCTTCCCTCCATCCATCCACGCATCAAGCCACCCATCCATCCCTGTAGTACCTAAGCGCTTCCAAAGCAAATTTACTTTCTACAGACTCATCCAGAAAGCCCTCTTCTCCAAGCTCCAGGGGGCCAAGGGGAATACACTGAGGCATGTAGCCCCTGGCCCCCAGTTTGGAGAGGTTAGCAAAACTCACAGCTTGCTTCATCATGCTACACCCCAATGACAAAAGCAACCAGGGTTTCAGCTAGCCCCAGCCCTCTGTGGTCTCCTGCCTTTGGTGTGCTCCTCCCCATGCACAGAGACGCTGTATAGACATATGCTCTCCACTCCCATGAGCTGATAGTCCCCCACACTAACAAAATGAAATTTGGGGTGCAGGCTGCTCAATTCTCTTGATGTCAGGGGCAGCGTGAAGCCTACTCAGGCCTCAGAGCTTGGGACCCGGTGAATCCTCCAGCTTTGCCCCTAGCACTGCACCTGCCTTCGGCCTGAAACCTTCCCTTCCATGCCTCTGAGCATCAGCATGGAGGCGTGGTGTGTGCGCTGAGAGGAACCAACCCTGCCCCGAGCAGGAGATGGGGGATGTTTTACGAGAAGCAGTTACAGCCATTCTTGGAGGACTTTGGCTCCGAGCCCCTCTGCCACATTCTTAGGAGAGATCATATCAAAAAACTATTTTTACTAAAAATGTAGTGGTAACAGGCTCCAGATGTTTGTTGTTATGTAATAGGGTTTGTTTTAATGGATCCGACTTCCAGATGTGCAGCTTGGACTCAAGGCATCTGCTTGGTCCTCTGCAGAGCAGGAGGGAGCAGCCAGCTCTCCATGCCGCACCGGATGGGGCAAATGCCTCCATCGCGGATGGGATCTTTCCTGGCTCATGTGTGTTTCCTGAGCATTGCTTTTCCTTGTCCTTCTTTCCGGTAGCGTTAGTCATCCTGGGCAGCTGTCTCAGGTCCCACATCTCATTTTGGGAGGAGGTCAGCGAGAAGGGTTGCTGAGCACTGGTTTGTTCAGCTCCACGTGAGAAAGAAGGGGGCTCACGGGCAAGGCTGGGATAAGGAACAATTTCTGGCAGCACTGCTATCTCCCATGGGACTGCCTGTAGGCATCACATCGCCATCACATAGATGAGAAGCATTACTTGTTTGGGGATTCACAGTCACCAGGGACTGAAGACTGGAAGCTAAAGGGAATTAAGGGACTGACCATGTCTTGACTTCCCAGGGCCCATTTTGGGCTTTTCCAGCTGTGAGAAAAGACTCCGGCAGGATGGTTGCTCGGAGGAAGGAACCAGACAAGGGATTCCTCAGGCAGAAACATTTTGGACCTGGAAGTGGAGAGGCAAAATGAGGGCATCTGAGTAAAGAGCCTGCCACCTTCCCACTGAGCCTGTTGGCACAGCTCGGTGAGCACTAATGGGACCAGCCCACACCCCCTTCTGGACCAGTTTCTACACTGCCATCGATGGTTACCAGCTGAACCGTTGTCTTGGTTCATCTTGCCTGGTAGAGGTTCACTTCCCTGCTGGAGGCTGAAGAGAAGGTTTTTGAAGGCATTTTGGGGCATGGTGCAGGTCCAGGTGCCACAAGTTCAGTGTCCCTCTTCTCCAGCACTGCAATTACCTGGAAACATTGGCTGCTCACCCCTTTGGTAGGAATTGCTCCAAGTAGGGATGCAGGAGACGTCTGGATCCTAGCTGCTGGGTGGACAGGGGGATGAGTGGTGCATGCTAAACCGAGGAGGATTTGAATTCAAAGTATGTGGCTCTGTGCCACTGCTATTAGCATCTGCTAATAAAATGCTAAGACTTATTAAGTGCCCAGATCGAGGAGGGAGATTTAAGGGGGATGCACTTGGACTGAAAGCAAGAGGCTTAGGTGCTTTCTGGAGAGCACAGAAATGTGAGCGGCCGGGGGCCGGCTCTCCCTAGGAGCAAATGTAACCGCTGCCTGATGACAGAAGGAAGGAGCTGGAGAGGCAATACCGACCCTGTAACACCCCACGGGACATGAACGGAGCTGCAGCTCTAAGGAGAAGGAAAGGTTTAGGGGGGCAGTGACAGATCTGCATCCTGCAGAGGGGGACCCGATCCTGCAAGATCCTGCACCAACACCACTGACCTCCCAGGCAGAGATTCCTGAAGCATCATAGGCAAAAGTGTAGCGAGAGAAGCTTCCTTTGGGTTTGCTGTGGCTTGGTTTGAACCTCCCTAGTGTCAAAAAATAAGCAAAGACTAGCGGGACAAAAACACTCAGCTGGAGCCTGGGAAGTCCAAGGGGGAAAGGAGCTGCTCTGGGTTCTCAGGTTCACATCCCGTCTTGTGCTTGATTTTATCTGCAGTGAGACTTTTGTGGAGCTGGTGTTGCTTTGCATTGTAGCCACGTGCTCGTCTCGGCATTTTGATTTTCTCTCGCCTCTTTGCAGAGCAGCACAAGGCAGGCTCCGGGGCTCTGCTGTGCACATGCGGGCTGCCTCGGCCACAGAATTGATCGGAAAGCCATCTGCTCGCACAGGGATGAGGAGGTTTCCATGGTTTTGTGAAAGAAAGGATCTCTTCTTCTCTTTTTTTCATTTTTTTTTCTTTCTTCATATGAGGAAGCCATACATGTGCACAGATAACAGTGCCAGAAATGTGGTGTTTATCAAAGGTGTATTCCCCACACTGCCACGAGACAGAGCACCAGTGGAGGGGTGAGAGGGGAGGGAAGGGGGGAGTGGATGCAGAGGCATCCCCAGCCAGGAGACAGCCGGTGGAAGGTGTGGAAACGAAGCTGGGCCAGGGCGATGAATGAACGCTTCAGCCTGGGCCCTTCCCCCCCAGCACATCCATGTAAAATGTGGAGATTAGGTGGAAAATCCATATAGAGGGGAAATGTATGCCTTTAGCAGAGCAGGGCTCCAGACAGGCCAGCTAGTTGTTTTGAAGGGATGTCCTGGCACACAGAAAGTCCTCTCCTAGTTTCTTTTCCTGGTTTGGCCAGTGTTTCTGCTGTTAACCCTTTGTCCGTGGGAGGACAGCAGGGAGGGGACCACCCCTAACCCCATATGGGTCCTGCCAGACTCCTCAGGAAGGGGGAGCAGGAGCAGAGCCCCCCAGGGCCATCACACCAGCCGTGCCCACGGTGTGGGTGCAGCACGGCCCTCAGATCCACCCACACTGGGCCCACGGGAGATCTGGCCCCCCCAGCCCACCCTTCTTGTACGACACCCCTCTCCGGACAGGGTCTCAGCAGAGACCGGGGGCAGCTCTGTGGCTGCTTAATCAGGGCAGCAATGCCCCATCCCTCCAAAAGCTTCCGAAAGTCACAAGGGGGGAAAACATTTCGAGATGAGATGCGAGAGGTAAACACACAGGGCTGACAACAAACAGCCAAGGGGAGGAGGAAAGCACACTCGCTCGTTTTCGGGCTAGCTCCTGGACTGGTGGGGACGAGACACAGAGGAGACTGAATTAACTTCCAGGCTTAACCATTAGTCATTTTTACAGTGCAAATGGATTTCTCCAAATACCTTTAAATGTCAACACCCCTGGGGGAAAGAAGCCTCACGTGGCATTCAGAGGGGGGTGAGTAAATGTGGAAAGATGAGCATTAAAGAGAAATCCAGGAAAGCAGGAGATCACCTCTGCAAGCTGCCTGAGCTGGGCACACTGGTGCATGGCAGGGAACAGATGTTACCCTCCAAGGTTTTGCCCCAAGCCCCTCCAATGCCAGGTACGTCCTTCACACATTGTCCCTTGCATGGTAAGAGGGAGATGCACAAAGGGAAGAGGAGGGAGTGTTGTCAAACACGGGCTTAGACCAAGATAGGGAAAGCTGGTGTCCTGGAAGATGTTCTCCTGGGTCACACCAAGCACCCAGCTCATCCGAGAGCGAACTCATCCGGGGTCTGAGTTACTCAGAGCGGCTTGGGAAGGGAGAATTAAACATCTGCATGACAGGAGAGCAGAGAGCCAAAACAAGGGGTGCTCGGAGCCCTGCTGAGGCAGGAGGGATCCCTGGCAAGGTCTCAGCATTGCCACACGTAGACCGCAGCCGGGTCAGGGGGCCCCCATCCATCATATTTCCCCCGGGACCATGGACAGTCCTTCCGCCAGCCGTGGCGAGGTTCAGGGAGCAGAGTACGGGCAGGCAGGAGGGCCCAGGGTAGGACCCACAGTCCTGCTATGGCTCAGCTTCACAACCTCCTGGCAGCCTTTGGGGGCAGGATTTCTTGCTGCAGTGCCGGGCTCCTGGCGAGGGTATCCCATGGCTGGGGAGATGTCGATTGCTGTAGCTGACAACTGCAGGCAGGCAGTGATGGACGCAAGCTGGATCCTTCAACACAGGACCTCGTCTTGTCCCAAGGTCTTCTCCTGGCCAGTGGATAGGTTAGGGCCAGGGACATCCCCACTCTGGCTGCCTCCGAACTGGGGGTTAGAGGGATGAAGGAGTAGGCAAGCCCTTATCTCCTGCTTTGCCATACCCAAGCTCAGCATTTCTGTGACAGACATGTTTTATAACCCCCCCACCCGCTCACATCCATAAATTGGGGGTCCCAGGAGGTGCAGTAGGACGTGAGAGGAGGGCAGAGCACCGCGAAGGCTGCGCACTGCAGCGTGTTGAAAATACTACCGCTAATTACACAATGGGTTCCTTATGTTCCCTGGAAAT
The DNA here is from genome assembly GCA_034008185.1 of Gorsachius magnificus. Taxonomy (NCBI): domain Eukaryota; kingdom Metazoa; phylum Chordata; class Aves; order Pelecaniformes; family Ardeidae; genus Gorsachius; species Gorsachius magnificus. The sequence continues at coordinate 15,891,616 of CM067091.1, forward strand.
GCAATATGCGGGAGGACTCCCAGCCAATTCATGTTTTAGGACAAATCAAGGCGATATATTACTCGACTCAGCTCCTAAATTTGGTCATACTTTAGTCGGTGTTTTCAGACATTTTTGAGTTAGGTTGGCCAATGCCACAGAGAAAAGTGATGGGGCAATTATCCTAATTAGGAACAAATGCATTACTTCTGCAAGTTATTTGGTGTTTGGAACAAGCCCTCCCCATTGCGTGACTACTTTGCGTGGAGTTAACCCCTGCTGAGATCTCCAGGAGGTAATTTTTCTGGAAAATGAGAAGGAAATTCAGTGCCCATCAGATTGCTGGGGTTAAAAGCGGTGCAACGCACAAGCTTTCACAGCATCCGGCAGCGGTCTCAGCAGCTTCACTGGCACCAGGCAGCTTTTCCCCTTTGCAGGGGTCAAGGACAGGCTGTGTGCCCTCAAGAGGGGTGAGGGAACAACTCAGGGGAAGCCCAGCAGCCCTCGAGCCCGGAGCAGCCTGGGCAGCGTGTATCGGATAAGGCAGCATCTTCACTGTGCGGATGAGCAAGGCTCCTCTTGACTCATCCCTAAATCACAGCCTGCAGGTGCTGGTGAAGCCATGCACATGTGGGCCTGATCTGGGAACCCCAGAGAAGAGCAGGATGATCTCAGCCAAAGACCTGGCCCTTCCCAGCCACCCACTGGCTTTGTAGATTTGCCCCTGCATTGCAGCCCCCAGTACCCCAGCATCCGGGGGCTTCCTGCAAGAGCAGGGGACAGAAACTCCCGGCCCTCTTCACCCTCCTATTTTGCCTTGCTTTCCCCCCTTTTAGCAGCATCCCCAGATGATTTTAGGTACAGGAAGGACCACCCTGCAGCCAGCTCTGCTTGCACGGACCATGTGGTATTCACACCTGCACCCTCTCGCAGCAGCTCGTCCCCAGCCCCGTTGGAGAGCCCACGGGCCAGCAGTTTAACGAGATGTTCAGGCTCTCGTGTGGCATCACTCAATGAGGAGACAGAACCTCACCCATCCCACAGCCACAATTACAGAGCTCTTAAATGTGCTGCCAGCCCCAACATCCCAGCATCGTTTTGGGGCTCCAGCATCTCAGCTGTGGCTGGCTGTGGCTGGCTGCTGTCCCCATGGCCGGGCATCGTGTCCAAAGCCAGACCCCAAATTTCTGCATGTCTACCCCACCTCCATGAGAGTCTGACTCACACCAAGCCCCTGTCGCCTGCCCAAGCCCCACAGGCGAAGCCAGGGGGGTGACAAGGGACACGGGGGGACTTGCTGAGAGAGACACAGCCTGGCAAACCCCCCCTCTCTGCAGGACTCCCTGGCCCCGTCCAGAGCGGGTGCAGGGGCACAGGCCAGAGGAGCTGCTTGTCTCCAAATCCTTTTTGCTTTTGTATTTTGCCTTTCCTTCTCCTTTTCCTGCTTTCTCCAGAAGGGCCCAGATGCCTTTACTTTGGCTCGGCTCCCTTGGCCAGCAGCCCGCCAAGGCACCAGAAACGCCATGTGTGAGTGTGTGAGCGTGTGTGTGCAATATTAATACACAGAAATGGAAGCCAACCAGCATATAAACATTCTTTACTGTTTGGGTCACAGCCCGGGGAGCTGTAAGAGCTTTTGTGCTGAATTTTGAATGCAGACTAAATAGAGAGGGAGCGTGAAGGGCAGAGAGGATGAGAAGCTGGGAGAGACAGGGTGGGAGGATGAGAGGGAAGGAGGGGCAGGGAGGACCCTCTCCAGACGTGGGGTCCGATGGGAGCACGTGGGGAAGGTGTTAGTGCAGGGCTGGGGGCTCCCGGGGACGCCCACATCTGCTCCCTGCAGAGAGCTGGGCTGGAGGTAGGGAGAGACCAGCTTGGGGCTGCTCATCACACATGTATTTTTTTGCATTAAAGCAAAAGATAATAACAATAAAAGGCAACAGTGGCTGAAGGCTGAAATAGCCAGGATTCCTGTGCAAATCTCGTTAAGAGTGGCTTAAGAGTCTGGGAATAAGGAGGAGGGGGCTATGCTGGAAGTATTTCTGCAGCAGCCCACGGGAAGGATGGTCTCTGCAGAGCTAACAAGACCCAGCTGGGTCCCGACTGCAGCCGAGAGTGTTAAATCAGAAACTATTCCGTCAACAGCCAGTTTGGCCAAATATGAAACATTTCCAGGGAATCAATGGCCGGTGCTGGTGACGCAGAAGCCAATAGTCTTGACTTCTTTTCCAGAGCCTCCAGAAATACACTCGTCATTTTGGACTTAAAGGGACAGACTGTGCTTTTTCCACTCATCTCGGCGGCGTTCAGCTGAGAAATCCACATCCCAGCAGTGAGAGTGATGGCTGGGCTGGTTTAATCCACTGGTTAATGCTTGCAAAGGGCCTCAGGGGCTTTTGGACCTGCCAAGCTGCTCCACATGACGAATCCGAACTGGACGCATCCTCCCCAAATGTTTTCCGTGGAGATGAGCTCAGACAGAGGACTTGAGCTTTGCGCAGCTGAGCTCGGACCACCGTTGCTCTCATCCTCTGCTGGTGGCCAAGCTTCTGACCCTCACCTGTGCAGACCACGATGGAAAACAAATGTTCAGGCTTTGCACATGGGGGTCCAGGAGAGCAGTGGTCACCAAGCCCCCTGGCATAGGCAGGGCTGACTGGTGTCCACCTTTGTGCTTGATAACAGGTTCAACCTCTTGGTCTGCAAGGGGGAAAGCTCAGCACCAGTGCTGGAGCCAGCCAGCACATCTCCAGCACATTTAGCTCTTTTAGGAATAAAACAGGGGAAATGGTGTCACTTTCTCTAGGTCCCTAGCCCCTCGGGTCTGCTCCCACTTTCCAAGGCACCAGGGCATCCCAAAGGCTTATCCCAGCCCTGCTGCCAGCCTGGGTCATGCTTGTCCCATCCCAGCAGAGAAGCAGCATCGGTGACATATGCCAAGTCACAGCTCAGCAAGACAGATAAATCATTACAGTATGCAATAAGGATCTTTGGCAATAACACAAAAGAGGAAAAATTGGCAAAAAAAGAGTATCAAGTAGACGCAAACTGCTCGGACAATGGAACAGTAAGGCCTGTGGAGCTGTATTTGCTACAGATCAGCCTGTATTGCTATTTGGAGCAATTCAAACTCCTCTCCTGCCCACCTCTGAGCTTTGCAGCACACAACACAGCCGTGTCCTTAGTCATCCTCCCCGTCTCAGAGAGATCATTCCCCATTCCCATCTCCCATGGGGCGAGTCCTCCATCAGAGGAGATCTGGTTGTGCTCTTCCCCCTAAATGGCTGCATTTTAGTTGAGGGCATGCCCACATCTGCATCTTTGCACTGCAAAAAGCTCTGAAAAGCAATCCCGCACCATGGCTAACCATGATTTTCCTCCACGTAGCCAAAAGCTGCTGACTGGGGCGCACCGGAGCAAAGTTGTCCTGCTACTGCGACAACAGCGACATGGTTTCGCTTCACCCAGGGTGTGCTCAGACATACGTGGGTCTTCTTGCTCTGAGTGGCTCATGGCTTCCAGCCCAGCAGGTGAAGGGCACTCTGCATCCACAGCATCATTAGCTGAATGTGAATTCCCAGTTGTGCCTGGACTTTAAAGGCCTGGTTGGTGGTCTTCTCTGGTGAGCATGGCTTTTATCGGGGGCCAGAGAGCTGGAAAAAGGAGCCAAGCATCTTGTTTCTCTTTCCCGGCTGTAGGCAGCCCGTACTCCCACCAGCTGCTCCGGCTGCAAAAATTAAGCAAATTTGGGGAAAAAGCAAAGTAGACGGAGATGTTAACCTGGGGTGGGGAGGAGAGCACCCAGAAGCTGGGTAAAATTAGAAAAAGGAGAGGAGGCATCTGCAGCTCCCCTGAGAAAGGGGCTCTGATGGGACTGGCAAGTGTTTCCCATTGCTTTGGGGGTGACGATGGAGCAGCCTACATCCAGATGGCACTGGGGTGGCCCATGCCATTGACATGGTGAGGAACCAGCACAGCTCCCAGGCTCCCTGGGGTGGCTCCAAACAGGGCAAGAGCTCGGGATTTGGTCCCCTGGTGGGGGCAGAGCATCGGCAGGGTGAGCTGAGACAACAGCTGGAGAAGGAGCTCGTGGATGTGCCAGGAGGCAAGCGGAGGAGCCTGTCCATGGGCCATGTCCTGGCCTGTCCCCTGTCCCCCACACCCCACTGTGCCTGCACCTATCACTCATGCTGATGGCTCCCCCTCCACTGTGTTTCCAGAGGTACTTCCAGCATGGAAAGTTCTATTTAAATGGCATTTTTCCTCTCTCTTTTTTCTCCTTTTGGATGAGAAGCCAAGGGGCTGTAAAATGCAGAGTTTCCCACCTAGCTGAACTGAACCAGAGGAAATGATGCTGACAAAAAGTTTAATTTACCCCATTGCAGCAGTAACAGGCATCGTTTTTTGGAGATGGACAGAAAAGCTGGAGTGGACAAGGTGGACCTTGGCTTGGGAGAAGAGGGTCTTGACTCTCCCACCCCATTCTAAGCAGCACACAAGGCAGACCGGAGAAGATCTGGGCAGGGCAGAGCAAAGCCGCCCCGTGGCTCTTCTACTTCAATGGGCTCCCAGGGCCAAGACGGCTGTGGAACAGCTCGTGTCTCCGGGCACTGAGCAGGAGACCCTCCCGGTTCGAGACGAGCATGCCTCGAGCTGAGCAGAGGATCCTGAAGCTGTTGCATCTCCCATGGCTTCGAGTCACCTCTCCTGCACCCGTTTCTCCCGCTGGGATGTGGTCTTGGAAGGGTTGTCCATGTAGGGCACTGCAGCCCACAGAGCCAGCGTGGACAGATGAGGGCTCCTCTGTCCTGGGGGGCTCGCAGCGGGCTGGCTAACGAAGCAGCCCCCCCATGCCCAACCCGGTTTGACTCGGCCCTGCCTTGGGCAGGGAGGTTAATCAGCTCCTGGGAAACCTCTGGAAAAGCAGGCAGGGAGCAAGTCTGTCAAAGGCCCCGAGGGGCATGGAAAAAGTATCTTTTTTTTTTTTTTTTTCTTTTCCTTCTCTCCCTGCTGGCTGGGAGCAGAGAGCTCACATCAGAGGTCACCACTCTCGGGAGCAACACCGGGAAGTCACCGGGGTCCCTTGGCTGGGGGCTGCCCAGGACCCACCAGCCTGTCTGGGATACAGCACGCCCGTGCACCACACCTCGGAGCGATTCCCTCGGGGGATTAGGCTTGATTAATGCTAATTCCTCTGCTCTGCGGCATTTTTCCAGCCTTGCCAGCATGCTTGGTTTTAACACATGCCATGGGACCCTGCTGTAATGAGTGATGACTCTCCCCACTGTCCCTTGCTATCGGGACAGCCACTTTGAGGAGTGCTTGGGTCTCAAAGTCACCCAGTCGATGGGACACGAGTGGGGACCAGAGAGGGATGGTGAGAGCCCCGTGTCCATCTGCTGCTGCTCCCAGCAGGCAGGGATATGAGCACCAGGAGGGCAAGAAACACTCCCATGTCCCTGAAGGTACCAGGAGAGTGATGTGCATGGATGCCAAAGAGGTTAGGGGCAAATCTCTGCTCCCAAGAGAAGGGAGGCTGGGCAACTGAGAGATTTCAGGGATTTTGGCTCTCCTGAAAGCACGATGGCTGAAGTCAATGCCAGGTCTTGTGAGGGCAAGAAGCCTGGGAGAGCCTCCTCAGAGGGCACCCGTGCTGCTCAGAGGATACCCTGTGCTGCTCCTGACCCTGAGTGCAGGCTGCTGGATGGGGCTGCCCAAACCCAGGGGGATGTTCCTGAGCATGAAGAGCCCTGCTGCTAAGTGCTGAGCTGGGGACTTAGCCAGCCCCCACCGGGATCTTCAATTTCTCCTCCCCTCCAAGCAGAGCAGCGTTTGTGAGACAGCAATACCCCTCAGGGTGGGTCCAATTCCTCCCTAGCCCAGCCCAGCTGTGTGGCTTCTGGAGCCCTTGCCAGACTCCAGACCACTGCCAGCATCAGGGTTGCAGTGAAAATAAGCCCTGAGGCCACCCCGTGTAGCAGAAGGGGCAAGCTGAGAAGCACCAACACAAACACCCGGGGCAAGAGGCCAAATCCAGCTCCAGCTGGAGGTTCTGTTGTGTTGGTGCTGCCAAGGAGCACGAATCCTGTCCCCCATGTGGCTGCACTAGCCAGTGGGTAAACGAGGCATCCCCTCCTCCCCCAGCCCTCACTGCTCCACAGCATTTGCAGGCAACAGGGTCTGACCAAATGCTGGAGGTCAGGACCTCCTGGAGTCACTCGTTCCCAATTAACAAGTCAGCTGCACACCAAGACCTGCCAGGTTTTGCAAGAAAGCAGCGAGGGACACATGTGGGTTGGCTGTGCAAGCACTGCACACCTCCGCCATGGGACCTTGCCTCCGGCCACAGCCCGGGACCACTTTCTGGGCCATGGCCAGGCTCCCTGGGGACGCTTCGAAGACCAGCTGAAGATCCTGGACTTGTTTGCACCCTCCAAGCCAAGCACGCCAGGATCTTCCTCCTGCGAGTGAGCAGATGGACATTTCCCCCTGCTTTGCTTTCATTCCCTGGCCTGAGTGGGTTTTGGGATGGCACTGTCCTCAGGAGTAGGGCAGAGAGGAGGACTTCAGACTGGGATGGGTGCTTGGATGTCCTACACTCCTGCCAGGGACATCGCCCACTGCATGCAGGAGCCTCAGCCTCTGGGACTGCTCAAATCCAATAATTCTTCAAGGCAGCCTCAGTTTGGGGAAAATGCTGGCACTTGCTGCTTGTGTTACCCTTGAACTGTGCTCTTCCCATGCTGAGCTCAGCAATGGTCCTGTTGCCCTGCCCTCTTTTATTCAAAACAAAGCAAAAGAATGATCATCTTCAGGTGTTTTAGCTAACGGTACAACCTTGTTTGCCATCCTCTTGGGTAAGAGAAGCTCTGCCTTGGCTCTTCACCATCCACTCTGGGTGATGCATTAGATGCACCCGCAGCAGCAGTGGTAGCCAAAGCAAGGCCTCGCCTGTGGCCATCCCCTTCCTGCAGGTTGCAAACTGCCTTGGGGAAATTGCCATTGCTTTGCACATTAGACCTCACTGAAGGAGACATTTGGATTCAGACTCTCCGTGTGAAACCTTGAAATGCTGAAGCTCTGCCCCAGCAATGCCTCTAAATGCCGTGCTCTTCCAAACTGTTAAATATTTAGGATCTAAGTATAAGGAGCCAACCTTCCCCCAGATTCGGAAGCCACACCAGTCAGCCCGGCTGGCTTTGCACATTGCAACACTGGGAGAAAACGGAGATAAAAACATCCTGTAGGGCATGAGCAGGATGGTGATTAATCCTGGGAAAAGGCTAACTGACATGACCATCAATAACTACAGTAACTTGTTATGGCTGCCTCATTCCAGGAGGATTACATGCCTGAACACTCCTTAAAACATCTAATGAATGTCATTTTGTTTTTACTCTCGGTGCTCATGCAAGTGAAGCACTCAACAGCGCTGGCCAGAACCATGGGGAGAGCCGGCAGGGCTGCTCCCAGCTTCCCACACACCGATCCACTGCACACCTCCCCGCTGACCTGAAATATCCTCCCGGGGTACTCCCACCGCCCTGCAGCCCGGCCTGCCCGCCCGGGAGCCTCACAGATGGCCATGTTCTGGCTTTGGGTGGCTTTGGGTGATGTCTCACTGGGGGACACCTACCCCATGGCACGGACACCGTGGCTCATGCCTTGCTCTTCACAGTGACCTGAAAGCAGTGCTGTAGTCAAGCAGACTTGGGTCAGGTTTTCCTGTCTAGTCCCCATTTTGGGGGTTTCTGTGGAAATCCTCAAGGAGGAAGATGGCAAAGGCATGCGTACTGGCACAAGATGTATTTGTCTGCTCCACCTGCAGACTTCTCCTTGTCCCAAACCAAAAGGGCAATGGGCCTGCCGCTGAAGGCCAACAGCCAGGAGCCCTGCAGGTGTCAGTAAGCCAAGGCGAGGTGTAGAGTGGCCAGAGAGGGTTTCCCAGTCTTGGCTCTGTCTTGGCATGCACCACCCCAGGCTTGCCACTTACCTGGGTCTCTGAGGTCCGTGCTAACTGCAATTCCTCTTAATTTTGCTGAGGAATGTTCTTTAGAAAGGAAGAACAGTGGAAGCAAAGCTGCAAAAGGCATTTCTTATATTGAAGGACCATGCCATTTTGCCCTTCCTGCACAGACAAGGAGTGATGCGCTGTGTCCCATGGCACAGCCATGGCAGGCTGGGGCTGGGAATCACTGCGGAGGTGCTCACCTGGCTTGTGCGTACGGCATTGCAGAAGAGGGAGTTTTGGCAAGGATCATCTACAGCTCCAGATCCTGAGGGTTACTGCTCTGCCTCGTTCATGCTGTACAGGGACATTGTCAGTGAAATGCTGGGGCCGGTGTCAGATTCTCCAAAACCCCACCACGAATCCATCGATGTCAGGGAGTGCCCTGGTTAGTAGCTGACGATGTGGTCCGTTCTTTCACGGAGGACACAGTAGTGACTGTCCACCACTGCGAGTCACTGCCAGTGACTGAGCATGTCCATGTCTGGCATTTCCCTACAGCTCCTGTTCGCAGCCCTGGGTTTGCCTCTTGAGGGAAGGCATTTTTATTTTCTACTGGCAATGCTCTCTGGGTTCATACCGGGCTCAGTCCTCACCCCCATGCCAGCATTCCTGCCTCACCCCCCTACTCATTCATTTTTTTAGGGTGCGGGCTGATGCCGTGGGAGACTTCCTGGCCCCTGAGCGAAGGCTCTTGGAAAGGTCTGGAGATGCTCTCTGGACTCATGCTACCTGACCCCACTGATGGTCTGAAGCCATCTGAGGACAGACCTCAGCGCTGAAGGGGACATCAAAGCAGACCCAACTGTCATATCCCACCCTGCTCCTCCCCTCATCCTGCCAGTACAAGCGTCCTCACCAGTTAGTTACTGGATTTCCTTAGACACGAGGCTGTCTGCAGAGACACAGCCGGAGCCCAGCCCCGTCCGGCAGCTCACGCCTGACCTTCCCCGATTTCATCAGCCCCGGACGGCTCGGCTTTTCCTATTAGCAGAGGACCTTTTTGCCGCTTCTTGTACTCTCAGCCTCATACTTCAAATTCCTTCAGAGCTGTATCTGGTTTTCATTTAAACATATTACATTTAGATATATATGTATAAAATACAATGAGAAAGGATTTTCAAGGTAATAAATGTAACATGCGAGCCTAATTATTCAGGATGACCCAATGCAATTCGGTAAGTCCAGCGAGTTGTTTATATTGGCAAGATGAGAACAAAATATCATTGGATATGGTCATTACTCTTATAAGATTTCAATATATATACATTGTCAGGAGTCCCTGAGTTATGAAGTCCTCCTTGCTGGAGGAATAAACATGCTGGGCAGTAATCCTGGAAGCAATCAAAATGCCTTCAGCTCAGTGCCTGCAGAGCCCCTCTCCCTCATGGTGCCTGCAGCCAGCCCCTCTGCCCGCGGGCTTCAGCCGCAGCCCAGGCTCACACACGGGCAGTTTATCTCGCTCCCAGGCCACGGGCAGAGCTCAGCGAGGGAGCAGAGGCAGAAATAGGATTCTTGGCATTTCAGGTTGAATTACTGGAGCTGTCTATGACTGGCCCCACTGGTCAAATAGGAAAAAATACCACCAGGGAGCTGGTTTCGCTCTCAATATGGCTGGAGGACCCGAAGGGCGTCGGCTCCTGTGTGCTGGCCTGGGAACATCCTACAGATGCTTTGGCTTTGCAGGGGCAGGAGTGGCCACTCTGCACTTTGTTCAGGGCATCCCAACTGGGGTGCGTCCCCACCCTGCCGAGCGATCCAGGCTCCTGGGGCGAGGGGTGGAAGAGCGGGCTGCGGCAGGCTGCTGGGAAGGGTACAGGGCAAAGGGCTGCCCTCCGTCCCCACCTCTCATGCACACCTTCCTGCCACTCGAGAAAATCCTGCTGAGCATCCTTATTTCTAAAATCTGCTCGTGATCCAGGGGAACGGGGCACTGTGGGGGTGTGGGTCAGGGCAGCACCGAGACAGCAGATGCTAGAGATGCAACAGCAGCCCTTCAGCTACCGTGGGAGGCCTCCAACCCTATAGAAACCAGTTTGTAGTGGTGACACACAAGCTCCTCCAAGAAACAGGGATGATGGCAGCCGAGCTATGCCCTCCCAGCTCCTGTGCACAGCCCTGGATTTGCCTCTCCTGGGACCCCAGGGGCTGTTGCAGGGTGCTGGGGCTCCAGGGTTGAAGATGCTCAGCAAGTCGAAGCAGTGGCTACTGCCTGTGTGGTGACACCCTGCCTACCCCTGCAGTTAAACCCCTGCTCACTCCCGAAATCCTGGCAAAGCTCTCCGACAGGGCAAGGACCCACCCCTCACCTGGTCCTGTGCCTGGGGGGTATAAATGAGCCCAGAAGACAGCGTTTCTGTTGCAGGAAGAAGTTCACTTTCCACTGAATGCACTGAGCTGACAAGCGGTGAAGCCTTGGCTGTTTACCCCGGAGCCCAGGCCTCATGGTCCGCACGGCTGGAAGTCTCAGTGGGGCTCTGTTCACTTTGATTTTACACCAGGGTTAACTAGACCCCGGTAATTATCCCCTTTTAACAAGGCAGTGTTTACATCTATGAGAAAGGGTCAGCTCCTGACTTGCTCACTGCGGCTGGAAGGAGTGTATTGCTCATGGCAGCCACAGAGGTGAAGTGACCGCAGGGGGGGGAAGAAAAGATGGGAAGAAAGAAAGGAGTGGAAATAGGAAAGGTGATCTTAAAGCTCAGATGAAAAATACCCCTCATGATCCTCGGTCCACAGCTTGCTGCTTCCCCATCACTTCTTCCACCCACTGTGCTGCGATGCGGCCTCAGAGTACGCACAGAGATAGCTGGAAGCTGGGATAGGTTGATGGATTCCTTAGCTCCTGGGCTATTAAATGTCTGGACCAGCTAATTTTAAAGCAAATAAGCAAAGGCCAAATGACAAATTGTTTGGGAGGCCCTTCAGCAAGAGGATAGAGTTTTACGACCACCAAGGGCACTGTTGCTGCCACTAAATCTGTGGACATAGGGGAAAAATAAGATCTGATTTATTTGGTGATGGTGAAAAATATTATCCAAGCTGTAATTTATTGATCATTGCATCCTCCCGGTTTTCAAGGCCTCTTTCTTGTGCATATGGAACATATACATATTTTTCCTTGCATATGAGGCTGAACACATCGTTGCTCCTGCACTTGAGGAATTTTTGCATGCTCTGCTGGCCGTGGCGCAGGAGCCGGCAGTGCCAGCAGCCCCTGCAGGGCAGGACTGGGGAACGGGACAGGTCACCTCAGTGCTGGGGCTTCTCTTTGGCAGCGGGGATGGCGAGGAGCTGTGTGCTTACAGCAAATAACTCGACGTTGGCAGGAGCTGCTGGTCCCGTAGGGCTCTACCAGGTCGAACGACTCTATCAGGATGTGCAGCCCAAAGACTTGGGCATCTCTCCACCTCCTCCTTCCTGCTGGACACTGATCACAGAATCACAGAATCACAGAATCGCAAGGGTTGGAAGGGACCTCAGGAGATCATCTAGTCCAACCCCCCTGCTAAAGCAGGTTCTCCTAGAGCATGTTACACACGACGCTGTCCAGGCAGGCTTTGAATATCTCCAGAGAAGGAGACTCCACAACCCCCCTGGGCAGCCTGTTCCAGTGCTCCGTCACCCTCAGTTTTTCCTCATATTCAACTGGAGCCTCTTATGTCTCAGTTTGTACCCATTTCCCCTTGTCCTGTCGCTGGAAACCACTGCAAAGAGTCTGGCTCCGTCCTCGTGACTTACACGCTTAAGATATTTGTATGTGTTCATGAGGTCCCCTCTCAGTCTTCTCTTCTTCAGGCTGAACAAGCCCAACTGGTCTCCTTCCTCTCCCAGCCTGCTCCCCTCGTCCCTGTGCCTGCCCTCATCCCCAAGGTGCCATGGAGACACATGGAGCAACACTGTCCCTGGGGAAGGACAAACTGGCCCAAACACCCTTGCACACCCACACTGGGGAGGAAGCAGACCTTGAGGTGGTTTTGTATTTGCAAAGGAGAGCAGGGGCATGCTGCTGTCCCACTCCAGCACTGCCACAGCCATGCCGTGCCCCCAAGCCATCGCCTCGCAGCAGCCCCAGCGCTCACCCCAAACTGCCCGCAGCAGCATCGCCCGCTCGCTTCCCGCCACAGGCTGTGCACGGTTTTCATTTTCCCAAAGCAAACAAGGGCTCGGTGCCTGCCCGAGCAGGGGTCCGCGGAGCCCAGCTGCCTCCATGACCTGGCTCGGGGAGCAGGATTGCTTCCCGCGGCAAGCCTGGGTGGTGGGAGCAACATTCAAGATGGCAAATGAAAAGAGGGCAGCCTCGGGCCCCCGGGAGCCTCGCTGGAGCTGGAGGCTCCCTAAGCCGGTCCATCTGGTGAGGAGAGAGCTGGGCTTTGTGGGGATAGCTGGAAATAACAGCAATTTATGCAGTTCTGTTGCCAGATTTTTTTTCTCTAACCATCAAATAATACCACGAGAAAAAAAAAAAAAAAGGGAGAAAGGAAATAGAAAAAGCAATATAGGGACTGGAGTTTTTAATCCTCCTTGCATTCCCAGAGACATCCAGGGCCTCTTTCCATCCTTTAACTCACTCCTGCGCTCCGTTAGAGCCTCCTCCAGCCGACCCGGTGAGAGGAGCCCAACTGCTCTCAGTCTGGGCCACCCTTTGCCTGTGCAATGCTATCAAATGCAAAACCTGATCCCTGCAGCTTTCGGAGGTGACCTTGGTGGCCTTTTGGTGGCAGGTGCCGTTTGCAGAGCATTGCACCCCCTCCAGCCCGGCAGCCCAGGGAAAGCGGGAGCCAGTGCTGGGTGATCCCTGTGAGCTGATCCCTGAGGGCTGCTCCTGGAGCAGATCTTGGCCTCCCACCCTGCCAGGACGATGCTCGCTCCCAGTCAGACGCTGCATTTCCCTGGGCTGTCTCCGGGACTGCCTCCCTAGCAGTTATCACTGCAGCCCCAGCATGCTGCTGACCAGCTGCTGTAGCTGCAGCTCTATATCACTGGGGAATGATGAAAAAACAACGTACAGAGGGAGGCAAAGCCTCCCAGCCCCTGCACTGGTGCTGCTCTCCTCCGAGCCCTGCACAGCCTGTAAATATTATGGTCCCTCCCAGAGCTCGGGACACATTTCGGCTCGGAGCAGGGCCCTGCTCTCTCTGCAGTCACCCATCACCCAGCAGCCATGAGCACCTGGGGTGCTGGACCGAGGGGTACAGCCCAAGTGCCAGGCATGATGGCACCGAGATGCTCCGAGCAGCATCCTGCTTTGAAGGAGAGCGCAGGAGAAAAGCAGGAGGTCAGCGGGGCAGAGAGCCCGGGGAGCACATAGCCCGTGTGGTTTGCAACGCGGCTGCCGCTCATTTGTTTTCCTTGATTTGGGGAGCAAAGGCTGGGGGCAAAGGTGGGTGGCTCAGACCACCCACAGCCCTTGGTGGTGACAGGGGGACAGGGAGTGACAAGACCAAGTGGGACCTGCCATCCCCTTCACCCCAGGGCCGCAGCCAGGCAGGGGGATGCAAAGCCGGTGAGCACAAGCTGCAGTGCTGATGCCCACCACCCATGGTACGGGTCCCCATGCCCACATGTCCTCTGAGGAGACCACTCAGGGAAATGGAATGAATGAACATCCCAGAGCATGCTTCTTCCTAAGGCTCCTTTCTTGCTGGGGGAAGAGGATGTGGTACCTGGCTGTCCCTGATCAGTGGGGAGAGGGGGCCCTGGGAACAATGGTTTCCTGCCTCAACCCTGAATTAAAGCAGCAAATATTTTCTCCTTTTTTTGGAATAAAGCAGGAAGAGGGATTGTACTGCTGAGGGATTCAGCGTGCTCATGCATCTGTTGGACTCGATGCCCGAAGCGTGGTGCAGGGTTTCTTGCATCGCCTAGGCCGGCTGGACGGGGGTCCTGCAGGACAGACTGGGCTCGGGGTGAGCCAGCCCCCACCAGCGCAGAGCCCCCTTGACGGGAGCAGGCAGAGGACACGCAGCCCTCACACTCTGCAAACAGAAGAGGAGCTCTCTTGGCACTGGAGCTGTTTTCCCTTCACAGAGTAAAATGCCCAAGTACTTGCTATATTTAGACACCGGGGTTTTTCAGGAAACAGAAAGATTTGTACGAAACTCCGTGTTCACCTCTGGAGATGGCTTCTAGCCTCCCAACCACAGCTGGCCCCAAAGCCCGCTGCTGTGTCAGTGCCAACCCCACGCATCCTCCCTGCCCCGCCAGTCCTTCCTGCAGGCATTGCCTTTGGCCCACGGCAGGCTCTGTGGGCCCTGGCCAGCCCCCCCTTCATGTGGGAAAAGGCTTAGAAAAGCTGGTGGAGGGCCAGGCTGCAACGGCAAAGAGCAGCGGTGCCTGACTCTGGCTGCCACCGAGCCCTGGGTGGGCTGCTGGTGCTGGATGGCAGTGGCCACTGAAGGTAGTGAAGCCATCCCATAATAAGAGCTTCTCCAGCTTTCCTGGCATTTTTTCCTTGACTGTGAGAAAAAGAAAAAAGGTTGCCTTTTTTACTGGTTTATTATTAAAGGCTTGCCACCACTCCTCACAGCGCCCGGGCTGGGGTCCCCGTCCCTGCCACCCGCCTGTGGCTGCAGGGCAGCCTTCCCTCCAGTGCTCCCCTTTTCCAACTGGATGGCTTCCCAGCAAGAAGCAGCAGGAGAAATCTTGGCTTCTGGCGGGGAAACACAGCCAGGGCTGGGGAAGGGCGGGGAGGGAAAGCGATGCATTTCCAATGCTCGAGCACACCATCCTCACAAGCATCCCTGTAATTGCAGCCACATGCTGGCTTTCACAGCCTTCGCCTTGCTCGAGCCCCAAATCCCCTTCTCCACTCCTGGGGCTGCTGTACAGCCTCCCGCCCCAGCCCAGACATGCCTTTCATCTCCTGCTTTAGGCCAAGAGAGATCTGCACCCGTTCTGCATCACGGACCTGTAAACCCAGCGGGGCCGGCGGGGAATTTCCAACACACCCTCAAGCTGCAGAGAAAAATGATGGACCCTGGACTATACTGGTCCCCAGGCCCTTCTCTCTCTTTCTTTCCTCCCTCCCTCCTCCAGCATGAATATTTATCCCCTTGCCTGGGCTGAATATTTATCCCCTCACTTGGGCTGCCTTCGCGCCGGCCGTCGCCATCAGCATTCCTGCAGGAATTCCTCCTTCTCTTGCCGCCAAGTGCAGCCCGGGGCCGGGGCAAGGGGGAGGCAGCCCTTTTCATTTCCAATCCCCCCATCCTCGATGGAGAGTAAACATTGTTTCTCTCACAAAGGCGGGTATTGTAGCAGGACAGGGGGGGAAAGGCGAGCAGGAGGAGGCGCGGGGGAGATGAAGTGCGAGCGGGAGGGAGGGAGGGCACGGGAGAGCCCCCTGAGAAGAGAGCGAACGGGATGTGAATATAAATTCTGTAAATATTTTCTTTAAGGTGCTGCATGTAATCCCAGGAAATAGATCCAGTTTCACGGGAGAGTGGGGGGAGCGGGACTGACTTTGCTGCGGGTTTCTCTACGTTGATTAAAATCCTCATGGAGAGGTGGGGGCAGCACCATGGGCTGCTCAGGAGAGCACCAGAACCTCCCCACTACCACCTTCCTGCCTCCCCCAGGTCTAGACCCCGGCCAGGCAGCACCTTGTCCCCCGTGCTGTCCCCACTTCTGCTCCCTGGGCCCTTCTCCTCCTGGATAGCACATGGCCAGGCTGGTAAAGCAAAGAAAACGGGGGTTTGAGTCTCACAGCGAAGGGTTTACTGCCCATCAGCCACATCGCCCTGAGCAGGGACAAGATCCTGAGTTGATGTGGGGGCATGTGGCACCCAAGGGAGGGTGCGGGGACACCTCAGCCTGGCCATCGCCCCGTAAAAGTCAAGCACAAGGCTTGAGATTTGTCTAAAGGGGACATTCCGGGTGATGAATGTGGGCACTGCTGGCAAAGCCAGCAGCCACAGCTGCCGTGGGACAGCCCCACCAGTCCCTCTCCCACCCAGGAGCTGCTGTGTCCATCCTTCGCCCACCTCTGGACCAGCTCCCTCTGCCCAGGGAGAAGACAGGAGGTGGGATGCCCCAGACCAGTGCTGGTGGCCACACTGCCTGCCCCCCTCTAGATGGGTCAGGGGCTTCCCCAGCCCTCCCACAGAGCAGCCCGGAGTGGATGAGCCCTTACCCCATTCTGGTCGGACAAGCTGCTGTGTCTCCTTCAGAAAAGGATTACCAAAACATCCAATTACGCTTTCCCTTCTGCCTGTCTCGCCTCCTTTTGCTGCTTTTTTGGCATTGTATGAAACAACTGTGTCCAGAGCCAGGACTTCTATGGACTCTTGTTTTAATGGTGATTCCTCACTTGCCCAGCTCCATCCCAGGAGCCCCATTTGCCCTCCTGCAAGCACAGCTCCTCTCCCCACCCCACAGCCCGCTTGCCTCCAGGCATCGAGCAAAGCGCCCACCGCCGGGCAGGAGCTGGGGTCCTGGCGTGGCTGGGGACCATCACTACATCCCATTGCTCATGCAGGGGCTCAGCCTGCATCCCCAGTTCAGACCCATGGGGCAGGGAACCTCCCACTGCCCTCAACACCCATGGCCATCCCACAGCATCCCCCGATGAAGGGCGGAGGCTGGGAGGCCACCATGCCCTTGCCTGCTCCCCGAGCCATGTGCAAGCGTAGAAATTCCTAATTCTAAGGCACATCTAGGGATCCAACAGTTAATCTCTCTAATTATTACTTTTTTTAAACCCCTCTTGCTCATAGGGAATCCCTGCCACTGCTAGCCAGTCCCGCTGCGGCTGGGGGGGAACGGATGCCGTGGCCACGGTCCCCTTTCACCCGGGGCACCCTGAAATGTGACATTTGCTGGTCGGGGTGATGGGGAGGTCAGAAGTATAACCGCATTGCAAAAGAGATTAGAGCTGTCCAGGGAGGTGCCGGGGAGGGGGCTGCGCGGCAGGCTGACCCGGAGCTGTGCCTCACCCTTTCACTGCCAGGAGGATCACCGCACGCCTGCTTCACTCCTCCTTCCCCAGTCCCCATCCTGGGTAATACCTGAGAGGGGACGTGGGGCTCCACAGCCCTTTGATCTGCTCCAGCCCAGCTGTTCCCAGACCTTTATGTAAGGGATGAGAAATGTGACTGAAATAACCCACAGAGTGAACAGGAGCAAGTGTGAAAGGCTATAAATAAATATGACACAATAACTGTGATCACCGCTAAATAAGTTCGAAATTGCATCGATGGTATAAATAGAGTTGAAGCAAAGATGCCACCAGCAGGTGACGTGGATCAGAGGTGAGGAGCAACCGGTGTGATGCAAACACGGCGAGGCCCCACGCGTGTTCTTATTGCCCTGCTCTGTCCCTGCTGTCTGTCAGCCGTGGAAGTGGTTACTTATTTTCCCCGTTCTTGCTTTGGAGGGGGAGATGAGCCACAGCCGGCATTTGGGAATGAGTCCTCCCAAGGGTGAGAGTGCCCATGGAAGGGGAGCTGGATGGCGAAAAGCCCACAGGACGCAGGGGCTCCTCCATCCTTCCAGCTCCCAAGTGCCCTCTCATCTTTACCTCCCCTCAGCCCTGCCAGACCCGGAGGAACTGGACAGGGTGGGATGTGCAAGCCCATCCCTCGAAGGGCATGAAGAAGGTCGAGCCCCACGGTGGCCCAGGCCCTCCTCATCACCCTCCCAGAGCCCACCTGGGCAGTCGGCAGCCTCGCATGTGGCCTCCAAGCAGCCATAAAATGGGCTTCAAATGTCACTTTCTATGTTTAAAATATTTTTTCCCTTTCCCTTCTTTCCCCTGCAGATGTGTTAACCCTGGCTCCAGAAGATCTTGGCCCTTTGCAGTGCTGTTACGACCCTGTTTGCAGCAAGAGCTGGGCACACGTTGACTCCCTTGCTGGCTGGTGCAGAAGCCGTGCGAGCTCCTTTCCTTAAGCCAGTCGCTTTGCACCTACCCCTCACCTTGCAGGTACCCAAATGCTCCAGACCCCTCAATCCTGAACCCAAACAAGTGTTAAAGTGCTGCATCTGGTATAAGCACTGCAGCTCCCATGGAACTGGGACAGCACCCCTATGTCCTTGGCCCCAAAACAAGAAGCAGAGCCCAGGAACCTGCCCCTCCTGGCATCCCAAATTGCCGCTGCAGCATCACCTTGGCTGATTTTCCTATTCTGGGCACAGTGGTTCAGCAACGCCCCAGTGATGCTTGGCAAACGTTGACTATTGAGCTCAGCCAGGGGAGATCCCCGCAGGGACAGTGCTGGTGACGCTTTCCGAGCCGTGCCACGGCGGGGCTCACGCCGCCGGCTGCCCTCGGTGCCAGCGCGGAATGCTGCCAGCACTGCGATGCTCAGTGCCAGCAGCACGTGGGAGAGGACATCCCACCCGTGGTGGTGGGGCAGAGACCTCTTCCGATTTTATCCGCAGAGGATTTGCCCAGCTCGGATTCACAGCAATCCTGGCAGGGTGGAAAACTTCCCCACCCTCTTCTCCCTCTTTTCCACCTTCCTCGCTGCAGGTCCAAACCCGATTTACCTGTGGCGGGCTCTGTCCCAATTAATATTTGGGCAAACACCGAGTGACTTGGTGTGAGAGCATCCAGCCGGGTTCAGCTCCATGCGGAGGGCTAGGGCAGGGGGGAGAAGGGGGGAACGTGTGTGGGAAGGGGCGACGGGGGCTGCAGATCAGGGCTGATATGGCCTGGCATTTTGGCAGAATTTTCTAGGACAGTTTGTACAGTGTCTTCCCTATACAATGGTTATGTCTAGCCGCTGTGCTGCAGCTCTCATTTCCATGAGCAAGGAATTCAACCGAAAAGTAAACAGGAAAAAACGTTACATCTCACAGTTTATAAATATATATGGAATTATTTAGGCAGTCAGGCCAATTTGCACAGATGCCGCATATATGCTGTGACAGATCTCTGTGTTGTTTTGGAGCCACCCCTTGTGAATGGGAAACAGGGCTGGTTTCTCACCATGTCTGCATGAAATATCGGTATCCTCCTGCAAGCCGGCTGCCAGCAGCGAGTGCTACGGCTCTTGGGAACAGCGCTGTGAGCTGATGCGAGCTATTTGCACGTAGTGCTGAGAGACTCAAGCCCCCACGTTTCCAGCTTGGGCTGCACAAGGCCTTTGGAAGAGGCAGGGGAGCTTTTCCTGGGGATTTCGGCCCGGGATCTGTTGGGGTGATGGGACACACTGTGCTTTGGTGGGCTGGGGGGCAGGACCTGCCGTGGCGCACACACCTCCAAGAGGGCAAGGTGGCATTTTGGAGCCCCGGTTCCCCGGGTCCAACAGGCTGAAGCTGCTGGTTCCCAGGGCTTGGGGGCGGAGAGGGGTGCAGGCAGGGCAGACCTGCCTCCAGCTCCATGCAGGGCACCAAAAAATTGCTGCCCAAGGGAATGAGGGACCCATCCCATCAACCGAGGAGGGGTTGAGCAGAGAGCATCCCAAGGCGCCCTGAGCCCAGAGCCACAATTCACATGTTAGGACTGAGCTTTTCCCAGCAACATCCCTTCCTCCCCCTCTCACACCCAGCCTGAGCCCAGAGGTTTATTCAACCTGACAGCCAAGTGACTTGATCGTTCGAAGCGACATCTTAATTACAGGACATCCTCCGTGGCATTTTCTGGCTATGGCTGGTAAAAGAAACTTCTCTTCCCTGTCTCTCTCTGCCCCCCCAGCTCCGCCGAGCCGTGCCGAGCCACGAGAGCTGCTTAGACAGTGGGGATATTGTTTTGGCCATTGCCTGAATGGCCCGGCTTCCTCAGCTGTAAAATTACCTAGAGGATAACTAAACAAACCCCAGACAAACACTTCTTTAAAGGCACTGCTTACTTTGCAGCAGCCGTTTCCCCCTGCCCGCCGCATGTGCTCGCGCTGGGTTTTCTTTTCCTCCCTCTCAAGGGCAACACAGTTGCAATGTCCTTGCAAAGCATTGCA
The DNA here is from genome assembly GCA_034008185.1 of Gorsachius magnificus. Taxonomy (NCBI): domain Eukaryota; kingdom Metazoa; phylum Chordata; class Aves; order Pelecaniformes; family Ardeidae; genus Gorsachius; species Gorsachius magnificus. The sequence continues at coordinate 15,911,503 of CM067091.1, forward strand.
CAGGGAAGAGGGGATGGCAACAGGGTCAGGGGGACACAGGGGATACCATGGGCTCTTCTGGACCAGGCGCCGCTCAGCCCTGGCTCAGGGCTGGAGATCTCGCGATGCAGAGACATCAGGAGCAAACAGGGAGGCCGAGACAGCAACTCTTTAGGCTGGTCTGTGTTGGAGCTGGGAGGGGGATAGTGGTTCAAAGGGTTCAGTCCTCACTCATTGCCTAGGGGACTAGGGTTTTGCCCAAAATATCACTGCAGGCCTGCAGGGGAACTGGTTGCACCAGCCTGGTGCAAAGTCCACTGCAATCAGTGGAAAAAATCGTCCCAGACTCCAGCACCATGCATGACCCGATGGGACTGCTGAGCCCCTGGGGACGAAATCAAGTGTTAAGGGATGATGAAGCGCCCCTGGACTGGGCTGGTTGAGCAGGGAGGTCAGGGCAGGTCCCCTCTGGGAGGTTTTGCTGTTTCCAACCATCCCTCATAAACAGGAGAAAAGTTCTGGCCAAATCCTCGTTCAGAGTCAATCTAAGCATTTCCTGACTCGGTGTTGATTTCACAGATTAAAGCTGGTCAAAAGCAACCTGGTCGAAATCCAGGCAGCGTTAATTTTTGGAAAAAGACCTTGAGGAATTTCATTCGAGTTTGTTCTGAGGGGAGGGGCTGTGCTTTTCCCACCCAGAAGCTTGTTTGCTCTGGAAATACGTGCAATAAACACATGAATGCCGAGCCCCAGCTACGAGCAAAGAGGCTGCTTTCTGGTGCAAACCAAGGGGTTTTTTTGTAAAAATACGGGACATTAGTCAATCTGGGGTTAAGCCTTTAAGTCCAGGTCTGCCAGTGAGGCACTAACCTAAAGTATTACAACTGTACCCAAGTTTCCATGTACACATGAGGGCTGGGGTTTGGCACAGGGAAGGAAGACAGGAGTTTAGGACTGAAAATCCCATTGATCCCAGAATAAAGGGGGGAGGATGTGAAATGAATCCCTGCGTATTGCCGCAGCTGGTCAGAGGGAGGCTTTCCTTCCCAGTCCTGTTGACCCATTCAGATAGAGCGCGCCCTCACAAAGACAGGGGCTGCAAACCCAAACCACAGCACCGCAGTGTGTGCTCTGAAAATATGTGCAGTCCAACCGAGGCACATCCCTGATTTTGGCAGATTCCTAAGATCAGGAAATTCCTTGAGAGTTCGGGAAATTCTCCAAGACTGAACCCAAGCTATTTCACTTGCAAAAGATATCAAGTTCTCCTCCTCTTCTTTTTCTTTTTTTTTTTTTTTCTTTTTTTTGGTGATGGGTCAGCGGGACCTGGGTGAGCACACGTTGCTGTACAGTGGGAAAGAGGATTAGCAAAACACTGCAGAAGGCCAGACACAGATGCAGGGCCCGTGGGAGCAGCTGCTTGCAAAGGGAAGCTGGAGAAGCCAAATATCAGCCATGAGGTCCCGGCTCCAAGCAGGCCTGGAAAGAGCCCAAGCTGGTATCAGTTACATTTTCTTCCTTTTGCCTGTGCATAAATAACTGCCCATTATTTATGGCCATTCCCCATCGCACACCCCACACGCGTGCCTGCAGGGTCACCCCGAAGGATGGGGCAGAGCCCGCTGCAGCTGGGGGGCATGAAGGGCCCCTCTTAGGACCCAAAAATAACTCCCTCTTGCCCCCTTGCCTCAAGCAGGGTTTCAGCCCAGCTGTTGCCACATTGATCCATTCAGGAGTCACCCGGTGCTCGGGGACACGTGGGAGCCGGTGCTGCCCATGGCTTGGAGCAAGTAGCCTCAAGGTGTGGGAAACCTCCCTTCCGTCCCAGGATCCCATCTCCAGGCAAAATGGCCCCAGGCCCAAACAGGTGCAAAACAGAGAATCAAGCGTGTAGGATAACTTGGCCCAGGTAGGCTCGTGGGGCTGCTCTCCACCATCCACCCCAGAAACACGTGTTTGCCACTGAGACAGTCCTCATCCAAGCAGGCTGTTGGAGAAGCCAGGAGAGCTCCATGTGCCCCCAAAATGCAGGAGATGGGGGAGACAGAGGACAACCCTCAGGCTGCTTCTTCGCAGAGCCCCGCGGCAGCCTCTGTGCTTGGCCGCTGCCTGCTCAGGCCCACCACATGCAGGGAAACCTGTCTCCAAAGCCACCTCTCTTGCTAAAGTCAGCCCAGAAGACCTGACTCCCTGCCTGGGTTATTATCCTTCACTTTGCCCGCAGGAACCGGGCGCCCGAGGCTGCCAGCCCTCCCAAGCATCCCAGAACTTCAATGCCGGGCAAGCTCTGTGCTTTGCAGGAGTGTCAGAGGTTAGAATTAGCTCAACTGTGCCTTGTTGCTGGGTGACTTTAAAAAAAAATAAATCAGCAAAGAGGTCCATTTATACTTATGTCCTTCAATATTCCCCAGGTCCCAAAGGAAAAGTATTTTCTTTCCGCTCTTGTGGTGTTTTTCTTCCACTGTGTGCAGCAATGAGGTCACTGCGCAGAGGTTTTGTGGCTAAATCACTGGGTTGCTGCCATCACCCTGTTCCCAGGAAAGTTGGCCCAGCTGGACACGCAGCCAAGGCAGAACATGGACCTTCCTGAAAGCCAGTGGCACAGCTCTGCAAAGGACCTGGCCAAGCCCTGGAGAAGCAATCAAACATACCAGTGCTAGGGGCACTTCTTTAAACCAAAACTCCAGGCTGCTGTTCCTTCCACTTCCAGTGAAAGAGCTTCTTGCACCAGGGACAGCCCCTACAGAAAAGTGTTTGTGTGGGGAAGACAGGAAGGACCATCTGAAGTGCAAGTGCTGAACTACTGCAACAGTGTGGAAGTGATTGAATTATTTCAGTAGCGCATGGGTCAGCTTCTCCTGCTGCAGACAGCCCTGGGGCATGCACCAGCTGGGGTGCAGCACAGGGCTGCTTCGGGAGAGCCTTCCCCAAGCATGCCTGGCTGCGGGGCAGGCCAGCACGTAGCCCTGAAGCCATGCGATTCCCCGAAAGCCAGGGCTCCTCAGGCCCTGCAGACAACAGGGTTGTAGGATAACATGTTGGTGTCGGGGGATGAGCTGGCACCAAATCCCTCTCCTCAGACACCCAACCTCATAGCTGACCCTGCTTCAAGCATGCTGGACCAGGGACCCCTGTGGTCTTAAGCTGGGCTGAACGAGCCCGTGATCTGCTGCCAGAGCCCTCTCAGCAAAGCCGGGAGGGACATGTAGCTCTTTGCAAGGGTTCATGCTGAAAGGACCCCCCCCTGCAAAAGCTTCCCAGCTGCACCAGTACCTTCCCTCACAGTGCACGGTCTGAGCCCTGCTCCTGCCAGCAGGACTCTGTGCCTGACCCCACCTCAAGCCCCCACCCTGAAGACATTTTCTTCCCCTAGACCTTCCCTTGGCTTCAGCAATGTCCTTGTGGGCAAGTAGGAGCTGACAAACTTTTTTCTTGCAATAGACATCCCTCTGCTCCCCCCAGATCTTTACCTGCCTGCAGAGCAGTCTTTTCTCTCATGGCCTGGTTGCAGAAGCACACGGCCCCTGCCCTCGACACTGCGGGCTCCTCGCCTCTCCGGCCACAGGCACCCAGCAGCCTTTTGCAGCATTCCCCAGGCTCCCACTCAGCAGAGCCCGAGCTGAGCCGGACCAGCTGAGCTCAGGGCTGCTCCTCCCTGGGGCTTACAGGGCTAGCCCACCCCAGCACAAAGCCTGGGTCCAGCCAGGTCCCCAGTGCCCCACCATCAACATGCTGGGGTTTACTGGGAGGGTGGCACTGACTCCCTTGCTCAGTCTTCATCCTCCTCACCCTGCGTCCCTGTGCTGCTGAATCCAGCTGGGTCCACCCCTGGAGACTGCTCTGGCTCCATCTCTATGGCTGTTGGCTGTTGATGCTCTCTTGTCCCCAGGGTCCTGGCATGGCTGGGAAAATTTTTTTTAAGCACATCACCCCTGTCCCCCACAAAGGACCTCCTGCCCGCCCCTTGCCCTTGCTAAATCTCCCCTGCCAGCCTCCTTGCACGTTTTCCTGGAGGAAGGACGCTAACGGATATATAAATAAAGCAACCTGTGTATTCTTCTCCCCACTCGGTGCGTGTGTAACCTGCGGTTGACCCCTACTAGTCCTCCCCAAACCACAGCCCCAGTATGTGCTGCCTGCTGCCGCTGCTGCTCTGGCATTTTTGTGAATGGCCTTGAGCCCAGGGAAGAGATGTGAGCATGGATTTGGAACAGCTCCATCCCTTCTACCGCACGCGCTAATCTTGACAAATGATCAGCGTGTGGCTTTCGAAACCAGAGATAGGGCTGTCTGGACCACTTCAAGTCACCACACTTTCCCATGAAGAAAGGGATTTTGTTCTCAGCCCCCGGCCGCAGCTTCCTCCGGAGCCTGGACAAACCCAGGTGCCCCCCGCCCCATAGCTGGGGACACATACACTGCAATCACACCCCTGGGGAGTGGGGCCAGGGTCTGGTTCAGAACAAAACCTCAGCAACCTGCAAACAAAGCAGATGTGGTGACATTGCCTGGGTTTCTGATGCCACCGGCTGGACCAGGGCTGCCTCCTTCCTGCACGCCTGCATCTCCTTCCCATTGAGGCCAACGGGAGAAGTGGTCCCTGCCCAGCATGGAGCTGGGATGCAGCAGTAGCGTGTGCTGGGAGCCAGCAAGAGCTTCCAGTCCTGCAGCTGAGCCATGGGCTGTTTTAGCTGGGAACTGGAGCACCTGGAGAACTCCTGGCCCTACTGGGGTCACTGCTTTCCTTGGACTGGTATCCCACTGCACTGCTACAGCATTTGGGATACGGATCTTGCCTGCCAGTTTGGGCAGCGCAGTGTCCCCGTTCCTCCCTGGGGCTGGGGAAGCAGCCATGGGATAGCTGCGGTGTCTTCATGGGGATTCCGAAAGGGCAGAGCGAGCCCTGGGTGCATCCTGTTGGACGTGCACCTGGGAAAGCTGGGCTTTCCAGAAGGCTCCCTCTCGCACAGACACAGCCCTGCTGCCAAGGGAAAAGGCCTCTGTGAGTGCCAATTCAAGGAATGCCTTTGATCTGGTGGGAATCATTAGGGAGAAACTCTGCCTCTAAATTGAGCTACTCTCTTGCCTTGCCACTTTGGGAAATGAATTTGTACTCGGAAAAACTCAGGCTGGGAGAGATCTTGGGAAGACATCCAATCCATTTCCCTACCCCAAATTGATCCTGACAGGTTTTTTTTTTATCTAACCTTTCCTTTAAAATCTCCAGATGGCTCAATACAGTCTCCTCCAGGGCTATATTCATTTTACTACCAGATATTTTTTTCTTATTAATATCCAAATTAAATTTCCCTTGGTGCCATCTGCTCATATCCCATGGCAACACAGAGGGCAACTGTTCTCTTACCACTGCGCCCTGTGCACCCCACCCTGCCCAGTGTGGTGGGTGCCTTTCCAGCAGCAGTATCTATTTATTCCTGTTCAAAGCTTGTATTCCTATTTAAAGCTTGGGATTAGGCTGGACAAGGCTGGTCCTGGCCGAAAGCAAGCAGAGTTGAAGAGCTCCTGGACTGTGCTATCACTTTTCCTCCTGCTGCACTGGCCCACGGGAGAGTTTGGTTGTGCAAGAGCGCAGGCACCAAACATCGTACCCAGGTGGGAATGGGAGGTCAGGGGCTGCTGGCTTGTTGACCCATGAAGGGAGGCAATTATTCAGCTGATGAGGCCATGCAAGTGTTAATTAAAAAGCATGTTAAGCAGAACAGGTCACTGTTTGGTGTCATCCGCTCGTGAAATTAGCCTCGCGGTGGTTCACCCAGCCCTCCCCGGGAGATGGAGCAGGGGAAGAGCTGCCCACAGCACCTCTGCCCTCGCTCTCATCTCCTCCAGTTCCTGTTTCTGGGTACCTCCAGGGTCCTGCACAATGTCCCTGCTTTTTGGCCAAATCTCTGCTGGATCCTTAGTAGGGAAAAACCTGTTCATTCCTGGACTGGCTTGGGGCACAGCTGTGCAGGGGTGAGAGATGTAACCGAAATAATCAACTTCTGGCAGTCCAGGTGGAGAAACAAGCTCCCTAGTCACACGCCGAGCTGTTGCAGGAGGTGCTGACATGGGGACACTGATGGACACAGCCTCCCAGGCCAGGCACCCCTGTGGGTGGCCCTTGGTAGGGTCTCAGGTCTGCCCAGCATCCAGATTTGATCAGCAGCAGCAGCTCTGAGCTGATCCCCTTCACTCTCCAGCCAGCACCAGGAGGGAATGCAGAGCTTTTCTCTGGGAAGCACCAAGGGTTGGTGCTCCGTGGCCCAAACACCCTGCAAGCAGGTCTGCAGAGCCTTTCGGTGGCAGTTCAGGGTGGCAAAGCCCTTCCTTTCTGCTGGAGAGCTTGGTGCTCAGCATGCGCTTCACGGCTCTGGGAGATGGGGCTCGGCATCTTCCCTGTTAACCCCTGGGACATGCCCACGTCAGGAGGATGCCCTGGTAGGAAGGAGTCTCCTGTTTCTTCTCCACATGAGCACTTCTCCAGGCCCAGGGTGCCATGCCACGCTCCACACGGGCACCCTCCTGTGCCCGGCCAGGGCTCGCGGTGCAGTGGGGACCGGCCACAGCACGGCTGAGCATCGAAGAGTCAAACCCAAGCTGCTCCCCGAGAAGCGCAACTTAACGAACCACAGTTTCCCACTGCTCTGTGTCTCATGGTTGGATTAGCTCATGGCTAATAAGGCTCATGAGAGTTTTTCCCATGGTTTGGGGCACTCTCCCATGTGTTTCTTATAATAGTGTTGATGATGAACCCATTTCCTCAGTGGGGACCCAAGTTGGCGCTCTCTTGTCTACCCAGATGCCTTTCTTCATAAAACGATTGGACAATAGAACACCAAAATGGAATTCAGCCTCTCTGAGGATCCTGCCTCGCTATGAAATCTGGCAGAAAGTGACCCCCAGCTTCAAAAGTGGTGTTGGATGGCAGGGACAGGCAGACAGATACGCACAGGCACCCACACAAGCGCAATGGCTCCCACCTCCTTCCCTTTCACAGCCAGGGAACGAGCGAGCACTCTTAGCTCTGCCCTGCCGTGCCCGTTCATCACGGCTCAGGTTTGAAGGCCGGGACCAAGGGCTTTTTCTGAAACCAGATGTTTTTTTCCTGAGGCCTCAGACACACACGTGCAGCACGCTGTTATTAAAACTGGCTCATACTCCCTGCGCACAGGGAAAAAAAATTAAGGCTGTATGCAAGGTTAGTTCTCGACTTTGGCATCCAGCATTAAACCATGCAGGCTCGGTCGACTTTTGTTTGTTTTTATAGGGTTGCTTTAAGACCGTCCCTCCTGCAGCATCCCAGCGGAGTGGAACAATCCGATGCACCAGCTGGACGAGAAGTGCTTCATGTGCTGCCAAATATACCATGTAAAAACCATAATGCAGCCACCTCTGGGGTGCAGCCTGACAAGCGCATGGCAGCTTGCAGCAACACCCTCCAGCAGATTGAACCGAGCGGAGGGAGCCGCTTGAGAGGATGCATTGGTTCATTACACAGGCTTCCTCCTCTTGGTTTTCCGCCTGGTCTTTCCAGCCTGCCTCCCCAGCACAGCACTCTTCTCCAGCTAATGTTTCTGTATTCACCTCAGACCGAGCCAAAGGCTCCTTTTAACTGAAAAAGGCCGTTTGTCTCAGTATCTTATCATCTCTGTCTCAGTGTCAGCCCAGGCCTCAATGCCTCCTTCTCCCAGCAGCAGGTTTCACTCCTGCATTTGGGATTCCACCCAGCCACCCTTTCTCTGCCGCTTCTTGTTTTCCTCCAAGAAGCATTGCATGCCTCACCGTGGTGTTTCCCTGCCTGGGCTGACTTGGGGGTAGCCTCTGCCAGATGAGGCAGGAGCCTCATGGAACTCCTGGTGTGGTCTCGGTAGGATACCCAAGGGTGCGAGTGGCCCAGGGATGCTCAGCCCAGGCTCTCCTTGTATGACAAAATCTCCTGCTCCCTGGCATGGCCTCACCTCTGCAGGGCTACAAGCTGACCTCTGCTGGATAGCACCAGGGATGTTACCCCTCTCCCAAATTGTGGGTGCCCTGGGTGGGGGTCCTCTTCCCCTCACCCAACAGCGACGGCTCCCCATGGCTTACGTGAAGGGTCTTACACTGCTGTGGTCTTACACCGGTGAGGTGCCTGGGGAGGGCTGTCAGGACAGGGCAGGGTGCTCAGCACCTAGCACCCGCTGCCATGGGTCACCCGTGGGTGGGGGCATCCGGGTGCAGGTTACCAGGGACCTCTGCAGCTTGCAGGAGGGGGAGGAGACCCAAGCCAGCCTTCCAAAGCCACCCAGGAGGAAATGCGCTTGGCTGCAGGAGACCCACGGGTCTGCAGGGAAAGGCAAGGGATTCCACCCTCTCGGAGCTGGAACCAAAGCCCAAATCTACCCCGGAGGGCTGATACCAGCTCCAAAACAGCTCCGCTTCCCTCTTCCCCTGCCTGCAAAACCCGTGTGCCTGGTTCGCTGGGCCCTTGGTGGTGCTGGATGCATGAGGCTGGTGCAGGTCAAATGATTGACAGCTGCCAATCTCCAGCAGCAGCCATCGCCTCGAGCCGAGCACGCCCAAGGGACAGAGTTAAGGTCCCTCCAGCCCTTTCTCCCCGCCCGCGGCCCCGGGTGGAGCAGAACCCGCCTGCGGGCGGGGGCCGGGCCGGGAGCCGTGGGCCCCGCGGCGCCAGCCCCCGCCAGCCCCCGCTGCACCTGCCCGGTGCCCGGGGAGGAAGGGGCGGCTTTGGGCCGGGCCGGGCAGGGCAGGGCGGAGCGGGCGGTGCTCCGCTCCCCTCCCCTCGGCAGCGCCGTCCCGGCGGGGCCCGCGGCCGCCCCGTCCCGCTCCGCCGCCGCCGGGCCCGGGACCATGCGGCGGGCGCGGGCGCTGCGCCGCCGCGGAGCTCTGCTCGCCTGCCTCTCCCTGGGGACGCTGCTGGCCCTCGCCGACGCCAAGGGCGCCTTCTACCCCCCCGCCGCCCCCCCGCCCTACGGCGGCAGGTACAGCCTCTACACGGCCGGCTCCAGCCCGCAGCTCGGCCCCGGCAAGCCCGTGGGCAAGCACAAGTAAGCCACCCGCGGCCGCGCAACCCCTCCGGCGAGCAGCGGGAGCCGGCGCCGTCCCCCGGGCATCGGCCCGCGGGTACCGACTGCGCGGCGGGGGCTTTCCTGGTACCGCCCCCCCGGGCCCTCTGCAGGCAGCATCCTCGGGGGAGCGGCTGCCGCGGGCACCCCTCGGTGGGTGCCCAAACCCCCGTGCCCGTCGTGGGTACCATCTCCCGGGGCCCGGCCGCGGGTACCCCTGGCTGCGCAGCGGTCCCTGGGTACCCGCCGCGGGCATCCCTGGCTGCCGGGGACTGAGCGGGGGCCGGCGGGGAGGGCGGAGGTGTCCGGGGGGGGGGGGGGGCGGGCGCCAGCCCAGCGGGGCGCAGGGCTTGTGCTGCGTGCGGGGGGACACACGTGTGTGCTGCAGTCCCGTGTGGGACAGGGCTGGGGGGGGATGGGGACAGGGATATGCTTAAGGGGTAGGTGCAGGTACCTGTTCTGAGTGACACGGGTGTGGGGCTGCAATGCACCGGGAGGAGGATGGCAGCACACAGCCCCACGTGTGAAACCGCAGATTGGTTTGGAGAGAACTTGCCCATTTGCTTGTAAAGCACAGACTGACTAGAGTTTAAATATGTTTTCAAGTAACCTGGAAAGCTCAGGCAGATGAGGAATGTGGGCTTTACATATGCTATAGACTTTTTCCATTCAATTGCAAAAAAGCTGTTATATTGGTGGGGGGGTCACTTCCCTCCCTGCTTGTTTGCCAGAACTGTTTCTGCCGGGCTGCTTTGAAAAGGGGAGGATGTGGTGCTATGAACAAGCTGAAATTAATAAAGTAACGTTTGAGATGAACAATACTGGCAGTGCCAGTGAGAGCTTTCCAAAACCCGTAACATTTTCCAGCTGCTCACTCTTAAAACATCAGGCTGGAGCTATAAAACTGCTAGCCACAGGTGGGTGAGAAGGAAGGGGGCTTCTGAGAAGGAGAGTGAGCCAGAACCACCCTAACCCAAGTAGTCACAGGCAGGCAGTGTCTATTAATAGTGGCTAGCAGATCTGCCCGTGTTGGCTACTAGCTTACTTACAGAGGGGGTTAGCAGCACGTTTGTAAGCAGATCCTGGATTTATGGATAGACAGTGATTCTAAATTTCCACATGCACACATGACCTCCCTTCCCTCCAGCTAAGAAAAGTGGCTGGCCTTCACTCTCGTGTGGCCCTGTGCACAGATAAATGACTCACTTTTGGAGGAGCGGGGAGCAGCACGGATCCCTGCACATGCTCTGAGCCCGGCAGCCTCTCGCCAGGGCAGAGCTGCCTGCGTCTGGGCAGGCTGGAAATGCCAGTGGCTGCCGGGAGTTGCGGTGCCCATCCCAGGGGAGCACAGATCAGTGAGGGGACAGGGCAGAGGGGCTGGCGCCGCTCCTGGAGGGAGCGGGGGGGATGTGCTGGGGGTGGGGGGTCCCTGCTGGGAGGGAGCAGGGAGAGCTGGGGTGTCGAGGGAGGATGGGCCTGCTTGCACCATGCTGCTTCAGCAAGGGAGCTCCTGCGCCACGTGGGCCATTAGAGGCAGAGGAGCCTGCTTGGGGCTTCTGGATGAGGCACTGGGGGGCTTATGGTGGGCCTTGGCATAGGTAGGGGACATACTTTGTCTTCACGGGTTTGCCATCGGTGCTCATCCCTCCTTCACGTCTTTCCCCGCTCAGGGCAAGCCAGAGCCCCACTGCCCCATCCCCAGAGGCGGGGCTGGGGAGAGCTGCGCATACCCACCCCCTATGCATGCACACACTCATGCCCCCAAACAGGAGCTGCCTCGATCCTTTTCCCCAAACCCTTCTGCTCCATTGTCTGCCCCTTCCCTTCCCTCGCCTCCACCTGCCAGAGGTGTCCCAATGCCGTCCAGACCATCATCATGCCAAGCATGGGAGAGCCGGGCTGAGGCCCTGCAGCTCGTTTCTCTGGTCAGCCCCGAGGCTGCTCTCCACAGGCCATGCAACGGCGATGCCAGGGCACTCAGCTGCTTCCCAGCCTGTCGCCAGGCAGCCATGCTGCAGCAACCCCAGCTCGCACAGGGAGAGCCGGGTCCTCTCGCCTCACTGAGCATATCCCTGCACCTGCAGCTCGCGCCAGCCCATCTGCTTCATCCCGCTGACCCTCCATCTCTGCCTCAGCTCTGCGCTGCGTGCCTGTGCCCTCCTCTCCTCCCGCTCTGCCATCTGCCACATCCCTGTGCCTTTGATCCCTGCCTTGCCGCACATCCCTGCTGTCTCTACCCCTGTGGACCAAGTCCATCTGCTCCTGCCAGCAGCCCTGCCTTCAGCTGGAACAGCCTTGGCCTCAGTGCCTGGGTTTGCTGATCAGCTCAGGAGATGTCCTGTGCCTGGAGCTGGCTGGTACCCTGTGGCACCCAGCTGCAGGCACAATGGCAGGAGGGAAGAGGCTCTGCTCCTTGCACTGCCCATCCAAAGGGATCTGAAGAGGTTTCCAGCCTCGGTCCAGCTTGGGACCTGGATCATGCCCCTGCCTCCATGGTGGAGGGAGCTGGAATGCTGCAGCCCCACAGAGCGGCCAGCCTGCATCTCCTGTCCCTCTGCTGACTGTAGCATCAAGCTGGTCCAAGTGTGACAGCACCCACAGGAAGGTCTGAAGGCTTTTGGGTTGGCCCTTCAAGAGCTGCAGGAGGACAGACTACCCCTGCCAGATGCTGCTGGAGCTATTTCTGGGATGCTGTTGCCATAACTGCTGCTGCTGGTGGGGTTCTGCTTGTCCCCCCAGCCTGTATCGCCACCCAGGCCATGCTGTGCTGAGCACAGCCTAGCTCTGGGGCTGAGACTGCAGGTAACCCCCAGCACTGGTGACAACATGGCCGTGACAGCAGCAACTGCACTCAGCACCCGGCCTCCTATGGTGCGGTGGCACTGCAGACCTGCCTGGGGGGCTCTGGGTTTCTAGCAGACAGTGAAATGGCCAGTGAAAAATCAGAAGGCAAGGGTGCTTGGGCAGTTTCCAGTACCAAGGCTGATGTCTCAGGCAGGGCTCAACTGCAAAGTGACCGCAGCGGGGGGAGGATGGGGCAGCCACCAGCTCGGAGGGGCGCTGTGGGCCAGGCGCTGCCCAAGGCTGAGTGGGGAGCCCAGCGCAGCTGAGGCAGGCAGAGCTGCATTGAGGGTGCCGGGGCTTAGCTGCGTCCCTTAACCCAGAGGAGAGATGCCTGGACAACCCCCCCGGAGCTCCTCATTGCTGGGGGGTGGCACCCTGGCACCCAGAGGGCAGCTAGTGGGGCTGGGCAGGGCTGGCTCTGGGAGCTGGTCGGGCAAAGGCAGGTGGAAGCTGGGGTGCCTGGGGCCACCAGGAGCCAATTTGGCCAGCCCAGGAGTGCCTGCCTGCCCCTTGCCTGTGCACCCAGCAACAGGCTGGGCACTGGGGGCTTTGCTCCATCCCTGCTCTCTGCGCTCCCCCAGGCCCCACTGCTGTCCCTGTCTCCAGTGCGTGGGGTGGGCGATGCCCCCTCCCCAGCAGCTGCACAAGCTGGGGGGTCCCTCCAGCTCCTGCCCCCCCCAAGGCCTTGCTGGCAGTGTTAGGCAGGGCTGGGGTGCTGCTACCTGCTGGGGCAGGGGGTGATGGTGTCTCGCTGTGCTTCCCCCTAGGAGCTACTGTGCCTACGTGGTGCAGCGCAACGTGACGTGCACGCTGCAGGATGGGGCCGAGAGCTACGTCAAGGCCGAGTACCACAAGTGCAGCTGGGGACCCAAGTGCCCGGGGAAAGTGCTGTGAGTACGGGGGACACCAGGGCACAGCTCCCTTCCCCTCCCAGCCTTGGGCCACAGCTCTCCTTGGCTCCCGAGCCCCCAAGCCATCCTTCCGACCATGAACCCCTGCTTTCCAGGGGGCAATGAAAGGGGGCTGAGGGGCTTTACCTGAACAAGGCAGTCAGTGGCAGGGCAGTGGTGCTGGGAGAAGGCAAGATGGGATCTGTCAGGAGGGAGAAGGAGCTTTATCCCTCATCAGATATAAATCAGGAAATCATGGGAAGCCGGGGGGGGTGCATATGCATGTGTGCAGGGAAGCATTTTATCACAGACCTGCAATTTGGCGGAAAGATGGCAGCTAGGTGAGAGCCTGACTGAGAGGAGGAGGAAACGGAGCCCGTGGCTGGGGATGGCTCAGGGCTCCCTACCCCAGGAAAAAAATACTTGCAAAACTCTCCGCCACCTCATCAGTGCTGGAGGGGAACACCTCGCTGTGCTGCAGCCGCAGCTGGGGCAGGGCAGACACTGGGGCTTTGTGCTTTGCCACCCTCCACAGCCCCTGGCCAGGGATGCTGCCCCATGCAGAAATGCCACTCTCCCGCATCCTCCCCGGGTCTGCCGAGAGCAGCAGAGCTGAGCACTGAGGAAAACCAGGCTGAGAGGGGCTTTTGTCAGAGCCTGGCACCCCCCCTGAGGCACTGGCACACGGCCGGGACTCGCCACGTGCCGGCAGTGCCACGGGCTCAGCTCGCAGCTTCTCCCAGCAGAGATGGGCTGTCGGACCTGCTTGCTGCCTTGCTCTTTTCTTCTTCCCATCACAAGTGCTTTAGCAGCATTTGGGGACTTTGGGACATCCTGCAGCCGCTGGTACCTGTGGAGGAGATTCCCAAAGCCTCTCCCACCTCCGCCACATCTGCTGCTTGGCCCCTCTAGCCAAACAAAACCGGGGTGAAGCCACGGTGTCTCCTGAAAGCAGCTGGCCCTGCAGCTGAACTTTCTGCACAGCCTCGGATGCCGCATCCACACACGAGAGGGAAACATGTTTTTTCCATGTGCTGGGGCCATCAGCTAATGTTTGTGCAGCTGCAAATATACTTCCCCTTGCTGCTGTTTGGAGCAGGGGGAGAAGGGTTTGGAGGTGCTGAAGGGCTCTGGGCTCCTCTGCAGAGGCTGGCACGACACAGAGGAGGTACCCTGCATTCTGGATGCCATCCTCATCCTCACTTCGCCCCCTGACAGTGGCTGGGTGCAGCAGCCTCCTGCTGCGATAAATCCAGGCAGGTTTCTACACACTAAGACAGAAGGAAAAAACATGGAAACTCAGCACTGTCTGTGAAGAGGAATAACAAAAAGAACAGCTTGCTTTGAAACTGCCCCATGCCTTTGGGAAATTGTTGCTGTTGAAAAATTTTGAAGTGATTCAAAGAAGAGAGGATTTGGGTTTGCTTTTTTCTCCTGCCCTGTGGTACGTATGGAGGTGGCTGTAGAGCACTGGGAGTCATCGCCTGGGGGCTGCAGCCTGGGACGGGGGTGCTGAGAACCCAGGCAGGGACACAGATGACAGGGGCTCAGCCCCATGTGCTGCCCAGAGTGACTGGATAAGTGCGAGTACTGGACACAGCCCCTCCATCCAGCACTGATGGTTGTGCCACCTCCTCCGAGACCTTCTGCTGACCGTGCCAGAGAAGCACAAAGGCCTGATTGTGTGTGTGGTGCAAAACAGCAAACTTGAGGATTTTCAGGCCCTGGTAAATTCAGATTGGATATTTCCAAAAGGCAGTTTCAAAGCATTGGCGTTTCAGAGGTGGTGAGAAATGTGCTGTCTTCAGCCCTGGGCAGCCCAGCTCGGCTGGTGGGGGGAGCACGGGTGCTGGCGAGGTCCTGTCCCATCCCTGCCACCTGATGGGAAAGGGCCACGGAAGAGCAGGGAGCAGCTGAGTCCTCCCCGCTGGGCTGGTGGGGACTCCGCATAGAGCAGGAGCAGAGAGGGAGAGTGTCAGTGTCCCACCGGGCAAGGAGGTGGGCTCACACCCTTGTTTTCTGTGTATGGGGGGGGGAGGATTCAATGTTGTAGTGCCCAAATTGGTGATGGAGAAGGGCATCCTGGCTGGGAGCAGGAGGTATAAGGAGCCATCCCTCTGTGCCCACCACACGGCATCACCCTGGTAAACATTGCCAGGGCTCTGCTGTCCCACTGCCAAAGCTCTCGGTTGCAAGGCCAGCCCAAGCCACTTAGGCTTCCCATCAAACCGATGCCTTCCACACACAGACAAAATACCATTCTGAAGGTATTTCAACTTTCCTGGAGGCTTCAGGACAGGATTGCAGTTGATAAGAGGATTTTTTACCCCACTAGGGAATTCTCGAGGTCAATTCAAAGTGCAAAACATACTCACAAGCAGCCAAGACCCCTCTTGGAAGTGATCCAAGCTTGCAGGGGTTTTGGAATCACTTCCATCATTTCATCTTGTGCTCTCCTGGACCAAAAGTTGCCAAACTGTGTGGCATCTGTTGCAGCAGTCATCTAGCAGGCCAGAGACCAAAGCAATACACTTATAGCTGCTTTTCTAAACTAACAACGGGAGTCCCAGGTTAAAAGAAAAAAAAATCCAACAAAAAACCCTCTCCAGAAACCACAGATACGTGGCTCTGCTCAGATCGTCCCTCCGCACCCCTGGGCTGTTTCTCAGGCTTGTCTGGGTGTGTTACCACCTTGTTGGGGAGAACTCTTCTCTCACCATGTGCTCTCCCACCTGCACCTCGTGGTCCAGTCCTGGAGAGGGTGGGCACATGGTTTTGGAGCGCTGGTTAATGAGCTGTCTCCCTGGATGGGCACTGTAGCGCTACGCTGAGCTATGGTGCAGCAAGGGCTCTTGGAGGAGGTAGGTCCTGGTCTGCAGGGGCAGCACATGGGGCTCAGCTGGGCTTTCCCATGTGCTTGGATTTCCCACACCCAACAGGACCTATGACCCCGCTCTTCTCCATTGCTTGATGTTGATGTTGCTTCCCTAAACTGTCTTTTCTCTTCCTCCCCTACCCTGGAAAGGTACCGCACCTTCTTCAGACCCAAATACAAGATTGGATACAAGACCGTGACCGAGCTGGCCTGGAGGTGTTGCCCAGGCTTCCTGGGAGAAGGGTGCCATGACAGCCCGACTGACCAACCTGGCCTTCTGCCCCAGCATCCCAGCCCTAAAATGCCTCCCGGGCAAAAGATGTTTCCAATCCCCAGACTCCCTCCCTATCCAAAAAGCCACCCTGACCTGTTTCCAGGACCAAAGAAGAATCAGTATGGTGAGACCTCGCTCCTGCTTCACTTCCCCAGCTTAGCACGCCACTGGTGTGTTCTCAGACCTCCCGGTTCTTTCTGTTCCAATACAGGGCATGAATCTGGCAAACCTTCAGTGGGCGACGTGCTTTCTAATCAGAGACCTGACATTTGGTTGCTTTGAGGATCACTTGCTTTTTAAATCTAGTTTCTTTCAAAATGTGCTGCTTCAAAATTCCCTTTCCTCGTTGCTTTAAAGCATTTTTCCATTCATCTGGGGGTCGATAGAGTGTGTCTCAAGACAAAGCTCCCCCAGGCTGTTCTCATCACCTGCTGTTGAACTTGGGAGCAGAGGGCTTGGTCCCAAGAAGAAAGAGGGTTTCCTGATCAGCTTAAGAAGAGATGTAGAGGAAAGGAGGAAGGGTGGGCTGATATTTTGCTGAAATGGCAGTAAGAGGGAGGCAGTAGCTACTGTTAGTGTGGAAAAGGACTCAAACCTAGGAGATGATAGCCAAGGAGGGAAGTGAAAAGAGCAGCAGCCCTGACCATGCCCTCTCTATTTCTTGCCCTCTGCAGGCAGAAAGCTGCCCGGCCTTTTCGGGGATCGCCTGGATCGTCTGGAGGAGGAGGTGAGGCGCCTTTCCCAGTCCTACGACAGGCTGCACACCATGGTGAGCGGCCTGGGGGACCGGCTGCGGCTGGCCATCCAGGAGGACACGACCAAGATGATCGGCTCCCTGATGAACAGCCCAGGCACACCAGACTCGACAGTGGGCTTCGGCATCATTCCTGATGGCCTGGTGGATGTGGCAGACAAAGCTGACATTGCCACGTACCCTCCCGTGGGGGAGATCCTGACCAAAGTGACAGAGGTGAGCGACGTGCTGAAAACCAAGGCAGATTTGCTGCACGAGGTTCGCGGCATGGTCCTGGACCACGATGGGCAGATCAAGCATCTGCTGGAGTCAGCCCGGCCCTCGCCCCTCACCTCCATCGACCTGCTGGAGGAGTACGTGGACACGCGGCTGAGCAGCCTGCGTGGAGAGCTGCTTGACGGCTTCGAGAAGAAGCTGGGGAAGATCCAGACTACGTGTGATTTCCGGATCCAAGAGGTGCAGCAGCAGTGTGAGGAGGAGAAAGCTGCCAACCTGCGGCTGCAGCAGACACTGGATGGCAAGGAGCTAGAGATCAAGAAAGAGATCTCCCAGCTGGAGACCCAGATCCAAGGGCTGACGGTGGTGGAAAGCTGCTGCAGCAACCTGGACTACCTCACCGATCGCATGAACATCCTCGAGAAAGGCCTTCACAGCATCTCTGAATCCCAGAAGAACTTGCACTCACGGCTGGATGGAGAAATCTCCACTGTCACCCTAGGGAACCTTTTTGAAGGGCGCTTTGAGGACCTGGAAGCCAGACTCAATGCTACAGAGAGAGAAACAGGGAGCTGCTGCTCCAGTATAGAGGACAACATAAGAGGCACAGTGGTAGCAGAGGTGGATGGCATGAGGACTGCCTTTGAAGATAAAATGCAGACCCTGGAGGACAGGTTCATGACCATCGTGGGGGAGCTGAACAATGTCAGTTCTCCTGTGGGCATGGATGGAGCGGTGGTGCCCGTGCTGGAGGGGGAGCTTGCCAGCATGAGAAAACAGATGGACGAGACACTGGAGGTGTTGCAGAATCGCCTCATCACGCTGGAGAGCACTTGTTCCCTGGGCTGCACCTCTGCCTCCAAAGATGTGGAGACCTTCCGGACAGAGATCGAAGACTGCCAGAACAAGAACCAGGACCTGCTCCTCCGGATGGACAGCAACTATGACCTCCTGCGCAAGCTGAACGCCACCATCCTGGAGATCCAGCGGCGAATCGAGGAGGAAGCATCGGGGGCTTTGCAAGGAGAGATCACCTTGCTAAAGATCAACCTGAACACCATGAGCAAGTCTCTGACAGGGCTCAAGGACTCCGTCTCCCAGTATTCGGACACCATGACACACGTCAACTCCTCACTGGATGAGCATGAGCGTAAGATTGAGGATGAGGTCCACTCCATCCAGGAAAAAATCAACGACCAAGGCTCCCAGCTCTTCTTCAGCAACCGGCGTGTCCTGAACCTCAAGGGAGACTTGGAGCGACTCAAAGCCAGGATCGTCAGCGACCTGAGCTCCTGCAAGAGCGTGGCCCGTGACCTGCAGCAGGAGATTGCTCACTTTGATGACCGGGTGGCTCGGGTGGAGAGCATCTGCGGCAGGCTGGGTGCCGTCACAGGGAGCCTGGATGGCATCAGGGACGAACTGGAGAAACACACAGGCAGTCTGTGGGACTACATGGACCACATGAACGGGACCCTGGCAGCCCATTCTCAGGAAATAACGGGGCTGAAGGACAACCTGCTCGACTGCCAAGCCAAGGTCTCCGAGCTGGCGGAGCAGGTCAGCCACTTGGAAGAGCAGGCAGAGGGGAAGCAGCATTAGCCACGCCACCACGCGCTTCTTCCTTCTCCTCGTGAAGGACGGGATTAACTTATATCACACAGACTCGCTCCAATGTGACAACAGTTCTTGGGATAATTTTTTTTAATGAAAAGATAAATTAAAAGCTGCTACAACCCTCTTTTTTTTTTTTTTTTTTTTTTTTAAAATATTGTAAGCCCCAATTTTCCGTAAAACTGCCATTGCAGCACTCACCTCCCGACACTCGGCAGCTGTCCCGACCCTGGTGCAGCAGGGTCACTGCCTCCTGGCTGGGGGCGTTGCTTTGGCTCCTGGGCTAATGACCCCAGAAGGACAATTCAGGAGGAAGCTGGAGGCAGGAACGGTTTTTTTTGTTTGTTTGTTTGTTTTTTTAAATTTTATTTTTGTGGATTTATCGCTTCTTGAAGAATAAAACCCTGTAGTTGTCAGTTGAGGAATGGAGTTTCTCTGACCTAAAGACCACCTGCGTCTTAATCCAGGGACTGAGCAGAGCCAGGGCTCCTTACAGGGAACAAAACTCACCACAGGAATTGTGGATTTCAAAGAACACACGTATTCACACATCCCCCTGGGAGCTGCCTTCCCCTCTCCAAGACGGCAGCCCTCCTCGTGTATGGTAAATCCATTTACACTGCTCATTCCTTCATGCAGACACACGTGCCGTAGGAGCATATGAGGATATGCATTAGGAAAACACACATATGCATATATATATATGGTATGTGTATATGGATTTTTGAACAATCCACTGTCATGGTGCTCGCCTGATTGCAAAGTTTCCTCCTGCTGCCCCCACGTCCCTTGCCATATTTTGAAGAACCACACTGAGCAGCGAAAAAAACACCGCAGCAGCATTTGGGGGAGGGCCCCCTGGTCCCTCGGGGCTGCTGTGCTTTGCAACCCCCTTTGCTGCGCTCTCTGGTTACACCTGGGACTGACATGAAGGATTATGGAAAACTCATGTCTTCCCCAAAGAGACGTGTGTCTGTCAGTCTCTGCAGAGACCACGACAGGCACGGAGCAGCCCTGTCCTCCAGCTCTAGTTCTCTCCTGTTTTATTACTTAAACTGTGAATGTGGTTTCCCTCATCTCGTCCTGGGGCAGGAGCTGCAGCTGCTCCAGGGTGCGAATGTGAGGCTTTCCCTGTCCAGCAGCATGGGAGCAGGAGCCTGTGTCCTCCTCGTGTTCCTCCAAGCCCACTGGGATGCCAACAGCCCCAGCAACCCGCACCGACACGGAGCCCAGGGACGAGGGAGGCAGGGTGCTTTTGAGAAGACCTCTTAAGACAGCTCAGCCTGGGAATGAAGAAATGAGTGATTTACCCAAGGTCACTCCGGTTTCCCACAAGCAGACAGGCTGGAAAAGGTTGTACGTGTTCCTGAGCAACTCCAGCCTTGCCCTATGGAGCGGGTGCCTGGACCACGCAGCGGCTGCACGCAAACCCCACCTCTCCCAGGGAGCCCAGCATGGGTGCCCTCCGCTGCTCAGCCAACAGGGACTTCGTTACCAGAAAGGATGAAGGGGAAATTAAAGAGCCTCCATCTGACCAGCTCTGGCACTTTATAGCAGAGGAATGTGTTTTTCTATCAGCTCAGTGTTGCAGCTTGTGGACCCTTCCATACCGGCTGGCCTTCAGCTCCCACCCGGTGCCCATCACTCTCAGCAGGTCGTCCCTGCTCTCCTGCACGGCAATTTCCCGCCTGCTCCCCAAAGTAGCAGCTCTGTGCTCTGACCAGCACCAAGCAGCAGCAATTCCCAGCAGAGATGCGTCTGGGCACCTTTTCTCTTCCATAAAAACTGGATGAGCTCCCTGAAACAGATGCTTCCAGACTGGGGAAGACCACAGGGATCACCGAGTTGGCTGCATCATGTTACCCTGATGCAGTAAAAGCTCCATCCCCTGCCAAAGGAGCAGGGAGAGAGGACCTGGCCTCCCACCAACTCACTTAACCCTGCTGTCTTGCAGGCTGCCGGGTGCTCACAGCACCTGAATCCATGCTGGGCTTTGCTGATTTGGAGCTACGCTGCAACTGCTGAGATGCTTCTCCAGCTGAGGAGCAACCCCCAGCTGCCTTAGGACATCCTGCAAAACCTGCTCTTAGACAACAAAACCTGTTTTCTTTTTTTTTCCCCGGCCCATGGAAGGAGGCTCAAGCCATCTCTCAGCACTTCGTCATGGGTCAGGGGAGCCCTTGCCCCACAGGAGCATCCTGCCCCATCCTCTCACAACAGGGAGAAAAAGGGCTGCAGCAACCAAAGAGAAAATTAAGCCAAGGGCCAGGCTCACCCCTTCCCAGACCAGGGCTGGGTTAGGGAGCAGCTGAACAGCAACAGCTTCCCCCAGCACGGGAGGAGCTGGGACTGGCCCTAACAAAACTAGGACAAGGAAGAAGTGTGACCTTCCAGAAAATGGTGCTATGTTTGGACTATTCCTGACTAGTCACTTGAAGCTACAAACAGTTTGTATGTCAGTTCTCAGCTATTCATCTTTAAAGAGTGAAAGGAACATTATATAAAATAGGGCATTTTTAATTTTTTAATTTTTTTTTTTTTCTTGCAGAGAGGGAAGAAGAGGGTGCCCGTGCGGTTGTCCTTGCAGGGGCAGCTTTCTGAGGCAGCTGATAACTGATCTTGTGAAAAGGCTGTGTTTTATTGTTTTTAAAACCTCATACATTTGTTCAGATTTTAAAAAGCTGAAAAAGTGTTTGTACTGGAAAGGAAAAAAAAAAATAAAGTATTTCTTGCTGAGGTTTCCAGACTCAAAATTACTTAGGCTGCTTTTCTTAAAGCTACACAAGACCAGGGCTGGGCTAAGGTATGGACCTGGAGTTAGAGTGCAGAGGCTATTTAGAGAAGAGGGGTCAGGCAGCCGAGGAGGAGATGATTTATGCTCTCAGACAGTGGTCAGGGAAGGAGAAGCTGGATGCCAGACTGGAGGAAGGAGCCCAGCAGTGCTACTGCCCATTTTATTTTATGTAGCCACAGCTGAGAACTCCCCGAGCAGGGGCAGCAGGGCTGGCTGAACACAGCAGTGCTGGCAGCCAGGTTTGAGGTAAGTCCCCAATGCAGCATGGGGAGAGGGTGGTTGAGCTTTCCTTGAACGCTCCAATACAGGGGCATGGGAATAAGCTCCTGCCCTGGCACAGGGGAGGTTCACCCCCCTGCACACACAAGGCCAGGGTTTGTTTCCTGTATCAAGTCACTTTTGCAGCACTACCTGAATTATAGAATCATTAAGGTTGGAAAAGAGCTTTAAGATGATCAAGTCCAACTGTTACCCTAACCCTGCCATCCCACCACTAAACCCTGTCCCTAAGCACCTCATCTGCCTGGCTTTTAAATACCCCCAGGGGTAGGGACTCGACCCCTTCCCTGGGCAGCCCCTTCCAGTGAAAAAATTTTCTTAACGTCCAACCTAAACCTGCCCTGACACAACTTAAGGCCATTTCCCCTCATCCTATTGCCCATAAAATGTTAAAAGTCTTTGTTAGTGCAGCTGCTCCACAGGCCTGGGAAGCTGCAGGTCCTGCCCCCATCTCCACCAAGACCCCCTTAGCCAGGCACTTCAGCAGAATAAACCAACCATGTTTGTAAAAGGACACAGAGTTTGGCTCCCGCTTCCATGCACAGGGCTACAGTGGACAAGAGGCAGCCTGGATTAAGGCATCATTTATTAATTATTGCTATTAGTGAAGGACACTTGAAACACCAACAGCTTCCATCCACCTTAACAAGTTGTTAAGCCACAGGACAGCTTCACTCCGTCAGCTACAAAACTGCAGGGAGCTTGACCATCTGGGAACACTGGTCATACTGGAGGCAGAAATAGCTATGCCAGAGGCTCATCAATAAGTGAGACAGTGACTCACCCCCACCTTTAAAAAAAAAAAAAAGAGCCAGGCTTTAAAGGTGTTAAGAACATTAAGACCAGCTTATAGGAATTCCATTTAGTAAACAGAGTTTTTATAGAGTCAGAGCTCCCTCTTAGCCCCCGTGGGCCCCTGAGAAGGGGTGTTTCTAGTGCAGAACGTGACTCCTATTAGAAGTGCAAAATGCCTGAGCAGCAAACAGGGAGGAGGAGATGCATCTGGAGGATCCAGTCCTGACCAAGGATGCACAGGAGAACCCCGGGCCAGGTCTCCACAGGTAATGGGGTCAGGAGAAGGCATCCAAGTCAACAGCAGGCAGTGGAGGTCTCCAGTAGACAAAGTGGCTGTACTCTGGACACACCAGAGCAATGCTCCCGCTCTGTCTCAGGGGAGGGAAGATCAGTTCCACCAGCTCCGACAGGCGCTCGTACCTACCGGGGTAAGAAAGAAGTTGCACTGGGGTTATCAGGGGTTTGTTTGCTTCTCTGCCCCATGAGAGGCTTTTTCTGGGCTAAGCCCAGGTTAACCCAAAGATGCTGAGGAACAAGCAGGTCGCTTACGTTGACTTGTGGTTCTTCGTGAGCTCCTGGATCAGCTCTCCCTTTGGGTTGACCGTGAATATGCGGCTCTCTGGCAGGCCCACTTGCTTGTAAGCATAGACATCCTGCCCAAGGAAGGCCGGCAAGGTGTGAGCGCTGCAGGAAGGCACCACCACCACCTCAGCCTGAGCCCTCCCTCCCCAGGAGACCCACTCACATTGGCTCTGTTCCCAAAGGCTGCATAGAAGGGCAGCTTCGTGGCAAACAAGTTTTGGATGTCCATCAAACAGGCGATCTTGAACACCTCTGGCTTCTTCTCAATCACCTCCCTGCAGCATAAGACACATGCACCAAGCAGAGGCCAGAGTGGCATCAGCTGCTCAGGACTATGGGGAGCCAGGCTGTCCAGGGCTCAAAGTAGCACTTTAAGGGACATGAGAGTTTTTGTGCTTCAGGAGCTTCACCATGAAGCTCCAGGGAGGGCAGACAGTTCCCCTGCTGCTTCCCATGAAAGGCGCCCTGCACCAAGGAGGCCAGAAGCAGTTTAAGGCTGTGACATTCCTTAGTATTGAGCTGGGAAGGGGTGTGGTGCCGTCCCCAGGGACCCAGGAGGTGCAGGGCGGGGGAGGAGGAGAGGACACAGTACCTGTGGAAGGCAGAGAAGAGGCTGCTGGGGGCAAGGAGGATGGGGCCCTTGGGGAGGACACAGCCTTGCTCGTTGACCCATTTGAGGTAGCCTTTGGTGATGTGCGCCATGCCGATCGCTCTGGCTGAGCAGTACAGGAACTTGTAGCCGTTCCTAGAGAGCGCGCAGGGAACCCCTCCAATCTGTGCTCGGCACAAAGCATCCTCCATCTCCTCCAGAGAGGAGGAGGCTGAGTACCTGGTCTAAGCCCAAACCTGTTCAACCCCTTCAGCAAGCGAGGTGGCTTCACAAACAACATGACTCACTCGCCCAGGGACCCAGGATAAAACCGATCCCCATCTGCCTTGCTGCTAGGGAGCAGCACTGGAGGGGAACCCTGTATCACCCTCCAGGCACTTTCCAGCAGCCATACGCCCACCCCAGCTGCAAAGCACCCTTTGCCGCTCGGTACCCAGACAGGACCCCCAGGCACCTTCACCGCGCCGGGCTGTGGGGGAGCTGGGTGCAGCCCCTGCAGCCCCCCAGGCAGCCAGCACAGCCGGACGGGCCCCTCAGGAGGGGGGCGGCGGCAGCAGCCAGGGCAGCCCCTGCTCCGCAGCAGCCCCTCCGGGGAGCAGGAGCCCCGCGCCTCCCCCTCCCGAGCCCGGGGCAAGCCTCCGCGGGCCCCCACCGAGGGTCAGGCTCCGCGGGGACCCTGCTGCCAGCCGGTCCCTCTCCGGGACAGCATCCCACCCGGGGCGGCCAGAGGCAGCCCGCACCCGCCCCGGCACCCACGAGCGCCGGCTGGGCCCCCGGTGCCGCCACTGCAGGGCGACCCAAGGGTGCTCAGCTGTGCCTGGGGCCTCTTGGGTGCGATCTTGAGGGACCTCATTGCCTCCCCAGCAAAGCCTCCACCAACACCCGCGCCTCCCAGGGAAGGCAATGTAAGCATCTGCTGCCAGCGCCCAGGGGAAGCCCCCCCAGCATCATCCAGACAGCACAGCAAGCATCAACCATCACTGACAGCAGAAAATCAGGCTATTTTGGCCAGCATCAGTGATTAAGGAGCCCTGTCTCTTACTCCCACTCAGCCTCTCCTCCATCCTCCTCTCACTTCCCCTTGGCCTCAGCTGATTCAATACTTACAGGTGGATTTTGTGGAACAGCTTAGCAATCCCATGGTGTGTCCAGTCTTTTCCCAGATGCGGCAAGATATGCCCAAGAGCATCCGACCTAGAAGGAAAGGAGACCACATTAGGATGATCCAACCTGGTGGGTATCTGGAAAGCAATTGGGTTTGTGGTCCCTTCTGGCTGCTTACACAAGCCTTGAAAGGACACTTTCCCCTAACAGGGGGGGAGCAGGGATGCAGGGTGGGAGGGAGGCCCTTTACTTGGTGATGGTGCCGTCGATGTCCGAGATCACCACCTTGTCATCCCAGTTCCACAAGATGGTGGCCTCGCAGCGGCATGTGCCCTGGTACTGAGTCGTCACACTGAATGCCACCTCGTTGGGGCCATCCTGCAGATTCAGCCTTCCCTAGGGCAGAGGGGGAACAAAAGTGGTACACCAGCACTGATCCACACCAGTCCAAGGCTTGCCAGAGGCCAGACTGCTACCCAGCCAGACCAGAGACTCCACGGGGTGGGCACCCAGGGCAAAATACTTGGATGCCCTATAAAAACAAGAGGTCAGGAGTGAAGAAAGCCCTGTTTAAGGGTTGTCTCACCCCTACATGCACAAGCAGGTAGTGAAGGAGGAGGAGTAAAGTACACACGATTTGTTCAGAAGAGAGCCGCAGGGATTTCTTGTAGGTCGGCAGAGGCTTCTGTGCAGGGGCATCCATCGCTAATGTGTCCCTGGGGTACAAGGGCTCATCATCACTGGATGACCCCTCTTCCTCCTGCCTGTACAAAGAAGGGAAGAGCACATTTGCTTTCCTCTGCAGAGCACAGCTTTCCCCATGAGGGCTGGGGGAGATCTGGAGGGGACCCAGGACAACCCACCCACCAGGAAGCAGCCATGGAGGAGCTTGGCTAGGCCAGGGTCAGCCAGAGCCTTTAAAAGAGCTTTCTGCCCTCATACATTAGGTAGGCTTGGGAATAACTGGTCATTTAGGAGGAGGAGAGTTCAGGAGCATGCACAGACTCCTAAAGGCACCCTAGGAAGGAGGCACTCACCTCTGCTGAGCAGAGTCAGGCTGCAGCATCCCCACATTGGCATTCCCTGGCCTCGACTGCTGCTGCAGGCAGAGAACAGTGTCATTAGCACCTCAGTGCCAAGGGCAGGAGCAAGGGCTGCTTTGCTTTACTACCCCTTGGAACAGCGATACCAGAAGAGAGGTGGCGATGCATCCCCCTGCCTTCATGAAGACACAGCCCCATGGAAGAGGAACCACAGCCTGGTGCTGTGGTGGGGCAGGGAGACCAGCAAGTGCACATGGTGCCAGGGCTGTGGGACATGGCAAGAGGTCTCACCATTACGAGGTCCACATTACCACAATATCAGGCGTTGTTCTGCTGCTCAGGCATCAACAGACCCGACGGGACAGCAGCAACCTTCAGAAGTCACCTTGCCAACAGGTCCCTCTGGCTGCCCTTGTACTCAGCCTCAGGCCATTGCCAGGACCCTGCTGCTCTCCTACCCCCACCCCTGCCAGCCACCAGAATTATTCTTGTCCCCTGGGGACACGGTTGTCACAGCCACTGCTGCAAGCACACCTCCTCCACTGGGAATTCTTTCCTTCTCCAGGAGAACCACCACCTGCTGCCTTTCTTGGGCATCTTCTCCTTCACCAGTTGGTCAATGGTGCTCTGTGAACGTGGCAGAACATGGGATGAAGTCAGTCCTCAGCCCATGGAGGCTCAGCTGCCAACAGGCTAAGGAGACCCTTGTCACGGTAGGGTTTCCTTTGGAAGATTATTCACAGTGTAAGATGTGTGACTCCTGTCACATTGTGAGCTGAGATGGTTTTGGGGTGAAGGGTAAAATGACTTGTTCCCTTCATGTAACTTGGAGGGGGAAAAAAAAAAACCAAGAAAGATCTGGATGCCTTATTCCATACAACCCCAGCCAGGTCTACAGAGGCTCATGCAGTCCCAAATCCTCCAGACTGCCAGGGCCCCTGGCTCTGGCCAGCCTTGCACATGCAGCCATCGAAACAGTAGATTTTTGACATGGAAATCTCTTTTCTCCAGGCATCAGCGGTGCCCAGGTATCTAAAAGCGACCCCGAGATCCCTCTGGGGGAAAGGAGACTCTTCAGGGTTTGTGGGCTGGAGTGACATTCAGCTCTGCCTCAGACTGCCTGCAAAGCCCCAGATGTGCAGCTTGGCCTCTTGCAGCCCCACTGCACCCTTCAAGCCCTGCTGAGAAGCATGGCCAGTAAATGTGTTGTGCCACTGACCTCAGGAATGTTCCTCTGGAAAGCCTGCAGGGACAGGACCATAGGAGCAGCCACTGCCCAGTTGTAATACCTGGAAGAAGCAAGAGATGGGAACATTACCACTCCTGGAGCGAGGGCTGTTTCCAGATCACCATCCTGCAGCATGGCCAGAAGGTCCCCTCCCACAGCTACTGCAGTATAATCAGTCTGTGATGGAGTCACACTCTCACAGGAGCATTTCTGCACGGGCAAAGGGGCCACACTGGTCATCTTGGGATGAAGCAGCAAGAAGAGCAGGCCACTTACTTCTTGTTGATCAGTATCACCAGGTTTGGATCATCAATGAGCCCTGGATTCTCAGCAAACTGCTGGTAGGAGACCATGTGCTCCATGAACTTCTCTGGTGGGACAGAGGCTGTGTCATGACACCGAAGCATTAATGGATTTCAGGACAGCAGATTCTCCCTCCCCTCCCACCTACCGTGAGAGATCTGCCTGCTACCCCCCAGGCCTCCGCACAGAGACAGGGCAATTGCGGGCAGCAAATCAGCACCAGAGTCTGTGGGGCTGTCGGCAGGCAAGTCAGGTGGCAACTGGTCACACAGAGGATTGCTGGGGTCTGCCACAGGTTTTGAACTCTGCTCTGCATCACTGCCAGCAAGAGAAGAGTGGCAACATCAGCTTTAGACCTACCTCCATCCTTTGCTGTAAGGGAATTGCTCAAGAAGGCCTGAGCTCGGCCAGCTGGGGCAACCCATACCTCCTGGGGAAATAGAGAGCCACCTGCTCCTCATCCAGGTTGGAGAGGTCTTCCAGGTAAACATCACTGGGACCCAAGTGAGGGCTTCTTTTGATGGATCCTCAACACACAGACAGAAGGGAGAGAGCTTAGCTGAATCACCTTTCCAACCATCTCAACATCCAACAAGAAAGCTAACAGCATTTTCTGCTACCATATTCATGTATCATATAAAAAGCGCATCTCTTTTCCTACTTGAAGAGCTGCCTTAAATCAACAGCAACAGAAGTACCTCAAGACACCTGCACTGCCACAAGACCACTTGCCAAGAGGACACAGAGGACAGGCCCAAGTCCTGCCTATGTCCTGCCATGATAATCTGAAGGTGCCATTTGAAGTTAGCACTGTGCAAGATAACACTTTGTGATCTCCTTCTTTGTACAATGAGGAATCCCACTCATCTCTCCTTCAGGGATACAATTTTGTCCTGAATTTATGCTGGCTGGAAGAATAAGGTTGATTAGGACAGGTAAGAACATAAAAGTCCTTAAATATACTGTCAAGGGAGACGCATGCATGCTTCCCTCTGTGGTTTTCCACCTGACTTGGTGTGCTTGGGATGAAGACACACACCAGGCCAGGCGCTGCCAGACACTTCAAGTTAAGTTATGGTCTACACTGCTGAGAAATCTTTTAAGCGTGTAAAAGCAGGAGATGTCCAAGGATGGACTTCAGGAAACATAAGGGAAGAAAGCCTTCCTGGGGAGCTGGGTGGTCACTGAAAGGAGGAAGACCAAGGAATGTCTCTGAGGAGTTGGTAGCACATGGAGAGGGCAAAGCAAATATGTCACACCTTGAATACCCAGGGCAGTCATGAAGCAGCTGCACTAAATGAACAACAGATGGCCAAGAGGGCCAACAGCATCCTGGCTTGTATCAGGAATAGCATGACCAGCAGGAGTAGGGAAGTGTTTGCTCCCCTGTACTTGGCACTGGTAAGGCCGCCCCTCAAATGTTGGGTTCAGTTTTGGGTCCCTCGCTACAAGAAGGACATTGAGGGGCTGGAGCGTGTCCAGAGAAGAGCAACAGAGCTGGTGAGGGGTCTGGAGTCCAAGGTTGATGGGGAGCAGCTGAGGGAACTGGGGGTGTTCAGCCTGGAGAAGAGGAGGCTGAGGGGAGCCCTTATCACTCCCTACAACTGCCTGACAGGAGCAGGGAGCCGGGGGGGGGGTCAGGCTCTGCTCCCAGGTAACGGGCGATGGGACAAGGGGAAACAGCCTCAAGTTGCTCCAGGGCAGGTTTAGATTGGACATCAGGAAAAATTTTTTCACTGCAAGGGTTGTCAAGCATTGGAACAGGCTCTCCAGGGAACTGGTGGAGTCCCCATCCCTGGAGGTATTTAAAAGCTGGGCAGACGAGGTGCTTAGGGACATGGTTTAGTGGTGGACAGGTAACAGTGGGACTCAATCTTAGAGGTCTTGTCCAAGCAAATGATTCTATTGTCTCAGCCCCCCATCCAAGTCAGACACATCTGAAGGCTCAAACACCACTTCCAGCAGCACCAGTCACCCACTCACCCTGTCTCCTCTGGCTGTCCAGCCGGGGCTCGGGGCCCTCTGAGCCCACCTGCCTCAGAGCAGCAGCTCCCTCAAAGGGCTCCACATCTGGCTGAACCTCTGGCACAACACTCCCACCTCCCTCCTGTTTCTCTTGTGGGGCTGAGGAGGCCTCCCAGAAGCTCTCTGCCCCCACAGCAGTGGGGGTGTCCTTCAGCCTGGGGAGGCCATTCCCATCCTGGGGTGCAAGTGTTGGCTCAGCAACGGGCACAGCAGAAGAACAAGGTTCAACCCAATGTCCCACTGGGTTCAGACCGTCTCCCAGACCTTCAGAGGTGGCAACAAGATGGGTTGCCCCATCCACTGGGACTGGTGTCACAGACACAGTAGTTGCTGCAGTAGCAAAGGTCTTTGTGGACTTGGCTGTCTCAACTCGTTCCAATTTATTCACCTCAAAGAAAGCAGAACAACAGGTTTGAGGATGGGAAGTTGCCCAAAGCAATCAGGCAGAAGAGTACAACTCCTCCAATGCTGCCTGGCTATAGCCTCCTCCACTTTCTGCAGGCCTTTCAGGTGCCTCCTTGTCACCAGCTGCTAGATAAGAACAAGAGCAGGTACTCACCCGAGGGAGCTTTCCCCAGGCCCACTGCACATGGGATTCAGCCCCTAGAGCAAAACTCTCCTGCAGTCTGATCTCCAGTTCAGAGTCGCTTTTGGGAGAAGATGGATGGCTCAGGGTGGGGCTACAAGAAGAGAAGAGAACGTTGGACATCATCTACCCTACAGCTCCATGCTTTCCTATCTCTGCAAGGCCATTTAGGGCCATGAACCCTGTAAGGCTGGCTTCCCATAAAGTCAGTTCTGCCCCATAAGACCACCACTTAGGAACAAGCAAGTCCTATGGGAAGCTGAGGCCTAAGACAGCAAAGCGCTATGCCACTGGTTGTCCAGAAGCAGCTCAGCAACAGAGGCAGGAGAGCCCTGTGCACACAGGCTTCTTGCACCTGTGACCATGGCCAGAAGCATCCCTTGCTGCTTCCGAGCTTTCCTCCAACCACACCATATCAGGCCAGGAAAACCCTCCTCTCCTGCCACCCCCAAATCCCTTTTCTTTACCACCCTCCCAGCCACAAGTCCCATGCCCATGTGTCCACGTGTCCCCTGCTCTCACCAACACAGAGCAGATAGCCTTGGCTCTGCTGGTTACCTGTCTTGGGAGGCCAGCTCCCCGTCAGAGTAAGGGTGCATCTCTGGGGACTGCAACAACCCAGTTTCTTCTTCAGGGAGATCAGCAAAGGAGAAGTACACTGAATCACTGCAAGGGAGGAAAGAGGTCAGGCAGGCTGCTTTTGGGCACCAGCCTCCTCACCTAAAAAGCTGGCAATACCCAACCTCACCATTTCCACTGGCTTTCTACTCTACAGGAGGCTGGGGTCCAACTCAAAACACTATCCCCACGTTTCAGTGCTGCTGGGCATCACCAAGCAAACCTACAGGCTGGACCCACAGCATCGCTCTGCCCAGACCAAGCCATTCACCTGGGGGCTGGCAGTTTGCACGGCTCCTCCACAGACATCTTGTTTTTGGTTTCCTCACAGCCTTCTAACTCAGAGTCCGTCACCTCCTTCCGCTTGGGCTTCCTCCTGCGTCGCCTCCTCTTGCGTGGGGTCGCTTCAGCGCTGGAGGCCTCCTGCCCACACAAGGGCTGAGTGGCATCCTCCGGGCTCTCCTTCATAGGGATGGGGGACGTGCAGAGGCAGGAGGGGATGCTGCCCTGCAACAGGGTTGGAAGACCCCACCAGCTCCAGTGCCCTCTTTTCCAGCCCAACAGCTCATGGTTCTCGTCTATGCAACATACACCGCCAGCACAGCCAACACCACTGAGCCCTTGGCTTAGGGGTGGTTTTGTGGCTAGGCCCAAAAGGAGAGGTTTTGTACATGCAACATGTGAGTGAAAAAAAAAAAAACCAACCCAAAAAAACCAACCAACCCAAACCAGTGTTATCTAGCCACAAACTAACTACATCTTCAACATGGGCAAGGAGAGGCAGGCAGGAGATGGCACCATGAGACCAGAATTACAAAGGCTGCAAGTGGGATTTGGCTCTAGAGCCCTCTCCCTGCTCCCAAACCCAGCCCAAGCTAGCAGCAACCACAAGCCAGCATGGGAGAGAGCTGCCAAGATTTCTGGAAGCCACAACTGGTCTCATCCCACTTCCCAGTAGAGTGGGCAGCCTGCCACAGCATCTGGCTCACTCTCATCCCTGTCACAAGATCCCCCAAGAGGCCAAGCTCAGAGATATCTGCCTGGCTGGCCAGCAGCCATGCCCAGGGAGGGAGGACAGATTGGGATGCAGATATTTGGTCTAATGCTCCCTCAGGGTGCTCCGCTGCCCTGATCCTCCACACTGTTCACACGGTCCTTGGAGTAGGCACCTTTCCAGACACACAAAACATCAGAGTCAGCCTGGGGAAGAAGAGCAGTCCAAACCTGGTCCTTCTACCTCAAGCCTGAACTTCCAGGTGGTCACAGCAGGACACAAACCAGCAGGACCTCTTCATCACAAACCTCATTTTCCTCCGACTCCTGGACAAAGAAGGCCTCTCCATTGTCACCCAGCTTCATATGCAGGTCCACGGGCTCCCCATTGATTTCAATGTCAACCTAGCAAGGGGCAGAAGACGCCTGTCCATCCGAACCCCTCAGCATACAGGAAGGCACTTCCCCAGGGAGTGGATGGGCTGGGGTTGCTTACAGGGCTGCAGCCACCCAGCCTTTGAGGCAAGGGATCTCCCCCAATTTTCCTGGGAAGCACAGCCCTCACTGGAAGAGGATGGGTTCCATTTGGGGCACCCACTCTAAAAATTGGCAAGCGCCCCTTTCAGCAGGGTTCCCATTCCCCTCAAACAAAGTTCTTCCATAACCTGTGGGTTATGGAAGGTCTGAAGACATAGTCCCAGAGCAGGCACCACTTACCACCTTCTCCTTGGAGCGCAGCACACCCAGCTTCCCAAAGCGCACGTGAAATGGGGAGCACTGGAAGGAGTTATCAGGCTGCCTCACCACGACTACATCGATGCAGCCCGTCAAGGTGGCGGGGTTCAGACCCCGGTACAGCTCCTTCACCGTGACAAAGACTGTCTCAGCAAGCTGCCCCACGTAGTTCATGGTTTGTGACTGCAAGTGAGAGACAGGAATAGACTCAGGTGGGGAGAAAGGGCTCCAGCAGCTAAATGCACCACAAGTTTACTCCAGGAGAGTCGCTTCACAACTGCAAACGCAGCCCCACTATGGGGACACGTGAGCCCCTAGGGAAACTGAGGCAAACATGTGAAGGGCCTTGATGGAGTTTAGCCAGGGCCTCTGTGAGCACCAGAAAACAGGACAGAAACCAGAGCATGGTTACGGCATCTAGCTTGGAGGACAGAGTCCTTTGCTGCTGGGATGCGCCATCACGTTCGCCCCTTGGGAGGGCAAATACTACCTCACAGCAACACCTTGCAATCGAGCTGCCAACATCCCGTTCAAACAAGAATTTGGTTGGCAGCAGACCTCCTGCCCTGCACAGTCTTTAAAATAACTTCAGGGCAAAGAGGTGGGAAGTCTGAGGAGCAGCTGCATATGCCATGTGCTCACTTTGAACAAAGTCCAAACCTAACATTTCCCACTTGGAGAGGAAGGCGTCCCACCTAGGCATTGCCAAATCAGCCAGACACAGCCCTTGTTAAAGCCAGAACTCCCTGGTCTCCACGCCTTGGCCCCTGCCACCATTATCCACCTTTCCAGGGAACCCCAGCAAAGGGGCCACACTGCCCAGACAGCTCTGCAATGCCGTTTTCACAAGGCACTGCTTCACTCCGAGGCCGCACAGCTCCTGGTTTTCATTAGCGAGAACACATGGAAGGAAAGCCTTGCCTGCTTCCAGCTCTTCCCCTCACATCCTCCAGCTCATGCGCTGAGCAGAGACAAATCCCCTCCGCTGTGCTGGAGGAGAGGCATGGCTGCAAAGCCGGAGATTTGCATGCTCCGTGCTGGGGCTCAGAGCACAACCATGCCTCCAGCCACACAAGGTGGCACACAGGCTCCAAAGAGCTCTCATGCAGCCTCCCTTCCCGCAGGCCACTGCTGGCAGCTGCCTCCTGGTCAATTGAAACCCCAGGAGTATTCTCTTGCAGATCTATGTCAGGGTGCTGGGTGTTGGTCCCAGCCCCCAGGCCAGAGGAGCCCCTTGCTCCATTTGTCAGCACTTGGCATCAGCAGGACAACGGTCTTGGTGTCAGGCATCAGACCAGAGGATGATGACACAGGATAACCACTTCAGCAGGACCACTGATGAACTAAAGGAAACCTCTTGCGTCGGCAACGCAATCAGCTGATGGCATGGCATCCCTGGGGGCTCTCAGCACAGCCCCCAGCACACATCCAACCCAAGGGGCAACTGGTGAGGGTTGGTTCCTTACCCAAAGGGACGAGGACAAGCAGGTGCCACCCGATGAGCCCTCTGCCCCAGCAGGCACCCAGACTCTCCGATGCATTTTGCACAAGCTCAGTCCCGTCCCGTTCCCAGACATCCCTCCAGGAAGACGGACTCCATGTCCTGTCCCCTCGACAGCCAGGAATAAGCCCAAAGCCCAGATCCTCCCCAGGGGGGACAGCAGGGAAGCACTGGCTGCCTCCCGAAGCTTCGGTGCCTCCATCAGCTCTGCTGCGAGCGGGGCCAGGGTCACGGGGCCACCCACCAACCTGCTGAGCCCAGCTTTCCCAGGCATCGCTGCTGTCGTGGGCAGCCCTCCAGCTGCCTTCCCCGTTGCGCTGCAGGGGCTGGCAGCAAACAGGAGAGAGCTCTTCGCTGCAGAGGGGGGGATTTTCAGAGAGAACTATCAGGCTGGCCCCAAAGCTCCCAGGGCAGGACTGATGGGCTCCTGGCTGGGGTATACATTGAGACAGACTTGAAAAGCACATAGGGAAAATCCTGGGCAAATAAACCTGCACAGCCCTTGGGGTTTAGGGTAAGGGCTTGGAAAGTGTCCCCAGGAACAGCCCCACACTGAGCAGCACCTTCACAGCGGACACAGGGCATGAGGACAAGCCCGGCGCTGCAGCCACCCAGAGGAACATGCTGCCGAGCGCCTCGTGCCAGGGCCACATCCCCTCTGCAGGGCCAGCATCCCCCCCCCCAGGGCTTCATACCCCAATGTGCAGCTGCCCCCTCCCCAGGCATCTGCCTGCACATTGCTGCAGACCCGCTCAGCCCCACAGCTTGGGGCAGCGGGAAGAGGATGGCTCGGGTACAGTTCTCAGCTCCATGAATTTAACTCCCTGGGGGTTTCACCGAGGAGAACTGGAGACAGGCAGGGAACAGCAAGAAAAGACACAGGCTTCTCACAGCTCTCAGCCCCACCATGGATGCAGCAGGTCGGTTACATCTCAGAGATGAGAAAAAAGTTACACTGGAGAGAGATTAACAGGCAGGCAGGGCAGGAGAAAGGGTTGTCAAGCCACATTCAACAAATAAACCCCACAGAGGAACAGGGCATCCCCACCCCTCAACCCCAGAACCAGCAGGATCCCAGCCCTTCGCCACACAGCTCTTGCAGAGGGCAAAGGGGGCTCTCAGCAGCCTGATCTGGTTAGTGGTGTCCCTGCTCCCTGCAGGGGGGTTGGACTGGGTGACCTCCAGGGGTCCCTTCCAACCCCAAACATACTATGATTCCTGCCCCATGGAGGCAACACGGCTCACAGCTACCTCTCCGGCTAAAGAGCCTCCCTAAATAAGCCAGGTATTTTGCTAACGCCAGCCTGCTCTGCTCCTGGGTGGCACCAAGCTGGGCCCCCCCACAAGCCGCACACCCTCCCCACCCGCACCTCCCACCCGTCACCGGCTGCAAACCCCCCGGGACCTCCCCCGCTTTGGGGTGAGCAGCCCAGAGGCCCCGGGAGCCCCCCCCCGCCAGCAGCAGCCCCAGCTCACCCTCAGCTCCTCCTCTCCCCGCTGCTTCCTTCCTCTCACCTGAGTAAGGGGAGGGCCCTGTCTCCCAAACAGCACCCCGCCCTCACCCCTCCCTCCCGCTGAGCCTATGAGGGCTCCGGGGAGGCCGGGGGGTGGATCTGGGGAGGCAGGTGGGACCTGCACGGAGCAGCTGTGTCCCATTGCAACCAGCTCGTTTGCTCCAGCAGCTCCGGGCAGAGCTGCCAACTGCCTTGCACTGCTGGGGAGCCTTCCTCCCTCCTCCTCCAACCCACCATCCCGCAAGGCCACTGCAGCCCGACCCAGCAGGCTGGAATTTCCAAAGACAGTCCTTTCATTTTCCAGACCAGATCTCCCAGCGTTCAACCCCTCAGGGCACAAAGCCCCAGCTCTCAGGACCCCAAGGGAAGGTGCTTGCAGAGGCTGAGTATGCGGCTCTGGGAATGATCTGCCCTTTAAAAGCTGCCTTGCAATGGCTGGAGAGCATCCTCACACAGCCATGGCAGGGCTGAGGCCAGTCCAGAGTGAGAAATACCTTGCTAGGGAGCCTACGTCAGATGCTAATTTCTCCCTCCTTCCCAGGGCTATAGGAATTGCTATAGGGTCATATGGACTAGGCCCACAAAGGGTGGGTAGGGCGGTAATTGCTGTGTTGCTCACTTAATTGCTCCTGGATGTAAGATTGAGTGCACCTTGGCCAGGGTTTGGACTGGGAGGAACGTGGAAGGTGCTGGGGTGTGGTGCTTGTAGGGAGGAATGAGGCTTCACCAAAACCCAAGGCTGTGGGGGGTTTTGAGAGATAATTTTAGCTGCCCCTCAATAACTGCAAACTTTGGAAGAGTGAATTTGGGTGAGTTTATTTCATTGTGCAACCTGAGACTGGGACCAGGCTGGGACACCGGGACCTCTGGCACAAACCAGTCCATGCCCCTGGGCAAGCAGCGGAAGGTGGCATTTCCTACTGGGGCAACACTGGCTGGGACACAGCTCACGTCACCCACCCTCCTGCAAAATCCTCCAAGGCTGCTGCTGTGCACCACAGGGCCACCTTCGGCACCCCTGGATGAAACCCTGGGGGCTCCGCAGCCCTGTCCCCACAGGCTTTCCCTCCCCTTCTCCCAGCCACCAGCCCTCCCTGCCCCTCCCCTGCTCTGCAAAGTCCCAGGGTGGGGGTACCCTGCGCCCCAGCAGCCCCCACCTGCTGCCCTATTTCACCTCTCCACCTCCATCATTGTGGTTTTTTGCCTGTTTGGGCTTTTTTTTTTTGTTGTTCCCCACCCTTAGGAAAGTTTTGGGACACAAAGAAGCACCAAGCACCATTTTACAGAGGCACCACCAAAGCCCACAGTGAAGTCTTATCAAGACATAAAGGGAGGGAGTGGGTGGCCAAGCCCTGGGGGCTCCTCTGCCCTGTGTTATCTCCAGTGGGATGAGAAAAGAGAGCAGGAGTTGAAAAAAAAAAGCACAAAAAAGCAGAGGCTTTAAGAAAACTGAGGCTCTCCAGTTCTCAATGGTCCTGACAGCAGTGGGGAAGTGACACAGGGATATCCAGGTGGGCTCAAGTGAGAAACTGAGGCGATGGGGGTTTTTGTGCCCCCAAAAAAGTGCATTGGGTCCCACCGGACTACGACTCCCCAAGGGCAGGATGTGGCTGCTGTGGGCTCTGCCCCATGCCCACCCACCCTGCTGCGACGGTGATTCCCCAGCACCCTCTGTGCTGAGTTTTAGGGTGATGTGGAGCGAGTGGCTGCAGCTCCTGGTCTGCATGAGAGCTGGTGGCACTTTGGGGATGAGGGCTCTTCTGCTGGTGCGCGCACAGGGCTCTCCCACCCGTCCCTCGTGGAGCCGACGTTGCCTTGTGAGAGCAGGGGAATGTCAAAGAAGGAGGGTGGCTGCTTAGGACCTCTTTAGCCCCCAAGAAGGGTCCAAACCACCCGGTGTGGTCACAGCGGATGGGTTGGATCTGCAGAAATGCCACAGCTCATCCCCAGGCGTTACCTCCCCGTGCCTCAGGTTCCTCATAGCAGCGAGGCTGATGGGAGTGGGAGGCACAGAGATCCCTCCTGCGCCTGTACAGCACCGAGCACAGCCTGGACACGAGGTCCCAGACCCAACATGGGAACTTTCCTGAAGGCTGTTAACAAACCAGCTAAGGAAGGATGCCTGTTTTCCAGCAGCTTTATTTTTCTGAGAGCTCTACCCCTCGGTGAAATTGGACTGAAAGCAGCTATTGTGGGTGGCCAGGCACGGCTGCGGTCCCCGAGGAGGTTGGGCTGGCACCGGGCAGCACCGGCTGCCGACCCCAGCAGGGCTCGTGGGGAGCCCGGGGTGGGCGGCTGCCACCAAACCCCGCAGCCCACAGCCAGGTCGCCAGGCACCAGCAGGGGAGGAGCCCGCTGTAGCCTCAGTCCAGACACCTTGGGATGTGACATCTCAGGTGCTTTGTCCTTGTCACAGCACCTTAGACTAGTGCTCAGTGATGCCACTGGAGCGGGCCTCACCCAGGGCAGTGGCTTATACCCTGCAAACCCTGGGGCTGGAACCCAAATCCCAGGGCTGGAACCCAAATCCCAGGGCTGGAACCCAAAAGCAAGAACAAATCTGGGCTGAAGATGCCTGGTACCTGGTCAAAAATGCCGCAGAGGACCCCATTTCTTCCTTATCATTTCGGGTGAGCAGGGAGAAGGCAGGCAAAGCCAGCACGAGCACTCAGGCAGCTCAGCCTTGCTGTGGCTCCAATCCCCCACCCGCTGGACACAGGGGTGAGCACTTGGCACGCTGCAGAAGTAGCTCCCCCCATCGCTTACCTCCAAGGCTCCTTCCTCAGCCGGTTTTCCCTGCTGGCCCTTATGCCCAGCTCCTGACGCACTGGACTTTGCTCATCCCCCAGCGCCCCTGCAGCAGATCCCCAGCTCTGCCACGGCCACACTTGGTGATGTCTGTACGTCCCTCTGTGCTACTCTGCAATCCAGCCCCGGGGCATTTTACTTACCTCTTCTTTCTCCTCCAAAAAGCTTAAAGCATTTTTAATTGCCATGGTAATTTTTTGCAAAGTCATACAATGCTTCTTGGTTCCTACTGGCTGCTTTTCATACCCCTTCTTGCTCCCCCTTCATTTTTTTGGGAAGGTGAGCCCAGCAGATCCATTACTCCCCGAGCTTGTAACCCTGAGCACCCCAATTTCTCTGTGCATCCTCCCCCCAGGAGCTGCTCCAACAGGGAGAGGTTTTCTCCCCCTTTTGGGAGCTCCACAACCCACAGATGTTTGCAATGAGCCTCTGCAAAATGAGACGGCTTTTTCTATTAGTCAACCAAGGGGCAATATTTTCAGCTCCTTGCATTCCAATGGAAAAGCAAAGCTCACACCCGCCTCCATCTTGGCAGCTTTCATCCTGCATCCCTGCTGTTCCCCACCCATCCTGGATCGCAGCCTTCACCCCACACAGGATAGTGGCCCAGCTGGCCACACTGGCCCCTTGGTGCTGCCTTGCAGCCTCTGCTGTGCCTGCACCGGCCAGCAGTGCTGGAAACCATGATCCCAGCATTTCTAGCACCTCTCCAGAAAACCTCCATCCATCCACTTGGCAGCTGGGAGCACCCCAGGCACTTGCTGCCCAGGAGACTCCTAAATTTCCCTCTGTCCCAGAAAAACAAGTCGTGTGTTCAGTCACAGGGTGGGAGAGGGGACAAGTCGTGTCAAAGACAGGCTTGTTTTTCCCCCTCTTTGTATTTCGACAGCTGCTGCAGACAAGCCAGGCCACAGCCCATTCTTCAGCTGCCTCCAAGGTGGGGGCTGATGGGGGTTTTGCCTCCCCCCTCAGTCATCACATTCTCTCTCTGGGATTTTCCCAGCTGCTTCAGCTCATCTTTGAGCAGCCCAGCAGTCCCTTGCGATGCTTCTCCTTGGATCCCCCGCTTGCTGGTTGCTTCTTCACAGGCCTGGGGTGAAATGGCTGGAGGGAATGTGGACGATCCAGCTGCAAGAGAGACCCTGGCAGCCGGCCAACCTGCCTGCCTCCATGCTGGCTGAGACCTGACATGGCTCAGCACATCAGAGACGCTACAGAGGAGCAAGAAGCTCTCCCAGCCAGGAGGGGAACTGAGCTGACAGAATGGGTCTCGCTTTGCTGTGCAGACAAGCAAAGCTGGGGCTGGGATGGGAGCAATCCTTCCAGCCACGGGGCTCAGCCAGTAGCCAGGGACACTGGTACCGTTTGACGGCTGGAAGCCCACCCTGCCGAGCCACCTACTGCAGCATACAAATCCTCTTCCCACCCTGAGCCAGGGAGCTGCGTTCTCCTGCTCCCCTTCCCACATTGGAAGGAGGCTCCGGGACCTCACTGCTCTGGGGCACGATCTGATGGCCACTAGCCTGGCCCATTTCTCCCTGGGCCTGCCCTGTCCTCTAACTTCACTAGCATCCCCCTTACACTGGGGTTTCCCGAGACGCCAGCAAAATCCAAGGCCGTTATACAAAAAGCAAAGATGCCTTTCCCTGAACGCCGTGCGCCCCTTGCACCCACCGAGCAGGATGCTGCAAGTGCCAAATGTCAGCTGAGAGGTGGCCGGAGCCATCGAGTTCATTGGGCTGGGCGACCCAGACGTGGGGCTGACAACTGTCAATCAGCCCTGCAGGTCCAAGGTGCCTTGTGCCAGGCAGCTCCCTGGAGCATCTCCCTGCTGCTGGCGGGGCTGTCATCCCTCCACCGCCACCCTCCAGGGAATCCCTGCCAGAGGCTGGGAGGTGAAAGGGCTTTCCCGTCATCACGGCCCCTTCTCCCAGCAGAGAGGAGCAGCCTTTTAAGAACAGGGGGAGCGCAGGGAAGGCTGGCAGAGCTTCCCGCCCCTCTCAGCTGGCCGGGCAGGGGCTCCCGCTTCCTTCCCCGGATCAACAAAGAGCTCCAGAGCCTGCGGAATGGGGTGATTCAGCAAAACAGGCCCAGAGGAGAAGCAAAACCACCAAGTCAGCACAGCTGACTTGAGAGCCCTGGGGAGCAAGGCTCAGGTGTCCTGCTCCCTCAGGGATGAAGGCAATTCCTGGAGGTCCAGCTGCTCTGGTGCCGGCCCTGGAGCCAGGAATACAACAGGAAAACAGTGGTGTTGGGTTTGTTCTGTTTTGTTTTTTTCTTTCCCAGAAAGATCAGGTCAGACTGGCCTGGCATGTGATGGAGTGGGTGGGAAAAGCCATTTTGCCCGAAGAGGAGGAAACGCCATCCTCAGTCACTAGTCACAAGCATCACAAAACCTGACTTATGGCCACAGGACTGGTCAAAACCCATCTGTTCTGGTTTATAAACACGCTCTGCTGCTTTGGCTCCCGGTTTCCAACCTGTTAGGAGTTCACATTTCTTCTGTAAACACAAAGGGTTCAAGCTTACTTGAAAAGAAAAACCAGAAAGCTACGATTCTCACGCAGTTGTGTGGCTCTAAGGGCCAGAGCTTGCAGAGGAATCCAGCCGTGCTCTAAAACCGGGCGAGCCGATAGCCCTGAGCACTAAAACAGCCCTGAAAAATGAAGTTTCTGAACTCGTGACACACTGAACTTTTTTGTCCGAGTTGCCAATAATCCAGGCAGGACCCACGCTTTAAAGCCAACAACTTCCGATAAGTGACATCGCATTTATATCACCCTGTGAGCAGAGCCTGACCATGAGCTCCAAATCCAGGAAAAGCAGAGTGACGTGCACATTTAGGCAGCTGGAAAATCTTTTATCTTTTGTCCAGAGCTGGCATCTTATTTCAAGACAGACGATGTTTCCAAGCCACACTTTATTTAAAAAAAAAGTTGGTGCTCCGTTCGATCCTTGACCTGCGTGCAGCGTGCTGTTGTTAAATGCTGCCAAAGCCCTCGGGGTGCAGCACCCCAAGAGCACCTCTCCAGCCCGGGAGGCCGGCGGTGCAGGGAGCCACTCGCCCTGCCGCCCCCCCAGCCCCGGGCCCGCAGCGGCCCCCCAAGGCGCGGAGCTGCCCACGCCGGCGCTGCTCACGGCCGGGCCGGTTTTCCGTGGGAGCGCGGGTTGCGCTGGCAGAGCCGGTGCCTGCGTGGCACGGGCCTGACCCGCGGCCCCGACCCAGGGCCCCACGCGTGAGCACAGCAGGGAACACGGCCCCCCCGCCCCCGCTCGCGGGGCCGGCCCCCCGCGCCCCCGGCCGGAGCGGGGCCCGGGGGGGGGGCCCGGCCGCCCGCCCCCGTGTCCGGCTGCGCACTCGTGCTCGGCGCCTGCACCCCTGCTGCACGCACCCCGCGGACACTCGGGTGCCTGGCACGCGCCCCGGTGCACGCACCTGCTGCCGCCCTCGGGGCACGGGCACGCCCCCGCTGCACGCCCCCGCCACCGCCGCCCGGTGCAGGCGCCCGCCGCCCCGCACAGCGCGTGTGCCCGGTGCTCGCCGCCCTGCCCGGTGCGCGGGCCCGCCGCGGGCGCTGCGCCACCCCCCCACACGCGCATGCGCAGCCGGTGCAGCCGCCGCCGCAGCCCCGCCCTCCCCGGTGCGCGCGGCCGGTGCCGGTGCCCGGTGCCCCGCGCGCTCCTCCCCGCCGCCAGCTGAGCCGCGCGCAAGCGCGCGCACCGCCCCGCTCCGGTGACGTCACCCCCCCGCCCGGCGATGGAGCCTGGCTGATGCCGGTGTGTGTCGCGCCCGCCCGCCCCGCGCTCCCCCCGCCCCCCGCCGATGCCTGGGCTCGGCGGTGCCCGCCCGGCCGCCCTGCTGCGCCGCCCGCCCCGCCCTCGCCGCCGGGGCCGGGGCCTCCGCCGGACCGCGCCGCGCCGAGCCGCCAGGGCGGCCCGGGGACCTGCCGCGGGTGAGTGCCGAGCGCCCGGCGCGGCGGGGAGGCTCTCTCGCCCACCCGCCGCGCCGCCGCGGTCCCGCCCGCACCCCCCGGCCGCCCCGCCGCGCGGGCGGGGCCGGGCCGGGGGCGAGGCGTTCCCGGGCCCCCCCGCCCTGCCGGGCACCCACCCGGGGGTCCGCCCAGCACTGCCGCGGGCCGGGTAGCCGGCGGGCTGCGCTGCCCTCCGCTGCCATCGGCTCGCCAGCGATTAAAATCTCAATTAAATTAACTTAATAATCGGCCGGCCCGGCCGCCGTGGGCGCTCTGCGTGAGCTGCCGGCTGCGTGGGGCTGCCCCGGACCGGCTGCCCCTCCCCCGGGGCCGTCTGGGGTTTTGGGGTTTTTTTCTCTAGTCTGGGTCTTTAGAGGAAGAAAACTCCTTTTCTCCCAGCCCTCGCTGGCTGCCTGCTCCGGGGACTGCGGGGCAACTGACCCCCCTCGTGTGGCAGCAGGGGGCCAGGGGGGATTGGGTACGGGTGGGGGTTTTTTTTGTGGCTCCTGATGTTGAAGCCATGCCGGGTTTAACGTGCCTGGCCTCGGGACAAGCCGGGATGCGAGCAGGCGGCATCTCCCTCCTCACGCAGGTAGGAAAACCCGGCCGCTGCAAAGTGACGTGCCAGGGGCCGCGTAGGAAATCTGTGTCGGAGTTTGAACTAAACCCCAGCTCACTCCGTCCTAATTTCCTCTTTGGTGCTTCCCTTGCTTGGCTGGGGACGGTGGTTTAACCTGCACCCTCGGGCTGCTGAGGTAAAGTCCTGCCTGGGCTATGCCAGCTCCTAATCGGGGCTCCGGCAGTGGCAGCCGGGCGTGTGGCCCTGTGCCAGTGGACTGAGGCCTCTCTGCTCCGAGCGGCGGCTCTGGGGACCGGAGAGGTTTCGGTAAGGGGGATGTGGGACCTGGGTGGAGAGCGGGCACGAGCCCCTCGGGCATGGCATTGGCTTGGATGGCTGGTGAGTCTGAGAGGTGACTGCACAGCTCACGCTCCGGGCTTTAAACTCCATCCTGTGGTTCAGGGCACGCTTAGTCTGTGCCTTCAAAACTCAAGCAATAAGGTTTTTCCAAGGGGTCCTCTTCTGTTCTGCTTACGAGATGGGAAACTTTTGGGGGAGAGGTAGGTGGTGGAGGTGGTGTGTCTCGTTAGGCCAGCCAATGTACGTGGAAAAAAGCCCTCTATGAGCCCTTCTTGAGCCGTGTTTTCCCATTTCTGCTCCCCTACAGGAGCGGGCTCTGCCTGGCCATGGGCTTTTTCCTCCACCCAGCGTGGGAGTGTGGCTCCGGCCGGACGGGGGGGATTTTGCCGCTCTTCTCCCTGACCCCCTCCTCAGGCTGCAGTCCCGGACTGAGGATCGCAGTGTCCCCAGGAGCCATTCTCCCCGGTTAGGAAGGCAGAAGTTTGCTTCATTATCTGGAACAGCTTATTCTAAACTAATTTCTATTTAAGAGATGAGGAGGAGAGGAAAAAAAAAAACCCAGAAGATCAGAAGCATTTTATTTACCGCAGAAGAAAACAGCAATTTAATGATAACTCCTATTAACTAGGTTGGGTCCGTGACCTTGATGTATTTTACAACTCGGGATGCGTAGCTGAGAAGAGGGAGCAGACTGTTCCAGTCTGTTTATTGTTTCCTCTTAGTTCATCCCAGTAACTCGCAGCACACGGATGCCCACACAGTTTTGGAGCCCTGACCCACCTTTGGGGGTGGGAAGGAGGAGGCTGTTGGATTGTGTTTTACTTCAGATACAGCCTCATCTGTAGCTTGTGTTAATTATATTATAGATGGGTTGGGGTTTAGCATAGGTTTTTCTGACAGGGCTCAGCCTCCGCAATTCTTGCTACTGTAGGAAAGCCATAGTAACTTGAAGCCCCAAAGTCACTCGTGGGAGCACAGCTCTATCAATAAAACCCTTGTTGCAAAGCCAAGCGAAACCAGCCCTGTGGGGGCTGCTGGCGTTTGTCGGGGAGGTGCAAGGACAGAGGCAGGGAGCGCTGACAGCCCGGAGCGGGGAAGCCTGGAGCAGGTGAGCCAGGCTGGTAGCAAGAGCCATCTGGATTGTCAGCGGGGGGAGATTTAAACAGCAGCGTGGCTCCGGTTCTCCTTTATACAAATGCGTCCCCTCACCCCGCGGGAAGGTTTTCCTTCTGTTTAGACCTCCTCTTCCTCTCCTCCAAAAACGTGGTGCTCTTGTGTATGCAAGCTTTATCATCTGCCTCGGTTACTATGGTGTTACTACGTTAAAGCAGCTCCTCTTGTAGCTCCTGGAATTATCTACAAATTGGGTTTACAGTTGCGTAGCCCTGGGCCACGGGTCTGCGTCCATCCCTGGTTGGGCCTTTCCCTGTTTGTGCGGTGGGACGGGTCGGAGGCAGCGCCGTTCGCAGGGCACAGCCGAGGCTGGGTGCCCTGGGAGCCTCCGGGTTACCGGGCACAAGGAGCCCCCCGCTCCGCGCGTGGCTGCTGCGCTG
The DNA here is from genome assembly GCA_034008185.1 of Gorsachius magnificus. NCBI lineage: Eukaryota > Metazoa > Chordata > Aves > Pelecaniformes > Ardeidae > Gorsachius > Gorsachius magnificus. The sequence goes on from CM067091.1 coordinate 15,955,969, forward strand.
GAGCATCGCTTGCTATTGCCCAACGCGGGGCTGGATCCCGGGCAGTGATGAGCCCTGAAAGACCCGCTCGAGTCCATCCCCTCCAGGGACCGGTGGTAGCTCCCCCAGAAAACTGTTGGGAGCGGAAACAAATAATTGAGGGTCTGTGGAAGATCTGTGCAAACAAAAGGCAGAAGATGGGAGCAGACATCTTCCCCCCGCACGCCACCGTCCTGCTCAGCCCCCCCAGGCTGTGCGAACCTGCCTGGGCTGGCTCGTTGCTGCCCGCTTTACTGCAGTGGGTCCCTCGTTCCCCATCTCCTGGTTATTATTTTTTTTTTTTTCTTTCTCTTTTCCACTGGATTTGCATGTAAAAAAGCACGAGGGAGATTCATCCCGTGGTGAGGTCCTTGGTTTGCTCACGCTGAATGTAAGTTATTGTCGCCCTTGTTCTTGCGGGGAGCTAGCGTGGCCCTGAAATAGGGGGGTGTGCTTGGGGGAGCAGGTGCCTAGGGCCAGGTTCCCCCCATCTTGGTCATCCTAGGGATGATTCGCCCTGTGCAGGCTCTTGAGTCGCCCCCCGAGGTGCCTCGCTCTTTGCATTAACTAAACAGGAGCCCAGGATGGTTACGCTTGTAATGTGGGCACCTGTTCTAGGTGGAATGAGCCTAGAACTGCTGGGGGGCTGGTTTGGAGAAGACCCTGTGTGCTGGTGCTGGGTATCAGTGCACTGTGGTGAAGGTCTGCAGCATCTCTCTCCCAGCCATGAGGGCTCTTCTGCTCTGTTGAGTAGGAGAGAGCTGATGTTTCTAATTAAAAAGGGGAAAAAAAAAAAAAAGTCTTGTACTTCTCCCCTTCTTTGTTTGTTTTTTTCTCTTCCCCCCCCCCCCCCCCCCCCCCCCCCCCGGACAAATGTTCTAAATAACAATGCGTAAAACACAAATGGAGTGAGTTGGTATGAAGTGGAGTCTCTTGAGGAGCCTTGGTCGGATGAGGACTGCGCTGGAGTTAGGGGAGCGGGTGATGACCCCCGGCACCGGAGCAGAGCCGAAGCAGTTGGGGTGTCACCAGATGCAGTCGAGGCTCGGCCCCGCGTGGGGGACATTCTCGTGCATTTCAAAGACTTTGTGGCTTCCCTTTCCTCTCCCCTCTCAGAGGGACGCTGCGTGAGGGTGCCCTCTCCTTTCTCTACGTGCATGATAAGGGGACATTTAACTGAACTCCCTTTTTATCTGCATCCTCTCCACCCCTTATTCCTACTTTTTTATTTATTTTTTTTTAGAAAAGGAAAAATTGGAGAATGAGCCTTCTAAACTGTGCATTCAATTGCAGTGATAGCTTTTGTAATGTTCTACCACTGAAGGTGAGCACTGCCCTCCCTGCTCCAGCCAGGCCCCCCGTGTGTTTTAGCACTTGCTGGGGGGGGCGGGAAGCATGGTGTTAAGGTTGCAGAAGTTTCCATTCTAGCTCCACCCAACCGCTCCTGCCCAGTAAGGCTCAGAAAATTTGGTCTGGGTGATGGGGCTTCCCTGCCTGCTGTGCCGCTGGGAAGGGGAAGAGCCTTTGGGGTGGTTCGGTTTTTTGTTTTTTTTTTTATTTTAGTACAGAGATGCTTGAGAGGACCACGTCAGGAATAGGGTGGGGAATGAGCCCTGGCATTTGGCCGTCAGAGTGTCCTTAATAAAGAGCCTGGGTGGGACAGGTTGACATAGCAAGCACTTAAAAATTCAGTGAGGCAAGAGGCAGATTAATCAGTTGAAAGGGGCTTCCAGCGATCTGCTGTTTGTGTCGGTATCTTTTAACTCTTCCTCTCCTGAACAGGTGTCTTGAGATTGTTTTCAGGCTGTTTTGCCCTACTAGTACAACGGGGTCTGCTCCTGTGAGAAGGATAAGAAGGGAGCTGGTCGCTCCTGGAGCCCGGCTTGGTGTGCGGGATGCTCGCGTGTGCTCTACTCCCATGCTTCGACAAATAGAGAGGTTTTCATGGAACTTATAACAACTTCTCTTTTGCAAATAGGTCAAGCAAATATTTATTTCCCTAAGGTGTCATGCCAGTATTGCACAACTACTTGAATGGGTAGTCATTTTACTTTTCCCTGCTTTGTTTCTTTTTAATGATAATTCAGTGCTTTTTTCCAGTGGTGTAGAGACACACATTAATAATTGTATGTAATGAGTCCTGTCGGTCTCTCTTTCCATCTGGAATTCTGTGCATCTCCTACGGACTCGTGCTCTACAATTGCAGTGCCATAAATCAGAAGCTGTGATGCTTTTTCTCTTTATATCCAGGTGCTTATCAGAAAGCTGGGGGGATATTTTTTGTTCTCCGGAGGAGTTCAGGTCAGTGGTGGGGTCAACTGTCTAAGTCAATTTAAAAACAAAACTCCCAGAATACAAAATAGTCATACTGGCAGTTTGCCTTCCTGTCCTGTAGCCCCAGCCATAGTGTTGCTGGTGTCCCTCTGCAAAATAAGTCCAATGGTTGAGTTGTCCCACAGATGGAGAGCGTGGTTACTGCCGAAAGCTTGTGCCCTGCTGTCTGATGGAGCTCATTCTTCTGTCTTCCCTGAATAATAAGGAATCAGCATCTGTTCATCTTCAAAGAGGGATTGGAACTTCTTGTCTGCTCTTAAAATGGTAAAAATTAAGAGTTTTGTTTAAGAAGACCAAAATTAGGCTTGAGGTCTTGGATACTTGATCCCGTAGCTCTTCATCTCCCGAAATCCTCAGCATGGGAATAGCAAGGATCTTTGCTATAGCACGCTGGAGTACTTGGAGTTTACTTTGTGTAAGAGGACATTCAAGACGAGGTTGTCTTGGATGCTTTTTGGTGTGTAGCATATTTAACAAACTGAGGTCTTGGGTCTTTGCGTTCAGGGTCTAACCATATTGCTGACTCCTCGTGCCTGTGCAGAGAGCAGGCTTTAATGGCTGGTGGCCTTCCTGGTAGCTCCAGGTTCTGCCTTGGGGCACCAATAGCACAGGGACTGTTCCAGCCTCCGATGTTAGCCGATGAGCTGGGCTTTCTCTTGCAGCCTGTGTTGTGCCTTCTGGCTCTGGCCTTTAAACCAGCACCTCGAGCACGCTGCTCAGTGGCTTTGCAGACCTTGATGGGTTGGATGCGACACCAGTGAGACTTCTTGACATGTGGGTTTTTTCACAGCCTTGGCAAGATGGGTGTGTTTACTCTTTGCATTAAGGTTAATTGGCTCTTACGTGTGTTCTGAGTTGTAGGGTGGTCATTAGGGACAAGTCATCCTGAACTGCGTGCGGGAGGTTATGCGAGCCTGTTGTGTTGCTCTTTGGTTTGTTGAGTGGGATGTGAATGCAGACTCTTATTCTAAATGTGTCCTGCTCGCTCTTGGCTAGGAATCATTTCCCTGTCAGAAAATCTTTAAGACAAGGGGAGTGTCTCTGTTTTATAGAGGGAGAGCTGATTTAAAAAAGAAAATCAGGGCTCAAAACCCCTCAGCTGCGCTAGCAGAGGGGAAGCAGACTTGTGGTCTGGACTCAGAGCAAGCAGATGAAGGGGAGTATTTCATTAAGACCACAACCCACCTGTGAGGCTCCGCTCTGCTGGTCGCATGTGCACCGTGAAGTGTGGTGGATGTTTTAAATGGCAGCTGCACTCCCTGTGCCAGCATCTGGCATTTTCATGTTGCTTTACGGGCAGGAAAGACAGAGACCGAGGGTGATGTAGCAGCCTCTGCAGGTTTGCAGGTCCTTTGCTTGTAGCTTTTTTCCTCTCCACAGTCCATGTCTGTGTCTCAGTGGCGCAGTGTTGTCCTGCTCACCCAGCCCAGGTTGATGGTGCTGAGCCGTGTTTGCTCTGCCACGTGCCAGCACCATTTCTGGAGGTTGGAGATTGGGCCCTGGCAATCACGGTGGCGCTTACAAAATCACTAGAAATGAAGGTGCTTTGAGGAGGCACCTCTGGAGCCAGCTGGAGGTTAATGGTGCAACACCCCGTGTCCACCTGGACCTTACCCTTTCCCAAGCCCCATTTGCTACTCCATGCTCTCCTGATTTTGCTGGTGTCCTCTTCTTGCCAATGTGCACATCTGGATCACAGCAAGCCCCCGATCCCCCGCTGCCTTGATTTAGGAGCACTGGCTGTGCCACCCCCCGGCCCTTAGGAGGTTGGTGGTTTCCCTGGGCAGATGCCCGCGTCCCTGCGTGCTAGCCAAGGGGACCCTGCTTCTCGGGCAATGTTCTCCCACAGCATCCAGCCCAGAGCTGGGCTCATCCAGCCCAGAGCTGGGCTCCTCCAGCCTGGGGGGGCCTGGGCGGCCACGTCCCCCCTGGTGCCCCGCTGTGCCGACCTGTGCCTGGGGGGACAACGGCAGCCGTCTGTCCTGCCCACCCAGGGGGTCCCTGGGCTGATCTGGGGGCTCCGCGGGTGCCCTCAACGTGAGGGGGTGCCCCGACTGCAGAAGACGGTGGCAAAATAAGCATCACCGTGATCGACCCTGGTGCCCTGCCTGGCCTCGCTGCCAGTCCGTGCTGCTGCTTCCTCGTGGCTATTCTCTAGATGTGATTTTTTTCAATCTTATTTTCTGCTCTGGGGATGCCCGCATGTTTTCCAGGGTGGTGTTGGTTCCCTTTGGCATTGCAAGAGATTTGCTTTTCTTGTCACGTCCTGGGGAGGCCTTGGAGCAGCCCGGGGGTGCCCAGCAGTGGGTGGGGAGCAGAAGGAAAACCACTGCTTTAGCAGGGGGAGAGACTGGCTTGTTTAAAGCAACTTGAAGGTCTTCGGGCTCCTACTTTGATCTTCTCTGCCATCTAGAATAGGCGTGTTTTTTTTTTTCTTTTTTAATTGTAGTTTTCATCAGGCCAGTTGGAGCCGAGAGGGTGGGGGTGAGAAGGAGCCCTTGCTTTGAGTGGTAACCCCCAATTAACAGCGCTGCAGGGCAAACACAAAGCCCCTTGTCTTTTCAGAGCCCTGCTGTTGACCATATCGGCGTACGACACGCGTGATAAAATAGTATTTGAGATTCACGTAGCAAAATTGGGGATCTTTCTGCTGAGTACCTTGAAAAGAGGGTCTCCATCAGGGACCTGCGCTTCGCTGGTAGACCTGGTAGCTTGAGAACCCGGTCCTTGTTGGTGGGTGTTGTGGACCCGTGTTGCTCCGTCCCTCTCGCTCTTCTGGGGTGAGGATGAAGCCACCCCCAGTCCCCACCCCATAAGAGCTGCTGACAGGGCAGGGGCCATCATGGGACGTCTCTGCCATCACCACCTCTGCTCCCCACTCACACGAACCCCCGTTCTACCTCAGCATGGGTGTTTCAGCATTGCTGGAGTCCTGGGCTTGGAAATGGGGGCTTATTTCCCATGTGTGGGGAGGTTTTCCTTCTTAATTACACATGCCGGCCAAGTGGAAAATGGTATGTTCGGTGTGAGGCAGCGGAGGATGATGCGAACAGCAGAGACCTTGGACACTAAAGGCTTGCTTTGCCTGCCCAAAGTATTTGCTCCAGAGATGTCCTTGCTGTTCCGCCTTTCAGTCCTCGGAAATGCTGCCTTGTGCATCTGTTCTGCTGGGGTTGAGTTTGCCAGGTCCTTGTAGGCATCAGACTCGGAAGAAAATTAAAAAAAAAAAAAAGTTGAATTTAAAATGTCATTGATTTTTTTTTTCGTATTTTTCTTCTAATTTAATCAATTCCCTACTGTGCTGTAAATTCCAAATGTGAATGGGAAATAATCCCACCAGTACAATAATTAGCATCTAACCAGCAGACGAAGAAAACCCAAACTGCTGAGCTGATTGGTGAATGCTGACTATTTTCCGAATTAATTTCAATAATCACATCTCCCATTAAAAAGGAGACAGGGCAAGGAGGAAGTCTTAAATTTTCCTCAAGCTCAATGTAGTGAAAAATGGTACGTGCAGCGTAGCTATTCTCTGTGAGATTATAAAGAGAGGGATGAGGGATGTTCTTGAAACTGAATTGCAGATACAAAGTATTGCTAATTTTGCAACCGAGAAGCTCAATTTCTGTTGCTTTTTGAGGGGGAAAATAGAAATTTAAGTCAAATATCCATAATTTTATGGAGGTGTGTGACAGTAAATAGTCTGCTGGAAGAAGACGACTTTCCCTTGCAGTGGTGTTTGGCTGCAGGATGCAAAAATAAGTCCACTGGAGACCATTAATTGTGAAATTTGTTTCCGTGTTTACTGTGCATCCATCCAGCTCCCGAGTATTTTTGTTGCTGTGATTTGAAGGGATGTATGGAAATCAGCATTTGTGAAGGGGTGATTTCAGAGCATCCAGGAGCTGGGCACCCTATTACCGCAGGGATCTGCCGCTGTTTCCTGCCCTGACTCCTTCACTGCTTTTTTTGGCCAGTTCTGCCCCAAAAGCGGGTGGTTGGAGAAATCCTCTCTGCCGTGATACCTCCGCGGTGTCGTGTCCAGGCAGCACCATGAAAGGTCATCTCTGCAGAGCTGTACCTGGCAGCTGGTGTAATTATGCACCTGAATTCACACTCAGTATTAGCAGAGATGATTTTATCTCCTAATGATGTTTTTCCCCTCCTAGAGCAGCCTTGGTCATCTCCTGGCCATGGCCACCTCACCCTCAGGACGTATTTTCCAATGGTAAAGCAAAGGTGATGCTGCTACCAGGTGTTGAACCAGAGCATCACTTCAGACGTGCTTTTTCATTCCAGTTTGAACTTAATTTTAGCAACATTTGTGAAGTTGTGATGTAGCTTGGTGCTATAGGCCTAAAAATGTTTTATTTAGAAATGCAGGGGATGATCTGCTGATGCTCTACAGGCGTTGCATACCACGCTGCACTGCAAAGGCGAGAAATCCCGGTGCGTGCGATGGAGCAACCTTTTTATAAGGCGTTTACAGGATTAGGGCAATGGGAGGTGCCTGTGGTGTGAAATGCTCGCTCTGGCATCAAGCTGGTGAGCCCCCCATTTTCGGCACAGGAATGAGAGCTGCCCAGAGTCCCCCCGCGGTGTGACAGCCAGCAGGGAGACCAGGTCCCAGCGAGCATCCCTGGCGTGTGGCTCCCGGGTCCTCTCCCTCCCAAAGGCTCAGGATACAGTGACACTTTCAGATGTTATTTTAAAAAAATAATACTGAAAAAAGATCAGGCCAGTCAAAGTGCTTTGAAACAGTATTTATTATTTTATGAATCCAAGCCCGGTGCTCTGTGGGAAGGTATGCGAGCGGATCGCTCCGGTATTTTCTTTGCATATTTTCCTAATGTTAGAGACGGTCTCAAAGAAGTATCACATTGTTTCATTTCCCCTCCACACTTCATGTTTTTCTAAAAATAAAAGCTAATGTCAACAATCCTACGATAACAAATGAGTGAATGTGCACGTCCTGCACCCAATTAATTTTTTTTTTTTTTTTTGGTGAAAAGCAAGATTGAGCTGGTAATCCATTATGAGCTATGGATAAAAATGTGTCTTTTAAACCACCTCACTGATGGCTCCTTCTTTTTCCTTTTTAAAAGCCAAAAAGTTAGAGGCGAAAAAACTCTCGCATAGCAGAGACCAAGAGAAGTCACTTGAGGTGAGTAAACAACTTGGCTTTTTTTTTTTTTATGAAAGCCAAAAAAAGGTCCCACTACCGCTATGTGTCTTCAGGGCACCTTAAATACAGAGTCTCCTTCAGTGCTGACAGGCATCCCAAACACCTTTTGTAATAAACCTCTAATTATAGCTTAGTGACTCGATAGGTTCTCCGGATCAGCTTGGGAATATTGCACTGAAAACCAGGGAGAATATTTATATTTTCTGCGACTGATGGGTGAACCAGATTTAGAGCTGGTCCTGGTGCGGGTGGTGTGGAGTGATGCATTTATAGTGTGTTACAGAGTTCTGCTTGCCCCTGCGTGATACAATTTGGGGGTTAAACTCTGCATTTTGGGAAATACTTCCCGAATGCATCGGTGTGGATTCCCAAATCCACACCCCAGCTGAGCTGGTTGGAAAGGGGTTCAGCCAGTGGCTGGCTCTTGCAGCCCATCGCTATCTCCTGATGTCTGATGTCTGGATTAAAGCCCAGCGCTCAGAACCAGGGGCTTCAGTGAAAGTATCGGCTTTTTAAAGAAAAAAAGAAAAAAAAAAAAAAAGACCTCCAGAGCTTATGGAGAAAAGCTGGAAAGTGGGAATTCTGTGGCAGAGAGGGGTGGGGAGATGCCCTCCTCTCGGCACCCCACGCTAGCCTGGTTATTCCCAGTGTCCCAGACTCTGAGCCAGTGCCGAGGCATTCGGGCCTTGACTTAGGGGTTTAGAAGTTGGCATGGCTGATACTGGCAAGTCGATTCTTTTCTCCTCTGTTTATTTATTCCTTCCCCCCTTCATTTTAATACTGTCTCCTGGGAGATCCCAGCTGAAATCTGTTCATTGCCGAGATGTTTCCTTTCCCCCGTGCTGTGGATGCAGGGTCAGGTTTGGCCGTGGGTTGTGCTGGCATGGAGGAGAAGACCAGCAGGACAGAACTGCTGGGCTTGTCCTTGGGTGGGCGTGTGTACGTCCCTGCAAAGACACCATGTGGGTGTTATAGATGCTTGTTGGGTTGTGGGCTCAGCCCCTCTTCTGCAGGAACAGCAAAGCTCCCCGTCTGTGCTGCCGGGGCTTGTCCTCCCCCATTGGGACCTGCGCACCCCCCAGGCTTTGGTGGACCTGCCTCGCCGTGCTGCCGAGTCAGCGTGGGGGTTTATTTCCATTTTTATTTCCCTTGCAAGCTTAAGTTAGGGGTTTGTGGGACAGCTGATCTGATCTGATGGTTAGGGATGACAGCGGGTGGCTTTCTGCTGGTGCAGAAGCTCGTGGAGAGGTCTGGCACATGGGAAGGGATGGGGAGAGACCTCAGGGGGAAGGGTAGGGAGATGTCGGGGGTGAGGGACAGCAGAGCGAGACCCCCTGCTTTTTTTTTGGCAGGGTTAAGTGGGTAGATTGTGGAGACATGCCCTGTCAAGCCACGTGTCCCTGTTGAGCTTCCAGCCACGCAGGACCTCGGTGGCTCTGCTCCCACGCCTGCAGTTGGGTGCTGGCTGATGAGTGCGGCCGCTCTCCCCTGGCATTTGCAAAGCATTTGTTCTGATGGTGCTTCCAGGGCCGAACTTCACAGCATGGTTCCCCCCCACCCCGAAATATTCAGGAGTCACCAGTGAGATGCTGCAAAATCCTGAAGCTGGATCAAATCCAGCGATAAACCATCAAAGGTTCCTTCTGCTTGGCCATCAGTCCTTGAAAATCTGGATCGCGTTGCACTCCTGCTTGGGAGTTTTTCTCCAGAATGGTGTCTAGACACTTTTTTTTTTTTTTTTCTCCTTTTCCCCCCTGATGAAATCTGGGTTCTTATGACCCCAAGAGCTGAAGCCTCTCCTAGCTGATGCTCCCAGCAAGAGCATCTTTTCTTTCTCCAAATATTTTGAAGCTCCTGATAAAATTGCGAGGCTTTGGCAGTGCCACTTTGGGTGCTATTTGTGTGCCAAACCCTGCTGAATATGTCTTTTATTGCAGATTTGTAACAGTAGCTGTTGGAGGGGGAGCTTCATGGGAGAAGTGCTTTCAGAAGAATGCTTTTATAAAGGAACACTGGCCTGCAAAACAAAAAAAAACCCTGACTTGCAGAGGGAAAAAAAACCCAGACCCAACATTTTTCTTGCGTTCATGTTGTAAAATTTTCCCATTAATTATGAGGAATAAGGTTTTGCTTCCATTTCTAGACAATTTTGTTTGTCCTCTTTGTACAAACGAGCGCTGTTGTGCTCCAGTAATTTTTTTTTTTTTTGGGGGGGGAAGAAGACATTTAGATTCCGACTAAGAAATGCTGAAATCCTTGTTTCGTGTAAGTCTCCCAAGGCTGAGCCCCAGCCAGGTCCCTGCAAGAGCTGGGATCGGGACCCGACTGGCAGTTTGCTCAGGCAAGGGCACGTCTGTGGTGGGAAGAGCAAACCGGGAGGAGCAAGGATGGATCCGTTCATCTGCTCCGCCTCGAGCAGAAGGTGAACTCAGGGAGAAGAGGCCGTAGGGTTCCTGAGCAGCACACGCAGCAGCAAGGGGGATGCACGGGCTGTGGCGTGCTCGGAGCCTGCATCTGCTCTGGGTCCCGCTCACCTTCCCTTTGTGCCCACCGCTGAGCTGAGCTGTTTCAGGTCTCTGCAAGAGCTGGGCATTTCTCAGTGGCAGAAACATAAAGCCCATGCCTTTGCCTTGCAATTAAAAATGCTTTTCCTTTAAAAAAAAAAAAAGGATTTTTCACAGGAAAATCTGCTTTAAAATGACACTGGTGTCTGAAAGCATTTTGGCTGCTGCCTTATACCCAACACCTAAGGATAATCTTGCTGAGCATCCCCCCCGAGGAGGGGGAATGCGGCGCTTTGCTCCATTTTCAGTTTTGGGTTGGATCGTCATACGCTGTTCTTAGGTAGCCCCGTACTCTCTTTCCTATCTCTTTGGCACGGAAGCAAGAGAATAAAACATTAAAAGAGGAATATGATTATAATCCTGTAAAAATTGACAGCAGAATTTGGCAGTGGCTGCAGCCTGTGAATGTAATATGTAATATTTTATTCATTTTTCTAAACTTACTAGATTTCAAGCTGACAGTTGAAATGACGAATCACCTTAAAAGGATACTGTGGACAGTATAAAAACTGTCGGTGTGGTTTTTCTGTGCTAACTATGGAGTTTGCAAGGTCAGTGCACCAAAAAAAAAGAATTCTTTGGCTTTCGCCAAGCTGTGTGCAGAAGCTGAGAGTGATGAGGTCCCTTGTATTAATAATTTGTATTATAATAGTATCGTCGCTGCTGGCTCCCAGGCTTTTTTTATACCTGAACTAATGGCAGTGCTGCCTGTCCCAGCATGCCCAGGAGGACTTCTTGGCCAAAGGGAATTTATTTTTTTGGAAAAAAACCCTTATTTGTGCTTTTGTGGTCCCCTTGCTCCCACAAATTGTTTGTGAACGGGACCAGTAATTGTGGCTGGGAGAGGCTGGGGATCAGGGCGGAGGAACTGTTCAGATACGGTATTGAATGTATTGGCTGTTTGGATACGTTATTCAGCATGGAAAGCAGGTCCCAGGGGGCTGACAGAGTTCCCCATCCCAGAATATCCCAGCTCACAGCGGGAGCTGGAGCTAACAACGCAAAACCCTCCAGGCAGCGCAGGAACGGAGCCGCAGCTTCCCACGTCCTGCAGGACGCTGTCGGCTTGGGATTTTTGGATGAAAGGGAAACCAGTGCTCTCCTGTTTCAGCCAAACTGGATAATCACAGACCCGCTGGGCCTTGTGTAAGACACGTTCCAAAGTGATGGTTTCTGCTCTCAAATAATAGATAGTAAAATTTAGATGTTTGTGTCCCCTCTGGTCCTCAGAGCAGCCTCGTGGGCAGTGAAATAAAGACGAGAGGAGTGGGAGTCTGCTGTGGTGTTGCCATCTCTTGGGGCGAGAAGCTGACTGTTGCTTGCTGAGCTTTAGCACTCAATGCTGCATATGCCTCTTTTTAAAAAAAAAAAAAAAAAAAAATCCAACCTGAATAGGATTTAAAATGTTTAAAACTCTGCAATAGGGATTTTTAGCCGAATATTCTATTTTAGCCGAGAATATTCTGTAATTTTAAAAGGACTAAGGTAGATGTGAATCAGACCGTGTCTCTATCTGCCTCTGATTTCTCAGAGGTTGGGCATGGAACTCATGTCTCCATAGCTGAAAATACACATCCCAGAGGAGATGGGTGTGTAGTGCAGAAGGCCAGGGGAAGGTGTCCCCTTCTGGTTCTGGCAGAAGAGGTCAGCTGAGGAGGTCTGGGGTGTTGTAACCAGATTGACTGGAGGTCTAGAAAACGCTGGTTTGAACAAACCTGGGTTGTTTGGCTCTAGATAATAGATCTTGAGGTACCTAAAAGGGAAGGTGGTCTTTGCTTTCCGCATTCCCAGTGGATAGGGCAAGAGGTCACGGTCCTAAAACTGTAGAGAAAAAAGTTCAGATTAAATATCGGGCAATACTTTCCCGAAAAGAAACAACTGGATTTGATGGTCTTGAAGAGCTTGTGGGGCATTAGTTGTTGGAAGGTGAAAATGGCTTGGAAATACCTTCCTAATATTTTGTGATGGTGCGAAATACCGTCTTGTGTGGTGAAGGTGGATTTATTCTCCCACAAGTGGGAGTTGTCTCAATGCTTTCCTGTGCTCCCGCAGCGCTGGCATGGAGGGGTGAGGCTGGAAAGGGTTGGTTTCAGTCTAAAATAAGCAAGAGGTGACAAATGGTGTTCTGGGGCTTAAATTTTCAGGCACTTAAAAAGATTGAAGTGACTAAAGATAATACAAGTTTGCATGCCTCTCTCCAAAAGCAGATGTTGGCTAGAAATATTTTATGCTTTTTGATTCTGAAATTGAATGTTATGGACGTTAAATTGTATGACTTGCCTCTCCCGATGATACGGCCTTTCCAGGACACTGGTTCGCTTGAGCTAGAAGAGGCAGAGAGGGGACATAGGCGATGTTACCCTTAGTGTAGCTATTTCTCTTTAAAGAAATATCAGTAAAGACAAGTTCCCAGCTCTATGTAAACACTGGAGAAATAGAAACCGCCACTTTAGAGATCCTAAATGGTAACTTGCCAGTCCTTTAATTGTACCTTGGGAGTGGGAGCCTTTTTACCACAGCGTCCCAGTCGCAGGGGGGGCCTGCAGGGCCGGGCGGGCTCTGCTGGGCTCTCGGGAGAGCCCGCGTGGCTGAGCAGCGTTTCCTCCGTGCGCATCCTTTGCAGGTCAGGTCCCTGTTCTGCAGTGTCCTCTGCACACTCCTTCCTCCAAGAGTCTTATCAAAGATGCCAGTATGATGCCAACCTCCCTTTTTTTCCTGTAGGGAACAAGCATTTTGGTTAAGAGCAGGGAGCAGATCTGTGCTATTGATTCGCAGACAAGGTGCGAAATCTCAGGCCAGGTACGAGGGTGAGATCCTCATTGGCTGCAGCCGTGCAACACTGCACATCACCTTTTTTGTTAGATCCATGTGATTCAACTCGGGTCTCAAGGTATAAATGAGCTTTTTGCTCCTTGCTAAATACAACAACCATCTTTAATCAACTTCCAGACCATCTGTGAGAGCTGCTAAGTCATAGCTGTTGTAAACTGGACTGTAACGCTCACTGAAGGGAACAGAAAGACTTGGTTTGTTGTGGGTGTTGGGACGCGGAGCGGCACGGTGAGGAAGCCTTGCCATGTTCTTGGCTTTTGGGACAGAAGGTCCCGTGGACCACAGGAGGGTCCATGTGGGCACCGCGGGAAGGTGCCCATCTCTGCCAAAGCGGGGGTCTTGCAAAGAGCCTGCATGGCTGAGCTATTCCCCAGTCCTGGGAACACCAAGGAGAGGTGAAGCATCCCCCAAAGCATCCACTCTGGGGACCGGTGGGCAAGGGAATTGTTTTTGTCTTTTTCGGTATCATTTTGCTCTTCCTGAGCCCCACCTCCCGCGGGTCAGAGTGCTGAGAGCCAGGCCTGGGGCCGCCTCTGCTTGTGCGAGTATCAGGTTGAACCAGGCTTTGCTCTGCAAGGAGGCTTTATTCTGGGACAGCTTTGTTCCCTTTCCAGCCATGACAAAAAAAACCCCAAAAACCAAAAAACCAACCGAACACCCCCCCCCCCCCCCAATAAAACCCAAAAAGCCAAAAGAGAGCAAGAAGAGAGCTAACAGCCATTAAAAAAAAATAAATCTGAGATGGGGTTGCCAGGTGAAAGGAAAACAGAATAATCTCTATTCCTGAGGCTTTGCAGTGGTTTTGACTTTTAAATCTACAGACCCTGAGTGGGTCCCTGCACAGAGATGCTGCCTGGTGTTTCTCCCTCCCTTTGCACGAGCCTGCTGTCCCAGCTGGTTCAGGCGTTAGAGTTTTAAACCCCCAGGTATATGAGATCATTTATTCTCTATGTCGAGTTGATACTTGGGGAATATGTTCTCCATTCTTGAGCTGTTTGCAGGTTTTGTGCCGCTCAGTTGAGCTCGAGGATGCTGTAAGGTGTGGAGAGGATGGCAGTGGGATGGGAATGATGATCGGTGGCTCTGGCAGATGGTGGAAATCCCCGAGACAGAAGGACCCGAGTGTATTGTGGCGATGAGATGCTGGGATTTTAATATCTGAAAGAAGTTAGGGAAAAAAGCATGCCCTGGTTGTCCTTGTTCCAGTTTCACTGATAAGCAGCTGAGCTGTTCGCCTGCACTGCTCGGAGGAAACCCCAACCCCTGCCCCCTTGCCCCAGCTCTCTCCTATGTTATTTTACTTGAAGCAGCAATTTCGGGCAATTCAAGGAGGAGCTGCTGGGGTAACAGTGGCTCACGGTGCCAAACTTGCAAGGGTTTTGCTCTGTATTTCACACCAAGGTTTTGGGAAACATGGGTTTTTCTCTGCCTTCAGCTTAAGTTTCTATTTAAACCACCTTTAATTTCAGGAAGCCGCTCACACTGCTGTGATCAAGGTCACTCTTCTTAATTTAGGTACTCCAAGGATCATGAAATCTGGTTTGTTCAAGTCTTAGATGTATGTTGAATCTCCAAAGGGGCGTGTGCATGATATTAAACCTACTGTAGCAGAGCACTATATATAAATATATATAATAAAGGGAGGGGAGCTGCAGTGTTACTGAAGGAGGAGTGGCAGATAAGCAGCCGGGGCTGTGCTGTTATCGCTTCATTTGGGAGATGGTAGCGTTGTGCAAGTCGTTACAGGACGTTTACACAAATTGCTGGAATAAAAACCCAGTCCATCAGCAGTCTAATATTTGTTTCTTATTATATGTTAAACTTTTTCTGGCATAGAAAAGGCTGTCACCTGTTATGTCAAGGTCCCAGCATTCAACACTGGGATTCTTCCAAGTGTGTTGAAACCTCATTGGTTCAGAATAAGCCTTCCCTTCATTTTAGGGGCAAAAAAAAAAGCAAAGAAAAGAAAAAAGAAAAAGCTGTGGCATCTAGCAGGCATTTAAAGCATTTATTTTTTTTTTGTTCTCTGAACTCTTGTGATTTGCCAGACTGGGGACTAAAATTTCCCCCAGTTTTGTGCTCGCTTTGCATTTCCTGTGAATTAAATCCAGAAAATAATTTACAGCAAATAACATACAGCAACCAGCACCGGGGGTCTGGGGCAAGCCTTGTCCAAGTGTGGCTCTGCAGCAGGGAGCATTGGACACCTGAGTCCTTAGCGAGGGAAAACCTTTATATGCCCTTCATATTGTCCAAGTCCTTCGCTTTTTTAAATTTTTCTTTGTTAACTCCTGCTAGGGGTTGGTCTGTGCAGTTACAGCCAGAGCAGAGGCTTCTTGTCTGCAGGATTTTGGATGGGGTCAGGGAGCACCTTCCCAAGTTGTAATGCATCTGCGCTAGTTATTTGGTTAAATCTCTCCGTGGCCCTTATTTACTTATTTTAATCAAAGAAACTCACTGGTTGTGAGCAAAGGGTACGGTCAGCAGGATCCAACATGAGCAGCAGATCAGCGGGGTTTTGGCAGGGGACTTCAGCCTGAGCACGCACGCTGGGGACATGTTGCTGGGGGAGGAGAACCTGTCACTGGCCGTGCTCCGGCAGGAGCAGCAAATGAGCCTAAATTTTCCTTTACTTGGGGATCACAACATAGTTTTCCTATTTTTCATCCTTGTTATGAGCCCTGGCTCACCTTTTTCCAGGGTGACTCTTTGTTTTTCAGTACGCTGTTTTCTCGCCCGGTCTGAACTTAATCCCAGAAATCCACTTGGCTGGTTATCCCTTTAGACGGTTAAGTTTAGAAATTATGAAATGTGTTGGGCTGGCTCTGCTGCTGCTTCAGGGATGAGGGAACACGGACCGGACAGCAGCAGAGGAAAATGGAGGGGAGAGAGGAAGCCCACAGCTAAAAGCAAAGCTGGAGGTTATATATAGCTGCAGGCTGCGGCAGTGTTGGTCAGGGTGCTGTGATTGCCTCTTTAAATATGTTCTTGGCCGTGAAGGTTTCCAATCCCCTTAACGAACCGAGCCCACGAGTGGCGGCTGAGAGCCAGGGAGCAGCGTCCCCGGTTTCCAGCACACCGCAGCTGGGAGATTTTTACTTGTACTGGGTTGGGAGCAGCGCAATTGGGTGCTTTGTGATTAATTCAGCAAATTGATAAACGATGTCTTTGCTAATTGAGCGGGGGGGGTGGTGGTGCAGAAAATCAAAGATGTGTGTTTTGGGATGCTTCAGTGAGGATGCACTGTGGGGGCATGGCAGGGTGGATAGCATGAGCTGGGGGAAACCTTGAAATTATTTTTGTTTTCCTTTTAAGCCTTTACTAACCAAGGGTCACCTTCTCCTTTGGAGGTGCATCAGTAATTTTTGGTGTAATGTCTTCTCTTCCAGCCCTGAATCCCGGCGCAGCTGAAGCGACTGCAGGCACCTTCAAAGATGCGCGCGAGTGTGGAGGAGGAGCGGGAGAGCGCCCGGCCGGGGTGGTGGTCCCTCGCGCAGGTAGGGTCGCCGCTGCTGCCTCGGGCTCCCTGTGCAATGCACGCTGTGCGCCTTCTGTCTTACGTACCTTGGGCAGAGAAATTCAGCGTGTCTCCATGTATTGCAGGATTCTCCTGTAAAGGCCCTTCCAGCCCGAGGGCTGCAATCAGTGCTCATGCAATGGTTTGCTCCGCAACCTTTCAGGCCTGCTATGTATGCTCCGTGGTCGGTACAGGTCTTGGGTTATGCTCCCAGGACTCTCTGAGAAGGGGGCAATTATTTTTTTTTGCTTCTGACTGTCACTCCTGGGGCAGGACAGAAGTCAGATGTCCTGTGCATTTGTACTCTTCTCCTGGCTGCTGCTCCTCTATCTTTGTGCTAGACTACTGATTTATTTTTTCTCCACCCCTAAGAATCCAGATAACTGAGTAAATGTTCATCTGTCCCGTCCTGCAGATGAGGGGTCAGGAGAGCGATGCATTTTCCCCTTGGCTTCTGTGGATGGAAGAAGTGTGCTTGGAAATAACACTCTGGTTTTCCATTACCCCGTCCCAGATTTTTGAAGAAGAAATTGGGTCTCATACCAGAGCAAAGCCATTTTATTTGTAAGAAACAAAGTTCTATGTTTAATCCTTAGTGAGCAGACTGGCAGGGAATTCATTCACCCAATTCATGGCTGTGCGATAAATTACAGTGTCCCCATGGAAATGGGGATTTTCAAACTCTCGAGTGATTTCTACCCAGCTTGTGGCATGCCTGCAGACTGCTTGTTTCTAGACTTCATTAAATAGCGCTGGGAGCACAACAACTGGACTGATGCTGTTTGCTATAGCTTCCCTGACACGCTTCCAGTTCTGCGGGCTAAATCCGGTCTGTTAAACTGGTAGGAATAAACCAGCGGGCCCCGCTGCAGCACATGGCGTGCTGGGATCCACGAGCACCCTGAGAGCTGTCCTCCTTGAAGGTGCCTCGATTCATTGCACAGTAGGTGGGTCCTCAAATGCCTTACGGCAGTAATCTCACAAACGCCAAGAACGTTGTTGCTCTCTGGGTTGTCCTACTGTTACAGATGGAGAGTTCAGCAGGAGGAAGAGAATAAAGCTTTTGTAGCTTCACTCTGACTTGGTAAACAGTGTCGCAGCCTCTTGGGAGGGAGAGTAGGGAGAAGGGAATTGAATTTTATATCCCTTGGTATTTGCCACTGAAAGATAGTAATAATGTATTTGGATGCTTGGTGTGGAAGGTCACTGGGTAAGTAGGAAGGATTCCTCTGTGTTACATCTGCAGAAAATAATGTCATTTATTAGTCAAGGGCTTGCATCCAGAGGCAGATCGTGGCATTGCAGCAACATGTGTCACCCTCCCTGCGTGCTCGCAGTCCCGCGCTGGCACCCGAAGGCTTTCCAATATCTTCTTAGGGAGCTTGAAGAACCAAACTCAGGATCTCTGCTCTAGCACTTGGCCCCTTTCTCTCCACTTCTCCTTTCCCCCACCCCCTCTGGTGTCCTCCCCCTCCCAATTAATTTGTTTTTTAAATGCTTGTGCTATTGTGTGCATCAATACGCACATAGCCTGTCTTGTTTTTCTCTTGGACTGAAAGTGCAAAGCAAATCTGTTTATGGTTTTGGTGAGCTAATTCTTCCCCACCCTAGATTTTTAAATAGACTCTTTCTTTACCAAGCTTGCAGAGCTTGCAGGATGTATTGAAGTAATGGGGAAAAATGTGTTGTGTGTTTAACCTTCCTTTTTTGTAAAACTTTGTTTACAACACCCTATTCCTAGCTGTGCATTTGGGAAGTGCGTATCTGGATCCTGAAGCAAGTAGAAGACTTTGAAATAAGAAAATGGGAATTTGATGCATTCAGGGAGGAAATGTTTTGAGTTTTCAACTTTCAGCGCCTAGATTGTGGAGCAAAATCCAGCAAGCTGTGCTTAGTTGTCCCTTCAATTATTTAACTTCCCTTCCCCTCCTGCCAGTCCCAGTTCTCTGGCTCGGCTGTTCCCTGGGCTGCCTGTTGCCTTCAAACAGGCTCCTCCAAAGCCACTGGTGACTCGGACCTTACAGATGAAGGTAAGAGCAGCAAGGAATGCTCTTGGCCTGCAAATAGTCCGTTGGATTAAGGGCTTGGTATGTCACCAGTGTGTTGGAAATGTTATTTTTACCTCTTGATTTCATCCTTCCTACGAATCAATCTTAGACCTGTCTGTTTAGGTTAACAACCTTTTCTACAACCTTGCAGAGCACAGTCCTGTTCCGTGCACAGCGTTTTCACCAGAGTGTGTTGGCTGCTGGGAGGCAGAGCTTAGCTCAGCTATGGGAGCCCTAGAAAAGCCCCAGGGACGCCAGTGTCCGCGGCGTCTGGCCGGTGGCTTGGCTCCCAGCACTTGTGCAGGAGCTCTCCGACAGCCTGCCCGCGGCTGCTGCACCTCCTCTCCTCAAAACCTGGGCCATGGCTATCATTTCTTTCTACTGCAAAACCATGAGCTGCTTGTGACTGGCCACGGAGCGGGAGCCACGTGTGGAGGTGGCCATTACATGTGAAACACATTTCTGCAGCCCGAGCTTTGCAGGGCAGATGTTGGCTTGGCTGAGGCCTCTGGGTACTCATGTAACATGAAGAAGCAGGAGTAGGATTTCAAAGCAAGCAAATTTTTGCCATAGTTGATGTCACGCCTCTTCAGCCCTGTGTTTAGGGCCCATGGATCTGGAGGCCCATGGCTTGTGGCTAATAACCTCCTGGAGGTGCTTCTGCTGAGCGAGCTCGTGCAGCGGGTGGAGGGCTTCATCCTGGCCAGGCAGCGTGGTCGTACTGAAGGCAGGACCCATGGCGTGAAGAGCGTAAGGTGCTGTCACACAGCTGGGTGCTGAGTACGGAATCTCTGGTCCCAGTTATGGCACTGAACGTGCTCCCCACCGGGGTTTATGGTCAGGTGTTGTGGGGCGATGGCAGGGTCTCCTGGTGAGTAGCCTTAAAGCAAAACGAGCTGGGGCAGGGTTATGGTGCTCACGCGGCTGTGGTCAGCTATTCCACCAAACAGCTGCCCCTGCTCTGCCGGTGAAGAAGAGATGGGGAAAAGACACATTTAATTTCCCCACTCTGAGAGAGAATTTTTTTCCTGAGAGCAAACGTTCACCTGCAAAACTGCAGCAGAGCGCGAGGTAAATAATTCCCCACTCAAAGGCTTTGCAAAGCAGAGTTGTCCTTTATCCCTTTATTTGGTAATGCTTGGTTGGGGTTTTTTTTTTTTGTAACACAGTCTTAGTGGAGGAAAAGTTCTCTCTTTTTTTCTTTTTATTCTCTCTTCCTGTTGAGCCGATGGAGTTTGGTGCTCCCTAGGAAGGTAATGGTTGGGGGTCAGCCCCGAATAACTCACTGCTCCCCAGGCAGGCAGCCATAGCCCTGAGCATGGAGCTGTGAAGCTGTTCTGGGATCTGGCCACACTGGTTTGCCTTTGTTTTCATTTTCCCATCTCCCTGGTCAGTGTGTCTAACTAAAGTTTTCCCAACTCACAGCTCAGTTGCTGTTTTCCTGATGCCCTTCCCCTCATCCCTCCCTTCCTACTTTTATTTCTTGCTGACCTGCCTGCTCCAGGACATGTACACATTGTCAGCGTGACGAATTAAATTGCTTGTACACAGAAAGATGAGCCCACTGGATGCTTAAACGCTGCATAAACTTCTTGGCTAGACCCACACTGTTTTGACTCCCCCCGGTGCAGCCCGCATTGTATTGCGTGAAAGGCAAATCCCGTCCTGCCTGGCCCTTTCCAAACCTATTGCCCAGCACTTTCAGTGTTTGTCATCAGCTGAGAATTATCAGAGCGCTGGGATATCCATGGATGTGGCGTGATTGTCTGTTGTATTAAAAATTGCGTCTGTTTATCAGGAGGATTTGGGTTTTGCTGTTCCTGTTCGCCTGTGTGAGGGTTCCTCCCTGCACTGGAGCTCAGCGGGGTTTGGGGCATGGGGTGATGCTGCAGCCCAGGCTCTGCTGTTCTGTGGGCTCCGTGCGCGAGGCGAGCTGCCCCCCGGCAAGGTGTCGGGGTGTGGTGGGGGGGTGGTACTGCTGGGGCTCCGACAGCAGCCGTCCCCACCCCACAGACTCATAGGAGCAGCCTGGATGCCACCGAGATGCCTTCAACCAGCCCTGCCTGGCGAGGGTACCCTAAAGGTTCGGAAGGCTCCGGCAAAGGCCGGAGGCCGGATGATAGGACGAGGAAGAATGGTCTGAAGTTGCGCCAGGGCAGGTTTAGGTTGGACATTAGGAAAAATTTCTTCACAGAAAGGGTTGTCAGGCTCTGGAATGGGCTGCCCGGGGAGGTGGTTGAGTCCCCATCCCTGGAGGTATTTAAAAGAAGGGTAGATGAGGTGCTTCGGGACATGGCATAGTGGTGGGATGGCATGGTTAGGTTAAAGGTTGGACTTGATGGTCTTAAAGGTCTTTTCCAACCTAGATGATTCTATGATTCTGTTCTATGATTCTAAGGCCACTTCTCGCTTCTGCGAATGGACTGGGGTTCGCTGAGAGCTGTTGTAAGCAGATTTTGTTTAGGAAGGGAAAGAACTGTGCCCATGGCCCACGAAAGTGGATAAAGTCCATTTGGTTGTTTTTGTAGCAACACAAACCAATGGCATACCAGGTTCAAGGAGAGGCTTCGTGCAAAGGGAAAGGCTTTTTGGTGTTTGGCTCAGTGCTGAGGCTGCAATATTCTGTTTCATCCGGAGGTCTTTATGAATGAAGATGCAAATCCAAGGTGGAACTCAGGAACTGGTAAGCTCTTGCTCCCTGGCGGCCGCCCTACAAAACAACGTGATTAACTGTGGAGGAAAAAAAAACCCTCCTCATCTCCCAGCTTGACCTGGGACCTTACAAGCACTTTGGTGGTTCAGCTGCCTGCAGCGCTCAGGGAGTTGTCTGTCCCAGCACACCAAACGTGCTGCAAGTTTTGTTTTATTTTATTTCCAAAACAACCCCTTGAGCGTGTTGGGCTGGAAGTGAAACTCGTAATACTCCTCAGTGCCAATATAGTTCAGCATAATATCTTGGCAAGTGCGAAGGGTTTCTGACTAAAGGTGACCCATTAAAAGGATCATCTCTGATAAATAACTAGACTGGGGACTCACAAGTCCTGGGTTCATTACTCGCTTTGCTGTAAGCTTCCTGTGACCTTGCGTGAGTTATTTAAAATTGCTCTGGGCCTCATTTCCCTTTCTGTAACGCGCCGGTGACAGCATTTCCCTTCCAGCTGGGAGCTGTGGCAATGCAAAGGCAGTCCATACCCCTTTCCATAGCTAGTGTGTGAAGAACCTGGATGGAGTAGAAAGCATGACCATCTCATCAGCCTTTCTTCTCTTCTCCTGTGGAAAACAGAACAGGATGATCCATTTAAATGGTTTGATAGGTGTCCAGAGCTCTTGCTGTGTGAGACCCTGGGGCTCCCTGCGTAACTGCAGATGTGCACGAGCAAGGTGATTGCTCCTCGAGTGGGGAAGCCTTCCTTAGCATTACTTTCAGTTTTCCCTTTAGCTTGAGATCGATAGCCGGTTTGGGTAGGGCAGGTTGCTGGCCTTTGGCCTCTGCATGAAGTTTTCCTTTAATGTATTCTTCTGCGTTTGCTCCTGCGCTGCCTTTCTGCTTTACCCTGGTGGATGCTAGGGAGAGGCGATGGCTTTGTGAATAAAGATGCGGGCAAGTGGAGCTGCTCCCCGCTGCAGCCTGCGGACATACCTTGGGCAGATCGTTTCATCTCTCCCTGCTTCATAGAATCACACAGAATCCCAGACTGGCAAGGGTTGGAAGGGACCTCAGGAGATCATCCAGTCCAACCCCCCTGCTAAAGCAGGGTCACCCAGAGCAGGGTGCACATTGTCCAGGCGGGATTTGAGTATCTCCAAGAGGAGGAGACTCCACAATGTCTTTGGGCAGCCTGTCACAGGGTTCCTCCTTTCCAGTTCTGACCATCCCTTTTACCGCTTCCTAAATGTCAAGAGAGGCTTTTCGGTATCCCTGAAATGTGCTAAAACCTCCCGGTTGGAAAGGCAGATAACCAGGGGGGTAGGGGGCTTGCTGGCTCCCGTGTGGTGCCATGAAGAGCCCATGGATAAGCCCACGGGAAGGCTCCACGTGACAGCCGTGTCCAGGCACCGGCAGAAGCTGCCTCCAGCTGCCTGCATTTCAGGTGCAGCAGAGCTGGCAGAAGGGGAGATGCTGAACCTCCTTCGTCCCAATGGCATGCAGCCCCTCTTCCCTCTGCAAGAGCCTGATGGTCCAGGGGTGGATCCAGGAGAGCCGCTGGCCTGAGACCCCCGCCCTGTGCCAGCACCTCCAGCTGCGACTGAGCTCCAGCTGGGGTGGGATGCTGGGGTTGAGTAGATGGAAATGACCGTCTTTGAGACGTGGCAGAAAATGAGGCCTCGTGGTGTTTGTGGGAGGGTGAAAATACATATATCTGTATTTCCCTCCAGTCACATAGTTGGGTTCGATGGCTTGTGTGTGCTGTTGAGAAGCTCACCAAAGCAGCTCTGCAGCAGAATGTCTGTTGGGGCCAGCTGTTGCATCTTTGGTGTCAATATTTGTTGTATGAGGTTTTTATCACCTGTGCAAGAGACATGCCCCTGCAGTTGGGAAAATCCATCCCTTCTGGACAGAAGCTTTGCTTTCATCTCCTTTCTGCCCTTTCCAAAAACCAAAACCCCAAACCCTTTCCTCTTCAAGGTATCCTGAGTTATTTAATGCTGTGCTGGGTGGGATGCTGCGAGGCTGGGCAGCGCCTGCCGTCCGGGGCAGGGTGACAGGTTGGGGCTGCTTCTAGACCAGGGGGCTGTAAACCTCAGGCTTCAGGTAGATCTGCCAGCTCTTAGACTCTGTCTGTAGCTGGGAACCCTCCTACAGTAAAGCTGTGTCTTGAACGGCAGGCCTGATGCTGGTAACAGGGAAGAAATCAAATTGTCGATTTAGGGGATGTGGTATCGTCAGGCACTTATCCTTCACTTATTCTTCATTTCCCCTTGCCTAGTTTGTGTGACCCTCATGCTGGGACAATGCATGTTTAGGGCCATAGACTTTTCCCTAAGGTGTGGGTCTTTTCATCGTTCAGGCTGCTTTGTACATTGGGGAGGGTGAGCTCCAGACTGGCATGCGTGCATATGGAAGTTCACGTGGATGGGTGGTTTCTGAGAGCCTTCAGAATTGTCTCTTGGAGGATCTTAAAAGGAGGTGCTCTGGGAAAAGGCTCAGCAAGCATCCCTTGGGGAGAATCTAAAATGCCATGGAAATAACTGCTGGCAGAGGAAGGGAGGGATGAGGAGAAGATGCCAGGCCATGAGGAGGAAGCTAGCAGCAATTTCCTAATGCAGATGATCCCCGGTGAACGGCTTCAGCACACCTGTACGCTCTGGGGGACGGCAAGTGGTGTGCTGCTCGCTGTAACTTGAATATCCTCCTAGGAGCAAGGCTTGGCCAGCGGGGAGCTGCAGTCCCGTGGGACCTTGCCCAAGATGGCAACTTGTGTAACCTAAAAGGTGAGGGTATCTTCTTCGCTAGCAGCTTTTCACCGCTCACCAGCACTTGCCAGACGGTGATGAAGCTTGTGCCTGATTTTAGAAGGCAGGGTGAAGGGTACAGATAGGATCAGCTGGCCCTGAATTTTGGGTGCTGCTCCGAGCAATTGCGGAGTCCTTTTGATGTGAAAGCAGAGGCCCCGAAGAACCTCAAAAGGAGCGGCAGTCCAGCTCCTCAGTGTTTTGGACAGGGCTGCAGACCACTTTCCCAGCTGTCACTGGAAGGTACGTACAGTTTTACAGCATTAATCCAGGGAAAGTTCACTTAACGAACGCTCTCACTCAGCTGCGCTGCCTGATCCTGGCCAATTGGGTAAGCAGCTTGACGCCAGGATTCGTGTGATTGATCCTAAGAGCATTACCCTTGCGGGGTTTCAGCTGCGAAGCTACCTCATCTGCTTCCGCCTGGATGGGGGATGAGTCCTGCAGACTGTGAACACGTCTTCCCCTTGCTCCCCTGGCACAGTAAGCATCTCTTTGCTTAATCTTCTGTCGGCAGGTGATGATGGACTTGTGTATGGAGGGAGTTCCTGCTGTCCTGAGCTTTATCCAGCCTGACGCGCTGTCATTTTGGTGCAATATTATTAGGATGCTTCCAAGTCTGCTCTCTTCCAGCCCAAGGAAGAAAGCAGATTCCTGGAAGGCCATGTTCTGCTAACATGGCTACAATTTGGACTGCTGCCCTAGAAATGAAAGGCTCCATCGTGCCATTACTAAGCCCCCGAGCCAGCCGGTCATCCCCATTCGGGACTGCCTGCTGACACAGCAGAAATATTTTCACGTTAGGGTCCCCTACACTGGCTCCTCCTGCAGCTTAGTTTCTCCTCTTGTTTTCTTCATTATGCTAAGCAGAGTTAATGATATATACTGTGCCGTTCACCCTAACGATGATGAATGTTTCAGACTGGTGTAATGAGACCACCCTTCATTTCTTTCTGAAAAAGGAGGAAGAAGCCTTGATTTCTGTTTCTCTGAGGTTATAGCATAGGCTGTGGTGCTTTTGGTGGTGTAAATCAGGAATATTTCTGCTATCCATGGTATACTTTACAATGAAAACTTTTCCACATTCAGTTGAAGGGCTGGGAAATTCTAGATTCCTGAATGACAGCTTTTCTTCAAAGGCTTCAAGTTAAATCAGCTCTAATGAAATGAGAGCCTTCAAATAGGCAAACTGATTTATTTTTTTTTTTTATTGACTCCTACTTCATTTCATTCCTTGGTTATTCCCTTATTCCCCTGGAAGGATGTTGTTCCCATCCTGCGAGTCCTGCACCCAATCTTGTCTCACTCGCACCATTGTTTGAGAAGGGTGGGATGATCTCAAGGGGGCAAAACGCAGCAGTCAGCCCTCCTTTAAGCACCGTAATGGTAGAAAACAGGGACAAATCCTTTCCCTTTTTTCTCCCATTGCTCCCCTTTATGTCACCTGTCTGCATGTCTGATTTGGGCAAATAAAGCAGCTATTTGTAAACTCAATTTGCTTTTGTCACAGGAAAGGTCAAAAAGTCCTGGGACCTGTCTACGTTTATGGTTTGGGGTTTTTTTCTTCTTTTTTTTTTTTTTTTTTTTGGAGCAAATTATCTGGATTTTTGAAAGAAGTATTACTCAACAGCCTCTGTAAATTGCACAAGTGGCCAGAAAGCTGTTCTGTATCCGTGCAGCTGAAGTTTATAGGAACCAGCAGCTTGGTACGGATAGGCAGCTTCGCCTGCCTGGTGAAGAATCGATGGAAACTCTTTGCTGGCAGTAGGGGGTTGGCCCAGATGTCCTCCAGCGGTCTCTCCCAGGTTGGGTTGTTATGTATATGTTTCTACGGCACTCGCAAAGGCTCCAAATAGGACACTGGGGAGCTGAGCCAGCAATGCGGCTCAGCAGCAGCCTTAATTCTGCAAAAGGGGGCTGCGCAGAGCTCTTTGGAAAAGCAAGTGGTGCAGTTCTTTCAAGGTGAGCCAGCATTCTCTAGTGGGGATGGCATCGAGGTTTCTACCATGTGGGCTGAGAACATGGGAGCAAGACCCAAAGATGTGGGGTGGGACCCCTTGGGGTTGGCACGTTGCTGTCAAAACCCAGAGCAGCTGCTCCGCTCTGCGGGGCTGCCCTAAGCGAGCAATGAGCTGGGGCAGTGAGGTGGTAGCAAGCCTCTTCGTACTTGTATGAACATATAAAATATTTAGAAAATGCATTTAATACAGCTGTTGGAGATGTGCTGGTAGCTTCACACCTGGCTGCACGCACAGAAAGCAGAGATTTCCTCGGGTTGTAATTTCTGCGGGTGTATTTTTGAAGGCTGTGGCCAAGACCTGAAGATAGGTTTGGTATGGTTTAGCGGTAATGGGGCAGTATTTGCATAATGATAGTAATTTCCTCCTCCTTATTTCCTAAATTTGGTTTACAATACCATGCTGCAATGTGACTTAAAGCTGTAAGTATTTGTCTCTGTTGACAGTTGGAAATGTAGTGTTAGCTGTGACTCTTTACAGAAATAAATGCTCAGTGTTGGAATGAAATTGAATAATATGGTGGTGTTCCAATCTTAATCTTCCAAATAGTGCTCTTAAGTTCACTACATTGATGTTTGAAAGGCTTAAAAATAATAAACTCCATTGTATAGAGCTTTTGAATGCAGAGTGGAGGCTTAGTAATTGCCGGCAGTTCATGGGCAGACTCGCTCACACATGGCGAGGAAGCAATTCTCCCAGCATGCCTGGATTTTTTAAATTAATCTCCTCGTATCAAGGCCTTGCGATCCACAAATTAATGAGTACATCAATATTTGGAATAAAGGCTTGCAGGAGACCTCAGTCCAAAACCCCAAACCCTTTACTTGGGCCACCTTAATGTTTTAAAACACCTCTTGTCTTCCTCATCAGTCTGCCGAAAGCTCTTTCCATCCTCCAGCTGTTGAGCAGGGTCGGTGTGTGCTGGGGAGCTCGTCTTCCAGCTGGCAAGAGGCTCCACCGGCTGGCCATCAGCTGAGAGATGGAAGTACTGAGTAACAACCCAACTCCCAACCTTCCACTCTTCACAAGAAGGTGGGGGGGGTGAAAGCTGCTTGGTGGTTTGGGTTTTTTTTTAAATGGTGTTCATAAAATGAGGTCCCTGGGGGATAGTGTGTTGAAGGGAGAGCTCTGAAAGCAGGGATATGGCTTTGCTGTTTTTTTTTCAGAAGATGTCTATAGTTCCCCTGCGTCCTTGTGAATGAATTTTTAAATGAGGAGTTGCAGAGGGCAGCTAAGAAGGCGGCTGGTTAGACCAGAAAGCATGATTTAAAAACCAAACAAATAAAAAAAACAGGAGAGGGAAAGGAGGAAAGCATGATTTGTTTATCACAACTGTACTGGAAGCTAATTTTAAATGTCTGTCTTCTGAGAGTAAGGAAATTCCTTTAGCTTCCAGCAGTAAATAACTGGGATGCTTTCAGCTCGCAGCTGACCTACAGAGGATGGTGAGTTTTCAACTAAAAAAATAATTGACTCTCCAGTAAGGATTGTCCATTCCAAGTGTCACGAAACAGCTGGAGGAAGAGAAGAGTCCCGACGAGCACGGTTCACATCACAAATAACCCTTGAACTTTGTTCTGTGTCTCTGCGTACTGCCCAGAGTGGCTCGACAAGCGGTTGTGAACAAATACAGTTTTCAAACTAGAGAGAAGATGATAAGGATGGCGTTTGGCTGGCAGATGCGTGATTTGGATGCCTGGATCTTTCCCACAGCGATCTCTAAGGAAATCTCAAATCCATTTTTCTCTTACTATCAACCCTAAAAGAAATGGTGAGTATTTCAGAGGAAGGGAGAAGGTTGTCCCCTGTGAGCTCTCGGGGCTCAGTGGATGAGGGTTTGGTGGTGGGGACAATGTAGTTCTCCATGCTGCCTCTTCTTGGCAACTGTGTGCTGGAGCACCTAACGTTAGCTGTGGTGAGGAGGACTTCTGAAGCTCAACTTCTCATCAGGCATGTCTCAGCAAAGGGTTTAGCTGTTAGGATGTGGAGCTCTCTTTATGGTCTGCCCTGCTCTATGCCAGCAGGACCTATTGGGGGGTGGGGACTCCTGGAAGTCTGTCACTTATGTAGGTACTAAAAAGGAGCTGGACTTTTTTTTTTTTTTTTTTTTTTTTTTGAAAATGGTGTTCCAGCTGCAGGAGCTGAAAACTTGCCAGTCTGACCATAGGCTTCTGAAGTTCTTGTGGTTCAGCGCTTTAGGCCAGGGTGTTGTCTATTTAAGGCAAGGGAAGAAAAACCCTGTGCCGCTCTTGCAGAGTAGGTATGTGGACTGTGAGCATCAGGACCAAATGGTAGTTCTAGATTTAGATGGTGTCCCTAATTTCCCTCTTCAGTTTTAAGTGGATGCAGCATTCTTCGCCTACAGTCTCAACTGTTGTGTTGCATTGTTGCACGGGGTTGAACATCTGCCCCTTCAGCCACAAAAGTGGCTACATTCCAGTGATGGGTGGTTTCTTTCTATTCAAGGATCCTCCGAGGCCTGGAAAAGCTTGAGTTTTAGGCATGACTTACTGTCAACTGTTGCAGATCCCATTGGCTCCCTTCTTCCCAACATCTGCACGGCCAGAGTTGGCCATCTTGGTTTGTCCATGTACCACGCATAGCACAGAAAGACCCTGGCCCGTCCAGCTGCTGCTGCTGAACAGAGAGTGGGGCCTCACCAGAAATCTATCCATCCAATGCCAAAATCATTTGTGATCCCAGCCTCTGGGAGAGGAAAAATCTGTCGTCAGCTCCTTAAGGAGGGCTGTGTTGCTGGGACCACAGTGCTGGGGTCCTCCCCACCCACAGCACCCTCGCTAGTGGATGCTCATCCTCCACACAGTGGTGTCGTCCCACTGCGTGGCAGGGAAAGGAGCAGGCAGAGCAGCCTGGCACCCAGCAAACCTCTGCAGGAGCACCTTGCCCCGCATTAAACATGGGTGGGGTGCTAGAGCAGAGTGGGGGAGACAAGATGCCAGTCCCACGCAAGTCTCTTAGCCTGGTATCTCTTACCTCTAGCACTGTGCTGGTGATTGACTGGCGTTGGCTTGGCAAAAGCCTTTTGAATATTCATTTGGCTGATGGGAAATGAGAGGTAGCTGCTTGAAATCAGCTTGGGGAGGAGAAGCAAAGACAACTGCCTTTTTCTTGCTACTTGTGCTGCTTGAACTCTCTCAAATATATACCTCACATGGAGAAATGATTGCGGAGACCTCAGCCTACCTAACAAGCCTGGTCTTTTAAAGCAAAAATTGTAGTGCCTGCATACTAACCATCCTCATTCAAATGTCCATTCCTCATTAATATAATTTTATACATATTATTGCAGCTCGAAATGCCATTCCTTTTCTCCCCACCCATTTCCTTGACTGGCTGTGACATACAGGAACTACACCCAGTGCTTGACTTGCCTCTCCTGACCTTTTGTAACTTGGCTCCAAACTCCTGGTTTTGGGTCTTTTGCAAAACACTGTCAGAAGGGAAAAAAATCCTTTGTTAGAACACAGCCAACTCCTGCCTCAACGTGGAACAGTTTGTTCTGCTAAAAGAATGAGCCAGTTCAGTGAGCAGAAAAACATTGCCATAAACCAGCGGACTCAGTAAGCTGCAAAAGCCATCGGCCGCGCTCAAGGTCTGAAAGGACGACTCTGAAGCAGGATCCACGGGGGAGGAAAAAAAAAAAAAATCCACCATCCTGACCTGCCAAACCCTGTTTCCTTGCTTTCAGCCGAAGAATTTTGCAGTTGTCTTTTTGGTTATAGCAACTGTAAGTGGGGGAATGGGAGCTGATGCTGAGCCAGAACGTAGCGCAGCTCTTGAAGCTAGCATATTGCAAAAGGGCACGGTGGATGAAGTAATCCAAAAATGCTCAGCTGGGAAGGGGCTGCAGCTCACTAATAGTCTTCAGTCTGTACTGCAGATGATCAGCTCCAGTGCCCTATGCTTGCTGTCTGGTATTGTTTAGTAGCTTGGTTTAGTCCTTCCCACCTACATCTTGTTTTAAAGCTCTGGATGCTCTTTATTTACATGGAATTGCTGCGGGTCTGTCCCTTAAGTGGCCAGTCGATATCTGGTGATCAGCCTGTCTTCAGCAAGTGTTTCTTCATTGCACGAAGGACTTGGATGCTTGGTGAGAAAACTGTGACCCTCTAGTACGCTTTTGGGTTTGTGATTTTCCAGCAGGATCGTTTCTGTGTCGGTATAAAAGCTGATGCTGGTTTTCTTTTAACAATAAATGTTGTGCTAGCATCCAGAGCTGTGGTTCCCAAATTTGGGGTGATGGCCCCCAAATAGGGTCACCCATCTGGAGGTAGAGGTGCAGACCTGGAAGTGCGGTTGCGAGCAGAAGTGCTTCAGAAATGCGGGCTCAGAGGCTTCCCCCCAAGTGGCTCCTTGGGACTGGGCAGGCTGCACCAGCACCAAGAGCGTGGTGGGCTTCTGCGCTTCGCGTCCTCGGTTGCCATCGGGTGCTCGTAGCTGTGAACTCCTCGCCAGCTTGGCCAAGCATTTCCTGCTGATTTAAGAGACTCGAGTACCCTTGTCAGAAATCTAACATGGACCAAGATCTACCTCTGGTTCTCATTTTGCTTTGGGAACTGGGTGCCTTTACTGTGAGCTCCCCGGTAGTTTTTTGGCTTGGAGCCAGTTCACCAGTTTCAGATAATAAAAATACAAAGTAGTATATTTTAGGTGTAACCTACCCCTTTTCACATGCATTCCAAAGGGCTGCATCTGCCAAAGCTGGTCTTGCCCTACCTTAATGGTGATGCTTGATAATAAACTCCAAGCGTGGGATCGCAAGGCGTGTAGCAAGTCTGAACCTGGCGTGGTAGAATATTACGGACCTGTGTGGGGCCGGTGGAGGTGCCTGTGATCAAGCTGCAATCACAAACAGATCCCTGACAATGCAAGCAAAAAGAAAACCTCCTAGAGAGAAAGCACAAGGGGCTGAAATCAGAGCTCCTGTGCATTTATAAACATGACTGGTGCTCTCATACTGTCCTGCTGGGGCACAAACCAACCCGCTGGTATTCACCAGCTGAGTGTGAGATGATGAGAGACCCAGATTCGGATGAGCTGAGGGACTTCTTGAAGCTCCATTAATGCTATCTTGTGTCCTCTGCTGGTAGCATTAACCTCGGAGCTGGCTCTGTCGAGAGATGATTATCTGTCTGCTGGACCCTTTCCTTTGGGAGAACGCCAGGAATGTTTTGCAACATGGACAAAATGTGAGGATTGAAGCTATGGAGGTGGGTCCCTGAGATGCTGGGGCTGTGAACCCTGCGAAGGTAGTGTAACTCGGAGCAAATCTGTAATGAAGCTGCTCAGCCAAAAGAGGGTTTTTTGCTGGTTGGTTGGGGTTTTTTTTTTTTTTGGAAGATGTTAATGGTATGATTGTATAACGTTTATTTTGTGCTCAATCAAATGGATGAGGGCAGAGGAAAAGGGGTGAGTGAATTAATGTTAGTGATGTTCAAACAGAAGCACGCAAAGCTCTGAGGGATGATCAGTGGTTTTGTTTTGATGTGCGTTGTGCTTTTTTTTTTTTTTTTTTTTTATTCCTGACATTTTCCTGAAATATAGCACGCAGGCTTGTCTCTAAGGGGGGCATGTTGCCAATAGTCTAAAGGTTATATTATCCTAGTGACCTATTTTTATACTCTAATCGCGTTCTGTTTCAGCCACCCCTTTCTAGCCTTCCATCTCGCTCGATTTTGTGCTCATCTGAAAAAAAAAAGCTGAGATAATTATGGTTAGTCCCCGAGTGCTAAGGCAGCGAGCCAGCCTCTACCCAGGCAACGACAGCAAAGGTGAGTCGCTGCTTTGTGGAAGCACGAGAGCATTCCGAAAACAGCTTGGAAATGGGTGATGACTTGAAACAGGGTGGTAAGGAGTGTCGCGCGGCAGAGGAGAGAGGCCTTCTCTTAAAGGCAAATTTTAAATGGAGAAGTACAGCAGTTTGTAGAAGAGCGAAATTTTAATGACTAGCTCTGTTTAACTAGCCTAAATGGGAAAGACGCTTTTCTACTCTAGGCCTGCCAAGTAATGGAGAATGAATACGATTGTTCAGTCAACTGGCTTCCCCTGCCTTTAGACTGTACACGCGTTTTCAAAGCCAGGCTTAAGCTACAAAGCACCCTGACCAGTCGATATAAAGAGAAATTGTTCCTTAGTACAAATGTTGACTATGCGATGCTGCTTGAAGCTCGAAACTGCTGAAATTTGTGCGTGTGTTTGTACATTTGTGCAGTGCAAAATAATAAGATGCGAAGAGGCTTTTCCTGCCTGCGTGACTTCTCTCGGGCTGCGGTTCTTTGATTGCTGGTTGCTTTCCCTGTTCTCGTTGAGAGCACCTGAATTTTGAGTGCCTGCAGTGTTAATGCAGTAGCAATCTGCTCAGGAGGGGAAAATCTCATTAACTGTTCGTTCATGGGAACTTGCAGTCCTGTGCAGGGTTAAACCCCAAAAGAATTAAGTGTGTCACAACCTTGGTCTGGGTTATGGGCCAGGCTCTGGGTGGCAGATGCAGGTGCTAGCCCTAGGCAAGGGTTCAGCATGGAGATGCAGACCACTTGCTGGGAGCTGGGGTGATGCTCTGGTGCTGGTGGTGTTAAGCTGCGGGAGATGATCCTGTCCTGTGACTTCCCTTCCAGCTGCAGGCTTTGCAACCAGTTACCCAGGGAGGATGGCTGGACCTCTGCTAGCCGGGGTGCACAGCCACGGACCGGGAACAGAGGAGCTCAGCCCTGCCAAATCTTGCCTTTTCTTCTCTGTTTGAGAGCTGTGCTGGCACAGCTGAGAGGTCCCATCCGCACTTGGGTAGTTGGGATTTGCTCTGGAGAGGTGGGCTGTTTGCTCTGACTGTGTCTGTCCATAGTGAACCAGAGGGCTGTAGCCTGGAGAGGTCTTTGCTGAGTTGCCAGAGCGTGTCCATCCATGTAGTGTGTCCCTGGGATGGATTAGCAATAGCTGCCCTGTTCCTGGTAGGGGACTGTGTCCTGGAAGACCCTTGGTGATGCTGCTGCGTGCCCTTTCCTCATGCTTTGTTACGCTTTTGTTCTAACCAAAGCCTGTGACTCCGGGTTTGTGCTGATGAAACCCAGGTTAGAGCTGGCGTGGGGCAGCCTCTGGCCAGGGAACAACTGGGTCTGGAGAGCGCAGGAGTCCCCAGCCCTCCTCTCTCCTGCCAGCCTGCACTGGGCACATTTTGGCAATAAATTAATAGAACTGGTGAAATTCCTACATGGCTTCTCATGAACGGACTCCAAATGCAGAACAAATGTTAATGCCCAACTGAAGAGAAATAGAGTCCTGGGGCTGTCAGGGCTGGCAACAGGGGCGGCCGTGGGGCTGTCCCCCTCATCTACCCGCACTTGCTGCTGCATGGACCCGTTTTTCCTCCCCTCCCCAGCACCCAGGGAAACACACCCAGTCCCAGGCCACTGAGCTGGCACCCAGCGCTGCCCAGAGCAAACTGGGTGTCTGCCATGCTGGGGGGGACCCGCTGTGGGATTTTCCTCTGGGGTGCTTGGTGGTGGGAGGGGAAGGGGGCTCAGCTCTCAGGTCTGGGTACTGCAGGGAGCACCCGCTTGTTGGTGCTGGCCACATGGGTCATTTATTCACTGGCCTTTACTTGCTAATGACCAGTGGAGAGTTGGGAAGTAACCTGTGAACTTCCCAAAGACAGGCACACACCTTCTGGGCCTGGCTGGAGGTAGAGCCTAAAGGGGAGAGAGAAAAACTCTCTTCCTCCTTTGACTTTTTTTTTTTTCTTCC
Source organism: Gorsachius magnificus (assembly GCA_034008185.1). Taxonomy (NCBI): domain Eukaryota; kingdom Metazoa; phylum Chordata; class Aves; order Pelecaniformes; family Ardeidae; genus Gorsachius; species Gorsachius magnificus. Next base: position 15,989,697 of record CM067091.1, read on the forward strand.
CTCCCCCCCCCCCCCCATATTATGCTATCATCTGGGGCCTGCAGAGTTTCAGCTTAAAAACAAACCACTATTATTTAAAGTGCCAATATTGTGCTTGGCTTCGTATGAGACAGAAACATCAACTTTGTCTCTGACCTGGGGAGTGTGTCTGCCTGCGTAGCAGGCACCGAAAGTGTTGAGAAAACTGTTATTTTACTTCTATTTTGGTGTCGATTTTTTTTAAATTTTTTTTTTTTTTTTAACTGAACATTTACTCTTCAGCAGAGCTGCATCAAACACCGGAGCCCACGGTAAAGTACGTGGCCATCCCATGTGTCTGCCCAGAGCCTTGTCCCTGGCGCGAGCATTGGGCACCCAGAAGGTGGCTGGGCTGGGGGCAGAGAAGGGCAGCTGTCCCATCGTCCCCGTGCCCGGGCAGTGGGACCGGAGCTGCTGTGCCCGGCTGTGCACTGGCTGGCTGGTGATGCTGCCTGGTGGGTATTCCGGTTGTTGCTTCTAGGCGAGGTTTGCAAAAGGTCACAAAAATTAATCTTCTAACTGGGGACCTTGGCACTGCGTGGAATGAGTGTTTTGCATTAACAACCTAACTCATTAATTCACTGAAACATTTAAAACCAAACCAGTTATATCCAGCCAAGCTGGAAAAAGCTGAAAGTTCATACTCAGCAGTGCAGATTTCGAAACCTCCCTTTGTTAATCTCTGCAGAAGTAAATTTTCTGAAATTGCTAAGCTCACTTTGACCGGTTTCGGCATTGTTTTCCTCAGTGGAGGCAAAGCTGCTCTGCAGAGGGTTAGCAGTGCCTACCTGGACCCGCCGATGGGGACGGGAAGGCTCCTGTGCTGGGGAGGAAGGAGGGCTGGTATGGGAGGCGTCGCAGGAGGGGAGCGCTCATAGCAGCATTGTAGGTTTTGGGATGTCTCCAGCAGAAATGCTTCACTGTTTTCATAGATTGGGACCCCAGATGTAATGGTTTCCATCTTCCTCCTCTATTAGTATTTTCTGAATCGCTAGGGGTAGTTGAAATCACAGCCTAGCACCTCTTGCTGTGTTCCTTCTGCTCGTCTGTAAGCTGGAGGTGGATCGCTGGCATGTGGCCTTTGGGCCTCCTGAACGGAGGAGAGATGGGCAGACTGGGGCCATGCAGGAGCCTGCAGTTCCCCTGCCCTCCCCACTGGCTCCCAGTACAGGGCTTGCCACTTCTGAGCCGCAACCCTGTGGCCACCAACCCGTCTGTCCCTGTAGCCATGACATGGTGACAACAGCATAGAACTGCACCTACCAGTGGAGCAGAGCTCTCCGATGGTGATTTTCTGTAACTGTTTTAAGTTGGGAGTTGTGCAGACGAGCGATGGCGGCCATACATCACGGGTGGGGAACCACAACCCAACCTGAGCTTTTCACCAGGGTCTGTGCCTGCCTTGTGCAAAGGCCGGGCTGCTGTGCCCTGCCACAGGAGCGGGGTGTGCACTGTTGTCTCGCTGGCATGGCAGCAAACACACATCAGCCAGGGGGCAGTTTCTGGTGCTTTAGATGTGAGAGGAAACCCCCAGCCACGTGCTGGGCTGGGATCTGACCTGGCCAAAGGAGCCTGTGGGCTGCCTTTCCTTCCTGCGTGAGTTTCTCTGGGAGCATCACTGGGGCTGAATAAGTTTGACTCTGCTTTAAGTCAGTGTTCCCTCAGATTTGCAAACAGCAGTGGCAGGTTTAGGTGCACAGGTCATTTGACCTGCTTACTCCACTACCTCGCTATTACATTAGCAGGTATAAATTAAATAGGAACCATGAATTTAAGTAGAATCCCCTTGTGTTCCTGGCTGCTAGGTAGCTATTCCGTTCAGCTAATGTCTCTTTGCTCCAGTCAATCATAAAATAACACACAGCTGTACAGATTGGGCTGAGGTGGTTGCAGTGGTGGTATACTGAGCTTCGTTGTAAGGCTGTTTTTTAATTGATTAATTTTTCTGCCATTAATTTACCCTATCTATTAAAACAGCCTCGCTTACTTTAATGATGGAGAAATCAGTGAATTATCCATTCTATTATATATTAGTGGTGTATTAAAGTATTAGTGCATTCCAGAAGGTGAGCAGTAAATAAAACATGCTCCGAACATGTGGTTATGCAACTGTTCCATGGAAATGAAACGGACAAACAGTACATTTGATTAATTTTTTTTTTTTCCCCCAGTAAATTGGCATTGTGATTCACTTCCAGCTAAATTTGCAATCTGTGTTCTCAGGTGGCATTAATATTGGAGCCCCAGCAGGAGAGCTGTGGCGGCTGGGGCCACTCTGATTGCATTTTTAACAGAAGTTGTTGCAGAGAGCATGGAGCTTGATGCAAATGTGCTGGTAAATGAAATGCAGAGCTTTTAGTTTCTCCGTAGGTGGGTCAGGCCGTTCACATTTATCCAGTTAATAGTGATGGCGTGCTCAGGAGAGGCACTCCACTAACGTGGCACAACGGAGGTTTTTGTGTATCTCTGTTGCTCCGTATCAAATTTACTCTGTTGACAGATAAAAATCATCTTTTTGATAGCTGGCAACTCCATAAGTACCAGGTAAGATCCGTCTGGGACTTGAGCTGGCTCCGTAATGGAGACTCTGGAACTGGATCTCTATCAGGAGCTTGCTGGAAGTGAAAAAGCTTGCAGAGGGCCCAGCAGTTTCTCCCTAGCCCATGTTAAAGATGCAGAATAAAATTAAATGATAATTCCCTTCTACCATTGCTTCCCTGACACAAAACTCCTTTCAACCTTTAAAGCTGTATTTTGTAGCCTTCAGGCTGGTCTTACTGTTTTTTTTCCTAACTGACTCAACTTGGAAAGGTCATCGTCCCCTGCTAGATTGTGTAATATTTAACTTAGCATCAAAAATTAGGATCTTGGGATTGGTGTCAAATGGATGCTGTTTCCTTCTGAATAGCAAAGCCCATTCATAGTCTTCCAAGTATTCAACTTGCTAATACTAATGAATAACTTTCTGGCCCTCTGCAGAGGGAAAGGCTAACCACGAAAAGGTGGGATGAGAGAGGCATAAAGCAGGTATTAAGAACATGCAATTCACACTGTCTAAATCAAGATCACAGCTTAATACCTTTTTTATTTATAGATTATTTTTTAAAAAGTTATGATTTCTAGCTTTTCACGAAGCTTTAGCATAGCAAACAGTCTTCTCTGATGCCAAGTTCAGTGATGACTAACACTATTTACAGGACTGTTTTGTAATCTCAGATCAGCCCACATTAACGGGAAGTTACGTTTTCCCATCAGTCTTTTAAACGGTGCCTGAGAGTTGCTGAGGCCAGAGTCGGCCATCTAGGCTCTTCTGTTTGGAAAAAATGATGTCAGCTTTCAGAACAACCTAAAATAAATTTCTAATGAAGTTAGGGAGGTCAAATTGTACTTCCTCCGTTTGATTTTTTTTTTTTGCATTAGGATCTTTCATTCCTCTGTTCTAAAAGCTACCAACAAAAACAAGCAGAGGAGGTATTGCATAAGCACCACGAAGTCATTTGCCCGATCTGCATTTCTCAGTGCATGAGATCAGCTCAGAATATCTGATATGAGAAAGCTACTGGTGCACAACTGCTGTAACTGATAGGAGTTACCTCTGTGAGTCATCTGGTAGGATGGTAAGTTGGTCTTTTTTTTTTTTTTAAGTTCAAATTTTTGAGGTGTTTTTTTTTTTTTACAAGGCTCCATTGCTGTTACTGTAAATCCCAGGGAAATCTGGCACCGAGTCTTTGTAATACGAATCAGTGCATCCATGTGCTTCCAAGTGACCTTGCAATCTGGAAAAATACCGTTTTATCCCTGGGTTTAAAACAAAAAAAAGCAGAGTTGCTGTATAAAACGTTGCCAGAGGGGTTAAGGCAGAGACGTTGCTCTGTCGGATGTGCTGCCTTCCCTGTCATCGGGACCCATCACCAGGCAAGTGACTCCTGGTGCCAGCTACAGCAGACAGCTTTACTGCCCTTGGGTCGTGATCTCGGGCACGGAGCATCCGCTGTGCAGATGGCGAAGCTGTATCAGGCTGGGAATAAGGTTGTGGCTGATGCCCTGGCCTTCCGTAGGCTGGAGCAGTTCAGAAACTGCTTCAGCTTCAGGGAGAAAAACAAGGAAAAAGAAAAAAAGAGAAAAAGTTATTCCTTTCTTTTTTCTCCTTTTTTTTTAATGTGACAGATCTCTGGTCACCCCAAGCCCAGCAAAATGGGCTTGTGTTGCAGAGGGATTACACTTTCTTAGGAAATAGCCCCAGTGCACTGAGTTGTGTGCGTGCCCAAAGCTGCACAGGCGGTGGGAAGGGAAGCTGGGAGCAAGGAATGTGTGTGTGATGCTGCCCTTCGGTTTTGGGGCTTACCTTCTCGCGCAGCTCCAGGCAAAGACTTGACAGATGCTGTTTAACGAAGTGTGCGTGGGGTGGGGAGGCGATCTCACGAGTGCTTTGCAGGCTTGCTGAAGGAAGAGGGCTAAAATGCATGGACCTGGTTGCAGCTGCCTTGCTCCCTGCAGCAGAGCTCCAGGTATCTCTGCAGGCAGAGGCCCTTGGCATGAGCACGGTGCTTTGAGCTGGCAAGAAACTTCCCGACAGGATGGTTGGAAAATGCTGATTTTGAAGAAATTGAAATGTTTGGTTGAGAACATGTGATTTTTTGTCAGGTTTTTCTGATGGAAAGCAGGTGGCTTTCCCAGGGTGACCTTGCCTGGTATCACCTCCTGTGAGCCATGGAGCTGGGAGCCTGGGCACGCAGGGAGCCCAGGCATGGTTCTCCCCACTGAAATACTGGTGATGGGTCTGGGCAGGGCAGGGCGAGGGGAAATTTTGGCATTTTTCCTCCTCAGATGAGAATTTGATGTGGGCTGTAAAAGAAGCATGTTGTGCTTCTTTGTTTGTGTGTTTGGTTTTAAACAGGTAATTCACAGGTTGTATGGGTGAAAATACAGTCAGTCCAAGGTCAAGTTAAATTTTTCCAGTGAAAGAGGCTGAAAATGTTTTATCGAGTGAAACAGTTAAATACCAGGACAGTTGTGTTTTGTCTTATGCCAAGGGAACTAACCCCTCTTCCCTCTCCTTGTCCTCAGGTTCAGTGGCAAATATGAGCATTTGTCAACATTTGACAACAACTCCTTGGGACATCATGAATTTGCTGGACCACAGAGCACTTGCAATAGCGCTTTTTAAATTTTAATTTCATTTAAGTGAAAGAAAAAATAATCATCTGAATCAACTGTAGTGATGGCTAGCAAAAGAAAATCCACAACTCCCTGCATGATACCAGTAAAAACACTGGTGCTTCAGGAGACTGAACTGGATGCTGTAGAAGATGATCGTGAAGGAACGCAACAAGATGCTCCTGCAGAAGGGCCAGCAGCTGGTGATGCTGGTGCCAGTAACAGTGGATCTTTGTCTAATGGGCATCGCGGTATTGCTGATAGTGACACTTATATCTGCAAGTCTTGTGACTTTGGATCTCAAGATGTTCATCACTTCTTTGGGCACTTGGACTCTGAGCACTTAGACTTTAGCAAAGACCCTGCGTTTGCATGTGTTGCGTGCAACTTTCTGGCAAATAGCCATGAAGGGCTCTCACACCACAATGTGGAGTCACATGCCAGTGAAACCAGTTTCATCTGGAGGGTGACTAAGCAGGACAATCGTACAACTGTGGAGCAAAGTCTCTCTGAAGCCACCAGCAGCCATGACCTTCCGCTAGAAGTCTCTGAAGAAGGGGTGGACGGCCAGTCTGAAATTATCATTACCAAGACCCCCATCATGAAGATAATGAAAGGTAAACCGGAGGCCAAAAAAATCCACACACTGAAGGAGAACGTGTCAAGTCAGCTGGGCAGTGAGTCGGAGGTGAAAGATGGAGAGCATTCATTCCCAAACGGGTCCGTGCCGGTTAGCCAGTCCACTGCAAGTTCGACAAAATCATCTCATATAGTGAATGGCTCCATCATAGGAAACGTGCCTGTTCTGCAGGCGGGCGTTGCACAACTTGTGTCACTGCAGCAGCAACCCCCGTTGCATCAGCAGCTACCTACGTCCAAGTCCCTACCCAAGGTGATGATCCCCCTGAGCAGCATTCCAACGTACAATGCCGCCATGGACTCCAACAGCTTCCTCAAAAACTCTTTCCACAAGTTCCCCTACCCCACAAAAGCTGAGCTCTGCTACTTGACTGTGGTGACAAAGTACCCAGAAGAGCAGCTGAAGATCTGGTTCACTGCCCAGAGGTTGAAGCAGGGCATCAGCTGGTCACCAGAGGAGATTGAAGATGCCAGGAAGAAGATGTTCAACACTGTTATTCAGTCTGTGCCGCAACCCACCATTACGGTTTTGAACACGCCACTGGTCGCAAATCCGGGGACCGTCCCCCATCTTATTCAGGCAACTTTACCGGGCCATGTGGTGGGGCAGCCAGAGGGGACAGGGGGGCTGCTGGTCACGCAGCCCATCATGGCAAATGGGTTGAAGGGCACCAGCTCCTCCTTCACCTTGGCGGTGACTTCTGTCCCCAAGCCACAGCCGGCTGCACAGCACAGCACAGTGAGCTCCAGCAATGCGTCGGGGGTGAAGGTGGTCAGCAGTGGCCAGCCACTGCTCACTGCCTGCCCAGCCATCTCCTCGCAGACCTTCCTGGATCCCAACGTGTACAAAAACAAGAAGTCCCATGAGCAGCTCTCGGCCTTGAAAGGCAGCTTCTGCAGGAACCAGTTCCCTGGCCAGGCCGAAGTTGAGCGGCTGACAAAAATCACGGGCCTTTCCACCAAGGAGATTCGGAAATGGTTCAGCGATAGGAGGTACCACTACAGGAACGTGAGAGGCAGCCGGGCCGTCTTCCCTGGAGACAGTGCTCTCGATTCCCTGCCCGAAATAGCTTTCGATGTCTCGCCCAGAGGATCCGAGCTGAGCCCGGCGGCGGCCGCGCCAGCCCCTCAGCACCCACCCCGGCGGCAGTCATGGCACCAGGCACCCGACTTCACGCCGACCAAGTACAAAGAGCGGGCGCCAGAGCAGCTGAAGGCCCTGGAGAGCAGTTTTGCCCAAAATCCCCTTCCTGCGGAGGAAGAGGTAAACCGCCTGAGGGGGGAAACGAAGATGACACGGAGGGAGATTGATAGCTGGTTCTCAGAGAGGAGGAAGAAGAAGGTGGCAGAGGAAAATAAGAAAGTGGAGGAGGCAGCTCGGCAGGAGGAGGAGGTGGCGGAAAATGGCGGTGGGGAAGGGGAAGACTCCTCGGATGAGCTGAGGGCTGTGAGCGAAAATGGCTCAGTCGACGCCTCCAGCAACAACCCGAACTCGGTGGAGCGGAAAGTGAGTCCCATCAAAATCAACCTGAAAAACCTCCGGGTGACTGAGTCCAATGGCAAAAACGAGTTACTGGTGGCCGGCGCAAATGAGAAAGGGGACGGCAGCTCCAGCCGGCCACCCACCCCTCCAAAAACCAAACTGAACTTTAAAAAAACAGCCCAGCAGCGGCATCTGCTGAAGCAAATGTTTGTGCAGACCCAGCGGCCCACAAACCAGGAGTACGATGCCATCGTTTCCCAGACGGGCCTGCCGCGGGCCGAGGTCATTCGCTGGTTTGGGGACAGCCGGTACGGCTACAAGAACGGGCAGCTGAAGTGGTATGAGAACTACCGGCGGGGGGTCTTCCCCCCGGGGCTGGTGGAGGTCAGCCCCGCCAGCCGGGAGGTGCTGGAGGACTACTACGAGAAGCACAAGGGGCTGCGGGAGGAGGACCTGCCTGGCCTCTGCGAGCGCTCCCGCCTCAGCACCCAGCAGCTCAAGGTGTGGTTTGCGGTGAAGGCGGAGGAGGAGAGCAGGGGCACCGGCCCCGAGGAGGCCTGCGCCGGCGAGACGGCGGGAAGCCGGAAGGGGCCATGCGAGGCCGGCTCGGAGGTGTCGGAGAGCGGCGAGTCGTGGGAGCCGGGCGGCCAGGAAGGCAGCGCTGGGACCCCCGATGCCCCCGGCCCACCACCCACCCCGCGACTCGGTAAGGGCCCCGCCTCGGGCAGGGCTGGCTCTGCAGGAGGGCACTGAGCGTTTCCCATTTGGGAAACAGGCTTTAGGGAGGGGGTTAGTGTCTTGTCCTGCTGTTTGGGATTTAACTGAGGAAGTGGTGAGGAAAACCCTGGGAAAGAGGTGGGGTCAGGGAAGGAGGATGAGGAGGGTCCAGCGAGACGCTGTGAGTGCAGCTTCCTGCCCGTCCCTGCCTGCCTTGGTCACTGCGTGCTGGCTCCACTCTGAAGCCAAATCCTGGCTTTATTTTAAGCCTAAGCGAAACCAGGGGGAGTGTTTGGTCCCTTTATCTGCCCTGGGGGAAGATGGCCCTTGGGTTTATGTATGAAGGGGATGGGTATTTGGGAAGGAAGGGGCCTGGCTGCTGTCCCTCATGCCACTGGCTCCTTCCATGCCTCTCCCTGGCCCTCGGGCTCCCTCCCCTCTCCTGCCGCCAGCTCTCCAGATGTGAGCAGCCTTGCTTGGTGCAGGGCGAGGCTTGGGTGTTGAAGATGGAGTCTACAAGGAGGGAGAGGATGTGGAGGGCTGGTGTTTACAGCTGCTGGCCCGATCCCTCCTCTAGGACTCGCTTTTGAAAGGTGTGTGTGCGCATGCAGGTGTGTGTGTGCATGTAAGTGTGGAGGAGAGGAGAGGTGGTTTCTAAGCCCTCCCATGAGCTCTTCAGCAGTGCAGCTGGGGGCTGTTTCCTCCCTGGCGGGGTTCCCACCAGATGGGGACAGCTGAGCTCTTGCCCTTTCCTGCTGCAGGCTGCACGGCCCCTTGCCTGCTCCATGCATGTAGCCCCTTGCTGGCAAGCTGGGCAGCTGGGATCTTCGCCAGCCCCACTGCCTTGCTTTGAAGCCTCCCATAGACTAATGACATGGCTGCAGGCCTTAAAAAAAAAAAAAAAAAAAAAAAATCTAAAAAGTCTACAAAAATTCATTGCTTCCCTCCCCTGTCTAATGCAGAGGAGGTGCAGCATGGGTTTGCTGAGGCCCTGCCCTTCTTGCAGCTGAGAGGTCTGGATGTGCGTTGCCCTGTGCACTTTGCTGGGGAGCAGCTGTGGCCGCAGGAGTGGGCTGGGGAGGTGTTGCAGCAGGAACGATTTGGGGAAGGGTGGTGGGCCAGCTTTTGTGCCTGTGCCAGGGCAATGGCCCTGTTCCTGCTGGCACACCCTCTGAGCGTGGTCCCATCACCCCTTGTGGCACAGAGGCAGGAGGGTGCTCAGTGAGGGTGCATGGCTTCAGACCACTGCAGGCTGCATCCCGCCTTAGCCCTGCCGCTGGCTAAAGCCCAGCTCCGCTCCTGCAGGGATTTTGGGTTTCCTAGCCCCTCTGAATGGGACTGGCCTTTCTCTGCAGCTGACTCCATCAAGGCTCCCAATTTTGCCCATCCCATGGCACTCCTGCACCCCTTCCTCCCCACCTGGGTTGCAGGCCCCTGCGGTGAGCAGGAGCATCTCTGATACCTCTGTTCTTTTTCAGAAACAGACTGAACTCAAATCACCAGCCCCAGAGGATCTGCTCTTACCCTTGAGAAGAAATTTTTGGTCTTTAAGAAACCCATGGGCCGGCCTGATCCAAACCTCAGGAGCAGGATGTGGTGATAAAGCACTGCCATAAATGAGACCTTTGAGCACAGCACATGAGAGAGCGCGCGTGCAAAAACTGGGCACTTAGTGCAGAGCTCTCGGTGGCCCAGCCAAGGAGATGGCTGAGAGCTGGCGGAGGCGGGGGCTCAGCTCAGCTCACACCCAGGAAATAGGATGCTCTTGTTTGCTTTCCAGTGGACAGACTTTCAGATTTCATATTCATATACCGATGCCTACAGCTGCCTATACAAGCATAACAAATCTCAGACATTGTGTAAACAAGGTCATTGCTTAGATACAGACTTTCACGGCACAGTACTTTTTTCTTTTTTTTTTTTCTTTTTTTTTTTTTTTCCTCCAGCTGTCTGTTAAGGTGTTTGTTCTCTAAAGGTTGGCATGGCTGCATATATCCTCTCCACCCTTTCTGGTCCTTAAGCCCTGGCAGTTGAAGGGCTTTGTGGGCATACAAGTGTGTATGTGTGTGTTAGAAAGGAAAGATATCTGAGAAGAAAACTGCCAGTCTTGCGTTGAAGTCCAGTGGGAGTCGAGTGAGACTTTCATCCCTACAGATGAGGTTAGATTTAGTGTTGCATACTCTCCAATAAGTAGCAGGTTCCCAGACCCAGACAACCCAGGAGATGGAGTTTGGTGTCGTTTGTCCTTTGCTGGCTAGAATATTTTCCCCTGCACTCCTGGAGACTGACTGTAGCAGGCTGTTAAATCTCCAAGTCTCCCTTTAATCACTGCAAACTAGCACATAATAATTTTTCCATCCTGACCTGGAATCCTTTTCATTGTTTGGAGAGAACAAGCTGTTCTTCAGAGAACAAACGCAGAGAATGCACAGCGCTGCTGTGAGTGGTTCAAGCCATTGTTGTCTCCAAGAGATCGGCGAGGCAGCGGCTCTTCTGCAATCAGGAAGTTTCCCTCTTGCAGCCCTATGTGACAGATCCTTCTGCAGCAGCGCTGGTAACTTCAAGTGTTTGCTCCAGTCTTTTTTTTTGTTGTTGTTGCCTTTTTTTTTTTTTCTCCAGTTCATCTGCAATAATTCTGGCAATAGAACAAAATAAATTTCCCAGTTAACCTTCCTGCTTCCCGGTACCTGTACATTTTTAACGTGCCCATGTTGTCTTGGGTGGTTGCTGTGTGATGCAACTACTTGAAGATTTTTTTAATATTCTTTTCTAATAGAAAACAAGGCCTAGAAGGGAAACTCTTGAGCTGAATAGTCCAGCCAAATGCTGTGTCAGACCATTCTGTCACAAACTAATCAAATCCCAGCTCAAAATTGGTTCCATGTCTTGCCTTCACTTTTGCTCTTGGAAGGCTATTCCAGAAGTTCACTGCCTTTGAATGGTTAGAAACTTTATTTAAATTTCTACTTTGAATTAATTCGTGGCTGGTTCATTCCTGGTTTGTTTTGGAGCCAACATTGTCCTTTAACTTAAATAGGTTTTGGTGTTTATCTGCTGATGTATTTATGGAGAGTAGTCATAGCTCCTTATTTTTGCCAAGCTAACTCAGCCAAGCTTTTTCAGTAGAAGGTTTTTATTTAGTGAGAGCTTTTTAATGTGGGAGACTTTATTGTTGGTGGTAAATGATATTTATTAGAAGGGTGGGTAGCAAGCCCCAAAGGATGGATCCAGAGATTTACAAAGAAATCTGGTTTAAAAACAAAAAAGCTCTTTCAGAACCTCTTCTGAAGATGGTGTCTGATTTCTACCTTTAATTGCCCTTGCTTTTCCAATTTTTCCTTTGTCCCCTCTTTAAGAGGCCACCTTGCTCAACTACTAGGAGGGGCTTTATCTGCTCAGTGCTTTGCAAGAGGGAGGGCTTCCTCTTGCCTGGCTGTACGTGCCTATGTGGGGCTGCCCGTGCCTGAGCTCATGTAGCTCCCCTGGTGCACAGTGTAACCCCCGCAGCCAAGTGTTGAGCATCTGCTTCAGAAGGAGATGACCTGCACCCTAAAGAGAGCCGGGGTGATGCGCTCAGGTGCAGACACCCAGCCTGCAACTGTCCCTTAGGAGTCAGATGAACTCTCTCCAAAATGCTGCGAGCAGGGGCTGGCCCGGAGCCGGTGTTGGCCCGGAGCACCCTGCTATGACACCAGGCTCCCTAAATTTCTTTCTCATTAGAAGCACTATTGCTGGTCGTGCTGTGGTTGGAGGCATGACCAGCAGCAATCCCACCTCAGCCTTGTGTCGGCTTAGCTGGGCAGCAGCAGCCCTGCGGCTTTCCTCCGGGAGAGCAGGGGCGGCCGCACTGCGAAGACAGCCAGAGCCCCAGGGGTTCACCCTTGTGGGTGCAATCCTGTGCACCCTGAGATGTCACAGGTGACGGGAGAATCTGGGTGGTCCTAGAGCCGGAGGTAGCAGATCTGGGAGTCATGCGGCCCGAGAGTTTGAGTGTATGTACAATGTTACCTTCAGAGAACAAATACAGGTAGGTCAATTTACTCTCTAGTGTCTATGTACATGCAGGTTTATTTAAGTACACATATATACAGTTCAGATATGCCATTGATTCTTTATTGCATTAGGATGTACATTAAAAATGTACACTTTTACTAACTATTTGCTATATAAATATGTTGGAAGTGTAGTTTGCCCATTCAAGGTGATTTTCTGTGGGATTTTTGGTGTACACTTAAAGGCCTACGGCTAACTGGAAGAGTGATCCCCGCTCCATCTACAGAAATGCTTAAGGACTATGGTATGAACTGGTCCCTTCAAACCATTTTTCCATGCACTAGCTGAAATTTTTTGCACTTGGATTGTATTCGGCCAGTTTTCCAGAAAAACTGAAAAGAGAGGTCTTGTGAGCTAGAGGGAGAATTTCCCGGTGTACACAGAAAAAACAGCCTTGAGGGTTGGAAGCTGCTGAGGTTTTTGAGCTTTGTCTCCATGCATTCATACAAGCACAGCAGGAGTTTTCTTTCTTTTGGGTCAGAGGAATTTTAAAAAGTGGTTCCATGCAGACTCCCCTCGGACATGGCAACGGAGCTGGCAAGCCTCATTGCGTGGGGAGGGTAAGATTTAGAGACAAACAAAAAAATACCAAAAAGTAATCAAGTTCCCTTTCTAACTCCTACATTCCTTGTTATCTGCATTTTTTTAGTTGACTTGAAATCTCTGTGAAAGTATAAGCTGAAGATTTTTGAGGGTTTAGCTCTGTGGTCCTCTGTTTCCCTATTGCATCGGTTTTGAAGCTGAGGAGAAGCAGGTGTCATCTCCAAACAGACTCAGGTTTTGGTGCGGAACGTTAAAAATGTGTTTGCATCTGAAACTGAAAGGAAAAATTGAGAGGTGGCTTGACAGTCCCAGCAGCAGCTCTTCTGGTGTTAAGAGGAAGTGTCACCACAATTCTACACGGTGTGTGAATATTTATCATCATCTAATCAAAGATGACTATCTTGACTTGAAAGGAGGGGGGTGTAAGATAGAGGTTGTGTAGCCAGCATCAGTAAGGAAGGGAAATTAAATTCTTCACCTCCATCTGCTGTGTGTGAGCTTGGGCTTGACAGGCACAGTAGTAACCATCATTTTTAATCCATGTGAATCTTGTTAACTTATGTCTCTGATGCTGCTTAGATTAAGGGCACAATCCAATTGCTTAATAACCCGAAACCCTGATTTGTGCTGTACCTGGCTCGCTCATGTAAAGGCCTGCTGGTTCTCCTGATGCAAGGAACAGAGCTGCTTTTTTCATCATCAGCAGGCCCTGCCATGACATTTCTAGACATGTTTCATTTGGGTAGCTTATTTTTCAGATCCTTAATTAGCATCCTGGAAATCATTCTTTTTTCTTTTTTCTTTTTTTTTTTTTTATTTAGCAGAACACTAAACAAACCATGATTGATAGGCTCCTATTGCCACTTGCCTGAGAGCTGGGTGCTGCTGCACATCAGGCCCGCAGCAAGGCAATGGCAAGAGGAATGGACAGTGGTTCTTGCTTCGACACATGGCGTGCAGAGGTCAGCAGAATGCCTGCAGAATTCCAGCTGCAGGTATTTAGCACAGCTGCACGTCCCCTTCCTGCCAGGGGCTTGCATTGGTCACCATGAGAAGCCATCGGCAAAAGCAGTAGCTGTGATAAGAAACTCGTAGTCAGCCCACAGTAAACGCAGAACCTGCCCGGGCGACGCTCGCACAGAAGATGGAGCTGCAAGATGTCTGCTTGGTTAATTTTTGCTAGGTGTCCCCTGTCTGTTAAGGAGGAGGATGAGGTTGTAGAAAGCTGGTTTTCCATTTAGGGTTTGGGGTATTTTTTTTTTTAATTTATTTATGAAAAGCAACAATTTTTGGTGACAGGTAGAATGTGGTATTTTGTCTTCCCTGCAGCCCCTCTCTTTAGTGACATTACAGAGGCAACCTGAGTGGAGGGTGATGTTTGGAAGCTGGGTCATTGGGAATCAGAAGAGAAAGATGATTTTTCAGCACTTAGGCACAAATTGGGAAGTTAACGTGCTACTGCACCTTCCCATCAAGTTGATAGAGAAGTTTACAAGCATTTTAAATACTCTCCTGTTGCCCAGATAATTTTGGCTTTGCTCTTTTCAAATCAGTTGGTGGCCTGATGTGATTCAGCTCACTGCAGTAACCTCTGTTGTAATTTCTCAGTTGATCACAAAACCAGCAGGGTAAGATTAGGCAACACTACAAATGCAGGGGGGGTGAGACACTTACAAGCTGTACCTTTTTTTTTTTTTTTTTTTTTTTTTTGCAAGTTTAGTTTGTGCTGTATGTTTTACTGGCAGTGGTCCCTGCTAGGGATGCTGGATTGGCATAACAAAACTTTAAAGCAGAGCAAGGGAGCTGTTACCTAAGAGCTTTTGTTTTATTTGTGCTTTGTTTTCTTATGGCCTGTTCCAGTAAAGAGTGCTCTGTTGGCTGACATTGGCCATATTTTGATGGCACAATTAAAGCCACTTTTTCCCTGTATTGATGGAGGGTGGTATTATGAGGACTCTTGCTTACTGGTGCTAGTGAAGGTTGGGCTAGGAATCCGTGGCATAGAAAACTTCTGGCTAAAATTGCACTTTCTCTCTGCCCCATCTGGCTCGTGGTGGTGTTATGGGTACGTGGCTGTGATTCCCCTTGCACATACTAACATTGCACTAAAAGAGAGACTTTGGGAACAGCGTGTTGATCACTTTGTTTCTCAGCAGACCACAAAGTCAGCCTAATGGGGTCTCTTTTTCTTTTTTTTTTTTAATTATTGTTATTTAGAAATCATGCTGGTGCTGAATGACCTGGAATTTTTGCTTGGATTTATCCAAAGGAAAATGTAATTGTAGCTGCAACGGAACCTTTCATAAGGGTGGCCGTGCAGCTAGGGAGCAGAGCAAGGGCTCTGCTGTGTAAACCGTCTTTGTACCGGGGAGGTGTGGGGGGTTCCCGTGGGGTTATTATTGTGTTTTTTTTAAGACCACAGTTTTAGATGGTCACCTTGGCAATCGTGTGAGACAGGAAATAGTTTTTACTTTTGGTAAAGGTTTTAAAGAGGGGAAGAAAAAAAAAAAGTGAAGCTGCCTGTGATTGTGGGCTGTGGCTATTACTAGGGCTAGGGTAGCTTGTACCTGCTATGGACTTTACCTGCTCTTATTCTGAGGGCAAGAACTCCCTGTAGCAACAATGCCACTTCTGAGAAGTGAATGGCAAGTTTCCCTTCCTTTTGTATATGTGGATGTGAGGGTGGGCGAGGGGAAGAGCTTGCTTGTATAGTTTGTTGAAATGAAACCAGACATTTTTGGTTGTTCCTAAATAAAGAGTGTAAAAGACGAATGCGAGTTGACTGGTGATTGATTGCACTGGGGTTTAGGGAAGCCCATGGGGCGCTGGAGTGCCCAAGGGATGCCCTACGCCCGGTGTTAATGCTGGGTGAGGGCGAGCACTGCCCTGCACAGGGGGATGTTTGCTTGTCCAGGAGGGGGGAACGCTCAGTCACAGCCCGCACATCCATTTTAAAAGCATGACAACTTACCTACACGACAGCTTGCTGCTTGTCCCCCAGTTCAAAAAAGCATGGTCAGCTGCAGTGCACACCCTTGTTTTACCCCTTGTTTCACCCCCCTGGGCAGGGCTGCACCCCAGCTCCCCCCAGCACCAGCCAGGGCTGCAGGGGGGCAAACTGCCAGACACCCAAGCCACCACACACATAATACTGACACTTTTATTGTCGTTTAAAGCTGGAGCGGCCTTGTAAACGTAGAGTTTCACTACTTGACCCATAGGCAGTGGCTATACAGGTAGGTTGATGCGGTGCCGCCAGGACGGAGATGGGTGCTGCCTTGGTCACTTGAGTCCCCCCCTGCCCAAGCGCTGGGAACAGGTACAGCAAAGGGTGGCTGCCAAGGGCCTCCAGCAGCGGCGCGGGAGCGGGATCGCCGGGAACGCAGGCAGAGCAGCGACGGCAGAGGCCTGGTCAGGTTGTTGTTTTTGGGGGGGGTGGGGGGGGAGTCTCTTTCCTTGCAATTATAGACAGTTTCGCCTCCCACCGCGGAGCCGGCAGGCTCTACGCACCGATGTGCTTCGTTAAGGGCTTGATGGTGAAGGTTCGTGGGTCTTTGGGGTGGTTTGTGGTTTTTTTTTCCCCCAATATTTATATTTTTTTTTTTTTTTTTTAGTTCTCCACTGGAACACCCTTCAGCAGAGAAACTGGAAAAGCTGCCTGAAAGTAGGCCATAGCAGTGCCGTTTCCATAGAAACCAGTTCACAGCGTGCCGTGAGATTCACAAGCACTGGAGGTGCTTTCGCCCGCCGAGATGGGCTACAGCCGGTTGTCCCCGTTGACCCGGGTCCTCCGCAGTACCCTGCAGGGGGGCACAGAGCCAGGGGACATAGCTGAGGCTGACCAAGGGATGCCCAAGGGCAATGCTCTGGTGCCCAAAGCCACCCCATGGGAGGAAAGCAGGAGCTCAGTGCGTCCCCATGCCGGGGGACAGTGCCAGCAGCTGCGGGGTGGCAGCTCCTTATCCCACCCTACACCCACAGACCCCAAAGCAGCAACTCCCCCGAGGACTGTCACAACTTTCACCCCGAGATTCAGGGTTTCCACGCAGCAAACAGGGCTGCAGCTCTGCTCTGGGTTAGTGGGAAGCTGCATTCATCATCCTGCACCGAGGAGACGAAATGCTGGGGGGGGGTGGTGTCCTGTGCTGGGAAGAGCTCAACGAGCGCTGGCGTACCTTCGCTCCCGGCTCTCGAAGTGATCAGCGAGCTGCTCCTGCGACACACGGAAATCCTCAAAGGGCTGCTGGTACCGCGACTCAAAGGACCCCTCCCTGCCTCTGCTTGCCAGCAGCTGACTGGAAGCATCCCCTGCTCGTTCCCGTAGGCCTGAAGCACCGAAGAGGTTTATTTCGCCATTCTCCTGCTTGAATTAGAGAAAAAAAAAAAACCTACGGTAAAGGGCTTGGGATTTCGAAGTGTATGTCTCATAGCAAAGGCAGTCCTGCTGCAGTGCCCGCTGCCCTGCGAGCTGCTACGCAGGGGGCTCGGGTTTGCAACGTGCAGCTGCTCTGTCTTTAACAAACATCTCTGGCTCCCTCCAACATAATTTTAAATGAACAAATAAAAGAAACATCTGTCTCTGAATGAGCTCTGCCCTCTATTTATGCCAATGCAGATGGCCCTGGGCCAGCTGGGCTCCGTGATACTGAGCTGTAACTTCCCCAGAGTGCAGACAGGGACTGGGAGAGCAAATCCGCCTCCTTCAGCTTTTGCTGAAGGGATTTCCAGGCAAGTCAAAGGCAGCCCAGGCGGGACCCTGCCTCAAAGGCCCCAGCTGCCGAAGGAGGCCAGCCCGGCACTTCCCATCCCGCCAGCCCTCCATGCCTCCCTCCAGCGCAGCGCTGAAGCCCTGGCCGTCCTGCACACAGCCCCGCCGGGCAGTGCTGAGCTTTGCTGCACCACCCCAGGCAGCGCAGAGCCCTGCGGCTGCGGGGGCAAGCAGAGCAGGATGCTCCCCCGTCCTTACCTTGCTAGGGAAAATGTCTATCTTGACGAGCAAGGAAGCCAGCTCCAGGTTCTCACTGTAGTTGTTCTTCAGGGGTACAGCTCGGAAACCTACAGCAGAGACAGCCCCAGCCTTACTCACTGGGTCAATCCCCCGCCACAGAGCTCAAGGGGGACTTCTCCACCCCCCCCAGATCCCCTCAAGTGGCAGTTGGCCCCAGGGGATGTTGGCAAATGGCTTCTTCCTTCCTTTACCTGGCTGGGGACCCATCATGGGGACAGGAGGGACTGAGCCAGCCTGGGGGCTGACAGCATCCTCCCACGGAACTTGGCAGCTCCCTGGCTATAGCAAACTGGTGAGGACCACCATGACAACCCCCTCCCTCCCTGCTTCCCCGAGTGCTTTACCCGTCTTCAAGCCTTTCACCAGGAAGGTGGCCTGAGCCAGGAAGTTCTCATCGCTGAACATGTCCTCCTCATACACCACAAAGCGCAGGAAGGCAAAGTCGGGGTTGCTGACCTGAAAGTGGAACTGCTTTGGGGTCCAGAGGGGGTTCAGGCCGTTGTCCGCTGGTTAGAAAACACTGCTGTCAATGGGCAGCCCCCGCTGGGTGCCGAGCCCCCCCGCCACCCCACCGCGGCTGATGCTGGGCTCACGGGCAGGATGGGAGCAGCCCCCACCCCAGGGCCAGGTGCTGCTGCAGGACCCCCAGGCAGGAGTGGTGGTGCCCCCCTCTCCCTTCCCTTTGCTAACCCACTCACCCATGATCTCCGTTTTCTGCTTGGCATTGTCGTACTCTGCGCCAGACACCTCCACCTCCACAAAAGGACAAACGATTCCCCTTCCATTTTTGGGAAGGTGCCGGGCCCCCAGGACCTGGGCAGAGAGCAGGAGAGACTTGGTAAGAGACAGGAAAAAAGTTAAAAAAACCCCCTTGCTTGCATACCAAGACATTTTCCTTCCAAAGAAATCACCCTGGCTCTGCTAACTGGAGAAAGAAGAGACACTGACAGCCAGCCCAGCCCAGCCTGCCTCTCGGAGAAAACCACTTCCCACCCCTGGAAGCTGCCATGGTGTTACTGATCACTGATTTGATGTGTAAGCCATAAGAAAAGGCGGCTGAACTGCCCCAGGTTCCTGCCAGGCCTGGGACCACAGCATCCCTCCTCCAGCCTGCCAAGCTGGAGTGGGGCTGCCAAGCCAAGCTGCCTTCCCGTGCCTGGAGACCTGCGCTGGACACCCCCTTTGCCCAAACTTCTTGTCCCTCCTGTCTTGGCTCGAGGACGAAAAGGAGCTGCGCTCTGCTGCTGCTCTGCCTCCCGTCCGTAGCACAGTCTGTGCTCAACTCAAATGACAACCTGCTTCCTTGCAGGAGAAAGAAATCCCAGCTCCCTCTTGCCAGTGGCCATATGTCACTCCAGTGTGCTGTCGGCACACTGCTGTTGCAGGGGAAGGACGCGCTGCCAACGCTGGATCATGTGCTTTGAGTCATGCTGGGCTCGAGATGGCTTCTCCATCCGTGAAAGCTGGCTTTGGTGGGGACATTGGGCAGTTTTGCCAGAGGACAAAAGGCTGAGCCTGTCTCTTAAAGGAGACAGTGACGGGCTACACCACAGTGACCCGACACCTGGTGGTTGCAGCTGCATCCCAAGATGCAGGAAGAGTTAGGAAAATGGACGGTGTAGGGAAACAGTGCCAGGGATTTTTAAGGAGACAGTGGATGTGGGGTCAATGGTGCAATGGGACATGATGGGGTGTCCTCACTGAGAAGGGCTGTGGCTCTCTGAGGTGGGATCACTCCGAAACAGAGGTGGCCTCAGAGGAGCTGCGGTTTGTGCTTGTTGTCAGAAACCTGCGAGCACCTGAAGGCAGGATCCCCACTGCCTCCTCCCCAAGGTCTGCTTGAGCTGAAGGGCCTTGCAAAGGAGGCTGCTGACCCCCAGCTCAGCCCCAAGACCACTAGGGATGCCCTACAGACCAGTGAGACAGCCGCTGGTCCAACATGAGAGCAGTTTGGCACAGCCATGGCTCTCCCATCCCTCCAGGAGCTTTGTCTGGCGAGCTGTCCCGTACCTCTGCAGAGGCCCTGCTGTGCAGCTCCGTGAGCTGACACAGGAACAGTCCAGTCCCGCCATCCGGGAAGAAAAAGATTCAATGTGCATCCACAGTCCATCCTCCGGTAGCACACACCCCCCCCAGCAGCCCCCCCCCACCTCTGCGGGGCCCCGGGTTCCAACCCCCCCCACGAGCCTGGGAACTGGAGCCCCAGCAAGCCAGCGGGAGCCACCATGTGCTGGGGCAGCCCCCGCCAAGCTCTGGGGACAGGGGTGCCACCTCCATGGCTCGTGGATGCCACCTGCCGGCACGGGGCCCCAGGCAGGGGGATGCGGGGGGAGCATCCTGCCGTGCTCCTCTCCAGGCACCCAGGGAGGGCGGCAGCGCTTCCCTCCACAGCACCCATGGGTGCTCCCCCTTCATCGAGGGCTCTCCACCCCCATGCTGCGGGACAGCTCGGAGGGATTTGGTGAGGAGCAGCTGCAGGCAGAGGCCGGGAACCCAGAAAACCATTCTATCACCCCAAGCTCGGTATGACCGCCTGGATCCGACCCCATCTTCCTCCCACGCTGGGAGATACTGACCTCGATGGAGATGGAGAGCGGCTCGACCCCCCGCAGCGTGCTCTTGTCGAAGGGGTCAAAGATGTCATCCCGCATGTTGGCTGGCTGCAAGACGTACCCACACTGGCCGCTGGACATGAACAAGGCCTGGTTCATCTGCATGGGCTTGTCTGGAGAGCACAGGCAGGAGATGGAGGGAGGAGACCCTGTGGTGCCCTTTCTGCCAGCCAGGTCACCTGGATTATTGGTGCCTGCAGGAAGCCCCCTGCAAGGGGACCTGGCCCATCCCTTGGCAATGCCTCGTGCACCATGGCCTCACTGCAGCCTGTGCACATGCTGGGGCCGTGGCGTGACTTCTTCCCACACGATCTGCCCAACTACCCAGTGCTTCTTTTCCTCCCTTTCCTTTCAGCTTCCCTCGTGCTGGCTCTAGCGTTTGCCAAACTGCCCTGCAAGATGCTTGAGTTCACAAAAGGAATGAAAAAGCCAGCAGGAACAAAAGAGGCAGGTAGTTTTCTGGTGGGTTGGTGAGCTGAATAGGCTTACAGCGGGGTTTGGCAAGGGCCAGGGGAAGGGGAAGGCTGGACTGCACGGCAGGAGAAGGACTGGAAGCTGAGGGAAGGTGAGCAGAGCAGTGAGCTTGACTCAGACCCTGCACCCAGCTGGTGTCCCGTGGCTGGGGCTGCACCGTTGATACCTCCCCTGCCTGCAACCAGGCACCTTGGGGAACTCCCTGCTTCGTCTCCATTTCATCTTGTCCTTGTGGCACCACAACTTCCCAGCTCAGCCCAGCTCCCCGGGTCAATCCAGCCCTCTGGAGCACAATTCCCCTGCGGCAACCACGTGCCTGGACATGAACACCAGGTCTTGCTCTCTGCAGAGCCCCTCCTAGACCCAGAGCCCCTCTTAGACCCCCCGTTTGCCAGGACCAGCTTAGCAGGGGTGCAGGCAGGTGGCTAGGAGGAGATGCAGGGCACCCCAGGAGCTGGCCCACCCTCCCTGCCTGCTGTCCTCACCTGGGGTCTGGAAGTTGAGCGCTACCAGCTGACTGCCACAGATCCACATGGGCAGGGGATCGTAGTTGGAGGAGTCAAGGCGCTGGCCCTTGGGGTAGATGCGGGAGAGCTGCAGGCGGTTGTACTGCAGGAACTTCTTGCCTTTGATCTTGTTGACGTACTTTTCTGCCTTGGTCTCAGGGAAGGAGGACATATCTCGGTAACAGGCCCTCTCTGTGCCAATCTCTGGGAGGAAACAGCACAGCGTAAGCCAGTGCTTTCCAGACTCTTCAACCACCCCAGGTCCCTTCCCAACACCATCCTCTCCTCCCCTGGTTCAGCCACCATCAGGTTGGGTGTTTGCTGGGAGCCCAACCTCGATGGCTGAAACCATCGAAACCGCTCTTGGTGATCAGCCATGATGCTCCCCAGCCGCACTCCCCCAGCAGCTGCTCTGGATGGTGACAGATTCCCAGCAACAGAGGGATGGGGAAGGGAACTTCCACCCTCTGGTGAAAGAGGTTTCCAGAGCTCCAATGTAAACTGGTTCCAAGTTGCTTGGGATGCCTGTTCTCTGCTGAGATCTAGCCAAAGCAGCACCTCGGGGCACACCGCACGGTCTGTAACACCACGGTGACTGCCTCCAGCGGACACCAGACCAGCAGATGCTCACTCTCTTCATCGAAGGGCACAGGTCGGCAATAGACAACCAGCTCCGAAAGCTCCAGCGCAATCTTCTTCCTCCTCTCCATCATCTTCCCTTCAGAGAGCTGCCAAGAGAGGGAGAGAGAGGGTCAGGGCCAGGGGGGAGCAGCAGCACTGGGTAACCCAGCTCACCAACTGCGCTGGCCTGGTGTGGTTGCTCCTGCCCATGCTGTGGGAACCACCAGCCGGTCTGCATGGGGGCCACCACAGAAGCACTCGTGGCCCTTGCCACCTCCCACCTGGAGCAGGACTGGCACCAGTACCAACGCAGGGCAGCTGTGGCCTTGCCAGCCTCCATGGATGGAGATCCCCCAACTCCTGAGGCTGCAACACCCTCCCACTGGAGCAATCTTCCCAGATGTCCAGCCTGAACCTCTGAAGCCACAATGTGTGGCCAACACCCCTTGCTATATTGTCAAAGATGACTCTGGCTTCATCATATTTGTAACTGCTCTGCCATTCACTGCAGGCTGCCATCTCCCCACCAGCCTCCACCCACTCCTTGGCTCCTGGGAAATCCAAGACTTGGCAAGGAGATGTCCCCCCTGCCAAGGGCTCTCCAGACTCACCCGTGCGTCAGCCGTCTGGGCTGCCTCCCGGATCTTCTTCACCCAGTCCAGCAAGTCCTCGTGCGTGTCGGCTGCCACGTCAAGGGACAAGCGCGATACCGAGGACATGCTAATGGAGAAGACGAAGAGGCGGTTGTTCTTCCCCTCGGGGCGGATGGCTGTGTGGGGAGAGGGAGCAGAGAGCAAGGTCACAAGAAGATGCTGAGCCAAGTCCTTCACACCACAGAGGGGACAGCCATTGAGGGACTCTCATTGCTGCCCCAGGACTCTTCAGCTAAGGGGAGAAGCTCCAGTTTCTGGTCATTGGAGGCAACAGATGGAGCCTAGGAAGCAATAGGTGAAGATGCAGAGTATATTCTGAGGGGGCTGAGAAGCCTCATGGGGCTTTTGTAGTGCCAACTTCCTCCCATTCCTGCATCTTCCTCCCATTCCTGCATCTTCCTCCCATTCCTGCATCTTCCTCGCTCTGTGCCCTGAAATGCCCAGGTGGTAACAGCCACCTGGAACACAACATCCTCTGGGCTCTCAGGAGCCGAGGGACGGCAGGGAGCTTCAGGCTGGTCCCAGCTCGGCCAGCGCCCAGGAGCCCCAGAGCCTGCGGCAGCCTGGCAGGGAGGCTGGACCACATGTGCGTGAGGGAGTACAAATCCTCACAGAGGAGTGGCCTACAAAATCGGCCTGAGCTCCCTTGTCAGTGGGGTGGCTGCCCCTGAGAGCAGGTTCAAGGCATGCTGGAGCCCCAAACCTGTAGGCACCCTCTGCTAGGAGCAGCAGCAGAGTGTGGCACCGCGCGGCAAGCACACACCACAGACCAGTGATCACTTGGGGCATGCACAGGGGTGCCTAGAGATGGAGACTGAAGCCCTTTGGTCCAGAAGATCCCACGTGACAGGGTTGTAACACCCCCCAGTTGTCCATCCCTCCCTGGCACTCACCGATCTGGCAGGAGGGCACATCCAGGACGCCTCCGAGCAGGTCTCCCAGGGGGCTGTTCTCATCCAGCTGCTGCTGGAATGAAGCACAGGTAGGATGGTGCTGGGCACAGCCCTGGGGGGTACGGCCCCGGGCAGCGCAGCCGAGCACAGGGGGCTGCACACACCCCCTCCTCCCCACCACTCCTCCTCGTTCCGCTTGGGCACAAGCTCACCTCCCGCTCCAGCTCCAGGCTACTGGGACCAGTGATTTCCTCTACGTAGTTGGAAGGGAACCACAGCTGCTTCTTGCCACCATAATCTCCTCTCCACCTGGAAGAGAGGGAAGGGGCAGCGTCAGCACCTGCCATGGGATCCCAGAGCACCCTGACTGGGGGGCACGGGGACAGGCAGCTCCTCCATCATCTGCTTTTAGGGTTCATGGGGCTGTGCAGCTTGTGGGCAACCCCCAAACAGACCCACCCCTGAGGGACACACACATTTGTATGGATGGCGACACCAAGGTTTGATTGTGTCCCCGAGGGAAAAAGGAGGCTCAGGACCAACTCACCAGCCTCCTTCCTGTTTCTCCACATTCTGGATGATGGCGTTTTTGGTGAAGGTGAGCTCGTCCTCCCGCTGTGCCTTGTAGTCAAACAGGGCTTTGACTGCGCACTGTAACGAGGAGGGGTCTCATGAGGCCAGACAGCAGATGGACACATGGACAACGAGTCCATGGGATGAGAGATCACCTCCCACCGCAGACATGTTTGTTGGGGGGGGCTGTGAGGAATGTCACGTGCAGGCAGCATCCAACCCCTCTGCCAGAGGCTGCCAGACCCCAGTGACTCTTGCAGAACAAATCAAGGTCCCCGTGCCTGCCAAATCAGAGGTCACAAGTCTGGTATGGTCCCACACAGGCACTTTCCTTTGGGCCGGAGCCAATGATGGGTTTAATTTGGAGAGTTCAGAACAAGAGGCAGCCCTGCCTGGGAACCTGCAGGCTCAGCCTAGAGCATGTCTTCCTGCATGGTCTAGAAATGAGTGTGCAAAATAATACAGCTCTTGGGAGATAGCGAGACACTTGCTAAACCCTCCGGCCCTGCAGGTTGTTTCATGCCAAGCAGTGAGAGTGTACCTTGAAGGTGGGCATGGGGTTGGCTTCCACGTAGAACCCCGGATGGCGTCCCTCGTAAAGGGCTCCGTAGTCCGGCTCCTGTGGAAGCAAAGGGCCAGCAGTTACCACAGTGGCTCTGCAGGAGAACAGGTCCTCTCCCTTGGGGGAGGCAGGGAGAACGCCCCAGGGAAGGCACAGTGCCAGAGATGGTGCTGCCCAGCCCACACTCCCTGGATCAGAGGGGCAGCAATAAATCTCACTCAAGCCATTAAGCGTTTCCGGCAAGGCATGAAGCCCCAAGAGGTATGGACTGTCAAGCAGAGATGGGTCACACAAGACCGTGTCAAGGCACCAGCTCAAAACAGACCTGTCTATCATCCTTTGGCTTAGCCCTTCCGACGGCTGCCTACACTCACCGCTGTCCCTATCTTCTCCAGCGTCTCCTCATTGATGGGGTACCTCAGCTTCATCTTGCGATACAGTGGGTGCTTTTCATAGTAGCTGATCAAGTCCACCAGGCTCTCGAACTCGGAGTTGCCGAGCAGCACGGTCTGGCCCTCCTGCTGCACTCGGCAGTGCTTGATCTTCCCTTCTGCCCTGGAAGGTGGAAAGACAGAGAGAAGCCGCTTGGTGCCTGGCAGGAGAGGGTCTCTGCCAAAATAAAGACACCCAAGTAAAAGGTGCCCCCGGGCTGGCTGCTGAGTCCAGCCAGCTCCCATCAGAAGAAGGGAGGAAAAGCAGGGTCCTGAAGGCTCTCATGGGGCTGTAAGGCTTATCCAAGGCCATCCAGAAGAAAGAAGAGCTCCAGAAAGGCTCATGTCAGGCTCATGTCGCCTCTCCTGCTCTTTCACTCCCTACAACATCCCAGCTCCACCTCCCGCGCCCACCACCCTTCTCCCAGGGACGCACCGGAAGGAGATGGCGTAGGAGCTGGGCTCGCTCCTCTTGCGCACCAAGAAGGCTCCGTCACGCGGCACCCTCATCAGCATGTGCTCGGCTTGGGCCCGGGTAAGGTTGGCGTGGTACCACCTTTCAGGAAAGACATGTCACTGTGCACAGGTCTCCACACATCAGGCTCATCCCACACCTCTGCCATGCCGTACTGTTTCCCCTCCAGCCCACAAAAGACTGCCTTGAATCCTTAAAAGGAGGACAGGGAGCAGAGATGATCATATATGTAACACTGCAACAGGGCTGTCTTCTCCTTTCTGTGGGACAGGCAGGAACAGAGCCATTTGGTGACATGAGGCAAGGCATCCCAACTGAGCCCAGTACCTCCTGTCTTTGCACTGAGCTTCCAAGACAGCCAGCTCTACCACCAACGAAGCTGGCCAGCATGGCTGCTGTAGCACAGAGAGCTCCACGGGGAGCAAGTGGGGACCAGAGAGCCCCAGCAAGGAAGGAAGGACTGCAGCAAGCCCTGGAAGGGCTTCCCATGGGGTCCCAGTTGCCCAGCGGACATGACCCACCCTCCCCAAACACACTCACTCTTTGCTCTCATGGGCATTGGTTTGCGGCACTGGCTCCGTCAGCCTCATCTCAAACTCATTGCACCTCAGCGGCACCTCCTGGTAGTGGGTGATAAGGTCATAGAGGCTGTCGAACACCAAGTTGTCTGTCAGGAAGAACTTGGGGCTGCCGGCATCTTGCCGTGAGTGGATCCGGCAGTGCTGCACCTTCCCGTTGCGCCTGTGGAAGAGGGAGGGGATAAACCAGGGTCATCTGTGGCGATTCTGCATCTGCCTCAGGCACAGCTCCAGCCTGGACACAACATTCCTGCCCCACAGGAGGACCCATCCCGCAAGGGTCCCAAGGGACTTGGCCCTTCTGCACTGGGACAGTGAGTTGATGTGATGCGGGGGCACAGAAAAAGGGGAGAAACCTGCTCATGGGCCACTGGGGAATGGGACCCCACCACTGAGGATGGTGTCAAGATTAAGACTACCGCAGGAGCGACACTGAGCAGTGGGCTGGTGCCTGTGGCCCTCACCAGAAGGAGAGGGTGTAGTCTCCAACAAAGGTCTCACTCTCCCTGACGAGGAAGGAGCCATCGGGGGCCCCCGTCTCGATGCAGTACTCCGTCAGCAGCCGCTCCGCAATGTGCCGCCCGTCGCGCCCCGCTCCCAGTTTGCCGTGAAACCACTTCTCCGTGGAGTGAAGCTCGGTGCTGTTGCTCACCTGGCAGGGGGAAAACCCACCATCTTGGGTTACTGAGGGCAGGCTTGTGGTGCAGAGCCTGCTCTGCTCAGGGGTCTTCCAACCAGGACCAGGGAGTTTCTGAAGCAGCTCCCACCCTTCCCACCACTGGATCTCCCCCTGCAGTCAGCTGGCGGTGGAGATGCTCGGCCCTTTGGGCAGTCAGGTCCCTTCTCTAGGGGAACAACACAGTGTCACGCAAGGGAGCCCTCACCTCCTTTTGCTCTTCCTCATCCTCGTTTCCTTGGTCACTGGTTGTCTCCCCAGAGTAATAGATCTTGCTGCTGGTCAGGACAAAGTAATGAGGGTTCCACTCCTGCAAGGAAACAAAACTCTGGGCAAAGAGACCCCCTGAGGAAGCACCAAGCTGGCCCACCACCCACCATGGGATCTTCCCTTCTTGATCAGCACAAGCAGTGAGGGGTGATCGGGTTTGTGAAAGACAGTCGCTGACAACACTGATTTCAGTGGAGTCACAGGAGCTTCCAAAACATCTCCCAGATCCAAAGCATGGGTTTATCAGTAGCGAAAAACCGGTATGTGATAGGTCTTACATACAAACTGGCTGCAGATCACACTGCAAACACCCCAGCATGTATTAAAAGCAGATGACCAAATGAAGAGCAAAAGAAAACATTCAGCATCGATTCAGCATGGGGGATATCAGAGATGGGCATTTAGTGGTGGACTGGGCAGGGTTAGGGTAACAGTTGGACTCTATGACCTTAAAGGTCTTTTCCAACCTAAACCATTCTATGAGGATATTGAAGATGGTTATGCAGCACTTTCCTATTTTCCAAAAACCTGTTTCGTTTGCACATGACTTTGCCTGGCAGATCCTCAGCAAAGCAAAGTGGCTGAAAAAGTGGACAGTGTATAAGTAAATGCGTGCGGTAAAATGAACGCATGGCGCTTTACAAAGCAGAATGCTTGCTTAGGTGCGTTAAGAGTGTAGGCGCTTGGTAGGAGGCAGGCAGGTCTAGAAATGCAGGCCATGGCTAGGACTTACTGCAGCAACAGCTAACAGGCTATGGGGATTACACAAGAGCAGCTGCAGAGCATCAGCCCAGAGCTCCCTCTAGCTCAGCCTTCTGCCTCTAACAAGGGCCAAGAGGAGATGCCTAAGGAAGAGCATAGGAGAGAGCCCGCATAAAAACTCCCCAGTCTCCGGAGACTCCTGACAAACAGGAATAGACCAACGGCCTCTTAGATCACTTGCACCTCAGCCCTTCCTTCCAGCACCACACAGCGCCCTACAGAGTTACGATGTCATTTACAGAGCCCACAGAGCGGGGCCAGGGTGACAGTGGCAGAGAGAGACATACGTGATTGATGGGGTCTTCCAGGTAGAGGATCCCATTCTTGATGGAGTTGCTGATGTCATTCTCTGAATACATCACGGATGAGGGTAACTCCTCGTACGCACTGCCCTCCGCCAGCTTCTTGTGCTGTGGGACGAGAGAGCGGGTCAGGTACCTTGAGGGGAGCAGGCACCCGAAAACCAGCATGGATTTCCTGGTGAACCCTAAAACTCCAGGTCTGCTGCAGTGAGCTCCTCCAGACTAAAAGGACCGAGGTAAGGCCCATGCCACAGAGATCACCATACAGCACTAAAGCCCCCCCCTTTCTTCCCACAGGTGATTCCTGCAGCAGAAATACCAACATCCCCCAAGCTCTCAAGAAAAGCAGCACCCAGCTGCTGAGCTCATTTCCCAGCAGCTCCTCTGAAGCAAGGCAGCTCTTTGTCTCCAATTGTTTTTAGCATCAGGTCTCCGCTTCCAAGCCCGCACTGCCAACCAACCCCTTCCAGAGGTAAGCAGCTGCCCTTGGTCCCACACCCTCACCCCATCTGCCCCCATTCTCTCCACTTAGGAGCCTTGCTGGGGAAGGGAGTTCACCTTGATGAGAATCTTCCTCTTGAGCTGGTTTGGAGAGGGAAGGCCATCAGCAGAAATATCTACTGGTTTGGTCAAGAGCATGTCTCCAAAGACCTTCTTGAAATTCTGAGCCATGTTCCTCTGCTGAGCAATGCTGCAGTGGTCCTCAATGGACAGAATGACAGGGAAACTGGGAGAAGGAAAAGAGCCGTCAGAACCAGCACGGTGTCTGGATGGAACCAACACCTTCTGAGCTCCATTTCAAAACATGGCCTCCCTGCCCTCAAAGAGCAGTTTGCATCAATATCGATCTCTGCTGTCTGGAGCATTCAGCACAACCACCCTACAGCAAGGGGTCCCCAACACTGCTGGCAATGCACAGAGTGGAGAAGGACTGGAAAACTACTAGAGTATACCCAAGGTCTTCCCTTCCATAACTTTTTTCTGGGTGAAATCTCCCCTTGGTTGGGAGACACAACATGCTTGCTTTCCACTAAATCCCAGGCACATGTCTTGTGTGGGGTCTCTGGATAAAGGTGGGCTTCATTTTGCTACAGCCTTGGCTCTACCTTCTCTTTGCCTTCCTGGCAGCTCTGCTAGCTGAAGTCCAGGTCCCTGCTGTACTCACTCGGAGGTGACAAAGGCATGCTCCTTGATAGTGACCAAGACGTCAGAGAACTTGATCTTGGTGGTTAAGGTGTGTCCATGGTAGATCACCGGCATGCCATCGGGACCATCCCAGCAATCCACTGAAAAGAGACCCAGAGGGAAAACTTAGCCCAGAGGCAAGACACGGACATGAGATGGACTGAACTAAGCGCTGCTGGGAACTGTGCTGGATGGTAATAGAGGAGTGAGGTGAAAGCCCAAATCTTTCTGGGTCACCAAAAGCTTAGGCACGTACCACCCAGCCCAAGAACAAAAGACCTCAGCCCTTTCAGCACATCAAGGTGACAATGCTGCCACCAGCACGCCAACCTTCAGCCCTGCCTTCCACGCAAAGCCTTCCCTGGCCACCACAAGCTACCACGACGACGGAGACAGAAGTGCTGGCTGCGGGTACTCACGTTCGATACAGCGGCATCCCATGCGCAGGCAGCGGGCGTACGCCTCCAGCGAGGACTCGCTCGAGAACTGATCCCCTGTCAGGTACCTTTCATGTGAGAGAACATGTCAGCAAAGCAACACGCTCACCACAGGCATGGATGCCTGCCGGGACATCGCCTCTGCGACGCGAGGAACAGCGACAGTGACTTTCCTCCAGACCTGCCATCTTCCCCCGGGACGGGTTCAGCTCTGCCCCTACCGCAAGGGGCTGCAAGCACTACTCTGAGGTCCAGCCTTGCTGCTGGCTCGAGATAAGCCTCAAAGAGTGATGTCAGCGTTGGTGCCACCAAGAGCCCTCTGCACCCACCAGAAGCAGCCTGAGGGCAGAGTTAGACCAGCTCCTGTAGGCAGACAGGAGCTCAGTGCCTGCCCTCCAGGCCATCAGCTGGCTTAGGCTCTTGGTCCTTTAAATTTGGGCTAAGGTGCTGCCACCACATCCCATGAATGGGGAGCACAGACGGAGCCAGTGTGCAAAGAAAGCAGTTCCTGTGAGATTCTTCTAGCAGCAGAGAAGGGAAATGGCCAATTTCAGCCTGCCAGGTTTTTATCACATCTGTCCTTAGGGCTGTGGAAGATGACGTTGCTAATGGTACGAAATCGCCAGAGTGACAGCCTGGGACCTAAAAGCACAGTCTGTGCCAGTGTGTGCTGCCCTGATGCCCCCAGAGAAAAACACCCATGGTTAAATGATGCAGGGAGGACTGAGGTACCAAGAGGAAGGTCTCTGATGTACTGACCCCGGGTTGGAAAGTTGACTTGACCCATCACTGGGATCGGGCAGAATCAGGAGAATCCCACCCTGGCACAGTGGAGGAGGAGGAGGCTGGGAGCGGACCGGGGGGAGAGCCATGCCCTAGCCCTTACGTATTGTGTGAGGAGGAGATCCAGTAATGGGAGAGGGGGTTGTTCATGTTCTCCAGACACACCGTGTCCAGCTGTGAGTTCCAAATGCTGTTCTCTTTGGAAAACAGGAAGGTGAGAAACTGCTCAGGAAGAAAGAGAAGCGTGTTAATGATGCACAGGAGCTGGGTGCTGTGGTTCAGCTTCACACACATCGTGTCAGCAGCTACCACGCAGGTCGCTATCCTCACAGCTCAGCACAGCCTGACCAGAGGACACACAGACAGCACACAAGCGACCTGACCCAGCAAGCTGGAGCTTAGGCATTGCCACCTATCCCCCAAGCTGTGCCACACACCTGTGTACAAATCCTTCGACCCAGCTGGAAACAACTTAATTGCTCTGTATTTTATTTTCCAGCTCCCACAGCAGGCAATAGCTCATTGAGGCCACGTGGGTCAAGGGACCTTCGCAGTGGGACTTGGTCCAGAGTGCCAGTGACAAGCTCATCTCCGGTTGTTTTTATTCTTTTGGTTTTAGCATTTCTTGCTTTGAAAATATCCTTAAATGACCCAAAGGGGCATTATAAGCCAAACGCAGCCCCTTTCCTCCTCCAAACGAACTGCCTGATGAGCACTCCCAGCTGCACACATTCAGCACAAGAAGAGAGCCCAGAAGTCAGTCCCTTCGCCAACCAGCTCTTGTGCAACATGGTGACCCACCATGTTTGCCTCCTACAGCGATGCCGCTCACAGGAGCTGTGACCCTGTAAGCACGGCCACCCCGCAGTGAGGACGCAGGCAGCAGAGCTGTCACAGCACAGCGCCTCGCACGTTGCGCGTCACACAGGGGACGTCACCCCCTACCCCACCCCACTCCGTACATGCTAGCGTTTGAGGTGTCTTACTTCATCCAGGGAGAAATACGGCTCATCAATCTCCCTCAGAGGGTCCCTCAGGAAGTTGAACATGAATTCCTGTACCTGAAGGGCATCTGCAGCCCAGAGCTCCTGCAAGCCCCAAGAGAGACATAAAAAAGAAACCATTTCAGAAAGTATCATTCAAAACCACATGTAGCTTGCCCAATTAGAAGCTTTAACCATTAAGGAGGCATTTTTTAATACAAGATCATCTCTGCCAGGAATTCAACTGTCAGCACAAATGCCGGATAGCACGCAACTGCAGAAATCTGCCTTGTTTCTAAGTGGTCTTCATTTTCTCAATGCCATGCATTTTTCTCTCCGATAGCTCCTTTGCACACATCTGCCATCCCTCCTCCTTCGCAGCAGAAGCCAACTCAGCTTCCTTTTGCTTCTCTCTCTCCCTGGGTGTCTTTCATTAGGCCATCAAAGCAGCTGCGACTCTTTGCCGGTTAACTCTCCCATCGCTGCAGACCACGGGCAGGGAGGCGGCGGTGGGAGATGGGGCGGACGGTGCAAAGCAGGAGGCCCCAGGCTCTCAGGCAAGGCATGGCAGTGCTTTCACCAGCCACTCCTACCCTCTCGGAGAGAGACCAGCAACGAGATGGGAGCCCGGAGACCAGCAATGAGATGGGAGCCTGGCAAGAGCCAAAATAAAGAATCTGCACAGCCTGCAAACGCACTGCTTGAGCCTGCGTGCGTATCCCAGCGTGCATGCTGTGCTTGCTGAATGACCTAAGATGGCTTTTAAATGGGAAGGTCAGCAATCGAATCCATCGGCTGCTCCTCAGGAGCTGCTCAGACCTCCTGAGCAGACAGAATGGACCATGATGCCTTGGCTGCTGCAAACCTGCAGTACCAGCCAGGGTCACAGGGACTGGACAAATCCCCAGTGACCAGTTCCTCCCTCCTGGGCCTCCACTCCTCTTGGATCTTCTGCTCTTGGTCCCTTTTCTGACCAGGGTGCCTGGCTGAGGCCAGGTTTACCCTCACCAGTGCTTCCCCTGCATCACCTCCTGCTCCAGGAAGGATGCACTCAGGCTGTGGCCATGCCAGGCAGAGCACTCCACAACCAAATTATCCCAGCTCCACAGCAAGGCTACTCTTGGAGTACCAGATCCCTAAGGATACCAGTGCCTACCCCCTCGTCCCTCCCCTGGGCCTGCATGGAGCTCACCCTCTGGTACTCCAGCAAGAACTTCTGCAACTCCAGCAGCGACACCCTGAAGTGCTCAGACCTTTCTCCACCCCTGGAAAGCAGAGAGAGAGAAGCTTCGGTCACTCACGCAGCACATCACAACCACCACAGACATCAGGCGAGATGCCATCTGCGACCACCATGGTGTGTACAAGATAAGCCCAGAGCAAGCAGCACTGGAAGAGCAGGGAGAGCTGAGGAGGGCACGACAGCAAACACACTGCAGCTGAGACTATATGGCCCCATCTCAGAACCAGGGACTTCCTCCAGGAGTAGCCCAGGATTCACACTGCCAAGGGCACGACAACATGAAATCTGGTGAAGGGCAGTAAAAATCATCAGAGGGACTGACTTGCACCAAAAAAAATAGAGGGTCTGGCTTGCACAAGAGTGAAAAGGACTAAATAGTGCAGGGCAGTCAAGGGGTGATTGTAAACAGGACAGAGCTACAGGTACCCAGAGGCCATGGTCTCAGGGAGGCAGGGCAAGGAATGAAGGAGGGAATCATTTGTAGCTGATTACCTCAAAAGACTTGTCCCTGAACGTACCGAGCCGCAATGGTCAGCCAAGGCCAGCACCAAAAAACCCAGGAATGGACTGGGCAGTGCTGGCTGCCCTGGGCATGGGCATGAACCAGATGGCCTGCTGAGGTCCCTGCCAACTCTCTTTTCTATGGTTGGAAGAAAAAAGAGAGGAAACCATGGGGAATTAGTGGACAAGTTAATGAGGCTTTCACTCTTTAGCTTCTGTGTCTAAATTCAAGCTCTTTTTGTCAGGGCTGAGATGTGCACAGGGCAGGGAAGGGCACAGTTGGGAACAGCAGCACAGGCACTGCCTGGAGTTCGCTGCGGTGCTGCCTGCGCCGACCCCGGCACTGTGGCCAGCCAGCACCAGGCATGAGGATCACCTTCGGGAGATGGCTCAAGGCCTGGTTACTTCACATAAACCAACTGACCGTTCCGGAGGTGGCTGGCCTGAGCTGGACCCCAGTGGGATGTCTGGGAGGAAGAGAGCCCTTACTGACCCAAGTTGAAGTGTCTACAGCAGAGATGCTTATTCAGAGTGCAAGAACACAAGCAGCGCGGTGGCAAGCAAGAGGTGTGCAGCATTCCTCCTCCCCGACACGCTGCTGCAGGCAGCAAGGCATGTTACAGAGCAAAAGAAAACCACCCTTTCCCCAGCAAAAATGGAGAATTATCCACCTTTCTAGGAACGGGACGTCCATCTGCAAAAGAAGAAGCACAAGCATTAGGTTTACACTCAATCCCACCAACGTATGTGAAAGCACAAATTGATCAGGAAGGTAAAGGGGCTGGCACACCAGCACTGCGCAGCTCTGCTGTCCCACAGCCATTGCTCACACACCTCACCGCCATCCCCAGCAGCCCCGTGTTAACCAGCCTAAAGCAACAACTTCTTTACTCCCTGTCAGCCCTGGCCCAGAGGTAGGAAACGAGCCATTAGCTGAGGGCAGAGGGGTTAAAAAGGCAATTAAGAGGGAATGCCCAGTAACAAATATGGTTTCTCCCTTCCATTCACGGCCCTGGAGAATT
This sequence comes from Gorsachius magnificus, assembly GCA_034008185.1. Lineage (NCBI taxonomy): Eukaryota > Metazoa > Chordata > Aves > Pelecaniformes > Ardeidae > Gorsachius > Gorsachius magnificus. Next base: position 16,023,857 of record CM067091.1, read on the forward strand.
CAGCTCTTACCATTTTCTGGGCGCTGAACATCAGGCTGCGGTAGAGCTGTGCAAATTGCCCATACGTGATATCCCCGTTCCTCTGCTCCACGTCCTGTAGCAAAATAAAAACCCGAAAAAAACCAGAGGTTTTACAGGGGCCACAGGTAACTCTGCACAGCCTGAGGAGTGTCTCCTCTCACCAGGATTCCCAGGGGAAAAGGAGGAGGAAAAGGCCAAAGCCTGGCCAGACTTTGCCTCCTACCCCTGCACATCTCTGCTGGGGCCAGTGGGACCCCACAGTGCCCAGGACACGGGCACAGCCTGAACCGATTCCCCACGCTCACCCACAGAAAGGCATCACAGCACCAATAAAAGCATTACTGCTTACTGGAACAGTTACAAAAGGATCACTTTGATTTTTTGTTTGCAGAGAGCATCTAAAGCATCTGGAAACTGTAAGACCCAAACAGTACGCTCTCCTTTGGCCTCGAAGGTCAGTGCTGGTGGAAATGGCTGGCGACCCTTCATTCCTGGCTCTGCAGTGATTCTGGCAGAGCCAGCTGCCCCTCGCTCGGTGGCAATGGGTTGCAGGACCCAGGAGGCAGGACCTGGGAGGAAGGACCTGGGAGGCAGGATGCTGGATGCAGGACCAGCTACCCCCATTGCCTGCCCTCCTGCACCCCACCCCACCAGGGCAAAGCCCCAGACGGGAGCCAGGAGCGATGTGGGGAGCGGGGGAGGCAGGGTGGGGCAAAGCGAGGGTGCTGGCCACAAACGGGCCAGGGTGCGGCACCCACTGGGAGCTGGCATCTCTTCAGTCACCACCGTGGGTGGGGGCCCTCCTGGGAAAGGCTGGGAGCCTCTGCAATATGCAAACGTGCTGTGGGAGTTTAGCCACCACCAGGTTTTGCTCACAGGCGGGCAACAGGCTGCAGAGGGTCCCCAGCACGGCTGAGGAGAGCGGAGGGGTCACGCACTCACCGTGAGTCTCTCCCGCAGGAACCTCATGTTGGGGACCCGGTAATTGACCTGGGACAGCATGTTCTTCAGGTCCTTGGCAGAGATCCTGGCTCGGCAGGGGAGAGAGGAGAAACACGTTCAGCAGCTCTGGGATGGAGGGGTATCACCCTGGGACCGGGACACCACATCCACCAAGTGGCCGTGCCCAAAGGGGCATCAGCTGTGACACACAAGGATGGATGCACGGCCCCAAAAGAATGCCAGGGCTGGGACCAAAGGCAGAACAGAACGAACTCTGCATCTATGCTGCAGATGGGGAGCAGAGAGAGGTGCTTGCATCCTGACGGGAACTGCAAACACTGCTGCAAGCTCCCAGCACCACAGGGCGAGTCTCAGCACTCTCATCCCACTCAAGCTGATGCTGCAACAGGCGCACGCTGGCAACAGCTTTACGGAAACAACTGGGGAGAAGCATTTTGCAAGTATCTGTGCCCCACCATGGATGTTGGGTGACCAAATCACTTCCAAAACCCACTCCCTGGCCTGCGGAAGGAGCTGGAAGAGGGCAGGCTTTGCCAGTGGTTTAGACCCTGCTAATTTTATCCTAAAGAGAGGAAAAAAGCCATTTTCAGTGCCTGGCCACAGGCACAGCGCTGCCACGTGGTGCCCAGCTGTGCTCCCCCAGCCATTCCCGCACACCCGCTGGCACGGGGCAGCCGGCGCGCTGTCCTCCCCCCGGGCCGAACGTGCCGGTTCCCAGACTGGGGAGGGCTCCGGTGCCAGCCCCGCATGGGATCCTGCACCCAGCTGGGCAGAGACGGGCAGCAAGGAGCCCTGGGCCGCTCCTGCCTGCTCCGGTGTTGTTCCCCCACAGAGCAATGGCCCTGCAGCAAGAAAACACACGGATGTCTCCCATCTGCAGGATTTAAGAAGCTGAGAGATCTGCATGCAATCATTTTCTGGCAGCTCCTGCCTTAACAGCAAGTCCTCTGAGCCTGCCCCCAGCCATCGCAGATGCTGCTTTTGCCCCCCACTGAGCGAGTGGGAGCCCAGGACCCTACAGGATGCTCCCCCCTCCCACAAAGCGTGGGGCTGCTCTGACCCTGGGAATGCTCACAGCTTTGGGGTGCAAATATAAATATGACAGGGAAGATGTCCTGCGCATGGGTCACGCTGTCATCTGCAGCGATGTGGAGGGGCAGCGTGAACCGCGTCTCTCCTATGCTCTCCCCTGGAAACGGGGAGATCTCAAACCACACAGAGAGGAGGGATGGAGGGAGCCCCGAGGAGAGGGAGAAACCGGCTGGTGTCAGGCGCTGCAGAGCTGAGGGCTTCTGCAGCCGGCGGGACACAGAGAACCCTTGTTTCTGGGCTCCGAGCCGCGGGGAGCCGGACGCACGCACGGCCAGAGGAGGACCTGGCCCAGCTCCCGTGCTGTGCCCAAGGCCAGCACCCGGCCGGCTGAGGACCACGCAGGCAGCATCGTGCTGCTCGCTGGCAGGACAGGAGAAAAAAAAGCTGGCAAATGGCACCAGTCTCCCTTTCCCTCCCAGCTACAGAGCCAGCAACATGCTCCCAGCATGAGCAGCAGCTTCGGTATCTCCCCCCTGCACCTCCACTGGCAGGAGAGGTTACACCTGGGGTTCAGGGTGAGCGTTTTGGGAGGGGAGTCTGCCCTTTCCCTTCTCCAACGCACCCAGCCATGCATGGGGTGCTGTGCAACCCCCAGGGCAGGGGGTCCCAGCTATGGGGACATGGGAAATGGGGTGATGTGGGGGGGAGCGAGCCAGGAGCACAACGGTGGCTCATGAGAGATGCCCTCATGCATCAAGGACCACAGCATGCAGCAGCTCTGGTGGGACCCCCGATGGGATACCCAGGGTCCCCAGGGCCACCCAGCAGCAATCCCCCCTTGGTGAGAGGCTGAGACTGCAAAAAAGCTCTTGGAAAAAGAGCAGGAGGGGGAGCAGCAGCAGGACCAGCAGTGGGCATTGGGCTGGAGACCCCCTGGAGCCAGCGCCCGGCTCTGGGGATGCTGGGCTGTTTCACAGGGAGGTGTTGGCCCTGCTCATCAATGACCGCACCAGGAGAGGCAAGAGCAAACCCTGTAAAAGCTGTGACCAGCATTTCCCTCTGCTTTGGTCAGAGGATGGAGTATGGAAGAATTTTATTTACTGTGTGTTATTAATAATGTTCAAGTATTGGAGACCTTGGATAAACAGCTTAGTAGTATTTTGAGACTAGAAAGTAGAAACCAAATAAATAAACTAATTTCTTCTACGGAAGTTTTTTAAGGTTTCATGACAAACAGGCCAACGGACAGATCCAGCCCTCTCACAGGGGATGAAAACATTTTCCCCCGCTGGTCTCCAGTGCTGTATCTCTGCTCCCGGCCACAGGCAGCTCTCTTAGCCAGAGGTGAAGCAGTCTCCTCCGCAGCAGTTAGGAAAAAAACCCCAGCATCCTGTTATCCTCCTCTTTCCACCTAACCTCCCTTGGAAAAACAAATACCCAAAGGCCCAGCAGCCAGTGAAAACAGCCAACATCTGCCGGCGTGCTGGAAGGTATGCGCAGGCACCCAGCCGGGAGAAGGCGGACAGGAAAGGGCTCCGGCGCAGGAGGCTGGGGTGCAGGGCGAGCGCGGGGTACACAAATGCCGGGAATGGTTTCTTCAGCTGCCAAAAACCTGCCTGTTCTGGAAAGGACCAAGAATGGTTTGCAAAAGAAGTGTTTTTAACAGAAACACAACTCACTATTCCCTTTTCAAACCTACTTGCAGGCTGAGAAGCAAACGCAAAGAGCCCAGCGACACCGAAGTTAACGCTGCCTCGTAAGGGCAAAGATTTCATCCAAAAGATGTATATGCCTCATAACAGCTGCCTCTACTTTGCAGAAAGCACACAGATGCTTGCAAAATGGGGAGACCCAAAATCTGTCCGCATTCCCCCTCTATTGCTGTTTTGCTCCTTTCACTGCCTGAGCTGGAGCAGCAGCTCTCCGAATTAAGCGGTTTGCATTGAAACCTCTCCCCTTGGTTGACATGCAAGGAATATACTATATTTTGCTGTCTTGATTCTAAATCATAGAATCATTTAGGTTGGAAAGGACCTTTAAGACAATCAAGTCCAACCGTTAGCCTAACCCCGCCAAGTCCACCACTAAATGTTAATAGAAAGATGATCTAAGACAAACAACAAGAGAGATGCAGCAGGCTGGCTGTCGGCTCTGCCGACCATGCCTCAGGCAGACAATCTATACACGCAACCTTTTGTCCCGTCGGGATGCCATTTCATCAGTTTTACTGTATAACCAGATGAGGAAAAGGACCAATTTTTTCCATTTCTCCTGCATTCATGCTCCAAACCCTCCAGGCAGCCATCCCTGCACCTGCCTCAGTGCTCTCCACTGCCGAATTAGGAAATATTACGCCCAGTCACCACTGAAAACCAGTACACTGCGTATAAAACCCAAGCCTGGATTTGAAAGGTGTGTGGCATATGCAGAGCAGCTGCAACAGATTAAAGGCGTCTCTCCTTCCCTTTCTGCCTTGGCAAGGGTTTATCCCTCCTCCACAAAATCCCCGCTCGCCCAATGGTGCTCTCGCCATGCCACAATATAAATAATTGCAAAGGCAAAAACGTCCAGTGCAGCGGGATTTCCCCAATGCAACACACTCCTGCTCTGTTCCGAGATGTAGACAGGTTGAATTTAACCCTCGGCTGCCCGACAGTGGGGCCATCTGCCTGTCCTGGCTGTCACGGCACGCTGCAGCTGGGAGGGGGGGACACAGCAGTGGGGACCAAAGTGGGATGAGAGGCCCCGCTCGCTTCTCCCGATGAGTACAGAGCAGAGATTTTCACCTGCCAATCCACAGGACCGACCTGTCTGACCGTGGTCACCCACAGCTCCCCAGCGGCGTGCCCCTGGCACAGACAGCTGGGTTTGTGGGGCGAGTTTCTTGGCAGGAGCTTGCTGCAAGGATGAGGATGCTAGGGCTCAGGGTGAAGCATGGAAATCGGTAGCAGCACGAGATCAATGGCGTTGGCAGGGACCAAGGGGAGGATGCTCTGGAGCCCAGAGGTCTGCTCGGAGCTCTGCAGTGAGCCCAAAAAGGGGGCAGAGGGGACCCGGGTGCTCCACCGCAGCTGGGGGGGCACGAGCGATGTCTCCAGCATTGCCCTCTCCCGAGCAGGACTGGAGGAGTCCCCCAACCCCAGGGGAGCACAGCAACATGGAAATCAGCACTGTGAGGTTAATGGGCTCAGTTAACATCACGGGGAAAAGTGTGTCCCCGGGATGAAAGCAGGCAAATAACAGGACCTTGGGAAGAGGAGACCGGCAGCCAGTGTGCGGCCGGGGAAAGCAGGCGACGGCAGCAGCAAGCAGAGCATGGTGGAACTCGCCTCCTCGACAGGGAAATGTCCCTTCCCTTATGTCCTCATGACAGGTCATGACCCAAATCCCTTCCCGTATCTTCTCCTGACAGGTTCAAGGGTGACATTTCACCTGCTGGGGCATCGCTAAGCTTCCACCCAAGAACTCCACAAGCAGTGGCCCTGCTGCAGCCCATCGGCCTGGAAGCCAAGCAGTGGCCTCAGGGACCTCAGAGGAGGAGAATAAAACAAACAGGGTGGAGAGCAACAAACACACCCCAGTTCAGCCCTGATGGGGTGGCCAGAGCTGCCTGTTGGCTCTTTGGTGTCTGCTTCCTCGGGTAATGCCGGCTGGGGGTGAAGATGTTTCACAGCTACAGGCTCTCAAGGTATTACAGGGTCTAAATAGCTGGGTCAGGGAAACAAGATGATTTTTTATTGCTTTTTTAATTCAGTGCAAATCAGCCAGGGGTATTGGGACTTGGATGAAGGTTCCTTGGAAATGAAAACTAAAAACCTAAAGAACCCAACAAAAAATCCAAAGCAAATCCTGGGGTTTCAAGTCAAAGGCAAACCCTTCCTGCTCAAACCCTTCCGTGAACATGCACACCTGCGCTAGTGAGCGTTTTCTCTCTTCTTACCTGTCTTCCCGGTTGCGATCCAGTGAGTAGAACTGCTTCCGGAGCCACCTGGACGGAAAGGCACAAACACGCACACTTAGCCCCAGCTCCTCAGCACCAAGCCAGTTTGGTTCGCTGCTGCCTCTGGAAGATGCTCATCCCATGCCGTCCACTCCCACAGCCCTCCTCCCCACGACAGAACTTGGCTCTCCCCTTCCAGAGGCAGCCTACCCTATTTCCATGCAGGTAACCTGTCCCCCTTTAAAATCGTTTCTGCCCAAAAGTGAGTCCACAGAGAAGACACACAAAAATAAAAAAACCCAAAGGTATTCTCTTCTACATGCCTCTGCACTGAACTGCTACAGACAACACAGGCTGCGCACACACAAAACCATCTGTCTCGGGGCAAAGCTCCTTCTCCCTGCACCCATGTGAGATCAAACTCTGGCCACAGACGATGCAGCACAGCGGGTCAACGGGACGAAGGCTCTCAAGAGCAGAGGCAGGGGTGCCAGGACAGCGCAGCTGTCCTCAGAGAGGGAATGAGATGTTGTCACTGTGCTCACCTTTTTCTGTCCAAAAAAGGACAGAAAAGGGGGAAAAAAAAAAAAAAGAAAAAGAAAGAAAAGAAAACAAGTGCAGGACAAGTTCCTCACCTTTCAATCTGCAGGGGGGTGGCAGCCCTGAGAGTGTCTGCCACCAGCCAGTTCAGCCCCTTGATCCACATATTGACCTCGTCCTCGGAAGTGGCTGTGGAAAACGCACAAGAGAAATGGGAGGAAGGGACATAGAAGCTGATCCCCAACCCAAACCTCTCAGGACTATCCCCAGAGTCTTATATCCCCTACTCCTTCCTTCGTCCCCTTTCTGGTAACAGCTCCCTCCCATGCAGATGCTCTGGCAGGCTCCTCTCCCAGCCGAGCTCCTGCTTCCCTCCCATGGGATGTACGTGGCTGGCTGGATGTCACGCTCCCTCCTCCCTTCGGTTCCCAAGAGCTGGGGGGTTCTCTCTGTACTCAAGCAGAAATGCTCTGGTGGACCTGGGTGACAGACCAGGACCTTCCCGGGAACGCGTGCCAGCTCCTCCACAGCCACCCTGCCAGCAGCTCCGTCCTTTTGGAGGGCAGAAGCGCTGCCCCTGCGTCCTGCAGCACTAGCCAGAAGGCAGATTGGCCGTGGGTGTCGGGGAGTTCACACCACTGCCTCCATCAGCGCTCGCCTGCATGGGCTTAAGCAAGACGCAAGACTGCGTACCGGTAGCAGAAAAAGGTATCGGCCATCTGCTGAACCGCAGCCAGCGACTGTGAGCCTGTCCCCCATCTAAGCAGGAGCATAAACCTCCCCTCTTCTAGTAGCGGAACGTAAGGCTGGGTGCCCCAAGTCCAGCTTGAGCCAGCAGGTGAGGCACTGAGGAAAGTGGAGACCAGCTCCCCGGCGGTACCCAGGCTTCCTGAGCGGCCGCTCGCCACTGGCGACGTTTGCTCACTCCGGGCTGCGAAGCGGAAGTGAGCGAGATTTTACCGCTCCGTGCGCGGGGCCGGTTACCACAACGCAGCTGAGGCACGCCAGCATGCCGAGCTGAGATACAGCACTTGATTTCAAGCCACACACTTCAACTAGGGGCATCAGTTCACCCAACTTTTGGTTTAGCGGGTGAATTTAACTGACTTCACTAGGGGTTGAATGTGTACCCTTCAGAGGAAACTGGTTTCACCTTCCTCCAAAGGCACCTCCTTGGTGTGGTGAAGAGGGCATCTGCCCAAGGATGTGTTCCAGCTCACTCGTGGAAGGATGCCTTGGAAGTTTGGGCCCTGTGGTGATGAGATGCCTGCCCAACCCTGCTCTGGCACAGCCCCGGGGCCATGAGTGCTTTACCTTGCAAGCTGAGGGTCTTCAGCCGGAATTCAGTGCCATAGAGGACAACGAAGCAGTGAGACTGGTCCGGTCGGAAACATGGATCCTCCTGGTACCGGTCGAAATCACGGGAGTTTTTTCCTGGACGAATCTCTTTGATTTCACGAATATCCACTGAGAGAAAGGGAAAACAAAAGGGGAGTTCAGTGAATAGCTTGAAATTCCCATGAAGATGGAGGAGATGGAAGGGCATGGATAAAGCTGGTTTAGTCATCTGAAGAGCCCGATCACCACCCATTATGTGATGGCAGACCCAGGCATGCCTACAGCACTGGGTACCAGGCTCCGAACAGCAAACTCTGCTGGAAAGCAAGGACGGGATGGCTGCCCTGGCACAGGCTGAGAGCTGCCAGGAGCCCGAGGACAGTGGGCAGGTTCTGGGGATGGTGGCTTGTACAGGACTCATTGCATTCAGGCAAAAATGACCATCGCGGCAGCCTCCCAGTCCTCTCCTGCCACTGCTGATGAGGCACCCGGAGCTCGAGCACAGCACGGCCAGCCTGGTCCTCAGCACAGCCACAGGTGCCCAGGTCCTCCTGGAGAAGTTGTCCACACTTCTCATCATTGACGAGCCCTTCAATAGCCCCCGCTTGCTCCTCAACCTTTCAAAGCAGCACAGAGATCTTACCACCTACCTTGCACATCTCTCGCCGCACGCACATGGTTGCGCAGGCACACAAGCCTGTGAGCACGGCCCCTTCTTGCTGGCTCCCTAGGAAGCCTCCCCAGCCACCCCCCATTTCCCCCGTGTCCCCCAGGAATGGCTGGAGGTCTCACCTGCCGCAACCCCCAGGCACCACGAGCAGAGGGCAGCGCTACTGCAAGCTCCTTCGCCCTTTAGCTTCACACTTCTCGCTTTCCTCTTCCTCCACGCAACACACATCTGCAAACTGCACTTTTTTTTCTTCTTAAAGAAAGCTTTTCTACAGAGGTGAACCCTCTGAGGGCGCAGCCTCCTGCCCAGCTGGATGAAGTTCTGTTTGCAGCTACTGCATCTTACAAACACCACAGTTTTAAGATCCGCTCCTCTCCAAGTTCAAGTTCGATACTGAAACTTGAGTTGATTCTTGGTTTAAACAATTTGATGGTGCCCCAGCCTCCCCCCTCCCCACTTTCACCCTAAATTATGTCTGCATTTTCTGGCATCTCCCCCCTGCCCTGTTAGCATCCTCCCAGCTCCTCTGGGCACTACCAGGGTGCCCAGGGCAGTCCCTGCCTCCGTACACGTGCCATCTTCACCAAGAAAACTCTGTCCTTCCCTAGCCAAAGAGGGATGAAATGTTTGTCACCTCCGGGTGGTGTTCAGAAGGCCACAGAAGAAAGCACAGTACAAGGATCAACCAAGCTCAACTTCTGGAGATCCAGTGGTGGTGGATCTGCCACAGCTCTGGAGCAGATTTGACAGCAGTGACCCCCACCTCCACTTCCAGGCAGAATCCCCCTCCCCACCTCACTGCCAAGCAACGTCCTGGGAGAAAACATTAGAAAAAACATGAAAATAGCCAAATCCCCAGAGATCATTTGAATTACAGACACCACCAGGAAGGTCTGGTACCAACAACCTAAAGATGTGCAAGGTGCTGGTCAGAACTAGAGCCAAGGGAGGTGGGATAACAGCCCGGGGCTCCCACCTCTCACGGTTTTGTACCGGACACAAAAAATGAGTCCCATGGACTTTATTTAAAAAAAAAACTGGCTTCCTTTTGCACCTGTGGCAGAGGAGGTTATTGTTGGGGGGTAAGCCCAGACTGCAGGGGACAGTTCAGAAAGTTGCATCTCTTGCCAGATGGGAGACAGCAGGGTCCTGGGTCACGAAGCTGGTAACTCAGTTGGACAGCGTGATACCCTGGCCAGGGCTGGGGCTGGTGACTCCAGGGAGCTGTGCTTATGTTCATTGTCCTCGTTCACATCCATAATGTCAACGGCTTCCTCTAGGGAATGGCTGAAGAGGGCAAGATGAACTGCAAGCAACCAAGCCATGGTTGAACAAAACCCCTGGATGGTGCCCACCAGGTGACGGCTAGGGCAGGGCAGGCAGCACCACCACCGCACCAGGCTTCTGGGACACGGGGACAGCACTGTTCTGAGGGTATTCCTTAGGTTATAGGGCTGGTGTCACACTGCCACACACCCAGCAGCTGTCCCCGGTGGACCAACCCAAAGGTGGCCAAGCGTAAGGTAGCAGCATGACTATAAGGGACAGCCCAAGGTGGCAAGAGCCGACCCAGGCAGCGAATGGCAGGACAAATCCAGGCACGGGGCTGGTGAGGAGGCAGAGCTGCGTGGTGACACGCGGGGGTGGTGAACCCGATGGCACAGCTACAACATCAGTAAACGCCAAGCGAGGAGACGAGCTGAAGAGACGCCGGTAAGGGAGCATCTCACAGCCTCCCTCCCTGGAGGAAATTCTGGGAAAGGACTCTCATTGCTATAAAACAAAGAGAAAACAACAACAGCAACAAGAAAAAAAAAAACCCAAACCCAAGAATCCTCGCTTCCTGGAAAAATAGTTTCTTAAATGCTCAAGGGAATCAAATAACAACATTTCTGAGTCACGTTTCCAAAGCAGATGATGGTTCTGAGCAATGCGGGATGGAGATTACTGCAAACCTGGCGTGTAATTCATCCCAATTAAACTCCACTTACTGCACTCGCTGTGGATCGACTTGCCTTTCATTTCAATTTACTGCAGTTTAAAACTAGACAGAAACGTGGCCTGCTTGTCACTGGCGGCAGCCGACAGCACCAAACCGCATTGCGAGAGATGACACCACGGCAAGCCAGACACAGGGCTGGACTTTGGGGAGACTCGTGAGCCCTACGCAAGGAGCGCGGGACCCTCTCCCGGCAGGATACGCTGGGCAGCACCACGGGCGTGCAGCTGGAGGTGATGGCAGCCCCGCTCACAGCCTGGCACGGGACGCATCCAGGCTGACCACAGCCATAACCAAAGCTCAGACAGATCTGGTTCCTTGGGGCTGCACAGGGAGGACAGAGAAGCTCCCTAAAATAAGCCAGGGTGTGACTTTTTAAGGCATCACCTCCCCTTTGGAACAGAGCTGGCTGGAAGTTCAAACGTCAGCGTGCCCTGCTGTAACCTGCCCGTGCGCTCGCATCCTTGGTGACACAGCGGGTTATTTTATCCCCTGAAAAACTGTATCGCAGTTCAAGTATTTGCATCCAGGACATGCACAGCAGGGCTGAGGACTCATCCCGGCTTTGAAGGATGCCGGGCTTGACCAACGCAGTGGGAAAGAACCAGCAGCTGGGTTTTTCATGGTAGTTTACCAGGCAATAACTGCTGAAGGAAGGTGCCAAAATATTAATGGCTTTCCTTTGCATCACGCTGCAAGTGTCTCGTCTCCACTTCGGGACGCCGCGGCGTGCTACCCATGCCCTGCACTCACCGCTCGCTGCACAGCGCGCTGGCGGGTTAGTAAGTAGTGAGGCAGAGCTGTTGTTACAGACTGTGTACCTAAAATCCACGCAGTGGAGAGGAGCCCCGGAGCAAGCGAGGCGCTTATCAAAGACAGAACCACGCAGGGAATTCCTAGGGTGAAGGGCAGCCTCTGCGAGGACCGCGCACCCGGAGGGAGAAGGGTAAAAACCTCCAGCCCACGCATGCTTGCAGCTGCTTGCTCATCTCTCTCATCCTCCCAAACATGCCTGCATGTGTCGGGGAGAAGGCGGTTTAGGGTTTGGTTTGTGCAGCCCTCTTCTTGCTGCAGAGCAGCAGATCAGCCTCTCAAACCCCGCTGCCTCTACTGACTCAAACACCTTCCCAGCCCCCTTGCAGCATGGAAGGAAGTGACTCTCGGCAGGAAGCACAGCAAGCACAGATGCCACCATCCCGGCCAAGCAAGTGCCAAAATGCTGCTTCCCTGCACCGGCCCCTGCCTCTGTCCCACCCCAGGTCCTCCCTCCAGCACCCCTCCGCCAGCACGGGGCCGGGAGCCACCGTGCACGGGGGAAGGAGGGCTGAAGACACCTTGCTATAGCCCAGGTCTTGCTGGGGTTCTCTCTCGCTGATTTCGCTCATGTCAGCTCAGTGCGTTGCTGCAGCTCCTGGGGGTAACCCCAGCTTTGCACAGCACCAGCCGGGGCCCACTGCCGCAGGAGCGCACGGCTGAGCTGTGCAAAACCTGCTCCGGGTGGGTCTTGGGCTGAGCACTGCTCGACCTCAGCTTTGCTTCTGGCAGAAAGGCTGGCAAGGAAAGCTTGTGACCAGCTTGCGGGCCTGCAGGCAACGAAGGCAGAGCCTACAAGCCCCATCTCCCCTCGCCCCCCGCCCCGGCTCGCAGTAACTCCTCTCCCCCACACCAGGTGCCACCCTCCCCATCCTCCCGTCTGTCCCCGACACCGCCACGGCCAGGCACGTTATTCCAGACAATAAACCAAACTCCAACCCGTAACTATTTCCACTGCAGCGCGCAAGAGCCCCAAGCCAAGCACGGCCATCTCTGCACACCCCAGCCACCCTCCTGCCAGTAAACAGGAAACCCGGTGCCCGTGGCAGCCTCCCTGCCCTCCCCGGCTTGGGCCACCTTTGCCTTTTAACGCCTCCCCAGCTTGCTCCCACCACAGCTGCCGCAGCAATGCTGTCGGCTGTTGATCCCACGCACTTGGATCCGCTCACCAGCGCCTGCGTTTACTTGGGCAGAGCCCTGAGGCTTTGCAAGCTTGCAGGGAGCCCAGACCCCCCAGGGCAGGCAGGCAGGGGAACCTGGCAGCCAGCCTTGAGCGGGGAGTGGAAATTACAAAGGAGAGGGCAGACAAATGGAGGCGAGCTGGAAGCACAGCAGAGGTTCTCCACGAGTGCAATGAATGGAGAACTGCAGAACACAGACTGGAAACGACGTCTAACCACTGCTCCGCCAGCCTCGGCACCAGGCATGGGCTCCGTGACAGTGGCCCGCGAGTCCCACCGTGGGTCCGCACCATGGGTCCTTGCTGGGAAAGACCTACTAGGGATGCGGCCAAAGACTAGGGGATGAGCGTCTGGTGGGGCCCCGGCACCACGGGTGATATGCACACCCAGGGCAGAGGAACAAGTGGCAGGTAATCCAGGATGCATCCTTCAGAGATAAGTACCCTGTCACCAGGGTGAGCCACATCTCCTCCTCCCCAAGCCGCCCTCTCCTGGACCATGCTGTGGAAGGCAGCAGTCACTGCAGAAAGTAGAAACCGGTCCTCATCCCTGCGGATTGTGGCAGGAGGTGGAAGGACTTGGTGCCACAGCAATAGCGGAGGTAGAGGGAAGCTCTCTGCTGGAATATAAACCCCCTGGCAGGGCTGAGATCTCAGAGCAGGCACCAGCAGCAAGCGAGGACAGAGGAGCAGCGGATGAGACGGGAGGTCTGGAGCACACTGGCCGTCCTCCAGCCCTCCCAGGCAGGCGCGCAGGCAGCGGCCAGGAGAGGCTCGGGGAAGGAGGCAGCAAAGCCCACCCAGCCCAGAGATGCTCTCAGCTCCCCACGTGGCTCCACGTTGCACGCCGAGCCATGCCGTAGCCGAGCAAACAGGTTGTGCCCCTCGCAGCCTCCCAAACTTCCCTCCAGCCTACCACCAGCAGAAAGGCCTGGCCCTCCCTGTGCCTCCAGCAGTTAAAAAAAGGACACGGTCACATTTCTGGGCAAAGAGCCTTCCCTTCAGCAGGAGCGGGTTGCCTCAGAAAGAAAAAGCTGACCCCAGATCCACCCCCTACACCACTTAAGGGAAAAAATAAAAAAAAATTACCCTCTGGTTACATGAAAACCAGATCAACCCTTAAAGTCATTTAAAACTGAAACTTCATCCAAGCCTCATTTAAGTGCTGATGGATAGGGTGTTGTAACATGTAAGGATAAGGACGCCCTGGAACAGGCTCCGAGGGTTGCAAAATCTCCACCTCCAGAGGATTTTTGGAAAGTTGTAAAACTGATTAAATAACTAAATAAATTAAAAAGCTGATTATAAAGAGGGTTTAGCCCAGATTACCGTCCAGGATAGATTTATCAGGGACAGCCTCCAAGGAAGAACATCCATCCCCTCAACAAGCACGGCTCAGGCAGTGATGGCCATGGTGGCACTGCCAGCCCGGCTGGACCTCAGCTGCCTGACGTGGACCCGTCCTGCCCCGGGGCAGCAGAAAAGCCTCCCGGGGACTCACTCTGCCAAGAAAAAGAGGGTTTTTTTTAAAAAAAAAAAGTCTTCCTGCTGTTTAACTTTGTGGATCCCACTTAAGCACAACCCTGTGGTCATCCCTAGGCTTCCCATCACTGGAAGGGGCGCTGGGTGGTCAGGCCCCCAGGGAAAGGCTGTGGAGGGAGAAAGAGGGGGAAAAAAAAGACCCGACTCATACATGCATGTGGGTAAAAATAAGAGAAATCTATTACACAACAGCATGGAGAACAAAGCGGCGCCATCTCCCTCGTCATGTTTTTCAGTGGAAGCCCCCTGAAATGGATATTCAGGCCTGCGCAGGACATCAAGAGCTGCAGGGGTCTGGAGGAGGACTGCAGCCAGCCTTCTCGTGCCAGGGTTCTCCAGCTGGTTTATCACCCTGCCAGCAACCCTGCCCAGCCTGGGGCTGCTCCGCACCCACTCCACTCTTCACATTTACTGACTGCAACTAAACACCGCTCAGCAAAAAAAAAAAACAAACCAAACAAAACACAACCAAAAATCCCCCATGATTTCAGGGGAACGGTCGAGCGTGCGCTAAGTGCTTTGCTGGACAGGGGCCAGAGCCTTCAGCACCTCGCAGGCTGGAGCCCTGTCGCCTGCCCTTCGCTATTTATCAAGCCCTTTCCACCTGCAAAGCTCCAGGCAAGCCCTGCTTTTGTCCCCGCACGGACCCATCCCCACGTCCACCGGGGACGCTGGAGGAATCGGGCAGACAGTAACCGTCTGAGCCTGAATTTGGCTGGACTGCAAAAATGAAGGCGGCTCTTACAAAATACGCATTGCACCCGCAATGAACACAAAAAGTGGGGTCCCATACTTCATATCCCCTCCGCAAGAAGGAAAGCAATAACCCCAACTGATTAGAAACACATTTCAGAAGGAAGAGCCATGCGTCTCTCATTAGGATAGGTTTTCAAAGTGATGATAGCTCAACCTCTCTACCCCACAAGCTTCCCTTAACAGAGGAGACCAAGGCAGGCAGCGTAATGGTGAATTAAACGTCTCCGCATGGAGATGCAGTGATGGGGTGACCGCATCCTCCTCCTCCCAGCCACACTCGCCACCGTGCCTGCCATCGGCGGTGCTGTGCATCAGCGATCAGGTTTCCGAAGGACAATCCCGCGCCATTAGCAGATGGCTTATCCAGACAGGGCAATGAGAAACCAGCTGAGGCCTCTAATTTGACCTTACAATTCCTTCAGAGGGCAGGAGGCATGGCTGAGGCATCCACGGGGCCAACACAAACACCAAACCAGCAGCACCCTGTGCTCCAGCGAATCCCTCGTCCTCTATGAACTAAAAATGACCACGCTGCCCTTCTAGTGAGGCACCAAGCCCCCTGCAAAAAGCTCTCTCACCCCTGCTACTGTCCCAGGGAGGTACACAGGCACCCCGGGGCTCAGGGGCCCCTTGGGTCCCACCGCTCTTCTTGCTGCAACATGCAGGTGCTTCTCCCACCTCAGGAGAAGATGCAGGTAAAGCCATTTTCCCCTCCAGACTCGGCTCACTTGTGTCTTGGGTTGCTCCAGCAAGTTGCTTCATCTCCCCTGCTCCCTGCATCAGCAAACAGCAGGTTTTGCTCCCAGCCACTGCATTTTGCTACGAAGCAACAGTCGCGTTAGCTCTACCCCAGAAGCAGCACCATCTGTGCAGAGAGCACCTTGGGAGAGAAGATGCTGGGGAAAAAACCAGCTCAATGGGCTGGAAATGGGAGGACAGGGAGCTCCCGGTTTAGCCAGGATGACTGGGACTAGCCTGGATCCTGATTCGGATCCTGGCTCACCTCTAAACGATCTCCGGCAATCAGCACAGAACAGGAGGATTTGGCAGAGAGCTTAAATGCCGCCCTGGGAGCCGGCAGCGCACAGCCGCAGCCCACGCGGGGCACGCAGGGACGCGCCGGCTGCTCTGCGGGCACCAGCGTTTCCTGCCCCTGCCTCCAGCTGCCGCTGCCTCCGCTGCACCCCTGGGCCACGTGTCCTGTGGCTTCTGAGCTCCAGCTCCTCCCTCCCCTGTCCCCCCCAAATCCTTATCGACAGCAGAGGAAACCAGAGGAGATCCGCAGGGAGATTAGGAGATGCTACACAGCTGCGTCGCTCTGCGGGCCGAAGAGGATGCAAGGAACCGCCCTTCCCTCCTCCATCCCAGGCAAGGAGGCGAAGGTCCTGCCCAGACATCACCCTGCCCTACGGGGCACTGCGGACCTCGCCCCAGGCCGACCCAGACCCTGCTGCTCCACCAGCTTTAGCCCCACACAGGTGGCCTTCAGGAGCTCATGAACATCCCCCTGATGCTAGAAGCAGAGGTAGCTGCAGGCTGGCAGCTGCCCATCCTGTCCTGTCAGCACATCTCTCCTGCTTACTCTCAGCTGCGAGAAAATACGAGTGAAAAAACCCCAAAGCTGATCCCCCAAGTGAGCGAAGCAGGATGCTGCTACCTCACAGCCTCTGCCCGCAGCCCAGCACACAGCGGGGACGCCAAGGCTGCCAGCTTCCACTCTGCTGGTCTCAGCCTTCCCAGGGACGGCTTCATGCTCAGACCCACCTGGCTCGAGCCACCTCCGTGCCAGCGCTGCCACCACGTCCAGCACCACCGCTTGGCCCCAGCGCAGCTGAGGAGGTGGCATTGGATCCGTCTCTGCCTCTGGTGGGCTGCACCCCAGCTCCTTCCCCAGCCTCCACTGCATAGCCCCCCTGGTTGTACCCCTGGAGCCGTGGGGACGGGGAGAGTGTGTCACTGGGGGAGCCTATCAGCCCAGAGCAAACTGGGCTCTGCTACAAACACCGCACGTCCATCCCAAAGCCAGACGAGAAACCACTCCACCAAATAAAGCAAAGGAGCAGAGGCAGGACACCGATCCCAAGACACGGTCACAGCCCAAGCCCCTGATGAAGCACCAGAAGCCCCCCAGTCCCCAGATCCTTCCACATCCCACAAACAGCCCTGCCTCTGGGCACCTGCAGCCAACACCTCTCCAACAGGGAGAGGGAGGAAGAGAGGCTTGGGAGAAATGGGAATAGGAGACACCCCCAAGGCACCCTGCCCTAATGCCAGCTAACGGCCAGCAGTTAATTAGCAGGGTTATTACAGGGAACACCTCCACACCCCTCCGAGGGGCTGGCTCTCTGCTCCCCTGGGTGTTCTGCTCCGGGCAGGGCTTTTGGTAGGTGTTGGCAGGGCACACAGGGAAGCTTGCTGGATGCAAAAAGCAAGCGTTGCCCTGGTCCAACACCCAGGCTCTCCTCACGGAGCAGATGAACTTCTCATACAGGATGCTACGCTGGCTCTCCCAGTCTCCCCCACACTTTCTCCCATGTCAGTGGAAATGGAGCACCCCATGCAAGCTAGTCACCGGGGCTCCCTTTGCAGTCCAAGGAAGGTGGGAAAAAAATTCTTGGGAGTCACATCTCTTCCGTGACTACTGGAGAGGGCACATCTGGCCCATACCGCCTTTGTGGGGTAGCCAGCAGGGAACGCCTTGGGAAGAGCAAAGAACAGGGCAAGCCCATGTGGTATCTCCCCAAATACCCCCCCCATCATCTAACACTCTGCAGTTTGGGGGCTCCCTTAGAGGTTATCTGATCTGTCTACAGCAGCACACAGGCACCCAGCTTTAGGGTAGCCAGTATGAGAAGGGGTGAACCCCAAGCAGCACAACCAGCCTGCAAAGTATGAAAGGAGATGTCACAGCTCATGGTGCAGAATTCACCCAGCCCAGTGCTGGGTCTGGGAAGCAGGAGCGTCCCCCCTTGCCCAACACCAGCAATTCCAGGGAAGGGAACGAGGTGTCACCCTGTCCCTACAGCACAGCCCTGAGAGGGCAGCGGTGGGGACCTGATCACAGAGACAGGCAGCAAGATGGCAAACTCCAAGTGAGGGCCCCAACAGTCCTCCTCCTCCTCCTGGGATGCTTCAGGGCTCCCTTTTGTCCTCCATGGAAATTTTGTCTGCATGAAGTTGTGGGGTTTTGTACTGGGATTTCTGGATTGCGCTGAACCCCAAGCTGGGCACCCAGGGCCGCTGGCTGTATCCACTCCCCTGTGCAAGGCTGGCACCCATGAGAACCCTGGACTTGTTGCACCCTCACCATGCAGAACACAGGAGCACGTTCCCACCCCAAATACAAGCAGAGCAACTCCAGCCAGGGTAAAGCCCCAGTTTTGCTTGTGCAGATGCTGCTCTGAAGAAGTCCATGTCTCGTCTCCAGATGAAATAAGGCTGGTGGCAGCCTGCAGAGCCACCCTTCAGTCATCAGCCTGGTTTGTTTGAGGGGCACAAGCTTCCACTGACTCAAATGGAAAGGGGAAGCTTGGCACCAGTGCTTCTGGATAGACGGTCTGTCTAGGGATGGCTCCGCAAGCCACCCCCAAGGTGAACTTTTTCCTGCCTGACATTGAGGGCTTCATCCCCCTCAGCCCCCCCTGGGTGAGGAGGAATGGAATGACCTTACCCAAGCACAATACAATGGCGGGAGGATGGGGGAAGCTGAAGATCTGAGAGCCCAGCTCCTCCAGCCCACCCCTCCCTCCCGGGCAGATGCGCAGTGGTAAGGAGATCTGCGAGGGCAGGGATGGATCGATGGAGGCACCCGACACCGCACTGCGTCTCGGCATGGAAGGGGTGAGATGCTCAGGAAAGCTGCTCCCTGCGCAGGCGTCTCCCATCCGAAGGCCCCACAGGGAGCCCTGCTGTGCCGGGTCCCCGCATCCCTCCCCTTGAGCTTACAGGGTTGCTGATATCCCCGGAGTCTCAGCCAGCCCGAGGACTCCTACCCACTGCCAGCACTGCCTGGGAGGGGAAGGGCACGGGACCAAGCAGACGGGCAAAAAACAAGCAGGAAAGAAGGGCAGAGACGGCAACCCAGCAGTTCCCAAGCGCACGGCGCAGTCAAAGGCTCAGGTCACAGCAGGACAGCCGGGAGCTTGGCAGGGCCAGCGAGGAAGCCCTGGCAGAGGTGGATCTGGGGACCTGGGTGTCCAACAGCAGCAAGCTCTCCTTGGAGCTCTTTGGGGATTTTTGCATCCAGCATAGGTGCCTTCTTGACCCTTTCATGCCGGGGGAGTCATGCCCCACTCCAAAGCAAACAGAGACAAGAGTGACCACAGTGTCCCCAGGACGGGGCACAAGTTGGAGTGAAAACTGAAGGACAGAAAAGATTTGTCACACTGGCAGCAAATGCCAGTGATGTTCAGATGCCATGACTCAGTTTTCATCCATCCCACCAGTCGATGCAATCAAGTTTCCGTGACAGTGATTTAACAGCAAAGATGACTTGCAGCAGGGAGATGGCTTGTTCCTGTCCCTGCCAGGGCTTGAGCTCTTCAGCGTCAGGGTAAACTTGGGAAGAGAAGAATAGGATAAAGATCCCATCTGCAGCTGAGCCATTTGAGGTCACCACAAGAGCCTGACCTCTTCCCCCACCATGCAAAACTCAAAAGCTGTTTTCAGACAGCAAGGACTGAGTATTCACTAAAGCACAGATGCGATTTCCAGATGCGCGCCCTGCCCTAGATCTCCCTGTGTGCCATTATCTGCAGGAGAGGCCCCCGAGGGCTGCACCGTCTCCACCGATAATGCAGGGAGCAGCCGAGGCACCTCCTCGTGTCCCCTCCTCCTCCTCGGACTCTCCACGCAAGTCCCTTCCACCCACCGCACCATGAACCGGGGAAAGCGGCAAGGTTACCAGAGCAGCTGCTGGTGAAATCAAACCTGCCCTGTCCCAAAGTGGTTAAAAATGGAAACAATCTCCTCTTCCCTTTTCACCAGTTTTGCGCTATCTGCACTTACCATAATGGGACCACTGATGGTGCTGGCTTCACCTTTCAGCGCCAAGGCAAGAGTAGGGTTGATAACCAGTCAATGGCACCTTCTTACAGCACCATCCAACTGAACATCTCCAGGCACTGAGCAGATACTACCTAAGCCATGCACTGCTCTAGCAGGAGACATTATTTTCAGTTTATGTGGGAGAAGCAGAAGCTCTTTATAATGGGCTTCACATCAGGCTCCTCTACCACTTGGGTTTGTTTCTTTTTCTTAGTGACCTCACCTAGGATTTATTTGGTCCCCAGAACTGGAGACCTCCTCCTGGCTGCACACTGACCTGCTCCATAGTTCATACCAAACCTGATGTGCTCCAAGGTTTCATGCCCTCATCTCTAGGCCTTTTCATAACACGCACCAGAGCCTGAGCTGCTGGGGATTACGGGGGCCATGCTCCGACGAGCAGCAAGACCTTGAGAACAGGCTGACACAAGGCATTAAATGACATATGAGACACTGAAGGGGAGGGGAAGATAAAAGAATTTCTGCTGCTTTGCTGGGACATAAAGCCAAGTTGTGCCCCAGCAGAGCCAACTCCCCGCTGCCCAGCAAGCCTGGGGAGCCCAGCACCGCTCGGGGTCTGCTCTGGGACGCAGGACAGCTTTTTGGTCCTCTGAAGTTGCAAAAGGCTGGGAGCTGGCAAGGATTAGCAGGACAAGGGCTGCAGGCTCGAGGTGGGGGGCAGGTATCCAAAGTACCTGGCCAGAGGAACCAGACGTGGACGAGTGATGCCTGTGGGACAGGCGCAGGCAGAGGTACCGAGCACGGTGGCTCAGAGGGACGAGGCAGCAGGCTCTGCTTCTGCTCCGATGTAGCCCAGGAGCACGAGCGCCTTGTCCTTCACTCATGCCAAGAAGAACCACGTCAGGCAGTGCCTGAACACTCAGCAAACAAACCGAGGCAGCCCCCACCCCACCTCTCCATCAGCTGGAAAGCAAATGTATGGGGCGCAGATTTACAGGGCAGGGTCCCAAGGGGGGTTAAAGTCCTCTCGGACATCCCATGCTCCCAACACAGCTGAGCACCCGCCTGCAGCCACCCTGGTTATCTGACCTGGCTTACAGGCTGGGGACTGCACGTGCGGAGACACCCCCGCAAGGGTGAGGAGGAGGGATGAAGGACGCACCAGCACATGTGGGAGGCATGTCCTTTAATCACCACATCAGCCGGCACTTCTGGGAGCAAGTAAACAGGAAAAAGACTCTCAAGCAGCTGCTCTAAGCAGCGTCCCCGCGGGGCACAGCCTGCTGCGACAGCCTTCCTTGACATCCCCTCTTGGTGACAAGGGTTTCCAACCCTGGCCGGTCTGGCCCTAGCCTGGATGGATGCTCCGATGGAGCAGGATGGGGCCCTGTGCAGCACAAGCCTGGGAGAAGAGGAGCAAGGCACGCTGCAGAGCGAACCAGGGGAGCTCCAGCAGAGATGGAGAGCAGGGCACTGCCACGCTGGAGCAGCTCACGGTGTCAGGAGGCAGCAGAACAGCCATGTCACAGCTCCGTGCCACCCAGCAGCAGCCCCGCAGCCATCCCTCCAGGTACCACGATCCCAGCAGTGCAGCGGGATGGGACGCAGCACGGAGACTGCAGATACGGCTCCTGGGTGATGGGGTTTGATGCTAGAGGGAAAGGCAACCCAAGCTGCCCAACCTGAGTCCCTGAGGACAATTTACCCCGGGGGTTGCTCCTCCACGTGGGGGAGGCAGCAGCGACTGCAACTGCGGGAAGGCAGCAGCCCCGCACGGGCAAAGGCCGGTGGTGAGCAGGGAGGCTGAGCTGCAAACATGAGGCACCACAGCTCTGGGCATGTGTCAAGGAAGAAGGAGAAAAAAAAAAAGTCACATTCCAAGAAAAAGAAAATTGAAATGTGGAGAGAAAACAAGCAATAAGGCACAGTCCTGCCCCTTCTGCCGTGGCTGTTGGCCATTTCATCCTCAAGGCCAGCAGACGAAGTCAGCTCAGCAAGGCATCCCATTGATGGAAGCTCACGTGCTGGACCACAACCTTCGCTGGGACAATTTTAAAACAACGAGGTGGCTTTGCCTGCCTGCGGGCGGCCGGGCGTGCATTGGGGCACCCTATTAACAGCACGAGAAGACACGATTGACCAGAACCTCAGAACTACAAGTGTTTGCAAACAGAAGGTAGGAGCTGCAGAGGAAAGCAAGGGAGAGGCCCGTTCCAGGCTCTGGAAAGCTTTCCATGGCTCTGCAGCCAGACCAATTCAGGACCCTCAGCTCCACATCGAGCTGAAGAGTCACCAGACCACACAGGCAGCAGAGGTGGAGCTGAAGAGCAATTTGAAAATCAGAGGCTTTCAGAGTACGGGCTGCCAGCGTCGTAAAGCTCTGCTGATTTCTACAGATTTAGAGTCTGCTAGAGAGGCCAGCCCTTGGCCTTTTGGGTGCTCAGGGTGCTCCACAATTGTGCGTCCTCCGCCGTCCGGTATATCAAGGTGTTTGATAGGTGATGGGGATGTATAAAGAGGCAGCGAGGTGCCCAGAGATAAGGAGAGCTGGGACAGGAGGGATGAGCCCGGCCCAGCCATCGGCAGCAGCAGACAGCCCTGCCTGCAGCTCCAAGTACTGGGGGATCTTCAGAAAGGCAGAAAATTCTAAGAAATGAGGAAGTTTCTCATTTGAATCAACGTGAAAAAGCTTTTTCCATGTAAAACAGCTCTTTGTGCAGCATAAAAATCCTCAAAACTATAAGATTAAAACCATTTCAAAGGAAAGCTTTCTCCAGCACCGCAGAGTCCCTTTGGGAACAGCCGTTGTCAGCGGGTCCCCCTGCTGAGGGCTCTCCTGGGTCTGGGAAACAGCCTCCCACCCCTGCCTGATGCAACACCTCCGGCAGAGGAACCACGCTCAGCGGAACAGATGAGCAGGGACGTCGGAGTGGAGGAAAAGCCATGAGATCACCCACCCACCCACCCCCGTGCACGGCAGGATACAGTCACTGCACAGAGGATGTGCTAGATATTAAACCGATCTCATCGGCGATACTGGCAGGGGAGAGCCAGCAACAGTAAACACCGCAACCGAGTGAGCCAACAAGCCTCACAGGTAGGCATCTGCTGGGATGGCCACGGGTTTGTGTGGGCTTCCCTGGCGGTCAGATACCAAATAATTTTCTCCATACAGCTGCAGGTATCTGTTGAACACGCAAAACCTTCCTTCGTTTATCCTTCTCTAGACAGGCATCCTTCCAGCTGCTCTACTTCAGCATCATCTCCCACCATCTGCTCCCCAAGCTCGTTTGGCCAAGGGGAAGAAGGGAGGACATGCGGGGTAACTTTTTAAAGCATTGTAAGGACTTAAATTTTTAAGCCCCACCGATTTCTACTCCTCTTAAACCTCAGAGCACACAAGAAAAAAAAAAAAAAGTCTTCTCCACTGGCTTCAGACATTTCCTCTTATTGTATAACGAGGTTCAGCCGACGGTTTAAACTCAGAGCTGCTCGGGGGTTTTGTGACTGAAGCCCCACACCTCCTCACCACAGGCTGCAAAGCTCTTCCTGGGCTCCTCCTTCATCGTGTGCTTTACACCAGGTCCTACCGAACCTGCAGCGCTTCAGGAACAGGGACACGGCGCAAGGGGCTTGCTGCAGCCCCAGCCAGGCCACCCAGCTCCAAGAAGCACCATCACACACCTCCAAACCCAAACCACCAGCCCAGCTGGGGGCTGACCTGCCATGAAGCGGAGACTATCACTGTTGGCCCCTTCATCTAATGAACTACAGCCCGCCAACAGCATGGTCCTGCTGTATTCCTACAGCCGTGCAACCACCATGCTCGGCAGCGGGCTGATGTGGAAGGCCCCCCCCAGCTTCATGGCCTGGATGAGATCCTCAGCACAAACAGTCTGCAATGCCGATCCCAGCGGGATCCCACTTTGGCAGAGACAAAGGAGATGGACATGCAATCAAAAGTGCTCCACTCCCAGCAGCTTCAGCAGTTGCCACCCACGCGCTGAGCTGCTGCAGTTGGCCAGGGCAGGACACAGCAGAAGCTCGTGTGATGTAGCTGAAAATGTAAGGCAGTCTCAGCTGAGTGCCTGTACCCACGGAGCTCCGGCTCCAGCCCAAACGTTGGCAAGTTTTACATCCCAGCCAGGCTGCCCATCACGGTGCAGCAGCGTCACTTGGGTCACTTCCCAAGGGACACAACAGTCCCAGTGCTCTCTGGAGGGGAAGGTCCCAGCCAAAGGGCAGTGCCCAAGTTCCCAGGATCACAAAAATTAAATGAAGGCTGCACCCCTGGGGCAACTCGGTGGTCAAGCCTGCTCTACCACAGGCAACACTTAGGGATGGGGACCTCAGCACTGCTCAGCGATGGGGACTTTAGCACCGACTCCCGCCCAGACTCTGGCTGAGACTGCAGGCGAGCCTTTTCTCCTCCATCTGCAGTCTGCGAGATACGCAGAAGGTCACACGCCTGCTCATGCAGGGACCGGCAATGGGCATCGCTAACAGCTGGCACTTCGGGATGTTCGCAGTGCACACCACCGTGATTAGATAACGGAGCTGAGCAAACGCTTTGCTGATAAGCATGGCTACCCCCACCATGCAGGCAAGGGAGCTGAAACAAAAAGGAGTAAAAAGGTCACAGATTGAGTTGGGCGACCGCTGGCTCAGCTCGGAGGTGGGGCACATTGAAGTCCTGTACGGAAACCCACGACAAAACTGCCCCGGAGATGGGAGGTGATGGCACTGAGCACATGAGGTGCTCCTCTGCAAAGCCAGATGTTCAGCTCCAGCTTACTCAGATGCTCCTCTCGCCACACATGGAGTCCTGCCTGCAGGCAGGGAGAAAGCCAAGCTGCATTGCTTCTGCCCTGAAAAACCTGGGGCACAGCCGAGACGGAATCAGTCCAACGCTATGCAAAACCTCTCCAGCACGTTTTAATTAGTGAGCTTAAAACCCATAAGCCCGTACCTTCCACGTGGCTGACAGGCAAACGAAGGAACCAGACTGACGGACACAGTGGGCACAGGTACCACAGCAGAGCACAGGCCTCCAGCTGCCCTCTGGGTTGCAGAGAAGCTTTTGAGATGCCAAGGTAGGAGGTAATTTGTGATGTGTCTTGCTAGTGCATGAATAGGGGTCCTCTAACCTGTTCCTCCTGCAAGAGGCTACCAGAGAAAGGAGATGGCAGAGGGGTGCAAAGTGAGGGGAAGAGGCTGTTTCAGTCTGGGGGTGAAGGCAGAGCAGACCTCATTCTCTTTCCCCAGTTTAACACAAATACCCCAGTAAGCAGGAAGGGGACTGGTAACAACATAAAAAAAAAACCCCTTCACTCAAGAAACTCCCGGGGCAGAGCTTCAGCAGGGGAAGCTTTAACCGTTACGATGGTCACAAGCCACGCTCTCACCTTCCCACACCAGCACCTTCTGCACCCCCTGCTTGAGGCACCTCGGGGGTGAGCTCCCCCCCTCCGGCCCCTGCCCACAGCGAGTGGCCGCATCCTGCGGCCATGGGGTGCTAGAGCAGGAGGGGGACCTGCTGGTGCGTGAGCCGTCCCGCACCCCAAGAAGCTCCAACACTGAGGCTTGTTTATCCTTGAAAGCCATTCCCAGCTTATGCACTCCTCAAGAGCTCCAAGCCCCTCAGCTTATCCAGGTGGCCTCAAAAAACCACAGCAAACAAACAAAAAGCTGTGCCCGGTGGCCAAACAGAGAGACAGGTAGCTGGAAAGGACAAGGCGAGGACGAGCCACCCTTCAGAGTCACTTGGTATTAACCTTTTACTGTTCCTGCCTTTTCTTTTACACAGGCAACCACTTCTCCCCACCTCCACAGGACTGAGCTCATTTCACTACAGGCAAGAATGTAACTAGGGTTTTTTTGAGGTGGTTTTCCCCCCCACCCACCCCCTCTCCCCTATAAAACAAACATCTGCTCCAAATTTTCAGCTTGCTCTCTGAGCAAACTCTCCGAATTTTCTGACGTGTTTCAAGGCAAACAGATCCATTAGAAGGTGGCCTGTAACCCCCCCAGCATGTGAAGTTATGAATGCAAGACCCTTCTATATTAAAAAAAAAAAAATAAAAAAATTATGTAACACAGGAAGTTTAAAAAAAAAAAGTGCATAAAAGACAACTGACTCGAGGGATCAGCTCTACTTTGCTTTGGGTGATTAACAAAAAGAATAGAAAATTATTAGAGCTCTTCCCATCGTACCAGCCAGGCCCTCTGCAGAGCTGATTAGCAAGAAAGCAATGCATTGGTAATTAGAGCTGGCTGAAATCCTTTTGGGTAAAAACAAAGATTAATTGAAAAAAATGGCTTTATTTTGCACAAACCAGGATTGCATTTTGCACAGTTTGGGTTTTGAGAAAGTACAGGAGACGGAGGTGACTGCTTTTCAAAGCGAAAGGCTTTCCCCCCCCCAGACAATTTTGGCCCCTCCTGCCCGTTCCTAAGCTGATTCTGCTCATGGAGAGGCACGGGGCTCTGGGCAAGCTGAAGAGCTTAACAACAAGCAGGAGATGGGGCCTTCCCAAGGGGGGGAGCCCAGCCGGCCGGAGCCCCTGCTCTGCCCGCTGCCGAGCCAGAGCTGCTCACGCAGGGGAGGAGCAGGACACGCACGCTGACACCTACACACGAGGTCACTCCTTGTGCAACGCTCACAAAGCGCCACACGAGGGTCACCAAGCAAGGGGACGAAAAAGGGGGCTGTCACAGCAGCAGGGGCTCCCCCCTCCTCTCGGCACCAACGCACCACGACCCCAACACCTCCCGGCTCTCGGGCAGGAGGAAGGCAAGGCTGGGCAGTTTGATGGTGGCCAACAAGGCTGGCTGGTTGCCTGTACAGCTATAGCATGTGTGGTGATGCCACCCAACCCATCGAACGCAAGCTAATCCCCGGCCAGCGTCCCTCACTGCTGCTAAGAGATGCTGTTCAACACTGAAGGCTTCGTCCTTACATGCCAAAAGCTCCTGCCAGAGGCCAGCTCAGATCTCGCTCGTTTCAATAAATAACTTGAAACAAAAGATGTCCCAGCCCCTCCAAGCAGGGAGGATGGGGGTTCCCCTGGACCCTCCTCCAGGGTCGCTCCTCTCCAGTGGAAGGGTGGCCTGAAGCCTGCTCAGGCTCTGCTCCCCTTGTAAGGCCAGCATGCACCAGAAAGCCAAGCACCATCAAAACGTAGCACTCCATGAAGGTGAATGCAAACAACTGGTTGACTATTGCAGCCACCCAGAGTTCAGAAGAGACCAGAAGCACTGACAGCTGAGCACCCACGGACCCTGGGGAGGCAGCAGCTCCACGACACCACCCACAGTGATGTCCAAGCTCTGAAACAAGCAGTACCACACCAAGGAACGATGCCTGTGACTGTGCCCAGAAGCCCTCTCCTCCCGGCACACCACAGCTTTAGCCCACGTGCCTGAGGCCACCTGGAGACGAGCCAAATGACCCTCTGTCCCCTCCGCACTGCCTACCATGCAGCAGGAGGCCTCCCAAGCTGCAGCCACTGGGGCTGTGCTCTTCCCAACAGGGTCAGTAATGGAGACAGGTTCCCCAGTACTGCCCACCCTTCTTTGGGACAAATATATATCTCGTTTCTGCAAAACCCACCAGGCGCAGAGAAAGGAGCACAGATGCTCCATGCTGGGGTGTTCAGGGATGCAGATATGCCCTGAGTCCGAGACCTCCATACATGATATACTGCGGATACTCACCTGTTCTGAGACAGACAAAACCCCAGGATCATTCCTACTTAGACAACTAACTTGTGTCTGGGGTGTTCTGAAGCTCCTTGCTGGTCTCCATATCTCAAGAAACACAAGAACATTTATTACCAACCCATGAACACAGCAGTCATTGACCTGTAGACCCCCAGACACGGTCCACATGAAGGAACATCTCGCCTCCTGACAGCTGGCTGCTCTCCTCTGCTCACGGCCTCACTCATACTGCAAGCTAGAGCCACACCAGTACCGCCACAAAACACAAACCCCAATCTTCCTGCCAGCCCCAACCTCCTCCTCCCCACGCCAGCATGGCTTGTCTTCACGGGAAGAACTGGGTCAGTCATTGCTCATGGTTAAAACTACCCTGCCGGGAGCTCCACGAGCTTGACTCCAGATCACTTCCCCGCCTGGTCCCCACCACGGCCATGTGAACGCGGGGCCAGTAGAGGCTGGTGTTCAAGGGGCAGATGAGCCGGGAGGGGCGCACATTCAGTGTATTTGCCACCTGAAGTGGAGCTGTCACATGCTTGGGTTTTCCCACGCATCCTTTTTCTGCCCAGAAAGCACATCCAGATAAAAATAGGGAAGCTGGCCAACAACCTCGTATTGCTGGCCATTGGTCGCGTGGCTTTGCCTCACCTGCCTAGATACACAGTCACTATTTGTGTACACAAGCCGATAGTTCCACCTGGAGCTCCCACACTTCTGTCCAGGAAGCGTTAAAGCAAAGCTCTACTTCTCAGCCCCGCGGGAGGATGGGTGCTGCTCAGGGTGCTGCTCAGGGTGCTGGGTGACACCAGAGGAGGGGACTGAGGACAGGGCAAGATGCTCGGGTGCAGGGAGGAGGCCACGGGGAAAGCATCTGGCATCAGAGAGATGGGGCTGAAGATATGGCAGCTCCCTCTCGGGAGGGTTGCCCACACTGCAGGAACATCACACATGCTGGGAGGCACGTGCCACGGAACCGGAGCCTGTGGCCACCAGCCGGCCAACTCACCTGTGGCACAGCAGAGGAGCCCCAAGTAATTTTCCACTGTGACACTGAAAGGAACACAAGGGAGCTGCCTGTCCTGTGTTCCCCAGCTCTTGCTTTTCTTTCACTAGATTGGACTCGATGATCTTAAAGGTCTTTTCCAACCTAAATGATTCTATGATTCTTGTTTGGTCATCTTGGTCCCCGGGACATGCTCTCTGCTTTTACTGATCTGCTCTTGGCTGTCTGCACAGCATAAGAAGTCCTCGCAGCCATGACATTATCATCATCATTACCACCACAGTTTTGGTACAGAAGTTAAAGTTCTCTAAGTTGCCCTGAAGGTAAGGTCCCAGCCTTGCAAGGACTGCAGCATGTGCTCAGGTCTGCCCACAGCAACAATCACCCGTGTAGACATCGGTGGGGACCTCTGTCCCACCATGGACTCACATGGTCTGCAGACACCGCCAGAAAGCAGTGCCTCGCCAGCAAAACAAACAGGTGCTTCGCTTTAGTTTAGGGACAACTTAAACCCAGGGTTAAAGGGGCGCCACACTCTCCCACTGCCTCAAAACTCCTAGAGGCTGCTCTGGGAAAGGTACGGGGGAGCTTCACATCCCCGTGATGCCAACGGAGCCCAAGGCTCCTTCCAGATCTGCCTGGAGACGCCGCCAGGCAGAAGCTAGAGGACTCCCAAGGCAAACCAAAGCCCCAAACTGGAAGCGCCAGCATTTTGTGGTCCTGCCACAGAGACGTGACCATCTTCTCCACCTCCATTCTTCACCTGAGCCGATGTGACCATCTTCTCCACCTCCATTCTTCACCTGAGCCCCCTGACAATGCTAACAGCACCCAACCTTTCCACCCTGGGCCAGCAGCACTTGCCAGGAGAGGCGACAGCCCCTCCACAGCCTCACCATGTCCCAGTTGCATCCCTCAACACGGGAAAGGTCGGTGCCAATGCGCTGCCATGCCAAGGCCAGCACCAAGACTTACGTCACGTTGCCTTCATGCGCGTCCCCTCTTCCTCGCCGCCAGCATCGAACAGAGACACTGTCCTCGTGCTGGTGCGCGTGGGGGCGAGAAAGGTAATTTAAGAGAAACAGCAGTAACCTAGGAAACCAACGCCGGGGTTAAAAGTTTCCCAGCGAGGGGCCTCCCTGCTCTCTCCCCCTTCCCACCCAACTCCGTGGTTTTACACTTCTTACGAAGCGCTCCCCTGCCCTCCTGGTGCGAGAGGTCCACACGGCAGGCGGGAAAGCGAAGCCAACAGGCTGCTCTGCCCGCAGCTGCGCCCACCGCTGCAAGCAGGGTTTGCGCGACCCGGCCCCACGCTGGCCGGGCCCCCCCTGACCCCCTGCCACCATCCGGGGGCAGATGCGCGAAGGGGAGGAGGGAAGAGGAGAGCATGACCTTACAACATTTTGGGTTTGCTGTTTTCTGCTTTTCGCCCTTTCCATTTTATCTCATCTGTTGCTTCTGAGATGCAACCCCCAAAGGGCTCAGACTGATCCTGCCTCCTTTCGAGGCTCCTTATGGCTTTTAGGTGCTGTTAGCCAAGGCGCCACCCGGGAATAGGCACCCAGTTTATCCCGGGGGAAGTTTGATGCCGAAGGGGGGTGCAGAAAGCCGGGGAGCGGCGCTGGGGCAGGGGGCGGCCGTGGCGGTACCCGGCCCACGCATCGCCCGCGGCAGCCGGTGACCGTGGGGCAGGGAGAGCGGGAGCCCCCCGCCCCCCCCCACCCGGGCTGCTGCCGGGCACAGAGGTCGGGGCTTGGTTTTCTGGGGGTTTTCCCCCCCCGCCTCCTCCCCACCGAGCCTCACGCCACTCTCCGAGCCGGCGACCGGCGGCTCCCCGGGACGGCTCCGGCCGGGGCCGCCCCGCACCCCTCGCCCCCAGGGATGCGGGGCCCCTTCCCTCCCCGTCCCGCCCGGGTCTCCCGGCCGCACTCACCGGCCCCCTCGATCTTCTCGGAGCCGCGGCTCCAGGTGACCTGCCGCGTTTCCAGCTTCACCTGGAAAGTTTTCCGTTCGGGTCGCTGCGACTTTTTGGAGTAGAAGAGGGTCATGACGGTGCCCACCTCCAGGCTGCGGCAGAGGTGCGCTGCCTCCGCCTCGCTGGGCGCCCCGGGGCCGCTGCCCGGCCCGGCCGCCATCAGCGCCGCGAACAAAGGGGAGCGGGAGCGCCCGGAGCGCCGCCGCCGCCGCGCTCAGCGCCGCCCGCCGCGCCCCATGCCCGCCCGCCGCCGCGGGGAGGGGGGAGGAGGAGGAGGAGGAGGAGGAGGAGGAGGAGGAGCGAGGAAGTAGGAGGGAGGGGACGGGGACGGGGACGGGGACGGGGCGGGGCGCGGGGCGGGGCGGGGCGCGGCCCCTCCGGTGGGGCGGGCACGGGGCGCGTCCCCGGGGAGCGCGCACCCCCCCACCCCCACCCCCCGGCCCGGCCCGGGGCGCTCGGCGGGGTTTGGGGGGGGGGGGAGTGGGCGCTGAGCGCCGGGCAGCGCTGCGGGGGGTCCCAGTGCTGCGCGCGCCGCCGCACCGCGGGGGCACCCCCCCACCCTACGGCACTCCTGCGGCACGGGGACACCCCGCACTCCGCACCCCACGGCACTCCTACGGCACGGGGGTACCGGGGGCATCCCACACCCCACGGCACATTTTGCATGGGGGCCTGGGAACCCCATGGCGTGGCACATGTGGGGTCCCCGGGGTGCCGCACCCCCCAGCGCTGCATCCCATGGGCTGTCACCCCGGTGCGCAGCCACGGGGCTGAGGGGCTGGGCCCCCGGAGCCCCCCGCCACTGCCCCCCCACCCCTCGTGCCCAGCGGCGAGCAGGCACACGCAGGGACCAGACCTGAGTGGGCCATGGGCCAGGCCAGCAGCTGCCCCCGGGAGCCGCTCTCCTCTCCCTGCTCTCCTGGGGGTGTCCCTGGGACAGGCCAAGCTCCCTCCCCGCAAATCGCAGCCGGACGGGTGCCGGCAGGGGAAGCGGGATGGGGCTTGCAGGGTGGCCGGCAGCATCCCGTCCCCGGGGAACGTGCAGGGAGCTGGGGGTCGCCCGAGTCTCTCCAGCCCTGGTGAGAGACCACACAAAAGCAGGGTTAGCAAGGGGATCAGCGGTTGAATTGGGAAGCGTTTCAGGGTGGTTGGCTCTATTCATGTGGTTAAAGCCGGCAATTTCCCTCTCTGCTGGCCTTCCTCCCTGCCACCTCACACCCTCCTCCCCATCAGGGCACCCTGGGGCGGGCTGCGTGCTCGGGCTGCCCTGGGCTGGGGACCGGGTCCTGGGTCCGGTGCAAACACCGAGGTGCAGCAGCAGGCACATCACTGTGATGCCTGAGGGTGAGCGGGAGCGCACTGCAGGCAGGGATTTCCCACAGGGAGAGGTTGGTGGGGAGGTACCCCTGTCTATAAATGTATAGATATGTATGTGTATGGATACAATATACACACACGTATGTGCGTGTGTTGGCAGGCCCATGGCACAGCAGCATGCGGCCAAGCAGCCCTTGTCTCACCCCCCAGCTCTTGGGTGGGCCTGGACGGGGCATCGTTTGCTGAGGCACCCACCACCGAGTGCACCCAACGACAGCAGCTCCCCCCGTCTCCCTGCTCCCCCTGCCTTCGGAGGGACGCGCACAAGCACGTACACGCATGTGAGCACGCACCCCAGCAGCCCTACAAGGTCCATGGTTGTTCAGGGTCCTACCCAACACTTGGGCATTATAGAGACAGGCAAGGACAAATGCACTGGGCTAAGAACCTAAACCTGCCCTAATAAAACCAACCAGCGTACGATGGCACTGTAAGGGGTGACGGGACGTGGGGAACCTGCGCAGCCAAAGCAGGGGTGATGGGACGTGGGGGACCTGCACAGCCAAGGCAGGGCTGCCGGGAGCCCGCCAGCAGGAGCCCCCAGGTGGCCGGGTGAGCCTGCAGCCGTGGGCACAGGACCCCCTGCCCTGCTCCCGCTGGGGAAGTGGCTCCTTGCTTGTGAAATGGCCTCGCTCAGGACCGGCAGGAAGCAGCCGGCTCCCAGTGGTCTTAAAATAGTTGAGCATTATGGGCACACCCTTTTTTTTTGAGGGCAAAACCTGAGAAGGGAGTGTGGCCATCAAAGAAACAAAAAAGATAACTCGCTCACTCCCAACTGCTGCCTGTTCGTGCTGACCAAGAGCACCCATCACAGCGTCTCCCCAGCCCCGGAGCCTGGCGTGGCCAGGGCATGGAGGTGGTGGTTTGCAATGAGGTGTCGGCAATGGGTATTTTTTAATTCTCCGAGTTTTGCTCATCGCTTTTTAGCCTTACATTAACTCTCCGTGTCCACAATGCTGCATGCCGAGGAATTTCACAGTTGCATTTGACAGCATGCGAGACCGCCTTTCTCTGCTGCCTGCCAGCCTCGCTCGGTGGTCCCGGGGGCTCCTGTACCGGCCAGGCTGCAGGCAATCGCCCCCGGCCCCTCAGGGCAGCGGAAAAATCCCATCCTATCCCTGTTACCCTGTCCCGCTCTGCCCTGCCCGGGCTTTGGTCCTCAGTGGGTCAGGCACGCTTTGCTTTTGAAGAAAGTCCCTGGGTTGTGTTCATCACACGGCA
Source organism: Gorsachius magnificus (assembly GCA_034008185.1). Classification (NCBI taxonomy): domain Eukaryota; kingdom Metazoa; phylum Chordata; class Aves; order Pelecaniformes; family Ardeidae; genus Gorsachius; species Gorsachius magnificus. The sequence goes on from CM067091.1 coordinate 16,056,953, forward strand.
GTGGAGGGGGTGGGCTCTGCAAGTTTCCCCTGGCAAACACCTCTGGGAGAAGGGGTTTTCCCCAAAGCGTGGGGTGCCGATCCGCCAGCATCCTGCAGGATTCACGGAGCAGCTGCATCCTCTGCCCAGGAACAGGCAGCAGGCTAACGGCCAATCCCTGGCCTTGCTCAAGGGCTGGGGAGCAAAATCCAGGCAAACAAAACCCTGAGGCCACCCTAAGGGTGAGGGTGGGGGTCCCCGCAGCCCAGCATCCCTCTGACACCAGTGTCTGGGAATGGATGCCTCTCCCTCCTGTCCCGGGGACTGTGTGTGGAGAGGAGGTGCCCAATCCTTCTCGGAGTGAGCGGTGCTCGGCATCTTGCAATCCCCAGGAGAGCTGCACGACTCCAGGTTATTTATTCGTTCCTGTCTGTTCTATGCTGCCTGGGGTGGGTAAATGAGAAACCAGCTCATGGGCCAAGAAAATCACTATCGGGGAAGAGCTTCCGCTGGTCCTGCAGGGAGCAGGATTTGGAAAACCCGCAGGGAATGCGGTGCTGAGCTACCTCCCGCCCCAGGGTGGTGTTAGCAGACACAGAGCAGCACAAGGCGTTTTTTTGCCGGGGATGGAAAGCAGACCCGCTGGGGGCTGCAGCGCCGCTGCAGGGGCTGGCGCCGTGCCTGCCGCGTGCAGTGCGCTCATCGAGGAGCTGGGGCGAAGCTGTGCCCGCAGGCAGGGCTGCCTCCCGCCTCCTCCTGCCCCTTCCAGGCACTGCAAAATCCCTCTGGATTACAAACCAGCACCTGATGGGAAACCCGCTGCAGCTCCAGGTTCCCCATCCCCACTCCCCGATGTTGCTAGGGGAGCACACGCTTTTTTAATATCCTGAATTCACCTGGTTTCAATTTTCAGCCCCTGAATCCTGCAAGACTTCAAGGGGGATGGGGCTGCATCCAACCAGGTTTGCAGAATTCCCTTGGCTGTTGGGCCCTGTCCATGGGCTCACAATGCACAAGATCCAGTTTCAACCTAAATTTGGCCCCCTCCACTGATCACATTACTGCTGCCTCAGTTTCCCTTGCTGCCGAACACAAGCCCTGTTGCAGGGCAGGAAAGCTGCACCGGGGTGGTGGCACTGGGGCGGGCGAGGACCAGGCGCTGCAGAGGTGGGATGCAAAGTGGGATGAGGCATGTTTTGCTGTTTGCACAGTGAGTCAACGGGATCTGGGACTTCTCCATTTAAAGTGCGGGATGTGTGATCCTGACCTCACCGTATCACAGGCAAAAATACAGATTAAATCCTCCTCAGCTCCCTGCCCGGGACAGAGCCGGCGGGGGAGCGCCTGTGCTCCCCGGCGTTCAGAGGGAGCCCAGCGCCTTTTCAAGGGCTGGTTTTCCACCACCACTGACACGGAGAGGCACAGCACGGACATGGCCCCAGAGCCCTCCGCCTGGCCAGGGCACCCGGCCATCTCCAGGGAGAAGGGGGATCTGCCAGCAGCGATGCTGGGGTGGGGGATCCCCCTCTGCGGGAGCACGTCCCTCCCCGCTGCATTCAGTGGGGCAGGGGCAGAAGCCCATTTCCCTGCTCAGCAGCGTAGGGTATGGGAATTTAATTTGTCCAGGTCTGAACGCGGGGAGGGCGGGCTGTATAAATAGAAAGGATATTTTTATGGGCTGCATTGTTCCAGGCACGGGCAGGTTGGGAGCACAATGAGCCCCTTTCCCTCTCTGCTGGCATTTTCTCCGCTGCACCTTGGAAAGGCCCCAGAGAGTAAATGGTGGCTCCTGCCAAACTGAGTTTTTGCAGGCACAACAAAGCGCCTGAGAACATCACAGCAGGCAGCAGGCAGCCCTGCTCAGCTCCTGCACAGCTGAGCCCAACCCCGCCACCACCCTCATGGGGTTTGGAAGCCCAGCAAGTGCTGCCCCAGCAGCAGGGTGACCGGGAGGTGCTTGCAGAGGAGCCAGGGCTGTGTCTGCTCCAGGCTCCCCAAGAACACCAGGCCCTGGGCTGCTCTGTAGTGCCAGGGAGATGGATGCCTCTATCAGCCCGTGTCCCTGCCCAGCCTCCTTCCCTTCCCAAGGGGAAGGAGAGGGTGCTGCTCTCCCACCATCCTCCTCCTCCCTGCGGAGGGCTGTGGGCTAATCAAAGGCAGCAGAGAAACCCTGCCAGGAAGAGCAGATCAGCTCCCACCACACGCCGCTTGCTCTTCGCTGCACCAGGCAGGGGTTTTCCCAGGATGAGGGGAGAAGACAGCCCATGGGAGGCAGAGCAAACCCATGCTGAGGTGCATTGCATGGAAACCCACAGTGACCACTGATCATGTAGGGGTGAAGCAGGAAAGATCAGAGCAAGGCAGGGACAGGCCACCGGCTGGGAGGGACACAGGACTCCCCTCTGCTGCTGGCACAGCCAGCTCCAGGGGTCCATCGTCTCCCCAGCAGGAGCCAAGGATGCCAAGCTCGTATGGCACAGGGGAGACCAGCCCCTGCCCCCGAGCCCCCACCCTCCAGCTCCTTCTGCTGAGCACTGCTCGGGCCCCCAGGGGCAGCCCCGCTTCCCTGCAGCACCCTCCGCCCCAGCACCCCAGACCACTTTCCACATGCAGCCCCAGCCCCTCTCTCCTCCTGGGCTAGCCAGAGCACTGGGCTGTGATTATCCTGCTTTTGGCTGGAGCAGGGATATGGCTTCCAGGCTCCTGAGCACACGCTACAGCCTTGGCACAAAGATCAGTGCAGAGAACCTTCCCATCAGCAACCCGGAGTAAAGGAAAACCCACACGCTCACGATGCCATTCCTTCTGCTGCACTTGGCTGCAGCGTGTCCTGGCTCTCCCCCGCAAAGGCACCCTTTCCAAAAGAACAAGAGCTGAAAATCACCCCACCACAGGGGCCACCCGGCCCCAGACGAGCACCATCCCACCCTGCCTGCCAGAGGTCAGCCCGGCTCTGCCCCTCGCTCCCGCCGCCTCAGGCCAATTCCCATTTCCCTGAAGCAATGACCTCCATTTCCAGGGATGTGCGCAGGTCCCCCAAATACACATGCAGGGCCACGTTCCTGATGTTCCTGCTAACTCACAAATGCAGCCCACGAATCCCAGAAGGGATCTTTACCCGGCATCTGCAGCCACACCTTGGGATGAGGGCACGCTCCTGGGCTTGCTGGGCAGGCTGCACATGGACAGGGCTCCAGCAGGGACCAAGCAGCTTATTAACAGGGAATAAAACCCTTCAGGCCATTACTGCTGGGGTTGGGAACAGGAACTGGGCAGCTCTGTGCCCAAAGAGCTTGGGCTGCCAATATTCAAGCGCGTTACTCAAGGCAGCTTCCCCTGGGGGTGCACAAACCAACCCGGGCAAGCACACTGCCACGCTGGGAGCAAAGGAGGGATCTGGGCACCAGGCGAGCTGACGGAGCACCCCAAGCCCCAGCATTACGGTGAGCTCATGAGCAAGCAGCAGGATCGCTGGCCAGCAGGACAGCCTTGTCAGCTCTCCATGCCCCTAACCGGGGCTGCAGAACACCCCACCCATGCTGTGATGCTGTAGGACCAACTCCTCCGCCCACAGAGGGTCTGGCTACGTGACCACACCGACCGACCAGAGCCACCATGACAACACAAGCAAGCAGCAGTGACAGCTACGCAGAACATCAGCAGCTGTGGAAAGTGTTATCCCTTCCAAAAGCCGGCCATGGCCAGGTGCTTCATTTCAGAACCCTGGCATCGTTATGAACCCCCACACTCGCAGCTCACCCCTGATGGAGACACAACTGCTGGGTCAATCCCAACACACCCGGCCCTTGCCATGGCCTCAGTGTCCTCTGCGCAGCCCTGCTCGAAGGAGAAAGGCTCGAGCGCCTCGCTAAGGAGGCAGCGCCTGCTGTTTGGGGGCTGCAGAAACAACATGGCGCCAGGCCCACCATCTCCCCCCCAGCCTAGGGACCTAGGGGACCTCATGGCCCAGGGCCCGAGGTGAAAGAACACACGGACACCAACACTCAGTTAAGTTGTAGGAATTTATTTTAAATAACCTACAGTTGATTAAAAGGGAATTCATGATAAAAATAGAAGATACTTGTTGAGGAAAGGCTGCAGGAAATGGTCTTTGCACACACACTACGCTAACAATGCCTCTAAACTAATGATTATAGCAAAAAAAGGTTTCACATTAAAATTCTGCTTTTTAATTTTTTAAAATTTTTTTACACAATTACAAAAGAAAAAAATAAAAGCCCTAAAATCTTGATTATTTTCCTTTTTGGACCGATGCTCATCTCCCTCGAAATTTATTGACCTGTGAAACTTCTTTTTACACAATAAAATCTTTCAAGTAAAAGAGGGGAGTGGGGCTTAGAAAAAAAGGGGGGGAAAAAGGTAAAATAGTCTGACAAACCTAAAAAGTAGATATTATTGAAGTGTACAGAACGTGTTCAGAACAAAGGGTGATGGGAATGTCACTGGTTGCCAATTCCACTTGTCCTCAAATTCCACACGCGTGTCCCTACCATATGGCCCCCTCCCCCCACCCGCTCCCCAAATCTACACGATCTTTAAGATCAAGAAGAAAAAAAAAAAAAAACCTGTTTAAATATTTTAAAATAATTAAAAGAAATAAAAATTCACATTTAAAAAAGGAACACTCAAGTCAGGAGGCCGATTTCCCATCACGCTTTGCTCTGAACAAATGTGGTAGATATTTGTAATTCATGTTCCAATGCCACGACTGTTTCAAGTGACAAATTAAAAAAGATTTGGGTATTTCCATGACTATAGTGACAGCTGTAACAGGTGCGTTGGGTTTCTTAAATTTTGTTTATTTGTTAAATTCTGAAATGGGGCAGGAGGGGGAGGGGAAGGGCAGGGGTTAAGGAGTCCATTTTCTATTAAAATATAGAAGTTATTGCAAAACCCTAACTGTAAAAACGCACCAATATAATTGGATTTTGTATACAGTAGCTAAAGATTCCCACGCTCTCAGTGTGATGGTGAATTTGCCTGGCGGAAGGTTGACAAATCCCCCATCCACTTGCCCTGCCTCAAGAGAAAAACCACACAAACCAGACAGCTAGAATTTGGATCTCTGAAACATTTTTAAATAAGTTGTCCATAGGACAACTGGCTCAGCTCCTTTAGGATATTTCCAGGTTATGCTCTCTGCAAGATGTTGGCTGTTTTATCTGATGCTCACTTGCCCCTTACCTCCCCCTTCCCCAGCATCCAAGGACAAGTAAGGCTCACAGTTTATCAATCTCCCTAAAAACCAGGCTACTCCCCCTTTTTTTTTTTCCCATAAAATTCAGCTCATTAAAAACAGGTTAAAACTCATAGTCTTCCTCTGCCATGTCAATAGCCCAGGCAAATTTCTCTCGTTGGGTTTTGTTATAAATCTTCTCTATAGGAATTCCCCACTTCTTACACCTGCAGAAGAGGAGACACTGTTAGAGCCAACGCAAGCACAGTTACTCAAGCCCTCACTGTCCAGCAGAACTGCCCTGCTCCCCCGGCACCTTCCTAGCTCTGCTCCATTACAAGACACGCTACCCAGCTGAGCACAACCAGCCTCCTGGTGTTAGAGCCTGCAGGTTCTCCAACCCACCACCTCCCAGAGTGGTGCTGGCTCTGGCTGGCACATTACACTTGCCTCAAGAGACTCTTTTTTAACTTCCTGAAACCATCGGAAGATACATGGGAAGGCCACAGAGACAGAAGTCTCTGGCAGCACAGGGGCACTGCTCTCAGCCACAGCCCTTGCCTGCTAACTGGGGGGACAAGACCCAAGCGTGGGGCTGGTTTCTTCCACAACACCCCAGGCAGACACTTACCAAGCAACAGAGATCCTGGGATCCAGATAGTTGAGTTTGGAGGTGCCCAAAGCGATCTGCTTGTTCTCCTCCCTATCTGTAGCCTGAACCTCCAGTTTCATCAGTTGCTCCTCAATCCTCTGCACTGCTTTCTTCTTGCTCTCCACTGTCCTGGGGTGGGAAAGAATCAAAGCATTTAATGTCTAATGCCCTGCTGGGCTTGAGATGGCAGCACTGTGGGAACCCAAAGGGACTCTGCTCAAGGTAAGCAATGCCACCAGCCACAAAGGGCAGCTGTGTCAGCGCAGACGGTGACACAAAACACTCAGCACATGCAGTTAAAGAACTGACATTTTCAAAGAGGCAGAGCAGAAATCTTAAGTAGCAGTTTTGTTTTAAAGGGTTGGAAGCAACAGCCTGAACTGTACTAATGCTACACCCGCTTTAAAACCAGCCCATCCATCCCTCTGTAATAGTCCTGCTGTGATTCTGCTTTCAGACCTCCCTTAACCCAGCACCCCTGGGGCTATTCTGCAGAGCTCACACAGAGTCCGAGAACATCATCTGCACCACGGGCTTCCAACAGAGCAGAGCAGAACCCAGAAAAGTGCGTGTGCAATTGTGTAACTCCTGGCTCCCCATTACGAAGGCAATGCTGCACACTGGACCCCATTGCTCTGCTTGGTCCCAGGCAGCAGGGTGGTTGAGCACCGGTTGGTGCTCGGCTCAGAGGGATGACACAGACCAGACCAGTGCTAATGACCACATCAGGAACTGCAGTGTCAGACCACCCTATAGTCCTCAGCTTGAAGGTCATTTCTTCATGCACAGAATAAAGAGGGAACAAGAAAGCCTGAGCAAGTCTTCCCAGATCACAGGCTGGGGAAACAGAACACAGGGTGAAGGACCCATTTGGAGCTGAGAGTACTGGAAGCGTTGCACAGCCTGGTAACACCAGCCTTACTTTTTAGACTTCTCATCCCTCCGGACCTTGGCATCAGCTTTGGCGCTTTTCAGTTCTCTCCTGGCATCAGCTAACTGCTCCTTCTTGGCATCGATCTAAGAGAGGCAAAACCAGACGGCAGCACTGTGAACAAGCTGTTGACAACTGTGGCAGTCACCCCTGGGCAGCATGACCCAGGGAGTGAGTTTGCGACCACGTTCAGAATCTACCAGCACTCAGACCCACTTCTGCAGAACAATCAGGCCACTGGCCTTTCAGTTTGCTGCAAAGCCTAGTGTGGTGAAATATTCCCCTCAGAAAATAGGGCCCCGCTCATTTCCAAAGACAAGGTGGCACTGGGAGCTTTCTCACACAGCTACAACCAAGCAGGTGAAGGAATTGGCTTGGCCTGGGACTGGCCAACAGCCCCTCCAGGCAGCTTGTCTGCCTCCACTGTATCCTGCCAGTACCAGCTCTCTGATGGTAACATGGAAGGATGGTCCCTGTTCCCTCACAGCAGGAGTCAGCTCTTGCCCCAAATCCTACAGGCTGAAAGCTGTTAAGGCTTCAGGCAGTTCTTCTCCAGTAAGTTTAGGATTTAGGGAGACTCAGCATTTTGCAGCCCCTATTCAACCATTCCCCTTAAACATCCCCCAAGCTCTAAGATCTAGGGTGAAGGCAGCCATGTTAGGGTGTTACAGAAGCAGGGGACACTGCAGTGCCAAACCAGAAGTCCTTATTGTGAAGGTTATTCTAAAGGCAGACCAGGAACAGACCTAACCCCTTTGGACCTCATGGCCTTCACCAGAAACAATCTGCAAAGGAAGAGGTCAAGTCAGAGGGGCATCATGTACCATGTACACAGCCTGCACTGACAGTGGCCTGTCACGCAACAGGAGCGGACACCCACTCTGGGTTCTTTAGGGGACACAAATCAGAGCTAGAGACTGCTGCTCTGAAGTGTCAATGGCAGCAGAACACATAGCTATGGGATGAAGGACAGATAAAAAGGGTCTGCTCTTGGCCTTTACAAGTAAAAGACGACTCAGACGGAAAGGTGTCCCTTTCAAGCTTACTACTCCTCTCCAAGCAGGCCCATCTCTGAGGCAACACTAACCAACTCCTGACAGGGAAAAGCAGGCTCTGCTTCTGTTCCACCCCAAATGAAAGCAAACTTGAGTTCCGAGATGCAGCACTTGGAGCCCTGCCCCAACCCAAGAGCTGGGCAAGGGTGGGGGTACCTTGCTCTGCAGGTTCATCATGGACTTCTCGAAGGTCTTCGGCGGAGCCCTCTGGTGGTTACACAAAATGGCAACCGCTCTGTTGGCACGGTTATAGGAAAGGATCTTCGCTGGGATGTTGTCATCCGCTGCAAAGTACAAGAAGGTGGTGAACAAATGGGTTCTCCATGACTGTGCAGTCCCAGCCAGTGTCCCACCAACTCTGCAAGCTCGCAGTCACTGCAGAACTGACCTTCCCCTCTGACGGGCCAGTCTCAATGCTGCACTCTTAATTACAGTCGTAAGAGCCTGACCACTTCCATCCCGGGCCCTAACTCTTTCTGGGATGGTTTCTTCGATAGCAACAAAGACCTCATTTGCCACTCAGGAGAGGGGAAGCACATCCATGCTCAGGGCAGAGGACAGCAGGACCATACTGCTCAAGACACTATTTGGCTTCACAGATCCAACGTGCCCACTTCGCAAAGTGCAAGCTAGCAGTGCTCCACAACAGAGGTTGTGAATGAGCAGCCAAGAAACATGGGGCTGTTACAGATGCATCTGCTCATCTGCCACCTACAGAACTTTATTTAAATTAACAGAAAGCAAATAAGATATTTGGTGAAGGACAAGCATAAACTAGCAGGCACACCTTGGTGTGCTCACCAGTCAGCTCTGCCCTGACCCAGTCCTGAGCTGCTCAACTACCCCAAAAGATTGTCTGGCAGCAGATTTTTGGTCACACCTCAGCTGTTTAACATGTGCACTGGGAGAACTGCAATGAGGACCTGGTGTACAAATAAAAGACTCATGGCTAAGCCAAGGAAGCCAGGTCTGTATTGCAGGATAAGATCTGTTGCCCTCACAGTTTCAAGGACCAGACTTACGATTAGTGAGCTCCTTGAGCTGCTGCTGTAGCGTGATGGAGGCATTGTAAGTACGGAATACCTTGGCTGTCAGTCCCTCCATAAGGTCTTGAAGGTGTTTATTTAAGATACTGGTCTAAAGAAGCACAAAGGAGATGAAAGTTAGCACTAGAATCTACCACAGCATTTGTGAAATCACTGGACACATGGCTGACTAAGACACGCAGTTCACAGCTGAAGCCTAGTGTACTCAGACCTGACCACAACAGAATGGCCACAACATTACTGAAACCACAGGAAATGTGAACAAAGAACCAACAAGTATTAGATTGGTATCGAGTACCACAAGCGGCCAAAAAAAGTCTTCTTCAGTGCAGAGGATTTGGTTCCCAACAGGTAGTAGTGTGCCTGTCTCATCCCAGGGAAGGTGCCTGAACCACCACAGTGCTCCCCCATAGAGCCAAATGTGCAGATGGGGATGGCATCTGAAAATTTGTCACCTCACACAATTATCTTCTCTGTACTCTGAAAAAACCTCCCCAAGTCAGAGCCAGACAGGCTCACCAGGACCAAAGCCCATTGTTTCAGGAACCTGTGGGCAATACAGACACCAGACTGAGACAGACTCGCACTGCTTTTAGGCCGCTCGGGCCAGCTCTGGAAGAAAATTGCCACTGAAACCATTTCTGGAACAGAGAAGCTGTTACTGTCTAGTGCAGCGTGAGCCTGTTCCTGGTGCTCTACGACCATCCCTCACCATCAACTACGTGCTTACATTGAGGCGGTCAAAGAGGTCATCCTCAGGCTGCTTGTTCTCCATGAACAGCTGAAGATTCTTAAACACCTGCAGGGAAAGAAAACCGGTAATTTCAGGCACACAGACAAGACAATGCTGGGTAGCAGTAATACACAGGGAAGCAAGACTGCCAGGGACCTAAACTGTTTTCAGGCAACAGTGACGATGCTGGATGTTAGTTCCCCGCAAGGCAAAGACGCATCTCTCAATACAACGCTTGTGTTGAAGGTTCCTCCCCAGCAACAGGAGTCCTGAGCATTCAATGCCCTCTATCTCATCCTTTAGATCCAAGATTGCAGGAGACCTGATCCTGCTCTGGCTTAGCTGCCTAACAGAGGAGAACCCAAAGCTACCACCTTTCCTTTATTTCATTACTCCACCCAAAGAGACCCCTGAGCCATTTCCCATGGAGGGAAGTTAACAAAACCCAACCCTTCTCATTTCTGCATTAATATTTCATACAGTTCTACCCCAAACAGGTCTCATTGGAGTAGGGAGAGTAGCATCTTTGATTATACAGAGATCACAAATCCCAGCTCTGTGTGCTCCAAATCCAAATCTCAACACCACACATTCTTCTTCTATAGACACCTAATATACAAAGATTTCTAGTTCCACAACAATAAATTCTCCATTGTAAATACTGAAGAAGACACACCAAGAGATACCAATACATTTAAACAGGAAAAATGTTTTCTTCTTTAAACAAGAAAAGTAAGAATTTCAGCACATGCTCATTTCTATAGCAGCTATAGTTTGTTTTTTTCTTTTCAGTTGTTTTGCTCCCCAAGAGGCCAATATTTACTGCTGACTGTCTTTCCAATTACCACAGTATTATACACACGGTGTCTAAAATACTTTGCTGACTGCAGAGCTGTGGGCCAGATGCAAAGCTTTTTGAATAGTGCCCTCCAGGTTCACACTGCTGGATGGGGATGTATTCTGGAATGAAGTCAAAATCACAGCTGACTTGAAAATGGTGGATGACAAAGAAATAAAAGAATTAACATTGCCTAGGAAAGAAGTCTTGGTAGACACCCAGGTTCATAGGCCAGAAGTATCAGTGCACTTACTCTGTATGCTCTGGAGCATCCAAGATCAAGACCTACATCAGTGAGGACTCAGCCCCAACATGAACAAAACCACAGTGACCGAGAAGCCGGTATCATGAAAGCCCAAGTGAAACTGCTACTCCCACAGTGCCACCCAGCGCTGTATTTCAGAACCTTTTACGGTATTATTTGTCATATGAGCCTAGATCTCTACCATCTACAGGTGACAAAACCAACTCTGCTGACCAGAATGAGACCTGAGAATCTCATCTAACGTGGCCGTTACAGTTATGTTATGCCAACTCTTGACACTGAGACCACAGGGAAGAGCAATAAGATGTTTAAATATCTCATCTGCTGGGTTATGTCACACCACACGCCTTACCTTCCATGGCACTGCCAATAAAAAGGGAAGAACATCAACTGACTTATTTTCTGGCTAGGCACCTGACCAGTGACGAAGCATCCTGTTACTGCCATCAAACTATATTGACCACATTTTTCTGCAATTCAGTCTATGTATGTGTTTGTGGAGATGCCTTACCCTCTTCTCAACAGGGACTTTGTTGTAGTATCGGATGGAGTCTTTTCCGAGGAAGTCGAACTCAACCACGTATTCCTGGCCATCCAGTTCAGGATGCAGCTTAATATGTTCTACTCTCAGAGAGCAGCAGCCCACAGTGTCAGCTGTTTCTCCTTCTTCTTTTTCATTACCAGCTCTCAGGGCAAGCTACATTTATATCAAGACAAGAGAGGTAAGCATTTCAAACCATCCCAGTAATGTATAGATGCTGAAAAATTTCAGACACTGGCCTGGAATCAGCAGTGTCCATAGGAGAAGAGAAAGTGAGAAAATGCCTTTGGACAAAATTGACACTTACAAAATTCTAATAAAAACAACCTTAAGTTCTCTTTAATCTGTTTTAAATAACTCTACACTAAAGCCACAAATCTACCAATCTACCAAAATACCTTATTATTTTTTTTTACAAGAAGTTTAAAGCAAGATGTTTCAGCAACTTTCACTCATTAAGTAACTCAAACTGTAAGACAGTTCCGACTAACGGAAATCCATTTCAAAATGTGATTTTTTTTTTAAAAAAAAAAATAAAAATCAAACTGACTTCCACATGAACTCAACCTGCTACAAAATCATAAAGTTAGTTGTTCATCTTCTATGATCCTAGCTCTTCACTGCATGCTAAATAGACTTTAAGTAGCATATAGGACACTGGGTTACATAAATAATCTAAAGGCCACATTTGGCTGCATAAAAAAATGCGGTTTGATAGTACTGGCTAAACCAATTTCTAATTTTTGAAAAAAAACCTTCAGTGTTCTTATGAAACCATAATCATTCAAATCAATATTCCCTGGTTTATGCCAAACTATTTTGAACAAAACCTGTTAATGTAGGTGGTCAAGACACCATACACGACCAGGGCTCTCTGGAAACTGGCTTTAAAAATGCATCAATACAACTGCAGTTTTCTTCACGCTGTGGTGAAAAAATTAGCATACTTATGTAACTGCACAACTGTGACCTCGAACTAAAGAGGTGACAAACCAGCAGAAATTCCCAGCAGGAAAACTGAAACAGCTGGAGACAAAAGGCCCACATAAACTTCCCAGTAATCCAACTGGGCGATTCTGGAACCAGGCTGTGAATTTTGCATGAACTAAAACAATGCTGCCTGAAATAGCCATGCTCAGTACAATAGTTTATTGCTCTGGATTCCAGGTAATGGGAAGGAAAAGCAGACAGGAGCTTGCCCACCAGGAAGTCTCAGGATACCTTAGTAACTGGGCTCCGTTCTGCCTTAGGAACAGACACACAGCGTTCCTGAGTATTCTCAGCAGGACAGGAAAGGTAAGAGGAATGTGCTGGGTAACGAGCTTACTTTGTCAATGAAGTACAGCGCCACAGCCCTCTGCCGTACTTTCATCTCTTTGGATTTCCAGTCTTCTCGATATTGATTTCGGATTTTATCTACGCACTTCTTCAACCTCCGAGCTGTCTCATACTTCTGCCAGTCCTTCTCACCCTGCAGAGAAAGTTGGAACAGAGTCAGCATCAGAAAGCAGGCGAAGGACCAGTTTCAATTTGCATCTCAAGGCTTTGCAAGTCTGTGTGTGGCAAATGGTCTTACTGCACAAAAGCACTGAGATTTTGCTGCTGAACAGCTCAGCTTCAAACTATGCTGCCACGCAGCTGTAGGTAATTCAGATTTCCACAATATTAAACGCTCCCATAGAAGCAACTGTAAAGATACAAAAGATACTACGTCTTCCATGCTTCTCAACATATAAATGGTTTCCTCTGCTTTATTCAGATGACACTTATGTTCTTTCAGCTGTGTAATTAAACACCCATAAAATGTAAAAGCAACATCAACAGTTCATCATCATTATTATATATTCAAGCCATGGCAAAAAGAGGGCATGAATTCCTAAGGAAGAGAGATTTTTCCCTCTACTTGTAGGACAAACCCCTTGTTTCCAATCCAGGAAAAAAGAAATCTCTTTAAAAAAGACTTAATGAGAAGAACTTAAATCCTATCCCCAAAACTGAAGGCTATTTACTTTTCAAGAGGTTTATCGTTGCTTTTATGGAATTGATTCACTGACTGGCTATTTGCTCCCACAGCAGGGTTTGTTTTCCGTCAGTCATGAGCTCCTTACCAGCCTTCTCAGCCAGTAGCCTAGCCACGCTTTTGTAATTGACTAATTAGCAACCCACAGTTAGAACTTCACTACACTTCAGGCAGGGGAAGTTAGAGCCAAAACTAGATAAAATATCAACCAGAGCAAGTCTGTTCTTGGATAAATTGCTTCCTTTTTACACAGAGTAAAGGACTCCTACTAGGAATGACACAACGATGCTTTTCAATAGAAGTTTTCCAGATTTCTCTCTTGTGCAGCAATTGTATTCTTTCTTTTCAAGTGGAACAGAAGCACAGGAACTTTCCTATGTTTTTCAACAAGTATAGGATAAAATAGCAAGACAGCTTTACTTCCTATCTCTCTCCTAGCCCACAGCTACATTTGTTTCTTGGAGACATGACCAGTAAAAAAACTTTTTTTTTTTAAAACTAGATCTTTACCTTAATTCTTGAGCTAGGATTCAGCATGATGTATTTGATAGAGCCTTGGATGTTCTCGGTCCATGACACCAGCCAGGTAACCTTGTTGTCATGCCGGACCTCCTTCCATTTGTGTCCTGGTGGAGGGGAAGGAATCTTGGAATCCCTGCAGAGAATTACAAAACAGCAAATAAAACTGATTTAAAGACACTTTCACAGCATGAAAATAGAGAAAGTAATGAATACCATCACACAAAGGGAAAAAACTGAGGCAACACAACTACTTTTCCACAAGCAGGAAATCAAGTGAATCAAAGTGAACAGTCAAAGATCAGAAATGTAACTGCTATCAATAAGTATCTGCTAAAGAATTATACTATAGGTGGGAACACACATTGCTAGGACCAGCTTTGATTTGCGGACACTGCAATAGCGTGGACACTTAGCAGGACGAGACTGAAGAGAAGCCCACCAAAACTTAGCCTTCGACATCAAGGCAGATGAAATAGGGCAACCCACCTAGAAGAAAATTAATTTTTGGCAATACTAGCAGGAAAGATTGTTTAAGCAGATGTAGGCTGTAGGCATGAGGAAGAAAATATACTGATAGAGTTCTACATGAAACCCGTGATAGCCTTGTTCAGTCTTTGCTCGCATGACTCAGTGTCTTATCCATACGAGATAAGCAGCATGCATATCTCTACATGCTTGAATATCAACCTATACAGGATTTTAAAAAAGAAGCTATCCTTTCTAGAAAGCAAAGCCAAGGTGTGAAGCATCCAGTGCTCACTTGCTGCAGTTAATGATGATGTCTTCTGGCATGATGCGTCTCTTCAACATGCCCATTTTGGGATGGTTTCCACGACCTCGGAAGAGACCTGGGGGTTCAATCTTAAAGTTCGCAATCCTCTCCTTGTGGTTGTCCATCACACAGTAACCATATTCCTTCAATAGCCGCTCATTCTCCTCTTTGATTTTCTGTAAAACGTCAAAAGCAAAGACGGTATGATATACCCAGCACCGCACACACCTCTAAATGCCAAGACTTAAAAAATTTTTATATTTGCACCACACTAATGCTGAAGACCCAACTCAAAACCAGATCCCCATCACGTTAAGTGCTGTATCAAGACACAGAGCAGCACACTATCCAGAAAAGCATTCATAAAATGCAAGCAGCACAAACCAGAAAACGTGAAGGAATGTGCAAAAAATCTCTTAAAACCTGTACTTGAGGGACACAGATTAGGACTGGTGAAGACAGCTACAATTTTGCTACAATAGAGGCATTTACCTCCTATCTACATACCACAGCTACAAGGGCAGCCCCAGCAGCACAGTACTGCTGCTTTGTAGTCTACATTGAGCATTTGACACCCACCGGACTTTATATCTTGTTGTTTATGTATAAAATCCTCAGACTTCTGTGTTTGAACTCAGCATTGGAAAGCAGGCAGAGGAATGTCTCCAGTCTGCCGCATGTCAAGCCTGTGTCAGCAAATGGTCTCCGAAGTAGAACATAGTCTCCTAAGTAAAAATGTGCTGAGATTTCACTGCATACTTCTGTGCTTGAACTCTTAATTACATGGAAGGAAAAATAAAAACACTGCAGCCCAAAATAAAACATCTGACCCACAGACAGCACTGGTGCACCAGCTAAGAAACTAACAGAAAAAGCCACTTCTGCTCCATTGTAACAGCTACCACAGAAGGAAACTGAGAAGGGCTGACCCACGCGTTTATCAAATGGAAACAGCAATAAGACACAGGCTCTCTGTTTTGGTGGGACCCCTCTGACCCCAAAGACCATACTTCCAAGCTGCCAGGCCCCTCACTCAAAGGACAATTACTGTAGCGTCGCAAAAGATCAAGTGAGAACTTGGGGCAAGTTTCCAACTTCCATTGCACTAAGTCTCAGTCATCTAAAAACTATTTAATTCTCCCCCCACAAGCCACTGTAGCCATGCTACTGGAAAATAAAGTTTGATTTTTTATTCAGAAAACTGCATTACCTGATATTTAAGATTTCTTCTCTCATTTTATTCACTAATGTCATTGCTGCATCCTTTCTACCATCCCCAATTTTGCCCTCCAAACCCAAGGAGCTTCTAAAATGAAAAGCTATCCTGAACTGAATATCCAGTGCTCATTACTGGTCAGGGACCAAGGCTCCCATGGAGGTAGCACCTCTGATTCTCTTTACTTACTTAAGCAGGATCAGGAGCCTTAGCCCTATTGATATCATTTTAAGTCAGGATGAAGATTCAGCTGTAAATACAGTGCTCTGCCCTACCTGAGCTGCACAGTAGAGTGTCCTACAGTTAACATGAAAGTAATAACTTGAAAGGTAGTAAACACTGGCTTACCACAAGGCAGGCAGAGCAATGATTACACAAAGATGTTTACAAGCCAGCTAAGAATCAAGAAGTCTCTTAGAATTCCCCCTGGTACCTGTTTCTCCTCCTTGGACATCTGTTTCCTAGCTTCCGACTGAGCTTTGAAATACTGGCTCATGTGGGTGAAGTCACACTTGCTGAGGTTGGTGATAGTGCTCTTCTCTTCAGAGGTCATTTCCTTGCAGAAAGAAAGTAGTGCCTTAAGTTTTCATACACAGTAAGTTTTCACGCACAGTAAAGCTTACCCTATCCCAGGCAGTTAACAGGAACAACAGGCAGGCTCTCACAATAAACCCCCAAGAACCCCCAAATTCTTGCACATGCTCACTCCAGCTAAGGTCAAAGAGAAAAGGACAAGAAGCAGAGCATGTGGAGGGCTGGCCTTCCAGCAGTCTGATCTCTGCGAGCACTGGCAGTGCTGCACCACCTCCCCAAGCGCTCTCACACTGAACAGTGGCTGGGACTGTTGAGGGATAGGGAGAAAAATCCAGTAACCCATTTAGGAAACCTGCATCAACTGATCTAAAGGTTTAATCTTACAGATAAGTTGACTGAGGCAAAGTTCTGAGTTTTAGGTCTTTGGAAGGGGTTTCTTTCCAATATAAAGCTGACTCTTCAACAAGGCATGTAACAGCTAGATCAGCCATACCTCGTCATGCTATACAGGCAAATTTGTTTGGGAGAAGTCTGACTTTTTTGGTTTAGAAAGGTATTTATGATAGGAACCTTACTGGTGAAACTACAGGATAAACTGGAAACTTTACAGCTACAATCTGAGGCAGCTTTCAGGTGCCTCAAGCTAACTTTCCTGTGCATGGAACAGCAGCCCCTTTTCACTGTCTAGTGCTGAGGAGACACTGGCCATGCCTGCAGTCATTGCATACCTTTCTCCAGTCTTTGAAAAAGTTTTTCCTGAATATCTCCTTTGTAGTGTACTCATGATCAAGCATTTTTGCAAAGAATGTGGCAACTTCTTCTGCTTTGGTGCTCAGCTTCATGACTTTACCTACAAAGAAAGGTTTTATTTTTAAACAAAATGGTAAACAGGAATTGAACCAGAAAGAGGCCATAGTAACTACCTTAAAGGACACTGTATTTTTACCACAGAGGTTTTTCTTAAAAATGTTACATACTACAGCAAATTGGATGGACAAAGGAAACAAGAGGAGCACAATTGCTTGACTTTTATCATAAACATTTTGAAAAAAGTTTCCTCTGAAATTTAAACATTAAAAAAAGCAATAGCAATCTGATGAGAAAGGTCGGAGAGACACAGGGCAGGAAAGGGAAAAGGCCTCCTGCAGGAAACCCTATGCTGAGACATCCCAGTGGTGCGTACGCTCCTGGGAGATACTGCTGTTTGAAGTGAAAGAGGCAAGGGATTTTATTAAATTTCATATTCCAGCACTCAGAGATATGGGAAATACAACCTCTGTATTCTTGTTCTATCCAGAGAGGGACTCTGCTGTGGAACACCTCTTGTAGCCTCTAGCTATTTCTAGCCAGGAAGAGCCCTTCTTATGTACACACCACAAATAGGCTGGAAAGCAATGCCAAATATTTAACTACCCTTCACTGCAGGGAAACATGTCAGAATCCTGCTAATCGTTGCTTTTGCTGTGGGAATGCACTCCTGTGTCTCCAAATCAGGCTGAAAAGCTAGTAATATTTAAGAAAGACTGAGCTTTCAGTGAATGGGGAGGTCACATTTCAGCTTATCTGCAAGACTGCAGTACAAAGTGAAATTGCTGCAAGGGAAGATTTTAAAACACAAGGGAAAAGAGGCTGCTGCAACATCGAAGCTGTGGATTCGACATCTAACATTCCTATTGAGCATCTTTTTGGTACAGATTGCATTCCTGATGACACTTGTGATCTCTGTGAAGGACTTTGCATGCAGCTCACATCTCCAGCCAGTTGCAAGAAATATTTAAAGTCCCAATGGGCTGGCAGACAGTCAACACCTGTGGATTTTTTAACAACCATTTTACTGCACAAAAGTCAATGCAAGAAACACTACTGTTGATTCTATCCTCTTGGAAAAAAAAAAAACACACCACACTTTCAATTTACTACATTTTAAAAAGTTGCATCATCTCCAAAATTAAAGCATCGATGTCAGCTATAAAGCTTTAAGATCTACAAACCCTTGTAAAAAAGGACTTAGCAAAAGGTCCTCCCAATGATCTGAGAATATTCCACAATTAAATTAAACCAACAGTAACTCTGCCAATTTTTAAGCTGCAACCTAAAATACAGCATTTGTTTGCTTATAACAGGAAATGGGGGAAGGGAGAGACAGCAAGGGAAACGGTTTTTCCAGGCTTTGAGTCTAGCTGGAAAGAGGCTATCAAGTTAGTAACATGTTATGCAGCTCAAATGACTGATATTTTTCTCAAATTGCTGAAGGCTCAGTCACCTTTATCTAATCACTTTAGAAACTATTTCATTGACTCAATTTCCTCTTTTTTACAAAGATTTGAAAAGGCTTTTGGTGACAGGGCTGGAAAAGAAAAAAAAAAAAGATTTATTCCAGAGCTGTGAATATTAATTACCTGACTTAAAAACTGAAAACCAGAGAGCAACCAGAGGCCATAACAAGCAGAAGAGACTGAAACACAGTCACCGCCATCTACTCTCCTACTTTGCCCCACATACAGAAAAACACAAGAGTTCAAGGCATCTCTGGGGTATGAGCAGTAGCTTGTTAACCCACAGTCACTCAAAACATATAGTCAAGCCTTAAAAGATAGTGCTGGCATTTCAAGCTCCTTCACTGAGTCTGGTATTGTAAGCACTAACAATAGGTCCAGCAGTCATTACGCTAGATGAAAACAGGCAGTCTCACCGCAACGCAATCACTAGGCAAGGGACAGATTCCTCCAGTGAGAGCCTGCAGCCTGGCAGCTGGCTGGCCAGCCGTAGCGTGATTACTGGACTCTACAAATCATCCTAGGATAATCTTGAAATTAGACAATGCCTTGTGAGCACAGAGAGTGGCTCTCAGCAGCTGCTGTGTAAATCAGACATCTGATTTTTTTGCCTAGTTTCTCAAGGAAGACTTACATGATTGCTTTATTTGCCAGACCCCCTGCCCACCCTGTAATTGTTGACCTGTTGATGAATTTCTGCCACAACAGAGACAGAGGTTGCAAAAATCTCTGTACTTCCTAGAGGTTTCATGAAATAGATGGCTAGATAGAAGAGAGGCTTATTGCTGCCTGCAATTTACCCCTCCTCCTCTAGACAGCAGGAGAGAGCTCATACATTCTTCAATAGAGGGGAAAAAAATCCAACTTTGCAACAAGGTCTTATCAAACCCTAAGAAAGAAGTCTGTAGACGTGCCTGATCACTGTGCTACTTGCTTGGTGACAGCCTTTAATAGGATGCAATATTTTATTTCACTACATTGTTGCTGAAAATGAATGCCACCTATTTCTCAGTATTTAGAAATACTGTGTCATGTCACATGAAAACACACATTGCTTCTGGAAGGGTTCCATGCACAGATGTCCCCTTCACCAAAAATTACATTTTCATCTATTCAAATACCTCCCACTTCATTCAGTCCTGGGTTAATTTGACCCTTCATTTAACATGATCACAGGACTAAAAGGAAACACACGGGTTATCAAGTCTGGTCTCCAGCAGGCATCACATCATATAATCCCTTCCACATAAGCCTCTAACAACCAGTCAGCCCAGCATATTTGAATCCCACATCAATTAGTTGTACCACACACAATGATTAGTGAGTGGGACCATGACTTACACCACAAGGCTGTGTCCTTGAGGCCAGGGTCATCCCATGCATTCCTACAAGATCCTAATAATCTGTATCGGAATCTGATTGTCTTTTATTCCACTCATGCCACAAAGTGATAATGAATTTCATCACAGATGATGGAAGTTGCAATTCGTAAGGTTAAATAAAACAGGTGACCAGTGATGAAGCAGTGACAATTATGTACTCTACTGTTTATACACTGCTACTCTCAGGCATAAGACACTCTCATACTGTTAAGTAACCGGAGCGATTTACCACCATAACAGAGTGAGAACCAGTTCATCTCCGTGTCAACTCAGCAGAATTCAGCAGGCTGCTCCTTTACTTCTACAGATCGCTCCTTCACTTAGCCGTTGAGGAACTTCTTTTAAGCTAACCACTAAACCAAAACCACCTCCTCATCTCTTCAGTCCCCAGAAAAACATCACAATACCATGAGAATGTGTATTTCTTTTCCCAGCAAGTAGAAACACAGTTTAACTCACCATCATAATAAAACTTGACATTTTCAGGCAGAGGTTCGTATGGTGGAGCAAATACAGGACCTTTATGCTCTAGGAACTTCCATTTAATGCCTTCAGGGTAGCGTTCTTCTTCCCACCTTCAAGAAAGAAATATGAACCAATACAATTTTAAGCTCCTAATCTTCATTTTATTACTATGTGTGTATAATAGTATGCTAAATAACATCAGCAAGCAATCCTTGTTTTGCCAGGGACAGACCAAGTACAAATAATTCAATGCACTGTCACCATTTATTCCCCCCTCACTTTAAAAAAAAAAAACAAAAAAAAAAACAAACCACAAAACCAAAACTCAACCATGTCCATGAACCAAACAACTTGGGTCACAGGTTATCTGATGACACCATAGCCCTAACCTCCCACTTGCTGCTCTTTTCACAAAATGGCACAGCTGAAAAAGCTTAGAACTTAAGAAAATTAAGAATTTGGTCTTGTAAAGCAGCTAGGATTATGGCAAATTAGAGCCAGCTGTGATCTAACATCAGGTCCAGGATGCCTGCTCAGCAAAGCCAAACAATTGTAGTATATTATGCAGCTGCTTTCAGATGTGGACAAGTATGCCATTAAGGGCAGAGATAAAGAAACAGATGTTCATTTATGACCTAAATTAGAACAAACCTGCTCGGATGAGAAAAACTGAAACCTGCTCTGTCATTTAAAATTCATTCCAATTCTTTGGGTCAGAAAAGCATACTTGAAGAAAAAACAGAGTAGCACAGGAAAACTGCAAACTTGCCTTAAAGCCCTCCATAAAAATGTTCTGCAAACGATGCATCAGGTACCAGAACACAGCAAGGTAGGTGCCACCAATCCCACATTCTAACTGAACAAACTCACAGGATCAGCAATTCATCTACTGCCAGGCCAGTATTCTCCCCCCTGCTCCCAGTACCCTGCACCCAAGCCACTGATTCCACACTCCTCCCCTCTGCACTTCTTTCATGATTTCCAGAACGTTACGGCTACACGCTGCTGGCATAGGATTCCCTGCTGAGAAGGGCTATTTTACCTTAGTGATTAATCAACTGGAAGACCTTTAACCTGTCACAGCACTTGGTCTTTGAATTGCCCAGACAACTTTGTTGAGCAGCCATGACAATAAAAAAAAAAAGTTTAAGTTTCCCTCTAGTGTCAGCCCTGTGGAGTAGTGCCATTCTGGGTGCCACAGCAGCATGCTGCTCAGGAACTGTGACACACAAATACAGATCACTTCATCCCTAATGAGGTAACAGGGTCACTGTACAGAAGATAAGCACTGTATAGAGAAAAGAGCTTCTGCCAGAAGACCCTCAAAATGCTTCACAGGTGCCTGTACATCAGTAATTTAGGAACAACAACAATTGCATGGGACACAGAGCTTTGCTGTAGTTAGAAAGGCAACATCTTTGATCACAGCACTGGACCTGACTTTCTCATGAGAAGCACAGTAACATCTTTAACAGCAAAGCACACAATCCCAGCTATCAGTAGAAAACCTGCACGTCAGATTTCAGTCCCTGGCTGGAAAGAAGGCTTGAGTAAACTAAGTTGATATAAGAAACCGATACTGACATTTGAAGTCTAGATACCAAATATTTACATTCCTAATGATTGCTTTTTAAATTAATTAAAAGCTAGAAATCTAAATATTTTGTCAAACAGGCCTAGGTTCTTCCACCCAGAAGCTCCTTCCAGCAAAATAAATCTGAACAATTTGCGCCTCCTCCCAGCCAGAGAAAGGCCATCCTCTCTGACAAAGAGTATTTTTATTCTGGTAAGGAAAAAAAAGAAAAAAGAGGGGATCATTCACAGTAGCTGCTACTTTACAGGCTAGGTTTGTCATTCTTGCTTTTCAACTGTGGTTTTTTATCACTCTGGTATTTATTTGATGAGAAATTCTGTTCCTCTACCCATTCCTGTTCTTTTATAAGGGACACATGCAAAAGGAGTACTAGAAAGTTAGTAGTTTAAATAGATAGTGGAGGCACATTGTGCCTTTTGGGAGGGCTATAAAGAAACACAGAATGCATGGGGTGGTTTTGAAGCCCAAAGCTACCAGAAAGTTTGCCACTAAAAGACCACAAACCATTCCAAATCCCACCTCCACCTTCCAAAGCCTCATACATAAGTGTTAAGATGAAAGGTAAAAGTGAGCCTCCTGAGGTTAGCCAATTTTTCACCCTCATTTGGTTTTAAACAAAAAAAGCACTACAGCAACACTGCCCAAGGTGACTCCTTAAAAGGAGCTCCTTTGCTCCTAAAGCAACGTTCTAAAAATGATTTTGTGGGAGCAAGGAGAATGCTGCCTATTAGGAAAGCTGCCTTACTGATTTCAGCAGAAACTGTGCTAATCAGTCATACAGGTTCCTTGATTAAATCCCATAGCAAACCTGTCTAAGAATGCCAGGGTAGCTCAGGAAGGTAGAGTTGAGGAGAGTTTTTTCAACTGGAATGAAAATAGAGAAGATTCTTAGGAAAAAACCCAGAATATCTCTCAGGGACATGTTATTTCAAGGAAATGAACTCGCTATAACACAGGGTGGGAGAAGTGCTCATAAGGTGTACTTCTGGATCACACATTCCTCACACGCTGACAGGGTGTGAAAATGACCTCTAAAAGAGCTCCACATGGTGATGAACGAGGCCAATGCCTTGGGAATGTCTAGCATCAAGTATTCACATAAGTGAGGATGAAAATGCTCAAGGCAGCAAGCACTTGAGGAAGCAGCCAGAAAAAGATATCAAGAGAAGAAGTAATACAGCAACTTGTTAAGAGGCACAACCGAAGCGTAGATGAAACCCTGTCCAGCAAAGACACGCTATACAAAGCTGCAGATGGACAACAGGAACATCAGCAGAAGGATGCAGTTACCTACTGCCAAGTTTTGCAAAACATGCTTTCAAAAGCAGTTTTCCCCAGCCGTAAGTGCAAATCCCAGAACTTAACAGAGCTACCTGGGACTGTGCTGCCAAGGCAGGTGAGGGGAGAACAGCACTGCTTTCCAGTAAAGGTTTGCTGTTGAAGGATACAGGCTATAATAAAAGGGAGCTGTGATAAGAGAGTATTAAGTTAGACGGAACCAGCAAGGGCAGCTGAGACAAAGCCAAAAAGACAACATATAGTTAAGGCTTAAAGAGACCTTCTCTAGCTTCCTATTGCTTCACGTCCCCACAGTTTGTTAATGTTAAAGCACATTAAAAATACGCTGTCAAAGGGATTGAGAAAAAAGTGGATTGCTCAGAGGAAAAAAAAAAAATCAGGATAGTTTTGAGTACACAAGTATGAAAAATATGCAAGTGCTGATGTTCTGAGGAAGCTGTGACAATCAAAGAGAAATACGCAAAGACTGAACACTACAGAAGAATTTTTCTTTTCAAAGGTGAATCAATAAGGGGGTGAAAGAACTGAACCTGAAAGGATTGAAGAGGTTTGCAAAGGAATTCCCCAACACTACAGATCTATTAAAACCAGCCAAATTATCTGAGAAAAGGAAACACTCATGGAAACACCATCCCCAAAAGGTCATAAAAATACATTACAGGAGTGCAGAAAACACACATGCTTTTGAAAACTACATATGCATTAAATCGAGGGAAGTAAAGGCCCAAACTTCAAAACACACAATAGCTCCTCAAATCAAGCAATAACAATAGCTTACATTACTGTAGATAGTTAAAAATCCAGCAGGTTTCTTACACAGAGCACTACTGATGCAGCACAGGCCTGTCTTCCAAATGAACCACAAAGTTCAGACTTACTTAAAAAACGTTCTAAAAAAAAATTTAAGAGTGAGCGAAAGCACAACTGCAGCTGCTCAGTGATGTTACTTTAGGACACTGGGCAAGACAGAAAGTGCTCTCCAGTCAAAACTTATTTTCAAAATTCATTTTCCAAACAGCTCAAGCTTAACTGGTCACTTGACCAACTTTCATTTTTGTGCCAGAGGCAGGTTTGAGACACACATAGTTGACATCTGGCTAGAATAAAAAGATGGACACCCACCCATGTTGTACCCTCTATATAACACAAATAAGATCTACTAGATTAACTAGTTAACGCATCTGCACATATTTATATGTTCCTGCTGATACCCCCCAGCCTACAAGTTTTCATATTGCCCTGAAGAGCATCAGCAAGGAGCAGCTTCTGGGCACAAGAATACTGGTATCTGATCATTATAGCTAGCCCCTACATTCTAGACATAGGAAGAAAAAAAACCCAAAAAACACATCCCACAAAAAACTACCTTCTTGTTTTATATATATCAAAAGACATATTTAACTTCTACTTCAGAGGATGAACACAGTGAATGAGATATTTATTTAGAGCTTACCAGAAAGTAAGCCAATTATTCAGAACAAATCCTCATGCATCGACGACAGAGAAAGCCAGATGTGCTTGCTCAGTCAGCATGGGAGGTAAAAGGGAAAGTCCAGGTGCAGAGGGTAGCCTACATCATCGATATATAGTTACCATTTCCATTTTTGCTCCTCCTCTTTTTTCGGCTTCTTTCTCTTGTCTGCTTCAGGGACTTTCTTATCTTTGCTCTTAGCTTTCTTTGCTTTGCTGTCCTGCAAAATGAGTACGAATCTGTTAGGACAAGCTACTACTGTATTTCCCCCCTCCCTGAAAAAAATGTTTTAAAACTAGAAGACTGTCTCTTGGGGTACATAAGTTTGACCACAAACACCTGGTTTCCTCTGGCCTCACTACATAAATGAGCTCTTAGATCAGTCTATTCAGTCAAAGTCTGCTGACTGTCCCACTTATGTTTTAAGCCAAATTCTTTTACTTTACACCCGGGATACACTAAGTGCACACACAGCCAGTTATTTTGCCTCACCTGGTAAGGGGCAAGTCTGGGCCATAGGAACATGACTGCTGAGTTATAGAAACACCCTCCCTGGCCTGCATTAGTGTATCAGCTCTGGCTAACGCCACCGAGCACACTTACAGCGCTGTGAGGTGGCTTATGGGAACATACTGGCATACGCTCGCTATAGAGACACTTCCATTGAAGGGAAGAATTAACTGTGTTGCCCCTGGTGCAATGTGTTCCTCACAAGGGTATCTTTGCTAGATGCAGAGCATAGTTCATTAGTCTCAAATTATAGCTAACCTCCTTTCGCCAAGTCCCTCTCCAAAGACATTTCCACCCTAGACTCCACCTAAGAGCTTTAAGTGTCTTTCTAGCAGCTAATCTCAGTTTCACCTCCTCTGCTTCTGAACTGTGCTACATCATCTGTGCAATTACCAGACGTTGTTAGTAAGGCTCCTCTACCCTCTTAGTGAGCTACTTAATGGAAGGACTGTGAATTGCCTGGAACAGGCTGGAAGTTCACGTTCCAAAGGAATCTTCTCCATCCGTTGTTTTAAGAGTAGGAGAGAAAGCTTTCCTGACTTTTTATACACTATGGCTCAGATAAGTTATTCTGCACCACAGGTGGGGATGTACCATATGCACCTTTGTCCCAGACTGGCCCCTGCCTCTTTACCCTTGAATCAGATTCCCCCTGCTCTACATAATTCAACAGCAAATTGTCAGCCTTGATCATAGAAATAAACTTGTCTTTCATATTACCTCTTCTTCCTCTTGTTTCCTTTTCTTTGCTTTCTTGATGTCTTCTGTTTTGATTTTCTTGGGTTTGTACTCAGCACTGTGAGAGCAAAAAGACTAGCTGATGAAAATAATCAATTTTCCAGTACAAAAAATAAAGAGAAGTCATACATATACAAAGCTTGTGCACACAAGTTCACACTATTTCTGGCATGTGTAATTTCTAAAGAACATCATTTTAGGACCCACTCTCTCAGAAGACCAAATAATCCCTACCCAGCAAAAGAGCCTACAAAACCCTAAAACCCATAAGCTGTTACTGTAAATACCTCTCCACAAGTTTCAGACCACAGAAGCAAAAATCTCCCTTGATGAAGAATCGATTCAAAAGCACTAGTAGCCAGCCAGTGATTACATGGGATGGGATAAATGGGCAACAGCTTAGTGGCATGTTCCACCCCTAACTCCTTTTCCAGTCCTAAGTCAGGGATCTGCCCACAAGGGTCACTTTTTGCATTCCCCCACTAGTTCAAACAATAACAAAAGTGACTACTGGCAAATTCTTAATCTTTCCATTGCAGACAGAAGATGGGAGGTCACAAAAACTTAACAGAAGGCACCAAACGATTACACAAAAGAAAAGATGTCACACCCATCTCTCTTGGAAACTGAGAAATACCACAGAGGAACAGAATGCCACTGTGGCTAAACCCTTCCAACCCTGTAACTCCAGACTGCTAATAAGGTCACACTATCTAAAAAGCTGGATGCACACAGACGGTGACAGATCACAGCATGATGTAACTGGGCTTTTCTTTTACTGGCTGGGCTACTATATCAGGCAAACGTGTATTTTTCTTTCGATTTAGAGACAAAAATCCTCAGCATAACCCACAACATATTTAGTCTCTAGGCGAATCGTGCCGAGCAGCGCAGGCAAACCTCCCACCCCTCCATCCCCAAACAGGCTGACAATGCATTTTCTTACTCTTGTGCAGTCATTTCCTCACCCAACAGAAACTACTGCAGCCACTTAGCCAGCATTAATATCTCACTTGCTCAGATTTATGTTTTACAATCTTCACTGGTGTCTTTTCTCTACTACCTTCTAGTTTTTTTCTTTTTTATTTACTAGTACTGCAACATTTCACAGCAGCAGGTAATGGTATTTTGCCTTGGACACCACAAATACTATCCTTTGCCCTGCTCAGAGAACTTGTAACAGCATCAGGAGCCTGGTCTCAGACCTCCAGTCACCCATCTGAACAAGTTTGTGCTGACAACCTGAAATCCCACCTGCTCCCTCAATGTTATCCTTTTAAAACCAAAGGCAAACATCCAAGCCACTAGCACCCACACCACTTACTCATCATCTTCTCGAGGTCTCTTCAGGGGTTTGGAGTCCTCTTTAGGAGATGCATAAAACCCATCGTCATCAGGTTCATCTTTAATACGTGGTGGACTACAAAAAGAAGCAAAGAAAGGTGGTTTGAACTTCAGAGAGGAAATTTCTTGGAAAACATCAAGAACCCAGTTTTAAGAAATGATCATCTGCAAAATGGGCACGTCTTCCAGTCCTGGAATGTATTGTCATCTGAAGACCCCAAAGACCTGAGATGTGTCATTCTCTGAATATCCACAGACAGCATAAGGAGAGAGTCATCTACGTATTTGCCATTTCTCAAGCAACATCAGGATCAATTTCAACTGCTTAGATTTCACTGTATTTCTTTGAGGTTTTGAGTAAAAACAACTGTAGCTTCCAGCACCTTCAAACAAAACTTAAAACAAAACTGAAATGCATGCATGTGTGCAGTCAAACAGCAGACATTATTTAGTTTCAACTCAGTATCTTTATTGAGCCTGATAAGAGAGGAAAAGATGATCTACTAAACAAAGATTTGAAAGCTATTCCCCTGAATCTTTTGCCAACTAGATATTGAGGCATGTGAAAACCAGAAAAGGAAAAAAAGATTTGGTAAAGTTAAACTGATCAGTCTCTTTTCACTGTCCAAACTGCAAACAATCCTGTCCCTTTCAACAGATGGCAAATATTAAATTAGGCTCAATGTTTTCAGCCATAATGCCCCAAGACACCAGTAATAAGGAAAAAAAAAAACAGGAGTGCAAGAGAGAACATCCCTTTGAACAAACTCATTATTTCTAGTTTTCACAGAAGCATTTCACTTATCTTCATAAAGAAAAGGATGTCTCAAAGAGTCCAAAATTACTTTTTGAAGCACTTAGCACTGCTCCACTCAGGTAGAAAAAGTAACAGTGCCATCTTGGGCTTTCCTATTCATATTCAATCAGCAATTTCTATATCAAATTGACTCAGTTTCAAGGTCAACATGTGGATTTTGCATTTGGATGGAGTGGGAGAAAAAAAAGCAGCATTCTGCTTTGTAGATCACAGTCAGCAAGAGACCTTCTAGAGTCTTATTTTAGCTGGTAACGTGTCCATAAAGCAGAACAAGGTAGTTTGCTCTTTCATAGCTGTAAAACCACTGCAGTGCTGGCAGATGCAGCTCAGGGGAAACAGATACGTGCTGCTCTAAGCAGCCATTTCTGTGGCATTGCCTACGATTAACTAAGACACAAGTCTGCAGCACGTGGACAGTTGCAAAACATATATGGAAAAAGAAGTATTTGTCCCATTTAATTTATTCTCCCTTCCAGGCAAAAATCTAGAACTACTGTTTATTAAGTTGCTAGGAATTTTATCTTGTCTATTTAATGCTGAAATATTTCACAACATTTTGTAATAGTGGGAAATAAAATGTGATTATGTTAAAAGAAAGGAGCTGTGTGACCAAGCTGAACCTTGACTTGCATTGTTTCCAAGACTGCAGCATTGCTCATCGGACCAAGTCTTAAGGAAGAAAATCAAAACCATCTGAGTGAGGACTTTTTTCTCTGGTGAACTTGTAAAAGAACATTTCAGCAGGAAAAGAAGAAAATAATTACTTTACTCTTAGCCAGATTTTGGCCCTGAAAAAGGCACAATTGTGATGGCTCCTCCAGGCTTTCCTCAAACACACAAAAAAATCTTGGACCTAAAGAGGACCCAGTTACCTTGCTATGAGAACACCGAACATCCCTGGTGGGATTGGCACATGCATGCAATTCTGCTGAATAGTAGAGGCTAGAAAGAGTTATTATTAACTGTCTCCTACACCATGAAACACCTAAATGTGATCGCTTTCTATTCCCAGAGTATCCCCAAAAGGTCCTGGAGAGGGCGCCTCTTCCCTGTGCCAAGCATTACTACTTAGTTTGCATTTTTAAATAGGAGTAAGAAAATGAAACAGATGGAGGAACTCATGTCAACAGGGCACATTTAAAATACACAAAGAATAACTAATAGGCATGGGCTAGACAGGTGTCTTCTCCCAACCCCTCTGTGTCCACAGAACATGGTGAGACCGGAAGGACTTTGGGTTGGCTTTGTTTTTCTTTTTAAAGTGGATTCATAATACTGGACACATGTTTGAAAGCTTTTCTTGATTAACAGATACAAACACATGCATCCACCATATCACAGACCTCCAATAAGTCAGTGGACTGGATTTACCACCTTAAAAATAACCAATGGCTGGATTTAATCAAGTCACAAGAGATCTTAGCTACTAAGAAAAAGTACTCTTCTATCAATTGCTCATTTAAGGTTTTTAGTAAGACTACTTAGTGATGACTGATACAGCACCTAAGTCCAGGAGGCTCTATTATTAGCAGGAATTTAGTAGATTAGGACATCTAGGCATTTTCTGAAGGTACTTCTGATTTTACACAAGCACCCTCCTTACTCGTCACTCCTCTCTGCAAAGGCTTTAGGCTGCAGTCACTCACAGAAGAGACACTCAGAGGCAATCTGGACTGTCTTTACAAGGCCACATCTCCAGAAGATTGACTGCAGGGTTCAAGTACCAATTTTACAACAGAGGCTCTTTCAACTCCAGCTACCAATGTTTCCATAGTTCAATCTTTCCTCTGCAGAATTCAACTATTTAATCCTTGGACAAACCCAGCATGTGCAGGCAGATACCAGGTATTCAACAGCTCCCATCTCCAGTTACTAGGTAAGTAGATCAATTACCAATTTCTGTAATTGAGAAGAATGTATCCTCCTCTGAAGGGGTCAAGAGCACTCCAATTTTTTCCCAAGACCAAGTGAGAGGAGTCAACACTGAGCACCTAAGAAAAGTCAAACTGCTACTTTTTTCAGATCATAGACCTGATTTCTTACCTGGAGAAACCATTTTCCTTTTCCTTCTTTATTTTTATATCACCAGAAGATGATTTCATCTGAAAAACATAGAAAGTAGGAGCTGATTAGCACTGCCCAGGACACCTTATGTTTTTCCAACATGCAACGCAGGCAGGATAGTTAACTTGTGGAAGGAACCAAAGGGCACTGTGACTGCATCTTCATCCCCTGTAGCCATTAGTGACCTTCATGACAAACCAAAAAGACAAAATTTTCTGTAAGTCTTAGTCAATTCAGTATTCTCCGGCCCTCCAATTTCTTCAGGAGATCGGAGCTGAGTGTAGTTTGTCCTTGCATGGAACAAATGTGATCTAACAGATTTTTCTCCCTTGTCTCTGAATCTAAGCTTGGCAAAGTAAAAAGTAACATGGGAAAAAAGTGTGGAGCCAGTGGACACAGCTCCACTGTGGAACTGTTCCCATTCACAACACCTGCAGATGAAGCCCTTACAAGTTCATATGTAGCACTCCACAAACCAAGTCTCTGGGTTAGCATTGGGATAATTCTCTCCAGGTTGATAAAAACTTGGATGTACAAGCTACATCTAACCCACTGAGTTTGTACCATTCAGTAGTATAAACCAGAACCATCCTCCTATCTCTCCCACAGGAAACACCTACCTTCTCTTCCTTTCTCTTCTCCTTGTCTTTATCTTTATGTTTGTCTTTGTGTTTCTCTGAGCTGCCATCTTTGTGTTTGGTTTTCTCCTTGTCTTTGTGTTTCTTTTCCGAGGAATCTTTGTGCTCACTGCAAGATGAAAGAGTATGTTTGCAGAGGGGAACACAAGGAGACTTGACTAATGCAGACAACTTTCAGCAGTAGAGTCTCACACGTTTTAATGATTACAAACCCCATAAAATAAGGGATCACCTTAACAGGAAGGTCCACCACAGTCTCCTGTCACATGCCATCCATTCTCCTTGGGAGGAAGAGGAACAGGAGGGGAACAAACCACAAAACCACAGCTGCCAAGCGCTCCACTTCAGGAAAACCCCCGTCAACCTAGATTGCTGAGGAAATCCACAGCTGCTACACTTAAAACTCAACACTTTAGGTTAAATTCCCACTGTCTGCTTTTCATCTTTTTCCTAGTGCATGTAAAAGGTCACTGGAACAGAGCTGCCAGTCCCATCAATGCCCATGTCAGCTTTTGCCCAGACAACAGTTTGCCACTGTAGCAGCTCTCATCTCTGGAACTTAAAGAGAAAACCGCTGATCTCTCTTATTCCCAAACAGATGGGAAAACCAGAGCAAACAGGATATGCGATGTCCTTGTGTTTATGCAAAGTCAAACAGAAAAGGCAGGAATAATGCTGCAGTCCTCAGTTGGAGCTGCTTCATCAACTGTGCCTCACCACTGCGGCCAGCCCAGCCCTGCTCGGCTGAGATGACCCTGCCACGCAGGATGGGAACTCAAAGGTGTTTCCAAGCAAGAATCTGGTCTACTGCTACTCAGAGTCTGGTGCTATGGATGACGGTATTGAGAGTTTAAATACCCCAAATTCTTTATAGTCAGAACAGAGGGAAAAATGTCCCTAAGGAAAAGAAAATCAACCTTTTTTTATTCTGTTTCTATCCCCTGCTGATTTCTGAGACATCTGGGTAAATTCGGATCACATTTGTAAGTTGTCTTATCAATCAGAAAGACACATGACTGTTTTCAAATGAAAATTAGTTTTCTCATGGAATGGCTTGACCCTTGTAGCCAGAAAGTGAGGAAATGCTCTTGGAGACTCACGACAGAAACAGCAAGAACTGGCCATAAGGATTAGCAGCACTGTTGTGGAAGGCAAGCAGCAAGCCTGTCAATTCAACAGGCCTTCAACTCACATTTATAAGGCACTCCCTGAGGTCACCCTAGGCTTAAGCAAGCCAAAGTCATGGTGGAAACTGGGCTGTCTTCTACTGGGCATGGTTAGGCACCAAGCAAGCTGGCAGTTCGCGCTCCTCCTGCCTCAGCACTTGACTCCACCACTACTGCCCTCTGGGACGCACTCTGCTTCTCCTTAAGACTATGCAATGCAATGCAAAACTTTACTAGAAATAGGCAGCTTCCTTTTTTCAGTTATTTCAACACTCAAGTGCACGCCTAAACTGATCTGGGGGAAAACAGCCCTGAAAAACAGCAAGCCTGGAACCCCAGGTAAGAACGTGATTGTTAAATATGCTTCAAGTCTTCTATCATAAAAAAACAGACTGCAAAAGGGTTAGATGTTTGATGGCTACAGAAAGCAAGCAGCACATTAACCAGCACCCATAAAGCTCACGTGTGATTAAGAGGAAGGCAACCAGTCACCAATACGCCAACCCACACCCAGCCACAGAAGTGCAGAGTAAAGTCCAACGTGGAGAGTTTCAGAGCCTCACGTAACACTAGCATGAAGGGACCTGAAACTGCAAAAGGTCTAAATTATTCACACTCAGAGTAGCACACACTCCAACAAATACACACTGACCCTCTAAGCCCAAGCAGCTAAAGCATGAAAATCCATCTCTGAAGGAAATCAGTATATTCACGTATGGTGTGACATTGAAAGAGATCAGTAGGAAGAGAAACCAGTTTCATTTTAACTCTCTAGTGACCTCTTTATACTACATATAAAACTGTAAAGGAGTATCTAAACATTAAAAGGCAACTGGCACTCTAGAAATTCTTGTATAAAGACACACAGCACCACATGTTGCCTGCGAGTGAAGGTTCAACAACTGCAGACTATTCTTACCCAGCAGATTGTGTTATGTACAATGTGATCAGGACATGCAAGTACATACACAGAACATCCTGACACTGGATCTCGGAAACCCACAAGATGCCTGCTTCTCTTGTTCAGATTTGACATCACGGTTTCTGTACCCTGTTTATTCATCAGTGTCTCAGACTCAAGATACCTATTTCATTTTCCTTTGCTCCAACTAGATTCATTGACAAAGCACAAACCCCACACATCGCTAATAATTTTTAAACTCAGGAAGGTGTGGAAATTGCAACTTGATATCTTGTACTGATATCTGTATGCTAGCTATCTCATTTGCCAAAGATTTAAGTTTTACAATTACGAAGGTATTATCATCACACAGGAAAAAACGTAATGAACAAACATGCAAGGCTTAGACCCGTTTTGTTCTCTGCAAGTCTGCTTGTGTCTATTTTCTGACTCTCTCTTGTTCTTGATATTTAAATCCTACCTGAAGTAACATGTTTTACTCAGAGAACAATTTGCATTTTCAAAGCATGGTACACACTGCAATCAATAGAGTTAGTTCTCTAGCGTAAAGTTCATGACAGTGTCTGTCGCTTGGGAGTTTGGAATAGCAAAAAACCAAAAAAACCCGAAAAACCCCCAAAAGTTTAAGTTTCCAAAAGCACCATACTCCTCCTCGCTAGCAGCCAAAAGCACTAGCTTACAATATGTGACAGGTAGAGCCCTGGGATGTACACAAAACATGATTAAAAGCAAATTAATAACGACAATCTACATCTGCAAAGCTAATGCTGAAAAAGTAAGAAAACCCCATTGGCTTAGAGAAGCAGTGACAATTTGTGTGTGCGTGTTGAATGCTTACAGACTATGGCTGGAATAAAAAAAGTGCTAAAACCTTAGGCTTGCTCAAGTAGAAGCCCAAACGACATTCCTCTTGAAAGAGAGTAAATAGCCACCATTGAAAAGCTGTTATGCAGTCCAATCTAAAGCTAAGATTTTTCAACACTGGTGTCAGAATCAAGAAGTCTGGATTCCTGACTCAGTCTTAGTTGTTGGGTTTTATTTTTATGTTTTAATCACAAGACTATCCTTCCCCTTTGCTCTGCAGTGAGCAGTAAGATTTCTCACCAAAGCAATGTGGGCTCAGATAACCCAAGGATACTGTCTCCAGTTTCACAAAACAAGGGGTTTGGTGGCTGGGCCCTGGGGTCCTGCTTGCTGCTGCTCCTGGTATGTGACTGGAAGAAATTCCCCAGATAAGAATCTGATTTCACCTGCTACTTGCTCCAATGTAAAAAATGAGCATAAATTTCTTTCCCTCATTTGTAAATAGTCTACTTGCCAGCCCTACATGTTTCTGGACAGTGGACCACAGCTCTGGCTTCAACAACTTGGTCCAAAAGATTTTCTGACATGTGCAACGGTGAATGCGTATGCCCCTCTTCCCTAGGAGGGCCTGAAATCTGCCTCTCTCAGAAGAGCTCATTTGGAAACACGCTGATAACAAAGGCCTCAAGCAACGACCCTGAGAAGAGTAACTTTTTTTTTCCTCCAAAAGCAAAGCGAGCTGCACAGATATTAACTTCAGCCAGCAAGCTGAGAAGCTTTGGTCTTTCATTTGGCTAAGATACTTATGCAAGCCTCCAGGGGAACACAGTTTAACCACCACACTAATCTCAAAAGAAAAAAGGCAACAGGATGCCGTCCTTACCCTGAAGAAGAGGTTTCAGCCTTCTATCAGAAAGCTATTTCCAGGCAACCCCAAAGCTATTATTAGGAGGGACTGGGAACAATTTAAAGATCGGAAGTCTATCTTTCTGGCCAATTCAAAACTGAAAAAAAATCACTTTTTAAAGAAACCGAACACACCCAACAAAAAAGGTCCCAACACTGCATGCACCCAGATAATTTTATCCTGAAGTCATGTCTCGGAGCACTGTGGATCCTTTGCTACACACGCCCCTCTGCTGACAAGCCAGCTTGAAGTCCCTGAAGTAGGACAGCAAAACCCCCGTAAGATAGAGGGAAGCTTCAGCGCAAGTTAGCCTGAAAAGAAGACAATTGGATCATAGAACAGGTCTTCATAATCTGTTTTAAAAATACCCAGCTTTGCTGACAAAATAAGATCTTCCTTTTCACCCAGAACCACTGCAATGGCACTTGGGAGTTTTACATCTCTGAAGGTGCTTAATGCTGACGACCTGCACTGCTGTTTTTTTAAAAGGTAACAAAGTACAGTAGGACACCGTATTAACACAGGCAGAACCAGGGATTACATCTAGAGGTGTATGATGGTACTGGCTTAGTTCAAAGGCCAGATGAGTAGAAATGCACCTCCTAAAGCACTACAGCCTTTTTGCTGGCTTGCTTACTGTCTTGCATTTAGAGTTTTAGGGTGAACAAGGACATCAGAAAGCCTTGGAGAGCTCAGGGTAAAGCGCACGAAGCAGTAAATGCAACAGGAGAAGCCATTTCCTTGAAAGCATGGCTGTGTTTCCCAGCAAGGAGGCCTGCAGGAGGACCCGAGGGAAGAGAGGGAGAGGAAGGGAGAGCAGGCACCTGGCAGCAGCTGCCGGGGCTACGATCACACGGGAAAGTCACAAGTGGAAAGTGTTTCCAAAGAATGGCAGATGTGCAGATCACAGCTTCCTCCTTCAAACTACAACAGCTTTGCAGTAATTTAACACCGCATTCTTCAGGTGCCATTTATGTATGTTAATAATCCCTTCCCAAGCCCTTTCCATTCCAGCTTCAAAATCACAAGCTGAGAAGGATGCGTTAGATAAAGTGTCTCTTATTTCCTCTCTCACATATTCTCAGCTGTAATTAAGCTCCTGACTGGGAATCTGCTACTAGCAAGCACAGCTTTGCTTGCCTACTTGGGAGCTGCTACAATGTAACTGAAGCGTAAAATAAGGGAGCTGTGATTTTAGTGAAATCTCAAAACACAATAGGAACAGAGCATAGGTTACGCAGCCCCTGTCTTGTTTGACGTAATCAAGTATTAATGGAACACTGTGATCATATTCAGGCTAACGCATATGAAGGAATGGCTGACTGTGCAGGGACGTTTCAGAAACAGAAGGCATGCCAGCAAAGGACAAGTTTTCAGCTGGCTTGCAGTATTTTATGGTCACTGTTAGGGGGTTATCATATGGCATTACAGGGAATGGACACGTGAGCCCCAATGTTTCTGCTGGGATTTCAGCAATACAATAAAGAAGAACCTGAAACCACTTTTCCCAGAGTTGAAAGGAGTCCTTTCACCAGTCTTCACAGATAACAGATCAAGCCTTCAGCAAGCGGAACAAGATAAAAAGCTGGACTAATGAACAGCTGATAAAAATATTAGAAAGTAGAGCAATATTCACACATTGAGACGAGGATCAGGCTTAGTATGCACCTTCTCTATAGATGTGTGAGAATCAGGTATATTACCAAATGAAAAGCAAAAATTTTTACTACTGCAAGGCAGTGTCACATTAGAAAGCTGATCAAGGTGAACTGTGCTCTCAAATGGGGAATAAAAACAAAGCCACCCACGCGAGGGAACAGGGGGTGCTGAAATCTTCTTTAGAATAGCTTTTTCCCTTATGTCAGCTACCCCTGCCTCTTCCTGCCCCCACTGCACACAATTCTTAGCAGTTCGGGATCACATAATCAATCAGAAGAGGTGCATAAGAAGTCTGAACTGAAATTTGTCTTCATTCACGACAAGCAAACAACTGTAATCTGTGTTTTTCCTAGCAAACCCATAAAACTTAGAAGGTGCCAGTGAAGATCAGGTCTATAAATCCCTTGTGTTCCATGCTTCTTGTTCATCTCAAGCTGTGATCACAGGAGATTTAGTAAACCGAGGAAATATGCAATCTGACAGAAGATTTCTCTTCCTGCAGCTCAGATGCTTGTCACATTGACAACATGGATCAGTGTGCCGGAGCAGCCTCCTTACTCCCCTTCCCTGTCACAGGCATTTCTGCACTCTTCAGCCTACTGGCAGCCCACACTCCATGCACAAAGCCCAAGACACCTAGCAGAGACACACTTGTTACTGCAAACACTTCTAAACCAATCTCTAACAGGGCTTGGCTTCAAAGGACCCATTATTTCATTATTTTCCATGGTTTACTTGTTTGAAATGCTCATGTCCCACAGCTCAGAAACCTACTGCCATATGTTTAATTTTATTTGTTTAACCACTGACTTTTATATTTAATGGGTGTGTATTAGATTTTTTTGGGGGATCGGGAAGTACAGGGCTGAGAAAAGGAACAAAAGAAAACACTTTGCTTGAGATTGCTTGATAGCAATGTGGATTTATTATTTGATACGGATTTTTCTTAAGTGGGCTTTGCATTTTCTTTCCTTGAGGGGTGATGGAGAAGATCTGAGGCATACAAATGTTCTCTCCCAGTTTACTACAGCTGTAAATGTGTGGTTAAGATACAGAAGTGTCATCTTGTGAGTGGGAGAGGAGGAAAGCAAGAAGCAAAATTAAGTAGTTCTACATACCACTTCACACACTTCTGCCATATGAAATCAAAATTATCTATTTTAGGTATTCCTGAGACTTATCTTGGCAGTTTAGATCCTTCAAAGTCTGGATAGAGGAAACATTTATTCTCCTGCATTGGAGTTCTTCTGCCTTCTTGATGCAGGTTTTATTTTAAAAGCCTTATTTAAGTACAGGACAGGAAATGAAATTGCCAAACTATTACAGACAGACATAAAACCAATCTGCTTCAAACACAACCAGACAATGCTCTTCACTGCATACAATGCCTGATGCAGTACTGTACTTCTCAGAATGCAATCAGGGGACTCTTCACACACTGTATAAAAAGCCACAGAGACACAAACCCAAGTTTCACCAACAACCATGGCTTGGATTTCTGCTCAAGCATCGTTCAACCTCTTGGAGAATTATTAAAGATCCACCACATCTTTTGCCATAACACAGCAGCTTTTCTGAAATACAGAATGGATTTTCTCAAGATTTGCATGCAGTTCTATTAATTCAAGATAAGCTTTTCTAATAATGGATTCATT
The DNA here is from genome assembly GCA_034008185.1 of Gorsachius magnificus. NCBI lineage: Eukaryota > Metazoa > Chordata > Aves > Pelecaniformes > Ardeidae > Gorsachius > Gorsachius magnificus. The sequence goes on from CM067091.1 coordinate 16,094,965, forward strand.
GTCCATTTAGCAACAGGGGACAGGCTTTTAACAGGTGATTTAAAAATTCCCCATACAGGTAAAAACCATTGGAAAATCCCACATTCTTGTTACCTTGGAAATTTTTTGTTTAATTTCTAATGGAGTAATGCCTATTTTTCACTTGTTTTTCATTATCAAAGGAGAAACTTCAGTACAAACAGGCAGGTTTTTTTTCCTTCAAAATTCTTCTGTGAAGAAATATCCCCTATCAAAATGGCTGTCGCAATCCTCAGCAGGGCAGAGGCTCTCAGTTTTGCTGGTCCCCTGCAGTTGGGTTCAGCTGATGTTTTTTGCTGCAGACGGCAGGTGCTGGACAGTCACAGCAGAGGGACAGGAACATGGTGGCACTGTGGTGGGGTGGGTTTTGGAAGGGGCACTTCACCACCTTTGTTTATAAAAACAAGACCTTTGACCAGTAGAGTCTTTACACCAAGTTGTAATGAGATGGGGAGCAACCACGAAAATCTCTTGTACCACAGAGGTTCACCACTTATCTCGCTGCAAAAGGCTTAAAAGAGCTCTCAAACTTAAGAGTTTTCTTTTATAAAAGAGACAAGCGTTGCAAACTTGCTGATGACCAGCTGCTGTCAGTAGTAGCCTACCTAGCAGATATTACCCAAAAAATAGACACCTAAGGTGCCCCTTCAAGGTGAAGGTGCCCTTTGAACAATGGGTGAGAAAGTAACTGCTTTTTGAAAGAAACTCATGCTTCAGAGAATGCACCACGAAAACAGATCCATCAGTACGTGATTTTGTTGCCAAAACCAACGCAAATGCGTCACCAGGAAAAAGTCTCCTAACTGCAAACTTGAAAAACTTGGAAACAGAATTTTCTAACCTGCCTGAAAATCTTTCAAGCGAAGAGTTTCCACGGATTTGGAACCCATTTGCTAAAAATGCAACAGCTTTCACTTCGCTTGCAGGCACAACTGGCCAACACTGGGGAAGAATGGACATCTACCAGCTCAGGGTCAAGAAAATCCTTTGCCTAACCAGTAAAGGGGTTGAAAAAATAGTATCCCCGTTCAGTAAGTGCAGCTGACAACACACTTCTTCCACTTGCATATCCACATCTGCATGAGGAATCTTTTTCAGCAGTGACAGCCATGACAACCAAGTATCAAAATAAGCTGGACCTAGAACCAGCCCTTTGGAAGGCTCCATCACAAAGGCCTAAGACAAGATTTCCAAGAACAATTTTGCTTTGGGTCTTGTTACCTCACAGCTAAGAGCCCTTTTGAAAGAAGACAATTCTCCAGTATTTCCCCACAAAACAATTTCCTCCCCTCCCACTGCTAACAAAATTAAAAGCTATTAAAAATGGAAAAGTAATCAAATGCCCCTTTCCCCTGCCCAGTGCAACCCATCTTAGCAGTACGACAGTAATGGACACTGGACAGTCACATGGGCCATCCTAAAATTCAGACTTCTCTTGGCTCTGTCCAGGAAAGTATTTTGGCACAGTGAATGTAGTAACAGAATCTGAACTGAAACTCAGCTTGCCTCAGTCCTTCCCCATGCTGTCCCACAACTCACCAGTGTGGCCTCTGCCATCCTTGGATTCACACCTTCCACGCGAATACTTGGGAGTCACCTGGCCACAAGCATGTGCTCCCTTCGGGTCTTTCCAGCAGCTCCCCTCTGAGCAATTCCCTGCTCACCACAGATCTTCCTCCACCTCCACACCCATGTCGTGAGCTGCTGGGCTATCTCCTTCACAAGACAATAATCACCTAAACCTAATCCTCACAGATAGAACTTACATTTATGGCATTATGTGGATGACAGCTGAATTAAAGGGTTCATTTTTGATTATGAAGTCAATTATCTCTAAAAAGTTTGTCTTAGAAGTCAGCTGGCGTTAGACAGCAAACAGCCATGTACCCTGTGCATGACTGAGCAAGAATTGGGGCAGTGAAGATTTTAGAGCACTCCTGAAGGAGCAAACCAACCAGAGCACCGCATGTATGTCCGCATACATTCTCTTCCCTGAGCACCACCTTCAAGACCAGATCCCACGATTCAGCACTATAATACATTCATTTTTAAGGCGACAGTTGTGAAAGGCAGAAAACACGCTACAGAAACCTTTTGCAAGCTGTGCACTCAGCCCAGGGAAGTGAAGCCCCACCTTGTGCAGGGGCCTGAGGGGCAAAGCAGGGTGATGTAATCTCCCCCCAAAATACACCTTGAACAAAACCCCTGTATGTGCCTGCGCTCAGTCATGCCATCCATAGATGTACCCTGTTATGGGACTCAGATGTGCTATATTGTGCTCACAGGACAAATGAACACTTAACGGATAAATGAAAGTGACCAGAAGCTTTAGGCACAGTGCCTAGAAAACACAATGCCTTTCTCACAAGGGTTTCAAGGCAACACTGTAGGAAGGAATGAATTGCTTCAAGATAAAGCATGATTACATATCTCAGGAGCTACACCTCACAAAAGACATTAGCCATTCTTATCTCCTTTCCACTGTTTTGGTTATTTATTGTTTACACAATCAATAGCATGCAGCTTCAAGTTATAAGCCATAATTAGTTCTGCCAGTTAAAAATACACTGACCATTTCCAACTCCTACACAAATAAGGTCAAATAATTAATGAATTCTGGAAATGTAAAGACAGTGCTTACATTACTTGTTACAAAAGGAGTACTTTGCTAAGACTGCAGGAAAATAGTTTCTCAAGTGAAGCAATGAACATCTGGAAATGTGAGACAATCAATTTTGGGGTGCATGCTTGAAGAGCAGAAAAAAGAAAATCAGAAATCAAGGCAATGTAGATATGTGAACAAAGAAGAGTGCAAACATTGGGTCCAAAGCATTTCATCTTTGCTGTGGAAGCCAGTAAATACTGCAAGTTATTTGGCCTAGATTTCCCCTCTCCCCTCCACCCCCCGTCAACCATTTACTTTCAAAAAAAAAAATAAACATATCATAGAACAGTAAGGTTGTGTAACTTCTGAGAAGTTCACAGAAAACTCAAAGAAATAAAGTGCAACCCCAATAAAACAAACCCACTGCTCAGCACAGACTCTGTCCTCCTTTCCACGCTTTTTAATAGAAATCATTAACACAAGCTTTTTTATTAATTTTTAGATTGTGTTATCACAGTTGCACAGCAATTAGTTAATAGAACTTCCTTGGCCATAGCGTAAACACTATCTGCCATTCAGCAAGTGTGACAACAAGAAACTTACCCTCCAGGGACAGTTTTTTGCAACTTTCGTTGCCAATGTAGGCTCCACAGCACTTGCATGTCAGAAGTTAACAACTAGGAAAGCTTTTCTGAATAACATCCTGCATGTGATGTGCATGCCCTGTGCTCCCTCATACCAAATCACCACAGACAGACCTGCACTTCTTGCAGTTCACAGCCTAGGCTAGGGTATCAACCGGACTGTGGAATTCACCACCACCTCAAGAGCTACAGGTCATCACAGAGTAAATAAGTGTTTATGTTCATTGTGGATAATGTGTCAGGTCACCAGCATGAAATACCTTCCCCATATAGTGCCAGTATAGCGCATCAACCACATCAGACAAAACAGCATGCAATCCTTTCAAATTCATCATCTAACTCAGCAGAAGTTCATAACACTGCCTCACGGTGTTGAGATATCCAGCCACTGTGGTAGCAGGCCAAGGACATCACCATCATTCTGGGGGACCACCTCTCCAGACACTTCTAATTATTAGGAGGCTGAGTAGTCACATCAGGTTCATCTATGCTAAAGCATCAGGGTTTATACCAACACTCAAGAGAGCTCCTCATTTCTGATAAACAACTGGAACCACACACCAAAAGGATTATGAACAAAACTGACCGATTTTCATGAGGATAGGGTTAAATTAGTTTTCAATGCCTTTAATAACACTAAGCTACAATAATCTTTTAGACATTAGCATGGGCTCACATTTGCAAGGTACACTACTTCAGCTACCCATGTGGAAATGCATGCAATGACAGAAGTTAGGCTTAAAGCACCTACACTCATATAAACCACATTCCAAATGTAGCAATTCCATCCTCATATATTAATCAGAGTAATTCTTTTAAGATTGCATGCGTAACAGTGTTGTAGCCTATGAGGACTTCATCAACTTTTTCCTCACCTATTACTGTGCTTGGACTTTTCCCGGTCTTTTTCCTTGTCCTTCTTGTGCTCTTTGTGCCGGTGTTCTCGGTCTTTGTGTTTATCTTTGTGTTTGTGAGAATCTGCAAGCAGAGAGGCAAAAAAATTAAGAAATCAAGTTGGGAGAAGTCTCCACGCCTCCCTCATGAACCCCTGCATTTTTCCCCACCCCATACCAGTATTTTCTGTGATTCAAAATTTGTAACAAAAATCTTCGTTTCAGAGGTCCTAAATGGATTAATTGTTCCTGCAGCACAAGTTAATTCATCTTGGCAACAGCTGCACTTAAATGGTCTTTAGTTCAATGCTTTATAGACCCTGAAGAAATGCAACCTGTCCTATTAAATAGGAGAGTATGGCTACAGCAAGTTCAATCTTATTTGGCAGATGGGAAATCTAGCTTCCTACGCCTGTCAAGTATTTCATGTCAAATAGATTATAAGGATACAGGAACAGAGCATAAAGCTGAAGTGTTAGGCCTGCTGAATCCCAGAATTTAGACTGCTATCTAGTCTAGACAAAGCAGCTCCCCCCTCTCCCCCCCAATTAAAATCATCTTGTTCTTATCCCCAACAGTACATGACAAGACAGGCTCGCAGTAAGGGAAAGGAAGTAATGAGGGAAGAGGAAAAGAAAAGGTGAAAAGAAAAGAGGACTAGGGATTATCTTCTCTTGCTTCTCTTCTGCAGGAGACACTTACCTCCCTCCGATAACAGCCCCACCAAGAAAATCCAACATGACAGCTGTCTGTAATGAGTATGTGCTGGTGGTAACCCACCTACACAGGTTAGGACTGGTCCAAATTTAATGACAGGTCAGAAATGGGAGATGGCTCTCAAGTAAATCTACATGAACATAGTAATTTTATTGGTATCAGTTTCTACTCCGAGTGACACTTCCCATCCTCAGTGACAACTCTACTGTACAAAAAAGTCCTTTAAAGCACCAAGGAAATAGATCCAGCACAGAAAAAGAGCAACGTAGTTGAATTGTAAATAAACTCATTTACAAACATCTTTAGGTCCCTAAATATTCTTTATATATAGATCAAAAAGGAGCTGAGGCTGAACTAGCACCTCAAACCCATCCCAAAAGGCACTACTATTTACAGCCAAGGTCACTGTAATGTTGGGAAGAATGCGTGCATGCTCAAAGACTCCCCCGAGTTTGTTGGGGTTTTTTGTTAAGTTTTTGGGGTTCTTTTAAACATACTTCTCACAGCAACTAAAATTAAATAAGCTCCTCAAGATACCTAACAGGCTGTGCTGTCTTTGGCAATCATTTTCAGATCACAGCACCAGGATTTCCACCAGAGATCTTGGATATAAGATATTAATGCTTAATTAATTGTAAAGATGTTACCGTGCCTCTAAAAAGGCTACTATCCCCACACCGAGAATAGAAAACTGCAACACAAGGATTTTGTGACTTTTGCAGTCACATGGGAAACTCATTGCAGGGCCAGGAACAAGCCTCATTCTTCTGACTCCAAGTCTTTCACCACAAATTCATTTTTCTCCTTAACTGACACCAGCTCTTACAACCTCAAAACATTCAACTGGTTTTAGTGGAAACATACCCACAGTCACATTTCCAACAGAATATGATTTTAATCTATTGCTTTCTATAACTTTAGGTATGGTTTTCAGACACCTGCAGTAAGACAGCATAAAACAACAGATGAATGCCTCCAACTTGCCTTCTGCATCTTTCCTCAATCCTCCTAAACCTGGCGACACTTCCTAGTGCTTTGGTGTATACAGCATATACATTTAAAGCACAAGATTTAATTTTCTATATTTTGGTATACAGGCACGTGGCAGGTTATGTGGAACATTTGGCATTACAGCACAAAAACACCTAAGAGTTTTCAAGTACCTAAACAGCAAAATCTATTTCACAGCAGGCAGAGCTTTGCAGACATCTCTGGCAAACTGTGTGGGGACTGGACACCTACACTCCCTGAACTGCCAAGAAGCAATTTCTCAGTACCCTTCTTCCCACCAGGACAACACACACTTCACTGGCAAAAATGTTTTCGCAGTGCATTTCACACTTAAGATTCTTCAGTTCAGCCAGTAGCTGGAAGCTCAGGCTGTGCAAACTGCCTGGGTTCTATTCCACAGAGAGTTTACTCACTGATTCCTGAAGCACCAGCTGAAGTGAACAGCCATCTATTTACACTTGATGAATAGGTAAATTGCTAGAAAAACCATCACGATGCTATACATAGAACTATGTACACCCATTTTATAACACACTTGCTTTTTAAGGAGGCACATACTAACACAGAGTCAATTTTTTTCAACTAACCAATCAATGGAAAAACGTGTGCAACTGAGCTCAACGCTATTCTCTTCAGAGCTTAGAACCACAAGATTATTTTCACAAAAAAGTGGAAAATGGAACAGGCTCTTACCTTCATCACTAGATTCCCTTCCAGCTGACTCATGCTTTCCAGCTGAAATTAGTATTTGCTCTTGAAAAGTAGTTCCAGGGCTATACAGTTGGAGTCAGACACCTATTTCCTCAAACCTCTGCACTGCTTACAATGATTTGGTATTTTCAGACAATCAAAGCCTGGTACAGCAGTAAAAAAAAAATTGCCTCACCAGTTAAACTAGCTCTGCTTGCTAGTACCTGTCACTGTTCAGCTTTCCTTCGCTGTCTACCAAAGGATTTCTAGCAGGAAGGTATTCCAGCTGAGGGTCAGGCCAAAACGGCTGAGGAACAGGAGGTTGCGCGCAGGGTCTTGAAAGCAGAAGCGAAAAACCAGCAGGAGAGCTTTCACCCAATAGCAGTCAAGGCTGGATAGGCATTTGGCCTCTCACACTGGACAACGGTTTAAATTCAGTACTTCCATGGAGGTAAGCGTACCACCTTAATTCCTAAGAATTAAATTATTCTGGAATATTTGCCTAGTATTCAGACTCAATGGTGTTGCTTTCTGACACAATGCCGTGAGGTAGGTTAAGAATGAAGACTTCAAATGAGTTTAGTAAGTAGTCTCGAGCTGACATTTATACGTGTGTCTTCAGAAGGCATTAAAATTCTTGGTCTCTTTCTTTTTTGAGGGTGGAGCTGGATGAAGTTCAGGAGACTGGTCATTAAAAAGGATGGAATACTTTTTTTTGGCATATCACACACCAGAATTGCTTTGTTCAAGTCTTTATCTAGGAGTCCAAGCTGATGGTTATTTGATGGCTGACATGAAACAAGTTTAGCCATTTCATTCCAGTTTATGTCCCCACTTCACAGAAACCAATACAGCATCACCTCCAACTGAATTACACAGGCAACAGATGACCAAAGTGGCAACAAAACTTTAAGACAACAGTGGGCCACCCTGCAGCAAAGCTCATCAACACAGAAGCAATCAACAGAAGTGTTCCTGTCTGTAATATATCTTCTTTGATATATTTAGCATACTGATTACTAGAAGAATCTCCCAGCCTCCAGTACCTCCCTCCCAGCTTGCAGCTGATCAGCAGTTGACTAGGTCCAGCCTCACATGAGCTACAGAATGAGGTCAGACATTATCACACGTTCAGATTTGTTTCCTGCCTTTTATGTCTGCCATTAAGTATGTCTGCTCCCTCTAACACTAAACAAGGAAATAAATACTATTGCTTCTCCAAGAGTATTAGCAAAATCCACTCTCTACTGTGAGCAAAGTTCAAACCCCCAAAAGCTCGTGTGATATTTAAAGGATTTCAGAAATCAGAAATTCTCTCTCCAGCATCAAGGTTACAGTGGGGACAGGGGTTATGCTGACTGGGCAAGGATCCATTACCCCTTTCAGTATCCTCTAACCCAAACAGAGCTTTTGGCATCTCTTCTGTTCTAGAAAGCTTGATGTCTCTGGCACTGGCTCTCTGTCTGTTAATGCTGAGCCTGGTATGTCTCCAAAGGATTACCGCAGTCCCCGTACTATTCCTGCCATTCCGCCTGTACCTCCAACAATCACGAGCAGCTCTGCATTTTTGTACGTTGATTCATCTCTCAACTCTGTTTAATTACAAGGACGCCTGATTTAAGGATGGGAAATTCTAAGTACTTTTGGTCTGTGGCTCTGTTTTGTTCCCCCCCTCCCACCTTCGCTCCACCGCTAAGTCTCTGGGGAAAGGCTGAGTCATAACCCTATTTGCAATACTTGTATATACGTATTACTGGAACAGCACAGTTTTACTCCTTATCCAGGAACAGAGCTGTAAAAGGTTAGGCATCTCTAACTACAGCGTGACAAGAACACAGATGAAGTTAAAAAGCCCTCCTCCAGCAGTTAGATGCCACCTGGAGAGGCGGAGGGCCAACAGACAGCAATGACAAGCAGTCTCCTTTCATAACAAGAATAACCCCTGGATTAACAGATCAGTCTGGTGACAAAACTATTATATGGGACTCTACTGTTTTACTTCATGGCACGCATTTGCTTTTAAAACACTTCTGAACACCCTTCTCCACACCACACCCCTCCCAGAAAGATTACTTACATATCACAATCAAGGGAAGTAGACGTACTTCCTACATTCATATTTCAGTTTTGACAGCAACTTTTCTAATAAAATCCTGAATCACACAGAAGCAGAAGTTCTCGTATGCCCAGTCAGTACAGCTATCAATACTATATGGGAGAATATTGCTGGCACATGATACAGGATTCTCTAGATGTCATTTTATTCCACTCCCACAGCCCCCTTTTATCCCAATTCCATTTTATCCAAATTTCATCATTTTGCATTAGAATCTTTTTTTTTTTTTAAAGAACTGAGAAAAAGATGTGAGCAACAATCTGGCCTTTCTCATGTCTCCTAAACTAAGTGAGATAGCTGGCAAATTAACACCTGGTAACCCCAATTTCTGGTCAACAGTAGCTTTTCCAGATAAATCTATTAGCCATCCATATTTGCTGTCTTTTGGTTCCCCTTCTTGTAACTTTTTGTAGGCATGATTTGAATACCTCATTAACCTGCTTACAGAGAGGTTTCTGCAAGCAGTCTTTGTTCTTCTGAAATGTTTTACTAGCTTCTGGGAATAAAGACTTTTTGCATTTTCCTTATGGTTCCAGCAAGACCCCAAATGCTTTTCTCTCATGAGACAACCTACAAATACCTCAACTGCTACATATGCTGGTATTTTGCCTGTTTGAAGCCTTATATCTCAACGCTTTTCTACACTGATGTCCAGAGAGGCGATTTAAGGTTACTTGATTCTTGGGAATGAAATCTGAGCCCAAATATGAAGACACAGCATGAAAAATTCATCACATTACCAACTAAGAAAAACATTTTTAACTTCTTGTTACTCTAGTATCACTTCTGCTTCAGACGAGTGGCTGAAATTTCTGCCCCAATTTAAGTCCAGTGCCTCGCCAGTAGTTCTTTGTTACAAGAGAAGCACACAAGCTCTCAAGACCTTTTCAGGATCATTAGCCTATGAGTACAGTGCTGTCTGTTACTGGTGCATTCAGCCATCCTGAACCTGAAGCATAAGCAAGAAGCCTTTTACTACCAGCATGGAGAACATGTATGATGAAACTAGCAGTGTCTCTTCAGCCTCTTCTCTGGAAAGGAGAAGAAAGTCTTAAAAAAAAAAAAAAGACTTCTCCAGTTCCACTGCTAAATTATGCAGCTGAAAGGGAGGTAGTTCAGTAGTGCTGGATTAGGTTCAAAAGCTGGTCAAGTTCAAAAACTTCTCAAGAGCCTTCTTGCCACTTGAGAAATAGTGCCTTCTCAGCTGAAGCACCACCTCCATGTTAGACCATCTACTCCACAACTGCAGCCTTTTAACTATTTAGGCTGATCCTTCTCACCTGTTGTTGTGCAAAGGTAAGCAAAGCAAAAAGACTCTGAGAGACCTAAATTAAACAATTTTACTGATTTTTCTCCTCCCCCACAGGCTCTCCTTAGAAGTAGAATTCTTAAAACTGCAGATTATCAGCAAAAGACCTCTTTCAAGTTCTTCAAGTTTTATCATTTGTTACCATTTATACAGCCAAATCGTATTACTTTTAAGAGTTTTAATTTATTATATGTTGGATATAAGAGGACTATTAAGATTATCAAGGTTCAGTTGATGAAATGATGCCAAGGAGGGCTATAAACATTCAAACATGTGAATGCAGTTCAAGGTGTCTAAAATACTCTTCATATTCCTGGCAAAGAACGTGTACTTTTGCCTTCGGCATCCGATCAAAATGGTTTAGTATTGCACTGACTTTTACAATATATAGATTATATCAGCAAGTGGAGAGGCTGTAACATTTAGTCATTATCTAAGATCTTTCACATGAACAGTGAAGGGGTTAGCAGATTGCCTAAACGGGCAATGGCGATCCCACGTGTAAAGGTTGCTCTGTGAGGTTCTGGTCAATTTATAAACTGTTCGCCTGAGAAAGGAACTACCGAGCAGAGATGAAAAAGCCCATTTGCAGACCCCATATGGCTCAGAAGAGCAACCATATGGAGAAAGTGGCATGGTTTGCGGCATAGGGGATCAGGATCCTCACTGTTAGACAGGTTATGACTTTGTTTAAACTTCTCTGAAATATTTGTATTCCAGTAGGAGGAAGTCCCAGAATGATCATGGTGTTTCAGTAATTGATTACACAGTGTTTCTGGAGTTTGTTTAAATGGATTGCCATTGCTGTAGGAAAAGGGGAGGAAAAGCTATTGGACAGAAAACAGAACAGCATCCAGGTATCAGAGACAATACAACACCTTTTCCAATAAAGCAGGGAAGACTGAAAGAGAACTGGAGGTGTAAGAGACACAGAAACTGGAAAATATCTATATTCAGCTAGGAGTGTCAAAAGCAGAAAAACATACCCAGAAGGCATTGTTCAGAGAGAAATGATGGTAATGTGGATGATACTCTGGAGCAGAAAACCATAATCTAAAATAAACTTCCCATGTGAAACTGGATATGTCACTTACTGGCCCTATTTACACAACTACGGAACACACATAAAACATTTACCCTGGAAAGGTATTGCAGGTCTCTTTGCTGTGCTGTTTTATTTCTCCAATAGTTGGCTGCAAAACACTTGGAATCCTGATATGAGTGTGACTGAAACACTGATATCATAATCCGAGTCCCCCATAACCATTCCCTGGATCAGAGTAACCCACCAGACTCAAAGTGAGAATCAATGTCATCATCTGCTCTAACAGAAACAGATTTTGGGGAAGCAATGAAAATCAATAAAAGGCCCAGGTTTTCAGTATGTGTCAAGAAATGAAAGCAACTACAATGATACTGAAACAAGACTGCTCAGCTCCTGCTTCCTCATTTAGAGTGCTATACTCAATGGCACGGATATACCTTTTAAAAGCAACCTGACAGGTGACCCTTTGCCAGTGTTGAAAGACATCTCCACAATCAACATTGCTACAGAAAGCTATTTCTAAATCCTTAAAATGCTTCTTGAAGTCAAATTCAAATGAAGTACAATTAGTGTGCTATCACAAACTTATTTTACCTCAGGTGCATCACTGGGTCAGATGGACAAGTTCAGGGAGGCTGACACTTCAACAGTGCTCACTATTTCCATCCATAAACCAGAATAAAATCAGAGTTGTATAGTTTACAGCAAAACAACTACATTGATTTTGGCTATGCATAAGGAGAACACACAAAGCAGCTCTTGGTTGTGAAGCTTCAGGTCCTCATTCATTTTCCAATCTTAAAAGTGAAGAAATAGGGAAAAAAAAACCCAAAACCGTGAAGGCTTCCTGAAAAGGGATCCTGGAAAAGTGCAGCACAATAACCAGTTTATCCTCTCTAAGGCAGGAACCTCATTACTAAAAATAAGACCCCATCAGAGCGCCTTCTTGCTTTTTCTAAGGGTTCACATGAGGAAATATACCATCAATGAACAGGTTTGAGTCATTTCCTAGGCTATAGGTACTCCAAGACAAAACTCCTCCTGAGCCAGAACGAACCACACCACGTGGCATCCAACTCTGCCAAGGCTTGAACACATAGTACTTTTAATAGAAACAGAGTAAAATCAGTGACCTTACAACCCCCCTCCACACTTCAACAGTTATTTGAGGCAAAAGATACTACATAGACAGATATTGTGTCTTTTTCCTTAAAAGGGCTGTGCTGGGAAACTTGGCTTCAGAACAAGACAGACCCCTTAGTTGCTGCATTCTTGATTAATACTGTAATTTTAAGGTCCTGTATTCCCTGCTGTTGAAAAGAGGGAAAGGAAGAAACCTGTGGAATTACTGGGTGATGAATCTTAACAGGGGAAGATAGATATATAATTGTCTCCAGCCATTCTCTGTCCTTTAGAATAGCTCCTACCAACTGCTTGAAAAGTTTCACTCACTCTCCAGCTAAGTTTTATTATGCAAGCAAGAATCTTACACAGCTTTTTAAGAAACACAAGAAGTTTGCAAAACAAGATCAACGCACCTTCTGCTCCACCGAAACCCCAGGGCAACTTCAATCTAAGGAAGAGAGGTAAACGATGTGACAGAACTGCTAACAGCAGGAGAGCACGGCGGGCACGGGACCAAGTCTGCAAGCTAAGCTGTACACTCATTTATCTGTCCCAAACTTTAAAAGCTTATCATGGATTGGTTAAGGATGCCAGAAAAAAAGAAATTACAGACTGATCACTCCTATCGTGTGTGACTGAAGCCTCCGGGACATGAAGTTAACCTGAAGCAAATGTCATTGCTGGCATTTCATCAATGTAAACCAACCTGCAAAGGCTGGGTAGGTAAGCAAGCCGTGCTGCAACAGCCTATTCAGAAAAAGAAAACATTCTTTAGGTACCTTTTGAGCCCTTCTTCAAATTTTTTTCAGCTACACTGGATTAATCACTTATCTTCTATGCACCTCACTTTTTCACCTGGGGAAGTACCTAATACTCTGTGGGTAATTAATGCTTAAGTAATTGAGAAAGCTATGTGGTATAAAGGGATGCTGGCATTAAGAAACTGCTACACTGCAAGCATTTTGCAGCAAAACAACTAACAGTGTAGACAGCAGCAGCAAGTTTAATGACCTGGCAGTGCCTTTTACATGGCCCCTTCTGAAAGAGGTGGCACATTCACGTTCCCCCCCTTTTCTGCAGCTCATCTCAGTTGCTGTGTGACAAATGCATAAAATCACTGTAAGTAGAATTGCAGTAGACAATATTACACAAAGGACAAGGCTGAGGAAGCCTTATAAAGCATTAAAATACATACTTGATCAGTACAGAAAGGCTAAATTAATAGCTGCTTCTTACACATGCCAAAGGGCTCCCAACCGAGAGGCAACAATGAAGTTCCAATCCATTATTTGCATTCAAAAAACAAAAAAAGCTCAATGTGAGCAGAAACATGTGTTTCCACAGATTCCCAAGATGTAAAACATTCTCCTGTAATTGTATAAATAGGAGTCAAAGACTGAAACCCATTAGTATGTTTTCACTAACAGAGCAGAATAAAACAGAGCAGCAAGTTAAAACTTCAGGGAAATGACCAGCGTCTGTGTACAGCTTAAAATGCTGCTGTGCTAGCACAGAAGAGAGGAAAGTCCAGGGTAGTCCAGTAAGGCAACAAGATAAGGGCAACCTCGTTCTTGTCGCTAGTGATATTTATTCTTATAAGGCTACACTCTTTTCTGAGTAGAAGTACTTTCCATAGCCTACTCCATTCAGAATTTGAGTATCCCGCATACTAACACTCCTCCCTTCCCTTACTGGGGTAGAAATAGTTTCAGCATTTTTTCCCTGTTGCTTTTTAAGTCTGCACCCATATGAATAAACAAAAGTTATGCACTGCACGTACATCTTTAAAGAAGCAGCAAAACTGAAGATACGCTTTTGCCTCAAGTTTCAAGAGCTTCAGCCCACCACATCTCTGCACATCAGGAGGCCAGGATGAGGCCGAGCGCTGGATCTATGGAAAAATCCACGCAGCGAGCACTGTGGGACTCGGGAAAGCTCCAGGACACTCTAGAAATAAAGCCGTGTTGGAAGCATGTGCAAGTTCATATGGTATATGCCCGTTCACTCCTAGCTGTTGTCATGCCCAACAACTGCCTTGCTTTCACTAAGCCCTTACTCCTCCTCCTCTTCCTCCCACCTCAAACCAGCCCAGAACTACCTGCCGCAGCTGGTGAAGGGATCTGAACCAGCTAGAAAAAGGGAAAGCTGCAACTGTAGCAGCCAATGCCCCTTTTCAAAGACAGCTCTGCCCATAGCTGAGTGTCACAACCAGATCCAAAATACAAAAGGCAGGAGCAAACAAAGGACAGCCACAAGCTTGAGTTTTGTTACCTCCCAGGCTTCAAAAGCCTTACGCTCACCACAACTAAAGCTGCATTCCAATTTACTAATACAAATATATACAGGACTGAGACCCTGGAGGACGTATGGGTGTATAAAGTGAATGTTGCTGAGGGGAAACAGCTGTTAAGAATCAGCTCAGGGGAAAAAAAAAAAAAATGTTTGCATAACAAGGTAGTTACAGGTAGGTTCCCTGTGGATTTCTTTTAGATCCACTAACACCAAACAATTTTTACTAGAGCATCTAATCTCAGGCTTTTCCAAATTCGCACCCACTTCCTCCCCGTTGTGTGAAATGCAGTTAAAATAACCGGCACAGCAGGAAGGACAGACTTGCTGAGAGAGCCTGGACAATTGTTCACAAACCAATCTAGCATCCAGGAGCGTAAAACTAGTTTAACATTATGAAAGAAGGTAAAATTTCAGGGCATACAAATAGATAATGCAAAGGGGACTAATCCCATTTTTGGAGTTAGAAAGCAACCAACCTTTAGCACAGAAACCGTCACACGCAATCTTCTCTGGGGAAGAGACAAAGGGAGCAATGCACGCACCCCACCGAGGGTACGGCCTCACCCGAGACAGCAAGGAACCACCCAGGGCCACTCGCAAGTTGCTCGGGAGCAAGACCCAGAGGCACTCACGCCTCTGCTTGCCTTCTGCCCTAGCTCTCCAAGTGTTTGCTACAGCAGGGCAACTGCAACATTTACAGTCATGTTTAGACTTCAGAGCTAACAGGGACTGCAGAAGATAACCTATCCCTTACTTCAACACATCTAAAGCAAAATGGTTCACTTAACCCTTTTTTTCCTGGTTTGTGGAAATGCTTTTCCTTAAGGAGTTTTGGCTAGCAATTTGGGCCACAGAATTTTTGGGACAACACATTGCTCTTCATCAATCCCCTCTCGTGAAGGCTCTGCAAGCCAGGATGGATGGGAACACTCACTTTTGCTCAGCCACCAAGCGCACTTACACCGGAGACACTTCTGCTCTTTGGTTACTTCACAGCTCGGAGAACCCCAGCTTATGTTCAACTGCAGAATAAGAATCAAGCGCAGACCTTAAGCAAGGAGTGCAGCGACTGCTCCTGCCTGCATCGCTGTCACAGGTAGGTGGGCTGAATCATCTTCTGGAAATTTTTGACAAAGAATTGCTCGGGGAACAGCTTTGAGAGTTACTTCAGTAGACTGGGTCAAGAGGCAAAGAAAATCTTTTGGTACAATCTGTGACAAATTCACACTGCAGAGAACTTCATGTACTGTACTCCATCCACAGACTGAGTCAGTGCCCCTAGCAGAAGGTTTTTCCGCCTTCAAATGCTCTTCATACCATCATTAGAAAGGTGCAAACAACACAATTTGTGATGCAAAGTCAACAGCTGCTTCCCGCATGCAAACTTTCAAGGCAGGTGAATCAGGAGAAAATAAGGGCAAACAACTATAATTCCTACTCCTTAGAGAGGATAATAGAAACTTTAGCTATATTAAAAAAATAGAGATTGATATTATTTCAGGGCCTAAGATGAAGTTTCAGTTCTAAAACTGCACTAGCCAACTGGAAAACTGCTGTGTTGTCAGAAATAATTACACTGCAATGATGTCAACTAGAAAAACATTTTCTCTTGCTAGCGGTGTAAATCACTAGCATTTCTAGATACACTAAAAAGAAGTAGTTTGTAAAGACTCCCTGAAATCCTGACACTTCCTCAGTGCAAGAGTGAGGTCTCAAAAGTAGCTCGCACAGAGCTTGTGTTCACACCACCAACACACGAAGACAGGGCTGGCATGTTTGACTATCCTGGGTTTGACCCAGAACAAGGGCCCCCCGCCAAGCAAAAATTTTACAGAAGATATAAAAAAAAAAGCGCAGTTGCATTGCAATGCTTCTTTTGCAGCAGTCAATGAGTAGCCTCCTGTCAGCAGTCTGGATCACACACAGTTTGTACACATGGGAGTGGTACAGGCTGTGCTCAGCGTCCTCTGCCGAGAGGCTCTAATAGCATTTGTTCAAAGCCTTTTATTGACCATCCCTTGACAACATGATGTGGCTTTGGCCAGTGCTGGTCTCTTGCTTGCTGTAGGAAGGAAAGACTTGAAGAGGCAGCACCCCTGGGAATAACATAAGGCCTCCACAATCCTCAGCATTAGAGTATAAATTGAGTCTGCAGGACAGAAAGTGGTTGGTACAATCTTTAAATCACCTCTGCCAAGCAGTACCACTGTTTTACGCACTGGAGTGAGATACTTCTACTACTACTTGTTTAGTATCGTGCCTACTAAGCTGAACTGATGGGGGAAGCATGGCCAAAGTCTTATACAAAGTTTGTTTCAGAAGTCCAGGCACTTATTTTTATCACACTCAAGCCGGTTCCTCACCGTAGGAGGAACTCCCACACTGATTCCAGCTGGTGTTTTGTGGTTTGGGTTGGTTTTTTTTCCCCCCCTATCTACAATAATTTCTTTCAAATATAGGGCTGCACTGGATGGATACAGCCTGATTTCACCTCTGTTCGCATTGTGGGTGAGTTAAGTGATCACTCACCCACGCGAGGCTAATGCCAACCGTTGTCTGCAAGCATCTTATCACCAGTCAGCCTTGCCACAAGTCCCACTCAGAAGACAAGGGAGGGAATGCAATTCCCCTGCCTTAAGGGTACATTACTACAATTAGCATACAAGAAGAAACTTGATTCCAGCTAAAATACACAAGAAAGTAAACAAAAGGTAAATGTTTAATGACAGTTCAGATTTCTGCACTTCCAACTGTACTCCTGAGTCTTCTGAAATGAGGGGATAGAGTACAGAGAAAGAAGCATTGCAACAGCACTGGGGGTCACAGCAGCTTTAAAAGTGACTTTTAAAATAAGGCTATGCTTGCAATACTTAAATGACTAGTAAGTACAGTTCTTAGATATGGTGCACCAAATTCCACTGAAGTCTTCTTTTACATCAGTAGGCACAAAACGTTACTTTAAGTCACTGATTTTAATCTCATTATGCACCTGTAATCTGTTTATTTTGTTAAATCCAGGTCAAGTCTCACTAGCTGGCAACTGTTAAATCACACCGATAGAGATACCTGAATATAAAATGTAGCCTGTTAATGCAGGATAACATGCTGTGGGTATTTATTATGCATAATAAACTCCTAAATTGTCGATTAAAAAAGCTCCACAGTATTATCAGTTTGGTGAGGGTTTCTGTTGGTTTGGGTTTTTTTCTTTTTAAATTAATTGCTTGTATCTTTGGATGGAAAACAGAATTTTAAATGCTCAGCCAACATTTTCAGATTCCACCTTATGCAAAACTCACATCTGCCTTGAATGAGACTTATGAAGGGGAAGAAAAACTATTAATTTGTTCAACATCTAAAGTCTATTAAAAGAAAAGAAGCATAATCCTTGGAAATTGAACTGAACCAATTGCTTCTGGTTACCTCAACTCCTCAATTTTAAGAGTAGTCCTTTCTTTACCTATGCTTAATAACTAGGTGTGAAAAGTTAGCTTTCTTTTTTCAGCTCTCAAATGGTTTCCACTATCACAGTCGCTAAATGAGCTGTTTAAACTGAAGGAAATAAGCTGCAGGTGCAGAGCGTCATCAAAAGTTTGTTTATCACTGCACTTCAAACTCCAAGTGCTTAACTAATGACTTCCATCATATCAGAGGTTCTGCTTTACAACTGCTGCAACACAATCACACTCTCTACTTTTCAAGTTTTCTTAACATGAAACCTAACATTATTTAAATATTTTAAGACGTTGGTTGGTGAGAGGGTTAGAAACATGCTTGAAAAAACTATGAGCGCTACAGAAGCAACGATAGGGATTTAATATTTATTTTTTAATATAAAAAAATAAAAAAAAATTATATAGCTTATTTTCAGAATCATTCCAAAGGAGAAATTAAGAAATATTTCTTTCCACTTGATTATTTGATGGCAGAAATACGCAAAGGAAATAAGAGGGACATCTAAGAATATTTACAATCTGATAATTTATTCCTGACTGATTCAACTGTAAGGCTAGGAAAAACCCTTTTTGAGTTTCTGGGTTGCCAGTTTTATATATGTTGAGACAAATTTATAAAAGGTTATTGTGATTCTTACTAGAGTAAAATTAAATCAATACACCTGTTAAAATTTATTATTAATTTTACATGAAGGACCAACATCACCTTGAAAGCTGTAGCCACTCCAGCTGATTTAGTAGCTTGCTCCTACACAAACAGCCCAGAGCAGCAGCTGTACTGCTCCCTCCTATCCTTCCCTTCCAAATATTTTAAGCCTGTGCCAGACAAAACGACTTCTGAGAGTGAAAGCACCATCCAGGTGCCCAGTGGCAGAAAGCACCACTCACTCTTCAGAGTAAGTTCTGCTTTACCCAAAACAGCACAGCAGCCCCAGAGGTTTCTGAAACCACAACCCCTGATTACATTTAACCTGTTTGAGTTTGCATGCATTTCAGCAACGCTATTTCGCAAGTTTTAAAGTGTACCAATTTATTTTTTAATTTGTATCTGGTTTACAGTTAGCAGTTGCCTTACTTCCTGTACTCCTGTCCCTAGCAGACCAGAGAAAACTCCCTGTTTTTCCTGTGATCACAGCTGCAACCGGTGATGAGCTTTACCTGATGCTATCAGATGTAAAAAGGCACTGGTACAGAAACGCTGGAGCCTTAAGCTTTCACTAATGCACAGCGGTAGTACTAAGTAAAGCCTGTAAATGGGAAAACTACATGATGAGTAGCCTTAATACAAGAAAGAATGAATACATATAACCTATTCTGAAAATCAGCTAATGACATGAGATATTTAACTTCACATGCCATTCCCAAAACTAACAAGCTGCATGGACAGATCAAGATAACCCTGGAGAAAGAGGTGTAATAAAATTAAAAGTTAAGTAACGGCTTGCAACAGTAACATTTCTCTTCTAGTGATGGTGTACTAAATACATTGTCTTCAACAAATTTGAGGTAAGTTCAATCCGATTTCCTAAGGAAATTTGTTTACATCTCTAAGAAGCAAAACAGTTCAGTAGTTTCTGCTCAAAACAGGATCTATGACCAGAAAAACAATTCAGCATCAGTTTTTACAACAACAGACTTTAAATAAAGTACCAGTTACCTTGAGATTAAAATATAAAACAATACTTTCTTCCACTCCAGTCTCTGTGACAAGTACTGGCATCTTGTCTGCTAGCACTCTGCAGTAAGACAGCTATCCTGATGCAAAAACTGCAATTTTGAAGTGAAAGCAATAACTACAGCCAAGCAAAACAAGGATACAATTTGCTAATACCAAGCACCACAGCCTCAGAAGAATCTAACTTTGCTACAATGAAAAGTGTGCAGTTAATGTCAAGTCCAGCATTTGATCCATCAAGGAGTGCATTAGAAGTTGCTTTATGAACTACACACGTATCTGGTGTACAAGAGTAATTCTTGTTTGATTAAGTGCAAGGGAAAACCGTAGTGACCAACAGAGAGGACATATCATTTGATTCTCGGTGTACAGAGACGCTTGACAACCTATTTCTGTACTGGTGACTTTCTGGAGTACCAATCTCCTCAAGTAATTTGATCTGAGTTTAGTTCTGTACATAAGTAAGCCCACTGAGATCACAGGATTCGGGAAATCACACACCTGTAGTTAGCAAAGCACTAACCACACTGCCTAGTAACATACAATTTGATGCTTGGCAGTGATGGGCAGGAGACAGTTAAGATTTAAGAAATAGCTTATGAGATGAAGAACCGACCAAATGACACCAACTTCAGAACTTGGAAATAAGAGACCTATGAGAAATCTAGAAATGACATAAATTTGCATTCATTTTTAAGCCCTCAAACACTTCATGGATGCTCAGAAGAAAGCCCTTCCGAATACGAGATCTTGTCTGAACTGAAAACTAGTAGAAAACTAAACTTTCCAGTCTCTGAAGCAACTATGATAAAAATCACCATTATACTTGTTTATAGGACACTTACTACAATTTTTTAAAATTTTTTTTTTCTGTATTGAGGAAAAACAACTAAAGCAAAGGCTGCTTTGACTCTGTTCTCCTACAGAGCTAATTGTCAAAGACTAGTTCCAGAGCTCTGCTGTGATTAAACTGTTAATACATATTTAAAAAACCTACAAAAACTCAGCTTAGAAAAAAATCATATGTGGTATTTATTTCAGCTCCATTCAGAAAGTAAATGTTTGCCACGTTGGAGTCAGTAGAGTTCTTCCCTAGGACTTCCCTATAAAAACGAAAGTGACAAGTATTCCTTTCCCCAGCTCAATGGCCCTCCCAAAACACAAACACACTGATGTTATGCAAAGAGGACTCCCTGAATTACACTAATGAGTTCCCTTTGGGATTCAAGGTTTCTTAGTCTGGATTAGAGTCCGAGCATCAGGCTCCTGTGCCTGGATGGACGGGTGGGGTATTTACAAAATGGGAGAAAAAACCCACATAAACTTAAATTAAAACCAAACTAATTCTGCCATTAATGAATGAGGCTCACATCTGTTTTGAACACTGTTTTATGTTTTGTGAAATACTGCTACAGGGGGCTCATTCACCGAACAATGCTCCATAGCTTCATTCTCTACAAAGGAATCCATTTAAAAATACACACTTGAGCTTCAGTATACCAAGACCTTGTAAACCCCCTGATCCTTCAGAAGCGTGGCCAGGGCATCAGTATCATTTCTCATTCTAACCAAGTACACTGATAAGCGATGGGCAAAGCCCAAGCACAGATCAGTTCCTAGGAGATCCAACCCACCTTCCACACCCACCTGCTGTCAACACCAAGCGTAACCTGTTTGCTAAAGTCCACATAGACCAGATTCAGTTGGTGTGCAAAAACCAGCACCAGCAGCTTTGGGGGGGGGGGGAGGGAATCTGTCAGATTCCTGAAAGATGCAAATATTGTACTGGATGAGTGCTGGAACAGAGGCCTACTCATGAACATAGAGAAAGACAGAATATTTTAACTCAGGCTATGGTTCAACAACAAATTCACTTTTTCCTCGACACGGATGAGCTCACACTTTGACAGTGATGGCTAGCAAAACCATCAACTGAAGATTATGCATCACTGGACAAGAGTCTCAACAACAAGGCTGGGCAGGAGGGAAGGGGCAAACATGTTAGATACAGAAGGCAATGCTTTACACCTTAATTTATGAAACAAGAAACTGATGGACTCATCAATTCAAGTGCTTCTGCCTAAGCTTCAATTTAAGAACTAAATTACTGGGATAACCAGCTTATTGCTAGCTGCAGTCTCCATCCACTGCAAGACAAGCTATGGACTGGAGCAAACAAAACTACACTGTGTTGGGCTCTCCCAGGACCACATGCTGACAAGTAAAGAAGCCAAGCGCACAGCATCAAGTGCCAAGCTGTACTTTCCTCTTTATATCTAGATGATTAGAACAGTTTAAAACCTAGAAAGAGGCTTCCTTTAGATACACAGGATGCTGAATAAGCCTACTTGATGATAAAAGAAAAACATTGTTTACAACAGCCAAACTCCAGAGAGCAGCATATTTTAAATTAGAAGACTGTATCTACTCATAAAAACAGGTATTTCAAGGACAGCTTGCTTATGCTTCCCTAATGAAGTGCAGGTGACATGCACAGCTATGATATTATGACTCAGACAAGATGCTAGCTCCTCTGAGAGGCTTCTGGTTTTGAAGTAGGAAGAACACAGGAGGATATAAGAAAAGTGAAAAAGACTCCTGAAAAATGCATGTTTATCCACACTCACGTCCAAAGGTATCCTGGACAGCTGGGGAGATGTTCCAATCTGCTGGAACAAGACAAAGTAACCCAAACACCTACACAGCTCCAGTGTGACAACTTGCAAGTATCAGCATTAACGGTACTGATACCCTGACTCCGATTTGTACCAGTGTTTGTTTATTAAAAAGATGCATCAAGATGACACCTACAAGAGGATTGGGCAACACTGCAGAAGTTAACCAAGGTCACTGTTAAGAGTTCATCTCTTGCACTGTATTTGTAGTCGCATGAACCTACTGGCTCTGGATCTGGCAATTTACACTTGTGTACTGGAACACAACTTGCACCTTACTACCTCTGCCAGAAAGCACTTGAGCCTTTTTGCTCTTTATCCCTGAGGTCCACTGTTACCAAACTGGAGGAACCTAATCTTCAGTCAAAACAAATACTAAAAACTGTCAAGGGGAAACACCAGTAAGGAAAGCTTACTCTGATCCACACATAAAGGGGTCTCCTGTGCACAAGAAGCGTTACAACAGATGCAGCACATTTTAACAGCCTCAACAACATTCTCAGTCCTCAAAAGAAGAGCAGGCAGCTTTTTATTCCCCATCTGGTGGTCATTAACTCTAGAGTACAAACCTCAGAGTACGTCACCAGTAGTACTCCATCCCTCCATTTTGTACATGCTGCTTGTGTTGCAATGAATCATACCCTCACATACACTCTCCAAAGAGTTCCTGCTTCCAGTCTCCCAAAAGGCTAGATTAAAACGGAGAGTGCTCGTCTAACTTGTAAGTGTACCTTCTTAGGCAAGTTAAAACTGGTACCTGCCCATCCCAGCTGTTTTATCTCTCCAATAATTGATCTTACTCACACACTTGCTAGCATTCACAAACTGACAGAAGACATAATATGCTCTTCCTATTGCTCAAGGCACAGTTAGGAGACACTCGACCATGGTGGCATGTATGGTGCAGGAGCCTAACCTGTAAAGTACTTGATACTGGAGCCCTGCACACAGACCAGGAAACCACCAATCTCCCTACTCCAAACCCAGTGATCTCACTAATTGTGAAACATTGCACGCAACAATTTAGTATTTGTGGAATAATTTAGTACCACAGAAAAAAATGCAGGCTTTAGCTCCCGAGACAAGTTCTGTGTTTAAGAAAATATCTAAAACTGCAGAAGCTGCCTTTTTTTTCATACGGCCTTTTGATAACCACCTCAGTCCTCAGCTGGAGAGAGAATTAAAAAATCGAAAACAAAAGTCCAAGCTGGAATTGAATCTTAGTCCTAGCCATGCAGCTTTATATCTAGTTCTGTGCTGGAAGAAATCGCTCCCACTCTGTTCTTGTTTCTCCACCTCTGAGAAGAGCATAGTACTCCCTCTTCTCCTGCTGTGTTGCCTATTTAAACAGTATGGCCTTAGGACAGGATAACAATGTACAGCACAAAGGACCTTAATCCCAGGCATAGCGTCCCTGTGTAACAGACCGTCCCTCCCCAGTGCTTCTTGCCTTCAGCTTCAAGAGTCTCTCTTCATACTCAACCCTTTGCCTTCACATAGCCTGACCATAACACCAAGTAATACAGACTACGCTGACAGCTGGCAAGACAGCATCATACAAAACCAGAAGCTGGACTAAGAATTGACAAGTAATTTAGCTAATCTCCCTAAGGGCAGACAGAACTCCATCCACTTGCATCCAGTGCAGAGCAGATGAAGGAAGGCAGCCCTCCTACCTGGTGAGCAGGTGTCCAAACCATCTCATGTCACAAGCTATGTAACAGGGTGTCCACTGCCATCACCTGTATAAAACTCTGCTTGCAGACAACAAAAATAGAAACCTCTTAGTTGTGCTACCCTAACTCCATAAATCTCTGTGTTTCAGTTAGAAGACCACTGCATGTTTCTCAACTCTATCTCCAGATACGTAAAAATCTGGAACAGACACTTACCATACTTCAAAGGGAAAAAAACACAGAAGGCAAGAGCCCACTTTTCCCTCACCCTCTCCCCTAAAAGGTCTTTTTAGGCCACCTCTCCAAAACATGAAATTGCAACCTCAGATGAAGATGAGCAGCTGTTTTGACAAGTCTGGCCCTTGTTCAAATACTGGAATATAAGCCTTGAGCAGTAATACATTGCCATCAATAAAAAGTTCAACTGAAGTACATTGCCCTGGCCCTAAAACACAGGTCATCTATTCCACGTTACATACAAAGGAAAAACTACCACATTGTCATTCAAACTGAAAATGTGTACAGAAGAAAAGTGGCAAATAAAGGAAGAAAAAAGGTCCTGGATAACACTCTGCAAGTTCAGTTCTCCTGTGTCAGAAGCAGTGTTAGGCAATAGTGAGAATAAGTGACCAGGAAAAATTAAAAAGCTATCTGTATGTGGCTATTGCTCCATTCCTATTAATTATTTTCTTGACTTTTTACCATGAAGCCACATCTCTGGTCAATGTCTAAAAAACAATCTTTTTAAAAAATTCTTAAAATTATTCCATTTAGACACTGCTACACATCTAGCTGCACGACATACATTTGGATGGAAACAACTTCCAATCCAGTTATATACCAAGTAGTGGAGTGAGCCCAACACTTCAGAAATTACAAAGCATTTGGTAAAACTCATTTCAGAGCAGCCAGACAGTGCTCATGCATTAGCCCCATTGGTTTCAGACAGGACAAGCTGTATGCAGTCTTATCCACATCGAACATATTTCATTTGTTTCTACCATTTATTCCCTAACACAGCAAAATGCTCTACTCCTGAGGTCCCAGACGCTTGCTGCAAAAATTAGTAAGGCTGCGTAAATCAATGATTAGGATTTCAAAATAAGCAATAAATAGGTAAGTCACCAGGGTCCTATTTTTAGAAAATCATTGAAAAATAGCATTATGGGAAAAAAAAGGGACATTTTGAAGAATCAGAACTGTGTCTTCATTAAAAATGTAGGAGTCTTGCTCCCCCAAATAAAGTTGCACTGTCTGCTAAATACCATGTGTCTGGAAGAGACTGCAGCCGATGAGACATAACAGACACTAAGCTGGTACATCCTCACCATGGAGCATGTCTTTAACAGACACAGATATGACCTAGCCAAAGATGAGTTACATGGACTGATCAAAATATTTTAGTGAAGCTACAAGTACACTCCAAGCTTTCCTAAGGCAGAAATCAATCTCTCTTCAGTCATGGAAAGATACAGCTGACTGCAGAATCACTCTGCTGCAGCACTGAATTCCATGAATGTCCATCTGTCTTTAGCAGGCAACCATCTATGTTGGGCAGAGTTACAAAGGAGCACATCTTCCTCTTTTGGTGGGCACCATGAAGCTCAGCACTCTGTAATACTGCTAGAGAAGGAAGCCATTGTCTTTTATAACACTTCCTAGAAAAGCCCTTCTTGATGAAGGTGTAAGATAAAAATACATACATGCACACCCACACAGCTCACAACTGCACAAAGCATACGGTAAGCATGTGAACAAATACATTTATGTCAAAAATATTGACAAGGGATCCAAAAAGATCTGCCAATCAGAAGCTTTGTGGGAAGCAACTCTTGGCTCTAAGACTCACAGGAGCCTTCTAATAAAACAATTTCCAAATGGCCTGATGATGACCCTCTTTACCCTGCAACCATCCCAGAAGTTACAGGCTTCAAACATGAAAAGGGATTTAAGTGCTTTAGGTGGAGACACAGTTTGTTTTTCTTGATGAGGTACTGTCTGCTGAGGCTGAATGACAAGCACCTACACTAACTTTCCTGCTATGCCTCCCATACTTGAGCCTGCACTGCCCCCATCCCATCAAGATACGCATTTCAGACATTTTCCAGCCCCCATCTCCAAAGCTCTCCAAGACAGGAGTAAAGCAGGCTCAATGCTGTCCATCCTTGTGACTCTATGTTGGGAACTGGCAGTTTTGAAACACACAGCAGCTGTCAGTACGAGTTCATTGTCTAAGCTGACTCCTACTGAGACCACCTTCAAGTGAAGCTATTGAGATTTAAGTAACAGCTATGAACAAAGGAAACTTCCCCAAGGTGAATCAACAGTATCAGATGTAGTATTCACAAGAGCTGTCTGCCCATGTCTTCTTTTTCCCACAGATGTTATTCCAGTAGTCAAACAGGCCTTGAGATGATGGGAAATGTCACTAGAACTTTGTGATAACACTCCAGCAAATTTGTGAAGCAATTCTTATTTGAAACATTGTCTCCTGCTTGTCTTTCCTCATTACAGGACTCCCATCTCTACCACTAGCTATTAATAGGGAACTAATTGCCAGGGTCTCCTACTTCCCCAAAAGCATCAAGTCTGAACTCCACCAGTTGTGCTGCGGGATCTCCCAAAACATTGCTTGTTGCAAGGACTGGCACAAAACTGTGTATTTTGTATCACTGCTCCTGCTGACACTGCAACACAGACTGAGGTTTAACAAAATCCTACTTCTATCTCAAAGAAGTTGAGAATCATTGATGTTAAGTAGGTGTTACAAAAGAACAGGAAGACTGACTGCAGCTCCATACTCTCCACTGTCATCCTCAAGTCTGGAGCTCTTCTCACTTTGTTCATCAGCTGAGCAGCTACAGAAGTCAAATTTAGAAACCAAATTTCAACTTGAAAACATGCAGGTATGCTCATGTTTCTAAAACCAATAGGAACTTTCTACGGCTCTTTATACCCTGCAGGTCACAAGAATACAAAATTAAACTTCACCCTTTCTTTTCACATCACCTTCCAAACGTCCTAACTCTCGCTGTGACACCAGAAGACATTACTGCAGTACACTCTTCATGATCATTAGTTTAAAAAGCAAGCATTCAAGATGAAAATATTTCTAACTATAAGTCTAATTAAATCCACTGGAACTATTTAGTATTTATGACAGCCAGGACATTTTGAACAAATGCTGTGCTAAAAATACTGTAGTCTCATACACACCGGGAAACCACTACTACAACTTGTTCAGCTGAACTAGTAAATAGCAGGAGCCTGCAGTAGAAAAGGCTCCCCCTGCTCTGCCCAGAACAGCACTTCAACGCCGTATTAACTCCCATGTTCAACCAGTGACAGGCAGTGGAAGCCACCAGAGGCACACACAGTGGGAGCTCCCTAGACCAGACAGTTAATAGCAGAGCAAGGACAGCAGTAACCAGGAATACTGTTTAAAAGGAATAATCCTACTGTAGCCAAGAACTGGGTTTTAAACTGGTTTTCTAGCTGTTCTTTCAGAAGAGCGGGTCAGCAGCAAACTCACTGCTGAAACAAGTCCATACTCTTCTCCTGTTCTTTTAATGGGAAGAAGCATTTTGAAGTGATGATACATATTTAAACGCTGACAGTGCTAAACAGCTCAGAACGGATAGTCACGCAGGGAGAAGGTACGGCTGGGCATATTTGTCATACGCTGCTGTCTCAGTCAAATCAAACAGCCCTAGAAAAGCAAGGTGATAAACACCGATTTCTACAACAAATGTCCTTTCTCAGATTTGGAAACCTAAGACACAGTCCTTCAAAGCTGCAGGCAGAGGCAGAATACATAAAGCATTTTGCTCCCATGTTTTGAAGTGTGAGGTTTTCTATAAAACTTTGGGCAGCTTCTATAAAACAAGCAGCCGCAAAGGCAATTCAATTTAATAAGCCAGTAAGTATTTCTGAATGACTGCATGTCTTACAAGGATGTGAGAAATTGTATGAACACAGCCAGCTCAAGCAGACTTGAAAAGGAAACTATCCCATGTTGAAAAGCCACGGAAAAAAAAATCTGCACTAATTTCTTATGTTAAATTGTCCTCCTCTTAATAATCACTGTATCATTAAAGCCCATCCCTGCAGTCCAGTAACAAAAAAGCAGATATACTGTTCAGAGCTCCGCTGATTTTAGCAGAACTACAGCAATTTACAACACCAGTAAGAATCTGACCCGGAGCCTCTCTCTAATAGGGCAGTGGCTTGTGCTATTTCAGCAGGTATTACTTTAACAGGAATCCAGTGAAATCATTAACAGAGGAATTTGAGTCAATGAGATGTTAAGTACTTGCTATAATTACATATTATTGCAGTTTCTGCTGACAGCGCAACTCAGGAGGTTAGAATTCAATGAACTATCCAATAAATATCTGAAGTCACAGTTGTAAATGAAATTAAATCTGAATTTGTGTTCGATCATGTTTATGAGCTGTGTGCCTAATTTATGTGAAGCCACATAAAAACCCCGCACTTTTACATTGGTCCCCTGGTTAAAAATTTTTCATGTTTTACAAAGTAAACAAAGTAGCCCTGATAACATGTTAATAACAGATATCACTTAACACTGTAGTAAAAGGAAAAACATCTTAAGAAAATCTGCTAGAAGTAGGAAGCACACAGGCCATTAACCTCTGAAACACATCTTCCAGCACATTTAGGTAATTCTGCTGAGTTTTAACAAAAACAAAAGTTGGCCGCAGCTAACAGAAATGCATTCAACTCCCCACTCCCATAAGACACCCATTAAGTTTTAACCTGAATGCGGAATGTGTCAGAACAATTAACACAACAGACCTCAAGGTCTTTAGCAAAGCCCTTCTGAGGCTACTGCTGGGAAAATAGATGCAAACAACTTACCCAGCACATGATATTTAAGAGCAGCTTAGCAATACATTTATTTACATTTCTGAGCAGCGTCAAAAATGATCAATCAACTTCAGAGTACTCTTGCATGTAACAGTCTGAAGATTCCTACAGTAAAGCTACACTTATATTCTACAAGCCCTGCAATAGATTGCTGTGAACATACTGAAAATGAATGTGAAAACAAAATTAAGCAATTTTGCAGAGATTGGCGTCTGACGTTAAATACTTCTAAAATAAAAAAACCAAGTGGTTTCAGACTTAAAACCACCCCAAGTATTGTTCTGCGGCTGTGGGCAGCACTTCTTACAATGCGGGCTCATCACCCAGCATCGCAGTCTGGAAGCGAAGGCAGGGAGTGACTCAAGACTTGTGTTGGAAGGAACAAATTACATTCTTCAGGATTCACATCTCCTTGTATCACAAAAAAGGGAAAGGAAATTTTCAGTGGAGATATCAATCTGCATGTAAATACCATTAACTACCTTTTGTATTTTGGATCCCTTGCCAAACATTTGACATTTGAACACACTGGTGACAACTTGCTTCCAGGGAACTTAAAAGACAGTTAACACCCTGGCCCGCACAAAACACAGACAGAGCACAGGAGTTTACCTGCAAGCTTCCCAACTTCATGAAGCTTGTTTCCTACAGTGGCTCTAACAGCGGCGCTAAGGTACGCAGAGCCCTGTGTCAGAGGTGTACCTTCCAAAAACTCTCATCCATCCAGAAGGCACCAACAAAGTAGCAGCAAAAAAGAACAAATCTAGTCTCCAAGAGACCATTTCACAACCACTGAAAAATCTCAAGGATCTCCGTTATGTTGCTTTTCAGTTTGTTAGCATTTAAATCACCCCCATCTTTTACATGCACAGCTCTATCACACATTGAAACATGAACTCAATGAAGAACACAAAATGTGCTGAAATTCCTTATCTGGTAAGGCACTTGTTCCGCACTCTTGCTATTTAATTTAGATTTCCCTTGTATCTTCGTACTTCGTATCTTCACCCCAATATATACAGAGATGCCATATGAGCGCTCAGGCCAACAAAAAAAACCTGACAGCTTCTGCTAAGATGCTGCAGCAGCAAGGGCTTCTTTTTTTCCCCCAAAAAAATTCACTTTAACAAAGTGAGCACCTCCTCCGAGCATGTTTGACTTCCAGAAGCCATCTCTATAATGCTGGAAAATCAAATTCACACTTGACTCCTGTTAATAAACTGTAATGGTTACTACAGTGATCCTGGCCTCAAATTGCATCTTAACATTATTGGTCAAGTCAACCAGAGGAAAAAAAAAACTCACTGCTTAGGGTGATGTCTTCACTTTCTACACAGAAGGGGTCTGGATTTTACACAAGTTCTGATCACAGGCTGATGAACAGCCAAGACACAGCAATTAGTGGAATTTAGTAGCTTTGGAATGCAATTTGATTATTTTGCAAACAAATGTAATTTTTATCTACTGCACTCTGCAAACACAGTGGGAGAACTGAAAGTCAAGATAAATTGCTTTTAGTCTCAACATTGTCCTCAGTAGTAAGAGGTTTTTACATTCAACCTTAATAACAAAGCTCATAAGGCAAAACTTAATCGAATTCAAACAGATTTTGCATCTGAAGTGATCTGCAATTTTACCAAGTGAGAAAAAAACCAAACCAGAATGATTCCCTCCCCGAGTACATAGTTGTGAGTCAACATTCACATCTGTGAAGAAGGGGTCATTTTCAATGACCAAGATGTACTTGGAAATGACAGTTTTAGACTACCATTTCCCTTCTACAATGCTGAAGACTGCGAGGACGTTATTGCAAAAAGGCTCGCTGTTTCAGCACATTATTGTTCTCAGGATGGTTTGCAACCAGGCACTGCTAGGACTGAACATGGAAAATTCTTTGCAGTGCATACTGATACTAAAAATACAGTTAAGGTGAAAGAAATACCCACTATGGCCAAATTAAACAAGAGGGAAAATCTGGATATTGAGACGGAATGCAATTACCCAAGTTGGAATTTGCCCAGGACACTCTTGCTTAGAATGAACTGGCTATTTAATGACGAGAAATAGCCAGGAACACATCCTTACTGCTGGCATCCTCTCTCATACCTAACACTACCCTGCTATCAATGAAGCGGGTGTGTAATCAGATCCCAGTTCTCAGCTACAACCAGGGTGCTCCCTGGGGACCTGCAATGGGCCAGCAGATCCATCCCCACCCACCCTACCTCGGAGGCAACAACTTGTGTGATCACCGCTGAGGTAGTATGTCCACTGACCTAGATATGAACATTAGGAACAACAGGAAGCTTCAAAGTGCTTAGGCTGCTCTATTACTGATACACTATCCAGAAGTCACCCAAAACATTCTTTATTAACAAAAATGTTTACTGCTGGTAGATTCAACATTTAGAATGAGTCAGTATCAGCCCCCAGAAAAACTTCCCTTCCCCCAAATATAAAGAGGAAAGGCAGCCTAAAAGGCTCTACTGTTAAGTGATGCCTAACAATAATCAAAGTACAAACCACTTCTAAGCATCTGGGGGGAAAAAAAAAAGTTCTACTTGAGATTCCTACCACCTAAGCATTGCCACTAAATAGGAACAAGAATATAAGAGCTAGAGCCTCACCTCTATGCCTAAATGAGAACCACTGTTCTCAGATCCGCATGTGACAATTCCCGACACAGAAGTGCAAAGAACTCCTGGGTAGCGGAAACAAGATTTGGAGCAAGGAGAGGTGACAGTTTTCAGGAAGATCAGTCATGGTCACAAGGTTAGAAAGGACAGTGTCTATTCCACATTATGCCCTTAACAAGACAAGCAGGGTTACACGCACCTTTCAGTGCTGAAAAGGATTTTGGATTTTAGGGGCCTCTGATCAGTTACAATGATGTTACACAACTGCCATAAAGTAATTATAATAGGAGGAAAAGGGTGCCAATACCTACACCGGTACAAATTTGTTGGGTATGCTTGATTTACCAGGAATTCAGTTTTTCCATCAAGGTGTCTTACGCTGAATCTCTGTACTGAATTCTTCTAACACAGGGTAGAAATAAAAACTAGAGGAGTTTTAAGTGCTGTATGCCTAAAACTCTTAGAAGAATAAACAGCACATGGTCACAATAGAGGAGAAAAATCCCTCCATGAGGTTCAATGGAAGCTGGAGTGGAAAGGTCAAATATGCATAATTTCCCCTATGTAAATCAGTACATAACTAAAGCTTACTAAGGAGTACTTTTCCCTAAATAAAGATGATCCTCAAGCAAATATTTCCCAGCATAAGAAGGCTACAAGTGTTCAAACACATGCTTAAGTTGCTTCAAGAGTTACTCCTGTGCTTCTTGGGAAATCCACTGCACCCTTTTTTTTCCTGTTAAGAATTATTCATAGAGCCCTACCATAGATTCAGAATGGAAATAGAAATTCAAAAACTGCATATTCGCTACTGCCTGCTCCTATTGCACACACACAATCACATTCCAATGAACTGACAGAAAGGTGCACACAAACGTAGATTTTTAAATATTTACACACGGTAGCCTACAAAGCAACCAGGCACATGTACATCATCCAGAAAAGCATGCTAAAAATCAGCAGAAGTCAAGCAGATACCTTCAACCATTTTTTTTGTCCTCTACCACCAGACAGAGGACAGCTCAGAGCTCCTTACACATCCCGAATAGTAACACATACACACAAAGGTAGGTTGTATGTCCTCAACTTCTCTCCACCCTGCTTAAGCCCTTCAATTTGACACTTTGGGGGGTGGGGGGGGATTGCAATTAGCTTGCTTCACAGAAAAATGAATAAGCAATCAGAAAAAGTTAGCAGCCATCAGGCTGATTAGAAAATATTGTATGTGCATATATGTATGAATATATATAGACATATAAGTGAATATATTCCTATATAAATATATACATATATATAAAATCACAGGACTCCTATCGTGTTTCTGAACAAAATGAACAGTTAGCTTGCAAACTTTCTGAAGTGATGCTGCGTACCTTTCTGGAATTGCCTACACTGTCTTTTTTTTTTTTTAATGTGGGCTTTTATTTTAATTAAAAAGCCCCACCCAATAAGGTAAAGTTGCATTAATTAAAAAGCAAAGAAAGAAATAAGACTGATCTTAAAATGGATGCAGCAGATTCTTTTAAAGAGCAACATGTTGCAATCACCTTTCATTTTAGGGGAAGGGAGGGATTCCCTGAAAGGAACAGAGACAGGGAGCAGTGGGGGGAGGGAAGCTGCGATAAAAAACGGCTTGGCGATTTATTTTAGTTAAAAACTTTGCTTTCCCCTCCGTTAAGAAGGGGCTGGGGGCCGGGGATCGCCGCCCGGTGCCTCTGTAGAAGGCTCCTCTCCGGCAGCTCGGGGAGGAGGAGAAGGAGAGAAAGCCACACAGAAGAGAGGAGAAAAAGAAAATGGCGCAGAGACTAAGTCCCGACCGTCGACAAGGCGACTTTCCAGGGAGGAATCGGGGCCCAAAGGGGACCCCGGGAGAGCCGATGGGCTCGGATCGGGGGCCTCCGGTGCCCCCACTGGGGAAGCGGGGGTCGGGGGGGGCCGAGGCCGCCGGGAAAGGGGCGCTTTTGGCAGCTCGATGGGAACAATGGGGCCGGTGAGCGAGGAGCCGGGACTTAGTCTCTGGGACGCCATGTCTGTGCGCGGCCGGCGCGGCGAGGCGAGGGGCGCGCCGGGGCCACACTCACCGTTCGCTCGGAAATCCGCCTCGATCTGCGGGGAGAGGAGACAGGGAGAGACCGTGAAAAACGCCGTCCCGACGGGGGAATATTTTTTTTTTCGGGAGGGGGGGGGGAGGGGGGCGCGCGCGCTGGATTTTTTTCCCCCTTCCTACATTCTCATTTTTAGGGAAATTAAATATCAAATGAGAAATGAGCAGCGCGATGCAGAAGGTGCCCTCAGTGGCGGGGGGAGGGGGGGTGGGTGGGTGGGTGAACCGTCCCCCGGCACCCGCACAGCTCCTGGGGTGACACCCCCCCAGAGGGGAGGCCAGCCGCCCCCTCCCCTTCTCCCAGGCAGGGGGTCACACACGAGCGCCCTCTCCCCCCACCGCCCCCCATCTGGGCAGAAACGGGTCCTGGGTCGGGGAGGGGCTGGGCGGATGGGGGCTCCCCGGCACGACGGGGCGGACAGGCCGGGTTGACAGCGCTCTCCCCAGACGCGTGGGCTGCCCCGGACGGGGACGGCGGGGGCAGCAGCAGGGCAGTCCCCCTCCGGGATTAAGGGGGGGGGGGGGGGGGGTCCAGCCGGGCCCCCAGGGCCCCCCGGAGAAGTAAGGACCCCGCGGCCTCGGTGGCGAGCGGCCGGGGTCCCCCGGGGAGCGGGCCCCGGCGGGCGATGAAAGGGTACTCACCTGAGAATCGTTGTGCAGCTGGTCCCCGCTCATGCCGGAGGGCGCGGGAGGCCTAACGAGCGGAGCAGGAGGAGAGAAGAGCTGAGGAGAGCCGAGCCGTGCCGCCGGGGACGCGCGGAGCCTGGACGCGACGGAGAGCGCAGCCCCTGGCGCCACGGCGGTTGTGTAACAGACTAAGTCCTCATTTCGGCGCACTGCGCAGGCGCGGCGCCTTTTACCGGAGGGGCGGGGCCAGGGCGACGCTGGGCGGAACGTCGGGGGCGGGAGCTGGTAAACGGCCGTTCGGACATTTGCATCCGAGCCACGCCCCCCCGGGCGCAAGCCCGCGGATTTGCATAGGAACCACGCCCCGCCCCTGCGCTCCTTCCGAACGCAACCGACCCGCTCGCCCCCTCCCGCGCGCCCTGCGCCGGCTCGCTTTTTGCATATCCGGTCCCGCCTCTTCCTTCCTCTTCTCCAATCGCCCAGCAAAAGCCGGCCCTCATTTACATGCCAGACCCCGCCCCACGCGCCCCTCCCCACCGCCGGAGGAACCCGCTGCATTGTGTAAGAACCCGTGCCCCCACTACGCACGCAGTGCGCATGAGCCCCATCCCGCCCTGCGGGTCGCGGGCTGTATTTGCATGCCAAGCCCCGCCCCTCGCCCCGCGGGCCCCGCCCTCGCCTTGCGAGGGGAGCATGGTGGCGGCCTGGTGGCGGGGGGGCGCGCCCCCCCCCCCGCCACCACCGGCACGGCCTCGTCGTGAGCACCCTGCCGAGGCCCCGCAGCCCCTGCTAAAGGAACGGGCGCCTGGGTTTCCTTGGGGGCCCTCGGGGCGTGCCCTGGGCCTGGGAGGCCTCCCTTCCCCCCCCTCCCCGGGCAGGGCCCACGGCACCCGGGAGCTGGTTACGGCATCCTGCTCAATGCCAGGCAGGGCTGCCGTGCCTGGAAACACGAACACGGACGGTGTTGTCCAGGCTGGGTGACTCCACCTGGGTTGTGTCTTCCCTCCAGATGGGCTGCTGGTGGCTCGGGGCCTGGCGGGCCCTGCCCTGACGCCCGCTCTCCGCAGGAGGAACTGCGGGCTCGGCTGAGTCACGCCCCTGCAGAACCTGTATAAGCACAAATGGCCTGATCGCAGCTTGATTCCGAGCATTTCAAAATGATGCAGCTGTCAGTTCCCTCCGGCAGGAAAGGAGCCGAGCGTGGTGTGCACATCTGTCCCACAGAGAGTCCGAGCGTGTGACTGACCTCTCGTTACTGTGTCGGGCTGACATGCAGAGGCCGCAGTAACCACGCGGAGGTAACGTTGTGCTAGGCGCTGTACAACTGCCCTGCATCCAGGTAAGAGCGATACCAAGGAGGGACTCAGATTGGGCAGGCTTGGGCTGATTTGTCTCGTTAACGTCAAGGACAGGAATGGTGCATTGCAAGTAAGAGCTTTCTGCTTTAAAAAGGGATCAGCCAGCAAGATTTTTCTTCCAGTGTAAACAGGCCCTTTAATTTTTTTCTCCCGTGAAGAAACAGAGGGTAAAAAGGTAACAAAAGCTTTATTCTCTTTTAGCTAATGTGAGAATGAATCACATACCACCCTAGAAAAGCACCCCTTTGCCCCAACCCAGATCTGAAGACGTTTATTCTGTTCTGCAGCAGCTCTACTAAAGGGTTTTTCTTTTCGGTGTACTAAATGGCGGGTTTAGTATGCATGGCTGGTGCATGTCTCACAGGACTGTCTCCAGTGTTCTTGGAGCTTCCATCCTGTGCTGCAACGCAGACTGTACCTTTCCTCATCTTCTTTACACAACCAGAGCTTTGATTTGACACTAGAATAATCTGGTGCTGCCAGGCTATCTGATGAGATACATCAAGATGTAAGCAGAGACAGCAGCCACCTATTTGCACTGCATATTTATATCCTGTAAAGGGAAAACTCAATCGCTTTCTTACAGTCTTCAGAAGAGGATCTGAGGACTTCCTTTTTTTACCGAGAGCAGACAAATATTTCTGGCTCTAGAGCTGTTTATTATGCAAACTGTTAGATTTTTAAATATAAACATAATGAAAAGACTGTTTCAGACACTTCTCCTGTTGGAAGAGGCATTTGCCCCTAGCTCACAAGAATGAGATGAAAGGGTGCTTCTTTGCTCTGGCTTTGAGCCCCTCCTTGCTGCCATCCAGGCGTGCAGAGTCTGTGTCCACCGATGCGGGGCAGCCCGGGAGCAGTCTGGCACCTCCAGCTTTGGGCACCTGAGATTCTTAAAAGCCTTTTCTTTGAAGCAGCAATTTCACTTTAAATCTTACATGTCTCTGTCTCCCCAGGAAGCCTTGCTCAGGTGGCTGTGTGCTGCCACAAGAGAGGGACCGTCTGCAACCCCCACCATCCTGCAGCTGCAGCCAGCCCTCTTCAGAGGAAAGGATCACTACCTCTTCTAGCAGCTGCCATCTTCACAGGCATTTGCAAGCGCACGTCTGGTTGCAAAACAGAGCCTCCAAACTGGCACATGAGAGGCTCGGTGCTGACAGCCAGATAGGAGAGCTCTGAATGTAAAGGGAGCTGCCCAGTTTGTTAGCTCGGGTCCTAATAAAGACCCAGGGCAGCGGTGCCAGATCCATTAGTAATAAGCAAAACCTTGTGCCACTGCTGTGAAATACAACTCATGTGATGAAGAAAACCTCTGCCTGAGACATCCATACCCAAACCGGGCAGAAGTGTCTCCCAAGGATCACTTCCCATCTGTTACGTTTTGTCTCTGCTCTCTCATAGGGTTGGCTTGGAGCCTGAGCAGAGCCTGCAAAGAGCCTCTGCTCCGCTGTTCCCAAGAGGCAGGGAGATATATAACTTCTCCAAAAGCGTATTAAACTGTAACACCTGCGTGGCCACATCTATTGCAACAAGCTGTATGATAAAAAACCCGTCTGATCTCACAGGACCCCCTCCAAACTTCTAACCTGCACCATCACACTCCAGGATTCTGCACCTCCCTCATCCCCTTCAAGCTCGCATCCTTTGTTGCAGGAGAAGCTCTACCAAAGGAAGGGAAAGGCCCATGAGGACACACTGCTGTACAACCAGCCCTTTCAACGGCAGAGGCTGGCAGTGAAGTGGTTAACATGCTTGGACCTGCTTCCCTGGCAAGGCTGTGCACACCCCATCAAGATAAATGGGGGAAGTTCACACCTCTGAGTGCTGTTGTCTCTCCCTGTCTCTCCAGGGCTCCCCAGAACTGCAGTAGATCACCATCAGGTTCCTGTCTCTCCAGGGCTCCCCAGAACTGCAGTACATCACCATCAGGTTAATGTAGCCTAGGTGATTGCTTGCAAAAAGAAACGGCTGGAAACTACATGTTTAAATTAAATCATAAATCGTCCTGGATATAAAACCTGCAGGAAATCCTCCAATTCTTGATCCTGGAGAATTGTGAGATTTGATTTATTTGGTGTACGGGCGGCTTCTTGCTGTGCTCGGGGTGCCTGTTTTGGGAGAGGGAAGTGGGTGCTTTTTTCCTGATCAGATTTATGGTCCCGTGTCAGGATGGGATCCTACACCTCGCTCCAGTTTGAGTCCCTGCTCTTGTGCCTGGAGGGGATCTGTAAATGCGGGAAATCCCCTTGCCAGGCCAGGCTTGGGGCTGATTGTGCCTGCAGGGTGGCTTCAGCCTCCCCTTCTGTACTGCTTCTTTCTGGATGCTGGAGCAGGAGGGCAACAGCTTCCACAGACCTGCCTCTCTCGTGTGCAGTTGGACCTGTGGCTCTCGGGGGCTCTGCAAAGGCTTTGTCAAAGGTGACCCCCAGGGTTGGACAGTGCTCTGTGCAGCAGCAGCAGAACTCCTGCCTTCCCTGGGCATCGGAGCCAGCACAGGCTCCATGGGGTCATGATGCCCAGGCCAAAACAAGGCTGTGCTGCCCCAGGCCTAAGAAGCTGAAGGTAAATACAAAAGTGAGGCTCTAGGACCAATACAGGACATGAAACCTATACATCCAACCCCCTAAACCAAACCCTCCCTAGCCTTCTTTCCAAGCCGTTGCCCTGCTTTTAGCCTCATGTAAAGCCATCTGGGCTTGTGTTCCTTCAGTTAATTCTCTTCTATACTCAGCTTTATTCTGTGATGCATTTCAAGTTTGCAAGTGAAACAGATTTGGTAATTAAATACATCCATATCTATTTATTACAATATCAAAAGTTCAGGTCTTTGACCCTCTTTCAGGGTACAGGAGGAAGCACGCAACATTGCCAACACGTCCAATTTTATTAGGAGTTCTATGTACCTAAGCTCACTTGTTTTGTTTTCCTTGATGTTATTTCATAAGAATCTCTTCTTTTGTAAGAGGCAGCACCAAGTTTCTACTATTTGTGTTTTAGAAAAAAAAAAATAAAGGCTTTTGAATAGGAAACAGGTGCATTCTGCTAATGAAGAGGTAAGAAAAGGCCAGTTGCAAAACAGATTTAAACACAGAAATCTAATTTTTAAAAGCCTGTAATGATTTTTGAGTTGTAGCTCATTTGTAAAAGCTGTGATTTGGATACTTACGTTGCTGGTCTATGATTTTTTCACAGCCAGAGAGACCTGCCTGATGTGCAGGATTGCAGATGAATGTAATCCTGTAAACCTGCTGTCAGTACAGCAAGTGACACTTGTACAAACCAGGACGTCAGATGCACGACTCCCCTCTCATTTTTCATTAGGACAGCCTGCTCAAAACACTCATACCTATTCCCTACTGTCAAATGTATTGAAACTAAGAGACCTCAGTGCTTTGAAAGCTCTTTATTTTCCACTTCAATAAACTGCAGCAATTATTCACGGTTTTACATGTAAGACAGGGGAGCAAATTAAGCAGAACCAGCAGATACATTGTAAGTGGGAGCTTTCAAAGGTCAGTCTTAATTACTGAGTTTCACCTGGGACGGGAGAAGCTTGCAGAAGTCCTGGGAAATTATTAATTAGGAAACAATAGCTGATACCGCTTGAACTTTATTATGCCCTTGTTTGCCATGGTTAAGGGAGCCAGCAGTGGTAGAAAGGTTGGTATAATGGAAAGAAGAACACTTGGATCATAATCCAAAGAGTACGTAACTGCATTTTCTTACGGAGCCAGCTAATGTACACATCTGCTGTGATGGTTTGTGGCTGCTGGATGACCATTGCCTAATGCTGAATGCAGTCAGGCATATATATATTCACTCTGCCATGTTGCCTCCCTACTCCTAGCAAACCAAAGTGCCTCTCCTGCTTGAGAAAGCACGAGAAACCCATAAGCAGCACCTTGCTTCAGCCCATCCTCCTGGTTTTGCTGTGTAGAGCAGTGCCTTGTATCTGGAGATTACCCCATCGCCCCTGCTCCCAGCAGCAGAGCGTGGGTGCTTCAGGAGCCCCAGAGCGCATGAGAAAAGCCACCATTGCGTAACTTGGCAAGCGTAGGAGGCAACAGGATGGCTCTTTTTGAGCGTTAACGTGTTGCAAATATAACTGAGATAAGGAGCCATTTCATATAATCTGTGCCCCTGGAACGAATTTCTCATTAATTTAGTCTAGCCGGTGTCACTTCTTTTTTCTTCCGTAGCTAATTTCAGTTGCTGTTTCTCACATAGTAGCATAATTCTGTGATGCAGATTCCTGACATTGCAAGGAAAGGGTCCAAATGCTTCTATTCATATCAGAACTGCTATTAAAAAAATACCCAGAGTTAAATTTGGTACCCACAGTTAATAAATGGTTCTCCTTCACAGTACAATGAGATAATATTTCCCCTGTCTGTAGTGTTTTCCATCCAAAGGAAAGAAGAATCCCCATTTTGGGAAAGAAACTGCTCACTTGGAGTGCTTCCATTTCTGGAGTTGTGCCACGTGAAGAATGCTGGGCCCAACTCCAGGAGATCCGAGCAGCCTAAACCCATCCAAAATCCACGAGAGCTCTGATACTCATCACTCCAAGCACCAGGCCAGACGTATCCGAGAGACCGCCGCTGCTAAACCTGAAAGCACTTTTGAAACGGAGCCTTTAAAAACTTTGTCCGGGTCGGTGGCAAGAGCTGAAAATTCATCAGAGGCTCTTGGTACAGTGCCAGCATGCCATTGCCCTCCTGCCCCAAGACTGGTGCCAAAAACCCGCTTTAGCCTGAGGGCTTTGAGGTAGCCTAAGTTCAGCCTAGCCTGGAAAACTCAGTGGAAGAAAGCCCCGAAACCACAGGGAGCTGCCCTTTTGCTAACTTGCCTTGCAGGCTGGAGGGGACTCTGACCAAATGTGGGTACATTCATACTTTAAAACCTGTATAAGGTATGGATTGCTCATGCCGTAGTCAAGAGCCGACATGTGGCCCTATTAATGGCTTTATTAGCTTCGGTGGTCCCATGCAGTTGGGTGGTGCTGCCCAGGGACGGAGGAAAGTCCTGTGCTCACAGGTTCCTGCTCGAGCACAGACTTACTCTTGGGTGATGCTTGCAACTGTGGCTGTACTCACCAAACTGCTACTTTCAAATGGCAGTGGTGGATGGGCCAGCAGGGACTGCAACAAAGGCGCTGCACCCTGCTTGGTGCACCAGCCTGTTTGGGGTCCCATCCTGCATTCCCTCCAGCACAGGCCTTGGATAGCCATGCTGGTGCTGGCAGCTCTTACCGGGTACCTCAGCTCTCAGCAGTGGCTATGAAGGTTTCTGCCACGTGGGATTGCAGCAGGCAGATGCAGCGTCTCTCCTCTTCTGTGGCTCTTTCCAGGCTCTGGATAGACCTGGTCCCCTCTGGGCACAAAAGGAAAATAAGCAAGGTCTTTTGCAAGTTGACACTTGGTAAAGTTGAGATGAAGACCAGCCCTGCTTTTGGCATTGCAAACCCCCTAGACTGAGGACAGTGCGCTACATGTTACCGTGCTTCTTGCCTCTCATTATCTGGCAAATGAGGCTCTTGGTTCCTCCCTACCAGCACAGATGATGTGGTGAGAAATGCAGGTGTGGGATCCTCTGCTGGTCAGGTGAGAATGACTCAAAGGAGTCAGGGCATCAGCTTGACTAATAGTGCCATTACTGAGCAGAAGTAGCTCAAGGCTGGGTCTGCTGAGGGCCACCCCTGCCCTGGAGGTGGGTTAGGACCTTAGCACCCCCTCACAGTCCAGGAGTAGCCCATCAGACCATGCCTAGGTGCAGTCTGGGTGCAAATCACAGAATCATAGAATCGTTTAGGTCGGAAAAGACCTTTAAGGTCATCAAGTCTAACTGCTAACCTAGCACTGCCAAGTCCACCACTAAACCATTTCCCTAAGCACCTCGTCTGCCCAGCTTTTAAATACCTCCAGGGATGGGGACTCGACCACTTCCCTTGGCAGCCTGTTCCTGCCTGTAGGTGGGACGTGCTCTGTGTATGGGGACCCACTGCCCACGTCTGGGCTGAGAGCTGGGAAGAAGGGCTGCGTCAGGAGCAGGGGAGAAGGGCTGTGCTGGGAGCAGGGGAGAAAGTCTGGGCTGAGAGCTGGGAAGAAGGGCTGCGTCGGGAGCAGGGGTGAAGTCTGGGCTAGGAGCAGTGGAGACGGGCTGCGTTGTGCTCGTCCTCGGGCGCTGGCAGTGTCATTTGGAACACACGCCATGACATCACACCTCTGTGACGCAGGACTTCCAGGGATGGGGCCAAACCCACCCCAGTAACTCTGAGGGCAGCAAACTTAGTAATCCCGCCAAATAATACTTCCTTTTGGTCTTAAGCAGTTCCTCCTACCCAGCCTGTCATGCCTGGCAGCCATCCACCCCCCTCAGAAAGGTTTTTCTCCAGCTATTTCAGTCAGCAGCTGAAGTTCACCTCCCATCAGATGGACGTCCCTTTCCTCTGGCTCTGCATCTGGACTGCCAGTGGTGCTGACCAGTGCCCGTGGACCTTTCTGGAGGGATGAGCACATCCTTTAAGGCCATTCTGGTTTGCAGGGCTAGCCAGGATGGCCCAGCCAGGGAACGAAGGCTCATGGAAGCCTCTGGAATCACATTTGACAGTCATTTAACAAAAGGGTTTTGCTACCAAAAACCCCGAAACAATCCTGTATCTCGTGGAACCAGGGACTTCTCTGAGCACCCTTGGAGCCAAGGGCCTCCTGCGGCACTGGCAATCAGACTGGCTGATCCTGGGCTGTCCTGTCCAGCCACCTCTGGTTTACAAGCAGGATGGTGTGTCTTTCTGGCTTGGGTTGCCATTTCCACCTCCATAGCCATTCCCATCCCTACCACCATCTTCATGCCCCGATCCACATCCACCTCCATTTCTGCCTTCTGGTCTCATTTCATGGAATCATACAATCCTTTAGGTTGGAAAAGATTTTTAAGACCATCACGTCCAACCGTTATCTAACCCTTCCAAGTCCACCACTAAACCATGTCCCTAAGCTTCCTTTCCCTTCTTTGGACACGCTCCAGCACCTCCGGGTCTTCCTTGTCTTGAGGGCCCACCATTCGAGGTGCGGCCTAAACCAGTGCCGAGTACAGGGGGGCAATCACTTCCCTAGTCCTGCTGCCCACACTGTTTCTCATACAAGCCAGGATGCCGTTAGCCCTCTTGGCCACCTGGGCACGCTGCTGGCTCATAGTCAGCCGGCTGTCGACCAGCACCCCCAGGTCCTTTTCTGCCGGGCAGCTTTCCAGCCACTCTTCCCAACACCTGTAGCGATGCGTGGGGTTGTTGTGACCCAAGTGCAGGACCCGGCACTTGGCCTTGTTGAACCTCACCCAACTGGCCTGGGCCCATGGATCCAGCCTGTCCAGGTCCCTCTGCAGAGCCTCCCTCCCCTCCTCCAGATCGACACTCCCGCCCAACTTGGTGTCGTCTGCAACCTTACTGAGGGTGCACTCGATCCCCTCGTCCAGATCGTTGATCAAGATATTAAAGAGAACTGGCCCCAGTACCGAGCCCTGGGGAGCACCACGTGTGACCGGCTGCCAACTGGACTGAACTCCATTCACCACCACTCTCTGGGCCTGGCCATCCAGCCAGTTTTGTACCCAGCAAAGAGCACGCCCGTCCAAGCCATGAGCAGCCAGTTTCTCCAGCAGAATGCTGTGGGAGACAGTGTCAGAGGGCTTGCTGAAGCGCAGGCAGACAACATCCACAGCCTTTCCCTCATCCACCAGGCGGGTCACCTGGTCACAGAAGGAGGTCAGGTTGGTCCGGCAGGACCTGCCTTTCCTGAAGCCACGCTGGCTGGGCCTCATCCCCCGGTTGGCCTGCCCATGCCTGCTGAGCGCACTTGGGATGAACCGCTCCAGAACCTTCCCCGGTACCGAGGCCAGGCGGACAGGCCTGTACTTCCCCGGCTCCTCCTGCCGGTCCTTCTTGCAGATGGCCGTCACATTTGCCAACCTCGAGGCATCTGGGGCCTCCCCTGTTAACCAGGACTGCTGAGAAATGATGGAGAGTGCCTTGGCAAGCTCCTCTGCCAGCTCCTTCAGCACTCTACCCCCTTGCCGTTCAAAACCGTTACCCTGCTCCTATCACCATGCTCCCTGATGAAGAGTCTCTCCCGCCCTTGCCCGCAGGCCCCCTTGAAGTACTGGAAGGCTGCTCTAAGGTCTCCCTGCAGCCTTCTCTTCCCTGGGCTAGAGAACCCCAACCCTCCCAGCCTGTCCTCATCCAGGAGGTGCCCCAGCCCCCTGATCAGCTTTGTAGGTGACAGCATTGGCTATCTTCAGAGCCCGCCCCTGGACCCGCTCGAGCAGGGCCATGGCTTTCTGATGCTGCTTACCCCAGAGCTGAAAGCAGCTCTGTACTCAAGGCTGGGTCTCACCCGAGCGGAGCAGAGGGGGAGAATCACCTCCCTCGACCTGCTGGCCACGCTTCTTCTTATGCAGCCCGGGACACGCTCGGCTTTCTGGCTTTCTGGTAGCGCACATGGCTGGTTCCTCTTCGTTTTTTTTCTCCATCAGTACCCGCAAGTCCTTCCCCGCGGGGCTGCTCTCAAGCCAGGCGTTGCCCAGCCAGTATCCATGGTTGGGATTGCCCTGACCCAGGTGCAGGACCTGGTACTTGGCGCTGTTGAACTTGAAGAGGCTTGCACAGACACAGCTCCCTGGCCTGTCAGGGGCCCTCTGGATGGCATCCCTTCCCTCCAGAGCATCACCCACACCACTCCTATATCCTGCTACGACAAGATCACCTGCCCGTAGGTGGGACGCCCTCTGTGTATGGGGACCCACTGCCCACGTGGTGGCCGTGCCATCACCCCCAGCCGCCTCCCGCCCGGGAACCCAGAGCAAGTGGGAACCAAGGCTCTGCAAATGCTGTGTGTGCCCAAAGCAAATGGAAGGCTAAGAGAGCGAGCTCAGGCCCGAACAAA
The DNA here is from genome assembly GCA_034008185.1 of Gorsachius magnificus. Classification (NCBI taxonomy): domain Eukaryota; kingdom Metazoa; phylum Chordata; class Aves; order Pelecaniformes; family Ardeidae; genus Gorsachius; species Gorsachius magnificus. The sequence goes on from CM067091.1 coordinate 16,139,465, forward strand.
CATAAACAAAACACTTTATTTACAGAAAAAAACAACTGAATATAACATCCTAAAAATCTTCTAAAAACGTCCCCTCCAGTTCCACCAAGCCCCGCATCTCCGTCAGCCCTGGAAGAAAAGCAAGCGTCACGGCCCTTTGGCTAAGGAGCAGCACCTCGCCGAGCAGAGCTGGGGGTTCCCGAGGCGGCTCAGCGGCAGCAGCTGCTTTGGGGTGGGGTTTGTCCTGATGGGCATGGGATTTGGCACAGCCCTGGGAGAGGCTGGGGAGAGCGGGACTCTGCCGCTGGGCTTTGGCTTTGACTGGGGTTGCCGGGCCCTAAGAAATCGCTCCCTTCCCAAAGCGGACGGGTGCTGAGGGCAGCGTGGTGGTGGTGGTTGTGCCGCCAGGACGAGGGGAGCGGCTGCCGTTTCCCTGCAGTGGGGACCACCCACCCCAGCCCCCGACCCAGACCCAGCCCAGCGGCAGGTGACCCCCCCAGAGTGCAGGCAGTGGATAGGGAGCACGTGCCTGTCCTGCTGCTGGTGGGTCCACCTCCATCTCCTCCTCCACCTCCACATCCACCTCCATCTCCTCTTCTACCTCCACATCGATCTCCATGTCCTCCTCCGTCCCCATTTTCACGCTGCTGGCAGATGTCTCCGCAGCCTCCAGCATGATGTATAACATCCTAAGCCGAAAGCCAAGCAGAAAAGTGCATTGGTCCTGCCCTGGCCAGCGAAGCGGAGCTGTGGGATGGGGCCCCGGGCACCCCTGCCCCCTCTCGATGCCCGGGGAGAGCCATGGGGCAATGGGGCCCCTGGGCACGTCCCCAGCAGGAGCTGGCTGGAGGCCGGGTGGCTCCTTGGCCAGCAGCACTCACCACCACTGATGGGCCAGTGCCTGCAGCCGGAGGATCCTGCGCTTTGTTTGCTTCAGCAGCTTGGGCAGAGGCAAGGTCTTGTGGATCTGCCGGAGCAGAGAGGGCAGGGCTGAGCGGCCCCGCTCCCTGCCCCGCGGGGCCCCGGGAACAGACCCCGGCCCCGCCATGCGCAGACCCCAGCCCCGCACCTGCCTGGGCACCCAGAACCTCCTTACCCTGCGCAGGCGGCTTTTGGGCTCCGTGCTGCTGTGCGGGGAGGGCTGAGGTGCCGTGGCTCCAGCCTGGAAAGGGGCAGAGGAGGCAGCGGCTCAGGCTCTGGGAGCCTGGGCTGCTTGGGGCCCCCCCGGGAATGCGTCCCCCTGGGCAGGGAGGCTCGATTTCAACAAGGGATGGGCAGCCCAAAAGGGCTTCTCCCAGCCCCAGGCCTTGCAGGGTGGCTGGAGAGCACGAGCCAAGCTCCCGGCCCCCCGAGCTGCCCACAGCGGGGTCCCCACCCTGCCCCATCCCCACACTGCCTGCTCCAGCCTGCCCGGGCATTGCGGGAAGTGACCCCCTCCATGGAGCGGGGCCGTACCGCCAGCAGCACCAGCGTCCTCTTCCTCCGGGACTCCATGATGCCACGCAGATGGCAGCAGCGAGGTAGGGACCGAGGAACTGGGAGAACTGAGAAGGGCTGGGTCGTGTGTGCGAGGCAGTGGGAGCAGGGGAAAAGGTCTGGGCTGGGAGCAGGGGAGAAGGGTTGCGCTAGGAGCAGGGGAGAAAGGCTGGACTGGGAGCAGGGGAGAAGGGCTGCGTCAGGAGCAGGGGAGAAGGGCTGTGCTGGGAGCAGGGGAGAAAGTCTGGGCTGAGAGCTGGGAAGAAGGGCTGCGTCGGGAGCAGGGGTGAAGTCTGGGCTAGGAGCAGTGGAGACGGGCTGCGTTGTGCTCGTCCTCGGGCGCTGGCAGTGTCATTTGGAACACACGCCATGACATCACCTCTGTGACGCAGGACTTCCAGGGATGGGGCCAAACCCACCCCAGTAACTCTGAGGGCAGCAAACTTAGTAATCCCGCCAAATAATACTTCCTTTTGGTCTTAAGCAGTTCCTCCTACCCAGCCTGTCATGCCTGGCAGCCATCCACCCCCCTCAGAAAGGTTTTTCTCCAGCTATTTCAGTCAGCAGCTGAAGTTCACCTCCCATCAGATGGACGTCCCTTTCCTCTGGCTCTGCATCTGGACTGCCAGTGGTGCTGACCAGTGCCCGTGGACCTTTCTGGAGGGATGAGCACATCCTTTAAGGCCATTCTGGTTTGCAGGGCTAGCCAGGATGGCCCAGCCAGGGAACGAAGGCTCATGGAAGCCTCTGGAATCACATTTGACAGTCATTTAACAAAAGGGTTTTGCTACCAAAAACCCCGAAACAATCCTGTATCTCGTGGAACCAGGGACTTCTCTGAGCACCCTTGGAGCCAAGGGCCTCCTGCGGCACTGGCAATCAGACTGGCTGATCCTGGGCTGTCCTGTCCAGCCACCTCTGGTTTACAAGCAGGATGGTGTGTCTTTCTGGCTTGGGTTGCCATTTCCACCTCCATAGCCATTCCCATCCCTACCACCATCTTCATGCCCCGATCCACATCCACCTCCATTTCTGCCTTCTGGTCTCATTTCATGGAATCATACAATCCTTTAGGTTGGAAAAGATTTTTAAGACCATCACGTCCAACCGTTATCTAACCCTTCCAAGTCCACCACTAAACCATGTCCCTAAGCTTCCTTTCCCTTCTTTGGACACGCTCCAGCACCTCCGGGTCTTCCTTGTCTTGAGGGCCCACCATTCGAGGTGCGGCCTAAACCAGTGCCGAGTACAGGGGGGCAATCACTTCCCTAGTCCTGCTGCCCACACTGTTTCTCATACAAGCCAGGGTGCCGTTAGCCCTCTTGGCCACCTGGGCACACTGCTGGCTCATAGTCAGCCGGCTGTCGACCAGCACCCCCAGGTCCTTTTCTGCCGGGCAGCTTTCCAGCCACTCTTCCCAACACCTGTAGCGATGCGTGGGGTTGTTGTGACCCAAGTGCAGGACCCGGCACTTGGCCTTGTTGAACCTCACCCAACTGGCCTGGGCCCATGGATCCAGCCTGTCCAGGTCCCTCTGCAGAGCCTCCCTCCCCTCCTCCAGATCGACACTCCCGCCCAACTTGGTGTCGTCTGCAACCTTACTGAGGGTGCACTCGATCCCCTCGTCCAGATCGTTGATCAAGATATTAAAGAGAACTGGCCCCAGTACCGAGCCCTGGGGAGCACCACGTGTGACCGGCTGCCAACTGGACTGAACTCCATTCACCACCACTCTCTGGGCCTGGCCATCCAGCCAGTTTTGTACCCAGCAAAGAGCACGCCCGTCCAAGCCATGAGCAGCCAGTTTCTCCAGCAGAATGCTGTGGGAGACAGTGTCAGAGGGCTTGCTGAAGCGCAGGCAGACAACATCCACAGCCTTTCCCTCATCCACCAGGCGGGTCACCTGGTCACAGAAGGAGGTCAGGTTGGTCCGGCAGGACCTGCCTTTCCTGAAGCCACGCTGGCTGGGCCTCATCCCCCGGTTGGCCTGCCCATGCCTGCTGAGCGCACTTGGGATGAACCGCTCCAGAACCTTCCCCGGTACCGAGGCCAGGCGGACAGGCCTGTACTTCCCCGGCTCCTCCTGCGGGTCCTTCTTGCAGATGGCCGTCACATTTGCCAACCTCGAGGCATCTGGGGCCTCCCCTGTTAACCAGGACTGCTGAGAAATGATGGAGAGTGCCTTGGCAAGCTCCTCTGCCAGCTCCTTCAGCACTCTACCCCCTTGCCGTTCAAAACCGTTACCCTGCTCCTATCACCATGCTCCCTGATGAAGAGTCTCTCCCGCCCTTGCCCGCAGGCCCCCTTGAAGTACTGGAAGGCTGCTCTAAGGTCTCCCTGCAGCCTTCTCTTCCCTGGGCTAGAGAACCCCAACCCTCCCAGCCTGTCCTCATCCAGGAGGTGCCCCAGCCCCCTGATCAGCTTTGTAGGTGACAGCATTGGCTATCTTCAGAGCCCGCCCCTGGACCCGCTCGAGCAGGGCCATGGCTTTCTGATGCTGCTTACCCCAGAGCTGAAAGCAGCTCTGTACTCAAGGCTGGGTCTCACCCGAGCGGAGCAGAGGGGGAGAATCACCTCCCTCGACCTGCTGGCCACGCTTCTTCTTATGCAGCCCGGGACACGCTCGGCTTTCTGGCTTTCTGGTAGCGCACATGGCTGGTTCCTCTTCGTTTTTTTTCTCCATCAGTACCCGCAAGTCGGGGCTGCTCTCAAGCCAGGCGTTGCCCAGCCAGTATCCATGGTTGGGATTGCCCTGACCCAGGTGCAGGACCTGGTACTTGGCGCTGTTGAACTTGAAGAGGCTTGCACAGACACAGCTCCCTGGCCTGTCAGGGGCCCTCTGGATGGCATCCCTTCCCTCCAGAGCATCACCCACACCACTCCTATATCCTGCTACGACAAGATCACCTGCCCGTAGGTGGGACGCCCTCTGTGTATGGGGACCCACTGCCCACGTGGTGGCCGTGCCATCACCCCCAGCCGCCTCCCGCCCGGGAACCCAGAGCAAGTGGGAACCAAGGCTCTGCAAATGCTGTGTGTGCCCAAAGCAAATGGAAGGCTAAGAGAGCGAGCTCAGGCCCGAACAAACATAAACAAAACACTTTATTTACAGAAAAAAACAACTGAATATAACATCCTAAAAATCTTCTAAAAACGTCCCCTCCAGTTCCACCAAGCCCCGCATCTCCGTCAGCCCTGGAAGAAAAGCAAGCGTCACGGCCCTTTGGCTAAGGAGCAGCGCCTCGCCGAGCAGAGCTGGGGGTTCCCGAGGCGGCTCAGCGGCAGCAGCTGCTTTGGGGTGGGGTTTGTCCTGATGGGCATGGGATTTGGCACAGCCCTGGGAGAGGCTGGGGAGAGCGGGACTCTGCCGCTGGGCTTTGGCTTTGACTGGGGTTGCCGGGCCCTAAGAAATCGCTCCCTTCCCAAAGCGGACGGGTGCTGAGGGCAGCGTGGTGGTGGTGGTTGTGCCGCCAGGACGAGGGGAGCGGCTGCCGTTTCCCTGCAGTGGGGACCACCCACCCCAGCCCCCACCCAGACCCACCCCCCCCCCGGGGATAGGGAGCACGTGCCTGTCCTGCTGCTGGTGGGTCCACCTCCATCTCCTCCTCCACCTCCACATCCACCTCCATCTCCTCTTCTACCTCCACATCGATCTCCATGTCCTCCTCCGTCCCCATTTTCACGCTGCTGGCAGATGTCTCCGCAGCCTCCAGCATGATGTATAACATCCTAAGCCGAAAGCCAAGCAGAAAAGTGCATTGGTCCTGCCCTGGCCAGCGAAGCGGAGCTGTGGGATGGGGCCCCGGGCACCCCTGCCCCCTCTCGATGCCCGGGGAGAGCCATGGGGCAATGGGGCCCCTGGGCACGTCCCCAGCAGGAGCTGGCTGGAGGCCGGGTGGCTCCTTGGCCAGCAGCACTCACCACCACTGATGGGCCAGTGCCTGCAGCCGGAGGATCCTGCGCTTTGTTTGCTTCAGCAGCTTGGGCAGAGGCAAGGTCTTGTGGATCTGCCGGAGCAGAGAGGGCAGGGCTGAGCGGCCCCGCTCCCTGCCCTGCGGGGCCCCGGGAACAGACCCCGGCCCCGCCATGCGCAGACCCCAGCCCCGCACCTGCCTGGGCACCCAGAACCTCCTTACCCTGCGCAGGCGGCTTTTGGGCTCCGTGCTGCTGTGCGGGGAGGGCTGAGGTGCCGTGGCTCCAGCCTGGAAAGGGGCAGAGGAGGCAGCGGCTCAGGCTCTGGGAGCCTGGGCTGCTTGGGGCCCCCCCGGGAATGCGTCCCCCTGGGCAGGGAGGCTCGATTTAAAAGGGATGGGCAGCCCAAAAGGGCTTCTCCCAGCCCCAGGCCTTGCAGGGTGGCTGGAGAGCACGAGCCAAGCTCCCGGCCCCCCGAGCTGCCCACAGCGGGGTCCCCACCCTGCCCCATCCCCACACTGCCTGCTCCAGCCTGCCCGGGCATTGCGGGGAGTGACCCCCTCCATGGAGCGGGGCCGTACCGCCAGCAGCACCAGCGTCCTCTTCCTCCGGGACTCCATGATGCCACGCAGATGGCAGCAGCGAGGTAGGGACCGAGGAACTGGGAGAACAAGGGCTGGGTCGTGTGTGCGAGGCAGTGGGAGCAGGGGAAAAGGGGGGGGGGGAGAAGGAGCAGGGGAGAAAGGCTGGACTGGGAGCAGGGGAGAAGGGCTGCGTCGGGAGCAGGGGTGAAGTCTGGGCTAGGAGCAGTGGAGACGGGCTGCGTTGTGCTCGTCGAAGAAGGGCTGCGTCGGGAGCAGGGGTGAAGTCTGGGCTAGGAGCAGTGGAGACGGGCTGCGTTGTGCTCGTCCTCGGGCGCTGGCAGTGTCATTTGGAACACACGCCATGACATCACACCTCTGTGACGCAGGACTTCCAGGGATGGGGCCAAACCCACCCCAGTAACTCTGAGGGCAGCAAACTTAGTAATCCCGCCAAATAATACTTCCTTTTGGTCTTAAGCAGTTCCTCCTACCCAGCCTGTCATGCCTGGCAGCCATCCACCCCCTCAGAAAGGTTTTTCTCCAGCTATTTCAGTCAGCAGCTGAAGTTCACCTCCCATCAGATGGACGTCCCTTTCCTCTGGCTCTGCATCTGGACTGCCAGTGGTGCTGACCAGTGCCCGTGGACCTTTCTGGAGGGATGAGCACATCCTTTAAGGCCATTCTGGTTTGCAGGGCTAGCCAGGATGGCCCAGCCAGGGAACGAAGGCTCATGGAAGCCTCTGGAATCACATTTGACAGTCATTTAACAAAAGGGTTTTGCTACCAAAAACCCCGAAACAATCCTGTATCTCGTGGAACCAGGGACTTCTCTGAGCACCCTTGGAGCCAAGGGCCTCCTGCGGCACTGGCAATCAGACTGGCTGATCCTGGGCTGTCCTGTCCAGCCACCTCTGGTTTACAAGCAGGATGGTGTGTCTTTCTGGCTTGGGTTGCCATTTCCACCTCCATAGCCATTCCCATCCCTACCACCATCTTCATGCCCCGATCCACATCCACCTCCATTTCTGCCTTCTGGTCTCATTTCATGGAATCATACAATCCTTTAGGTTGGAAAAGATTTTTAAGACCATCACGTCCAACCGTTATCTAACCCTTCCAAGTCCACCACTAAACCATGTCCCTAAGCTTCCTTTCCCTTCTTTGGACACGCTCCAGCACCTCCGGGTCTTCCTTGTCTTGAGGGCCCACCATTCGAGGTGCGGCCTAAACCAGTGCCGAGTACAGGGGGGCAATCACTTCCCTAGTCCTGCTGCCCACACTGTTTCTCATACAAGCCAGGATGCCGTTAGCCCTCTTGGCCACCTGGGCACGCTGCTGGCTCATAGTCAGCCGGCTGTCGACCAGCACCCCCAGGTCCTTTTCTGCCGGGCAGCTTTCCAGCCACTCTTCCCAACACCTGTAGCGATGCGTGGGGTTGTTGTGACCCAAGTGCAGGACCCGGCACTTGGCCTTGTTGAACCTCACCCAACTGGCCTGGGCCCATGGATCCAGCCTGTCCAGGTCCCTCTGCAGAGCCTCCCTCCCCTCCTCCAGATCGACACTCCCGCCCAACTTGGTGTCGTCTGCAACCTTACTGAGGGTGCACTCGATCCCCTCGTCCAGATCGTTGATCAAGATATTAAAGAGAACTGGCCCCAGTACCGAGCCCTGGGGAGCACCACGTGTGACCGGCTGCCAACTGGACTGAACTCCATTCACCACCACTCTCTGGGCCTGGCCATCCAGCCAGTTTTGTACCCAGCAAAGAGCACGCCCGTCCAAGCCATGAGCAGCCAGTTTCTCCAGCAGAATGCTGTGGGAGACAGTGTCAGAGGGCTTGCTGAAGCGCAGGCAGACAACATCCACAGCCTTTCCCTCATCCACCAGGCGGGTCACCTGGTCACAGAAGGAGGTCAGGTTGGTCCGGCAGGACCTGCCTTTCCTGAAGCCACGCTGGCTGGGCCTCATCCCCCGGTTGGCCTGCCCATGCCTGCTGAGCGCACTTGGGATGAACCGCTCCAGAACCTTCCCCGGTACCGAGGCCAGGCGGACAGGCCTGTACTTCCCTGGCTCCTCCTGCGGGTCCTTCTTGCAGATGGCCGTCACATTTGCCAACCTCGAGGCATCTGGGGCCTCCCCTGTTAACCAGGACTGCTGAGAAATGATGGAGAGTGCCTTGGCAAGCTCCTCTGCCAGCTCCTTCAGCACTCTACCCCCTTGCCGTTCAAAACCGTTACCCTGCTCCTATCACCATGCTCCCTGATGAAGAGTCTCTCCCGCCCTTGCCCGCAGGCCCCCTTGAAGTACTGGAAGGCTGCTCTAAGGTCTCCCTGCAGCCTTCTCTTCCCTGGGCTAGAGAACCCCAACCCTCCCAGCCTGTCCTCATCCAGGAGGTGCCCCAGCCCCCTGATCAGCTTTGTAGGTGACAGCATTGGCTATCTTCAGAGCCCGCCCCTGGACCCGCTCGAGCAGGGCCATGGCTTTCTGATGCTGCTTACCCCAGAGCTGAAAGCAGCTCTGTACTCAAGGCTGGGTCTCACCCGAGCGGAGCAGAGGGGGAGAATCACCTCCCTCGACCTGCTGGCCACGCTTCTTCTTATGCAGCCCGGGACACGCTCGGCTTTCTGGCTTTCTGGTAGCGCACATGGCTGGTTCCTCTTCGTTTTTTTTCTCCATCAGTACCCGCAAGTCCTTCCCCGCGGGGCTGCTCTCAAGCCAGGCGTTGCCCAGCCAGTATCCATGGTTGGGATTGCCCTGACCCAGGTGCAGGACCTGGTACTTGGCGCTGTTGAACTTGAAGAGGCTTGCACAGACACAGCTCCCTGGCCTGTCAGGGGCCCTCTGGATGGCATCCCTTCCCTCCAGAGCATCACCCACACCACTCCTATATCCTGCTACGACAAGATCACCTGCCCGTAGGTGGGACGCCCTCTGTGTATGGGGACCCACTGCCCACGTGGTGGCCGTGCCATCACCCCCAGCCGCCTCCCGCCCGGGAACCCAGAGCAAGTGGGAACCAAGGCTCTGCAAATGCTGTGTGTGCCCAAAGCAAATGGAAGGCTAAGAGAGCGAGCTCAGGCCCGAACAAACATAAACAAAACACTTTATTTACAGAAAAAAACAACTGAATATAACATCCTAAAAATCTTCTAAAAACGTCCCCTCCAGTTCCACCAAGCCCCGCATCTCCGTCAGCCCTGGAAGAAAAGCAAGCGTCACGGCCCTTTGGCTAAGGAGCAGCGCCTCGCCGAGCAGAGCTGGGGGTTCCCGAGGCGGCTCAGCGGCAGCAGCTGCTTTGGGGTGGGGTTTGTCCTGATGGGCATGGGATTTGGCACAGCCCTGGGAGAGGCTGGGGAGAGCGGGACTCTGCCGCTGGGCTTTGGCTTTGACTGGGGTTGCCGGGCCCTAAGAAATCGCTCCCTTCCCAAAGCGGACGGGTGCTGAGGGCAGCGTGGTGGTGGTGGTTGTGCCGCCAGGACGAGGGGAGCGGCTGCCGTTTCCCTGCAGTGGGGACCACCCACCCCAGCCCCCGACCCAGACCCAGCCCAGCGGCAGGTGACCCCCCCAGAGTGCAGGCAGTGGATAGGGAGCACGTGCCTGTCCTGCTGCTGGTGGGTCCACCTCCATCTCCTCCTCCACCTCCACATCCACCTCCATCTCCTCTTCTACCTCCACATCGATCTCCATGTCCTCCTCCGTCCCCATTTTCACGCTGCTGGCAGATGTCTCCGCAGCCTCCAGCATGATGTATAACATCCTAAGCCGAAAGCCAAGCAGAAAAGTGCATTGGTCCTGCCCTGGCCAGCGAAGCGGAGCTGTGGGATGGGGCCCCGGGCACCCCTGCCCCCTCTCGATGCCCGGGGAGAGCCATGGGGCAATGGGGCCCCTGGGCACGTCCCCAGCAGGAGCTGGCTGGAGGCCGGGTGGCTCCTTGGCCAGCAGCACTCACCACCACTGATGGGCCAGTGCCTGCAGCCGGAGGATCCTGCGCTTTGTTTGCTTCAGCAGCTTGGGCAGAGGCAAGGTCTTGTGGATCTGCCGGAGCAGAGAGGGCAGGGCTGAGCGGCCCCGCTCCCTGCCCCGCGGGGCCCCGGGAACAGACCCCGGCCCCGCCATGCGCAGACCCCAGCCCCGCACCTGCCTGGGCACCCAGAACCTCCTTACCCTGCGCAGGCGGCTTTTGGGCTCCGTGCTGCTGTGCGGGGAGGGCTGAGGTGCCGTGGCTCCAGCCTGGAAAGGGGCAGAGGAGGCAGCGGCTCAGGCTCTGGGAGCCTGGGCTGCTTGGGGCCCCCCCGGGAATGCGTCCCCCTGGGCAGGGAGGCTCGATTTCAACAAGGGATGGGCAGCCCAAAAGGGCTTCTCCCAGCCCCAGGCCTTGCAGGGTGGCTGGAGAGCACGAGCCAAGCTCCCGGCCCCCCGAGCTGCCCACAGCGGGGTCCCCACCCTGCCCCATCCCCACACTGCCTGCTCCAGCCTGCCCGGGCATTGCGGGAAGTGACCCCCTCCATGGAGCGGGGCCGTACCGCCAGCAGCACCAGCGTCCTCTTCCTCCGGGACTCCATGATGCCACGCAGATGGCAGCAGCGAGGTAGGGACCGAGGAACTGGGAGAACTGAGAAGGGCTGGGTCGTGTGTGCGAGGCAGTGGGAGCAGGGGAAAAGGTCTGGGCTGGGAGCAGGGGAGAAGGGTTGCGCTAGGAGCAGGGGAGAAAGGCTGGACTGGGAGCAGGGGAGAAGGGCTGCGTCAGGAGCAGGGGAGAAGGGCTGTGCTGGGAGCAGGGGAGAAAGTCTGGGCTGAGAGCTGGGAAGAAGGGCTGCGCAGGGGTGAAGTCTGGGCTAGGAGCAGTGGAGACGGGCTGCGTTGTGCTCGTCCTCGGGCGCTGGCAGTGTCATTTGGAACACACGCCATGACATCACACCTCTGTGACGCAGGACTTCCAGGGATGGGGCCAAACCCACCCCAGTAACTCTGAGGGCAGCAAACTTAGTAATCCCGCCAAATAATACTTCCTTTTGGTCTTAAGCAGTTCCTCCTACCCAGCCTGTCATGCCTGGCAGCCATCCACCCCCCTCAGAAAGGTTTTTCTCCAGCTATTTCAGTCAGCAGCTGAAGTTCACCTCCCATCAGATGGACGTCCCTTTCCTCTGGCTCTGCATCTGGACTGCCAGTGGTGCTGACCAGTGCCCGTGGACCTTTCTGGAGGGATGAGCACATCCTTTAAGGCCATTCTGGTTTGCAGGGCTAGCCAGGATGGCCCAGCCAGGGAACGAAGGCTCATGGAAGCCTCTGGAATCACATTTGACAGTCATTTAACAAAAGGGTTTTGCTACCAAAAACTCCAAAACAATCCCCCCGTTGGCCTGCCCATGCTACATGGTGGCACTCCAAATGATCTGCTCCATAATCTTTCCCGGCGCTGAGGCCAGACTGACAGGCCTGTAGTTCCTGGATCCTCCTTCTGGCCCTTCTCGTAGATGGGCATCACAGTTGCTAACCTCCAGTCACCTGGGACCTTCCAAATCTTTGGCTTAATATCAAGATGCAGCATTGGCAGAGGCACGTGCAGAGAGTGCTGGGGTTGTTCATTTAGGGCAGGACCGCCACAGTTCACCCCACAGAGCAAATGAATGCGATGTCGCAGTGGGATGCAATGTCCACAGGCAGCATCACGTCAGGCCGGAGAGGTTTTTGGGAGACGCTTGTGTCTAAGCCTAGTACTGTCCCACTATCAGACTAAGGGTGCCGCCTCTGAAAATCCAATGAGCTGCTATTTCAGCTTATTAATTGACTCTGTAAATCAGAGTTTAAAGGGCCACTGTTGAATTGAATCTGACCACATTTGTACATTTTATCAAACTAGATAGGTCCGTATAAAAATGTCTATATCACTACTTTTAAATTTATTTATCATGGTTTTAGCTGGAACATAAATCTTTCCTAAAATAACTTGCAATGTGAGTACTGTAACAGAGCTACAAAAGCCTAAGAGTGAACCCCCGATCAGGAAATCCACCAAAACCTCAAGTGGAAATAACTACTTTAAAGTAATTTTGTCAGGAAGGAAGTAATGAAGATACTTTATAAGGAAACAATAATCAATCTCAAATAATGAACAGAAATAATTATGAAACTGATTTTAAAAATAATGAGTTTTCTTTTTGGCTTGCTTTTTTTTCTTTATTTTTAAAAGTGAGTTGTCACCTTCAGTGGGCTTTAGATTTTTAAACTCCTTAGACCCTTCTGGAACATTAATAAACATTTGCATGTCCTATAGAGGTCTTCATAAAATGTGAGATGTATATTGCCAATGCCAAGGATTTCATAGCCCCTTTGGAAAATCCACATCCCACAAACAATGAGACTGGATTTCAAATAATAAAAGTAACTTCCTGTTTGAATTCTTAGCCCTGATGTCCTGAAGGTCCTTTTTATTATAATTTTTTATGATGAGGTGGAATAGAAACTTAGACCTGATCTGCTCCAAATAGCTGCACTGATTTAACATGGTAGCAAATCAATTTAATTAGATCAATGATTAGACCTTATGTGAGCACACCTCCATGCTAAGGGAGGCTTAAACTACTGGGGAATTAAATCTTTAGGTGAGAGAAACAAACTGCTGACTTAAAAATAATAATAATTTAAAAAGAAGGTTTTTCCTTTAACACAGATATTTTTCTGGACCAAACCAGAGAATGGGGTAGGTAAACCATGAGGAGGGAAGGTGCCATCACCCCCTGTGTCAAGGTGGCCAAGAAAATGTGGTGGGAGAAACTTCTTATGGTGGTAACCTTTGGACCCCAGTCGCCGGCGTATCCACATCTGGTTGTGCAAGATGGAGAAAGGCAGAACAGCATAGATCATAACTAGCCAAAGGACTGTCCAACAGGCCTAGTCGTGGGTCAGAACCATCTACATCAACATCAACATCAACATCTATGTCTATCTAAACAGACAAATGGCTTTAGAGAGCTCAGATGCTATGGAGATAGCACAGGAACATGGGTAACCAGATATAGAATCATAGAATCATGGAATGCTTTGGGTTGGAAGGGACCTTTAGAGGTCACCTAGTCCAAGCCCCCTGCAGGGAGCCGGGACACCTTTAACCAGATCAGGTTGTTCACAGCCCTGTCCAACCTGGCCTTGAATGTTTCCAGGGATGGGGTCTCCACCACCTCTGTGGGCAACCCATTCCAATGTTTCACCACGCTCATTGTAAAGAATTTCTTCCTTATATCTGGTCTAAATCTACACTGCTTCAGTTTAAAACCATCACCCCTTGTCCTGTCACAGCAGGCCTTGCTAAAAAGATTGTCCCCATCTTTCCTATAGCCCCCCTTTAAGCACTGAAAGGCTGCAATAAGGTGTCCCTGCTGCCTTCTCTTCTCCAGGCTGAACGACCCCAACTCTCTCAGCCTGTCCTCATAGGAGAGGGGCTCCAGCCCTCCTCTGGACCTGCTCCAGCAGTTCCATGTCCTTCTTGTGCTGAGGGTTCCAGAGCTGGATGCAAGATTGATATCCAAGGCCTGCTGCCCAATGATATTGAGGATGCTTAATTTTTGCTTCTGTTCCCATCATCTGTAACAATCTCTGTGCGAGCAGACCCCAGCGCCTGCATGGGAAGCTGGGAGTGCAGCAGGTCTGGGCACAGGCACAGGCAGCCAGGCACAGGATTGGTGCTTCTGCTCCCAAATCAGCAAACCTCTCTTGGGTTTCTTCCGTGTAGCCCCAAGACCACCAGGTAGCAGGCTGTGACAGAGAGCAGGTGACTTCCTAAGGCCTTCGTCAGGATCATGCACCTCTGAATTCATCATGGAGATGTGCTAATGTTAACTCTAAGTCATAAAGCAAGAGTGTGTGGATGCAGTTGTAAAGAGAGGCTTAACCAGCCCTAAGTAGAAGGAATGGGATCTACATTTAAACATCTTTTCATACAGCCAGTGTAGCTGGCGTGTTTCTATGAAAGCAGACTGGTAGCTAAAGCGTAGCTTGTATCACAGCCCAACCGCATGGATGTGAAGAAGTCTCAAAAAATAAAGAGAAATAACAAGAAGCCCATGGGAAAGTGTCTCTTTGGAGGCTGGAGCTGGTGCAGGAAGTTGGCAGTAGGGTTTTTGTCCAGCCCTTGGTCTCCCTGAGTTTCCGCAGCCACGGGCTGGGGACACGTTTTCCTCCAGGTCCTGCAAGCGCAGGGGCCCTGCTGTAGGTGGCCGTGGGGCTGTGGCTCTGAGGGGAGCAATCCTCGGTGCCAAAAGGGAGATCGCAGGGGAGACAGGAGAAGGAATAAAAGGTTCAGGAGAGGATGGAGATGCATGGCAGCAGCTGTCTCCTTCCAGACACCAAGGCAAGTGAGAACCCAACCGGGTTCTCCTTTGTCACCCCTGACAGCCCGTCCCTGGCTGCTAACACCAAAACCTCCTGGATGCAGCAGGAAGGAGCAGAGCTGGAGATGGGGCTGCACAGCCACTAAATGCCAAGGACCAGCGATTTCTATTCATGCTGCCCACAAAGACCACAGCCCCTGCAGTCCTGGGAGCTGATTTTTGATGAACATGCTTACAGCAATCTATCTGCAGAAGAAATAAACACAAATATCCTGGCCAGCCACTGATGCGATGCTTGATCAAAAGCCACTCAAAACCAGTAAGGAAGGCTTGTTATGGTTCACAGGGCTCCAGGACAGGGTCCCAACCTGGGCACAGATGAGACCAGAGCAGCTGCTCAGCTGAAGGGAACAGCATGGCCTGGAAGCCATGAAATCCTGGTTTCAGAGAGGCTGTGGGCGCTGGGCATCAACTCCAGCAGAATGTGTTTTAAGTGTAAGAGAGTTCAGTGCCTGGATAACTGGATGCTTATGAGCCCCGACCTGGCTCAGAGAGGTGCTGGAAGGGTTTTCCCAGGAGCACAGGCAGAGCTTTGGGCACACAAGGTGTTGGACAAGCAAATGGGCTGTTACTGATGTTTTACATGATGGGCCACGAGCACACGACTCTGCCAAGTCCTTTGCCAGCTCCGTATCTTTGTTTTGCATGACGCGTGTTGAAATCAGCCATTCTTCATCTGTATCGCACTAATTAGTAGTAAAAACACAAAGCGCTGAATGTTGCGATGCAGATGGGTTGCAGGCCAGCTGTTCGCATTGCCCGCCTGCCTGAGGTCCCATCCCTGCTGACAGGATGCCTCTCTTCCAGGAAAGCCCTCCAACGGCTGGAGTTTGCAGCCCAGCGCAGCAGAGGGAAGCAGCACCAACGCGGGCTTTGGTGCCGTGCCAGGACGTGAGGACGCAGGAGCTGTTTCCCGTACAGCCATGCCAGCTGGCAACCTGGCACAGGCAGCGTGAGAGTTATAATCCACAATAGTCCCCAGTGAGAGGGCATGGGGATGAGAAAGGGCTGGGGGGGAGCACGGCACCATGCCCTCTGCAGGGTGTGGGCTGTGCACGCTGAAGCCCTGTCTTCCCACCTGTGTGCAGCTCCAGACAGCGGCAGGATCCCGCTGCACCTCCATCCCTGGAGTGAGCCACGGCAGGCTGGCATGGCCCACTGTCACCAGAGCAGGGGACTCATTCATAAATCCAGCGCTGGCTGGAACAGGGCTTGGGGAGGAGCTCCCGACGGAGCTGGGAACAGGGACGGCTTTGTTGTGACGGAGCCAGCGTGGAGAGCACGTGTGCGTGGAGGGAGCTGGGGGAAGAGGATTGGCAGCTTTGTGGTTGAAAGCTCCCAGTCGACTGCTCCTTGCATGGCTCATGGCAGGGCTCAGCCCACCCGTGGCTCCCAGCAGCACCCAGAGCCCCTGCCTGCTTGCCCAACCTCTGCCTGGGGTCAGCACACTCCAACAGTCCCCCTTCCCCACCCTCCCCCCAGAGCAGGCCTGGCAGAAGGGCTCACAGCAGGGAAAGAGGGCAGGAAAACCCCCTCACACCAGCGCACGGAACAAACGCCAGAGCCTGCAGGCTCCTCTGGCTGCTTGCTTGCATGGGGGAACACCTCTGGACCTCAGTCTCCTCATCTGCAAAATGGAAGGGGGCGACACTGGTCTCCTTGAAGTGCTTCAGAGGGTAAAGCCCTAGTGCTTGTACAGGGCAGGAGCCTGCCACCAGCATCAGTGGCCCTGGGGCAGGGCGGGGATGGGTGCTGGGCAAGGCGAGAGTGCTCCGGCTGGTGCAGTCACTGACAGGCAGCCCTGAGCTCGGCAGCTGGCTGGGGGCTGCTTATGGGAACAGGGCAGACAGTGGGGCAAGCGCTGCCAGTGCCCATGGCCATCACGCAGTGCCCTTACTGCCTTGGTGGACCTACAGAAGCGTGCCACGATGGTAGTGTGGTACCCATGACGTGTGAATGGAGTGACTGGGGCAGGTACCACTCCTGAGTACTCCTGGGAGCAGCACCGGGCCCAGGCATTTCAGCATCACCCCCTTCCTCACTGAGATGGGTCAGGTCACTGTGAGACTGCATCAAGAATGGACTCTGGGACCCTTCCCAAACCCCAGGACTCATTACACTCCACCGCGCTGCCTCACCCCGCTCTGCTAAAATCACACCAGCAGCTCTGGAGTTACTCCTGATTTACACCTCATCTGGCCTAATTTTTTTGCTGCTTTGTACCAAATTGCAGGCGCATGTCTGAGAACCAATTATTTTCATGACTGTTATAAAAGCTAATAAACTTTAGCAAAGCCTCTGAAAGCCCCAGCCGCTTTTTTTTTGTGTCTGTACAGTCACCAGGGCAGAAAGTATCAGTGCTGTCAGCACATACAGGCTGATATAGGCACCCCCGGGCAGTCAGATGCAGTCATATTGCTTAGGACCATGCACGGCACTCGCTTGACAGGTAATTTAAATATAATGCAGCTGAATAGCACCAATCCAAATTACTATGAGCAAGGGGGAGGGCTCTGGGAAGTGTTTTCTGCTTCAGCCAGAAAAGGATCTCTCCTGGCCCCTGAGCATGAACCCAAATCTGTGGGTGAAAAGGTGCTTTTGTCCTTTTTTGTTCAGTCTATTCCTGTTTCCAGAAGGGTAATTCCACAAGAATGAGTCTCACACACATGTCCCAGCAGGGCAGTATCAGCCAGAGAGGATGATGCCCAGAGAGGATGGTGCTGCATTAGTACCGTACCAGTGTCACCGCAACAGTGTCCCATCACACCCATCCCCATCCTTAGGGAGGGATGGGGGACACCCATGGCCAGGCACTGGGCTGAGACCTGGCCCTGGGAACAGCTGATGGTCACAGTCACCGACAAAGGCAGGAGATGCCCCAAATACAAGTGCAGCCGGTTGGAAATCTCTTCCACCCCAGTTCCATGACCTTTGGGGCCTCCAGCCCCCTATTAGCATGGGCTTTGTTCTGGAAGGGGCTTTTCTGGGTCCTAGCGCTGCTGCCTGATGGAGGGATCTGGCTGCAATCAGCTTTCGGGTACGAGGAAGGTTATAGATAGGAGCAGCCCCGTGCAAACATCTGGGTTGCAGAAGTCCCAGCAGACGTGCTCAGAATCATGGTGTGGGGAGCAGCTCTGCAGCGAGAGGCCTCTGCATGGGCTCGCAGGGATGAGCATCTGGAGCCCAGCGCTGAGTCTTTGGGACCTGGCTTGCCACCACCCATCTGCCCGGGCCTGGGCAGGCGATGCAGGGACCTTGGTGCAGAGCCAGCTCAGCTCTCACCAGCTTCATCTTTCTGAAAGTTTTTCTGCCCTCTCTCTGAAACTGAGCTGGCCCTTGCCACAGCAGAGCTGCCTTGGCTTTCCCTTTGGCGCCCAGTGGGTGATTAACCTGCTGTCACACGAACTGCCTTTGGGAAAGGCAAGCGGCACGTGTGGGTTCGCTTGTGGTCAGGTGTTGCAGTGCAGGTCAAACGCCAAGTCTGCTGCTAGGCTGCAGCCTTGTGCCTCCCAGCTGAGGACAAAACCCATCCTCGGCTCCCTGGGGGCCAGCCCATCGCTTGCTAGGACTTGCTGAAGGGCAGGCAGGGTGGAAATGGAGGTCCCTGAGCCTGGCTGTCTCCCGCTGCCATCCGGTAAGTGCTGCCCTTCCATTGCTGGTGCTGGAGCAGCTCCTGCTTGCCATGGATGCCACCAAGAGCCAGGTCAGCTGCGAGCCATGCACACTGAAGCTGGAGGATTTGGCACTCACCAGGTCCTGCCCTCCCAGTCCTCCACTCACCCACATGTGTCCTGCAGTGGAACTACGTGGTAGAAGGTGAATTTTCAGGCAACACCTTGAAATGGGCAGCTTGGTTCATTTCCAAATTACCGTGTGTGGCTCCCTCTCTTGAACTGCTGTGGGGGGCTATGGGAGCGGGCAGCAGTCCTGGAGAGTAGAAGTCTCAAGGTTTTATTACCTTGAGGCCAGGCTGTCTTTCCATGTAGCCCTGAATGCCCCTTGCCCTGATCATCTCTCCTTGCTTCATGTGGAGGTAAATGGCAGCAAAAGTTATGAGGACTAGCGAGAGAAAGTGGAAGACTGCGGTGGTGGTGATGTGCATGGGGGCCCAGGGCTGGGCTGCAGATCGCCTTCTCCCACTTGATGCGTTAACTCCTTTGCTGCTGCTCTCTGCTGCAGCTTTTTGTAGCGGGGTTGCAGGTTTGATCTGCACTCGTGGTGGCTCCATCAGCAGCCTCCAGCCTCAGGAGCCAGGAATAAGGGGCAACAGGAAAGCAGTTGATGTGTCACGGGTCTCCACTGATAATTAAAGAGCCCTGAGGACAAGCAGATTTGTGTTGTCCTGTGAGTGTCTGCTGAAGTCTTCCACTATTTTCAGCAGAAAAGCCTGCCTTGTCAGTGCTGGGAGCTGACAGCACCTGCTTGGATTTTCATGCTTTCAGAATGATCTTTTTTAGAATTCAATACTCACAACCTATTTTATTTTTTTATGTTTCATTCATCTTGGTGGCTGAAAATAGCCTACGCGGTTTCAATTCCTTTTTTTTTCCTCTTTGTTTTTTAAATCATCAGTTTCATTCTCAGACAATCTCTTTGCTGCAAAAATTAAACGTGTCTTCAGATTAAGAGCTCTCCCTTGGTTTAAAAGCTACTGGGAGCACGGCCCAAATAAGTGCTACCTCTGTGTGCCCTGCAACCATAAATCCTGTCTATGCTCCCTGGCTGCCAATTTCTCCCACAGCCAGCCAAACTCTCATCCTGAGTGATAAATATCAAGGGGCTTATTACTGCAATTAATAAACTGATTAACAGACATGCTTTTGAATTTTCAGAAAACTCACCATGCAACCCAGAAGCAGGGCTACGCATGGGGGGGGTTGCCTTGCGTACAGGATGAAGGCAGCTCCGTGGCTCCAGGCTCAAACTGGCCCAAATCACTGAGCCCCAGTCCCTCTCTCTTCCAAGGACACACACAAACCCTGAACTAATTTTCTGACCAAAAAACTAAAACTGAATGATATTGTAGTTTCAGATGAAAAAGATACCCTCAGTAGTTAGATATATCTATGGGCATTGGTGCAAAGGTGACAAAACAGCAGCAAACACCCAACACCATTGCCTCTTTGAAGGGAAGGGAAGGAAGCTGTGTCTGTTAACACAGGGAGTGAGAAGGGATGCAGTAGGATACAACAGCTGCTAAGGCTGACTGAAATCAAAACTGCAAGAAATCTTTCCTGCTGCGTCCACGCCACAAGCGTTTCCCATCCCCACACTGGCGGCAGGGGAGGGGGAGCGCATCATGCCTCGGCAGAGCCCTGGGAGCCGAAGCCCCAGGAGCAGAGCTGGTCCTGGGCCAGGGCAGGCTCACAGGCTCACTACAGGGCTCTACCGAGCTCTCTGGGCAGTGGGTTAATTATTAGCCACACCATACATTGCTGCTGTCACCCTTGGCTTTGCGTGCCTGATATTAGATAAACATCTGGTGAGTGCCCCCGTGAGACCGCCTCTCCAGCCCCAGCTCCTCTCCTTGTTTCTCAGCTCACGGCCAAATCCTTGTCCGCTTGGGCTAGGAATGAAAATAAACAGAGAATCGCAGCTCTGCTGCCAGGCAGGCAGAGGGCACAGCTTCAGGTCTTTGCTTGGATTTGGTTACAGCAGCAACAAAGTTACAACAGGAACTGATATTTTTATTCTTTTCATTTGCATTTGAAATGTCACTCTGGGGACATTATTGTTGTTGTTATTATTGAAAATGTGCGCCTTGATCTTTTCCAATCATGACCATGCTGCGCACACAGCTACTGAGACTGATCTCCCGCCCTGCAGAGACTGGCCATCCAATTTTCATTGCCTGACACAAATTAATTGGGGTGGGAGGGAAGCAGACACCCTCCACCCAAGGAGCATGTTACAGATCCACTTCTGCACTCAGGTCCACTTAAACAAGCTCTTAAAATCAGCTTTGCAATATTAAAGTTCCTCCTGAGTGTTATGATTTATTAATGATTAATTACTACATAGCCCAGAGCAGAGACTTCTATTTTAAAAATATTCTTGTTGCTAGCAATTTTGGAGTAACGCCCACGGGAGGGCTGTCACGCTGGGACTCTTTCTGGTTAGGTGCTCTACAAACATGGGATGGGAGGATAATTGCAGCCGTGCCCCAGGGGAGCTGGATGCTGAGCTAAAGCCTGGTTATCCTAGGAGACCTCACTGCCCTCCACTTCACCCAAAAACCTTATTGCAGCGCAAGAGGGCCTCATGTGAGCAATGCGTGTGGCCAGAGTAGGTGCAGTTGTTATTACACATGAAAAGGGTCTGGGTTCCGGAAACGAACCCTTGGATTTTTCCCAGGGCAACGTGCTTGTAGGAGAATAACAAACAGAAGATCACAGGGGGCTTTGTTAGGTCATGCACCATCTGGTCTCTCATTCTTGGCTCCAGCAAGACTGAAGGGCTTGTCTTCAGCCCACCATCACTCTTGAAAATGGTTAGCATATGTGAAGGCTCCTGGCAGCCCCCAGTGCTGGGCAGGGAGAACAGGGCTTTGGGAGGAAACTGAGGCACGTGGAGATGAGCTGGCTTCCTCTGACCCTCTGGGTTAGTGCTACAGCAGAAGGATTTGGGTGTTCAGATCACCAAACTGAGCTGGAGTCCACCTCGCTGTCTCGGATGATGCTGTGATGTGAAAAGACGTGGGCTGGTGGGGCAGTGAGCAGAGAAGACACCCATTGCACCAAGTGGTTGTGACCACCAGACAATTGCTGCTCCAGCCACTCTCCTTCCCCACGCCTTGCCAAACACCATCACTCTGCGTCTGGATGGCGATGGCTGGTACCGTCTCACCACACCAGCAGGGTTGTCTTCTCCTGGGCGGACCCACCCAGCTCCCTCTGGCTTTGATGGCTGCCGGAACTCTTGCAGCTCTGCCATGGCAAATGCTTGCTCATGGCAGGTAACAGAGACCCACAGCTGGAAAGGGCTGGGATCTGTGGTGGTGCTTTTATTTCAGATGTTCATGTTCCTTCCTCCTTGAAAACACTCTATTTCTTCCGCCTCAGCAGGAGGACAAAAAAAAAAGGCTGCAGGAAAGGATCTGGAACATGCTAATAACTGCACCTGCCTCTCAGGGCACATATCAATCTTCCCACGATGTTCCCATGGAGATGACCCAA
This sequence comes from Gorsachius magnificus, assembly GCA_034008185.1. Lineage (NCBI taxonomy): Eukaryota > Metazoa > Chordata > Aves > Pelecaniformes > Ardeidae > Gorsachius > Gorsachius magnificus. Next base: position 16,160,978 of record CM067091.1, read on the forward strand.
TACGCCATTCTCCCCTCCTTCCCTTTTGGAGCTTTTTAACCTGCCAAACAGGCAGGAAAAGTTTATAAAAACAAATCTCCGCAAATCTGGCTTGCAAAAGCCGTTTTGGGAAGGGAGATATAGAGCCGTTGGGACCCGGGCTGCAGCAGGGCTGCCCTCTGCTCTGCCGGAGAGAGGCGAAGCAGCCCACCAGAGGGGAGGTTCAGCCCTTGGGAGGAAGGAAAAGGCCACAGGAGAGAGGGGGACACCCTTCTGCTGCCTGGGGTGTCCCAGGGAAGCTGCGGGGTGACCTGCACCCACGCTGACCCCGGCACTACATCGTCGCCTGTCCCAGCTGCTTCCCTGCAGACTCTGGAGTGAAGGGCAATGATCTCAAGGAGCTCGTTAGCCCAGCCTTGGGAAAAAACATCATGCAAAAGCCGTAGCTACATCTGCTGAGGAACTGGTAACCAGCAACCAATCCCCGCCCCCCTCCACCCCGCTTAGAATAAGCCACGTGCTAGCTCATAAGGACAGAATCTGGGAGGAATGGGAAGAAAATAAAGCTGTTGAATGAATACATCTTTACTCAATTAATTCCTCACTTTTTCAAGTCATCTTGGAAACTTTGGGGAAGAAAAAGACTACACTGGTACAGATGCCCAGTGACTGCATCATGAGGCTAGCATTGCAGCAGAAGAGAGCACTCTTGGTTTTAGATGTGCCTGGCCTATTGCTTCACAATTTCTGAGCCACTAGGATGCACCTTGTCACTGACAGAAGTCTTGAGAAGAACCCCTAAATCCACAGAAGGTGCAGTTCTTGCACAACACAGAGACCCAAGACATGGAGAGCTCAAAGAGCCACCGTGTGGATGGCCCAGAGTCCTGGATGGCCCAAGGTCAGATTTGAGCAATTCACGGCAGCGGATGTAACGACCCGCCTTGAGGCAGGACCTGTCAGTGCCAAGGTGACGACCCCATGGGGATACAGCCCCGGGTACCCAAACGCAGCTTGAACCCTGGAGCACTTTCCAGCTATCGCTGAGTGTGGGGGGCTGGGCAGGGAGTAGAGGAAGGCATAGACACGGTGGAAAGGGCTTTTCTGATCTGCATGTGGGACCTGACACCTCCAGGGGTCAGCTCTGCCATGGCTTTCCTGTGGGAGCCTCTTCCCACACATGCAGGATCTCTGTGCACCGTGCCCCTCGCTTTGATCTCCGCCTCCTCCCCTAAATCTGTCAGCTGGTGACTGCCGTGACTCCCCACTCCTGACTTCACAGGCTGAAACCCTTCTGGGTAAAAATAATAATAAAAAAAATACCCTCCCTATCACCCCAGGCCCCTGACAACACCATCATTCTCCTTAAGCGTGTGTTAAAGATACTGTATAAAAATAAAATGTATCTTTTCTGATGACACAGAATCCTCGTCTTAAAATGTAATTTATGAGGGAGGCATAAATTGTGAATAGCTAGCATTGCTTTTGCTAACTCATGAGAAAAAGCCTTTGTTCTGAAATCTTGCCTATGGTGTTATTGGCAGCAATCATTCTTCCAAAAACCTCACCAAGTTTTCTCTGAACTCCCTTGCAAACATCACTTGAGTCGTCGTTTCGCAGGGAGCACTGCCTGCTGCCAGGTAGCGTTTGGGTTAATCTGGGCTTGGGCCACAAGGGGACTGAATTTGGCAGATGCCTTTTCTCCAGCACAGACTGGATGGGGACTCTGCTTTCACTCCAAACCCACCTGAAGTTCAGCTGCTCTTTGCATCAAAAGTCACCAGGAATACAGGCTCATTTAGCAAGATTTTTTTTTTTTTTTTTTTAAGAACACAGCTCCCCCCCTCTGCCCCAGCAAAGAGGTAAACGCTGCTGGTAAGGGGTAGGAGATATAGCTTTAAAAATAATGAATTTTCATCATATAACATATTTGCACAGTTTAATGAAGTCAGATATAGAAAACTGCTGCAAGGGGCTTTGAACACCTAACACTCGCTGTTTCCTTTGAAAATTGGTGCCCTAGGTACCGATGATCCACTCAAACCATTCCTGCTCTGCTCCAGCATTAACTGAATCCCCATCCCCATCTGCCCCATTGCGTACGGCTGTCAAAACCGCACCACGGTTCAGTGAGAAATGCACTTGCAGAGCAGAGCTGCTCAGCTCTGACTACAGATGCTTTGTTTTTCAAAGATGGCTTAAATCAGCTGCTCAGGAGGCCAGCAAGATGGGCTGAGCTCGAGTTTTCTGCCTCCAGCTCCTGTCAGTGCCAGAGCCCAATACTGACTGACTCTGCCAGGGGAACGCTCTAACTTTCTACTTGATGGGGGAAAAAGGCCCCCAACAAACCCCAAAAGACTCCTGGGCTTCCCACTTTTCTTTTGCACTGCAGTAGTGGATGGGTGCTCCTGGACACGCTGGATGTGGAGCTTCACCGCTCCTCATCCCCACCCTTCGCTATTCAGCTGCATGGCCCAAAGATTTACCCTAATGACAAGGCTAATGAAGTGACAGAACCGATGCTGAGGGAGGCTGGGGAACTGCTGGGGGGACTTTGCTATCAGGTTGGGTAACGAGTTGTCAGGATTACGAACCAGAGAGCCGATTCCCGCTGCAGGGGAGGATGAGCAACATGACCTCCAGAGAACTTCTCCAGCCTTGTTTTCACTCAGATTCCTTTGGATCCAGCAGGTCCGCGCTTGTAGCAAGGCGGTGCATAGGTTTCTAACCCTGTTACAGCCACAGAATGAAGGGATTGAGCTGCTGCACGAAGACGTGGATACCCCCATGGTTACCTGAGCAGCTAGCAATACAAGAGACCCAACCTGGACATGCCAGCGGTGTGACTGCACGAAAGGTGGCAGAGCTGGGATGTGTGCCACGGTGTGGTGGGGTGCAGCAGGGGCCCTTGCAGAGGCACTGTTGCCCTATAGACCAGCACGCTCCCTTAGAATCATAGAATGCTTTGGGTTGGAAGGGACATTTAAAGGTCATCTCGTCTGACCCCCCTGCAATGAACAGGGACATCTTCAACTAGATCGGGTTGCTCAGAGTCCCGTCCAGCCTCATCGTGCCATGGTCACTGTCACACAGTGGGTTTCAGCTTTCCCTGGGCCCTGGCAGGAACCATCATCACAGAGAACTGGACAGGCAGAGCTGGCGTAACGATGAGCGCAGCCGAGGGAATGCCATGTCCTACACACTGCGACCATCTCTGCTGGCCCGGGAGGGATACGGGAGACATCCCTGAGGAGGTGGAGAAAGCCTGGGGAGAGCTGGCCTGCGGGGAAAGCAGGAGCAAGAGCTCTGAGCACCATCTTGTGGCACAGACCATGCGGGTGCACGCTCTGTACGCACTGCACAGTGCCGCACAGGCTGCGCGCTGCTGGACACGCTGGGCTGCAGGCTGCTGTACATACTGCGCCCTGCCCTAAGGACTGCACAGCGCGGTACAAACTGCACCACCACGCCACGCTGCACCCTGCCGCATGCACTGCACGCTGCTGCATGCACTGTATGCTGCTGACCGGGCCACACACTGGTGCACGGCCTGGATGCTGCTTTGCAAACTGAACTGCGCACCGCTATAGGGGCTGCAATAGTGAGGGACAGTATTTTTTGACATCCCCCTGCCCGCACACATCCACTCTTCCCATGTCAGACTTAGTAGTGCCAAGCGCCAGGGAAGCGTTTGCTCCACCTTTAACCAGGGGAATCACTGTGCAGTATTCAAACAAGTTCCCATGCACTGAAAAGGCCAGTTCTTTGGCTTCTCACATGCAGGGTTACTCTGGGCTGGCCTGGCAGCACCCACGGTGCTGCTGCAGACTCCGGCAGGGCAGGCACAGGCAGACCCACTCCCTCCCCTTCCGTTGCCATCAATTGAACCTCAACAAAACCCCTTTGATGAGTTTTACAGACAAAGAAACTAAAGCCTTTGCAAACCTCTGCAAGAGGGGCACTGTCCCCATGTTATTGCTTCCATCTCCTTCCCTGGGACTCTTCGGCCACCCCCCTGTCTGCAACCTCGCAGCCCCATGCTCCAGCTCAGGTTTTGTTTTAAGCAAACAGTTTAATTCCAGCGTTGCCTTTCACTGGGATTTGGCAAGGAGTTTGTGAATGCTCCAGGGGTATCTTACAAGTGCACAATTCTGGAGCTCAATCTTTGTGCGAAAATGAAAAATCACCTTTCCTTAATAGAAACCAAACAGAGAAAAGAGAAGGGAGGCTCCCGTTGGTTTCTAAATGTTAGAAAAGAGCTTCAAGATGAGAGCAAGCCTGGGGCATAACTGCACCTCCTGAGCCTCTCTGGTATTTCAGAGGCCACGTAACATCCCAGACCTCCCTGTGCATCCATGCAGGAGCAGGGAGGCTGTGTCATTTCATATCCCTGCCTCAGTTTCCCCCCAGGAAGGCGAGGAGCATCGTGCTGCCCCCATGACCAGTGATGCTTTGGTCCACAGTGAGGGTGAGGCTTTAGGGTAGTGGAACTTTCTCCTCTGGACTCGAGATTTATGGCATAACCACTGGAGGCTGCAGGCTCCCAGAAGATGGCACTCGTGGTCTTCAGATCAAGGCCCAGCTCCCTGCGAGGGAGCCAATAAATCGCCCTGGACAGGCTGTCAGCATGTGTGATTTAGGGACCAGAAACAGTGAAACTGTGGAGGTTTCTCAAAAATTAATTTTTCTAAAATGGGAGAAAGATGAAGCCAAGTAATTTTTTTCCTGCCTCCCTTGCAAGCTTCTTCCCTATGAGGAAATCGAGTTTAACTCCCCCCACCAGTGGGGTCAAGGTGGCCTTTGGCAGGGAATGATCCTGCCCGTCCTGCCACCGCGGGGTGCTGGCTGTCACCCTGCTGCGTGCCACTGGCCAGACTGGCGTGGGGTGCTCAGCCTGGGGCACCTCTCACCCTCACGGTTGTGTCCGCATGGCAAAGCCGGCCGACACGTTGCAGCACCGCTACTCCACGGGACAGGGCAGGCAGCAAAGCTTTCATCCAGTGCCATCAGGACAAAGCTAATTTAGGAGGGAAGAGGTAATTATCAGAGCTACATTTTGGCTAAGGCCCTGAGGATTCCCCTCGCTCAACTTGAGATCTGCAGGTCCTATTGGTCCGATTTACACATCAGCTCTAAAGACACACTTTAAGTCTAAGCATAAGGTGTTGCAAATAAGGTGCAGCACAAATACTAGCCTCCTGTTCTCCATCCCCTCAGCAGCTTGGGCACGGATTTCCTGGGAGGTGCTCCCCTTCCTCATACACATCAGGGAGGCACTTACTCTGAAACTCTCAGGATTTCTTTTTTTTTAACTCCTGTTGTGTTACAGTAAGACTTTCGCTGCTTGGCTCCTGCAGAGGCTGACAAGCTGGGTGTCACCCCCGCTAGGTTCCCTTGGGGGAAACAGGCTCAGCTTGGCTCTGCACCCGGAGCACAGCCATGTCCTGTCTGTGAAAGGTGGCCCTGAGGGCAAATAGGAAAAACAAAGGTGGCTCACGCATGCTAAGCCCTGCAAGCCCAGGCAGGGCAGGGGGCAAGGGCAGCCCCACAGGCAGGAGAGGTGCAGCCTGGTTGCAAGGCAGATCCCTGGCTGAAAGGCAGAACGAGCGTTGCATTATTTTAACCACTGCCCCAAGCTGTGAGGATGGTGATGGGCACGAGGTACCAAGCCCCTTGCCGGGCACAGATGTGCTCAAGCCACGGGACAGGCTGTTATGATGCATGAGATGAGTTGCAGTACAGGCTTGGGGGGGGGGGGGCTCAGTGCCTCTGGTGTAGGAGAGATGATGTGGATTAATCACCAAAAGTCGAAGAGCTGTGCCAAGGATCAGAGCAGAAAAATCTGACCTCTCCATTTGAAAAACTTGCAGAATAGGTACTATGGGCCTTGAGCGAGGGAGAGATGGGACGGGTGCCGCACTGGGTCAGGCCGGGTCTCCCTGCAGGAGCACCCTCTTCCCTCGGAGCTCCGGGACAGACGCCTGGGGAAGGAACAGGAGAAGAAAACTGCTGCCTCTCTCCTCGCACCACCAAAACCCGCTCCATGTAAATTAAGTCCTAATTATTGAGCACCGACTGCCCCCTATAAATTATGGATCTGTCACTGTTTGTTCCCCCAGGAGGAGCTGGGTAATTTTTGCGGTGTCTCTGCAGCTGTACTCCTACTCGCACAGCAGCGCCTGTGCTGATCAGCCCTGCAAAAGCTTTTTCAAACGGGGATTTTTTTTCCCCCGCATCATTCCTGCCTTGCTTTTAAACACCTATTAATTTTGTAATAATTTAACAATTATTTGCTGCTGTTTTGAGTGTTCCCTCTTGGTTATGGATCCTGTTGTTAATGTGCTAATCACACCTACATCCCCTCGCCTCCCTCCGCACTCGTAAGCCAGGATGGTGTTATTGTGTTATTGTTTGGCCTCCTGTAGTACAGCATGGCATTGCCACACATTGCTCGGTCGCTGCTGCGCTGTGCCAGAAGCGGCTGCATTTCACTGGGCAAGCGAGCTGTAATCCCAAAGCAGATCGATGTTATTGGGGTGGGAAAAAGAGAGGCTTAGTTTGAGATTGCACAGACATGGTCCAAACACAGAGTAGGAGACTTTGTCCCAAAGAACGTTCGTGCTACACCTTGTATTTTCATAGCAGTAGAGCCATGAGAGACTTGGGCAAGTTGGCAGGGTAAGTCAATGGCAGGGCTGGGAGCGGGGTACCAGGGTGATGGGAAAACAGCCATTTCATGCTGCATTTTCATGAGAATCTTAATTACAGACATCAATCAATACAAAAAAAAAAGAATCTCATATGATCTATACCTATGTAAAACTGAGACAGGGGAGTCCAGACCCAGGGATGGATAAAGAAGAAGAAAACCCCAACCTTTGAGGCAACAGAAAATTGTTCTTACTAAGACAGATCATATTTTTAGTAAAAGATCAGGAGAAACAATGGCATCTATAAAGGCATTTGTGGGCAGACATCAAGGTGAAAAAGTTAAGAGGATGGTTCTGGTCTAAGCTCAACAGGTTGGAAACTAGATTATGAGTGTATTTGGCCTACTGCACAGAGGGAGCCAGCAGGGCAGGGGACCCCCTGCAGTCAGAGCCACCCCAGCATCACCCGATTGCCCTGCTGGTCCCCTCAGGCCGCCTGCTGCAGGAAGCAACTGGCACTTAGAATCATAGAATGGTTTAGGTTGGAAAAGCCCTTTAAGCTCATCAAGTCCAACCGTTCACCTAACCCTGCCATCCCACCACTAAACCCTGTCCCTAAGCACCATGTCTGCCCGGCTTTCAAATACCTCCAGGGATGGGGACTCGACCCCTGCCCTGGGCAGCCCCTTCCAGTGCTTGACAATCCTTTCAGTGAAAAAATTTTTCCTGATGTCCAAACAAACCTCCCCTGGCACAACTTGAGGCTGTTTCCCCTCGTCCCGTTGCCCGTTACCTGGGAGCAGAGCCTGACCCCCACCTCACAGACATTAAAGGAAAAAAATTTGGCTTGCCTCTCTCAATGGAGAAGATGAATTGAGGCTGAGGAGAGCTGCAGTCTTTCAGAGCAGATGTGATGTCCGAGCACCCCAGCAGGAGAATAACGATGGGCAAGAGAAAGAGGGGAAACCCAGCAGTCCTGCTGCACCACGACGACCATCCCAGGAAGCGCCAGGCTCAGCCACACTGCTTTGGAGCCGCACAGGCACCTGCTGCCCTTTTTTAAGTTGCTTTCCAAGCAGAACCACAAGGAGTTTAGGTTGGGATCTGCAAAGAGGACTTCCCAACTGACTGATTTTAGGAAGAGAAAAGTGACACTAAAGCTGAGCAGCCCTGGGCGCTTGGTGTCTTGTATTACCCTGTAATGCAAACGTGAAAATGGAAGTGGGCTTTGCAGGATTTCTTAGGGAAAGACCCCAAAATACACACACAGCCCAGTCACTGCAGAGCTTCTCTGGCAAGGCCATCTCCTCAGCGATATGCTTGGAAACATCTCTTCTCTGGGGGGAGAGGGGGTGGTCCAGCCCCCCTCAGCTGCACAGCCTGGAAAGGCAGCACAGAGCTGTCCGATGTGTCATTTGAGAAGCGGCTTTCTCCTTGAGATTACACGATTACCAGGTATAATTGTTTAATAGAGTCACATCATTGTCCTCCTGCGTGAGGCAGGGGAACTGACCACGTCTCTGTCAGACAGAAATCCTAGGAGCCTGCATCAGCCAATTACTGTAACCTACAAGTGTTGTAAAAGGTATTTCTGATGGACGAAGCTGATTTAGGGGCTTGATAATGCGTCACTTAAAAACAAAAATCCTTTTCTCCTTTTATGATGGCAAGAAAAGTTCTGATTTTTGTCAGCTCCCCACCTCTGTCTTAAAGATCCTCAGTGAATTCCCTTTTTCTTACATTTGTGGCTTCTTCTTGCTCTGTAGACCTTGACTCTGGAACACCATGCTGCCATTCCCTCTCAGGGTGCAATGAGGTCTGGTGAGGGTTTGCAAATGCCTATGAAAAATGGCCAAGCTGGGAGCATTTCACCTGATCCGAATTACACAGCCGAGACATTTGTGCAATGTCCAGGGCAGGAAAGATGAGAAATGGCCTTGTTTCCTCGATGTGCAATTTCAGGACCATTCCTGACAAACGAAGCCATCTGCTTACCTTAATCAAGGCATCTTGTTATGGGCTGGTCCTAGGAGTAAGTATTAAACATACTGTACTGTGGCATTATTTATGACTTGCACTGACACTGCATCACTCTGTTATCCATACTTATAGAAAAAGACCCACTGTAAGTATAATTAGTTAATAAATCACCATGAGTGATAAACAGAATGATGGATGCAGGTTTCAGTTGATCACTTTTTTATTAAGGAGAGATAAATCAGCATCATATTGTTGCTGTAAACCTTTCAAATTGGTCAAAAATCTTGCCATGCTGAAATGCAGCAGGGAGGTGATTAACGTGTCAATTGTGCAGCAACAAATTGTACCTGATAATTGATATCAATCAATCCTTCTAATTTCTCTCCGATGTAATGGGTGTTATACGTCATCCGGCTTTCCTGCCTCTTTCAGCATGGCTCCTGCGACCTTCCCTCCACACCCAGAGACCTCTCTAGGCATCTCCTCCAGCCTCAGCCCACCTCCCTGTGGCTGGCTGCTACGGCTCCTGCAAACCTTTCAGTCTTCTTCCAACTAACCCTGCATTGCTCTTGGTTATCGGTGCTCTGGTCCTGCCTGATATCAGGAAAGGACAACACAGCCACCATACAACCTTCTGGTTTTATTTTTGCTAACAACATCACTCTGACAGAGCTACAAGCCTCACTAATAAAGGTTGGCTACAATCTTCAAAAAGGCAGAGGCTGGGGAGCAGTGGTGTTAGCAGATTAAGGTGGGTCCTGCCATCCATCCAGGTATTCACGCCAGGTTGACTCACAAAGTCTAGAAGTTTTGACCTGTTTTATCTAACCAGGTGAGAAAATGGCTATAAAGGGAGCAACCTTCCTTCTTCCCAAGGCACAGACCGGTCCGACACAGGGAGGGGAAACACTGCAGTTCTCTTTGAGGAAGGAGCTGCATCAGAGATGTAGAGAGACCCTTGGCTCTTTGGTCTCTGGAGTAGTGGCTAATCACCAAAAGTCAATCGTTATTTCCTTAAGGCAGGGCTCACAGCTCTGCTTGGTGTTTTCATGATAGCAAAGGAAAAAACCCCAGAATTTAACCTTCTTCCCTACACACAATGCCCAGGGAAGAATATCTATGGAGATCAAGACCCTACTGCAGCTGTGATTTTACATGATGATTGGACCACAGGTGAGCCCATCAGCTGGATGCACTGCTCTGCGACCCTTGAACCCAGCTCTGCAAGGTACCATGAGCCCAGTCCTGACCCAAACACTGCGGGGTGGGCAGGAGCAGGCACATGCAGCCACACATCCCTGGCGTCAGGGACAAGTGCCTCTCCCTGCACCGCTTACCGTAGTATTTGGGCACACCAGCGACCAACCGCCTGTGCTTATCTGCCTGAAAGCCGTCCCTGGGCGCCTGGGGTAGGACACCACAGGGTCAGGGCTTGCACCAAGGGTGCAACTTGAATTCACAGCTCCAGTTAGATGGCTGTTTGATCTCTGTTACCAAGTTAAACAGTTTCTAGTGCAAAATTTTGCCTGTAGCCACATACAGGGAAAAAAAAATGCTTAGGAATTACTTTCAGCTACAGTTTTGCCAGGCTAAAACAGGGAGGCTTACTTGGAGCAGCCCGAGAGCTTGGCCTGCGCTGCATGTTCAGAGGAGTCAGATGTGTGACAGACAGGAGAGGAGGGAACCTGCTTGGTTTGCCAGCTGGAGCAAGCTCTGCGAGCACCCAGCTATATTTAGTGAAGAGTGATGTACATGCCTTCTGCCATGTGCCCAAGGGAGCCTATTACTTCCTCTGTAAGACCACACCACCTTTTCCAGCCTATGTGCTCGCATGGCAAAGTCCAACCATTAGGTAGAATATTATTAGAAGTAATAATTTTTCTTTGTAGCCTGCCCATGCATTCGCAGCGGTCCAAGCCCTTGTTGCCACCTGTACAACAATCCGCTAGAATTAGCGGGGGCATTACGTGCCCTAGATCACTTGGCCACTGAACCCCAAAGCGAAGCCAAGCAGCTCTTACAAAGGGTGAGTGGGGCTTGACCTTGAGTCGTGAGTGGACCTCCAGGGCTGTAATCACTGGATGATGTCCTCAGCTGGTGGGTATCCATGTGGCTCCATGGAAGCGGTGGAGCAACTTTAGCTTCCACAGGGGGAAGACATGGGTGGCATCTCCCATTCTCACAAAAGCCTGTTCTCCTGCCCCATCCACATTCAGCCTACAGCTCTAGCTCTTCCTGCCTTTTTCTGTTTCATCATGGTCTCCTCTGTGTTCATCGTATCTGTCAGGTCTCATATCGCCATGACATAGCATCCTCTCATATTATACTTGCCATAATACAGAGAAGATGAATATTGCCCCGTAAATGCCTCTTAAGTTAATGTAAAACTACATCTCGCTACATCATGTATTCAACAAGCCGTCATTTTCCTCATAAATTTGGAAGAGTGTTTTAGCTTCTCAAAACGATTGGCTTGTGCGTCCAGCTGAGAAATAATCACAGCCCATGGCCTAGGCTGGATGCAGGGGCTGTAAATCATCCCAGGGCTGAGCAGACATTCTGCCCTCCCATCCCAAGCACCCACATTTGCTGCCGACGGGCTTTATGGCATCAGCTCAGCATGAATGACCCGATCCAGCACCCAGCCCTTTAAATCAGCACCAGACAGGTGTCACTCTGCAAGGAAAATAGCCTCACTTTTTTTCTCATGATGGGAAAAAAGAGGATTCCTGATGCTGTAACATCGGTCTTCTATGACCGTCAGCACTCAGGGACACTTTAAACACTACAGGGCTGTTCCTTCTTATATTACTGGGATATTTCTGGCATTTCCACTCCTGCTACGGTGAGTACACAGCACTGGAACCATTCAACTTCTGAATATTCACCTGATTTTCCATTTTGGCATGGGGCCATGAAGCCCAGAAACCTTCCTGCAGCCAAGAGCCACACTCCAAGCTGAAAACTGTGCTGCTCCTTTTCAGTGGTCATGGACCAAAAGGGAGGACCTCTCACTTGGGATGCTGAGCTTGAAGGAGGCTTTTAAGGTTTACTGACAGAACAGGGACCACTTTTGACTTCACTTGTTCCAAATTGCTCTGCTTAAAAAGCACCACAAGCTATAAAGATGCCCAAATCACAGGGATCGACCCACCTTACCAGAAATAAGATTGTGAGCTGCTCACTCATGTTCTTTGGGGATGAATAGGGATCAGGGAAGCAAAAGAAGGCAAACCCTCCTCCCAGTGCAAGCCAGACCCTTTTTCTGGTAACCACCACGACCTTTAAACCGCAATAGTACGCTGAACTCTGCAGCAAATGAGTTTCCAGGCCTCCCTTGGCAGTCGTTCCTCTTGACAAATTCATCATGCACTTTGGCATGAATAGCTAGCTTTGGCGTCTCTGTTTTTGGGGAGGTTTGTCAGGAATGACACAGGATAATGTACACTGTATGTGCCTGAAGTACACTTAAGATACATCTCGGGATTAGTCCCTTATTTTTCCATACACAGCTTTTGTTGCCAGGGGCAGAGGAAGCCCAGCTAAAGCCAAGTGATAGAAGACTAAATGCTCTTTTCACCACATTCTTCCTACCTGACCAAAAAACCCCCTCACTCCCCAAGCAGGGTCAGCCTTGCCATGGAGCTAGACATGCCCACGGTCTTTAGGTAGCACCTCCCAAAGCCCACCCAGCCCCGGCCACCGCGTTCAGGCTGGATTTTCCCCCAGGCAGCTGAACTGTCCAGAGCCTCCCTTGGAAAAGGAAATGAATTTCCTCCCGGCTGCCGCTTCTCTGCAGAATTGCCTTTTGGGAAGCTTCAATAACACCAATTCCCTCCTGCATTCAAGTACCCCTGAACGAATGACCCTGCTAGTGGTGCAGTTTTTCCCTTCGCCCGCCTCCCCCCTTCTCTCTCTCCCCCAACTTTGATTTGATCAGGCCAAATCTGAAATGATGTGTGAAAGTAATGATATTTTGTAATTAAATCTCTGGTGATGGTGCCTCTAATTTGTGGTACATGCATTGTTCATAAGGAAAAAGGCATCAATTCATTTTCTGACTGGCTACTCCAGGGACTCGTAATTAGACCCAGTTCATCTCTTGCTGCCTTGCATATTAAAGAGCTACTGAAACGCAAAGGGAATTTGGGAAAGGGTTGTTTTTTTTTTTAACCTTCTAATAATGTTAGCTCAATTAGAAACACTCAGGAATTAAAAAAAAAAAAAAAAAGAAAGTTCTGGATCATCCAGAAAATAGAGGCAGAATTTTGAGCAGGCTCTTCACCAACCTGCTGCCGAGGCCAGGGACCAGTTTTACCCATTCCCTTAGAAGCGGTGATGTTCTCAGTCCGATTCATAAAAGAAAACCATACTACAAATACAGGAGGCAGAACCCTGTCTTAAGATGCTGCCCTTCCGCTCTGCCTCCAAAATAAAAAGGAAAAAACTTTGATTTAATACAATTTGAAGATGAACATCAAAGAAATGTGTGAACCAGCACAAGGTAGTGGAAAGGGAGATGAGCCGGCCAGGTTATTTTGTAGGGTAAATGCTATAAATGTGTATTTACATACCACATTACTGTGCATTCACAGAATTTGCTGGGAACATTTTACAGAAAGTCTTGGATGGAGTATACTCAGTTCTGTCCTAGTTACCAAATAACAGAATAAAAGCAAATTCAGTAGGTACTGGCAATAATAACCAACAGCCCCCAAAGATTCCCCAAGCTTCCCACTTGCAGCAGCATGAGAAACTACATTCCCATCCCACAAGGATTTTAAGAGAACAAATTGTCTCCCTCAACTAGTAGAAAGTTGAATTCTCAAAAGCACTTGTGTCCTGGTCATTCAGCAAAAAGAGAAAAAGTCACTTGGGTCAGAAGTATTTGGGTTTGGTCTTTTTAACACTTAAAAGGAATCAACTTTGTCAGGGTTTGCTTCCCCATGGGAAGTCGCTTCAATGCGAGAATCAAATGCTTCAACGCAAAGATACTGAAACCAAATGCTGGTATTTTCAAAACTTTTTTCTGCCTTCACAGTCAGTTTTCAAGGAAAAAAAAAATCCTGGAGAAAAATTAAAATCTGGGCAATCTGCATTTCCTAATGAAACCACACAGCAGTAGCTTCAGAGCACCCGGCCAGATGCCAGTGCCCTATGGCTCTGTTGGCAATTCCTCACCCGCTGCGTACAACCTCTGTTTTGGCAGCACCAGCTTTAGCAGGTCCCTCGTGTTGGTGGCACCCAGCCATTCGGTCCATGCAAATGAAGCACTATAACAGCTATTTTAGGCACCAGACATCCTTGCCACCCCGACAGCCACCCCTTTGGGTCTCCAGGTGCAGCCAGATACAGACTATTAATCAGAGAAGCACTCCTAGCTCAGCACAGGGAATTAAAAACAGCTCCTGCTCAATGTATGGGATTTGTGCTCATCCTCACTGTGTCACAAGATGCATTTAATTTGCTCCAGTACCTGCAAGCAAATCCTTGGCTGGAGGGAGGGGAAGAGGCACCTGCGGGCGCGCCTGCTTGGAGGGAAGCGGGGCAGCACCACAGTGGGATTTTCACTATGCGCCCAGCTTTGAACCTGGCCAAGGTGAGCGCAAGTAAAGGGAGAGGAGCAAGTGATGGAGGAGGAGATGAGGAGCCTGAAGGAATGAGGATCCTCTCCATCAAGGGCACCCAGACCGGCGCACACCTGCAGCACAAACACCAGCCAGGAACAACGTGAAACTGGGTATTTACCATGGGACCTTTTTGGGGTTCAGGTTAAGTGCTGTGCTTTCTATTCATGAAAAAAGTAACAGAAAAAGCAGTGAACAGGCTTCACCTGGAGATGCAGCCTGACGCTTCAGTTCACTGAGGCGCTGCAGAGATGAGCAAATATCCTAACAAAGCCCATGAGCTTTTAAGTAGAGAGCTGTTTTCAGTTAATTCCTCTGCTTTTATGGGGAGTCCTAGCATCTGGCAGAGCCTCCCAAACCCCTGCCATGCTGTGTTCAGCTCCTCTGGCCGGGCTGTCCTGCTTCTTCAAAAGTTGCAAACACCCTGCTTGGTGCAGAGCAAAACAGCACGGGGGTGGGAGACCCTTGCCCTGCAGGCAGCTGCCCCTTATCCCCCCTGCCCACCCAAACCCCGCACCCACCACCACCCAGGGCCATGCTGAGGATTTGCTAATGTGTTGGGCCATGGCTATCATTTCTAACAGGGGAAGGTATCAACATTTCAAAACAGTTTAATTATTCCAAGAATGCTTAGCTATTAGCAAAGACAAGAGAGCTTAGGGCTATTTTTCAGCATTAATTTTCCATTTGAAATGAATTCCTTTTGGTTACACTTTTTAAATGTTTCTTTTAATTAGACGCAATTACTTCAGAAGAATTGCTTTTATTTCTAAGCCTGAGATCTCAATGATAAAGCTGTTAACTGGCCAAGCTGAATGCTGTGTATGGCTCATTTAGCTGGTACAAAAGTATATTGAACTAGGAAATTAATCAGCTATTAATTCATTTTATGATCCTTTCACTCTAACATCGTGAATGTTGGGGGAAATTTTCACAATACATATAATTGTTCAACTATATATATGCCACTGGTTTACTACTCTAAGGTTACAAGCATTGCAGAGCTAATCGGAGTGCAACTGTGCAAACAGCATCAGCTCCTGACTCCCTGTGCTACAGGGAGCATCGCTGCAGCCTGCAAGGGAGGAAGGCCAGGGAGGTCCTGCTCCCAGGACAAGTCCCTCTGACTAGTCCTGGGAAAAATGAACCTGCAGCTCTTCTGTTGGACAGTGCTAGGAATCAGCTTCCAGGTATGTGTCCACACACCAGTGCTGTTGAAGGAAAACAGGGGCTTTCCTTTCAGGGCCCAGTTGTATTGCCACAATATTTGGGGCAGTCAGGAGTTGCTGGGGAGGACCAAGGATTGTTCATATGATGCTGACCGAGTATCAGACTGCTGCAAACCACCCAAGAGCTATGAATGAGGTTTTCTCTAAGGGGTCTGTCCAAATCAATACATTTCCTCAGACCCAGTAGTACCTGAATCACAACTTGGACCATTAAGGCTAGTGGTTAATTAAGCAGCTTCTACAGCAGCAATTGATCCTGTGTGGGTAGGACCAGCCCTGATGTGAAGAAACACCAATGTTGCCGATGCTGCACCATGCAATGCAGGTTCCCCCTCTTCTGCCCAACTCTGTGTCCATTGCAGCACCTCACCCTGCAGCTTTGCCCCTCATTTGGGTGCCTGCACAGCTGATCCTGATACAGGGGTGCTGGGGGCAAAAGAGTTATTGCAACAGGAACATGCGCGTCCCAGCAGGGAGAGGGCGATGGGCTCTCAGCCTTCACTAGCTCCTCAGAGCCTGTCTGGAAAAATCCATGCCTGGGCCAAGCCCTTCTGTCTTAGTCTAAAATCCTACCCATAGCACTGCTGGTTTCTTAGACCACTGATGGGCTGTAATGCTGATTTAAACTGATCCTCACAGCTCAAGAGGCTATTAAAAAAGTCTGCTGGCCCCAAAGGACACAGGATCTGTGCTTCAACTCCCCACACTTTTCCTGCAGGGAACACCCAATTGCCACCCCCAACACACCTCCAGCGTGGGAACCCAGGGAGAGCCCCATATCCAGAAAAGGATCGGCACATCACGAGCCCTGCTAGCATTGCAGCAGGGCTTGGATGCATGTTAAGCAGTTGTACATACTGCAGAGTCACCATATGGATATCTTTGTAATTGAAAATGTAATGTAAACCTTGGCATCCAGGGCCTTCTTCTGGAGAAATCATTGTGGAAATGTCATATAATTAATGAATTGCATCAGCTAGCAGGGAAAAAGACATTTTAACCATGGGATCATGGGACTTTATTACTGTAGATGGACTAAATCGGTATCTTCCAGCATAGATCAGTCCTGACAAAAGTCTGAGGTTGCCAACTGGCCAGGTTTGTTTTTACTAACTTAGCTCTCATTATTTTAATGAAGTCCAACTGATGCTGCACAAAAGCCAATTTTTCTAAATGCTGCCAATAAATTAAAATAAAGATGTTGTGTATGAAGATTGGCAGGTGTCTCCCTGCAGATTTTATCAAGCTTCCAAGAAGAGTCCCCCGCTTTAGCAAAAGCCATAGCCAAACATCGCCTATGGAAAGCAGCAAGGCAGTGGAGTTTAGAGCAATTAGCAAAGTTGTAATTAGTGCCAGCTCAGCACCTAGCAGTGGGGGTGTGCACAGAGAGAGTTTGGACTACTGAGGTCTAGGGCTTGTAGCGAGGCCTCTGGGCTGGCGTTACAGCCTCTCTGAACAAGGGACCCGACCTCATGCCCTGGGACTTCAGTCACATCAGTCTGAATTCAACCATATTCAAGCCCTAATTCAACCTGCAGTATGACCATGCCCAGGTTTTGTATAAAAGACAAAGTTCAGCAAAACCCCACTCTTTGTGGGACTGATCCTGTTCTGACTACATTCCCACAAGTGCCTGAGAGCCAGGGGAGAGGAGGGCTCCGGAGCTGGGCTGCAGTCGGAAGCAATGCAGCTTGTGTTTCCTCTGGAAGGAGGGAAATCAGCTGAGATTTTCTTGGTCTGGGAATTCAGTGGCAAACTGCCACAGCCTCCGTGGGAGGAAGTTGTTGGGCGAGTGCTCACTCATTGCTGCAATCTGGGCTTTCCCAAGCACAAAGCTCTTGTTCTTCAAAGCATCTATAAGAGGCAGGAGCACACAGGCATCCTCCACTGGAGTGGGCTGCTGTATTTGGAGAAGGGTGGACATCCATCCTCCCCTCAGCATGGGACCACCCAGATCCTCAGGGTGCAAGCCATGTCCTCTGTTGTCCTCCCCACACAGCTATGACATCCAGATAGCCCAAAATCATCTTTGCTAACATCTCTTGGGGATCTACCTGGGCCAGTCCATCACCTCCGTTCTCCGCTGTCTATAGCAAGGGAGGAGGAAGCATTGCAAAATACACATCCATCTTTACACTCTGACAAATGACACTTGGCAGTCCGAAAACACCCACCTTTAAGAAATAGTGGCTTGTTACATTAGTGCGGAGCAGGTGAGCAGCTTTGTGTGCAGGACAGGGCAGGATGAGGACCCTGGGTCTGAACGCTCACACCTGCTCATAAATTCAGTATCTGACCTGGGGGGGTTAATCTAGATCTACTTTATTCGAACCTCTCCTGGAGGTATTTCAAGCATATAACAGTGGAGTTAAATCCCTGTGTTGCAAAGGCTGTTTAGTGAAAATGAGAAGGAAATACAGATAAAGTATTAGAGCCCTGTCCATCATCACTTCTGTCTTGCATCTCTTCAGCTCCAAGGCATTTGGTACTTTGTTGTTCAAAAGTGTTTGCTTAATCCACAAAGTGGTAGTACACAAAAATGTACTGTCCAGGAGGCAGAACTACTGGGGGTTATAGAAAGACTCTGCATTAGTATAAATTAATTCAGTTAATTAACCATATAAATTAATACTAATGTGGTACCCTGCTTAATTATATTTATCAATTAATGAAGCAGCTTTTTAGTATTGCCATTTCTCATGTTTCCATACATTTAGCTGGTGACAAGTTTCAGTAAAATTCTTTGAAAATTCAGAAGGACAACTGTGCTCAAGCACTCCCGCCACCTCCAGAAATCCACCCAGGTTGGACAGCTGCCCCTCAGCTTTTTGCTTTGCACTTTTGTTTCACTTGCACTTATTATTCAAGCTTATTTTGTCACTGAAACACCACCTGAAAAGTGTTTTCTTATTTTAAAAAAATGAAGCTCCCTGAATTTTGTACAGCTTTGCAGCTGACTGAATAGTCCTGGTCCATCTCCAATGTGACAAAGCCTTTGGCTACCAAATCCAATACCCGTTACCATAGGCAGCTCCAACTTATCACTCCTTTCGTAAGGCAGGAGAAATGGGGCAAGTTTCACAGATTCAGTTAGGAGCTCAGCCCACACTGTCCCCTCCCTGCAGCACCTGCCCAGCCCGGGCCTGATCTGTACCTGCGACGGGCACATGCTCACAGGGATGCTCAAGCCATTCGGACAAAACACCTTTGCTCCATGGACTACAGCTGCAAGATAGAGTCAGCCTAGACCAACTCTTCAGGCACCACAGCAGCATCCCAGCTGGAGTTGTGTGCGCACACACAGGGGCCTGTGCTTGCCACAGCTCACGCAATTTGTTTGTGGTGTCCCACTTTACCTCCACCACCTTCTGCAGTCCGGTCTTCATCTCCTTTGACACCTTCCCCCTGATTCATGGTGCTGCTTGACTTCCTATCAAGCAGAGGATGGATATCTTTTTATAAAGAGAAATAAAACATCCCCTCTCTCTGAAGGGGAAGGCAAACAGCCTATTGAAACACACAGACCTTTTCTCCTCTCTTATTCCTGCTACACAGAAACATACAGCAACAGAAGATATGATTCAGTAAAGTTATTGAGTGCCAGGCCTTCACATTTGTCTTCCAGTGACTCTTAAGTCTTCCTTTTCTCTATTGAGTTCCATCTCATTGACTTCCTATAAACACTAATACAGAGCCACAGACCCGCGGACATGCCTGGAATACAACCCCCACACCTTACAGATGCTGCCAGGGTCTGGGCCGGGCTCAGGAAGCCCAGACATCAAATGAATGTAATACCACCAGCAGAGTATTCAAAACCATGACTCTCCTCTGTACCCCTCAAACATGCTCCAAGCTTATTTTCTATTTCTCTTCTTTTTATGAGTTCCACAGCTGAACTTGTGGATTTTTCCTTTCCTTATTTTTTGCCTAAAGTGGAAGCTGAGATTCACACGTTTACCCAATTCCAGAAGTTTTGTGAGAAAACCCCTCCCTGCTCCGCATAAGCCCAGACAATGAAACCACCAAGCAAGACGACTCACGGCACGACATGGAAATGCTGTTAATGCTAAACTAGACACGGAATTCAAAGCGTGTCTCTAATTAATCACCAGTTAGCCAGCTTCGTCAGCTGGCATCTTCCATCTTGTTTCAAACACAATGGGCTTCCTCTCCTTTTGTACTCACACACGTTCCTCTTCCTCTTGGGCTTAGTGCTTGACAACTGCCAAACTCCTCACCCACTCACCTGCCATTCCACCCTCCCTTCCATCCACCCCGTTGAAATATTAACCCGACGCGGTGAATGGCTTTGCTGACTGCTACATAAACAACTGCCATGTAGCTACTGGCGTGCCAGCCTGCTCCGTTAACATCTGAATGTGATCACTGCTAAGCAATTGCCTGGACAACAGGAGAATGGATGGACAGAACTGCCAGAGAAGATGAGCAAAATTAAGAGCGGGAGCCGAAATAAAGCTGAGGAAAGGAAATTGCTGTGGGTAGCCTCTCTCCAGCAGCGCACCCTGCTACTGCACTTATTGCTCCATAATTTTTGCTGCACGCAATATCACTACCGGTTCGTCTTCCTGTGCCCCCCTGCCAGCTGTGCTCCCTTGAGTACATCAGCTAGGGGAGATTATATTTTAATATTCATTCAAGTCTGTATTGCTGCTGATGGGCTCTGGTACAGGCCCTTTATAGAAAGGACATTCAAAAACCTGCCCAATGGGATTAGATAGCCCTTTGGGCTTGTGCAGGGCATGTACTGAGAGCATAAACCCTCTTCCTCCTTTTGACCCAAGACCTTACACTTGTGTAACTCACATGGAATTTTCAAAAACCTCGAGTACTAGCCCAGAAGAATCAGAAGCCACTCAGTGGGTTCAGACCTCTCACCCAATGAAATCGGACCCATTAGCAAGTTTAATCACAGGTCTCTCAACCTTCTTTGGGATATGATTAGGAGGGGGTGTCCAGGCTGGTCATCTCGGGGTTTGCTTGTGATCCAGACAGCTCAGTTTAACCTGCCTGGAGGTTTACTGGTAATCCTTTGGTCCCTGGCCACCACCATCAGGGACAACCAGCTTTCTCCAAAGCCTTATGGCTTCCCAACTGCAGCATTGCAGTCTCAAGCACAGGTAGGCACAGACCTTCTCCTAAGCACAGGTGCTTTCTTAACCCCGTGCTGAGCAAAACAGCAGCCTGGCAGGGAAGCAATGCTACTACCTGTGATTTTTCACACCTTCACAACCTACACCAGCTCCCACACTCTCCTCTACTTCCCAGCCGCTCTTTGTGGGATAAAACAGAGAATGTGATAAAACATCTGATGATGCAGGTGGCACCATCTGCTCCCTCACCAGCTGCTGCTGCCACTGAGCCATCTTTTTCTATGAAATATTAGAGAACCAAGGTGACCATGTATGAAGCAGCTTCCAGGATGGTCCCAGCACAGGAGAGAGCAGTTCTCTTGTTAGCAAGCCCTGAATCTACAGCCACCACCAATTGTCATTCCATTCCTATAAGCCAAGTCAAGTTCTGGGTGCGATATAAAACTCGACACCAGTGAAATTTAACCAGTTCCCAGAGTCTCCAGTGTGTCTGCACCCATGGGATTTATTTCAGAGCTGAACACCAGGCTTCCAGTGCAAAGGATGGGACTGTGCAATCCAGGGACCGAGGAGCACTTCAGCCTCTGTTCCATGAGTACCTTGAGGAGAGACAATTAGGTCTGTCCGACACGCAAGGTCTGTCTGACACACAAGGTCTGTCCGACTGGTGCGTGGTCTCTGGGCATGCAGCCTCTGATGTATGCACTGGCCATTTTTGCTCCCTCTGCAGCTACCAGCTAACTTCTGCTATGAGTCTGCATACAAGAGAAGTGCCTGCAATGCTTCTGTTTTACAGAAGAGAGACGTGACTACATTGCTGGATAAGAAGGACCCAACCCCATTCTCTAAACTGTGCTCCCTCCTGTCTTTGCTGTGTGCATCCAAGGAAGAGCTCAGACAAATTAAACCCCGCAGCACCTAAGGGGAAGCACCAGCACACTTTGCCTGTAGTCTCTTTCAGGAGTGTTAAGACACTTTTGTTTCACTAAAGGTCACATCCAGCAAAACTATATCCTCTGCTCTTGCATGAGAAGTAGCTCCAGCCAACCGACCCCAAAAAGCATCCCTAGCCATTTCAGAGCCAGTTATTTTTCTACACAAAGCTCTCTGTGACACTGTCCTTTTGCAGAAGCATGTGTGAAGCAACTTGGTAATACTTTACTCATCACTTGAATTTGTCATTAAAATGGAGTTTAGTTTTTGTGTCAGATTCTACTGTGAAAGACCAAGAAATTGAAAACTGAAATGAAGGAGCACAAAGCTGCTAAAATGAAGAGTAAACCAGAGGCTTAAGATTTAGGGGTCCAGTGACATCACTGCGCAGTTTCTAAGCATGAAAAAAGATGGTAGTGCTGTGGTACCCTCAAGTGCAGAAACTGAAGTGGATCTTTCTTGGGCTTTTGCGGCTGCCTGGGTATCCAGGGTATGTTATATCAGCTGACTGATCAGGACAGGAATAGGTGGGCTAGTGGTCAATCATTACTCAGATAAGATACTGATGATGTCATGCATCATTTGGTGGTTATTTCAAATCAATCCGGTCTTAAGGGCAGGTACAATAATTTCTCAATAAAACAGCTGGACCCTGACCGCCCATGAGGACACAATAACAGGACAGAATCATGTACTTTCCTCTGTTAAGCAGAGGGAAGCTTCCCCTCCTTATCTGCATTTTTACTTTCCTTTAGAACAGCATGGCTTTCATCTCACCTCTGCCAGCATCTCCATTCTGCTGACTCCTCTCCAGGTGTGCTGCTAAGGGAGGCTGAATTGCAGAGAGCCCTTGCAATTAAGGTTGAGCAAGCACACAAGCATCTACAAAACCCAAACTGTGCTCTGTTAATGCAGCTCACTCAAAAATGGAAGGAAGATATTTGAGTCTATCGGAGTAAGGCTGGATGCTGTTTATGATAATTCAGAGCCCTTCACCTTTTGGTTGCTGGTTTCAAACACCAGTGCTTGAAAGTCTGCTGTAAGAGGACATGAAAAGAACTTAAACCAATTACCATTTCACCAGTACTCCATTTCCAACAGTGGCAAACAAAGTTGCTTGGAGAAGAACATAAAGTTAACAATCCTGCCAGACTCCGGCTCTGCAGCTCAGGGACTCCTCTCTGAGCCAGAAAGGATCATTTTGTTTAATGGACATTGCTGGATTTTTCTCCCATGCATTTGTCTAATTGCATTTGGAAGCCTCTTACCTTGCCACTGTGGTTAAGGAGCTGAGCTGGGATGAGCTCAACCAGCCTCAGCTTGGTCCTTGTAGGAAGGCAGCATCCCACGTGCAGTGTCTGGGGACACGGCTGGCATTTTCATTTTAGTTACTGGAGGTTAAAGGGATGCCAGGACTGCCAGGTCTAGCTGAAATCTCACATGAATTGCTTTGAAGAGCAGTGTGGTGCCTGGAAAAGCCATTACACTTACTGGGATAGGAAGCGTTGCTCTCCAACAGTTAATCCTGCCCTCCTCACTAACAGCGAAATCCAGGGTGAAGACAGATCAATAGACAGCACATTTTATCTTTCTCTTAACAAACAACCCAACCAAAGGTAAAAGATCAGTTACATCTCTAGGCTAGAAAAAATTGCCTTGGTTTTAAAACAAAGCCAGAAAATTGTAAGTCACTGCTGAATTTTATGTTCAAAGGCTTTTCTTTGAGACGTGAAGTGTAACTAGATAAAAGCAAGTAACTAGACAAATGCCTTTCTCTCTCCCCTCACTGCCAGGCTGTCCCCTGGCAGACTGACTTATTGGAGGTCTGCCTGCCTGGATACCACTAGACCAGCTTTTTGGGACACAACTTGGAGTGATCATTTTTTAAAACCCCTATTCCAGTGCTCAAACAGGGGGCAGAGCCTGCGTGCTCAGGGAGACGAAGGTCTCAGCCCACCCCTTGCCACCATAGCACCAAAAGCCCAAGGTCCGAGCCAGTACGTGCAGGGCACTGGGATAAGCCGAGCTCGCTGCAGCCTGCCAGCAAACACCCCATCCTGCTTCCCACTCCGGAGTCCCACCACACTGGTCATCCCATGCCCAGGATCCCTGCTCCAGCCTCCTCTTCCTCAGGCACCACCTTATTGCCCCCCAGTAGCCAGCTGAGCCCTCCCAAAGCAGGTCCGATGAGGAGGCACCCAATATCCCACATGCAGAGCCTTTGAGCCTGCCTAAGAAAACCTTTGTCTCCCTGATTCAAGATTAGAGCATGTCTACCTGCAGGCCAGCATGACCCCAGGGCTCAGCATAACCCCAGGGCTCAGTCACATCTGAAAGCTGTGCCTTTGGCATCCAAACACCTTTAGGGTCTACCCAATAACCATTTTCCAAAAGGAAGGAGTCTTATTCCACACAGGCACTGATCACCTCAGGAGAGGAGCAGAGGAAGGACAGTACCTGGGTTTATCACCTTTTGCAAACAGCTGCCAAATTCATCACTGGGGAATTTGCTTGTGACGTATTATTTAATAATATCTAGAAAATACATTACAGATGCAGGGTCTTTTCTTTGCCAGTTGATTTTAATGTTATTGATTATTCTCTAAATCACTTATTATGATTTTGCTCTGAAGCATTTAGTCTTTGGGCAAAGGTACCAAAAGCAACTTCTCAATTTATATCCACGATTTTTGCTTCAGCAGTTCACAGCCTGAACAAAGCCTGCCTTTTGTCTACACCAGTAAAAGCAATTTTTACATGCAAAAAAATGCCAGGACATCTGAAATGCTTTTAGAAATTGGCCCTTACATGGATGTGAGTATGTATGTAGACACTTGATTAACCCATCCCCTTTGATGGTGGACTGGAGCTTGATTGTGAATTCACCTTAGCTGTGTGGGAAGACGATGGAGGAGCCTTGTCAGCAGTGGGCTTTCCTTCTCTTCTGAAACATTAGCAAGTTATTTAATGGCTTATTGTATTTTCCCCTTTATTCACTACAACAATATTGAATTTTCTAATGGTAGCACCCAACTACTTAAAGAGTTGCACACAGAAAGAGGCCATGTCCTAACCACAACTCATTCCTTCTCCTGGAAGAAAATTTTGGCAGGTTCCCTTAAAGTATCAAGCTGCTTCCATCAAAGGGCCTAGTGACAAAGCAAATCAGTACCTCCGAAGAGCTAGGACAAAACAAATACTTATTAAAGACAACAAAAACTTGATATACAGTGCACCAGGTTGTGGAATTGCAGACTGCAGAAGTGACGGGTTTTGAAAAAGCAATCCCCCTCTTCACATCTTCCTGGCTTTCTCAGTTGTTATGGTATCTGCAGCCTTTTTCTGAGGCCGTTCTGAAGAGTTTTAGCTCCACAAGGGCTGAGGGAAAAAGGAGCTTTAAGCTTAAAAGCACTTCTAGATCATTTTCCAAGTAAGAGATCTGCGTTCCGAGTTCCCATACTGGAGAAGGCAGATATCCTCATGCTGTGACACTGCAAGGGTAGCCCAGAGCATCTTTGCTCTGTATTGAAGTCTCTCTGAAATCATTTGGTGGTCTCCACTGGAAACACCACATTGACCAGGCCACCAACATCAGTGCCCAAGTCGCACTGACAGCTCAGGAGGCTCTGGCATTGGTAGCAGCCCCTCTCAGCTGCTTTTGCTTTGTCTGAAGCTCTTTCCCTCCCTGTCTCAGCAGGAGGTTCAGGGACCAGCCTGTGCAAAGGCTGCGGTTTGCTGACGGCTGCATTGGGAAGTCCCTTGGTTGCTGCTTTGGGCAGCTCTTTGCAGTAGAAGTTAACAACGCATGGCTGCTCCAGCAGAGAGCAGCCACCTGCCTCCACAGCACACAGCAGCCCGCTCAGATGCCTTCCTCCCAGCCTTGCTCCCCCCATCACCAACTCACGGCTGGGAAGTTGCAGAGCTGCCTGAGCAGGCAACTTCAGGCTTCTTGCTCCTGCTTGCCATGGTCACACCACACACCAAGGCGAGTCGCACACCCCTGTGGCATGCCAGCTTCCTCGTGCACAGAGGTGCCCACAGCGAGCTGGCATCCACGCAGGGGGTTTTGCAGCCACAGCAAGGGAAGGACACAGGCTGCAGGGATCTCAGCAGAGGGAGGTGGGTGTCACCCCTGCTCTCCACCTGTAGCTCACTCTTAGGTACCAGGCTAATGAGCAATTCCAGAAATTGTCCCTTCATGAAATGCACACCATCCTTGTTCTCTGCATTAAGAAGTGATAATATTGTGGAATGAGATTCATTTGTGACCCACAGGTGGGAGTGCCTTCCCCCTACAATTTTTGCTGTGTCAAGCTGAGCTGGCATAACCTAAGCCAAGCGGGTAGCATCACTGTACACCACGTACACATGTCATGACACATGTCTCAGGATGGTCTTTGCTAGACTGAGCCTTGATGATCTCCACTGTGTTATGCCCTCCTAGCACCCTCTTCTGACTGAGCATAAAACTTCGTGGCTCATCTGTTTTGACTGGGGAGTCAAACTGCAAGGCCAGCACTGACGCAACCATCCCACCATTGCCTAGACACCCTCATTTTCTCTTCCCCAATCCCCAAATAACACCTCCTTCCTGCTCCCCTGCCCACACAGTGCCTCTGGCCCTGTTCTTTATCTTTACACATGCACCCTGAGCATCTCCATCCTGCCCATTCAATGATTAACTTCTGGAGCTGCAGTTGTTAGAGCTGGGAGTCACCTCTGTCCCAGAACAAATAACCAGGAGGCAAGGAAAATGCTTTTACCCATCACCTTGAGAAGAGAAATGGTCATATGTCAAGACTGGAGAAAATGTTGTGGATTTAAAAACAGAAGATCAAGGGACATTTCCCCAAGATTTAGAAGGTCCAAGAATCAAACTCAGCTCTGGAAAAGCCAAAGTGCCCTGTTACAGTCAGTCATTCAAAACTCCAGTTCATCGGCACCTGCGCTGAGCACCTTATCTTTGCTATATGCCCTTGTGGCCTGGAAGTCCCATGAAAACCAATTCCCAGAGCAGGGAAGCCAAGTGGCACTTTCTACTGGTGCTGCTTAGCCAAATTTCTGGCGGGAGTAGGCTCTTGCCAGTGCCAAGTGTATTGCACCATCAGCACAACTTGTTCACAGTGGCAGGGCTGAACCAGGGCATGAGAGCAGCTCCATCGCCCCTGTGGGTCTGCCCCAGGGGACCCTCCAGCTCCCCCCTGGGCACAACTCCAGCCCCCTGCTCAGAGGACTCTGCTAGTTTCTCCCAGGTACAGATTGTCCCCTGGCATTTTATGCCCTTTCCCCAAGCCTAGGCTTTTGTTCCAGTCCTGGGAAACAATTAAAACCAACCCAACACCAACATTTCAGAGACAGAAAAGGTGTCTGCGGTGGATGTGAATCTACAGAGTTCCTGGAGCTCTCTTGCTTCATAAGAACCTCCTCACCCAGCTTGAGCTGATTCACTCTCCCACTCCTATACGTCTCCTATCTCTGCTAATCTAGAAGCTATTGCCTCTCATAAACCTCCAGAGAAAAGCGTTAGACAAGACTTTAGATTAGTCCTCAGAGATAATCTGTAGGAACATTTTTTAATCCCTTGAGCACTTTGCAAAACAGCCTGAGCATTATACTGCTCTTACCTTTGGAGGCACAAGAATGAAAGGGTAAGGAGGTCTGGGCACTTGGGAAGGTCTAAATATTATGTCAGTCTCATGCATGGGCTCTTAAACCATCTCTGGTGAAGCTGGCACATTGACGGGGCACAGAGCGCTGCCACAACACAGCAATGCTTTCCATCCCAGGGCAATGCGGCTTCTTCAGCAGGGCATGCTGTGCTGCATCTCTTCCGTCAGGGGTAAGTGGACCCATCACGTACCACAGGCTGTTTCTGGAGATACCACCAATCCCTTTCCACAGCACCGTACAGTGGGGCCATGCCTGTCACAGCCTGGGGACAGAGTCCTCCTGGCTTTTGTGCAAGAGGCCAAAACCACCGACCTGAGTGATGGGAGACACCCCCCCCCCCCAAAAAAAAAAAAATCTTTGCCAGCTAAATTGTCATGTGCTCATCTCCTTTGTATCACCGTGCCTGCCTCTGCGAACAGCAGCTGCCCTGGGAAGCCACCCAGAAATCAGGGCAGCGCCGACCATTTATTACATTTGCATGCCTGTGTACAGTCCAGGGCACCGCTCAAATCACAGGTCAATGGGAGCTGCAGGGATTCTCTGCTTCTGGGCGAAATACAGTCAGGCTAAAAGCAACTTCAAAAACCCACATATTTAACCTGAACTCTTATCTTTTATCCCTTTAAATATCCAAGCGGCCACTTTTGCAAGCCTGAAGCCCGGACTCCAGCTACATTTATTTCCCTCTTTCATCCCAGCTGCAGCTCCTCAGAATTTATCTCTATGGTTAACTTCCCCTTTCATAATATTAGCACAGTTGAAGCACTTGCTTTCCTGTTGCAGGCAGTGATTATATAGCAAATTAACCACAAGCTGTTCAGTCCAAGTCCAGCAGTTGGAAAGATGCTCCTCTGAGTAATGGCTTGTGTAGTTGATGCTTTCATCTGTAATTTGCATTTGTAATAAATGCAGAAATAAAAAATGGGGTCTATATTTTAAAAAATAGCCTGGTATGGCAGGGGCAGGCAGACAAGCTAATGGGGAGGGCAATACCTCAGGGGCTGAGGGCTGCATCCCAGGGCACCACAGCATCTCCCGCACAGGGAGGGGGAATCCGCACACATGCCTCTCCTGCACACAGGGGTAACGTATCACACAAATCACGGGCTTCTCGCCCCACCTGATTTTACATAAGGAGACGGGGCACAAAAAATTTAAGCAGAAATCCTTGCATGGCTTCTACTAACAATTACATACCAGCAATTTCCACTGTCAGGAAGATGGGCTGTGTGCATGTGGACACCCCCCCAGATGATGCAGGGACACCCAGCAGGTAGCCTCGATGAAGTTTTGCAAGCCCTGTGGCCTCTCTGCTAGCAATGGGGGTATCACGTCACCCCTGCAAGCCTCACACAGGCTGTGTCAAAGCTGCGGAGTAGCAGGGGAATACTCAGCTTTACCAAGCTCCAGCCTGCAGGAAACTGGTCACATCAGGGCCGTGAAGCTCAGCTGGGGTAAGCTGACCCCGCTGAGGAGCAAACACCCAAGCTGCCAGCCAAGCACTGCGTCGCCTCAATGAGATCGCCCTCAGCATCGCTGCTACCTCACCACACACCCAGGCATATATGAGCATGCTGACATTGCACCAGAGGCCAACTGGTGTATTTTTCCAAGGTGAGCATATAGCTAAAACACCCTGGGTAAATGCCTGGAAGCAGGAGTGCTGCACCAGTGTCCTGGCAAAGGGTCAGTACTGGAGCAAGGGGAGAATCTCCAGAGTGTCTTGCTGACCCATCGAGGTGCCACAGAGCTTGTGTGGCCCTGGAAAGGCATTTGGAAGAAGAAAGCTCTTCTGTGACAGCACTGGTCCTGTCTTTGCCTCTCACCTGACTCCTCAGTAACTTTGTTCATTGCTCTGTTGATCTCCGTTTCCTCAAGTGTAAAACAGTTCGTGGTTCTCAGCCAGCACAGAGAAGCACACAGACAGGTACAATCTTTTTAGTAGGGCCAGCTGTGACAGGACAAGGGGCAATGGTTTTAAAATAAAACAGGGTAGGTTTAGACTGGATATAAGGAAGAAATTCTTTACAATGAGGGTGGTGAAACATTGGAATGGGTTGCCCACAGAGGTGGTGGAAGCCCCATCCCTGGAAACATTCAAGGCCAGGTTGGACGGGGCTCTGAGCAACCTGATCTGGTTAAAGGTGTCCCTGCTCCCTGCAGGGGAGCTACCTGTTGGGCTAGATGACCTCTAAAGGTCCCTTCCAACCCAGAGCATTCTATGACATGAATAAATACCCGTGCTGGCAATTACTGCCATCACAGCAGCTACAGGGGCTGGCACAGCCTCAGGCAGCACCCGCTCCCTGCATCCCTCCCTCCTTCGCAGGTCTGCAGCATGCAACCAGCCCCGGGGCTCAGCCCGCACACATGGGCTCCTTGCTCCCCACCTGCATTTGCCACTTAATGTGGGACATGGCCAGTGGCACAGGCACTCCATGGCCCCAGGGCATTGCTCTGCCAGCTGGGGAAGGCAGCCCCTGTTAGGTGACGATGGTTACAGCTCCACAGGGAGGTCTCTTGGTACATGTTCCCCTTTACACTACCCATAAAATCTCGAATTTTGGGACACACGCCCACAGTCTCCCAACTAAGGAACAAAGGGAGACAAGCCAACACCAGATTACACCCCAGTCCCCATGGACAGCAGCAGTCAGGCAGCCACGAGTGGTTTCCCCTTCCCACGCTGCAGGCATGGTGCTCAGCCCACGCGATGGTACATGGCCCTGGGGCTGTTCCCACTGTGCAGGGTGGACATGGAGGTGCAGCTCCTGCTCATTTGCTGAAGTGGCACAAGAAAAGTGTCTCTGCTTCCCAAGGAGGGTACCACCATGAAAACAAGGTGGCTGCCTGTGCCTTTTGTTCCGCAAAGGAGCCCAGCTCTCTGTTTAATTAAATAAGAAAGGATGACCAGGAGAGCCAGTTCCTTAATGAGATTTGGTAACATAATTATTTGCTACAATTAGGAACCAACTGAAAAGGTTCCTTTCTAACACTTTGGAGAAGCACAGCATTTTAAAGTTGATTTATCTCATGTCAGGGACTAACTTTATCTTTGCTTCTATGCAGCAGTGAGCACATTTTTCAGCACTATACCAAAGTTATTACTTATGAATCATCACACATCTACACATTTTATGGAGCTACTGAAAAATATATTAGCCTTTCTAGATGGGCAACCCCAGACCACACTGCACAGGACTTGAGCCTCCCTTGTAAAGCAAAATCCTCTTCCTACAGTGATGCTGAAACGCAGCCAGCACCGGGACACGCTCCTCTGTCTTCCCTCGCCCAGCTGCAACAGGGCAGCTTGCAATGCTGAAATAGCTCATCTTTCCAGCCCCCTCCCTGGCCAAACACACTAACCCCCAGGCTGAAGTGGTCCTGCAGCTTTTAAAGACTTGCATCTGAGCTGATGCAAGCTGAGCTGGGACAGGAAAGTGTCTGAGCAGAGCCCTCCAACTGCAGGGAATCCAGGCAGAGCAAAGCAGGTGTTTCTGGGCAGGTGGGAGCCACAGCCTCTTGCACTGGGAAACAGTGGTTCTTCATCCAGATGACACCCTTGATGGTCGAATGTTTCAGTTCACCAAGCTACTGCAGATAATTCTCCTTCCTCCTGCTCTGCAGCATTTAGGGGCCACATATGGGCAGGCAGCATCCAGTGCTGGGAAGCTCCTGCTTTGTCTGTGGCCTTTACAAGCCAGAGGACACCAAGGAGGTACCTTTGCTGGGGGGAGAGAAGGGCCATGGGAAGGGAACGGTCCTAAGTTACCTCTGGGAGCACCCCTAAAAGAATAAAGGTAAGAGATGGATGAACAGCATATGCACAGGAGGGAAGTTACACACATTGCACAGAGGGGAGAGGGGAGAAAAAGAAGATTGAATCTTCCTGGAGACCAGTGAGATTCTATAAACATAATCAAAATGTAATAGAAACTTTTTGGAAATGCTGTTAGAAGGAGAAAGCATCAATCTTCATGGAACTCCACTCAACAGGCTTTCTCCAGCTAATCAATCACGGTCAAGACATGGGCCGTCCCATCTGTCTGTGCAGGCGACCAGGAGGAGATTGCTAAGTGCCTGGGCTGGAGCTACCATCTCAGTACCAGGCAATTCATCATGCAGGAAGAGAAGGGGGGAGACGGGAGAGAAGGAAAATAACATATAACACTAATAAAGTTTCTCTCTCCCCCCCCCCCCCTTCCCAACCAATTTTTAGTAAAGGAGCCCGATCCAGACGGGCTGTCAGTAGGGGGGGTGGGAAGGGGGATATGCACCAGGGAGGAATCTGGTGACAAGATGCACTCCAGTAAACAGACATAAAAGCCATCATCTGCATATCAGTCCCTCAGCAAAGCCCACGCTCACCTCCTCGGCTGTTGGCAGCCACACAGGAGCAAGTCTGTGCCCGGCAGGGCTGGTGTCCCCCTGCCCCTGGAGCTGGGGAGGACACGGGCAGGGACAGCATTGCTGGGAAACGCTGAGGAGAGCCCGGAGGAGCTTCACCAGCTAGCACTGGGTGGAGAGGCCAAGCCTCTGCATGCGAACAGCATTAATTTTTCTCCTGGATGCTGCCATAACAATTTTGGGGGGCTCTGGAAGTGGAATAAAGCAGAGCTTAAGGACGTGCAGCATAAAGCCCATTTCATCTGCAGCAGACGTGGGATTTTTTGAGTCGTGTTATACCAACGTGTACCCACACAGGGTGGGGGCTTACACTGCAAAGAGGGAGTTCTGCACTTCACCCCTACCCCCGCTGCCTTTAAGCTGTTACCTCAGCCCTCACTGTGCAGAAGCCCATTCCGTCCCCAGCCCCAACCTCCCTGGTGCTCAGCCACCCTGTCTAGAGGCATCGACAGCAAGGAGTCCCAGCATGTACCTTACAGCCATGGGCTCAAATCCACATTTGCAAGAAAAGGCACCATTTCCCCTGCCAAATGCATCCAGAAACGATGCAACACAACATGACTCCCTTTCTACCCACCCTCCTTCCTTCAAGTCTTGAGGATTTCTCCCTTCCACTGAATTTTTGAAGTGGAAGACAAAAAAGCATCTGACACATCCTTTGCCAGAGCCAATGCTGGTACTTTTAGGTATCACTTGTACGAGTACAATGCAGGTTTGACATGTTCTGTGTGTCAGACCTCAGGGACCTGACAAAACTCCCCTCGTGTTTACAAACACATAATAGAATACCATGGGCTTTCTTCAAGGACTCCTTTGGCCTCAGAAAGGGTTCAGTCCAAGCTCGAGCCCAGCTCTGCCATTTCCAGTCCTTCCAGTGACACCTAGAATAGCCCTAGCATGCATCTGAAGGCAGTAATGAGTTCTGCATAAAGGATTTTTTTTTTCTTCCTCATTTTAATTACATGAATATTCTTCCTACTAGTGTTTTGGTCAACTTTTGTAGAGAGTGTTGTCCATTCAGCACCAGGTGAGTGGGAAACCAGCACAAATACATTCACATCATCTACTTAAAGGGCCATTTAAAATAAGAAACCAATAGAAATTTATACCCTAAGCCTTTTTTTGTTGCCCTATATTTAATCTAGTGGATTGACTGGACTCTGCAGGTGAAGTTCAAGAAGTAAAATTAAACAGGTGAGAGATTTATTCTTCCAGAACTATGATGACCCCACACCTTCCAGTAAATATCAAAATTCTTCCCTTCATCCACAGATAAAAATAGACTCCACTTAAAAATGTAGCAACACAGGATTTTAGCCTCTACTGTAAGTGTAAATATAGCAAAAAATTAAGTAGAAATCTCTAGTAAATAATGTTGACATCCCCGAAGGTGAAGTTGCTTCAAGTTTAACTCTTACAGGCTGGCCTTGCAGGTGGCAGGAAGCCTTGGTTTCACCATTAGAACAGCTTTCCTTCGGGGGTTAGTCCCATCTTGTGACACTGTTTGTCCTCTGCTCTCGAAGTTGCTTCTCCTCCCCTTTCCAGCCCCCTCCCCAGCAATGAAAATGCCAGACTGAAATTATTCTGGGGTTCATTATTATGAAAAGCCAGTACAAAACTGCTCAGGCTACAGCCACATCAACAGGGAGTTTATGAACAGCTGAAAAACATAAAGTTGCTTAGAAATTATCAATCCATCAATTGCCAGGAATTTAAAACATGGCTTGTAGCCACCTCACTTACTCCTAGATGTGCTTTTAAACATATATAGCCACCTGCCCCTTGCATCCTAATGTGCTCTTATCCATAGTTAGCGACTTATTAACCCTTTAGTGCCAGAGTTTAAGGCACAGCTCAGCAAAAACCAAGATAGGCCACCAGCACATGCAAGAGGTCCACTATTCTTTACTGAATTCAGTTGTGACTCCCAGTTTATATTCCACTCACCCTCCCCCCCCTCCCCCAAACTCTCACAATGAATTTTTAGAGGAGCAACCACCATCAAGTTCGGCATAAAGACAAGGCAGGGATCAGTGCTTGAGCCAGATCTCCCAGCCCTCCCCAAAGCCCCAGCCCTGAGTGCACACAAGCCTAGAGATTTTCTTCTTTCACCCCAAAAGCTGAGCAGAAGCCCCTGAGAAAGAAAGCAGCAAACACAACCATAGTTCCTACTCAGATATCCTCATCATTTTTTGTTTTGTCTCCTTCCAGGCAACAAAGAGAGCCCAGCTCATCACAGAGAGAAACCAGACAGGATACCACAGCTCTTGTGCAAGTTCAGCCTTTCCCAGTGCAGCATGCACCAAACACCACACGTCTCCTGAAGATCTGTCCTCCCTCCAGCTCCTCTGCAAAGCAAACCAGCTCCCTGTGCTCCATTAACTCCTTTATACATCATCCCACTCCTTCCTATGCCATCCCGCTCCTTCCTCCACCTGGAAGGGGCAGGGAGGGGCTCAGGTGGCCCCAGACCTTGGCCATCCTGGGAGAACTGGAGCGGCTGTGGAGGGGTGGGTGTCTGCAGGAGCTCTCTGCATCTCAGGTGAGCACAATTTCAGTTTGCTTGCCAGCCTGGCACGGCCAATTTAGGGAGCAGTGTTAGGGGCAAGTTTCCTGCAATAAAACTCTTCCTTAGTTGATATACAGTTATTCTCAAACTATAACCTTCCTCCCTAATTACCATGAATGTAAATGACTTCTGGTGTAAGGTTTATTATAATGATAATTGAGCTGTGGATTTTTAATAATAACCTCCTGGATTTTCCACTTGATTTCCTGATTTACTTTGTATTTCCAGGAACACATACAAGTGTCTGGGACTTTACCAGGCTGTTTATACAAAGTCTGACCATGACTTTCACTGGTTCTCCAGGCCAAAGTCTCTTAAATTGTTAGATGCATCCAAGCTCTTGGGTTTTCAAAGGGTCTCGGGGGATTTAGGTGGTGTGATCTGACTGCCACTGATTTGCTGTGGGATGGAGATAGCTGAATGCCATTGGCAAACTCAGGCATTTTACTTTTCATCTTAGCATGGGCAGACAGAGAGCAGGCCCCATCCTGGTGGAAGGAGGAAAAGCATCCAAATAGTGACAGGGCTTAACAGGGAAGGACGCCAGTATTGAAAGTCAGGCAACTTACCGCCTTGCAGAAAGCTGGAAGAAGAAAATACATTGCATAAACTGCTGGAGGAATTTAAATACTCAAAACATTCTCTCTGGAGTTGGAGTTTGCTCAGAGAGATCTCTGGATCAGGAGAGTGGATCTCTGGGCAGCGTTGGACTTTGGTCCAGAAGGAGACTTCTAAGGCGAGAGAGGGAGATCCACTCTCTAGTCCAGTCCAAGCCATCCCCATGCACAGAGGCACCTCAGGTGAAGACTTGTCCTGTTTTTTCAGGAAGCTAGACAGCCGACAAAGTTCCATCTTGTTTAAATATTATTCTGTTAAAATGGAACACTGTGTTTTTACATTATTGCTAATAGAGAAAAGTACACAAATAATCAATAAACGTTAACTTGTCTCTGGGGCTTTCCCTTTTTTGCGTGTTTATTTTTGTGTTATAAATGACATACATTTTCTGCAACTCACTAAATTGGCGGATGAGGAAAAGAGTCCAAAAGAAGAGCCATAATCCTCATGGGGAAGAGCAAGCTGTTGTTCCAATCAAGATGTATCCTGACAAGTCAACTTGGTGAAACCCATTAATTAGCACTTTTGGAAACAGTTGCAAAGTTAATTATTCTTCTTTCAGATGAAAGAAAGCTAATTTCTGGCATTTGCTTTGACAGTGACACGCGCTAACATTTTTAGAGTTGACATCCCTCAAGATAAATGATACTCTGAAGTGCACGTGCAAACATTTTGACTGGGAGCTACTGTGGCAAGTTGATGGCACTGGCACCTCTTACTGCAAATATTTTGCATCTGCTGGGATTGTGATCAAAGTTTGGAGGCTAAGAGGAGGGTGGGGAAACTTCATTTTCAACTTCAGGGAGGGTGTGGGTGACTGGCTTTGGATGGGAGGCAATAACACTGCACAGGCAACGCAATCTATTTTATCTTGATAACCTCAATAGGGAATGTGAAGCTTTCTAGCTAACTGTACTGGCAAAAAGAAACCCATTTTTATACTATCTGAATTTCTCTGCTCAAGAATCATCTTTTGTTCATGGGTTGGTACCAGCAGATGAAACAGCAGCTCTCCAAAAGGAATTATCTCTTGGTACTATCAGGTGCCAGTTGGTATCAGCTCATGCATATTTGAAAAGGCAAGATTTGGGATGTGGAAACTCAACAAAACTCATATGCCAAACCACAGCGTCCTCACTAGGAAGAACATCAGTCTGGTTTGGGATTTAGTCCCCAAAGCCCTTTTACAATTTTGGAAGCTGCCTTGATTATGTCTTGCATGTACGAGGGTAGTGAGGGAAAGAGTTTATCTGTAAATGTAAGTTATTTAGGCCTCCTTTTAAGTATGCATTTTGATCCAGGATTCAAATATATGCCTGAAGCCTGGGCTTCCCCTTGCAATTTTTGGGGAGCTACAGATTCTCCTTTTTTTACTCCAGCTCTTTATGCTACTGGTATGACTGCATGACTGATCCACGTTGGGTTCTAGGACCCCGTTTTTTCAGTTTCAGTCCTCATCTCTTGACGTCTGAAGGGTCGGTGTGAGATGAGTAAGGAAAGGATGCCTAAAACGCAGAAACTGCTTCATACAGGAGCTGTGTTGCCGGGAGAACACACAAAATGAGAGCTGCTATTTGGAGAATCTCAGGGCGACAAGCGAGAGAGCTAAATAACTAATCTAAGGAGGTCAAAATGTTCCTGGTAAATTAGCGAAGACCCTGCGCCTTTAGTTGTCTCCTCCGAGCCATGCCTGGCTTGGGTGCACCACGGGGCTGGCCTGGCAGGGAGGATGCTCTCCATTCCATCCCCTCCAGCACGCTCAGCTCAAAGCACTTCAGAGCAATCTTCCTCTAATCTTCCTTAATAAATTATCAGCCCGGTGCATCATCCAGGGGCCAAAACACCACTTTAGGAACCTGTTGCTCATTTGATAAGATTCTTCAGAAATAATAAGTGCAGGCAGGTACATGAAGAAAGGAAATTGGTGGTAGAAAAAGTATTTAATTTGCTTTTCAATCAGCATGTGAGGGAAAAAATTGAACTAGGAAGGTGATCTAAAGGACTACTTAGTTGGTATGCAATTCATACACAGCAGGGCAATCAAGAATGTGGAAACACCAGGTTCGGAGGGCTTGATCCAACACGGGAGGTAACCACCACCTTTTCCTTCAGGGGAGCCAAAAAAAAATGACATGTGCTAGCATGCAAGTCCTTGCAGACAGGCTTGCTATGCTGAGGCAGTTTAGTAAGGACAAGACATAAGAAAATAGAAAATAAGTAAAAAAAAAAAAAAAAATAAAAAAAAAAATTACTTCAACCAGTTCTCCACTTTGCGAGGAGCAGGGAGGTGGCAGTCCTGAGCCGAGAGACTCATCCTCCCAGCAGAGCTGCCGGGCTCCTTTTTGCATATTCCTCCGTCGTACATAATACTTATTGCTGCACAAATTGCAGGGATTATTTTCTCTTAACTGCTAATGGTTTTAGAGACTGTAATTGGGGGTAGTGCTTTGTAATTTAGTGCCAGAGAGGAAGGTACCTGTACAGGAGCATAACTTTTTCCTGCGGGCACACAGAGTTTTACAGGAATACTGGCAAAGAGGGAGAGCATTTACAAATCCCCCAATTCTCTGTGCTGTACTGGGAAGTTTAACAGATTTGGAGCATTTTTCAGTCAATGTACTCAAGAAAAGATTTTTTTAATTTATCAATAAATCAACCATATTTCATCTCCTTTTGCAGCATTTGTGATAATACTAGGGTTCACTTAACAACTGTAATAGGAAAAAATTCACTCTATATAGAGAAGATAAAGCAAAGATTAAAACAATTTACTTATTATGACATGTGCTGTGTTGAGTTATGCCCTGAAATTATTACTTTTAAGCCCACTGTCTGATAATTTGCCCCATTTATTTAAGTATGATTTTAATCAGGTTATTTATCAGCCTTGGTTTAGTGTATTAGCGTTTGATTTATTTAGCAATGCATATATTTATTTACATTTTAGCTTCCAAGTGAGTCATTCTTCTGACTTTGCAGTCAGAGGTTAAACAGTTTGATCCATCCTGGGGCAGACACAAAATGTGGAATAAACAAGTACAGAGAAAGTGCAGGCCATGAAAAGCAGGATTAACTCTACATTTAACCCCCTAACAGGCAACACTCACTCAGCATTGCAAAACCAGTCTGTACAGTAACACAATTTTTATACCCCCAGATAAGCAAATTACTTACTGTAATTCTTGTGGTGTAGTGAGAAAAGAAAATACATACGAAATTCGAGAGGAAAACCAAAGGTAGGAGGAGGAAATAGATGCTATGGTGGTTGGAATCCCCTAAAAATGTAAAGTTGGGTCCAGAATCTGGAACGAAAATAAAAACACCCTCAGATATATTGCAATTATTTATTTTCCCAGGCCTCTTAGGTCCATGCCCCGGCATGTGGAGAGCATTCTCGGGATTTCTTCATGTGTTTTGGGCTGTTCAGACGGTGGCAGTGAGTGCTGACAGGCAGCGTGTGTTCGGCTGCCTCCGTCCCCTGCCACGACACAGTCGGCACCTATAAATACACCGGCACCGAGATGCCTGCCGCTCGCATGAGCGCGTTTCAACCCGCTGTTCAGCTTCACGCTGTCCTCTCCCCCTCCTCTTCCCGGGGCAGAAATGCAGCAGGGATTTTGTTTGAAGAGGTGACACAGCCCATTTAACATTCCCCGTTAAAACGCGGCAGCCGGAGGGGGTCAAACGCCCATGTGCGACACGAGGAAGCCGCTCGACGTGGTGCAGCCCTCCTCTGCTCACACGGGGACAAGCCACCTTCCTTGCTGGTTAAAATGCACTTTAAACAACAGAGCAGGGAGAGGGCAATGGGCATCCAAGGACCACGTTCCCATTGCTTTCTCCTCTATTTGGTGCCCTCCTGGGAAGCCTGGCTGTGCCTGCAGTGCTTAGGCTGGGGGACATCGGCAGGGCAAAGGCATGGATCAAGGTGCTGAGGGTCAACTCTGCTGAACAGCTTGAAGCACAAACTGAAGCATAAGCGGTTTCAGTTGAACACAAGGAAGAACTTCTTTACTTTGAGGGTGACAGAGCACTGGAACAGGCTGCCCAGGGGGGTAGTGGAGTCTTCTTATCTGGAGATATTCAAAGCCTGCCTCGATGCTGTCCTGTGCCCCCTGCTCTGGGTGAGCCTGCAGGGGGGGTTGGACTGGATGATCTCCTGAGGTCCCTTCCAACCCCTGCCATGCTGGGATTCTGTGAAGCCAGCCCAGGTGATAGCCCTGCTGTCCCCAAAGCTGAGCTTGGTGACAGCCTGGCTCCTACAGCTTTTGGCTGTAAACAGGCGGTTTGGGAAAAGTGGATGGGATCAAACTGGAGCTGTGTTGGCAGGAATGGAGATCGGGAATCCTGGGCTCCTGCCTGGCACTGCTAAACGATGATGATAATGGTTCCCTTTGGGAATGCATCGAGGTCTATTGATCAATGTTTGCTGAGCTCTTTGGGATCCTTGAACAAGGTGCTGTGAGGCTTATGATAAATGGCCTTCTTCACACTTAGCTGTGGTGGCAAACAAATTCCTGTTCCACAGTTCTGGAAATAAACCTCAATATTTTGTTAATCTGGAACAGATTTTACACTTTATATATGCATGTATTTCTCAATATAGTTCCCGTAATTAACTATTAGCTAATTTATATATCTTTTCCTCTCCCTCTAATTTATTTCTAATTAACACAGATAAAGGATTGTATTTGTTATTAATGCAGACGGTTACTTATTTCTACTTGTATAACTGGAGCTGTATCCTGGCACTGATCAGGATCCTGCTCTGTTGGATAAAAGGCGAAGCACAGAGAGACACAAGCCCCTCTCGCTCACCCCCTGAGCACAGAAGTCAGTGCTGTGGAGGGATAGTTTTTCTGTTAAAATCCCCTTATTGGGGTGTACACGACTGCCACTGAGCAGAACCTGCCCCTATCGCATACATTGTGACTCCAAACCATCCTCTCTGCCCCTGTTTGTTGGGGATGTCGAAACCAGCCTATATTTGCCAGAAAATGAGGGTTTGTTGGGGCTGGCCCCTCCAAGTGTCTATCAGCCCAGCTAGGCAGGTACAAGGATCAAGTCTGGCCCAGAAGGGATTGTGAATTATTTTCCTAGGATGGCTGTTTCAATCCCTTCAGGAGCCCAGTCACTCCTTGGTGCTGGGGCACAGGCTGCTGAAGGGGGGCAGCCAGGCAGCTCCGTGTCCTGCTCTGCCGCCTTCAGCCCCGCGGCTGGGCCAGCCATGTGAATGGCAGTGGGTGAAAAAATCCCGAACGGGCAAAATTATCTCAAGGAATCTGGAGGGGAGGAGGCGGCCGCATGCAGGATGCTGGGCTGGGAACCCGATAGAGGTGTCAACGGGGACGGATTTTATCAGAGACAATGGATGCACCGAGGTGTAGATCAGGAATAATATCACCAGTATGAAAGGGAAATCAGTATCGGGCAACATCAGAATTGGCCTGCTGAGTGACAGACATCCCTCTCTTTCGTTCCTCTGTTAAAAGATCTTTTTGTATCATATTGCAACTCCCTTTACAAGGGAAAAAAGAAGAGGCCTCCCTGATTTTCTTGAAGGGACTCAGAGATAAAGACTGATCACATTTTGCAGTAATTGGACCTTCATATCTATAATTGCATTGATTTCTCCTAAGTTTCAGGCACTGAGTCTAGTGAGCGAGAGAGCATTGCAGCAGGATACGGCTGCCAAGAAACCTTCTGCATTTGGGAGGTGTCAGGCTGGGAGACTCACTGTAGTTTGGTAACTGGCATTGCAAATTGCTTTATGAACAGTTTAATGCATTTAAGAGGGTAATAATTTCAGATCCTACCATACAATTTGTTGCAGTGGTGCAGAAGCGTATCTAAAAACTTCCAGGGTGAAGGGAGGCAGGGGAAGGAGAAAGGGAAGAAGGGAAAGCTAAGGGAGGGAGGCATTGCAGGGGGGTGGAAAACCTAATTGTTTTAATCATGCTTGATACTACACTGTGAAATTATAATTAACTTAAGAAGTCAGTCAAAACCAGTTAATAACTGTGGTGCAACTTGGCTGATTTGAAGTGGTTACACAGAGGGGAGAGGAGGCTATGGTGGCAAAGCTGCTGGGCTTGAGCCTGGCGAGCCGAAGCAGTGCAAAGGGCCTCCAGGCGGTTCTGAGGCTCGGCACACGTAGGGACCGGCACGCACATCCTCAGCTGTGCTGGTGTCACTAGTACTCAGCCACTGCAGCACTTCTGATGGTGGATTGGGAAGCACTTCCCAAAGGAGGATCATCAGCAATCTTCCCAGTAGATGACTAGGGGAAACGGAGGCACGGAGAGAGAAAACAATTTTGAAAGGTTGGACTAGATGATGCTTGAGGTCCCTTCCAACCTATGACTCTATGATTTGTGAAATGCCAGCAGGCCACTGCCAGAGCTGGGGAAAATGATGGCTGCCAGCTGAAGAAAGGATCAGGGCCGGCTTTCAGCCTGTGCTTATGTGGCTCTTGAACAGCAGCCTCTGGAGATTAATCAGTTTGTTATTTAAACATCCCTTTACTTTTGCTCATTGGAGAGCTAATCTTTCCCAGTGACCCTGTTGCAGCCAGAAGAAATGCAGCCCTTAAAATGAGAGCGTACATATGGGCAAATCCCGGTCATCTTCACCCACGTATCT
The DNA here is from genome assembly GCA_034008185.1 of Gorsachius magnificus. Taxonomy (NCBI): domain Eukaryota; kingdom Metazoa; phylum Chordata; class Aves; order Pelecaniformes; family Ardeidae; genus Gorsachius; species Gorsachius magnificus. The sequence continues at coordinate 16,202,396 of CM067091.1, forward strand.
TTATTAAAATATCTGGGGTTGTACGGGTAAGTGGGAACAGAGTTAAAGCTGTGCAGTCTTCATTGCATGTGTACAGTGTATATATGGGTATAACAAGGGTTAATGAGCAAGCAAGCTGGGATAACAGGAGTGTCTTGATGGTATTAATATCCCAAAATACATATATAGATGTGGATAGCACTGAACCCTATGGGAGGCCAATAGCGATAAGGGTAGTGACACTGTAACTAGCTACAAGGACCATAGCAGAGATATTTGTCACAGAAAAGATGCACCTAGGAAAGCTCTGTGTGTGTGTGCCAGATATTGCTGCCACTGCTGGCTGTAGCAGGGCAGCAGCATATATATATTTACAGTCTGAAGGATATATTTGGAGCACTGGGCAATGGCTAGATATCAGCATGGCCAGAAAACACGAGAGGAAGGAATTAGAGCAGAGTGTGGGAATAAGTCTGAAATCTCTTCTTAGGAGATGTCTGTTGAATGTCTGGTGCTGAATTTGTGGGTAGCTTTTACCACTTAGATGCTGAGGAGAAGGTAGAGATGTTCTAAAATGGGAACTGCAGCACTCCAGGGTTTGGGTATTTCCTGCAGCCAGGTTGGGTGAAACCATTGTCTGAGGAGCTGGGTGTGCTGGGAGTGGCATAGTCGCCTTGGGCCGTGGGCTTTGACTGGGGATGGGCATCAGAGCAACACAGCTGGGCACAGCTGTACCAGGTCCTGCCAGCCCCGTCCCTTAGAGCAAGCTTGCAGGGAGGAGAAGAGGAGCCTGTGGCTATTACATGCTCAAATATGGTACCAACACAAGCGCATGGTGCTCTGGTGGCTGTTTGGGTCAACCTTCCTTATTGGACTTTAATGCCTCTCCTGGAGGTGTGACCCTGGGGTAGCTGAGTGGCTGGCCAGCCCAGGATGAGCTGGGCTGTTGCTTGCCAAGTACCCTAAGCCCATCCTTCCCATCAGTCCCAAACCCAGGAATAGAAAATTGGTTCACAGGATCTTCACGGTGACAAGCAGGCCATCCTCCCATCCATTCCTCTGTGGCCAGTGTAATGGTTTTAGGGGCCCTGTGACCACTGCTGTCATGGTACCAGCCCCAGTAGAGCAGTGCTGCAGCAGGGCTAGGAGCTTGACAAACCCAGGCAATTTTGGATGAAGCGTGGGGAATTCTATGTACAAGCCCCCCCAGATTACACCAGCCATAGCTCCTGCCCTGGGGCACCTACGGAGGCTGACAGCTGGGGAAGGCTCTACAACTTTATCAAGGGCTCTGCCTTCCTGGGGCACCTCCTGAATGTTTTGGCCTCACTGCTGAACATCTGCTGGAGAGAAGGTGTATTATGCATTCATTATCAGCTTTGGAAAACATTATAAAATGTAACTAACCTGTTAGCTTAGAACATACTGACAATTGGGAACTTCCTTGGAAGGTACCTGTCTGTCCACCTCTCCATCCTACAATTGCTCTGATTAGGGACTACTGCCAGAAGGACCCAAATGAAATCAACCCCCCTGAAAACATTAAAGGGTTTCTTCCTCACCCCATCTTTTTTATTTTATTCCCCTCAGTATTTCTGTGACAACTCAGCCCCAGCAGCCCCAGGGGACAGGACAGAGAGACGAGAAGGAGTGGAAGTGCCCTTTGACTAAGTGGGCATTAAATGTTGGCTAACAACCGGGAGACGCCGTGTGACTGGAGAGAGGGGGAAAGTTAAAAAGAAAGAAAGAAGAGCTTTTCAATATGAGCATTCATGTAGTTTTGACAGGAGCAATTTATCATGGCTATGAAAGGCGGCTCTGCCTCCACCACTGAAAGGCAGCCTGGTTAAACTTTTACCTGCCTCTCTGAAAAGGGTGTTGTGCCGGAGCCGGGAGGGGATTGCTCCCTGCTCCGGTGATGCATCTTTCCACGGGATCTGGGGGAGGGAAGGGCAGCGGTTCCCAAACAGCTTGTGCCCATCTGTTCTGCACAGAAAGAAACCCTGACAAGGAAGGGGGAGGGAGCGTGTGAGCAAGTGAGCTGGGGGGTTCCGGATGCCCGCATGGCGTCGGGAATGTGGTGATGTGATGGGAGCAAGGTTGGGAGCTGCCCCCCAGGAGATGCTGCGAGTTAGCCCTGAGGATTTCACCACCCCCCTTCGCTGCTCTAGAAGTATAAAAGCTGGGCCACGAGGTGACCTGACATTTCGGGGTGTGCACCATTGATGGCATCGCGGGTAGGCAGCGGTGGAGTGGGGGGAGCCGTGGGGTGCAGGAGGCACCCCAGTATGCCCTGATATACAAAAGGCCCTGTTGGCATCCCTAGAAACACTGTGGAAGGAGCAGGAGGGATTATGCTGAGGAAAAAAACCATAAAAACATACCCCAAGGGAATTCAGCTGAGATACTCTTTTGCCCTGGGATTTGTCATGGGGAAAACTGTTGGTTCTGCACCAGCCCATGACAGGTGGGAGCCAGGGCTGGCTGGGATCCTGTCCACGGACTGCTTTCTGCTGTACTCTTGCGTGGATTGAAATTTCTTAAAAAAAAAAATTTCCACTGAGAGTAATGATCCCTCTAAATTAGAGCATTCCACTGCAAAGAGTGGATTTTACTGAAATATTCAATGGAATCATTAACAACTTCCATAGCCGCTGTTTTTTTCTAATAACCAGCTGGTACTAGGCTACTGTATTTTCAATATTTTATGTACAAAGTTTACCATTTAAATTGCTATGTTTTGCATTGCGTGAAAGAAGCTGACCAATATCATGATAAAACTTTTCATCCTTATAAAAATCAAGCTTTTTTTACCCTTCAAAAGCTTCAGGCTTTTCCATTTTACCCCCCTCCCTTGATGAAGATAGAATGACATTTTGAAACCTCAGATGGGTAACCACATCTGACTTCTTGCCTGCCTGCGCATCCATCAGCACCTGCCCCTGTTTCGGGCATGAGCGGGACAATTTATAGTGTTAAAGAGAGGAATGTGCTAAAGTATTTCCCACGTTGCAGGATGAAATCCAGCAGTGCTGTTTCACCAGAATAAAACCCACCCAGCTCCCGTTCGACAGCTAAACAGTTCTCTGGCCGTCATTTTGTGTACCGAGTCAGGGATGCATAGCCACACACCAAAGAGCTGAGCTCACCTAACTTGAGTCTCAAATTTAGGCTTCTTTCTTAAGCCAGTAATCTGGCTTCTCTCTAGACACAAGAGAAAGAGGGAGATACAACTGCAAAAGACGAATTGTTCCCTTCTTAAATGCAATGACTAAGACATTGCTGAAGCTAGTTGAGGGTGAAATTCATCTTATTTCTTACCCTCTGTATGTCTAAGTCCTGTCCAAAATCTGTGGGACTTTTGATCACGTGGAGACAGCTTCACAGAAATACAAGTCGTTCCAAAGACTATGCTGAGGGCCCTCACACCTAAGACTACGGCCGCATTATATTCAAAGCAGAACAGGCATTAAGTGTACAGATATTCCCACTAGGCTTTTCATGTCATTAATTGGTGATCTTCCGACTCTGAAATAACATTTTTCCCCCTCACATTCCTTATTTCATTATCCCCAGTTCAATACACATCAGTGCAGTATGAGGCAAACTAGTTAGATGTATTAGGAATTATTTAAATTAGAGAGAGATATATGGGTAGTTAAATACTCAGTCTTCTATTCTACCCTAATAACGTATCAAATTATACTCAAATTATACTCAAATATAGATGTAGGGAGGCAGTCCTGAAATCTCCAGGAGGGATCAGTGGGAGAAAGGTGAAATTAAGCAGGTGGTGCAAGTAGATCTGAACTAATGCAATATGGAAACTGTACAGGCCTATCATTTTCCGTTGTGTCCTGTTATTACCAACATTTGCTTTAAATGTCTTCACAAACAAGACTCAGTAATGAATGAGTGTTCTCTGAGCCTGGAGGAAGCAGTTTATTTTTCTAATGCAAAAGAATTTTGCTCTTGATTTTTAATGTCGTTCTGCTTCTCATTCCACTCTTGGTGAAAATGAGAGCATTATAGTAATAAACCACGTTTGTCAGACTGTCCAGCGATGGGGGAGGTGGCGGGACAGGCTGATGCCTCTTGCACTGGGAAGTGTTGATGCCTCTTGCACTGGGAAGCATTGGTGCCTCTTGCATGGAAAGCTGTCTCTCAGACTGCTTCCCACGCAGAGGATTTCAGTTCGTAGCTGTCCTGGCTGCAAGCGGACGGTGCTTTCACAGCAATGTTGTAAGCCTGTGCTGTCCCTGGCACACTATGTAGGTTAAGCTAAGCTGTTGCTACACCTGTGCCTTGATTTACTTGGTAAAATGGGTTTGATACTCTTAAACTGCTTTCTAAAGGATTACAAAAACTAACTGAGCTTTGAAGACTATTGTGCTGCCTGGAATTTCTTCCTCTCCCGGTGGGCAAAAGCAGGAGTTATGTACCGCAGCATGGTACCAGCCTGGTCTGGAGAGTGCTCCAGAGCCCATGGCCATGCCCCCAGCCCCCAGAATGGTTGAAAGCCCCCAGTTCTCTAGGAAAGGACACAACAGCATTGGTGCACAGCAGCCAACCACACCACTGCAGCTGACGGCTGCACTTCTGCCACACCCTGGCTCTGTACCACTGCAGGCTGTGTCGAGACAGCCACCTACTTCTCAGCCTGAGAGATGTTTTTGGCATCAGCTTCAGAAAAAAACAGCAGATGGTCCCTGAAACCAGCTGTCCATCCAGGAGAAATGAGTAGCAAACTCTACAGCTGTGGGAAACAACATCGTACTGTTCCTTCTGTAAGAGGAAAAACCTCCCCAAACCTGAAATAAAACCCTAAACAAACCCATGAACCTGCCAGCAGGGTATTTATGGTCTTTGAGGACCTCAGGATCCAAGATCCACACTCTTTGGTACTAAGAATATCTCTGGGGCAGAGTGCAGTAACAGCAGTCTCTCCAAGTGAGAGAAGCAGGTTGTCACCTCACCTCCGAGGTGGCCCTCCCCATCAGCTGCTGCTGGTGAAAAACAATGAAAAAATATTGTAAACAGGGTGGTGGTCTCTACCTCTTTATTGCTTCTATATCCAGCATCGGGAGGAAGCAGAGAGTGGCCTATAAATAACAGCTGCTTTCCACAGGCAGAGGTGGAGACCTTGGCTAAGGCTACAGCAAGAGAGACCTCAGCAAATGGCGGAGCATGTCGCAGACACTCGCTTCCCACCCTGACAGCAGCAAAGACTGGCTTCTGGGTGTTGTTAGAACCCGGGTGTTAGTGAAGCTGAAGCCCAGTCTGTGGAGTCCTCTTGAGCATTAACAAATGCAGCATCGGGGTTAGGCTTGACAAATGTCTGCCGAGAATAACAGAGGTGGAATTGATGGCGTGGCATGGATAAAAGGACTGCAGGACCTTTGGTGATCTCTTCTGGATTATTTTCTGTGGTTCTGTGAGCCTATTCAATATGCACCTACTAATTAGGTTTAATGCCAAACTCTGAGAAATAAATGGTGAGGGAAGAAACCTAAAGACTGAGGTGCAAAGCTACACATTGGAGTGAGGGCAGAGAGCAGGGAAGCTGGCTGGGGAGTGTCTCCAACATGCTGCTCATTGGTATAGATTTGAAAAAAGGACTTTTTTCATGAAGAATTCAAAATCCCATTTATGAAGCTATGGAGGCAGCAAGGCTCAAGTACTCCAGGGCATCAGACTGCCAGTGAGAATGATATTCCAAAATAAAGGCAGCTGGTTACTTCAGTCTCAGAAGTATTCAGGAAGCAAAGCTGGTGTTAGCATTGCTGAGGCTGATTCAAAGGAGGAAGCTTGTCTGGGCACCCTGATCACCCTGAATCTGTTTTTCCTCTAGCTGTGTAAGAATGCAGAGAGATCAGTGCCTTTGGTGTTGGACCCTGACCTCCCTGGAAGTTCTACAGTGAAGCCAGAGAGCGGGACACAGTGGGCTGGAGAAGTCCTCCACCCCATATTGCCTCTGAAAAGAGAGAAGCAGAGAGGATACTGAGACTTAAGGCAATCTAGAAAACCCTTGCTCTATTTCCAGCATATCTTTCATAGGATAATTGCCACTAAGCAGAAGTAAATACACATACATATATTGATATATTCCTGTGCGAATTATATGTTTACATGGAACTGACAGACTTAGACTTCACTATTCTTCATGTTGTTATGGAGCAACTTGGTTAGAAAGTCGTAATAAATATTTGCCTTTTGCAAATGAACCACTTTCAATGTGCTACACCAACAGGCAGGGTAACGAACGCCGACTGGCAAGAACCATGCCTTGCCTTGGCTTTTTAAGCCGGCTCCCATTGGGCTGTGGGGATATGCTGTGTGGGTGTAGGGCAAGCGGTGGTAGTGCTGCATAGATATTCTGATCAAAGCCAGGTTTATTGGTGGTTCAAATTTGCATCAATATGAAAAAGATCATAGCTGCATGAGCTTATCAATGGGCAAAGCAGTAGACTTGAACACTTTGACGTCTATGTCAACGGAATAAACACTGGAATGGGTTGCCCAGAGAGGTGATGGAGGCCCCATCCCTGGAAACATTCAAGGCCAGGTGGGATGGGGCTCTGAGCAGCCTGATGTGGTTAAAGTTGTCTCTGCTCACTGCAGGGGGATTAGACTAGATGGCCTCTAAAGGTCCCTTCTGACCCAAAACATTCTATGATTCTATGAATAAGACATATAGAAATAAAACCCAGAAAGTGCATCAGACTGATCAGCTAGCGCCCCTCTTCTCTTGATGGGCAGGTCCATCCTCTGAGATGAGCAGAGCGAGGTCGCGTTTCGCTCTGTGTTGTATGGTCTGTTTGTTATTTTGCACATGGTTCCTGGTCAGTCTGCAGCAGCTTGTGGCTTGGATGGATGGATGGCTACAAACTCTTCAGAAAGGATAGGCAAGGAAGGAGAGGCGGCGGGGTGGCTCTGTACGTTAGGGAGTGTTTAGATTGTACAGAGCTTGACACTTGTGGTGAGGCAGAATGCTTATGGGTGAGGATGAGGGGGAAGGTCAACAAGAAAGATATCCTGTTGGGAGTCTGTTACAGACCACCCGACCAGGATGAGGATGTTGATGAAGAATTCTACAAGCGGCTGGCAGGAGTCTCTCAGTCACGAGCTCTTGTTCTTGTGGGGGACTTCAACTTCCCAGACATCTGCTGGAAATACAATACAGCAGAAAGGAAACAGTCCAGAAGGTTCCTGCAGTGTGTGGAAGATAACTTCCTGACACAGCTGGTAAGGGAGCCTACCAGGGGAAGTGCCCTGCTTGACCTCCTGTTCACTAACAGAGAAGGACTGGTGGGAGAGGTGGTGGTCGGAAATCATCTAGGCCTTAGTGATCATGAAATGGTAGAGTTATCGATCTTTGGTGAGGTAAGGAAGGGGGTCAGCAACACCGCCACCATGGATTTCCGGAGGGCAGACTTTGACCTGCTCAGAACGCTGGTTGGGAGAGTCCCTTGGGAGATAGTCCTGAAGGGCAAAGGGGTCCAGGAAGGCTGGGTGTTTTTCAAGGAAGAAGTCTTAAAGGCACAGGACCAGGCTGTCCCCATGTGCCGTAAGACAAATGGGCGGGGAAGACGACCGGCCTGGCTGGACAGAGGACTACTACTGCGACTAAGGGAAAAAAGGAGAGCTTACCAGCTCTGGAAGAAGGGGCAGGCAACCCAAGAAGAGTACAGGGATCTTGGCAGGTCATGCAGAGAGTAGATTAGAAAGGCAAAAGCCCAGCTGGAATTTAACCTGGCCACTGTTGTAAGGGATAATAAGAAAAGCTTTTATAAATATGTTAACAGCAAAAAGAGAGCCAGGGAGAACCTCCATCCACTAGTGGATGCAAGGGGGAACATTGCCACTAAAGATGAGGAAAAGGCTGAGATACTCAACGCCTTCTTTGCCTCGGTCTTTAATGGCCCGACGAGTTATCCCCAGGGTACCCAGCCTCCTGAGCTGGAAGATGGGGACAGAGAGTGGAATGAACCCCCCATAATCCAGGAGGAAGCAGTCTTTGACCTGCTATGCCACCTGGACATCCACAAGTCTATGGGGCCGGATGGGATCCACCCAAGAGTGCTGAAGGAGCTGGCAGAGGAGTTTGCCAAGCCACTCTCTATCATTTATCAGCAGTCCTGAGAACAGGGGAGGTCCCAGATGACTGGAGGTTGGCAAATGTGACGCCTCTCTTCAAGAAGGGCCGGAAGGAGGATCCAGGGAACTACAGACCAGTCAGCCTAACCTCGGTACCGGGGAAGATTATGGAGCGGTTCATCTTGAGTGTGCTCACCAGGCACATGGAGGACAATCAGGGGATCAGGCCCAGTCAGCATGGGTTCACGAAAGGCAAGTCTTGCCTAACCAACCTGATTTCCTTCTATGACCAGGTGACCCGCCTGGTAGATGAGGGAAAGGCTGTGGATGTTGTCTACCTGGACTTCAGCAAAGCCTTCGCCACAGTCTCCCATAGCATTCTCGTGGAGAAGCTGGCATTTCATGGCCTAGATGGATGTACTCTTCGCTGGGTTAAAAACTGGCTGGGTGGCCGAGCCCAGAGAGTCGTGGTGAATGGAGCTAAATCCAGTTGGCGGCCGGTCACAAGCGGTGTCCCCCAGGGCTCAGTTTTAGGGCCAGTCTTGTTTAATATCTTTATCAATGACCTGGATGAGGGGATTGAGTGTGCCCTCAGTAAATTTGCAGATGACACCAAATTGGGTGGGAGTGTTGATCTGCTGGAGGGGAGGAGGGCTCTGCAAAGGGACCTGGACAGGCTGGATCGATGGGCCGAGGCCAATTGTATGAGGTTCAACAAGGCCAAGTGCCGGGTCCTGCACTTTGGTCACAACAACCCCATGCAGCGCTACAGGCTTGGCGAAGAGTGGCTGGAAAGCTGCCTGGTGGAAAAAGACCTGGGGGTACTGGTTGACAGCCGGCTGAATATGAGCCAGCAGTGTGCCCAGGTGGCCAAGAAGGCCAATGGCATCCTGGTCTGTATCAGAAATAGTGTGACCAGCAGGAGTAGGGAAGTGATCGTGCCCCTGTACTCGGTGCTGGTGAGGCCGCACCTTGAATACTGTGTTCAGTTTTGGGCCCCTCACTACAAGAAAGATGTTGCATTGCTGGAACAGGTCCAGAGGAGAGCAACCAAGCTGGTGAGGGGTGTGGAACACAAGTCATACGAGGAACGGCTGAGGGAACTGGGGTTGTTTAGTCTGGAGAAGAGGAGGCTGAGGGGAGACCTGATCGCCCTCTACAACTGCCTGAAAGGAGGCTGTAGGGAGGTGGGGGTCGGCCTCTTCTCCCTGGTAACAGACGATAGGACGAGGGGGAATGGCTTGAAGCTGTGCCAGGGCAGATTTAGGCTAGACATTAGGAAAAAATTCTTCACCGAAAGGGTTGTCAGGCTCTGGAATGGGCTGCCCAGGGAGGTGGTCGAGTCCTCATCCCTGGAGGTATTTAAAAGAAGGATAGATGAGGTGCTTAGGGACATGGTTTAGTGGTGGGATGGCAGTGCTAGGTTAACAGTTGGACTCGATGATCTTAAAGGTCTTTTCCAACCGAGGTGATTCTATGATTCTATGATTCTATGACATTTGAAATTCAACCTCTAAGTGGCAATGACTGGGTTGATTTGACACTTAGGTCACATATTACAGCCTTATTTTCTCATTGAACAGACTTGGCTTCTAGAATTAGAGGCTTGCTTGGTCCTCATAGTTCCATTTTTATTTTTAGCATTTACCACTATAATTTTAGGAGAGGAACTCTAGCCTTCTTTGTATTTGTACAGCATCCAGCAAAGCGTTCTGAAGGCTGGGACTAATGTCTTGTGCTATAATACTAAAAGGAAACAGCTAATATAATGATTCCTTGTATATTTTAGAATACCTGATTAAGAAAAGGGACCTGAACTCAAGTCAAAGCAAATTTGTTTAAAATATGAATTTTTAATAAAACCCCCTTTTCATTCCTAATAGAGCATTTTTCTAGCCCCTGCTATTTGTCTTTCTGCTGTGCCTGTCCCTCTCGCACTAAGCGTTAGCAGGATCTGCACATGTGCACCATATCGTGACATGCCGGGCCTGGCTTTTCACACTGACGTCCCTCTGCACGCCACAGAGGCACCATTCCAGAGGGAAAGAAAAAATCTATTTGCATCCAATCGACTGAGAGCTTTAAGTGCTGAAACTAGTAGACCAAACGAGTTTATTAGATTATCATTGCGGAAGTTAATAAAGAATTAATTTCTCTTCATGTGACATCCAAAGGCAGTTATTTCAGTGGCCTGTCCATTTACACAAAGCCAAGTATTTGTCAAGTGTCAAACTCAATTCCCATGACCCAGGCCTCCTCAATAATTCTGGATTAGGAATACCCTTAAATGACATTACAAAAATTTTATTCCAAGATGCATTGAGCTCCTGGGACTACTCAGGAATTTCAGGTTAGTGAAGGTTATGTAGTCAGCAAAAGCTTGTTGGATATAAGATCTGGAATGGAAGGGTACGGTGTGCAATGTTTTTGTGACAGTGGAAGGCAGCATGTAAGAAAGCAGCAGCTGATTTCCAAAAGGGGATCTTCTGTTCTGTCTCTCTGCCCTGGAAATCACGCCAAGAGGGTTTATCTGCATTGCAAAAACCAGGCCAGTGTGATCTCCAGCAAAAGAAATGCTGTGGTGCCTCTGTAGGAAGAACAGCATGGGGTGCCATGAGGAGGAGGAGGAGGAGGACGAGGAGGCAGAATAAAGCCATCAATTGCTGCTGTGGGAATTAAGTGCTATAAAACGTCTTCATTCACAGAAGGAGTTGAGAGTTGTGCACATTCCCAACTACCAAGTCAGATATAAAATGAAAGAAAGAGGAATCCCTTTTTTGTTTTCCTGTACTCAGTAGATTTGCCTCTGACCACTAGAAACACAAAGCATACTGGGTGGACACAGAGCCTCCTCTCATTCCTCTAAAAGAGAAATGGTGTAAGGACTTAGCCAGAGATCCTAGGTAAAGGATGGTAGACAAAAAGGAAAAAAAAAGATCCATTTACATCACTCGATCCATCAGAAAAAGAGAATCCTTGTGCATACATTGACTTTATTGTATTTCAAGGTTATATGAAAATGGAAAGCTAGATGGTAATGAGTAAGGAGAGGTGCTGAGCACTGGGGGCCCTTGGTTGGGGTAATACACCTTTAAAATTTAAATGGACAGACTCAATCATTGTTTTAATCATTATTAATTTTTCGTTTGAACGAGTCACTCCATCATCTCCACAAATGAATTTCCCTCCCTCCCCTCCATCTCCTCCATTTCTCGCCTTCCTCCTTATTGCCAGGACATTATGAGTGCTTCCACCTCATCTTCTGATTAACACTGGAATAAATATGCCTGAGAGTTGGGAGGCAGGTTCTTCAGCTGGGAATCCAGCCCTGCAAGTGTCTGTACGTGGGGAAAACAAGGACCTGACTGTACACTTCTCCTCGTCTACCTCCCTACCTCTGTCTTCTTTAGTGATGTGGGAGATGGCTGTGAGCAGAGCTTGGGAACAAAAGTGGTCATTTCCCACCCTTGCTCTCAGGAAATAACTCGCTGATAATTCACTGCCCAGCAAGGCTTGTGTGGCTCTGAGAGTGAGACCTGGATTCATCTCACCTAACCCTATAGCCTGAAATATGTCTAGGGTGTAATATTTTTGCTTCACTGCAGCTGCCTAGAAGTTAAGTGAGTAATCCGAGTTTACGGTCTAGACGTCCTTGGCCGTCCTGGGAAAAGGGCAAGGATCTTCACAAACTGATTCATCTGCCCTAAGATGCTTGCCCCAGACAGAAAGGATGAAATCGCCCTTTGGAGGTGCCCACCTCCTCTCCTGATTACAGAAGCAGCTTGGGCTACCAACAAGGTGCCTAGCCACTATGTTAGGTGAGCTCTATCCTGCCCAAAGGAGCTTGGCCATGTGAGTAAGACTGAACTAAATCCTTCTTGTCAAAAGCTTGCGGGTAGTGCCACACAGCAGTCTTAAGTGAAACAAAAAAGGGAAGGAAAGAAAAGAAAAAGCAGACATGATGCCCATAACACATTTGAAGCATGTGTTTAAGCAGCCACTCAGATCTCACTATTTATTTGTGCTTAGCTTCAACCAGGTGTAAGTTTGTGATTAAGACTAAGCACGGGCTTGATTGCTTTGATGAACTGGGATGAACAGGAATGTTTCTTACCACCTTCAAAGTTGCATGTAGCTACATGACTACCTGCGATCAGTGAGTTGGCTTTCTCCCAGTGGAGAGGACACATGCCAAATGCTATGGGTTGCTTAAGCCCACTTGAAAAAGTCAATGTTAGGAGCTTGAATGCAACTGCGATTTAAAACATTTCAAAATCCAGACAGACTGAACTCTCAAGATTTCCTGTACCAAAAGTATCTACTTAATTTCTGTGCACAGGAATTATGACAGCCACAATTTCTCCGAAAATAAATCTGGAAAAGCTTGTTCAGCTCATTATTTGAATGAGGAACTCTTGCCCCCATGCTTGTAAGTGGGGGTGATTACCCGCGGAGGCTGAGGCACGTGACCCTGCCTGGAGTTTTGTCTTACTTGTGACAATTCACCCACAGGACTAAAGAAATAGCAAAGTCAAGGTAGCTCCAGCATTTGAGATATACTGAGGATCTTCACCACCTCTTCGCCTCTCTTCCACTCTCTTCTGTCCAGATTGGCCTGAGTGGGCAGCATGGCATGAATGCACACATGCTTCTGGCAGTGAAAGGCACAGCAAAGCTTATTTTCCCCTAAATATTTCCCATTCGAGTACCTTGAAAGTGAGAAACTCAGTCAAAGTGGACGACTAAAAATGGGGCAGAGCAACACAAACTGCTGTGACACTTTATAGATCCTCTTGTCAGAGTCGTTGCACCTTTGAATTTTATATGATGTTATCCACCTTGACCTTCCCTTCCCTGGGTGAAATCCCAGGCCACGAGTCCTTTGGCAGCCTCCTGAACTCCACCGCTTCAGCCTCAGCGCTTGTGACCTGTGCATGGCAGGTGATTGATGGAGAGGGAGGAAGATGGGTGCCCAAAGCGTGTTTCGGCCGTTGCCCTTGGCAGCAGCTCCTTGGCTGGGTGATGAAAGGTTTGCCCAGCAGCTGGACTTTGGTCGAGTTTAAACAGCTCAGCTCTGTTTGCAGGGCTGCATCCCGGGGCGCGCTGACATCGCAGCGTCACGGAGGGCAGAGTGAGGACACAGGCGTCATACTGAAAGAAGGGTTGGGCATAAGGGAAAGGGTCTGTAATAGCAATGTTGTCCTTTCTGTGGCTGATTGTCACTGGAAATGCAACTATTCTTGATAGGAATAGGGATCTGAGGGATAACTCCAGAGGTGACTTTGATTTAGAGCTTGGCCAGCCTCCTCCTATTGAAACTCCTTAAATACTCTACGTTTTCTTTTTTTCTTAGCAGAAAACTTCCTTGTCTTTTAATATCCAAGAAAGATGTGCTGGCAGCACGAATTCTGAAATTCCTCTCAGCCTGGAACAGTCAGGATGGAAACGTGAGTTAGAGCCTTGGGGCTGGAAACTACCCTCAGGGATTGCTCTGTTGCCTTGGGCTACTAAAGCCTGGTGCCTGGACAATAATTACGGGTGAGTTTGTGAGCTTTTGAAGAGTGAGGTCCAGGAGCAGGGCTCTGTTGTTGGGCTGGTAGCATCTAAACCACCTGGTTATCCACATAGGACAAAACTACTTCTACAGTAGTTCATTTTTTGTTCATTTTTCCTTTTTCAGGCTGCTTCCAGCTGGATTTGAGCACTGGATTTACCCTCCTTCTCCATCTGCCCACCAGGGGAGTGGGGAGGGGGTTGGCTGTCCCCTGCCAAGCCACAAGAGCAGCGCGCGATGCAACTGGGAAGGTGCTGAGTGCTGGGAGCTGACAGGAGGGCAATGCCCGGGGGAGAAGGAGGGGCAGCTCACGTCCCCATGTCACTGTGGTGGCTGGCGTGGCCCTCGGGAGAGCGCAGCTGGGGAAGGGTTAAACTTTAACCAGCCAGACTCAAACCCTTCCCCGGCGCCGAAGGAAGGGGGATGTGGGTGAGAACAAGAAGAAGATGCTTTTCCATATCTCCCCCCTCCATCCTGCTGGGATGTTGCCTGGTAGGACAGCAGGAGCTGCCAGGAGGGTTTCTGCCCCATCCTGCCCGTGTGGGTGCATCCTGCTGCAGAGCACCCCTGGAGAACAGCTTTGTCCCTGGGTCGTTTCTCTCCTTCCTGTCTCTGGAAGCTGCAGGACCCTGATGAATGACTCCCATAACCTGATCAAAAAGTGTCCCTAACAGTTTTAGTGTGTTTGTGTCCCCCTAGTTAAGATAAATTAGACAGGCTAATGAGACTGATTAGTCTTTAGCTGCGACCCTTGGCCTTTAGGATGTACTTCGAGCTAATAGAGAGAATGGGGATTATAGGCTGTGATAATGTGCTTGTGTTGGCCTTTTAAAGGAAAACACATTTATTGCTACTTAGAGGAAATTGATCTAATTGTGCTGGAAGCGTTTCTACAGACTGAACATGGAATTTTTATTAAGTAGGTGACTCAGGTTCAGCCAGGATTGCCAGGTTCTAAATGGGCAGGAGATATTTTAAGAAGATTCCACCTGGAAACCCCTCTGGCCACCTCTCCAACTGGTAACGAGCTTCATTCATCCTGACTTTGATCTGCTGCTCTTCGTGTCAGATATCAGAACTCTAGGAACTTGGACTGAAATCCCTGGGCCTTGTGGCTCAGATCCAAACTAACAAATCATCAAAGACAACCAGTTGTGTTTGCACGTTTGCTAAGGGTTCAGCTATTTGATTCCCTTTTCAATCTGCAAAACAAAATGGTCCCCTTAGTTACAGGGATCCCTGGAGGCAAATGAGGATACAACATCATGCAGCCAGTTTTGAGAACAGCAGGGTGCTCAGGGGCCCTATCCTGCCCTAAAGAGAAGGTTTGATTTCATAGCCCAAAGCCTCACATTTTCTGCTTCATGCACAAAAGAAGCCGTTGTGCTCCTGCAAGTTTTCTCCAACAATCTCAGCTGGACATACAAAAGATACTACTTCTTCCTATAAGCCTTACCTTTATGGCTCTCGGTGGGTCTGGTTCTCCTTTACAATATATTTGGAGGGTTTAGTTGGTTTCCAGCAAGCTTGGATGAAATGCCACTCTCACATCTCCTCTGATAAGTTGTGTAAAGACAAGCAGTTCTGCCGGGGAGAAAGCACAAGGAGGAAACCTCTGCTCACATGAACTCTTGCATCTGAAGCATTTATAAGAGCTCTTAGAAATGCTTCAGACTTGAGGAAAGCCTTAGCTGAAGATCCCAGTCAGCAAAATCCAGAGGAAACAAAGTCTTTCAAGGGCAAAACTTATTCCTATCAGAGCTTCCCCTGCTTCCAGGCACACTGGGATGCAGAGGCACAACTACCGCTAGCATGGGCATCGACTGGCACAAAGCTTTGGTGCTCCTTGATACACTTCTACAGGTATCAAACACCATGAAAACACTAAGGAAAGGGCTGAGCTGAAGAGGTTACACTTAAAAAAGTTATTTTCCACAGGAACTGTAAACGCTGAAGAACACCTCATTCCTACCCTTCACTGCAGCGCAGGCCCACCAGTACTCACCGGTTCATGAACACGGGAATCAGCTCATAATGGTTCAAGGCAGGATGAAAAGAGGACTCCAAGTTAGCTTTCAAAAGCCTCTCTTTTAGCAAAATATTCCTGAAGACTGCAATTTGGCCAGGTTAACAGCACTGATGCATTTAATCTATGATGAAAAATGGCATCTTTACTGTGTATTACGGGAAAGATCAAAAGCCCAGTCCTGGATGAAGGCTGCATGTTAGATTCTGTGTAAGCAGAGAAGAGACGTGGGGCCCTTCGCATCATCATCAGATGAGAAGAATTCTCTAGGGGAGATGGGTTTGTGGCCTCTCCAGCAGTAAGATGACCATCAGGTCCTTTTCCACTACATCACACCTTTTGGGGGCAGGTCCTGAGGGAGGCTGATCCCCTTGGATCTGTTTCCTGGACAGAAGCAGGTCCTGGTCTTTTCTGAAGACCGGTTTCCACAGAGTCCCCCAAATATTGTGTCTGTAGTAATGCCAGCTAAAACTGTTGTGAAAGAAGAGAGAAATCCACCCCAAAACTGAAACCCATTCCCCAAAAAGCCATACACCACAACTAGAAACAAAAGCAAATAAAAATTAACACCAAAATACATGAATTGGAGAACATTAGGACAAATTAATGGACCACATGAATAAATAAAGTAAGGATGATTTGCCTGCCCAGATCCAAGCGCTAGGGCCCCGCCGGCCCATAATTCTTCCCTCTCTTTTTTTGTTAAGAGCAGCAGCAATGTCTGTGCTCTTACTACTGAACTTCGGACAGGATAGTTTCAAATCTGGAGAAGCCCTGGGCCAGGTCCACAACACAGCTGGTACTGTGCAATCCCGTTCTCCACCTGGCCACTGCCAGTGTAGAAAGTGTAACTTCATGGAGGATGACAGGTTACCAGGACGCCCTGCGGGGGTGGTAGGAAAAGGGATGGTTGGGCCCCTCTCTGCTGTGCCTGGCAGTGGTCTCATGCTCACTATGATGTGCCAGTGCAAAGAGGAGGAGCCCTGCTTCTTCCTAATCTTCAGTCCCGCTTTGGGTTTGGGTGGGTGAGACTGTAAACCACTTTGTGCCTCCTCACTGGGGAGGATGCAAAATGCTGCTGCCCCGCAGCAGTGGTGATCTCCCTCCACTTGGCTCAGGTGCAAATGACAGCACAAGCAGTGGGGAGACCAAGCCAAGGTCAACACAAGCATCATGTCTTGCCAGGGCTGGAGAGAGCGAAGCTGCAAATCTTCTTACCGCGAAAGCACCCAACTGAGCTGCACTGTAGCCAGTGCCAGCCCAGGCTCCCAGCAGTAACAACCCAGGATTTTCATAAACGCTGTTTGACCCTGCTCACATCTCGTATCCACCCTCTGTTTGCTGAGCCAGGCTGAGCTGGTTACCTGTTTTCCCAAAGTTTCATTTCTAAGTCACTGGAAGATGCTCTCATTCCATCTGACTCTATAGGGAACTAAAGAGGGTCAGGTGTGCAACCCCCCTGCCCCAGGCAGCCTCCTTCCACGTGTGTGATGTCTTAATATTTTTTCTCCATTTCACCAAAACAACGGCCGAGCACCTGCTCTGTAAAACACAGAAGTTGCGCATGCTCTTTCATTCACTTAAAATCACAAAAAGGTCGTGGGTAAGTTGCAAGGTTGCAGTTTGTGACCCAAGTGAATCCAGATGAAAAAATCTGTTTTATTATATGCAAATCCTTCCCCTCTGACATCGTCTTAGACATTAATCAGGATGATCCTTGACACTTTCCGTATTCAAGCACCTTGCAGTAAATAGATTTATCACACTTTTACAGCCATGGCAATGGAGGCCTGACTCAGGCAAGGTCAAAGTGGACCCATGGGGCCAAGAGCAGAGGAGCTGCCACCTTCCCCACCTACGCACCAGTCCCACTTTGCTGAGAAGTGATACAGCTGATCAAAGGTTTGAGCCACAGCCCTGCAGTCTGTGGAAGGACTCCTCGGGAGCCACAAATCACTTTATAATGCTCTATCACATGTGATAAGTCCTGTACTTTGCCACCTTTCCATGCAATGCTTTAAGGTGCTGAGAAACCAGAGGACAGATGCAGGAGCAGATCCTCAGCCAGCATAACACCAGCTGATGTTTGGTGTGGAGCTGTGACCATTTATACCTGCTGTCCTGGTGTTGTCCAAATTAAATAGAAAGAGCAGCCAGCTTCCAACGGCAACTGCTTCAGTGGGTATAATACTGAGAATCCTCATAGGGGACTGAAAATCTCAGCATCACAGTGCCTGTTTGTTAAATATCTCTGTTGCAGACACCCAAGAAAATGAAAGACTTGCACGCTGTTTTGGAGGTTTACATAGAAAAAAGCAGGAACCATATTTAATAAAAAATCCATATTCCTTCAGCACTGATCCTGCCAAAACACACTGTAATATGGCTGAACTGAGAAGGGCTGATCATGAGTAAGGTTACCTGTGAAACTAAGTTTCAAGCAGCAAGCCTGTTAGCAGATAAGCCAGAGTATTTTAAGTGGGAACCTTCTCTTTACTTAAGGATGTTCCTTTTCACCGTTGAGTGCAAACTTTGTATTTGGGTCAAAGTTTATGCCAAGCTTCAGGGACCTTTGATGAACAAGCTCCCATTTTGGGTAAACTGTTTGGATCAAAGGAATCATGTTAACTATTCAGTGTTTCTTTTCAATCTTTGCAAAATGAACATTTAGACTTTTCAGCTCAAAAGAATTTGGCATTTAAAAACATTCTTTCACTTTAATTAAAATGCTCCAAACTGAACTGAAATACTTTTCCTGGCCCAGAACAGACTGATGTTGGCTTTTCAGAATTTAGAAGCAAAAATTTGAGGTGACCAAGCAATATAAACTTTTGGTCTCTAGAGGCCTCTTCACCCTCATTTTGAGGGAGTTGCTGGTGAATGGAGAACCCACACTTCCTCAGAGCTCTGCTGTGGCTCCTTCTGAACTTTTGGCAGATCTGCCTGGTTATAACAGCCATGATCCAACTGCCATAGACCTGCTACAGTACTCCATCGGGGGAACGTGACCCAACTGGATGCCCCAAAAATCTGTCCCCCTACATTAGCAGTTAGCATTACTCTCACCATCCTGGTGCAGCAGTTTTCTCAGCTCCTAGGCGTTGTTATTTACTGTAATCCAGATCATGGTAAATGTCCCTGGTACCTCTACTGGTTAAAATCAAGGGGAGCTTTCCAGATTCTTCCTCCCTCGTGACTTGTGCTTGTGTCTAAAGGCTTCTACTACCTTTATTTTAACTTGAGATTTGTTGGGGCAGGAACAGGACCTTCATCGTATCTGCCATTCAACATGCCAGCAGGCAAAGAATAGCCTCCAGCTGCCCGTAAATCAAATGGAGTTACATCAGGGTTGATGTTGCTTGAAATTCTTGCATCAGTGCTCAAGAGCCAGAGAAGAAAGAAAAGGCAAAGAAGGAGTAGTGTAGAGGTGGGTCAGGAGCCATCCATGAAGCTGTCTAGCACCATTTGATTATCAGTGGGGCCTGGGCATCCAGATGCTTTTTCTCTCAGTCTACTGTTATCACTGTTCAGTGGCTGGTCATCGTCCCGTCTGTGTGTGCTGAATTGGCAGAGGTCTCAGTCCACGAGGGCCTTTTGCTTATAATTATGTGTACGGTCACAGAAGTGGACCATAGTTGCACCCAAGCTTAATCACAATAAGTGCAGATTAGTCTTACTATGTTGATTTTTCTAGCATAGGATATACCCATCTCCAGACATTAGTCCCTGCATCCTGTTCCTTGAGCACTCTATCACATAAAGAGAAATATCACTATAATGACACACCTGATGAATATTCCTCAGCCATTTATCTCTCTAGACCTGGGAAATGGGCTTTATTTAAAGCCCAAATGTCAATCTGATCTTGGCATTTGTTGACTGTTACTACTGTCATGTCTTTACTCCTTCTCCTGGCTTATCTGTCCTGCCAGATCCCTGAGGCTGTTAAATATCCTCTGAATTTTAAACTATTCCAAATCAGGACTTGAACACAAAATGGGGACAGATACAACTTTTTTTTTTTTTTAAAGTGCACCTGTACAAGAAAACAGTGGGCATCACCTTTGACTTCAGGAAAATAAAGTATCAGCATAGAGACACTGCAAACATGTAAAGTTTTGGGATCAAAGTCAGGATATTTCCTGCTGTTTGCAAAAATCCTTTAAGCTGGAATTCCTTGGGATAAAAGCAATGCTTCCAGAGACAGCAAAGATTGCTTCAAAATGTATTGGGAAGTTCTGTCCCTGAAACAGCTAATTGTTGGCAGAGAACAGAGAAAGGATCCGATGTTGCAAAATGGAGGGTATCTGTAACCCCTGGAAAGGTCACTTGGATGTTAGGATCCTAAAATGGGATTGAAGAGTGATCAATGTCTCCAAACTGGAATGTGAGGGGTTATAAGAGAGGGCTCAGCTAAAAGGTTTGTATGTAAATACTCGGTGCTGGGCAGGAGCAGCTCTGGATGTGAGCCTTACGGAATACTGGCTCAGTTAGACAGTGGTTATTAAAATAACATGTTTCGGGATCATTCAGCCCTTGGTTGGAGGCCCCATTTTCCTAGGTACTTTATAGAAAAACCCCTGAACACTTACAGCCTAAGCTGTTTGGTGTGCTCACCTTGCTGCCTGTTTCTCTAAAATGGTCCCTGCATCCCAAACAATTGAAGTTTTGCTCCGTTTTAAGGCAAAAGGCTCAAATCTTCCCATTGCCCAGATGAGGATTGATGCTGGCCCTGGTTTTGAATGCCAATGCCCAGTGGCAAAGGAATGGTTTTATCATAACACCGGAGGATATTTCCTTCTGCTCTTCATAAGTTTGGTGCCTGTGTTTGCCCTCTTACCAATAGGCTATTTTGGGGTAAAATGAAGCAAAGAAGAATAGTTATTTTTCACTCCAAGCAGCAAGTGAAAGGCACTGGAAGCCAAGCAGCCGCTCCATGAGCAGAAGGGTCCCTTCAGGAGCCATTTTCAGCTGTACACATTCAAATCCACTGCACTTTATTAATGACCGAAGAAAGAAATGGCCAAATCCACATAAATAAATAAACTGAACGGCTGCCATAATGTACACTAATTTGGGGAGGTTCTGTGCTGTTGTCTCTCTGTATGCAGTCACTGGAGTGAAAAGGAGATATTTTAAGTCAAAAACTGAATATCTATGGCAGGCAATTTGAGTACAGGAAAGAGCAAAGCTCTCTGCTAAGGGGCTGGGGGAAAAAAGCCATCCTTTGAAAAGATGAATATTTGAAAACGCCAACTGCTGCGGCTACCGCGGGCATGTTTAGCAGTGCTCTGCACCGGGCTGGAATCGATCTGGAGGGATAGGTTTGCTGAAAGGAAGTGAAAACAAATGGGGCTTCTGCTTTTGGGATCACTCTGTACCGACTGAGCAACCGGTTACGTCCTTCCCCCGGCCAGGGGCAGCGGGAGAGGCTGTTAAACTCCAGCCTGTGTCCATGAGAGGAGAAACGCCTGTGTGCCGTAAGGGCTTATGAGAAAATGCGTGGCATTTCATCGGGCTCCCTGGTGCAGGAATTAAAAGAATTTTAATTGTGGAGAACAGTGATGTGTTCAGCATAAAGGCACAGTAGGGAATTTGAGCTTTGCGGCGCTGACAGTAGAAAGCATTTTCAAGAAAGTTTAGAAAGAAACTTCCTAAATTTGCGTTGCTCTTCCAGGAACCTGTTGTCATTTGTGACTTCAAGTGCCAAGTTCCACTTTCCCCTCCTCACTGTTGCCATTCAATAGGTGGGGAAACTGCACAGAAATGGGCAGTGTGTCTGCAGGAGGACCGGGCACTTGTGCGGGCGTTCATCGGCACGACTGCCTTAGTGGGTGCGGAACAAGAGCAGCCCAGAAGTAGTTTTACTGTCATATCTGTTCCTGTCCGGGTGTGTTTTACTTATTTAAGCAGCCCCAGTTTTGAGGTAGAATGGACAAAAAACAGACCTAAGGCACCTCTGTAATTTGCAGTTTGTTGTATTCTGGTACCAATATGCAATGTAGCCTTTCCTATGAGATTCATCCCTAGCGTAAGGATGTGTAGGGTTGTACTCACATAACTGTGTTCATGCCGCAGCTTTCTGGGCAGAGCAACAGGAGAAAAAAAATTAAAAATCACACTTCACACTCATCAGCAAAGAGCTCCAACCTGAGCCCAGGCTCTGAGCCTCGAACTAAGACTGTGGGGTGACACTGAGATTACTGTGGCAAGCCCTGGCCACACGATTGAGCTGAGCTGTGCTTTGGCTCCGCGCTCGGCGAGGATGTAGCTTTGAGTAATTTTGGCATCCCAAGGCCTCAACTAATTCCCACTTGTGTTTGCTTGTATTTTACTGGCTGTCTTTTCCACTTCTTCCTCTCAGATTACTAGGGCTGGTGACAAGGAAATATGGGAATAGCCACCCAATCAAATTACAAAACATTAAAAAGGTCAAGCGCATACACGTTGCGTTCGCACCATGAGTGGGAATCAGATTTCCTGGTATCTCAGTAAAAGTGACAGATAGTGTTAACCAGATAAGCAAATGGGAGCTTGAAAGTCTAAAAGCAGGAGCAATTTGCCAGTGGATCTTTTTTTCAAGTAACCGTGTATGTAGGTTAAATTTCCTTGAAATTTCTGCCTTGTGGGT
The DNA here is from genome assembly GCA_034008185.1 of Gorsachius magnificus. Taxonomy (NCBI): domain Eukaryota; kingdom Metazoa; phylum Chordata; class Aves; order Pelecaniformes; family Ardeidae; genus Gorsachius; species Gorsachius magnificus. The sequence goes on from CM067091.1 coordinate 16,224,683, forward strand.
GAAAACAGCCTGACTGTATTTTTGTGCCTTTCTCTGCCCAGTGTGGTTCTGGGACCACATATGTGATAGTTCTGCAGATCTGGTGATGCTGCAGGAAGGTGGAAAAGGAGCAGTAAATAAAGGGAGTAACTGCCCTGGGAAAATATTGCTTATAAATCCTTCCTCTGGCAGGGGATGGAGGAGATGGGACAGCTGAAGCCCTGACAGATGCCACCTTGATGGTCCCTTCTGCATGCTAACCATATCTCCAGCAACCTGTAGACATGGCATCCATACAGGTTTCTACACAGACTCTCCTGTTTTGGGCAAAGGGGTGGTGAGAAAGGGTTTGAGGTATTATAACCACCAGAAGTACCTAGCCAAAGCCTCACAGAGGAGCATGTCCTTAGTAGACAGGCCTTCTCTTGAAGTATCATCTGACTAAACATTTAGACAGGGATTTTCAAAGACACAGTTGGAAGTTTAGACATTCAGGTTGACATTTAAACTGTGTAGACATCCTGGGAAAGCTCAGCTACCAGGCAGGACCAACTTTGTCTTTGCTTGACCAGATGGGCAGCAAGTACCATAGCATGGGAAACATCCTGCTCTGCTTGTCTTGGTGGTTTGTAGTGACCAGGGCTGTGAGCTATTTCTCAAAGGTCTTGCTTCCACTTTACCCTAGGATCAGTGGCTCATTCCCGATGTGATCCTCAGGATTTGGAAGCAATCCTGATTTTTGGAGATAGCAGCTCTAGAAATAATGAGTGAATAAAACCTCAACAGGCTAACATTTCCATCTTCCCCTTCATTATTTATTTATTTATGGTTCCTGAAGCCTGTTTCCCAAATTCTCCACCCTTACCCTCCCCTCCCTACTTTGTTTTAATGAATTGAGGATTGAATTCTAGAGCACACGTGTGAGTCAGAGATGATAAAGCACCCAGTCTTTCGGCAGTCCTGCAAATGCTACGGTGGCTCCCAAAGAGTTAATTCATTATGGTCCATTGTCCAGTCAACTTTGTAGCTAGCAGCAGATTGGAGCCGACTTGAAATGCTGAAGTGGGAATGAAAAATGAGCAAAGCCTTGGTGTGCATTAAATATTTAATATTCTCTCAGTGGGAGGTGTCAGGAAAAGGACCATATAATAAATACTACGAGAGACAATTCCATCACTGAACTCGTCTGTTAATGACCTCATTTGCTTTGACAGAAACATTACAGATGCAGCCTCTTCGCTTCTGTGGCCCTATTAAGCAGCCACATTCTAGCTGCAGAGCAAATTCTTGCTTCTGCAACGCGGAGGAGTGGGTCGGAGCTGTGATTGTCTCCTTCTCCCTCTCAGTCTCCTCCCGCTCTCCAGATCTGGGGCATTTAGAAAGAATTTTGTGCGGCATGAAAAGTATTTGTGGTAGCTGTGTGATTCTGGCAGGGAAAAGGACAGCTTTATCAAACTACCCGGAATATATGAACTCAAGAAAATGCTTCCTTCCCTTAGAGGAAATGGGTGCCTCCTGCCTTAACATCACCAGCTTGTAAATTGTGGGAGACTGAAAAGCATTTGCACTGGCAGAGAATCATAGAATCGTAGAATAGTTTGGATTGGAAGGAACCTTTAACAGTCGTCTGGTCCAACCCCCCTCTGCAATAAACAGGGACATATTCAACCAGATCGGGTTGCTCAGAGCCTCCTCCAACCTGACCTTGAATGTTTCCAGGGATGGGGCATCCACCACCTCTCTGGGCAACCTCTTCCAGTGTTTCACCACCCTCATTGTAAAAAATGTCTTCCTTATATCTAGTCTGCATCTACCCTCTTTTAGTTTAAAACCATTGCCCCTTGTGCTATCATTACAGGCCCTACTAAAAAGTTTGTCCCATCGTCTTATAAGCCCCCTTTAACTACTGAAAGGCTGCTATAAGGTCTCCCTGGAGCCTTCTCTCCATGCTGAACAGCTCCAACTCTCTCAGCCTTTCTTTATAGGAGGCGTGTTCCGTCCCTCTGATCTTCGTGGCCCTCCTCTGGACCCATTCCAACAGTCTTTCCTGTGCTGAGGACTCCAGAGGTGGACGCAGTGCTCCAGGTGGGGTGGAGGTAGTGTAGATCACCTCCAGTTTAATTCCCTGAAGATCTCTCGTGCCAGGCAACGACAGCATCCTCAGGGGGATCTACTCAGATGCCTCCTGGTGAGTGCTCCCCACTTCAGCAGGTGTGGAGACCTTGAATCCCACTGCATTCCTGGAGCATGTGCTGGCAGATCACAGGATTTTCTGGCCAGTGCTGTGACCTGCAGTACTGTTGGTCCCATGGAGGCTGATGTTCTGCCTGAGCACCAGTATTGCAGGATATTTGGCTTCAGACTAAGTGTAAAGCAGCTGGTTTTCTCTCCTCCACTATTTATGTTTGAAGAGTCCTCAAAAGTATTCCTGCTCCAATGCCTAGAAGCCAACTCTACATTTCACACCTAAATGTATTAATGTCCAGTTCCTTTGCAGTTGATCTTTGCCACCTTTCCCCTTCAACTTAACTAATTCTTTTCCTGCCTGGTCAGACAGACCCTGGGATCATCGTATCACTTCTCAGACTCTTTTTTTGCCTGGTTAAGCGAATCAACCTCTTCGTGTTTTTCTAGAAAAGTTCTTGATAGCCCTCAGCATCCCAGCATAAACTCCTCTCGTGTTCCAGCTTCAGCTGCTTTTCTTGAATAGCAATGATAGATGAGGTTTGAAATGCTTAGTAGAATGGCATTCATTCCTGCTTAGTGCTAACGGCAACTCCTCTCAGTCAAGCTGTGGGTTACACTGCATGGCCAGCTTGAGAGCCCAGGTCTCTCTCCTCTGTGGACAACTGCTGGGTTAAACATGAAACTCGCACTATTAGTAGTCCTGGAATCCATTACCTTATTTTTTCACATCCTTACCCATTTCTTCTCATTACTGCAGCAAAAAACCATGCTGAATTTCTCTGAATTTCTCACCGACCTCCAGTATTAACTTATTTTTTCTTCCAAACTTTCTTCTAAGGCCTTGCACATGACCTCAGCACTTTGGCAGTATTTCTGTGTTTGTCTAGTCTCCTTTTTCCTCCTCTTTTACGCACAAGTATGACATTTTCTCAGAGAACTATAGTTTTCTGTAGATTTTGTAGAATATTATAGGTAGTAGCCAAAAACACAGACTGAAAAAATGAAGAGAAAAAATAGCTGTCTGTCTGCTCTTTGGGGGAAGTGCATCCTTGGAGGCTCAGACTCTCTGTTTTGAACAGCTAGGGTTGACAATACGGTTCCCCTCTGGTTTAAGCTGGCAGTTTCCTGCCTCAAAATGAAGCCTGAATAAAAGAATATTAAAAATTGTAAAGATGATATTATGACAGCACCTTATAGTACTTGAGGCCTGGGCATCTGACCTGCTAGCACAGGACTCTAGAGTCGAAGCTCAAATGCCAGCATCTTTGATTAACATCTGCTTTTTGGGATGGATTACAACCTTGTCGTCTTCTCCCTTCCCTAACACTGCTTGGACTGTGAGGCCTGTGATGGGGGAAAAGATGTCCGTCCTGCTGCCTGCTGTGGCCAGAGGCGTGGGATAAGAGGTGGTTCAGCAGAGGGAAAGGTGAGGCTCCTTCCACTGCTGCTGCCTACATGGACTGTGGGGATGCGGTTCGGTAGGGTGCAGGGAGAGGATGCCAAAAGCAAACCAGCTAGCTGCAGGCTCAAGGAGGAGGAGGGGGGAAGCTGGGCAGAAATTGGAAGGGAATGTGCCTCCCGCTCACATCCCAGCCCTGTGTAGGCTGCTGTCAGATGCCACACATTCTGTGTGTTACAACAAGGCAGTTGTTTGTAGCGCTGGATCCGTGCAACAGGGAGATAAGGTTCTGCCTTTGTATCAGAAGCAGCTGCAAAGGGGCGGAAAGGTCTTAGAACAAGAAATGAGTTCATTTGAATTCTCTCTCCCTCTCTCTTTTCCTTCGTCAAGCCAGACAGCAACAGCACACTCTCTCCCCTCCTACCGTGCAGGCGTTTTCACACCAGCTTGTGGTACCATCAGGAATTTGTATTGCTACCTCCGGAGACAGTGCCGGGTGCGTGCATGGCTGGGCTCCTCTCCGGGGGGACCGTGGCCCCAGGCCTTTGCTCGCAGGGCAGTCAGTGGTGTTTGCCCAACAACCACTTGCTCCGCAGTGGAGACCTCCTGGCTGTGAAGGTGTGGAGCTGGCACAAACCTGCCACGCACACCAGTGGGTGTTGTAGATGTTGCTGCTGGGCTGGGGTTGAACAAGCCCGTGGCTACAGTAATAAGAAAATAAGAGGCTAGAAATCACTCTGTAAGATGGCACAAGCCATCCATCCCATGCCCAGCGTGGGGAGAAGGAGAAAATACCCCAACACAAGCTGTTAGACTGTGTCGTGATTCATAGGCAGGAAGGATTCAAATGAACCTGGGCAGGCAGCCTTGGGCATGACATAGCTACTGTCTGAGTGCTTGGCTCTGCAACCTTAATGATGTTCTTTTAATGTAGCTTTTAAAAATGCATAATATAATATACATTGTCTGTCCTGTCTGCCTTTTATAGCCTTAAAAAATGAATCAGGTATATGCTCTGACATAGGGAACCATTTCACCCCACTGCACAGACACTCTGCCACCTTCAAGCACTTGCCGAAATGTGCTTTAAGGTTTAGGTTTGCTCTTAAATAATTATCACCTGATCAGTAAAGAAATAACCCTTCTTGCCTTCAAAACTCTGCACTGATATGTTTTTAGTCTTTAGGAATGAGGAATTTGGCAGTTCCCTTGCAGTTTTGCTGGTGCTCATCACTGGCCATGCAGGCTGGATCCCTGTGTATAAATCCGGGCAGGGCTGCAGGAATTGCTCAGTGCTGTCCCTGCCTGTGCATGAGGGAGGTGGAAAGATGAAACTCCCAGTTCCAGTAGAAGGAGAAGGAGGATATGCGGCAGAGGAAGAGATGAAATAGTCCTCAGAGCCCAGCCTGGGACTCCAGGGAGGCGTCTCCTGCTCCCCAGCCTGGACTGCCTGTGAGTTATAACCCTCAAGCTGGCGATGCTGCTGCCGCAGGCCCCGTGAAGGCTCGAGACCTCCTGGCAATCTCAAGCCTCCCCAGGGCTGATTTAGAGAGGTCACCTGTCACTTGTGTAAAGGTCACCAGAGGTCTGTGCTGTGGACAGTCCCCACGTTCCCGGGATGTCACATAATCATTTTATTTTACATCGCCTCAGTCCTGCCAGGGGAGGGGAGGAGAAGAGATAAGAGTGCGAGGTCAGCAGCATCTTTATGGATGGCGGAGTGAATGTGAGGTGAAAGGGATCGTTGCTTTTGCCTCCCCAATAAACCCCTTTTCTCTGCCTGAACGGAAGTGGCGAGGAGCTGTTCGGCTAATTTATATTAATTCAACTCCATTAATGATGAGATATCATCTCTTCTCTCAGCAGGAGAACCATCAAAAGGATTTAATACGGAGCTGCTCTTTTGACAACCCCACATTACAGCCTGCAGCCACTCCATGGCTGGACTGAACCTTTCCCCACCTACCAGCTTGTCCTGGGGCCTCATCACCAAAGGCAATCTCATGCTATGATGATTATTTTTGTGTGAGCCCTCACACATGCCGCAGCATTGCTCAGGCACGGAGGAGCAGGAAAGCTCTCTGCAGGGACAAAGGTACATGGCATATATGCTGCGCCTTTCTCCGGCTGGTGATGAGCGGGGGACATTTCAAGTAGTAGGAAGCCACAACCAATGTGAGTTACCATCCGCTCTCCCAGGCAGCTGCAGAGTGGGAAAATGCCTTTTGTTGGAGCCAGGAGCGGCTGGTGGCCATGGGGGCCTCCTGGCAGCAGCGCCCCATGATGCAGAGCAGTCCTGCAGCTCCCCTCGGACGTAACAAGAGCATTGTGCTCACCAGGGATATGCCAGAGGGACGAGCATCTGGACCATCAGCAAATTTTGCTTCATGAAGCACGGTGCCAATGCAGCTTGGGTTTCTTGCTTGACCGCCATGACCTGAAGGACAGGCAGTCTGGTGTCAGGCTGGCGTAAATCAGGGTGATGAACTTCCTGCAGGGACCAGAGGGTCTCTGCTATCACGCAGCCGAGAACTGCACTTTGGGTTCACTGCAGAGAAGGGGAAACAGAGGCAGAGGTGGAGGGAGGCTCATGACCCCCTGGTGTGGGGCACCCCCGGAACAGGACCCAGCCACCACCCCAGGGCGCTACTCAGGAGCCAAAGCAGGGAAAGGTTGTCAGGTCTGACATGTGGAGGGACCAAACAGTGGCACAGGGATGACCGTGGCAGGTTGTAGTGGCCGGGGTTGTTTTCCAATGGCCAGGGGTCCCTGGATCCCGCAGGGCTGCTGGAGGACTGTCTTGTCTCCCCATCCATGTCATGGCAGTAGGAGACAAGACTTCGTGCTAGTCATGTAATTTAATTTCCCTCTTTGCTTCTGGCTGATAGTATTAAACTCCTGGCCTCTGAAACACACATACAAATCTTTTTTTTTTAAATATTTTTGTATTAACATATTTCCTTTTGAAACTGTGTGAGGCTTTTCTCAAAACTAATGGATTTTTTTTCTCCCCTTGTCTGGGCCAAATGTATTCAAATCTTAACTCAGTTAAGTCAGAAGATTCCTATCGTCTCAGCAGGGAATCCCACCCTTTATTCCACAAATCAGCATCCTTTTTATTTGACTTTCTGATCTCCAAAGGAAAAGGGATGCTTTTTTTTTTTAGAGGTTTTTTTTTTTTTAGTTTAACTCTGACGTTGATGTTGCAATGCTCTTTGATAGCCAAGAACACAAGGACTGACTTCAGGAGCAGCTGAAACTTCATCAGGAACCAAAATATAAAAAGAAGGGATGCAGAGTGGGGAATGGTAGAAAGTGATACTGTTGAAACAACCCTTTGAAATTTCCCAAATGATGTTTGATCTGTGAGTCCCTTAAAGCTGCTGCAATACCTTTAGTATCAAAATTGTCTTGCGGGGGGGGAGGGGGGGGGAAGGGAGGAGAGGTATTTTAATATTTTTTTGTGATTCTCAGAAGAAATAAGTTTAATCTTAACCTGTAATGGTTCCACCTGGATTTTTTTTTTTTAATGTATGTTTATCCGGGATTTAGTAGGATTATTTCCTCACTTTTTTTACCTTCTCATTTGCTTGAATATTCCTTTATTTCAAAGGAACAGCAAGAGAGACACAAGGGACCGAATGCTGAGGAATAGATTACTCCTGAAACACTCTTAGTCCTCCCTTATCCACCCCCAAAATACCAAGCCACTGGAAAAAAACCCATGAAATAGAAACTCTGAGAGGCGAAGGAAGGAAGGGCTCAATCTTTCCTTGGGGAAAAAGCAGTGCAGAGGCGCTGAGCTGCCCAGGGGATGCTGGTGTGCCCCGCAGCAGCTCCGGCTCCAGGGACGCTGCCCCAGCACTCCGCTTGCCGCTGCAGCCATGTCCATCGCAGCCCACACTGGGCTGGATCCTTCAGTGGTGGCCAGCGGGAAATAGAAGATCAACTGGTGAGAGTCCCTAAGGAGAAAGGGGTCTTGAGGGAATGGCATGGGGCATGTCCAGGCTGCAGAGAAAACAAGGCTGGGGCGCAAGGTGGCTGCCTTAGCTGGCAGGATAAGCGTGGGGGACATTTATCTTGTAGTTTTTTCTCCATGAAGGGCCTAGCAATAGGTTTGAGTGATTAGAAATTGTATAAAATAACTTATTAATATCAATCCTGTACATAGCAAAAGCATAGCAGGATTTTTTTTCAGATCCATCCAGGTCAACAGGCCACATATCTGCCTCATGATCCTGCTTTGTTTTATAATTCCCCCACATTAATTTTGGGCATGTACTTGGGAGCTGCTCTGGAAAGAATCTGTGTGACTCTAGGTCATGCTGAGGAAAATACACCCATTTTTCTCACGCAGTGGAAAAAGCTGCCGTCTAAAGCGAGTCAAAAAGCAGGGCGCTGGATGCAATTAGCATCATATCATTTCAGAAAGCAACAATTTGAGCAGGTCACCTCCTTTGCAGATTGCTGAGGGAGGGGAACATGCTGCATTTACACTCCTCATCCTGGCCCCCTTATCCTCATAGGAAAACGTCGCATAAAAGACCATGCGGATTAGATGGCAAGGAGCATGCCTGTTTCTTCTGCAATTAATATCATATGCAAATGAAATGTTTCCACTGAAAGTTTGTAAAAAGGGAATGTTACCACTTAGTACCATCTCTGCTGAGCTAAAAGGTTTTTTGCATATAACATTTTTCATGTGGTGCTGGTGTGCTTTACATTTATTGAGCCCTGGCAAAATGTCTGTAAATCAGCATTGTATAGATTCGGCGTATATCCAGTTTGCAGGAACCAGTAAGTCACAAGGGTTAAGATAATAGCATGAAACCTCTTTGACCGACAGCATCAGAGAGATGGATGCGGGCTCCACTCTCCCTGCAGCTCCCACCCAGTGCAATGGTTTTCTCCCTCCATTTGGTGTCTTCAAAGACACCGGGCTGCTGCTCTGGGCTTTTTAAGGGCTGCTGTGCCCCGCTGCAGGGATGGATGCCTTTTCGTGGGAGATGGAGAACTGCCTTTGCACAGCAAGTGCAAACCCCACACACAGAACAGAACAGAGATCAGAATGGCCACAGCACCCCTGAAAAACAAATCAGGTGTTCACAGGTACACAAATTTAAGGCTTCCCACCTGTGGGATGCTCAGAAAATTTGGTGAAGATCCTGGGGACCTGGAGTCCTTGCTGTCTGCCTGCAGCTCCCAGTGCTTGCAATGCCAGGGGGATACTGAGCCCTGTGGTGAGGAAACTCTCCATGCAGCTGAAGGTCTGCAACACATGGGTGCATTTCCAGAAGCTGCCGAGTGCATTAATGATGTGCTAAAAGAGCCCACGGAGGAACGGGCAAAGCTGCTCTCTGCCTGTCTCCTGCGAGCAGTCACCCTCCAATGCCACACACACACTGCAAGCAACTCTTCATGGCACCTGCAAAGAATAAAAAAGATTATTTGAAACCACCTGTCCATCTCCAGCAGTGGGGTCTTTCACACAGGTTGCTCTCTACTAGACTTTACCAGGAGGGGCTTCCAGGCAGAGCACTTAAAATTAATATTAAAATGGAAATCTGCATTTCTGAACAAGCAGATCGTGACCTTTGGAGCAGAAGCATTTTCCCTGCTCCTGTCTTGGGCAGTAATGTACCCTCTCAGGCTCCTATTTCTAACCTGGGTCTCTGCTAATTTTGACTGTTCTAGAGAGTACCAGACATTTTAGAAAATTTCATTCTTGTGAAAAGCACACTAAGAGTGTGTTGGGGGAGATGGGTAACTCTTCTCAGCACTGTTTTATGCAAGAAGCAGAAAACTATCCAAGAACCAGTTCTAGTTGCAAGTAGAAATGCATGGTATCCGCAGCTGTTGTAAAGTAGGATGGGAGTTGCTGGGGTCAGCCTGAAGCCATGGTGAAATTAAGAAGATTTAATGTCTTAAATCAGTGACAGGGAAGACAAGCATTTAAACTGGGCATTTCCTAAAGAAGTGCCACAATTAAGAGCCATTGCATAACCCCCCTTGCAGTATCAGAACGGAGCATGTTTCTCAATCAGCAGTGGTTGTGAAAGGACTCTCATACACTTATGGTAGTCCTAAGGCAGTCTAGCAGGGCCAGTTCAGTGGGTGGGAATCGGCCTTGCTGGAGATTTGAACAGAGATCCCTTTGTTCAAGATCTGAAAGTCAGTGCTATGACAAGTTTAGTTACAGCTGCTCTGTTTTTGCCCATGGTGGCCGCGGGAATTGGCTGTAATGTCAATAAAATGGGCCAGGACATGATATCCTTCAGCTCATATCCATCCATTTCTCTCCTAACAAGGAACTTGCTCCAGAAGCCCAGGTCCTTCTTGTCTACCAAAACCTTGGGCAATAATATCACAGAGAGAGATTATGACAAAGAAATAAATAAAGAAGTCTAATTTATGAAGCAACCCTTTCAAAGCATTAAACCATTCATAGCTTTATGACTACATATTAATCTGCTCTCATTTATTGCTTTGTAAGGCTATTTTGACAAAAGTTCATTATCAAGACTGCTAAATGCTTTTAAAGCATTGATTGGGGGAATTATTACATCACGGTGATAGACACAGTGTGTTAAGATGGATTGTAAGGCTCAGCCCATCTGAAATTTCCCCCCTTTTAATTGGATCGATCCCCAGAATAAACGAAGTTTAATTGAATTTTGAGGAAAATTGAGCAGTTGTTTTCAAGTCTCTGTCAATACGCATTATTTCAATTACATGATGATAAGCATGGGGAGAGTTTGCAAACAGCCTGAACGGAGGCAGAGGCTGCACACCCGAGAGGCTCTCTGCACATGCCTGGCTTCTACTTTCTTTTTCCAGGACGAGCTGCATTTCCCAAAAGCACATCAGCAAGGGCAGGGGCCCTGCTCCTGCAACCCAGATTTCAGAGAAAATTACCCCTTGTCCCTCCATTTTCCCAGCTGTCCTCATCTCCTTTCTGGCACACCTTCCTTAGGGTTCCCATAGCCTCTTCCTTACAAAGCTGGGCAATTTTTCACACTAAACCCAGGTTTTTTGTTCCAAGACCTTAAAATGGCTTGGAAACATTGACCAAGATGTGCTGGCTCAGAAAGCTTTGCTGCAGTGAAGTTAAGAAGCAATGGCCCCTTGGTGTCCGTCTTGCTCTGCTCCAAAGCTAACGGACACTTGTCTCCCAGTCCCTGCAGCTTTAGTGCATATTCTGGTAGCTCCATGGGAAGTGCTGGTGAAGGGGTGTAGTGATTGTGCCCCTGTACTCAGCACTGGTGAGGTCGCTCCTCGAATGCTGGGTTCAGTTTTGAGCCCCTCACTCCCAGAAGGACATGGAGGGGCTGGAGCGTGTCCAGAGAAGGGCAACAGAGCTGGTGAGGGGTCTGGAGCCCCAGGGTGATAGGGAGCGGCTGAGGGACCTGGGGGTGTTCAGCCAGGAGAAGAAGAGGCTGAGGGGAGACCTTATCGCTCCCTACAACTGCCTGACAGGAGGGGGGAGCCAGGGGGTTGGTCTCTGCTCCCAGGTAATGGGTGATAGGACGAGGGGAAATGGCCTCAAGTTGCACCAGGGCAGGTTTAGGTTGGAAATTAGGAAAAATTTCTTCACCAAAAGGTTTGTCAAGCGTTGGAACGGGCTGCCCAGGGAAGTGGTTGAGTCCCCATCCCTGGAGGGATTTAAAAGCCAGGCAGACGAGGTGCTTAGGGACAGGGTTTAGTGGTGGGATGGCAGGGTTAGGGGAATGGTTGGACTTGATGATCTTAAAGGTCTTTTCCAACCTAAATGATTCTATGATTCTAAGTTAGCATCAGAAGTATGTTTCCTTTTGAGGACAGTAACTATTAATTTAGGGAGTGGGGCAGAACGCTGGAGGCAGTGATTTCCTGAACAGGAGCTCACCTGCCAGGTTTCATTACTTGCACCCCTACGGCTGCACTGAGCACAGTGGGGAAGCAAAGCTGAGGCACCCTTCTGCCACATGTTGGGACAGGATCCCCATGCAGTAGGGCATCCCTTTTAAAAGAAACAAATACCATTAGCTTGAGACATTGTGCAAATTTCTGGGCTCCTTGGAAAACTTTTCTCAACTCAGAAATATTCCCTCCTTCCACACAAGCACAGGGCCTGGGCAAAAACCACGCAAACCTTGACTAGAGGAAGAAGAATTTGACATCACTTGGGAACAAATAGCATTGATTTAGTGATGCCGAATGAAGCGTTCCCCTGGTTCTCCGTGTGTTTCTTTGCACATCCATTTAGCAGAAATTCTTTGCTATGGTGTTTTCCTCCTCCCTGTTGGTAGAAACCTGGTAATGGTTTGGTATCGGCTGCAGTGTCCTGAGGTGCTCTCTGGCAGGGTGGTCTTCATGCCTTCCTGCTCTGCGGCTCCCTTAGCAGACACATCTGCAGTGGTTTGAGAGGCAACTTAGCCGAGCCATTGTCTTTTGTATTTTCTTTCATTGAATATACGTCCCAAAAATTTAAGATCCTCTGCTAAGGAAGTCAATACCATATGAAACCTCTCCATAGTCATAAACCCCCATTTTTCTCCTTTCTCTTGCTGTCCCAACTCATTGAAACTTGTATAAGTTATGGTGACTCCCACCAGAGGAATACAAGGTGCAAGCTCTGTGCAAATGAAGCTGTTTCTCTTCTTTTTTCCTCCTTTTTGTGTTCACCAGGGAGTCCCTGCCCCAGAGCAGAGGCAGAAGACCTTGGCAGTCCAAAACATGATGGGACACTTGCAGCCTCTGGGATGGCTCAGAGTGGCTGTGCTGAGCTTGATCCACAAGTTATGGGTGCTGTTGGGTGCTTTTGGGCCCATCTTAAGCCTGATGATGCCGGCGGGAAGGCAGGACCTGATGGCAGCAATGCTGGGGTGGCCCTCTGGAGATGGGAACGAGTAGCAGGAGGTGGCTCAGGGTGCATCTCTGGTCCCATGGAGTCCAGGCAGCATCTTCCAAAGCTCAGTGGTTCGTGGCTGTGCCCTGCTTCTGCAAACCACCTGCAGTGCCCCCTTTGATCCTCTTTTCCTTCTGCCAGCACCCTTTCCCCAACCCTGAGCAATCCAGGTGACACCCAGCTTCAGTTCAAGCTGCAATTAGAGGCAGGCATGGGGCAAAGCCTGCTGGCCTCAGTGAGCTGAGGGTCAGGATAGCTCCCTCCAGGGTTCCCTGCTGCAGCCGACAGCTGAGGCATAAAGGATATAGACGTTGTTATAGATTCGTTAGTTATTCATTGTAACAGCGTTGATCCTAATGAATTCACTTGGTATTCATTGGCTGTCAGGCACAGTTCTGTAAGTCTTCAGCTCTAATTTAGGACAATTAAAATGAAGTGTTAGCAAGCAATGTTTCCCCTGCATTGCACAATCTATAATATTTTCTTTTCAGGAGAGGGATGCAGACTAACCAGGCTCACGCTGCTGATGTTATCAGGGAGTGAGATCTTGCAGCTTGATCCTGCAATGCTTAATGAATTAATACAGCAGATATAATTTTCATGGGTCAGTGTGTTGTGCTGGCCTGCAGATCTGTCTAGATTAGGCCTAGGGAAAGACTAATTGAAAAATACATGTCTTGGTTTGCTTAAAAACAATAAGCAGATATCTACCGGGGAGAAACGTACAAACAAGATGCATAAAAGCAAGCCAGTGATTTGTCATATGCTTCATAGTTCATGTTGTAAATTAGACAATCTTTCATAATCACAGGGCTGGGGGAGGGGGACAACCCAATCAATTTGTCTGTAAAATTCTAAGTCCTTTTGAAAACACAATTGAAATATAATTCCTCTGTGTTTCCCAGTTAATTGTCATTTACAATATTTCTGGCATCAAAGCTTTACTAGCATGGAGGGATCATTCCTTCATCACAATACCACTTTCAGGATTCATTTATCTTGTCTTTTAGACTAATTATCCCCAAATTCACCAATAGCCTGTCACACTTACATGCTCCAATAAATGTAGTTTTAAATCAGCAGCTTACTTTGCTGCAGTGGTACAAGCCTTCCTGAATTGTGTCTAACTAGAGTCATTTATCTGTGATCACAACACTAAAGGGAGAACAACAACATTAAGGTTTGTATGAATGATCATGCTTATTTATATGCAAATACGTCTGACAAATCAATAACATATGATTTAGCTGCTCACTGTGCATTAGTAGAAGTGCCACCAGTCCCAGGTGGCAGTCTCAAAAGGATCCTCAGCTCTTCCCCCGCCCCGTCTCGGTCCCACTTCAACCAGCGTCTGCGGTCAAGTGGCTGCAAAATCAGCTGCTGCCTCATCCATGTGCGCCGGTGGGACTGGCGGCTGCCCCGGCTGCTGTGAAGGGGAAGGAGTTGGGAGAGGATGATGCTGGCCTGGGGTGACTGGCAAGGGGAAGAGGAGCTGCGGGAAGGGCTGTGGGTGTCCCAGAGCACCCCGAGACAGGAAGGAGCCAAGAGTAGGGGCTTAGATGAGGAGAAGTGCTTGAATGGCAGCATCTGACTTTCACAGAATCATAGAATTATAGAATCATAGAACCATTTAGGTTGGAAAAGACCTTTAAGATCATCAAGTCCAACCATTCCCCTAACCCTGCCATCCCACCACTAAACCCTGTCCCCAAGCACCTTGTCCTCCAGGCTTTTAAATCCCTCCAGGGATGGGGACTCGACCACTTCCCTGGGCAGTCCCTTCCAGTGCCTGACAACCCTTTTGGTGAAAAAATTTTTCCTAGTAACCAATCTAGACCTCCCTTGGTGCAATTTGAGGCCATTTCCCCTCATCCCATCGCCCGTTACCTGGGAGCAAAGACTGACCCCCGCCCCTGGCTCCCCCCTCCTGTCAGGCAGTTGTAGGGAGCGATAAGGTCTCCCCTCAGCCTCCTCTTTTCCAGGCTGAACACTCCCAGGTCCCGCAACCACTCCCCATCAGCTTTGGGCTCCAGACCCCTCACCAGCTTCATTGCCCCTCTCTGGACGTACTCCAGCCCCTCCATGTCCTTCTGGGAGTCAGGGGCCCAAAACTGAACCCAGCATTTGAACGGCAGCCTCACCAATGCAGAGCACTTTTCACAGGCTGGGGCTATCACAGGCTTGTTCCTCCAGATTGCAGACTGATGTTAAGCATAACAACACCCCGAGTGGAGTTAGCCCTGTCTGTCAGTCCCACAGCCCTCCTCCATCCTACTCCTTTTTCCCATCCAGAGAGTGGCTGCCCATGCCATCTGCCTCCCTTCACCACAGAGCATCCATCAACCTCCTCCAGCTGCACCATCTACATGGTCCAGCCTCTTCTCCACAGCCCTGCATGGGTCTGCCCCACAGCAAGGGCTGGTTTCTCACCCCAGCCTCATCCCCTCCACTGCTCACAGCTTTTCCTTTCCACCCTGCCACCCCCACAGGGATGATCTGCCAGCCATGCAGCACCAAGCCCTGGGGATTTTTACGCCATCATTCCTCCTGGAGAGCTGCTTTTCTTCCCTTCCCAAGGCCTCCAAAGCATCGATTCTCTTTTCTTAGAAAGAAAAGGGGCAGGAACATCAGCAGGTGTGTCCATGTCCAAGATTGCACACTGCACAAGTACACCACAGTGTATCTGCACTCGCCTTAGGGACCAGCACTTCCCACGGCTCCTGCGCGCGCCTTATGAGCAAGTTGTCAGTGCTTAAGAGATAACCGAAATAAGTAAGTATTAGATATCTCTACCTTGTACCTGAGTAAACGTGGATGCTGGGCTAGATGTTAATGTGGTGTAAATGCCTGCATTTCTAAGATGTGGTGAAGTGGCTTCATGGCAGTGGTGAAGTGGGCTTTCAGCTAAGGCCAGAAGCAGTTTATGAGCCAAGAAAAAACCCCTGCACTCAGCTATTGTTATTATTCTTGCTGTACCCTTCAGACTGAGAAGTAATGGTGTCCTCCGGACCAAGGCAGGCTGAAATGCCTCTAACATGGTTATTCAGTTGGCCAAAAACATGTGGGTGCTGTGGAGCAACCTAAGTAGTTTTTTCTCCTTCTGGACCCCTCAAGTCACCTCCAGTAAAGGACAAGCGTGGGTGAAGGCTATGCAGGATCCCATGCAAGGGGAATGAGCTCTACACCCTGCGTCTGGTGGTCAGCTGGGACGGGGGGCTGACTTATATCCACCTTACAGGGCTCCTGGTCCCATCCTGGCATCCCCAGATGTCCATCTCCATTCCCCCTCTGCTCTGGGAAAAGATACCCACACCTGGTGCAGGGAAGTGCAGGCAGCGTCTCCTGGAGCTCTTATTTGGCAGGACAGGTGAAAAGAAGAGCAGCTTGAACAAATACTGTGCCGTACGTTCTGTCCCAGGGATAAATTGTTCAGTTGTTGCCAGCTTTGGAAGAACTACTTAGAAAGCCGTGCAAGCAAGCAAGAAATCCCAGCGTACACAATGCTGGGGGGATGAGGGGAGGAGTAAGTTTAATGGCCTGCATGAATTGTCAAGCAAACCCTCTGCAGACTTCAGCATCTTCAGTGGCACATTCTCTTTCTGACACAGAAGCGACATTTATAGGTCATAACTCTGAGGAACAGTTGGTCTCTCTGGCACTATTACACTTAAATGTGAAGGGCTTCATCTGCTGACTATCACAGTGGAAAAGGCAAGTTGAGCAGTTAAAGTAACAGTTCAGGGAGATCCCCCAGGGATGGAGTGAGCAAAAGAGAATAATCAGGCATTTCCACAACTTGCCCCTGTAGTGTATTAGTTTCTGGCGACTAAGCTGCTTTTAGCATTCCCAGTTTATTTTTAATCGTGTCTATAGAATACACCGCTCGTATTCCCACTGCATTTATAATTATAATTGGCTATCTAACTAAATAGCCTACAGACCTGTGTGCTGGGAAACATGCTGCGCAGGTCTCTGTGTGTGTGTGCCTGCACATCTGCACACCCCTGCCCTCACACACACAGTCTTAAAAAAAACAGTCAGAGATTGAATTAGCTCAGAAACGGAGCATCTGCACAACTAATAATTTCATTACTGGGGAAAGCAGGAAACTGTGTTTCTCAATGAAACTCAGATTATGAATCCGGTCATTTGCATTGGAATTTTAATAGGTTTGTACAAAAAAGGACTGGCACACATCAGTTCTTCTCTCAAGGAGGCATAATGTGAGGGAGATGCTACACGCTCGCACACAGCCACTGGACAGAGCAGGAGGTTGAGGCGTGCTGCCGGCAGGCACATCCCCACCAGCCCTGCAGAAATGCAAGTGAAGAATCGGTGCCTATGCTCTGCTGGGCCATTCTCGCTGTGGAGGGAGCAGGTTGTTGCTTTAAACAATTTAATATCATTGCTGTGTCCGATGACTGGAACTCTTTGCTACAGGGGGACAATAATGACAGCCAACACTCCTGGACCTGGACCAGTCCCCCACTCATGGCTATGTTGGGCTGAGGTCTGAGGGGCTTTCATGAATGAGGAAGGAAGATTTTATGGGTGGGTCAGTGCTTGGATAACCTGGTCCACAGAAAGGATCCATACCCTGAGATCCAGTCCTACATGGATGATGATGTGCAAACTGCATTTTTCATAGGGAAGATACAGCTCTTGCTTTTACATATAGTTTTTCCCTTCCATTGACCCAGACTTGTTCACATAGGAGGAATCATCAGCTGTTGCAGTAGTTCTGCATTTTGGATGATGCTTTTTCTGCGGGCTCTGGGCCTCCTTGCAGTCTGATGGGGCTTTGTGGTTGGCCTCCCTATGAGCAGAAATCCTCTGTGGCTCCCTTCAGAGTGGTAGAAAGACTACATCTCCCGGCAGCCCCAGGAAGGAACAGGATGGGATTTTAAGGGTGGGCTTGATTCTCCTCCCAAACAAATGGCACTTGGAAAGTCAATCCCCGATTGGCAGATGATGCCTTTTGTTTTCATTAGTGAAGAAGTTCGCAAGAATGGGCAAAGGCATGTATTTCACCAGTTTTGCAAGAGATTTTGTTGGAGAGACACATGCACACGCAGCAATCAGGCAGTTTAGCTCACATCTCATTCTGCCTAGGCTTTTCCTGCAGGGTGCTTGCTAATATGAAATATTAAAAGTGCCATGTCCTTTCCTTCACATATTTCTTCATATTCAGTCTGGCCACTCACTTGATATGTAAATAAAGTGTACCACCACTCTATAAAATGTGGATACCCTGCATTATTTAAGCTGCAAAGATGATGCATCATCCGTTATGTGGCTCATTGGGGGAGCCCTGCTGTGTATTTGGCAATAAAGCCTCAGAGCGCCTCATCAGAAACAGCAGTTGGTCCAGGGGAAGTTCATTTATGCATGAAATATTCACAGAGCAACAATGCAAACCTTAAACATCAGTAATTGTTAGATTTCTATTGCCTCTAACTAGTGTCTCTAAATTATTGCAAAAGACCAGCCAATTTGCAAATTACATATATTTGTCATGCTCTTGTACCTTTAGTGAACAGACCATAATGGTGATAGCATTTTTAATGTACACAGTCACTGAGCCTCCTTTGGAGAGCTAGCCAAAGACTAGCTCTTTAATAGAAAGAGCTGGCCAGGTTTCTGCAGAAAGTCCCTGCTATATTAACTGACTCATCGCCTGTGATTTTTTCCCAAATGTTTATCTTTGGCTTTTAGATTAAGGAGAAACTTCATCCAAGATGGTCCTCCCACTCTCTGCATGCCTTGGAGAAATTCTGTCTGATCACGACGCTAATAGCACATAAGGCCATGACATGAACAAGCCCAGCTCAGACTTCCGCATGAGTTCTGCAATTCAGTCCTTGCTGCTAGGGAATGACCTTGCCCATGGCCCAGTGCTTTTGCAGTTTTGGAGAAGGACCTCTGGAAAAACCATCCTGAGGTTCCAATCTTGAAAACAAAAAGGCAAAAGAAACACCTGGTGTAATCCCCTGGAAGGCTGCAGAATTGCACCAGGGATGATCGATATCTGGGGAGACCTCCCCGGGTCTGTTTGTACCACCTCCCGGTGGGCTCTGAAAGGAGAAAGGTGATAAACAGATCCACTTGCTTTGAGCTGTGCTGGGGTTAGCAGTGACGCTCATGCAAGAGTTTGTGAAATGCTATTTCAAGCTGGGGATTTTTCAAGTCCCCTTAGCCATGTAGAGCATGAAGACTGCCCAGTAACTGCAGCTGTGTGGTCTCATCCTGCCTGTTGTGTGCGTGCTGTAATGCCCATCTCCATGCCTTCGCCCCTTCGAGAAGACCAGCCCAAAGGGATGCTCTCTGCTGGGAGCCAAATGCAGCCACAGCAAGTGAGGAATTCATTTAGTACCTTCAGATTCATTAATATCCCTCCCTGCAAGACCCAAAATAACAACTGGGAGATCAAAGGGTCAATTAACACTCACAGTCTCTAATCTATCAGCAGATTAATTTCTGGGTTGCTATATGACCGAATATTCCCTACAAAAGGTGTAGAAGGAAAGTGCTCTGTCCCTGTCTTTCCTCTTCCTGGTTAATATTTAACAGAAGTCTTTTAATGTGCTCTTCCATTTAATACAGTAATAAAATATAGTATCACCTTTGACAAATCTCTTCCTTTTCACTGAGGAAAGGGTGTATTTCCCCAGTCGGCACCGTGCTGCTTTATCTTTTACCTTGTGTGTCTCTTTGGGAATGGAGGCTACTCCATCAGGTTGATAAAACACAACCTCCTTTCCCCAGGCATGTTGGTCCCTCAGGAGGAGTCATTAGCTTTGCAGAGGGTGAGGGCCAAATGCATCGCTTCTTGCTGTGAGAGGTGGGCGGTGCTGACTTTCTGTATGTCTTGTTATCCCAGAAGAGGCTAACAGCTGCAGTGGCATCTTCTCCTCCCCCATGGATCTCAGAGTAATCTCCGTGTGGGGTTTGATCCCTTCTACATACAAGTTGTTGCTTGTTGACAACCATTGAACATGGTAAGGAGAGCTTTTTGCACCTTTAAATAACCTAGAGTCACCCCAGACATGTGAGGAGCAGTGAGTGGATGGAGCTCTCGATGTGCTTTCAGAGGGAGGGCAGGTTCCCTGCTGCAAAGTTCTCTTTGGCTTCAGAAGTCATCTTTGGCTTCTCTTTGGTCTCTGTGCCAGTTTTGCAAGTGATAGTTCTGAGCTCACCTCATCCCTGTGGCCTTGACTATGCGGGGCATCAAAGAGGAGTGCTGTGAGCGTATGTGAGCTCAGAGATCGGCACCTTCTCTATCCCCACCGCTCACAGCTAGCCTGGCTCTAGCTCGGGCTGAAGCCCTCAATGCTGCACTTTGAAGAGCAGAGCTTGGGATATCAGCCGCGTGCTGGGCTGGCATCTCTTGACTTCATCTGCACCAGGTTGCAAGAGTGAGACCTTCACCGTGCACTGAGGTCCTCTGCATCCTTATTTCTCCCCGTCCACAACTTGGGCTGAGGGTCACGTGGAAAACTGGATTTCAAAAGTGGAGTTAGTTAAAATGCATGTGCTGAACATGCAATTTAAACTGCCTCAGTCCCTCACCTATAAGCTGGGGTAGCAGCATGTCTAACTCCTGGGGCGTAAGGATGGATACTCCAGAAATTTTGCAGTGCACAAATATTACAGGAAAAGGGGCCCGGAGTATGTGAGATGACTGGCTTCATCTTGGCTCTGTTTGTAGGAAGAAATTATACCCTCATCAATCTAAGCAAGGAGGCAGCTCAGGACTAGAACCTGAGCAGCAAAATGGCACCTTTTGGCCACCCAGCAGGAGATGACAATAAAAGCTAATTTAAAAAAAAAAAAGCACTGGAGTTTTTATTCACTTAACGAAATGAATTTCTTGTACAAGTTCTGAAGCTGAACTCTTTCAAAGGTGATCACTCCTGACTCCAGGTTTCTCTTTGACTTGTTTTATGATGTTTGCTGAAAGTTGAGAAAATTAAATCTTTTGCAGTTTCAGAAATGCACATGATGGATGTGTTTTGGGATTCAAATCAAGGGAGGGAGAATGCTTCTTTAAATTATTAGTTTGGCTTCTCTCCACCATGCTGCTGCTCTGTTAATTAAACAGCGGACATATGTTAAGGCTGTTTTACAAGCATCTGGAAAGAAAAATTAACATTTTTTGTCACTGTAATTTCTTAACTGTATGTATATGTGGACAATATGAAAATTAGTTTAACTTAAAAGTTAGAGTGGTTTGCTTTGATTAGAAGACAGGCAGGATGATGAAAGGGAAGTCTGATAGCTGAAGAAGAATTTGGCCTGGAGAGCGGGAGGCAAACCATGATGCTCGGTGAGGCTGGTCAATCGAGGTGGATGTCTAATAGTGTGTATTTGTATTAAAATGACTATGCTGTTGCATTTCTGTTAGCCTTTTCATGGCTCTGGTGGTAATTTGCAAACAAGCCCAACAGGGGTCTGTGGGGCAGATTTTGGATGGTCATCCTGGAGTTCATGCTGTAGTTCAGGTTGGTCGGCTTCTCTCATCCTGGAGGTCAGGACCATCAGAGCATGGGTACACCAGTACAGGGTCTTGAGGGTTGAATCTGGCACTTCAGTACAATCATTTGGGCTCTACCATTCCCTCTTGCAACTCTTCTTGTACACTGTCTCCCCTTCTGGAAGGCTTTCCTGCTGGAAAAGGGGGAATCTCAGGGTTTAGCTGTGAAAAACAACTTGGCCATGGTTGCACAGGAACCTAGCATGGACTCTTTCAACCACGCACTTTCAACCTAGACGTGGAGTCCAAGAGGAAAAAGGAGAGTGTCAAAATTATTGTCTGAACCTGATAGCTGTTTTCATAAATTGGACGCAGCAGAAAGCCCCGCTCCGGCCCGGGGTGGGGGAGCCTTCTCAGGTTGCACAATGCGCTGCACTGTGTACATTAAACAACGTGTTCCTAAACTGACGGATTGGACAGACTCCATTTCCAGGATTCCCAGTCCACACTCGCTAATTATGGCAATATGTTGTTTATCAGTGAAGAATTGTCCAAATCCAAATTTCCCTGAGTAATGAGGTACACTTAACTCCAGCTGGACAGGATAGACCATACAGCAGAACATGACAGGGATTTCTGCCTTTTCCCAGGGCTGGGAAAGTCACAGACTTGGGGCCAAATTGGGGCCAATTTACTCACATGAACAGGCCATAAGAAATTAATGGGGCTATACCTAAGAATGAGGGTCTGAGCCAATAGCCCTTAAAAGCAATGGCCCTTTCACAGGTTTCAGAGGCCTTTAGATGGAGCATGAGGTGAGCAGGATTTGGTCATGAGCCTGCAAGAAAAATGAGCAGTGAGATATCTGCATAGAAAATGGAGAGTAGATAAGATTATTTGAGGCTTCCAGCACCTGACAGACTTACATTCATTCCTTTTTCTTTTTATTGCAAACCAAAAAAGTTTCTTTCCTAGAAACTTTTGTTTTCAGCCAGAGAAAATTCAATGCAGAAACGATAGAAAAAGCAGGCTGGGAGCAGAGCGTTGTTCATTTATCCATGCTTATCACATTCCTCTTGAAATCCTAACAAAATCATTAACACATCTTCAGTAGCACTGAGCCCTGTGAGAGGGGCAGAACGAGGACCTTGGCCAGTGTGGCTGGCCAGTGTGACCAGCAGCATGGCTAATACAAAACTACCAATTATGTTTCCTCCTCTCCATAAGCCCCACTTTCTCTACCTGTTTTCTTACAACAATAAAAAGGATAATTATTCATGTATCCTACCAAGTCAGCTGGGAGTTTTGCTTTAAACCACGTACTTGTAGGGGCTCTGGGTGAATATACGTTAATTAACTGGTTAACGTGTGCATCCTGGTCCTGCATGCATGTTGTTAAAATAATGAATGCAGGAGACTGGACTGTCAAGCGAATTAATCTTGGGCTCCTGATGATATCATGAACCACTAGGGCTTCACTCTCACAGGTTGCAGTTTCATCAACCCCCCTCGCCTATTGATTTATACCTCCAGAATCCATCCTTCTCCCTATCCATTATCCTAAATGCAATGCTAACGTACCAGTGAAAATCTGAGTTCATCTGAATTTTTTTTTTTTAGCTCCTGAATTAATGTTTTCTAAAAGGGTATTTTAATCAGGCACTTTTTTATTAAAAGAAATATTGCAAGAATAAAACACCAGCCCCCAAGGTTCAGTCAGTTATGGCAAAATAGCGTATTTGGCTCCTGCTATCTCTGTGTGCTTTTTTTCCCCTTTGTGAAATTAGCAACGTGAATTAGATCCAAGAATTTTAACCCTCTTTGACCAGTGAGAGCTAACTGATGAACACAGTTAATTTATTTGATGAATCAGTGTCATGGGGATTGGTGACAGTTTTTTCATTCCTTCTAATAATATAAAACTGCAAAACTGCAGGTTATGTTATTAGTTTGAATATTCCTGTTTGAATTATCCTGTTACAGTGATTAGGGAGATCTGCCTTTTTCTGCTTTTATTGACAGAATGCTTCCAAAAATAAGCCTTTGTATTTCTGCATGAGATAAAACATGGTATTTTTTGCAGGTAGTGTGTGGCATCATTGGCAAAGCAAATGGACAAAAATCAGCTCAAGACTTTGTTATGAGTTCGCTTGTTCACTGCTCCATATGCACTTTTTAATCCTGTCTGGTTTGCAAGACCGCTGCTTCCATTTAAATCACATTTTCAAATTTCCCATACACAGAAATTTGACCAACCTCTCCTCTCTTTCATATTGAAAGCCGAGGTTTCTAGACAGTCATTTGTTTCCAGAAATTAGGGCTTAAAGGAAATCACTATATATCCATCTCTCACAGTCTGCAGTAGTGTCATGGGACTTAACAACATGGATTCCCCTGAAATCTTTGCAATATATATAACAAGCCAAAACCTACAAATCTAAAGCTTCAAATTCAGCTTTTCCCAAATGGCAAAGACAAACACTGAGTGCAATCACTCCCCTTTATAAATAAAAAGAAACAACTGATTTTATCTAACTCAACTTTCTAGTGCCCTTAGGGTGATAAAGTTTACCAGCATCACAGCATGTATCTCTATATACTTACATATCTATAATATACGTGCCTGCATACACACACGTTCAATGGTTGGACCTGATGAGCTTAAAGGTCTTCTCCAACTTAAACAATTCCATCTTTGCAGGGGCTCAGCCCAAACGCATGCTCAGAGGGAGTGGCGGGGGGGAGCCACATTGCTCACCAAAAAAATTCAACTTAAAGCATGGGGACAGCAAGGAGAGCGCAAAATGAGACTACCTGGGCCTCAAATACCAGCTCTTTGATGGCACCTAACTCAGACCATGTGGCAAGCAAAACCAGTAGTGAAGTTGCCGAGGCTAACTGGGCACTCAGACCCTTCAGAGGACTCTGTTCAGAAGACTTTCTCGGGTTCACAAAAGAAATCTGGCGGAAAAGATGCAAGTTAAACTATAGTTGTCCAAATTCTATGCTAACCATGCCAGCACCACCTCCTCATCTGTCTGAGAGAGAATGCAAGCGTACTGCAGGGGCTCCCAGCTCAGGGTGCTCAGGTCCCGTGGCCTGGCTCCCTACAGGATCTCATCCCAGAGTGTGTTCTCCTGATTTTTCTGTTTGTGACTGCAGGAGCCACCTCCTTTCCCAGCTGTGAGCCACTGGCTCCTGTAGTAACAGGCTCTTTGGAAAAGAAGTGGTAGGGATATGTTCCTCTATCTGTATCTGGTCTTAATTCTCTGGGAGTCTCAGCACAGGAATCCTAAAATCGCAGGAAATGGAAAACGAGTGAGGATTAATTGCATTTGACTGGTTTTTGGAAGGTTGTGAGACAGAAAGATTGTCCCTACTCAGGCTAAAAACTACATATGGATGCAAACCAAACCCCAAAACTAGGCATCCCAAAATTCCAGTTTGGCTCTAGATTTTGCCTGAAATATTTGTTGGGCCAAAGTCCTGCCGGGAGGTGACTGCTGGATGGGAGGTTGGAAGGAGAAAGTGTTTGAACGGGAGAAAAAAAACCCACCAGCTGTGGGGACTAGTTGGTGAATTTAAACAATTTAAAAGAAATCTTTGCGATGATTTTTGTTAAAACAGATCTCCATTTCCCTTACACTTCTTTGTAAAACACAATCTTCATTTCTAGGTACAGCATGCAGCAAAAACTCCTTCTTGCAGGGAAAGCCTGTATTATTGGAGATCAGGCCGTCATGAAAAGTCTCTTCTGCTGGAGATAGCAGATCACCTACGTTACTTGCTTTACTTGCTTTGGTCAAAGCTAGCGGGGTGTATATGTCCAGCCAGAGCTAGTGTGTAACACATCCTTCACTTCCAAGGGTTTGCTCTCTGCTGCATCTGTAGGCTGGGAAAAGCATCAAGCGTACTTGTGAGGTTTGCAGAATACTTTCTCCCTGCATAAGAGTCCTTCGCTGTCACAGTCCTTGCCTCTGCGGGTTAATAAAACCATCTATCACACTTCCTGATGACAGATGTCTAAATGTCCGAATAATACCCAGCACAGAGAGCTATGCGTTCTGACAGCCAGAATCAGGTTTCAGAAGAGATTGAGACGACTCCAGAAGTGAATGGAATGCACAGATGTTAGCAAGCCTGTCCTTCTGATTAAGTTTGCTGCAATGCAGAAGGTATAAATATGTTCAAATGCTCAGAAGGCCATGGGAAATGAGAGACTGCATTTTAGCACCCAGCACTTTTGAGTCCCAGGGTAATCCTGATTTTAAGTACACCTTTTATAGACCAATCTGGCTGAATTGTTCTACAAGTTAAATGAAGCAAAGACTTTGTAGAAGTATTCTGGCAAACAATATAATGTATCACTTAAAGAGCTATAACCAAGCAAGTGGAAAATGCAGCTCTTGTTGCAATTTAAAGCAGAGTAACCGTAGTTCATATTTAGCGTTTTATCGTGGAAAATGAAAATAAATATCAGTAAGCAAATAGGCACCCAAGTGCACTCTGCTACCCAGAGATCA
Organism: Gorsachius magnificus; assembly: GCA_034008185.1. Taxonomy (NCBI): domain Eukaryota; kingdom Metazoa; phylum Chordata; class Aves; order Pelecaniformes; family Ardeidae; genus Gorsachius; species Gorsachius magnificus. The sequence goes on from CM067091.1 coordinate 16,250,131, forward strand.
ACGTATGTTGTTGGCTAACCATCATCCAGGCAGCTTCTAACTCCAAGAAGGGTGTCTGTGGATGTTTTCTGTGTAGCAGCAAGCTAGTACTGTGCAATCCCAGCTTTTCCTTCCATGGGAAAGAGGCTCTTATTCCTGCACTCTTGTGCTTCAGTTTTTGGGACAGAACTATCACTATCGCACCGCTGCGGAGTCTCCTCCAGCCCGGAGTTAAGGCTAAGGCTTGGGAACAGCTTCATGTGACAAGAACAGGGCTGTGCTTCAGATTCACCCCCTGCCACGTGCCCTCTTGCCTGAGGGTTATAGACCTATGGATTTCACACCTTTCACACCCCAGTGACTCCACCAAGCACAGCTTTCCACTGGGCTTTCTGCAAGGAGAAGTGACTCGGGAGAAGTTTGTCGTGCTGAACTTTGATGAACCGTGGTACAGTTTGCGCTTATTTGGACCGTCAGTCTCTTGGAGCAGATGCCCGTGAACCACAAGGAGGTCACCGTCCTGCACTGCCATAATTCCCACAACAGAATAAAATCAGACCTGAGAAAGTTTTTCCCTAGCAAAGAAATCCCAGCAGAGGAGGAGCAGAGGATAAATCAGAGATAAGGGAGCCTCTCTTCAATACTCGTGATTCCTCCGTCCACTCCAGGGCTGCACCAGCACATCCTGATCGGTTGCTTCCCGGAGTCTCAAAAAATTCACAGGGGGTTCGCTCCAGCTGCTGGGTGTCTCTCAGCAGCCGGCTCTTGGGCAGGGAAAGCTGACACTCCAAAATCATAACATGCTAAACACCATGGTGTCCCCACACTGTGCATGGCCCGAGCCAATGCTTTAGAAAGTGCTGCTTCTGAATGACTCTTAGCAGGGGAAGTATCGCATTGATTATTCGTGGATCTATAGCGAATTACATTATTTTATTCAAAATTAGACCAGTAAGGCATAACGTTTATGGGACTGGAAATGTCTTCCGAGTGACTGTTCCGGATGTTGGAAGCACTCACTGCCCCAGGTGTCTCAGGGGGTCACTGCCAGGCTGGTAAATCTGAAATCCCTAATTCATTCAGGACTGGAAAATGCTTTATTCGTGAATGAAGCGGGGGAGGAGATTTTTACACCTGACTTTTTATAGCCTGATCTCAGCAGAGAAAAGGAATAACTCTGGATTTTCGTATGAAATGAGCTCAGGAATTGCTCCTCACAACTAAGCTGTTTGGTTTAGAGTTATTCTTCTGAGCACTCACTTTGGCTTTGTTTGCATTAAAAATCTCAACTGGCAATAGTTGCCATCCCTTCTTTCTCCGAGTCCATTGAGAGGTGCTGCCCTGAACTCTGCTTCCCTTTCATTTCAGTTCCCTTCCTTGTGAGCACTCTGCCTCTCCTCCCTCTTCTCCGCTCTTCCTCCAGGACCGCCTGGCCATCTCAGCAGGCTTTGGGCAGAGGCTGGTGTTGCGTTGCGTGCCAACACGGTGTGGAGCACGGGGCGAGCGAGCGCATGTGCGTGCCTCCATGGGTGCGTGCACGAGCACAAGGAGCGGCCTCACCGCCGCGACCTGCGGACCTCAGCACAGGGCACACGGCGTCCTTCCCGCCGAGTGAACAGAAACACAGTCTCCAGCACACGGAGGGTTAATAGCTCTAAATCTAAAGTACTCATCTGCAATCTCAATTTGCTCAGAGTCCAGCAGCTGCATTAGTTGAGATAATTCTGTCAGTGAGTGCTGTTTGTACCCAGAACATGCCTGCTAAATTTGTTAAAGAATACCCCAGACTAACGCATCATTACACTCACAAAGTCATCTATCTTTTACTTCAGATTAATTCTTTTTTTTTTCCTCTCTCTTCACCTCCTCCATAAATCCTGGTGCACTTAATTAATTTCAGTTCCAGTGTAAGGTCCATAATACAGAATTGTTCAAGCAAACACAAAATTAATTATTCTATTTACAGCCTTCTCATTGAAAGGAGCATTTCATCTTTCATAATTACATTTTGGAACGTCCAATTATGAATTCAGACTTCTGCTGCTTTGCATACTGTGATTGTACACAAGTATCTCCATGCCAATGAGAACCAAGATTCAGGGCTTACATTTCCTTCCAATTAGACTAAATTCAAGTACAGTTCCAGTCTGAAAAACCTTTTCAAGAGGTGACAGAGGGAGAGGGCGGGAGATGGGGCGTGCTTAAAGAATCAGCTTAAAAAAAATGCCAACGTGAATGCACGTTAACATTTCTTCTCCGGCGAGAGAGATGTCTTTATAACACAGAACAAGGCTTGCTGTAGCTGGTTCAGTAACCTTACCAGCTGCTACAAGCAAAAGACTTTATCTATGTCTTTTTCAGATAATGGAAAATTTCCTCGGATCCTATGCCTTTAAAAAGAGCTTTTGAACTCATGCACAAGTTGATATATATTATCCCCTTGATTTCTGTTAATTACATCAATTTTTAATGCCCTCGATCATGCTAGCTGTTTTCCTCAGAGCTGATTTGTAAGTGAAATCTGAAACTGCAAAGGTTTTCTGCTTGCTGCAAACCTGGGGCAGATTCACGGTTTCACGTGTTTTTTGAGAAGTCTGGCCCCAGACCATGAAGCAGGGGTGGAAACCCCCAGGCTCAGCAGCTCTGGCTTCTGCCTGACCGTGTGCAAAAGCCCACCGTGTAACTGAGGTCTGTGCTGGGTGTTTGGTTCCCCTCGAAGCTGTAATGCCGTGGGACGTCGGGGGGACAGAGGGTGAATCCATGCTTTCTACGGTCAGAGGATTCTGCACTGGCAGATACAGCAGGGTTTGGCTCAGATTTGGAGAATGGGGGTTCTGTGTCATGCCTGAAATATTTTTAAGGAAAAGTTTAACCCTGCTGAAGGATCTTGGATGGGAGACAGCCGTGAAGTAAGCTCTGTGTGTGTGTTACGGAGCTCTAGGAAAGTCTTGATCTGAGTCCTTACCCTTCCGTAGGAGGCAGCTAGGAAGAATGAGTGCAGGGATGGGACCCCAGAAGCCTGGGCTTAAGTCCCAGCTTTGTCACAGATGCCATGGGTGACCCTGAGCAGGTAATCTCATGCTTGGCCCATGTGCTGCAGGCAGGAGCTGTGAGCTGGATGAGGCTGTTGGAGGCTGCTGGGTGGGCGAAGGGAGCCTGGCTGCCTCCTGTCACCCTGGCACCAAATCTCCCCTGTGACGGTCAGCTCGGCTGCCTGGGATGAGGCTACAGCTCTTCCTCCCCTAATGCTGCCAGGCTCCCTGCCTCCTCAGGCAGCACTGAGAGCTGCCTTTTGCATTCAGGAGAGAGCAGGAGCTGAAACCACATCGAGCTAAAGAGGTCACCCAGGCAATCCAATGCTTTTTATGCTTTGCATACTTGAGCAAAGGCCATGGTCAATCTGACCTTTTGAGATATCTGTTTTAAAGATTCCTGGCCAGTATAGGTCGAAATGTGCTGTTAGAAGAGCTACAAAGTAGCTCCAGAGTCTGCCTGTCAAGTCTGATCATGCTCTGAAAAGCCGAAATGTACCCATCTCCTTTAGAAACACAAATAAATTGCTTTAGCCTTATCTATAGTTTTACAGTGACTGCTATTCTAATAGGATGAAGTGTGGTAATCAACTTTATAGAGCATATTTCCATGGCACACCCGTTATGTCATGCCTTGTTTACACAATTGGAATTAGGGATTAAGAGGTACACATACTGGGCAAGGGGCCAAAAATACTTTTACAAGCCTGATTTACTGGCTAGCCTGTGCAGAACTTGGGAACCGTGTGTGCACCGTCTGCAATGGGATTGTGACTGGCTTTGGCGTGTAGGATTTAGCAAACTGCAGCATTGCATCACGGTGTCTGAAAAAAAAAAATCCGAGTGCCTGGCAGGTGGGTGCTGCTTGTCATTACATGAGCCCCGGTGGGGCGGGCGGGCGGGTGAGACAACTGCTGCTGCTCCACTGACGGCTCTTCCTCTCCAAACATGTCTGCAGTTGCTGATCTGATACCTGGGAGTTAAAACCTCAGGCACAGTGCCTGGATACTTGGTCAGAAACAGGCTGATGGTGATAGCAGAGTTTAATCTGCTGTGGCGTGCAGGGAAGGGCACTCGACAGCCGGGGCCGGGAACATACACCCACGGGGAGCTGCCAGGTCCTGGTTTGGTACCAGCACCGACAGAAACACAACACATGTAAGGAGGACTCTGACTTGGGAGCAAAGTAGATTTTTTACAGAATTATCCTTTTTATTAGTGAAAACGATATTCCTTGCCTAGGAATTTAAAATTTTGGATCTAGACACAGAAAGCGTTCTTAACCTTACATATAATTAATGAGTCATTTACGGCTGGAGAGAAGGAGGGGCTGACCATGCTCTTCGCCCACTTGCAGCACTCTCATCGGAGAGGATCCATCCCTGCTTTGCTGAGTATAAAACAGGGCTGATGCTCTTTCCCCCTTGCACATGGAAAGCCAGAGTTTTTCTGGGGTCAGGGAGGGTGGGATGAGAGGAGAAGCAGACCCAAGGCTCTGAAGCCAGGTTTCTCAGCTAGGAAAAGTGTTTTAGATTCAAAGAAAATGGGACAAGAAGAGGCAGGGAGATGGATGTGACCACTGTGCTCACCACGCAGGAGGGTGCAGGGGGAGTGGGAGGCACACGCAGCTCTGCTGCAGGGCCAGTCCGTGGCAGCCACCTTCTCTGGCCACCGGCGGTGGGGACAGGGGCTGGTGTACCCTGCAGGGACACAGACGTGTGCAGGGCTCACAGCTCCAGCAGCCAAAACCTGCTAGCTAACCTCAGCCTGAACTCCAGCGTGTCTTTGCTCAAGTTGGAACAGTAAAGATATCTTTTTCCCCTCCACAGATGCTGTTGCTAATTTGTTAGCCATGTACAAGTGTTAAGTTTGCTGGGGGAAGCCAATTTGTGCAGTTTTTAGCTCATTCAGTGGTGAAGTCTGCCTTATCTCTTGTGGGAGTGACTTCATGTCTTACATGAAAGGACATAAATAATCTGTTTTAAAAGCTGTTGGAAGAACAGTGGATTTATAGGTCTTTTTGCCAGAAGGGGATTATAATGACCCTCTGGTCCAGCCTCTGGCCTACCATAAGCAATTCCTGAATCAAAGCCCACGTCTTGCAGTTGAGCTGGAGCACGGTTTATTTTATTTTATTTTTTTATACACATCCAATCTTGGCAACACTGCTTCATTCAATAACAAAATATTTTTCTTACTCTCCTTAGCTGGCAGGAGTTAATTGCTCCCTTTTGTGAGCTGTGAATGGTTTTGTGCTGTTCCACCTGGCATCCCTGCTTGTTTGTTAATTAGGTATTAATTACAGGGGCTGCAGTGGATTTGTAGGTGCAAAGAACATGTGCATCTTGGTCCTCTGCAAAGGGGCTGAAATGGATTGACTTGGGGAACAACAGACCTTGCGACACCACCAATATATATTTTTTCAGTGATAGTATGGCCTGATGTTCAGTAAGCCACCGAGAGAGGTGAGGAAAAGTTTTTGTGTATTGGTTCTCTGAATGTTGTAGCTCAGATCGTGCGCTGCTGGCTAATGAAATACAGTGGCAAGGAAAGGAGAGAGGCAGAGGGCTATTTTTTTTAAATATTAAAGATGTTATAAAATATAAAGAGAAATTCTGGCAAATGGGTTAGCAATGAACCAGCTCCTCATTTTACTAGTTTAACTACAAAGCTAGGAACAAGCTTGTAAAAATGACCCTTGGAGAAGCTGGCATTATTATGGGCTGCTAAGAACTATAGGAGAACTGAGGTGGGTAATCACTTATTTTACACTTCTGAAATAAAATTTACAGAACAAAGTTATTTATGGGGAAAAGAGAAGACAGAAGCTCTGAGGAAGGAATGCTGGGAAGGCCAAGACACTTTAAGGGTTATAAAGGATTCTTTTAAGGTGCTTTCCCAAAACCACTTATGAAATCAAAATATCGAGGTATAATTATTTCAATCATTCCTGATTGAAGAATATATTAAAAACATAAAAAGAGAAAGCTACAGTTTGGTAAATGGATATGCCTGAGCTAATTGCTTGACCTACAGGCTACGGGGCAAAGGCTGTTACTTAGAAATTCCTTGGGGAAAATGGAAAAGTAAAAATATGCACTTTGCAGCAGCAAGGCGTATCATGAGCCCCCGGGTGTCAGCTATGGCAGGAGGGGACAGCGTGGGGCTACAGACCCTTGCTCTATGTTTTTCCTCAATAGTTGGATTTGCCAAGACTATCTGCTGTGGCCATTTTGAGAAAGCCTAAAAATTCAATTTCCAGAATGATGAAGAGGGCAAAAGAATGTGGAAAATGAGGTGGGGAAGAGATTTTCAGGGGAGAGATGAACAATTTTATGTTTAATAGAGCATTTTAATGCCTCTGTGCTTTTGTTGTGCTGCCAACGATGTCTCAGAATCCAAAAATCTTGCATGGATTTTTAAAAATTATTTTAAGTCAGCTAAATAAATACCTAACTACTACTCCTGATAAGCCAGCTTACGCAAAACCATGCCTTAGTTCTCCAGCAATCTTGTTGAACCACTGTTTTTTCCCTACAAAACTCAGGCTCTTCCCCCTTTTGCCAGCCCTACTCTAAATGCTCTCCCTTGTGTTTACATGTGTTCCCATATCAACCTCCTGTATCAGGACAATGTGCTTTTCCTACCCTCAGTGCCTCTATTTATCCTGCTCTCCAAGGTTATCGGGGGAATACACAGTATCTGTGATCCATACAAACATCACAAAGTCATCAGGACAAACCAAAAAGACAGATTATCTTTAAAAGGAGAAGCATTCTGTTACTTGTACAGAAGTTGGGGATTTTCCACCCTTTGCCAAGAACCCCAAAGTGTAAATCCTGGGCAACAGGCACGTAAGCCTGTGATATGGAAAATAAAATCAGGGATTGCAGATCTTTAGTTGTTCACTATCTTAAGTTAATACTATATAATAATTTTGGGGGTCTTCCATCACTTGGGGCTGGGGGAACGTGCCAGTTCTGATCACCAGCAACAGCAGCAAAATGTCTGGACAAAGCAGCGCATCCGTGTGCTTTGCTTAATATATTGCCTTCCCATCCTTCTCTCTGTTTCTCATCTGTGTCTTCAATGGAAGGTTTTACTGTCTTCGTGAGCTTGCTTGTCCTGCCCCTCCCTCCACACACCCTACAGTTGCATTTCTTTGATTACAGGCACGAAAAGGGGACTTGACAGTGTTTGCATGAGCAATGGCGTAGCCCCTGGAGCATGTTCAGTGGATCAGAGACGGTGTCTGTTTTTGAAATGTGGATTATTTTTTTTTTTAAAACAAAAACATGTTTATCCTTCTAGAGCGGTATATTCAGATTGATGGTGTTGCAATGTCAACAGTGAGTCTCGGAGACTCTGCTCCCTTACCTCATGTAATGACATATGAGACAGCACCAAGGAGTGGCTTAACCACCATCTGAGGATGTGCAGAGTGCCCAGAGACATGTATTTGCCAAGGTGATGGTGGTGAGGGCTTCCAGATGAGGCTGGATCCCAGCAAGCAAGTATTCACAGGGTTATTTTCAAAGTCCTTCATGCTGCCATGTTGCTAAGATATGTTTTTAACTCCTAACAGAAGGTTATGGCACTGCCCAATGGGTTCTGATTTCTGTACTTGGCTTTCATTGAGAGTTTAACTATCTGTGGATGACTGTTGTATCTTGGCTGGGACGGGTGCTGAATTGGACTGTGACATTTCTGTTGGGTTAGGTCCACAGATTATGATTATTATTTTCAGCAGTTTTATTGCACTGGTGATAAACCACAGACATTCTTCTTATAAACAACAAGAAACTTTGAACCTTTTAAGCACTCACTGAACTGCGGAGGACTTGTTAAGCTGTATAAAACTCAGTGAGAAAGCAAAGTGCAAAGTACTGCCTGCCTTGCATCACTCACAGTTCTATACAAGTGGCCTCAGAGCAATGTTCCTGGTTTACCAGCGAGCAATGTGGGGTGCCGAGTAGGTAGAGGCACCTTCTGCTTTGGTCATGGTGGGAATCTGTTTTGGTTAACCCCAGGAGAAGAGGTCCTCTGGGTCTTTGTCAAACGTTTCTTGCTGATTGTGTGTGATACTGCTTCACTTCTTGACTCACTTCTCCTTCACTCTCCTTTTTTCCAAGGCTGTAAGTTTTTCCCAGCATGATGCCTGTCCAACCCTTCGTCTTCTGGACAGAGGGTTTGAGGTCTCTAAGAGCTCTGAGAACATTTCCTCCTCCATCTGTTCTTTCTTGTGCTGATCCCAATTTGGGGTTTTGTGGGGATGGGATGACAGGGCGCTTCCCAAGAAGAAAGTGAAGAAGCAAGCTGTGGTTAGATTTTTAGTGCTAGCAAGAAGGAAACACTTGCTCACTGCTCTCCTTTACTCTTCCTCCTCTCAAGATGTTTTTAAAAATAGGAAGGATCTCAGACTGGCTTCAGGCCAGCTTGTTTCTGAACTGTTCTGCAGCTCACAGCATCCAAGTATCATATTCAACACCCAAAAAGGGAAAAGATGCACTGAGGCTTCACACGAACACATTTTATTTGTCTGACTTGCGTATCATCACTACGTGTAACTTGGGACATTGTTGAAAGACTGTAGCTGTGAGACAGCTACCGAGTGTGCTGGGCTGCAGATACAGGAATAGTGCGGGAGGTAGTGCTAAAATTATCGTGGACAGTAGCGCACGTGGTGGCGGCGTAGTGTCTGCCTGCTACAAACACCCCCGGGTTAATTGAGACTGACTCGGTGTCACAGTAGGCTGTAAACTGGAATGACAGTGACCAAAGGAGCTTCTTGAAGAAATATGAGAAGGCCTCAAATTACTATAAACAGAAGCAAGGCTGTTTTCCCAGGGAAATTAATTATAAAAAAATAATTAAGGGACATCTCATAGAAAATGTAAATGTATTTGTTCAAGAAGATGTTTTGCTCCAGAAAACAGAAAGGACAATTACCCATACATCAACAAGAATGTCCTTGAGAAAAGAAAGTTTTTCACTACTGCCAAAAGCCAAGGAAAAGAAGACCTCCATGAAACAACGCTGGTTTTCCTACCTCTTCCCTCCGGCCCTGTCCAAGTACAGTGTGAAAGTAATTTGTTTTGGACTTGGGAGGTTTGCTTGAAAACCAATGCACTCCTTTTTCTGCAGAGCTTGCTTACAAGTTTCCTCCTTAAAACCAGGTGAATTCAGTGGCTAGTCAATGCCTTGCTTGAAAAGACTGGTGTAAATTCCTGTGTACTATGTATACAGTATAAAATACTAGGTAAGTATTTTGTGCCCAGGTATTGGTTTCAGTATATTTCTGTTTATGTTAGCAATGAATTGATTTTTTTTTTTACTATGCTAGCGTTTTAAGAGACCCAAAGCTCTCCCTTGCTGCCAAAACATGATGGTTACTAAATGACTCTAATAGTCTCTCCTTTTATTGCCAGACATGCTTTTAGAATAAACTGGCTATGTGAAAAGTAATTCCTTTATGCTCTTTGTCTCCACTAGTGTTTCAAGAAGTGGGAGGAGAAGGAGGTGGTAGGGCTTTGGGCTCTCTAAAGAAAGAAAAATTGTTCATTTAACACACTCCTGTTCTGAAGGAAAATTCTCGTGTCTTATCTAAATGTGGGTTCAGGCTTTTGGGATGCCAGAGAGCACCTGGTTCCTTGCAGGGTCTCCATCCATTCTTAGTACATTTGCTGGGTATAAATAAGGTTTCTTTTTCTGATTCTTGAAAGATATTCTCCCTTGCAATCAAGCCAACATTAGCAAGGAACTTGTCATCTAAGAAGCAAGTCTGATCTTTAAGTTTACATGAGAAGGTAGGGGACACTCCTTGGTCTTGTCTTCAGGACCCAGGGGTGGGATTCTTCTGACCAGGTGTTGGTGGCCCAGCTCCATGGTGGACAGCCATAGGATCCAGTGAATGTCTTGGCAATACAGGTAAGGAAGCCTTGAGTTGAAGTAATATAGTCCTAAAAAACCTGTCAAAAATTCACTGGGTAGGTGCTTTCAGGGCACAGTTTGCTTTCCCCCACTCGAGGGAGCAGGGAGTGGGTCAGGTGTCTGTCTGCAATCTGGGCTTCTGGTGTGAATCTCACCCCTGGGTATAATAATAATCAGAGCTTGATCTTGGAAGAGCCTTGCTGAAATATTGAGCAGAGCTGGTAGGTGTGAGCATGTGGTTTCAATAGGTTGGTTGCTGCTGCGCTCTTTCTCACATGCAAGCTTTTCATTGTAAACCAGGCTTTTCTTTCAACAATAAAACTGAAACCACCTTACTTGGGAAGTCATAGCCAGTCAGCCTCTTCACACATGGAGATTTTTATGCATGAAAGCAAACTCATAAAATTGTGCATATGTGTGAGATAGAGCAAAGCAATGTCATTCTTGGGTTCTGGAGCTTGGTTTCGAAAAGACAGCAGGCTAGTATTTTGTCATCTCTAAATTCTTCCCACCCAGATACCAGGGGGAAAAAAAAAAGGCAGAAGCAAAGATGCAGTGTTCACAACTCATATGCTTCTCCCATTGTGCATTTTTCTTCCATCTTTCCCAGAGGGCTTGAATTTTCTCAGCTGTGCAACAGCCAGAGCAAGAAGTGCCAGGGAGAGTGAACAGGGCTGGGAGTGCAGCAATGCATATTCATAATTCCTGGGGCCAGATGCATTCCAGGGGGCAGGCCAAGGAAGTTTGGTCTGATGTAGGTGGTCAAGAGCAATCCGGCTTAGCTTTGCAAGGAAGGTAACAGGGATGCATTTCCCAGCATGGGGTTATGCAAGCTACTGAGTCGGAGGTGGGAGTGGGCAGGCTGACTGCAAGTCATTTTGTATCTGCATGAAAACGGAGTTCAAAACATTCCCTCTAGAGTGGTATCCAATACCAAAATTGGATTTGGGAACTCAGAGTACATGAATATTTGTGCTGTCAATAAGAGTTATCTGTATACAGAAACCTTTCCTTGTCTGCTTTCTCTACCATGCTTCCTTCTTAATTCATTTTCAGTCTTTAATGTACTGTTGTGTAGCATCCTCTCCCATTAGGCCCTGTAATGTGCTCCGATTGCCTTCAGCTTGACTGCACTTAATAGCCAGCGTAAATAGAACTTAGTGTAGCATGCACTAACATCTCTATCCATTGTCCGGAGATTAAATACATGCCACAAATGGTTTACGCATCATCAGCCTCGAGCCCTCGTTTCATAGCTCCCAACCAAAAGAGGATATTAAATTAATTTGCAGGTTGCTTTAGCAAAGCCTAACAAAAAGAGAGGAAAAAAATCCTGAGGGTCATTATGCATATAATATCCATCAATCAAAAAAGAGGGGTGGAAAATGATAATAGCAGGTCATTATAAGAGGACAGGTGCACACGTATTTAGCTCTCTCTCCAGTTCAGGTCAAAGCTTAATGGTGTTAACTGGAGAGGAATGCAGGCTATGTGAACACTGTGTATGTGCGAGGAAGAGGCAAAAGGGCAGCACTGTGTCGGGACAGCACAGTCTCTTCCGGACCATCATGGTTAACCCTTTACTCTGCCTGGGCATAAGCAGTTGAGTAATACTGAGTTTGTGAGAGAGGAGGAAAAAGAGCAAAGCAGGGATGTCAGTCTCCCTTCCTGCAGCAGCTTGTAGCGCTCAAAGTATGCAGGGAAAGAGGATTGATCTAGGGCAGTGCAAAATGAAATCGCACACTGACAGGGATTAGCAGCGCTGGGATGTACTAGTTACCAAGGGTGTGGGTTTTGTCAAGCAAAAGGAAATGCAAACACTTTTCATTGAAAGGGGGAAGGGTGACCTATCTTCAGCAGAGGACATTGGCTGGCACAGAGGTGAACAATGAACTCCATGAGGGCCAGGACTGAGAGAACTAGAAAAACAACGGCGAGGCCACATCTCATCTACTAAAACAAGAAGTGTGAATAAAGTAATGAGATGTGTTTAAAGTGAGTAAAAGCTGCCTAGGTTGAAAGTGCAGGACTGCATCCTTGATTTCTTTTTGTGAAAGGAAGGTGCTATGTGAACGGGGATGGCATGGTCAGACGCGCGTGTGCCATCCCTACTAGCTGGTCTGGCCTTTTAGCTTGATGAGTGGGACAGATACTGACGGTGAAGAAGCTGCAGTCGTACTTACGGGTACCACACAACAACTGGAAAGAAAGGTGCTCTTGGTGTTAAAGCACCAAGCTGAAATTTAGGCTGCCTTGGTTTGGGCTGTGGCTGTGGCATGAAATGTCACCCAGGTACGTGATTAATTCTCTATGCTTCAAGTCTGATAGCAATCCACAGAGGTGAAGGAAAATATCAGTGATTATCACATCGGTTTAGATACCAACATCAAGTTTTGCAAGGTCTTGTGGATGAATAATAAATCACTGCATCACTTCTGGAGTGATGTGGCTCAGTGCCATGTGCCCTTGTGTTCTGGTGAAGTCTGTTTCCAAGTGCTGTGTTCTGTGGTCTTCATGAGGAAATGACCCAAATCCTTCCCCAAGCCAATAGTTACACCCCTTGACTGACAAGTACCGTTCTTCTGGGACTCTCAGCGAGTACCATCAATACCCTGAGAAATGATACACTGGGAACTAGAATAATTAAGCAAGGAAATATCCTTTACCACAAGAGTTTAAATGCCCAAGGACTGCTGTCATAGAAATCATGAGCATACAGTCTGTCAGCTGAAATTTTAAATGCTGTTACAGCGTGCCAGTTTCCACAGGCTGGAGCTATGCACCATGAAGTGAAAAAAGGCAAAGCAAGAGTTTGGTCACACTGCCACTTAGCAAGGGTTCAGCAGAAGTTGTGAAAAACAAACTTGCTAGGTAAGATATAAATAAAGAGCCAATTTCAAGCTGTGTCTAAGAGCAGAAGATTGACTTGAGTACTTTTTTGGGAAGAAGAAAAAAATGAAACTAAGAAAAAAACGAAACTAAAAAAAACCCCAGGATTCATTTTGGGAGCAGGAGGATCTCTTCTGGGAGGTGTTTGCTCTTGCTCGAATGGCCAATACCAAAGCAGAGGTGCCATTTCTCCAAAGTCTTGCTGACATCTGGTTGCCCCATGGTCTGGCCCAAAACCTGCTTTCAGATGCGATGGGCTGTATTTTCTCCGTCTCCCTTCCTTTTCTCATTTTTTCCCTCTGTGCTAGTAAATAGCAGAATCTACTCGTCTTGAGACTGGGTGGCTGGGGAAAGATGTGGATTTCATCCTGACCTGCTACAGAGCAACTCCAGCAAGCTCCTGCTCTGTTTTTTTTTCCCTCCAAGCAGATGTTCCATCCACGTGTTTGTGTGGCTGCCATGGGGGAGCAAGGGCCAGCAAGGGGAGAGGGAGGTGAGAGGAAAGAGCCTGATGGGGCTGGGCTACGTCGTGTACTCCAGAACAATAGATGATCACTCTTAATTATGGCAGCCTGAATGAGCATTACTCTGCCGGTCCCTTTCCTCACCCTATCTGATCAATACAGCCTTAATTGCTGAAGAAAGGGAGTATCGTACACAATCACAGCACAATGGTTTAATCACTTGGACGCTTAAAGTTAATTTCAGGCAGTTCATTTTTCATTGGCGCGTTCACTCCAAAAGGGATGGCTTGTTGTCTTGCACACACAGGTGCACGTGTGCTTGCAGCTAAAGGTGGATTATTAATGGCTTTTAGCGAGATTATTTGAGTGAATTGAAAATGTGGGAAATATTATCATGCATAAGCTTAGCAGGGCTTTTTTGGGGAGGGATTTGGATTTGCTGAAAGCATTTATTGAGTCATTTCTTGAGGGAAGAAATAGAAAGGTCTTCTCCTCTGGGCCATCTTTTCTGCTGCCTTTGCACTGACCCTTCCAGACACTCTGGGGACCTTTAGGGTTAGTGAGCAGGTGATGCAGCAGGATTGGAAAGCTCATGAACAGCTGGAGTGTGAATTCCCCAGTCCTTCCAGTAGCATTGAATTGTTTGCAGCCTTCGGGGCTCTTCAGGCTTGTGGGCAGTGGCTCTCTAGGATCCTTTTTGTGATTGGCAGAGCTTGTCCACTTGAGAAGGTGGTGTCAGGATCCAACGGGATCCCGAGCTAAAAATAAGGGCACCTCTGGCCCACCATCTGCAGTATTTCTGCTGATTCAGATGTGTGGATTCAGCCTGGATTGCATTTTATAGATGAGAGTCTGCTTGCAACACTTTAATCCAGTTTTGAATACTGTCCAATAGGTCCAGGTGAAAACCTCAAGGCTGGGAGCTGGGAAGTGGCGTCCATGGAATGGAAACTTGGGTGTGCCTTCCTCCTGCAGAAAGCTAAGCATCACCAGAGCAAAAGCACAGGCTTTTCAAACACCACTCATGATGCTGACTGCAGTTTCTGAGCACCACATTGAGACCCCCCAGATCAGTCCCTCTCCTTTCCTAGCCACAAGTTGAGGCACCAAAATTGGCTGCTGTTTCCCTAAAGCCTTTGAATGCTGCTGACTTGTAGCCACCTGAGAAAACCTAGATCAAGAAAACTGTGCATAGAAATGAGTCCTCACACAGAGATACCTAGGTCTAGAGGAGACCTCAGTCATCACTTCGGCTCTTGAGTGAGTGTAGCCATCTTCTATCTTGTTTTATAATGAATGTGTCACGGTGAGGTGTTGCTCCTTGCTCGGTGCCAATACTGCATTAACGGGAACTCTGAGGTTCTCACCCCTACCTGGGTGCTGAGCACTGGGAAACCTGGTCTCACAGGATGCAGGGCACCAGGGAACATCTGAGCCAACATGGTTGCTCAGCTTTTAGGATATGGCAGCATGGGACCATACAGTCATACAAATGGCTGATGGAAGGTGAACAGACCTTTCCAAAGCTGCAAGAAAATCATCTATGGGGCAACAAAAATATTCCATGAAGCACGTCCCTGACGATGGGATGGGATGGGAAGCAAAGTTGCCTGAAAATTTATCTCACAGCCATTTTCAGTCACCTCTAATTTTGTTCTATATCCGATGATTGACCACCAGGACAAAGCTTGGAGGCAGACAGAAGTTTCTGCTGAATGTTAGATGGTCAGGTAAGGATGAAGTTCACAGGGTACAGCAACATTTCTTTTCTCCCAGAAAATAATTTCCAGGATAAAAGTGGTATCCTGTGGTTTTGTTATTATTTTCTGGCTACTGCATATCTGAAATGCCATACTCAGTTGCACCTCCCTCTACGTCCTGGAGATCATTTTCCATGAAGAATAGCAGGCAATGTTAGAAATTTGATAAGAGTGTCTTTCTCCTTTGATGAGTTCCTGCCCAAAATCTGAGGCAGAAGATGAGGAAGTCAGCATGAAGGATACGGACCAAGAGAAAGGACCTGACAGAAGCACAGTCAATCCCTTTGTTGCAATGCTTTAGGCTAACCATTATTCACAGCCCTTTCCTCATATTGCATCTTTCATGATTTGCTTAAGCGATTTTAAATTGCTTTTGTGATTTCATTTAGCAGAGACCACAATAAAAGTGACCCTTGAGTCTATGAAATGAAACAGCCTGCACAAAGGGATTGAAGGCCTCAGCAGTGTGTGTGGGGTGACGGGTTTCTGCGCCACGCGCAGCACGTTTGCCTGGGACAAAGGAGGGATAAAGGGCTCTTGATAAAATGGTGCAAGTGAGGAGCATTGCAACCAGCGGCTGCTTGGAAGAGCTGGTGTAAAAACCATATTAACCAACTCTTTGCCTGTGCAAATGAAGGGAAGAGCTTTCCAGACAGCCCATAGCATGCTCCCCAACCACATTTAGTTTTGTTAAAAATAAGGGTTTGGGGGTTTTTTCAATGCATTTCTCTGTGAGGGAAGCAGCAAATTGCACTGGAGCGCCAAGTGCATTTACTGAAGGTTTGTTTCAGCACAGCTCTTAAACGTAAGACTTATTTTAGCAAAATACATAAGCCAGTGTGCTTATGATCAGGAGAAAAGCTGAGTCTCCTTTCCCAGATGCTGTCCAAAGTGTGTGTTGTGGTTTAACCCTGGATGGCAACTAAGCACCACACAGCCGCTCGCTCACTCCCCCCACAATGGGATGGGGGAGAGAATCAGAAGAGTAAAAGTGAGAAAACTCGTGGGTTGAGATAAAGACAGTTTAATAGGGAAAGCAAAAGCCACGCACGCAAGCAAAGCAAGGAATTCATTCACCACTTCCCATGGGCAGGCGGGTGCTCAGCCATCCCCAGGACAGCAGGGCTCCATCACGCATAACGGTGACTTGGGAAGACAAATGCCATCACTCCAAATGTCCCCTCCTTCCTCCTTCTTCCCCCAGTTTATACACTGAGCATGACGTCATATGGTATGGAATAGCCCTTTGGTCAGTTTGGGTCAGCTGTCCTGGCCGTGTCCCCTCCCAGCTTCTCATGCACCTGACAGAGCTGAGAGCTGAGATGTCCTTGGCCACTCTAAGCACTACCCAGCAACAAACAAAACATCAGCGTATTATCAACATTCTTCTAGTACTAAATCCAAAACACAGGACCATACCAGCTGCTGGGAAGAAAATTAACTCTGTCCAAACTGAAACCGGGACAGCATGGCTCTTCTACTGCACCCCGTTCCAAGACGATTCGGAGGGGCAGGGTGCTGGGGCTCAGATGGGCATTTGATGTGGTATTTAAAGTCAGTAGAAATCTTTGGGAATGTGATGGGGGAAAGAGGTTGCATTGCTGCAGCAAAATTTCCACTTGGTCTCTGCAAAAGCTTTGGAGAAAGAGAAACAGTGTTTGGGGCTCATTTTCCAGGCTATGTCTTGTTTGTATCCAATGCCCAGCTGCTTGGGAAGGGGACTACAGCCCCCTTCCCCTGATGCCCAGCCTGTGCCTCCCCAAACCTTTTAGCGTGCTACAGTGATGACTCTTGATTTTTTTGACTGTACAGAAATACAGCTGAGCCTCTCCAGAGCTGAATAAGGCACAAATGAAACGAGCCTCAGCAAAGTTGTTGCATTTTTATGCAGCTGCTTTGCTGGGCTGCTTTCAACTGTGCCAGAGAGCAAATCAGCTCTTGGTAACTCGGTAACGGAGGAATCCCAAGCCTGACCTCTGCTTTCTTCCCAGAGGCTCCAAACCAGCCCCCGGGAACTGGCTTCCACTATCTTAAGCAGAAAGTTAAGCAGAACGTAGAGAGGAAATGATAAAAAAGCGACCTGTTTTCATGCTATTTGGCTGGTCTTAACTGTTGATGACAAGCAGTCTGGTGATGTTAGACAGCTCCCCGGGGGATGAAGGGCAGGATTTGAAGCACTTTATCGGTGACACCTCATTTAAGGTATTACTCCCACTTCCCTCCACTTTGTGGAGAACCGATGTCTTGAAAGCCCTGGGGAAGCGGCTGCCTGCAATCCTCCCTGCTTGGCCCCCTGCAGAAAACACTATAGCTGGGGGTCGGCAGGATAAATTTTATTCCAGCCGTGTAGCACCTTTTGCCTGTGTTTTAGCAGGAGCCAGTGGCCGTGCAGTCTGGCTTGTTTCTACGCTGAGCTTTCCAGAGGGCTTCAGTGTATCCTTACAAAAAGAACAGCCCCCCTTCCTCTCTGCTCCCAAACATAAACCAGTAAAAAAAAAACCAACAACCCCAGGACAAACTTTTATAGAGGAAGAAAGGAGAAGGCAATGGGAAGCTAAGGCATTGGGAGAAATCTGATTTTGAGATTTTTGTCGCTGTGGTGGCACAATTTCCTGTGATGCAGCTGTGTAATGAGTTCACATCTGTTAATGCCACATGTTGCTCTGCCTTGCACAGATGCAAAGTCTCAATTTTTCTAATTAGCAACAACATGAAGTATATCTTAATTTTCTGTCCCCCTTCCCTCTAATAAATGTGATATTAACAAGGTTACATGCCTGCTTTCACAGGGTTTAATTGAATGAGAAGCGAGATTGGGTTAGATCACACTGTTCTTTTTAGGTGGGGTTTGCCCAGATGCAGAGACATCGATTCATTACAATAAGCAGAAAGCACAGGACAGGAGGTGGGGGCATGCACCCCCCTGTTTGTGGCAGCCGTAGCCATCATAACCACCGGTACCTGTGTATGGGATTCTTCAAGCCTCTCTGGACCAGGCTGCATGTGTGTGCATGTTGCACATATATCTTTATATTTCATGGTGTATGTGTACAGGGAGGCCTGCAAACACTAGCTCTGACCAGAGATTCAGCTGCACTTCTGGTCTGAGGGGATGGGGGACACAGCCCAGGTCCGGGGAGACCAGGGGCAAGAGGTGCTAGAGACTACCAAAGCCATGAGAAGAAAACCAGTTGAATCAGGGAGAACAAAAAAGGGGCAGCTTCATGCCATGGGTCCTCCGTGGTGACCCTGTTTGAGACTGAGCAGGTTTACCCACGTCTGGCTTTGTAAACACAGTGTTGGGGCTAGCGGGGAGCCTGTGGGCACAAGTGGGAAAGCTTTGCCCTGGGGTCCCCAACGTAACAATCGAGCAGGGACAGGGGCTAGGGCAGGTGGAGGGTGGCGGAGTGCTCCCTGCCACAGGATCCGGCCCTCCCCAGCCAGCCTGCATTCATATTCCACCTGACTCTGCTGGGAGAAATCCACGGGGACCCCAACAGCAATTACTTGTGTGATTTAATTGGCATTATCATTTTACTGGCTTGACAGAGATAAATCGCCCTATTGGGTAAGGCTGCTACTGTGACAGCAAAAGCAGAAGGAAAGACTTTCTCCTTCTCTCTGAAATGGGAGATGACTACCAGTGTATCTTAATAATTAGTGCTGTTATAATTAATCGGACTATTTGAGAGCAAATCTAACAAACAAATGGAGGGCTTGATTGTTCGGTAATTGACAATTTGTTTCCAATATGGTAACAGTTGCTTCTGCTCGTACAAAGAAACAAACAAAAAAATAAAATTGAGCTTACTGGAGGGCTCGGGCCTCAGCCGCAGCAAGGACAAGTGACTGTGAGAGAGAGCAAGGAGGAAAGGAGCGTTCCCAGACACTGAATGTCCCAGGGACCCATTTGTCTTGAACACAGGCACACACACATACACAAGTTGTGAGTCCTTCTGTTCCCCTGCTTTTCAAACAGTTGCAGCCAGCTGTCACCGCCTGCGTGGGTTGTTTTACGGAAAAGCAGAATTTTCAGACCTTGGCCTTTCCGTATCTTTGCACCCTGGTTATATTCGTGGATCTGCTCTCTCAGTGGCTGTATTTCTTTCCTCACCTTGCCTCTCTCCCCTTTCTCTCGTACTTACCCTCTGCTCTGCAGGGCAGCTGCTGGGTGCTCGCAGTCCAGCAGTCTGCTTCTGTTGCTTGCTGATGCTTTGGATGGGAGCACAACGTGTGGCCATGGCAAAGCGTCTGTGGTTGTGCTGGGCACCACAGCACCGGGGTGATGCTATCTGGATGCAGAGTAGATGCTGTGCATAGGTGTAATTCCTGCCTCCAAAGAAAGCACCACAAAAGCAACCGGAGGGTGGGCAAAATGTTGGATTTTTAATTTCCATTATTTAAATGAGGGAAGCAAGACACAGATATCTTGCTGGTAAAATCTATGTATGAGCTATCAGGCTTTGAAAAATGGTTGAGAGTCTGCTGTTTTCCAGAAGATTCCCTCTTGCTGGCTGGAAGAGAGCTTTTTTCTTTCTTCCACATAAAACCAAATACCTCCCAGTCTTCAATGCCTCAGTGCTCCCATGGCATGTGCTTGACTCCCATGGGCTTCTGAACTCCTGTGGTGCTGACCTGGAAGGGGCTTTGTATCACATTAGAAAAGGTAGTAATAATCATGGCTGAGGTGACCTGCAGGGAACACCAAACTGTCACAGTTGTCTGGAATTGGCCTTGGCCATCAAACGCACATGGATGGATATCCATGCAGCCTGGGGAAAATAATTTTGGGGCCAGCTTTCGCTCCCAACACAATTCCTCCCTGTTGCAGCAGAATTGTTGCTGTATCCGGAGAGGCTGTGAACAGCTTTGCCAAGTGGCAACGCTTCTCCTCCCACCCAGTTTAAATGAGATATGAATAATTGATTTGCCTCCTGAATAATTAATTGGATATTCAATAATGAAAGTAATTGTTTGGCTCATTCCCCCATTGATAATCAAGCTAATCTTCTCCTTCAATATGGGGGCCATACGGATATGTAAAGCAGTGAGACAGTTTATAGGCTGATAACACAGCTAATGTGCTTGGTGCGAGGTCACCTTGTCCAAATATCTTAGCAGCTCTCAGGGCTGCTCTCCGCTGGGTTAGCTACTGTGCAGCCAAACCATGTGCAGCAAGGCTTTGGGTTTTTTTCCTCCTCAGTTTGATTGCTGAACATCTCCCACCAGGGAGGAGTCGTCTTTTACAGTTTAAACAGAAATCATCAGATGCCACTTGGTCCAATTAAGGCTTGCAAGGGAGGTTTGTTCTTCCTCTAGTCAATAGGATGCAGATTAAAGAAAGCAAGCGGCTCTCTGAATTCACGGGGCTGCTCTCTTCTAGAGGCTTTAGAGCTCAACTCCACAGAGAGGCTCCAGAGCCAGAGCTTTCCTTTGCCACTAACCCCTTAGAAATCAAAATCAAACCTGAGCACATTAATGCTGGTTTTGCAGCTGCTGCATTTGTATTTTTGAGCTTCTAACGTTGCAAGTCTCATGAAGCCTGGGAGACTGAGCTGACAGCTTCGTGGCACAAAGTAGACGTGCTCTCTGGAGAGGAGCTCAGCGTTGGCGGTGGAATTGGAAGGGGTGACACATTCCCAGGTTCTCAGAGGCGCTTTGGGGTTGTCCATCTGAGGTCCCCCATGCAGTGGGTTTACCAGTGTGGACAGAGTTATGGTACCAGATCTGCTAAGGAGATCCTGACACCACAAAATCAAGTAACATGAGCAGAGATCCACGTTGGTGGGGCCTGAGCCAGATGTTGGAGGGTT
Source organism: Gorsachius magnificus (assembly GCA_034008185.1). Taxonomy (NCBI): domain Eukaryota; kingdom Metazoa; phylum Chordata; class Aves; order Pelecaniformes; family Ardeidae; genus Gorsachius; species Gorsachius magnificus. The sequence continues at coordinate 16,270,998 of CM067091.1, forward strand.
TTAATACTTGCACTTACAATGCTGTCTGTAACACCAGACAACCTTGTCTGCCCCCTGTGTCCCAGAGAACCTGTGATTCCTGCCCATTCCTACTGGGTCTGGGCAGGGTTTAGGGTCCCAGCAAATAATGCAACCACTTGCGGATCATGCGTGGCCCATCCCAGAGCCTGGAGATGCTGGTGCTAACAGGTTTATCCTCTGCCCCTGTTGCAGGACATTGCCTGGCAGAAAGGGCATTCAGGAACCTCTGCTTGTGAGCTACATGGGTTTCATCTTGTTGATGAATTAAGGGTTGAGAGAAGCCTGTCTCCACCGTATTGTGTGTTTAAAGAGTGGTTGCACTAATGACAGAGCTTATCATTGTGGCTCTGGGCACATAAGCAGAAAAAGCATCTTGAGATGCTGTGCGCAGCTATGTGAAGGCTGAGACAGTCTGGAGTGAGGGGGAGAGGCAGTTGTGCTGCCCTTACGCCTGAGATACCTCCTGAGTGACCACCCTCACACCCTCCTTGGGCTCTGCTGACTGGTCCATGCCCTGCAGCAATCCGGCTCTCCAACGGTCTCAAACTCTGCCCTGAGTTTCTGCTGGGTCTCTCTGTAGCTGCTCTGAATGGAAGTTTCCTATGAGAGGCATTTGAAATAGCTTGACTGGGTTATTTTTAGGACGTGGTTAGGAGCTTTCAGATGTCTTTGATTCTGTCCTGAGTCCATGCTGCAAAGGCAGAGTTCAACTGGGGTGGGCACTCCCAGCAAGGACGCTTTCATCCTGGAGCACAGAATATTTAATCCCTTGTACAAAACCACACTTTCTGAGGTCACACTAAGCAAGGCAGCTCCTGAGGTGTTTTCCTGGAGGACAGGAGATGAGGATGCAGTTTGGGAATATCGGAGCAGTGAGCTCCAGTATTTTATATTTTGCCATTAGCCTCAGACCTCCAAGGGGGTGAGTAGCCCTTGAGCCAGAGAGCTACGCGTGGCTGGCACATCCTGACACTTTGAGGCTTCAGCCTCCAGGTCCCTTCTTCTCCTGGCAGCAGCAGTGAGTGAAAACAGATATCTGGAGATTGATGCACTATTATAAATATGCATGGGGGAACCATTTAAAACAAGAAAGTAAAGCAGCAGAGCTGAAGAAGGATCTGTTTGAGATGACACTGCAGTCTGGGAAACCCTCCACTGCAAAAGCTACTTGAGTTTAGGTGCCTTTCATTTTAACCAGTTTAATTTCTTTATGAGGGTTTTCATTTGAAAAAGTGGCAGCACCGACAGGACTCGGAAAGATTTATCTTCAGCCAATTTACTCTGCAACAGATTTATCATTTCATCAGTAATTTAAGCAGAGACACTCGATTGCGCATTCATTTATATTGCTCAGAGCTGCTTGGTTGTGTGTTATTTGTGGAAAGCGTGAGGACAGATCACTGGGGAAGGGGAAATGCCAGGACTTTTCCTATGAAGCCTCTGCAAAGATGACTTTGTCCATGGAGAAGGAAAAATGGCAGGACCCCATCAGCTGGGTAAAGACAAAAACCCCCCAACTTCATGTAAAGCTTTTTCCCCATCATGGGCTAATTTGATGTGAAGATGGCAACATCACCCTTCCCTTCCCTCCCTTCTCCAGGCTATCAAGGGGTTTGTGATGTGTTCCCAAGATCAAAGCTCCCTCGGTGATTTAATGGATGTGTAGCTGCTACCTAAGAGGAGAGGGAGGCAGGGGCTCTGGGGAGGGAAGGGGAGCCCAGGAGGAAGCGCTGCAGTCCCGCAGGAAGAAATACTGCAGAAAGCCACCCGCCTCCGCCTGGCGATTGCGCCGTTATTTATGCACACACATAAACAGTTTCATGCATCCCACTGAAATCTCTGTTATTTGTCAATGAGATCCCCCCCTCCTGCTCTGCCTTAGCTAACATTTACAGTAAATCTGTTACACTGACCATTAAATCTGAAGCTGCCCTGAGCGATAGTTTCAATGGGTGTGTTGACAGCCCGAGTGTTAATAATGATGCAAACACTAACCTGTTTATTGATTTGCTTTTTGTACCCTTCATCCCAGCTCACTCCTTCCCACTCTCGGAGGAGAAATCCTAGAATTAGTAATCAGGTGACAGCTCAGAGCCCCTGTCTGTTCCCAGCAGTGTCATCCAACCCAAACTCCCGGAGATAAATTACAGGTGCCGTATTCTGCCTCTGCCAGCCATTCAATATACTGTTACTCAATGCACGATGTAGTATTTGTCATTGGTGCCAGCAGACAGGGGGGGAAAAAAAAAAGAAACATTAACACAGACATGAAAAGCTTTTAACTTTGACAAGAGAAGCATAGGAAAGTTTTAAATGTAGCCCCTCCACCGAAGGCAACCGTCTATCCATTAAAGCAGCTTGTCAGGTGGCAGGTGGAGCGGAATGGAGCTGGGACCAGGATGCTTGGAAGAAACCCGATGTGATCATGGTGCTTCCTCCTCCTCCTGCCAGGTGGATGCTTGCCTACAGCAGTGCTCAGGAGCACGAAATTGGTGAAGGGCTTGTTGGGTTCCTGCAAACAAATTGGTCTATTCATCAGCCCAGATTCCTTGAAGTTGAGATAGAGATCCATGGAGGGGCTGCAAAACAGCAGCTTTGATTCACACCCTGGGGGGCTGGGAGCCAGCTTGGGCAGTGGGGAACCCAAGACGAGCAGGGGCATGGCCCTGAGTGCTGGTCCTGCTTGTCCCCTGCTGAGAAGCAGCTCAACTGACTTAATTATGCACTCCTAAAATATTGACCCCAAAGATGACCCCATCTGAGGTAACTGGCAGGGCTCCCCAGACTGTAAAGTGCAAAGAGAGATGCAAATAGAGCCTGGACAGGAGCCAGGAGCTGGCTTCTTCAGGGGATCAGTCCTACATCAAGTCAGGAGCTGCAGATACTTCCCCTGTGATGGACTCCATGTGACATTCAGTGCTCTACACCGCAGCTTTCCTGAGGAGATGAGCAGGCTTGTGTAAGAGAAGCTGGAGTTAAATGAAAGCTAAGCTTCACGTTCCCCATCTAGCAATGCTTTTTGACCTATGGTTTTTATGGTCAGGAGAGAAACCTGCCAGTAAATAAGCAGAATTTATAAACCCTGCAAGGGCTCTGATATGCTCCCCAGGAGCCGGGGCCCCAAAGGCTTTCAGTGGCATTTATAAGCTTCACTCTGTTGTCAGACTCCTTAGTTCCTTTTATTTCTGCTAAGTTTATAAGCTCTGAAAAAGCAGTCTGCAGTGTTTATTAACTGCACCACAAAGCTGAAGCAAAGCAGCTGATCCAAAAGAAACACAATTCTACCTGTACCGCTTAAATGTGGTTCAAATCAAAGCCCCACGTTCTGTTTATTTTATCCTGTCTTCTAATATATACACATCACCAAACAGATAGACATGTGTTATTTTAGAAAATAAAATCACACCCCTGTTAAAAATCCTTGTAGATGCAAAGATTAGGAGGAAACCGAACTGAACATTCAACAAACCACTAAAAGTGGGAGTTTGTCAAGTCCTAAATATCGCTAGCTATGTGAATACGTAATTGTGTCCATAAGGAGAAAATAAAATCCATAAGGGTCAGTGAAAATAAAAGATATTTTTTTAAATTGTATCATGCATGTTTCAATAGGACTAATGTTTTTAAATAGGGTCCGTAAGCTCTGAGATACACAAAGTATTGGATCCCAGGGGCTAGGGAATTAACTGTGGCAGCCAGCAGTTTGGTGAAGAAGTGTTTAGTAGTTTAGTTGTCACACGGAAGTAGCCTCAGGACAGCAAGATCAGCCACTGGTTTTGACATATATAAAATAACTGTGCTCAAATTATAAATCCCAGGGTATTTTAGACTACCTGGTATGTCTGCAATGATGCTGAGGAAAACAGAGATGTTTCCACAATGGAATGGATGTGCAGATTTGCTCCAGTTGGTGTAAAACAAAGCAGTGACAGATTCGTCCCCTGTGCTCCGATTTCAATAAACGTAAGAGGTGAAATTCTGTCAACAAGATTAAGCAAAGTTTTAACATTAAGGATTCCCATTCAAGATTTCAGGACTATTTATTTTATTTAAAATTTTCAACATCTTTTTTTCTTCTCCTTTTTACTTTTCCTCCTAATAGGACAATCTGCGAAATTCTGTACCCTTCTGCCAAATTCTGTACCCTTCACCACGTCTCCAAAACTGTAGAGTTGATCATATTGGGGAGGGCTGGGCAGTTGCGAAGGATGATTTAGCATTTCAAGTTTAATTAAACATGGAGACATACTTGGACCCCAACTTTTGAACATGGATGAGAGCTGAAGCCCATGACTTGACTGACCTGTGTTTTTCACTCTCAGGGCTCTTTGGCATTCTCAGGTTGGTACCAAGAAGTATGTGAATTTATCAGAACAGAGGCAAAGGAAGAAGAAACTGGCTAAGAGCTGGGGATGGTGTGTGCTGAGAGGGATGGTGAAATAACAAGGGTATTTGTAGACAGAATTACTAGAAGTGGGAAAAGCACAGAAATAAAAGCAAAGCCCAAGAGGAACAGAAAGCACATGAAATTAGCGGAAAGGAGAACAAAGCCTCATCCTGTGAGAGGCAGGAGAAGGCCAATCTTAAATAATTATAGTAACAGTTTAACTTGAAAATCAGGATGTATATCTGTTGTGGTTCCTCTGACAGTGCAAGGCTCTCCTCCTCCCTTTCTTCACGCAGATTTCCCCAGCCACTTCACAGTCCTTCCCTTCCTTTATTCATGCAGGTTCATATTTCATGGCTTTTGTTTACTGTATTCCCATTGTGATTTATGACCAACGAGAAACGTTGCATCCAGGTGATGATCCAGTCCATTACCTCTATGGAGATGCTGACCACTGCAGGGGAGTCCTGTGGTACCACGTGATGGAGAACGAGCAGGGAAAGGGGCTTCCGGGCTACGAGGGAAAAGCACAGTTCTTGTAATCTGGACAGTTGGATGCAAAGAAAAAAAATATCCTTTCTGTTATTATTCCTCTCCCTGAATGGGCTTTGATATTAAAAAAACAGTCTCAGGAGGACAAATATATTCCATGTGCTAACACACAGCTGACCTAGCTAAAATGACCCATTTTAAATGCCTGCTACAACAGGGTAAATCTCCCTGTCTCGACACCACCCTTGGCTGCTCTGGAGTACTCCGCTTTCCCCTTCCAGTTTTCTGCTTTGCCGTTAATAAATCAAGATTTCTTTGCCCTGCTCTGCACCTTCACAGCTTTTGCAGATATTAATACCAAGACAGGGCTGTTAATCTCTTGGTCTCAAGGTACGTAGCCCCACTTGCAGAGAGGCTGGGACAGAGGTAGGACCATGCCTGTGGTCACAGGGCAGGGGGATGCACCCCGGGGCCATGTCAACTCCCAGAAATGTTCCCATGGGACCTGGTCTGGCCATCCCGCATTGACAGCAGCCAGCATATTTGGGGATAGGCCTTGGGATAAATCTCAATTGGAGCTGTCTCTCTGCTCTGAGCCCCATGCTCAGCTCTGTAGCACTTTTGCTGCCTGTGCCCTACTTTAGCAGTGGCTTTGCAAAGGAGGATCTCCTCCTCTGATATTATTGAGGTCTTGTTCCCATTGCTTGGATTTCTTATCCAATTCATGCCTTCTATCCCTAGCGGTACACAGAAGAGACTAACACCCTTGCTTTATTTTTCAGGTCTCTTCCCATCAGAGAAGGGCAGGAAAAAAGCTTGGCAATGAAAGGCAATTTCTCCTAACATGGTGGGTGAGTGCAGCGTGGTAAGAGTGCTTTTAAACAACAACAAAAAAAATCCAATAACTTCCCTATAAATTGTCCAGGAGAGAAAACTTTGTGTTTTTGATATTTGTAGCTGTTTCAGCATTTTTCTGTGGAAGATGAAAAACTTTTGCATTGAGCAAAACACAGATTTATGATCAATAAGGTGTAGTTTAACAGTTTATAGGGGCCATACATTCTTTTTTTTAAAAACTGATATTAAAAACTATTTTTTCCCTCCCAGCCATGTGAGAAATCCTCTCCAGTGTCGGTCAGAGTTCCAGCATAGTAAAACAGCCAGCAGAGCATTATGGATGATCACTGGACAGGGTTTCCTGCAGGACAAGTTGCCACCCGAGCCATCCCTCTCTTACTTTCACGGAGTCATGGGCAATCAAACTCCCAGATGCCCGTTAAGACCTGGGTATGGACCTTGAGGTCTGAGGCTGGGCTTGCCCAGTGCTTTAGAGAGTTTGGGAGTGGAAGGTTGTTGTAGGTCCCTTTCTGGACCAAAAAATAAAGACATTCCTAATAACTCTCCAACAAGGGTCTACAGGTCTTACTGTAGCACAAGATACAGGCAGAGAGCAGGCAGATGCCAGAGAAACAACTGATTTGCGTGAGTGATTTGGGAGCTGCTTGTATTGGGTGTGTGTGAAATTTTATTGACACTACTTCGTGTCGGGCTACGAGTGGTCGGAGGGCGCTTGGGGATGACTTCTTCCCAACCTAGCTCTGATCCGCAGGAGCACTGAGCCATCAAATCTTGTATGTCTGGTATTTTCCCCTTGCCTCTCACCAGAGGATGCCCACCTCCAAAAACATTCTGCTTTCCATGGCGACAAACATGCCAGGAGCAGTTGCAGGGATGCTTAACACACTAGAAACAGAAAGGACTCTTATCCTCTGAAGAACAGACCTCTGCAACTGGTTTGTTTTATATCTCCTACCAGAAAATCACATCCACAGACTGTCTGATAAAAGTTACTTGAACTTAGTTTTTACGTTAGACCTAAAATGTAATTTTGAGTATAAGATTATTGAGTATAGGGGACAATTCTGCTACCATTAAAACCAAAAAAATCTCCCTTGATTAGATTTACTGTAGAGAAAGAGAGGTGAGAGAGCTCTTGTTTTATGCTCCCGTCTCCCTGATTATGCAGCCTCTGGGCTTCCTACGCATGATGGCATGTGGAAGCGCTAGCATTGCCCTTATCTCTTCAACATGTTCCTCTTTGCTAGGGACTATCTCAACACAGGATCTACAGCAAAAAATAGGAAAGTGTCCATTACTCGAACAAGGCAGGGTTTTCCCTTTTTTTTTTTTCCTTTTTCTACAGAGCATCTGATGAGGCCAATAAATTTGTCAAGGAGATAAATTGGACTAAATAATCCCCGAGGTCTGCACAAAGGACAGCGTCTCAGTGTATTCACACCAGTCGGATCCCCTTCTTTCCATGATACGCCTCTTGAAATTTATCACCCGGTTGTGAGCTTTAACTGTGTAAATCCCTGGTGAATTGATGGGAGAAGAGAACCTTGCTGAGGTTTATATGGTGGGTCTTAAACCCTTAAATGCTGGCAGCAGCCTGTGTTCCCCATAAAGCCATGCCTTTGGTAATTTACACACAAGGAGCTCAGCCACGTTCCCTCTGTGGAAGATTGGGTTGAAATAAGCGGGAGCTCGGAGCTGAGCAGTGGCACTTGAGAATGCCGACAGTCTGCCGTGATTTCTGTGGAGTATACAGCCATTTTCCCTTAATTAAATAAACTTGATTCTTGAAAGATCTGAAAAGCGGCTTTTAGAGAGTTCTGTGTAAAAGCTTGCAAGTTTTTCCATTTCTTCTGACGAGAAATTTACAGTCAGAAAATTAAAGGATTTACAAAGCGATATTTTCTGAAGCAAATACTGACATTATGAGCATCTTAAGCACTTGCACTGCATATCTGTGCTAAACTGCGTCTCCTGACTGACAAAGCCATCTCCTGCTAAAAGCAACTGTTATAAAATTATGACTAGCGCATATATAATGTTTCTGTTTAACAAGACGACAGAAATGCCACCTTAGTAAAAACTGATTATGGTTACAGCTGAACAATTCACATCATGCAAGATTTATAATATTAAGGTTATGCAATCATCTAATCGGAGAGACAAGCCTTGAGTAATAATATGAAATGCATGTACTTCAATCTGCAACAGTAGATTCATTGCTGTTTTCTTATTAGCTCATGCTAGCATTAGGGCTGCATTATCCATTTCGCCATAGTCTAATTCAGCATTTCCATCTGAGAACATATGCACAATAAGTGATCTATGCCAAACAATGAAATGGAGACAAAGCTATTTGAGTGACTTCACGGCTATAAAAATATACATAATCTGTGTGTCTTTCGGCAATTCTCAATACTTTATACTGCATTTCTTTGCAAGAAAAGTTTTCCCCAAATAAAGAAAAAGATAGAAATTGCACCTTTTTTTCCCCTGGAGAACAATATTGTGGGGGCTGAACCAGGGCAGGAATCCAGCCCATGAATTTCTCATCCTGCAGGTGGGACGTCAGATCAGCCTATTAGCTCTGCACCGACTCTCTGGGAAGCGGCAGGTGTAGCTTAGGATACGCGGGAATGACTTGAAACCTGCAGATTCCAGCCCAGACAATATTTCTAATAATTAAGGGAGACTGTTGTTTCTTAAAAGTGAAACATTTCAGATATTTTATAAATGTCAGATATTATCATCCAGTCAAAGGTAGCAGTATGTATATGTATATCAATAGATAGAAACTCTAATTGTATAATTATTGTGCAGAGAAGTCATAGTGTACTTCAGGTTAAAAATACACTATTTCAGGGGCTGACGAGTTCAGACATCATATTTCAAAGGCACATATTATAAAAGTTGACAAGTGTTTATAACACAATAATCAAACTAATTGACTGAGATCTCTGATTAAAATGAGACTTTTCATGCAAAGCTCAGACTTAGCTTCCCTCTCGGCTGCGTGCCGTGGGCTGAGTCCATTTTCTCTGTCCTGCACAGGCTCCGATCCTGCGAGGCACCAGGGTCTTGGGGCATCGGGCAGTTCTGAGAGGATCGGGGACGTTACTGAACCAAAACCTTCAGGTAATTAGTTGTTGGGATCCCTGTATGTGCAGGTGGATACATCAAACTTTTGCAATAATCACAGTTCTCAGAGAAAAAAAAAAAAAAAAGTATTTCAAAGGTAAACAGAAGGCATTTCTGTCCTGGAGTCTGATTTATTATACACACTATATATAGCTGTCATTAAATGAACAGGCTAACATGCAACTATTCATCACAGGGCTGGGGAACGAGCAAGCTGTTCTCTGCTTGCCTGGAATTGTTCATATTTCTGAAAACTAAAAGCAGTGTCTGGGAAAAGAAAGAATGCCTAAAATGCCATAAGATATTTGATTTATTCTTTTCAGGCATTATCTCTCTATGTTCTCTGTGCCCTAGAGTATTATCCAAGTCCATCGATCTTAGAAACTGTTTCTAGCAATCCCCATTTCCCCCAAAACTCCCCACTAAAGACCTTAATCTGCCTCCTTTTGTTTTTATTGTCATTAAAATAGACTCAAATCGGTCCGTAATTTTTGTTTTACTTCGCAGGTGCATTTTGAGCCAGAGCAATTCATCTTCTCATTTGTATTACCAGCATTTCAGTTATGAGCCTGCATACAGTAAACTGCAATCTCCTTTCAAATTCCAGCTAAAGCAATTCTCAGCTTGCTGTTTAGTTACATGACAAACAGAAAATAAGTGACGCTGCCTGACCGAAACCGCTGAGTGCTGATTTGGGGAGATGACTAGAAATATTCAGATTTTTCTTAGGAATAATTAATTGCTCAAGAAAGCCAGGGGTAATTTTAATTAATGGATAAATAGAATTATGAACTATTTGTGGATACAAAGAGACACGTGATTTAATGAACTAGAAGACATTACTAGTACAACCTAAAAATTGCAATCAAAATGGTTGTTTCAACAGAAAATTGGATTTTAGTTAAGCTATGCCTTTCATGACAGGGCTCCTTTGCCACAGATAGGTGGTTTTCCTCACCAAAATAGGGAATGCTTTTGGCTGAAATTAAACAAAGTCCTCTGGTTTTCAGGAGTTTAGGCTCCATTTTTTTTGTGAAAACTCAATGCTTTCCAGGGCTATGTCCGAGTTCCCAGCCTTGGCTGTCAATTCACTTATCATTCAGCTGTGCAATTTAAAAAAATGTTCTCTCCATAATGAGACTGGGACCTGTGCATCATTTTGCAGGTAAAAAGTTGCTGGCAGTGTTTGCACAGTTGGGGGAAGAGGGGGAAACACACACACACACCCCCCCACACACACCCCATGTGCCAGCTGGCCCCTGCATGGACCTCACTCCATCCCAGCTTCTCCAGCAGAGCCCTGGAGCAGCACAGTCCATCCCAGTGCAAGAAGCTTTTCTAGGCAGGTTTCTCCCAAAAAAGGAGAGTTTTGGTGCCACTCATCCAGCAAGGGCTTGGGGTGCATTCAGCTCCAAGCACTGGCCAGCCCTACTAATGATTAACTCTGATTTTTCCTGCCAGCTCTTTTCTACACCCACCCTCAGCTGTTAAGGCTTTGGGGTTTTTTTTTGTCTTTTCCAGCTTGGGGAAGCTAAGGAGGAGGGAAGGGGGGCAAGGACAAGGAAACCCTCTGCTGAAAGACAAAGCGGGCACAGGGAACGCCATCCCTCGGCAGAGGAAATGAAAGGATGCCGTTATTTGACAATAGGGGTGTGTGGGTGTCTCTTGTCAAACCCACTGACACCCAGTGCTGAGCCGCACAAAATACCGAGGGGGGCGCTTGGTAAAGATAAAAGCAGCCATGGCCCTGAGGGCCCCGCTTTCTGCTCCGCTGCTGTGGCCAATGAATTAAGGGTAGGTGAGGCACGGGCAGAAATACCTTCCTGCACTGCTGCACTGAGTTTCTGCTCCTCTTTTCTTCTTTCCTCTGTAGTCATCATGAGATGAAAGAAGGGTCTCAGGCACCCACTTGGCATCGTCTCCGGCCGCTCCACCCAAACCTTTTCAACCTCCCCAGATGTGCCTTTTAAAGAGGAATCTCTGCTGTGCCTTCTTTAAAATAGAGAAAATTTCAAATTGCTGGTTCTTGGCAGCGCAACTCCTCCATTTTGCTATGGTTTCACTAGATGACTTAAAACATAGACCTGAACACCTTAGCCTATATAGGCAAGAATACACGCACATGGAGGAAGGTGAGGCACCTGGATTTAATTGCAATTAGGGCCTTTCCTGCAGCTTCACAGACATTTCCTGGCTGTACACGCACACAGACACATCCCAGAAATGGCACCAGAGGATGAGACCACGCTGGAATTGTTTATGTGCAACAAAAATCCAAACAAAAAATCAAGGTGTTTTTTGTTCTGGTTTTGTGTGGGGAAGAAAAGGTCGGGATGCTGACTAACAGGCTGTTTTAGGACAAAACTGATGCCATTATAAGTGGGTTTCACCCTCCCCTATTCTATTCACTCCTTTCACACACCCCCACCTCAATACAAAACAACCTGCAATCCAATTAGTGCTGAGTGTGTACGAAGCAATCACGTTTAATAAACAGAGCTGGTAGGTTTTAAAAAATAGTCTCGTCCATGACCTTTTCTTAATTTTGTTGGATGCAATCTGAAATTCTGTTCTTTTTATTTACACTTGCAGTTTAATTAGGATCGGTTGTTTTACTGTAGCCTACCTGCTTGTAGGCATGCAGGGGAATGCACGCGCACACGCTGCTTTTGCACAATTCCTCTGCTCTTCCCAGGAGCTGCCGTGCTGCACTTCTTCAACGCACGCCCTCAGCAGATGAATGATGACAGAGTCTGTGTGTGCGTGCGTGAATAACATGCCCTGGTAACAAATCAGGAACACAGAGAGGGATCTGTGTCTTTTAAATGGGTTTGGGACAGTAGCATGTAGCTGGTTTTTTTTCAGTTTAAGTTCTGATTTGCTCTTCTTCCACAGCCATCACTTTGTTTCATTGGAGTAGGTACCACAGAAAGCTCTCTACTCACTGTACAAAGAGGAGTGATCCGCTCTGAGCCCTCTTTTTAATTCTTTGAGAGTAGACAAAGCAGAAAAGACCTGACAGAAGCAGCATGAACAATAAGCTACGCTTTACAGAATTGATGGTGAAAACCAGGAAGTTTTTGGCTGGGTAGGGGTAGGAAGAGACAATCATAGAATTATAGAATCATAAAATTGTTTATAGAATCATAGAATTGTTTAGGTCAGAAAAGACCTTTAAGATCATCAAGTCTAACCGCTACCCTAACCCTGCCATCCCACCACTAAACCCTGTCCCTAAGCACCTCGTCTGCCTGGCTTTTAAATACCTCCAGGGATGGGGACTCGACCCCTTCACTGGGCAGCCTCTTCCAGTGCCTGACAACCCCTTTGGTGAAAAATTTTTTCCTAATGTCTAACCTAAACCTGCCCTAGTGCAACTTCAGACCATTTCCCCTCGTTCTATTGCCCGTTACCAGGGAGAAGAGGCCGACCCCCACCTCCCTACAGCCTCCTTTCAGGCAGTTGTAGAGGGCGATAAGGTTTCCCCTCAGCCTCCTCTTCTGCAGACTAAACAACCCCAGCTCCCTCAGCCGCTCCTCGTAAGACTTGTGCTCCAGACCCCTCACCAGCTTTGTTGCTCTCCTCTGGACATGCTCCAGCAACACAACATCTTTCTTGCAGTGAGGGGCCCAAAACTTAACCAAGCATTCGAGGGGCGGCCTCACCAGTGCTGAGTACAGGGGCATGATCACTTCCCTACTCCTGCTGGCCACACTGTTTCTGCCAGGATGCTGTTGGCCCTCTTGGCCACCTGGGCACCCTGTTGGCTCATATTCAGCCAGCTGTCAACCAGCACCCCCAGGTCCTTTTCTGCCGGGCAGCTTTCCAGCCATTCTTCCCAACACCTGTAGCGTTGCATGGGGTTGTTGTGACCCAAGTGCAAGACTCCGCACTTGGCCTTGTTGAACCTCATACAGTTGACCTCGACCCATCAATCCAGCCTGTCCAGGTCTCTCTGCAGAGCCCTCCTCCCTTCGAGCAGATCGACACTCCCACCCAGAAGGGGGCTTTGGAGAGGGGCCAGAGAGAGGATTTTGTCTGGAGTCTTTAAGAGATGAAAAACAGAATTAAATATTGGCTTCTGACATGCTGGGTCCTGTGGTTAAATCCGTCATGTCGGAATCTTTGATTCTGCCATTTCTAGGAGGCACAAACACATACCAAGTGGAGCAGGCAGGTCATGAAGAGCCCCAGGGAGCACCCAAGTCCTTTGGTTGCTCCATACATGTGAGACCCATAATGTCCCCCGAGCGTACCTTACTGTTCAGGGAAGGGGGCCAAGGGAGAAAGGTCACTGACACCGAGGAATTGCATGGCAGTCTACCAGACTTCATCAATGTTTTCCACATTTGGGGAAAGCACTTGCCATTCAGGGAATTTTCTAGATGAAAATTTAGGATACCTCTGAGCGAATTAATTCTTTGTGGAGCACCACGTAAGACCAATGTCCTAAATGTCCTGCTTGCTTTCCCACTTTCTTGAATAACTGCAGTTCCAGGTTATGCTGCTTTTGGTGGCAAAAGTAGCATAAGAAATTCTCACCTTCTGATTCCCCCTCCCCCTCTCTCCCCCCCCGCCCCACCCTGTCTCTCAGATTGCCTCTCCTTTCATCTGCCCAGGTTAAAAAGAACTCCCTCCCACCCACAAAGGAACCATCAGGCAGAGGTTGGCAAGATTTGCTGAAACTGGCTCCTCTACCAGAGGCAGCATGGCACAGACCAGCAGGCTCCTCACCTCCCCTCGCTCTGGTGCCAGACTTCCCATATCACCCAAAATGCACCTGAGGTGGCTTTGAAGTTTGCCTGCTGCTGACTGCCTGCAGCGCTGCCCTCGCCTCGGATTCACTAGCGAGGGGAACATGTGGAACCAAGTTCAAGAACTGGTGGTTTAATTTGCATATGAGAGGCCAAAATAAGCAAATAAAAACTGTCACACAAAACGAACCAGAATTGGAATTGGCTAAACACTTCCCTGAGAAATGGATTTTAGAAGCGACTCTTGAACTCTTCAGTGGAAAGACAGATTCATTTTCAATGGAGTTTGATCTTGCTCTTCAGCTTCATTTGTAAGACCAATTACAGAGCATTTTGTACAACAATTACGGGCATTAAAACCACTCTGTTCCATTTGATGAATTTTAATAGTAATTGAACAGAAGAACCCATCAACTAAAAGATTGTCCAATCACGTATGCCCACACACTGAACTGTAATTTCCACTCCACAAACGTGTAATGCCATTTGAAACTACCAAAATGTCCTCTCCCCACCAACACCCAATCTTGAGGATTTGTTCCAAAACAGCTTTATTCCTTAAGGCTTTAAGTACACAGAAAACACATTGACCATGACATGACATGGTCCTGCGGTGATTCCTGCATACAACTTTGCCCTGCAAAGCTCCCTGGAGCTCATTCTTGGATGCAGCATTTGCAGAGTACTTGTGACCACAAGTGTTTGCTGGGAAGCACCCTACAAATCACCCTAAAAAAGCCCCTCTTTGTGAAGAAAGGCATTTTTGGAGGTTGCCCTCCAAGGGACTTTATAAGAGATTGTAAGAGCCGCAGGGCTGCTTTGTGTCATTGTAGAAATGGAGTCTGTGTCTGTCACCTGGACTTTGGATCTGGTATTTACATCTGAGTTTGGTTCAGCTTCTTCCCTTGCAAAGAAAGAACGTGCAGAATAGTGGGTTGAAGAAATACAGGCCTGAAACAGATAATTTGGTTATGAAAACAGGCCCCTCACAGCCACTGAAGAACAGATGTTAGGCCTAGAAGAGTCCAGATATATCCCTTTCACATGGTCACCACAAGCCCTAAAGAGCCTATAAGTTATGTTATGAGTCCAAAAGCCACAAGAGCAATGCAGTACGGCAGAGCTCGGAAGAGATCAAAGGCATCACCAGTGTCCTGGGTCTCTGAAGAATGCTAATGTATTTCTTAATCTTTGTCATAAACTTTTTGTTGTTATTTTATTATATTTATTACATTGAACTTGCTCTTTCTGTCTGGGGTTGCCCTGTGCCATACGGAAAATTCCTTGAGGAAAGTTGTGTTCTTCATTGGATTTGCTGGAAATTAGAAGAACAAAAGAACTATTTTGATGAACTTGCTCTCAATGGGCTTTGCAAGTTAGCTTGGGAAACAAGAGGAGATTACTATTGTTTAGACCAGTGGGAGATAAGTGTCCAACTGTCAGAGCCTTCCTTTGAAGTGGGTTTCCCCTTGCCAGTGGTTGCTACAATTTTAAGTTCAATTTAAAGACAAAAGATGAAGTCTTGGCCTTACTGAAGTCAATAAGAGTTTTATCACTGACAACTCAGAGGGCAGGATTTCACCCAAGATGTTTGTACAGGCACTAACTTTAGCATCTGTTGAGAGCCACATGAAATATTTATGCTGAAGAGTGAAACTGTATTGTTTTCTTGCATCTCATTCTGAACACAAAACCCAACCCTATCTCACTGGAAAATCACCACTCTCCTCTGTGTGGATCTCCCATTGTGATCAAATTAAGAGCTGCAATGTGTGATTTAAAAACAATTACTATAAATGTTCTTCTAATATATCTAATTTTTTCCTGTTAGTTTTTATTTTGGTTTAGAACAGGGAAAAAATTAACACCAGAGGTTTGCCTGTAAATAGGAACATCTATTTCCTCCCCAACTAAAATTTCAATCCGTGCTTCCTTATATTCAAAAATATTTGAAAAATCCTGCCTTTGAAAGCCCAGGAATGCAGCTTCTACTGAAAGTACTGAAGGTTACGTGTTTCTGTACATCGTGCAAGTCAGATAATGGGTGCAAAGTTCTACATAAAAAGCCAAGCATTATTAAAAGATCTGCAGAGGCCTTCAGTCTCATAATAAACCTATCCAAGCTTCTGAAATGTGGGCAAACACAAATCTGGTATAAATCAACTTTTTTCAAGGCTTCTTCCCCTCCTTCCTCCCAGATGGAGACATGATCCAAGCAAGTGAGATCTGGGGAGAGGAGAAAGGTGGCAGGGGCTGGGGGCAGGTAAATAGGGAGATACGCACAGGGGGTTGTTTGAAAAAAAAGCGTGCAAATTAAAGGCCAGAGAATTTTTTTCCCCACTGGTCTCTTGATCCCCTCCCCCTTTCAAATATTGTCTCTTATTTGTTTCATTTTATGCATTTTAGCATTTCAGTCACCGGCTGCTACGTCGGGCTTTTTCACCCTTCACACACCATTACATACTGCCTGCCTTTTTTTGACCACGCTCTGTGTTGTAATAATAATAATAAAAAACTGGGGCTGATTTTAATTTGTGTAATGTTTTTGTTAAAAAAAATAAAAACTCAACAGCCTAATTAGGAAACCCGTTAAATGGCTGCAATTCAAATATCATTCTATTAAATTCTCCCTGTAAAGTTAATGTTACAGACTTTTTAACAGATGTTTTAATTAGACATTGTTATTAAAGGGAATACTGTAGAAATTAAAAGCAGGCCCTAAATGTGTTAACAAAGACACTTTTCTTGCATGGCATCGATGGTGGCAGAAACATTAGCAAAGAGATTTTGGCAGCAGGTCATGAAAAAAAAAAAGAAATGGGTTAAAGGAAACAAAATGCACTAAGAGATATGCATTGCTCAGCTACTATGCGATAGGGGTTCATTTCACATCCAGTACCACCTCGGGCCATTGCCTGAGCTGGGAAGGAGGTGGGGAAGATGCTTCAGCACAGCACTAATGGTAGCACATGAGGAGCACCGTTACCAGCACAGGCACTAATTGGGAAAAGGGATTTGGTTGCAAGACACTTGCAGCTTCAAGGATTTCCAAGGAAGCATCAGTGTTGCTGGTTTTTGAGAGGATGGCCAGGAAATGCACATGCTACAGGCTTGGAAATGAGAGAATAAAAAAACCGCCACAAGTGTATTTTTGGGGAAGGTTTAAGCAAACTGCATGATATTTTGGGCCCTGAAGAGACATTTTCTGAGATTTGTAATACTAGGACCAAATTGCAGGTGAAAAAGGTGACAAACTGGTCAGGCTTCACAACAAGGACCTTTCTGCTGAGGACTGTGAGGTGTGCAAGCCTGGCAGATCCCCACTTCTGCTGGGCCAGGCCACTAAGAAGCCAGCCCAAGGCCAACAAGAGCAGCCCATTACTTCATCTAATACTAATGGCTGCTGCAAGGCAAAGTCTTTTCGTGGGACTGTTGCCCTAATCTGGCCAGCAGTTCTCCCTGGATGCCATTGTCTACTGATTGGAGCCCTTCCAGGGGGTGATTCAAAGCAGAAATCAGAAGACTTGGTCAGCAAGGGAGCATAGACGAAATGTAGACAGTTGCATGCCTTGTGCTGGGTGCTGAGAATACTTACATTACTCTAGAGATAATCAGTTTGGACCATGGGAAAAAGGGAGGGCATGTGGTCAGCAGGAGGCTGCTTGACTTGATGCCTCTGTTCCAAAGCAGGATCAGCTCTACCTAAAACATCCTAATAAACATGCACCAAGTCAGCTCTGTTATGTCACTTCACCTACAGATTATTTCTGATTAATTTATCTACTTAATGCTAGAACTTAGCTCCTTTCCTTGTAGGCAGCTCCCACTCTTCATCTTCACAGCTCTTGGAGGAATGGAGGAGAGCAGTTGGCAGTGGAGGAGATACAGTTTTTGCAAAGTTTTTCACAAGGGCTTTGCTTTTGTTCTTTCTTGTTTAGTCACATGGAATATAAATTGTGTTTCTCTTTAAGAATCCATTTTCTGTCAATGCAGTGGAAAATTATACATCTGAGGGTTCAGTTTCTTGTAAAAAAGTCACCTTTGCGCTGCCCAGAGCCTTTAAAATGGCAAAAGGGTTAAACCTGGGCTCTTCTGAGCAGTTTGGTAAATAATGCAAGGAGCGAGTGATGGGCAATACTGACATACAAGTTTAAAATGTCATCAAAAGCTTTAGGGCATCATAGTCCTAAAGACAGACCTTGCCTGTGATGTCACCACCAGCCCAAGGTAGCTCTTTAGGGTTTTTAGAAGGAGAAACTTCTTACCAGCTGAACAGATGGATCTGACATTTTAAGGGCCTTTCCCCCAGTCCCTTCCCCTTGTTTCTGATAGATGATACCAGCATTGCATCTATGTGTTAGGAAATGACAGCTATTCCCATCAGCAATAGATGGGCTCTTTGGAGCACACGGTAGATGAGAAAAGAAAGCTGCTGAGGTATTGTGAGGTTGACCAAGAAGAGAGAAAATCACCAGAGGAGAAATCTCTGAGAACTGCAGAGCAGGCTCATGCTGATCTGGTATTAGCATTAGATGGTGGGGTCGGAATGCAGACAGGTAGATGAGCTCAAAGCTGCATGAGGTGGGATAAACAATTCCAAGTGGTCTAAACCCTCTGATTTCTTCTCTCAGTGAGAGGAACAACTGTCTCCTAAAACACTAGGAGAAAATCTGATAATCACAGCTCTGAACATTTTATCCCTGTCATCGAAACCTCTGTTATTGCCCACTCTGGGAAGCAGAATATGAGCCTAGAGAGAAAAGACGCCTGGAAAATCATGTTAAAGTGATGTTATCATTGATATTAGTGAAAAGTGTCAACTCTTGTTCCTTCTTCTATCCATAGATTTCATTCTTTCAGCCACATCTATGTATTGATGGACTGGAGACAGAGCAGACCCGGGGCAGGACTTCCTCAGAGCTCGGAGGTGGTTGAGCCAGGCTGGTGATACCTGCCAGCAACTCCTGCGAGCATCTCTGTGGGCATCTGCACAACTGGGGCTTTGCACACTCTCACTCTCATTTGTTTTCAAGCCTTGTTTACAATTTATTCTTCTTTGTTACCCCTTCCCTTTAGAGGCCTTCAGCTTAAAAGCAGTGCAGTAACCAAATTAATGCAGGTATTCAAATTTTAATGACCACCCGAGTCAAGCAAACTGGAAAATCATTCCTGTGCAGCCACAGAAGAGAGAGGGGCAAAACCCCACCAGCAGAGACAACTGGCTAATTAACTGATGTGAAACCAGTGTAAAAAACCAGAACCTAGAAAACAAATGAAAACCTGTACAGCAATTACCTCCAAAAAGGTAATGTTTTCCCAATTAAAGCCATTCTAAGAACTTTAGTTAATTATGTAGGTTTTCTTCTCTCTCTCTCTCCCCCCACCCCCCTGCCTTTCTTTCCCTCTCTCTCTCTTTTATTAAAGTCCATCAGGGCTCGTGATGTGTGGGAAAAGTGCTAACATTTGCAAATTGCTGGTTTATGATAAATGAATTGTGGAAACTCAGCCCCTTGGTTGGGGCCCGGCTAGATTGCAAAGCACCAGCATCTCCGGCTGCTGCAGCCCTGACCCTGACTTTACACCCATTGATCACAACTGGTGCATAGCCATGACCACCAAATGCATACATTGTAGCTGGGGGACTTGCTTTTCCCATAGTATTTCATCATCGTTCCACATCGCGAGCACCATAGTAACCTTTGGCATGCCGTCCTGTAAGACTAATACCTGCAGGAGATTTCCTCTTGCCCCGGTAATCACTGCTTCAACTGCTCCATCTTTAAAAAACCCTTAGTCATTAACCCAGCTTTAATTTTCAAAAAATACCCATTGATTTCAATAGCGCCAGGAAGGGAAGGAAGGGCTGAGCATGTTGGAAAATCAAGCCCCAAATAATTCTAACATCTTTCCAGCTATAACTTACTATGGCTTCCCCTAACACTTTCATTTTAGACAGACATTTACAGCATCTTTTCTGGATGTTAATCCCAGTGGATGTAGCAGGAAAGAGAGAAAAGTACATTTAAGGTTGTCACGGGAGCGACGCGTGAGCTCCTACAATTGCTCTTCGTTATCCCCACATGCTTGTAGTGCAGGAGCACTCCAACAGCTCAAAGCACAGTCATGCTCAGGATTGCACAAATATGTAAGGGAAATCCCCTGCCCCGTGCACAGGAGATGCGCAAAGTCAGCCAGGGAAGCGGGAGACACATTGCAGCCTCGTGCCGAGAGCGGCTGGCAAAGTGCAGGAGGTGCTGGTGGCTCCCTTGGCTGGTGCCGGCAATGGGATGTTATCTTCGTGTAACGCTGCAGAGTGAGTTTTGTGTTGGCTTTAGTGACTATTTATGGTTTCAGGGAAAACATGACCGAAAGGAATGCAGAGCTCAGCAGCTGCATGTCAGCTGAGATTCCTGCACAGGGAAATTGTTTCCATTCACACTTCTGGGTCTGCAGGCAGGTCCTGATCCTTCTTTAATGAAAACAATTCCTTGAAAGTCAAGTGTGCTTTTCTGATGGGCACATGGATGTGCTATTTGCTCCACAGAGTCTGGCAGATAATGCTGAGCATGGGTAAGAAAGTCTACACATGTGTGTCAGCTCATACACATGCGTGTGCACATAGAGAAAAGGGAGGTGCCCTCAGGCTTGGCATCAGATGTGGAACCCACCATCCATGAAAGAGCCTGGGTAAGAGATGATAGTGTCCCAAAGAGACACAGAGTAATGAAGTTATGGAGAGCTGGGAAATGTTGGTATTACTTTATTATAGAGTATTGAAGAGAGTTTGTGAGCTGGTGCTCTAAGGGTTGTATTCAATAAAAAAATAATACCTCTGGTTCCCACACACGGCCACTGAAGTACCAAAAAATCAATTTTAGTCATTGAATTGGGCCCTAAGGTGCAGCAAAATTGCTAAGATTCACAATAACGCAGTAAGGAAAGATGTACAGTCTCTGGCCAAGGAACATTTCCCTGTTTCACTTCTAGTTTTGATCCACACAGCTGCAGGACTGATGGAGCAACCCTCGGCTGCCACAGTGGTTGCCCATGGACCCTGCTGACCCTCCAGCCTCATGGGGAAAGCCTTCTGCCTTCTCCCCTGTGCTAAAACCTACTCAAAATTGATGAATGTGGTGCAAAACCACCAGTGTGAGTGCAATGGGCGAGCCGCGATGCTGTGGCTGTGCTTTTGGAGGCTGCAAAGGCAGATCGGCACAAGCACCAGGAGTAGCACCAGGAGTTTTAGCTCAGTTTGGGGAGGTAACACCTTAAACACATCTTTGACCAGCATGGAAACAGAGGTGTGGAGTCAGACGCATCCACAGAGAGACCATCCCTGTATGCTGCAGATGTGAATTATGTGAGGGGATTGGAAATTGGTTTCAAAATCAAATTTGAACAGAAAGGTGAAAAGTGTCTGAAGAAAGAGGAAGGCTGGAAAATGCCTGCCAGAACTGTCTGGCATTTTCCAGGCAGCTCGGTCGTGAATTCAGTGTCTGTGTGAGTTCTCTCTTGTCTTATTAGTGCTCTGAAGCACAGTGTCTGAAGCAAAAGTTATTGAATTTTCACTAAACCCTTCCTACATGCAAAGGCTTTTTCTACTTTAATGTTCAAAAAAGTCCAAGTCGCAGCCACCATCCCTAGCATGTGCCCATATCTTTTCTCATTATAGGCTGAGGTCCAAAACCAATACGAATTAAATAAATATCCCACTGAGAGCTGTACTTTTGAAAATGGCCTTATTGCAGTGCAGATGTGCGCTATCTAAAACCAGCTTAAACGTTTTACTTTTTTATATATATATTTAAATTAAGAAAATAAAATAAAATCTAAATATTATCCTGGAAGGAAGTGTATGCACTGGTGGATGTTTGATTTTCATTTTTCTCCCAGCATGCTCTGTCCTTTCATCCTATAATGGTTCTTCTCTATTAATCCTTCTCAAAACCCACAGGTAGAGATTCTTATTGATAGAAGGCCAACATGTATCTCAGTTTACAAAGGCATATTAAAGGATACAAGTAACATATTTCTCTTGATGTCTTCTTATTAATGCAATTCCACTCAGAACATTTGGCACAAGAGGCATTGCCAGATGGAAGATAAAACTTCACTTTTATGGGTATTTTAAGGAAGAAAACATTTGGTTTGCATCAGTTCTAAACGAATAATATTTATTGCCTTAATGATTTGTATTTTATAAGCAGGATAACAAAAAGCACTGTCAATTACTTAGTATTTTAACAAGGTTTAAAAAAAGAAATCTTGATAACATCCAGTCATTTTAAATGATCAAGTGCTTTTAAAGCTAAACTGTAATAACCCAAAGCGATGGGTTGTTTAATAATAAAAATAAATAAACACTGACCACAGCTTGGCTGCATTTAAAGATTCTGTCATTTGTTACCACAAATCGCAGCTCACAGCGTGCTTTAGGGAACCCAGTGTGTCACAGTTACACACACATCAAACAGCTGCGTTTGGGGCCCAGCGCACACTGTGGTGGCGGGATGGGGAGTTTTGGGGCTGCTCCTGGGTGGGTTTGGGAAGAAATGCATTAAATCCTGCAAGTCTGCTTTTCCCAGGACATCAGCAGGTCTCCTGAGGTTGGTAAGGCTGATTCTGTGCTTAAAGGATGGTCTTCCTCAGATCTTTGCCCATCAATAATTTGATTTTGTTCGTCTCTCTCCTTCATTGAAGACAACAAAAATCCATGTTTTTTCTTATTTTGCTGGTTTGCCTCGTGCTGCTGATTATTTTTCTATTTAATGCCTTTGCAGGCATTAGGTCTGCAAAAAACGTTCAGCGGATCCAAAGGTGTGGCCTTTCTCCTGCAGCAGAGCCACCTTCACCCCAAGTCCAGGACCTGCCTGGAGCTGGGGGCTCCAGGAGCGCACGCTCCCCTGCCCAGTGCCAGGCTCATCTCACTTCAATTTGAGCAAAACTGTGCGCGCTTTTCAACACTAGACCTTTCCTGGAAAAACACGCAGTGGAAATATTCTAAAAATTAAGGCCAGGGAAATAAAAATGTTATTAAACTTTCAAAGGAAGGGGAAAGAGAAATAAATTAAGTTGATTTCAGATTAACTCCTCCTTTAGCACCTGAGCATGTCAGTCTTTGGCTGATACCTGAGAGGAGTTGAAGTCAAACTCTTCAGAGCCGATGCCCAGAGCGACTGTGGCCGGTCCTGTGTCACACAGCACCTGCTGAAGGGTTTGCAGTGACACCAGTGATGGCAACACTGGGCAGGACTTCATTTCTGAGACCAGTTCTGCACTGCAAAGAGTGGGTCCAGCCTTTGGAAGAAGAAGAGGCTGCATTATTTTTCTTTCTCCTCTTTTCTTGTATAACTTGAGCCCTCTCTGGGCCTTTGAAATCTCACCCATTACCAGTAATAACCAGATTTACAGATTTTCAGTACTTGGGACACTGCTGAGGATGGTGAAAACTCTGTCCCTGTGAGGGACTCTGTGTGCTTTGAGACATTGTGAAAGAGCTGCCTTGATTTAGAGTTAGGGCAAGGCTTTGGCAAGATAACAAGGAAAAACATTCTCTCTGTCTGGCCTGTGATGATAGAAGTACTTGCAATCATAGCATCATAGAATCATAGAATTGTTTAGGTTGGAAAAGACCTTTAAGATCATCAAGTCCAACTTTTAACCTAGCCCTGCCATCCCACCACTAAACCATGTCCCTAATCATGTTCACATCGATGACAATCCCTTGACATGTGTAGCCTAGTTTTGTGGGATCAACGTGTCAAAGGACCGACCTCTCCTGTCTCAGTGAGATCGTGTCAGCAGACAGGGGATGAGGAGGTTCCAAAGCTTGGAGTATTTTACATGTAAGCATGAAAAATAATTTTCATGCTCCTTGGGTAAGATTTCAGAGGTGTAGTTGGTTCTGCTGGAAGTTTTCTCTGTCTGGCCAAGTAGGTGAACACTTGGCTTCCCATTAAGAGAACAGCTTTTTCCCGTTCTCTTCTGATCAAGCATCAAGGGCTAGGTGATGTTTCCCGTTTTGGAGACTGGAGGGAAAGCAAAAGGAGACCTTGAACACTGTCTATGTTAAGGTTCTGTTGAAATAACATCAGATTTACCCTGACATATTCCACGGGACTTAATATTGATTTTCAAATAATCTGGAATGCTGTTTTTATAAACAATTATTGGCAAGGGGAGGCGTTGGTTTTGGACGCTCTTGTATGTACAGTAAGGCTTTATTTCTTCTTGTTTTGAAGTGCGGCACGTCTTTTAAAAAATGCTGTGCAGGAAACATCTGCTGTCAATTAAGGAGTAACACATTAAGGCATATTAAAGTGCACTCTTATTAGTGTTCCAGCAATAAAAAGAAAGGTTTTCTATTTGAATCATATGTTCTTTAACACATCTGCCAGCCATCTGAAACTTGCAAATGTTCCTCAGTAAAAACATCTTCATAACCTTGTAAAAACTTAGTAATACATAGTGCTCTGTTTAAAAAAAACAAAAACAAAACCAAAAACTTTATGCACTGAGTTCAGGTAATTCTCAGCGATGTTATTGGGCTGATGCTGGTAGCTTTAGGTGAGGACAGTGACTGCAGATGCTCTGTCCAGTCCATCCCATTGACCCCATCAGGAGAGCTGATTGGAAAAGCAAACTTTCGTTTTTATGAAAGCAGAAAAGCAGAAAACTCTTCCACAGAAAAATCAAACTTTTTGTCAAAAAAAGAATGTAATAAAGCAATTTGGCTTGGAAAAAAAGTATTTGATTTGGAAAGGGGTTGTTGTGTATTGGGCAAACGGTAGTTTCTATGCATTAAACTCCCCCACTCTGTTCAGACTACATTTTCCATGACAGACTGTGGTGTCTTGCAGTTTAGCAAAGTTGTTGCATCGTGTGAGACCTTGGTCAGATGCATATGGATATATGGGTCACAAGGGATCATCCTCACTGAAACCGCTGTGATTTTTGAGTGTAAACTACCCCAAGCTCCAGAAAGGTGCATGAGACTTGAAAGCTGTAGCCACTCATTACAAATGTTTGAAAGTAATAACACATCAACACAGAAACTATTTTTTTACCAGGAGGACCACGCAGGTGACTCAGTTACCTGTGAGCACAGATGAACGTGGTACTAGATACTGGTGCTTAGGCAGCCAACTCTCTCCGAGTAAGTTTACTATAAAATGAGGATGATAGGGTAGACCAAGAGCACATCATCCTCACCAGTCCTGCTGGATAAAAATGTAGTCAACCTCTAGGAAGCTCGAAGTAATGTTCTTGACACTGGGACATGGTGTGAACAGTGTGATGTGGGATCCTGACACAGGGACATGATGGGAATGGTGCAACACGGGGTCTGCTTCACTCTTAGCCATTTCCCAAAGAAAGGAAGGCACCAGCAAGGCTTGGCTGCAGCATGGCTGGAGGAAAAGCCTGGGTTTGGCATCTGTAGGCAGATAATTGTCTCCTTATGCTACTGAAGTTACTACTGTTGGCACCTCTGGCCAGGACTGTGTACACGGACCGACTAAGTGAGCACATGAATAGCATTGTTTGAAAGGACTCCTTGTTCTATCAAATACAGTTTATATCTGATTACCTTTAAAATTCCTTGAGAAAAAGTTAATCTGACCTTAAAGAAGGTGGCAGAGATTGAAAACCTGCCTGGGAAAAGAGTCAAGCATTTTTATTGCTTTCCTTCTGTCAGGAAATGTTTTAAACACAGATCCCAAAGCTGGGGAACCACCGAAGTAGCTCTTCCACAGCCACTTGATTGATTTTCTTACTGATACCTTGGAAGTGATCTTTACTGCATGGGTCAAAGCACCAGCCAATAAGCAAAGGAGATTACCTACTTCTGCATTTTTAAGGAGCTTGGAGCTGTTGTAGCTGCATGATGCAGCATCTCATGTGCAGTGATGGATACATCTGCTGGCTAAACAACAGAAATCTGCCTAATTAGATGCTGTTTGAGACTGACCTGCTTCTGCAACACCAACATGCAGATCTTCTCACTGAAGGATGATATGGTTCTTCCCTAGAAAATCACAAATCAAAGCTTGATCATGCTGGTTTCTAACAGCAAAGGGATTGTTTATATTTTCCAGAGCTGCAGGGGGAAGTTTGCTGGAGGTTCAAACTACAGAGGGTGAAAAAGGAAATGTAACTTTCATTCAGAGCTCACACACTAAATGCCATTTGCCCACTGGGCTTGCTCTTCATGGGGAGCTGCAAATTGCCCGTTCAGCTGCCAAGCAGAAAACAAACCTAAAGACAAATGCAAAAAACCTACTGTGCTTCTGAGTGGCTGGGAACTATATGCTTACTCAAGCATGGAAAGAGAGTGTGCAGCTAACTTATGTCAGGGGACTTAGAGGTGGACCAGCTTCAAAGCCTTCTGATCTTTCCAGTGGTCCCTGTGGGATTTGGAGTCCTGGGTCCTGTCCCTTGTTGTATTTCTCTCAGAAGTAGTAAGGAAGAGCAGTCAGACCTGAAATGAGGGATGAAGGATTCAGAGGGATTGGCTAGGGATGAGATTCAGGCTTGATTGCTGTTTTGATGCTTTTACTACCAGTGTGATTCTGACAGGACTTCCTCACCCAAACACAAATGAACTTCTTCCCCAATCACCCTCTGGCTACTCTAGACTCTCTCCGGGTGGGTCTGTGGCAGTGTTTGAAAATTATTTTTCTTAAAAGTCACTTTATTGTCACTTATGCTATAACAGCAATAATTACCCATCTTAGCAAGTAGGCTTGCAAGATCTGAACACACCACACCCAAAACAGTATGGTAAAAACCTAGCATAAATAAATGTAGCATGCTTGTCCTCTCGGGACAGTAGGGTCCAGCTCAGACACACTTCCAGTAAGGTGGATTTAGGAGCCTGCTTTGAAAAACTCATTGTGGATCAGGAAATATAAAATATAGTTCCTGATAATGAACAACCCGGCAAGTGAAAAACTCCAGAAGATGTGGTTAAAATGGTCTTATAAACATATACTTAAACATAGCTGCCGTTGCATGTCAGTAGGTTGCCTAGAGATGTGTTGAAGCCCCTGGTGCTGAAGACCAATGAGAACAGGCTGGACTCTGCTAGGGTTTCAGGTGAAGCTATGACCCTGATTCCAGATTTGGAAATGGATTTTATATGAAAGAAGAGAAACCTTTGATTGTCTACAAGGAAGGCAGATGAGCAATTTCAGAATGCTGTAGATTGCTTTCTGCTTTCTCTTCTACCTCATGGGCATGAGGATTAACTTGGTTGCAAAAGATACAAAGGGCAGAGTCGGGTTTTTGGCAGCCACCATGAAAACTCAGTGTTGTCCTCAAAGCTGGCAGGTGAGATATCAATTACAGTCTCTTCACAAAAGTCCAACATGAATTTGAAAGGGGTCCCTGAGTGGCAAATAACCTATAAGTTAAAAAGCTGTTTTCTGGCACCTAAATCCAATAGCACTACACTGCTCTGCAAGCACGTTGGTCATCAGAGCTTGAGAGTCAGATACAGCTTGGCACACTTGACTTTGCTTGCTGGAATAGTCAATTCTCAGAAACCAAACAGAGCAAGAGGCAGAAGCTTCTTCACTGAAACTTCTCCTGTAACACAGTGCTTGAGATGAAGCATGTTGTGACTAGGGTAAAGCACAGTCATGTTCACACAGAAGGGAACAAGACGTAGATCCAGGAGTCCAGGATGGATGCTAGCGGGTGCAGCAGTGTGAAAAGAAGGTTATTCTATGGAGATGAATTTGTGAAAAAAATAACTTAGGATGTTTGGCTTCAAGACCCAGCTCTGCCACATATTTCTTGCATGATCCTGAACAACTCATGAAGCTCAGACCCTCAGTGTTTACTCCTCGTTTACTCCCTTTTCATCTTCACGGATGGAGGTGCTCAGCTGCACACCACCAGCAAGCCTCAATTCCCCATCTCAGAAGCAAGGAAGATACAACTTCTTTGGGGACTATTCTACAGAAAACCATCTTACATTGTCTGATGGTGGGCATCTTTTCTAATGGGCTGAGAAAGAACTTCCTCCCGGAAACATGGTGAAGAGACCCACAATGTCAAGTTCCTACACTGAAAACTATGATTATGCTCTTCATTTTCAAGGTTTGCAGCCACCACTGTCACTTAACAAACCTTGAAGCCCCTGCTTGGAAGGTATTGCCAGGAGTACGCAGTCACTGCTGTATGTCAGCTCTCCTTCAGCTGCCCTGCCGGTGATGAATACTGTTTAATTACAAAACCAGAATTTCTGTCATTTCTCTCGGCATGGCTTCTATTGGGGAAGATTAAACATCAGCCAAACATTACTGAATTACCTTTTTAAACCTATTATTTCAACGTGATTAACTTCTCTTCTTTTCATTTAGCTGTAAGCAAAATCTTGTTTACAAGGCAAAAAAAATGCATTTGCTATAATATCGGCAATAATAATAAAAATGAACATCACAGGGAAATAATTTATGTGTAAACCAGCATAAAAATGTCATTGATGCATGAGTTTCCTCTTCAATTAATAAAAAGGAGGAAATATTTAAAAACAATTTATCAAGGAAATACATACAGTTCATATATCATGCACTCACAAAGGCTGTACTCGTATCCATTCCACAAATAGCAGCGTGACCTGGACTATCACACAGATGCTGGCTTCCTTTGTGTGACCTAATTTGGAGTAGTTGCCTAGGACAAGACTTTGACTTTGTATCAAAGGAAGATCCTGGGTGAAAATACTGGTAAAAGCATATTCGGTTAAAACAGGTAACAATTAGTGCTCATGGGATAACCCAAAATAAATGAAATATAGCTGTCACTGATTCTGACTTCATTCTCTCACCTGGAGCACTGCGTCCAGCTCTGGAGCCCTCAGCACAAGAAGGGCATGGACCTGTTGGAGCGGGTCCAGAGGAGGGCTACAAAAATGACCTGAGGGCTGGAGCACCTCTCCTATGAGGACAGGCTCAGAGAGTTGGGGTTGTTCAGCCTGGAGAAGAGGAGGCTGCAGGGAGACCTGATTGTGGCCTTTCAGTGCTTAAAGGGAGCCTATAGCAAAGACGGGGAAATCTTTTTAGTAGGGCCAGCTGTGACAGAACAAGGGATAATGGTTTTAAACTAAAACAGGGTAGATTTAGACTGGATCTAAGGAAGAAATTCTTTACAATGCGGGTGGTGAAACACTGGAACGGGTTGTCCAGAGAGGTAGTGGAGACCCATCCCTGGAAACATTCAAAACCAGGCTGCACAGGGCTCTGAGCAACCTGATCTCATTGGAGATGTCCCTGCTCCCTGCAGAGGGGTTGGACTAGATGACCTCTAAAGGTCCCTTGCAACCCAAAACATTCTATGATTCTATAATTCTATGATTCTCTAATTTTCATTGAGATTGTTGTCATCACCCATAAAGCCAGGCGATCTATTCATAAAGAATAAAACATTATCCAGGGAAGTGGCTGAGTCCCCATCCCTGGAGGTATTTAAAAGATGGGCAGACGAGGTGCTTAGGGACATGGGTTAGTGGTGGGATGCCAGGGTTAGGGTAACGGTTGGATTTGATGATCTTAAAAGTCTTTTCCAACCTAAATGATTCTATAATTCTATGATTCTATTATATGCTTGATGGAGCCAAGTTTCAAGGTGGTCACAAGTGTAAGGTACATAGGACATGAGGGTCTTGCAACTACCACTTCAAAACAGTGTTACCCAGAAAACGAAGAGTTAAAATAAATCCAGAGGGTTAAGGTGGGGTGCAACTCTCCTACTAACCTTAGCTCTGCACAGTAGATCAAGATTAAGGAGGTCTCTGAAGGCACATTCACACTGTCGTTTCCCAATGGCGTCAGAACATGGCTTTGGCTGTTCCTGCAGTATAAATATTAGACGACGAAGGTGCATTTACTGAACCAAAATCTATGGAAACACTTACAAACCAGCAAAGATATTTGACAGTATTTGGCAAGGTATTTATGGCATTTATGCAGGATATGAAAGTAAGACAAGTGAAGAAAAGTCCTGTTTTCTCCTGGTCATCTTTCTGGGCTACTTACAGTGAGATGCTTTGGGGCAAGTAGCACCAATTTGCTACAAACTTGTACAAAGCCCAGCGCACCAGGCATTGAGGGTGTTGAGCGCCATAGAGCAGGCAATGTGCTTAAAATAAAACCTGTTGATAAGGCTTTGTGGGACTAAGGCTTTAAGATGCAAGTTTTTCCAAGTATTTGCATGACTTTTAGTATAGGTACTGAACCCAATGAAGGCAAAGGCAGAAGTGTAAAACCAAATGAAAAGCCTGAAAAGGGAATAAATTCAGATGTCAGAGTTTGCAGAACACATGCTGCTACCTCAAAAACAAAGGTTGCACAATTCTGTAGGCATTTGCTACTCAAAATAAATAATCAGTAACACTACAGTCCTTCTGGAAACCAGTTGCGATGTGACTCCAGCTCTGGGTGTGCTGGTTAAAGGCAGAAATATAATTTGTTTCCTTGTCATTTTTCTCATATTTTAGAATTGTCCTTAGGTAAATGTGTGTGAAATTATAATTGCTAGAAAATGACAGTCTGTAAAAGCTTTTGTATCCTTCCAGATGATGTGTTTTGCCCTAGGACTCAACCAGAGAAAAAACTTCTCCTCTGTAGGCAGTCAGGTGTTGTACAGAGGTATTCTCCCCTCTCCCTTCCCTGGAGGAAAAGGAGGACTTAGAGCTACATGTTGGGGGTTTTGGGGGTTGGGTTTTTTTTCCCTGGTGTTGTAACAAGGAATAACAAAGTATGAATAATTTGGCACAAAGCATACGAAACTCATGCAAAATGTGATAGGAGATACGTGCATTATTCCTGCTTGCTCCCCCAGACCCAGGACCCACGTGCCTCGCATTGCCAACAGTGGGTGCAGGGCTTGGGAACAGTTGCTGTGAAGTCCCTGAAAATCCAGTTGGATTTGGGTTAGCACCCGAAAGGAGCAAAGGACACTTCTGACAAGAAAGACGAGCAAACGGGTTGGTGGAAATGAGGCTGCTCTCCTGGAGCTAGGTTGTTTCCTTGCTTTCTGCCCCAGCTGGGGCAATGCAGGCTCCTGGAAGCTGCAGGTGGGAGGGAAGTGCTGCTGCGCAAAGCTGAGATGTCCCTGGGGAGGTGTGATAGTTCCTGTTTGCTGAAGCTACTTGTTCACTCCCTTGTGGCTGACAAGTTTCTGGGGATACTTATATCCCACCACCTGGGAAGGCTTCTCATCCCGCTGGGAAAGAAAAAAAAAACAAACCATGCAGAAAACCAATGTGATATTAAGCAGGAATTTTCACCTAGAGAGGATGGAGAGAGATCATATCTATAATCCCCCTACATCTCCACAGCAGCTGCTGGTTTCGAAAGGCTCACTCGCACCCCAAGAGCAATCCTGCAACAACAGACGTGGTGCTCAGCAGGGTTAACCACGGGCTTTGCAGCCGGTGCAGACCTCTGCTCTGCCGGGATGCTTCTGCCTGCCGCAGCTGAGCTATTTAGTTTAAATCTCCCAGAAAAAGGAAACCTCTGGTCTGCCACGGCTAACCCTCAGCTCCCTGCTCTTCCCTGGCTCACTGGGAGTAGCCAATGCAGTTGAACACCCTTTTTTTATGTATTGACAAAACACTGAGTGTGTTGAACACAGTGAACATAATGTGCATCCCTACTGCAGGCGGGCTGTACAGGCAGTGCCATGTCCATCTGCCAAACTGTCGCAGAAAAAGCTCCTGCAGGTATTCTCTCCATGGCTAGCAGACCCTCTGACCTCCTTCTCTCACATTTCTTTATTCATTTCTGCCTTGCTCCATTCTACCAGGAATTAAGATACAGGTCTCACGGTGGCACCAGGGCTGCTGCTGGGGTGTAGTTTGACCTGGTACATGTGGATGCTGCTGAGTTGGTGCCTGGTTAAAGGAGCATCAAGGAGTGCAGCGAGGGCAGGGGAGCAGGGTTTTCCATCCAGGGCAGGAGGAGGTCAAAGGATGTTTTGTGTAGAGAAAGGGACATGACATAAAGCATTTGTCCTGCTCCTTCCTTATATCTGGGTCCCACCTGCCTATCGCTGAACTGTTTTCTGGAGCTGCAGATGGACTTTCTTTTGCAGTGCAGCAAACACCACCACTTGCAGATTAGAAATTACTCAGCCTGCCACTTCACAACATAAACTGTGGCCAGGATAGAAAGGCAAAGTACTCTGAGTCACTGCTGTTTGCTTTGTGTCCAGCCAGTTTGTCAGTCAATACTTCAAACAAGCAGCTTTCAATTCCTGGACTGGAAACACCAATCCTTCCCCCCACAAATGCTAGAGTTCCTTCCCTCCCCCTCCAAGGTTTCTTCTGGCCAGGACTTTAAAAAGTGGCATTAAATTTTGCTGGCCAGGGAATGCACCTGTCCCAGGGTAGTTATATTCAGTGGTAGCGCTGACATCCAACACGGTAGCCCAAGTTATAAAATTTGGCCAGCATCGTTCCGCTGTGAGTTATGTTTTGCTTCAGCGTGATTAACTGTAGTTAAAAAATGAGCTTTAAGGGCATATAAACAGGAGAGCAGAAGGGTTGCTTAGAAGCATAAATCACACAAATATTAAATGGGAAAGTACATCCAGACTGGTAGTTGTTTGCTCAAAGCTATTTAAATTAAGGGAAATATCATCCCTTCTCAAGAAAGACAGCTCATAATTTCTTCAGATGAGGCCTAGACCAGCAAAGACCTATAGTAACACTGTATAGCCCAAAGCATCACCAACACAGGGAAAGGACAGCAGAGCACTTTCTGGCTCCCTCTTTGCTTTATCCATGGAAATGGTGCCATGAGGCAGGATCATGGCCATGAGACAAATGAGTTTAGGAGGCCACCTCAGCAGGGAGGTCACAGCTGGGCACCTCTGTCTCCCCAGCTTCTCCATCTCAGCCTCATGGCAGCAATAGAAAGGAGAATTTCCTGTCTTATCTTGAACACAAATTAGTCTTTTAATGCCCTTGCTGATGCTGACAACTAACTGGAAAGCAAGGAAGTCCATCCCTAAATTAAAATTTTTGAGATTTGCAATATCCTGCTGAGTTGATGGGGAAAGGGAGCTTCATTTTTCTTTCCTCAAATGTCATTGAAAATACAGAGGAAAATTCAGTAGAAATAAAAATTTTTTAAAGCCATTTCTACTACAATCCAAGTCTCCTAGAAATACATGCAATGTTTTAATCTCCCTGCAGCTGCAGCTGGAGTATTCCAGACCATATGTATATTTTCCTGTGGTAACACATGGAGGTTTCCACCCCCAAGCAAGCTCCCACTGGGCTAGGTGCTGCACAAAGAGAGCCTGTGCTCAAAGCCATGATAATCCAAGTGTCTGGGAGCAACAAGGAGTTGTCTTACTTATGTCTAGCGCTGAGATTTTCCCATTAGTGGTAACAGGCATAATTTTTTGCTTGTGATGAAACCCTAATAGCATTGCCTGCTACTAGATGACTGGGTTTGCTCAAGGAAATGGTTATTTATGCACCTGTAAAACAAATGAGTATTTTCTGTGGGTTGAAGTGTATGCTAGGAACATGCCTCTCTGCATCTCCCTAAAGCTGTATCTCATCTTCCAGCTATGATTCAACGTTTCCCTAAGTGTGTTGGCAGCACTCAGCTTGAAAGGTGATACAGTACCAGGCTTTCCAGTTCTTCACCTGACCACCGTCATTCACATCCCTCCACCACCATCAGGGCTCTGAATAACGTTCACTGCTGAATGCTCACATAATTTTTCATTAGCCACTTCTGTTGGCTTCATGTCCTTTTTGTACACATAACCAATATGCATTAACAGTTTCCAGTAGGTCCATTAGGATTTTCTCCCCAGTCTCCCTGGCAAATACAATAGCAATATCACAGGCTCAGATTTAGTTAACCCCTCCATATGCCGAGCATCTCTCCTCCTCCACTGCCATCCCTGCTTCCTTTTGCTCACCCTGCTGAGTTTCATTTTCAGTAATTATTAGTAGGGGTGTTTTTTCTTCTTGAACACTGCAAAATGAAAATGCGCTTTGGGGGCTTGCTTTAATTAGGCACTTTTATATAAAATCTGCTATTGCATCTTTGTATGGAACCTGCTTCAAAGCAGACAAGAAAGAATGCTGGTTTGCTCTGTTTTAGTTCTAAGTTTTTCACTGGATTTACCCGTTGGTAAATTCATTGAAGTGATGCTAAACCAGGCATGAACTTGGCCTGTAATATTTTAAAATATTAAAAATGAAGCAAATGATTCCAAGAAAGCCACTCATCAAAAACTGCTCTGGAAGACAGAGTTAGCTTATCAGGCAGGGATAGGCAGGGTTTGTTTTTCTGATACTTTGATCCAGCCAGGGTTTAACACTGGTTTGGGCATGGACTGAAGTATCCAGTGTGTCTGACTAAACCCGACCAAGCTCCCTCAGCAGTTGGTTGTTTAAAAGAGCTGTAGTGGGGCTCAGTTTGCACTGTGCTGTTTCAGGCATGGAGATGTCCCAGCACGCAGCACCCTCACCGCAGTGACAGCCACACCAAAGCCTGCGTCAATAAAATCCTTCAGTGTTTACCTTGAAAATGCTCCAACGCGTCGATTTGTGTTGCCTCCTATTTCAAGGCTGGGGGAGATGCGATCCAACTGCTGTGCCTCAGGCTTGTGAAATATTATATGGTGAAGCTAAATGCATGTTTATTTTAACAATAATAGCTTTACATGAGGGGAACCCCTGATGGACTGCCTTGTTCAGCAAGACTGTTAGCGGCTGTGGCTATGGAGCAAGCGAAGAGCAGAGCTGTGCCCAGCCTCAGTGCACAGCACAGGCTTAGAATCATAGGATCATAGAATCGTTGAGGTTGGAAAAGACCTTTAAGGTCATCAGGTCCAACTGTTAACTTAACCCTGCCATCCCACCACTAAACCTACTAAGTGTTAGCTACGCTTACGGGTGAGGAAATGGAACTGCACCAGTTTATATCAGCAAGACCATGTCCTGTTTTCCACTCCCAGCCACGTCCTCTCCAGCACCTTGTCCATGATGCCAGCGTTTTCCATTCAGTTTGCTCAAGTTACAAATTGCAGACTTGGTCCTGGGCTCTTCACTATCAGCAGTGTGGCTTGGCCCAAGCATATGAAGAGATGTTCACTCAGCTCCACATCTCATCCTGGGATTTCAAACTCACTCACAGGTCATGACTTTCCAGCACTTTGACTGAGTTTGGACTTCTCTCTTATTTTCATTACTTAACTCAAAGCATTTACCAGCTTACAGCCGAAACTCAAAGCCAGCCTCACAAGCCCACCCCACGTTAATTTTGACTCAACCAACCAATGAGAGGAGTTTTTAAATCCTATCCAGAGAGAGGCAAACTTCCAAAAGAAGTGGAGGTCAGATTTGCTGTGGGGGAACATCCAAAAAACTTGGGCATACCTCCAGACTTTATCTAGCCCAAACAAAACTGGCCTCTAACCTGGAAAGCAAACAAGTGATTCCAAGATGCCAGCTGGATTAGGAGCAAGAATACTCTCTTGGGCGGTAGTCTCGGACTTGTAGTTTTGGTCTAAGTCAGCAGCCATGAGCCCAAAGGTGATCATTTTATCAGCTCATAAAAATTTTGGTGCGAGCCAAGGCTCTGAACCCAGGCAGGATTTCATCATTTCCTCGAATGGAAAAAACTAGACGGACAGACTTGTTCACCTGAGCCGACCTCCTGAGGGCCAGGGGAGCCTGGATCCAGCTATGGGCACCGTGTGCCACCAGTGAGGTTGGGCACAGTGGTAACTGCGAAGGGAAATGGCTTCAAGGCTGCAAAACAACTGCTGAAGGAAAGGAAAAGACTTGGATTTGTGCAAGGTGGGAAAGAGGAAAGGCAAGGTGCAGGGGAGCAGTGAGGGACACCTGGTGGTGACATCCCTGATAGCTGTCCTCCAGTCTGTTAGAGGGGGCCATAAAGAAGGAGGTGATTGCTTCTTTTATTTGTCCCTGGGGGCAAAAAAAAATAGTCATTGACCTAAGTTATAGTACATAGGTACTGGGGAAATGACACAAGTTAAAGATTTGGAATAATCTGCCTGGGGAAGCTGTGGGTACCTTTTCAATGAGTATTTAAAGAAAGCCCTTCCAGAAAGGTCACAGCTTTGTCCTGCAGCCGGAGCAATGCTGAGCTTTGTGCTCTCCAACCCAGCCCAGAAGAGGAAGAACAAAAAGGGGAGATTCCCTTCTTCCAGAAGCCAAGGTGGAAACAGACCACCAGGACCATCCAGGTGGGACCAAACCCTTCCCCCCATACCTCACATTCAGTTTGTTTGTTTTTATTGTTTAACATACAGGCAAGGGGCTTTGGCATCTGTTCTACCAGGAGACAAAAAGGGAAGATCTTCTTCTGAACTGAATTTGCACCTTTTACCAATCCCTTCTGTTTGCATCCTTCCCTCCTTGGAGAAACTAAAGTTGGCGAGTGGGACCATATGCATCTGCAAATTATTTGTTTATAAACCGGGCTGCAGATATTTTTGTTGCTAGAAACCTGCAGCTTATTGATCTAAGCTCACCTCGCCCCCAACCAAGGACTGAGTGTTACATGAATAATACAACCAGCCTGTAACAACACTGCGAACAGGACAGGATCAGAGGCTGCAATAAGAGTGTAATCTAAGTAAAAACACTGGATCTGTCTGTTTATGGATCTAATAAATTATGTTGGAATTGTATGGTTATAAATCCAGCCTGTCCAGTAAACCCAACAAATAATTTGTCAGTCCCTCGTCTAGCAATCTGACTCTCCGTTCCAATTGCTCACCATGCAGATAACAAGGTGCCTTACAAATCTCTTGGTTAAATGTCATTTGTTTCAGTGCCATAACATGCTATGGATCATTGCTCACACACAGTAACCCAATTATATTAACCTGTGCAGCAATATGGTGTAATGACATGACATTAATGCGAACACTTCAGAGGTTTCCAACAATTTGGTCTTTCCTCCAAAGGGGTTTTCCTCCTTGAGCATCTTTCTCCTTCTTTCCTCCCTCCCCCAATGCTTGGAGGCAAAGCAACATATCTAAAACCATCATCATTTCCCAAATAACTGAAGCTTGTTCACAGCTTGGAAAGTGGGATTGAGCCATATTACTTGTTGGAATGTCTCCAAATCATAAGTATTGCTGTTCCTTAGGCTCCAGCTCCTCTTTGGCATTTTTATAAGCCTACCTTTTAAATAGCACCCCTTGCATTTTGTCGGCATTGATCATATGGGCCTACAGTAGTGGGGGAAAACAGCACTTTTAAAACACACAGAGGGGAAAAAAAACAAGTCTACTGAAAGATGAAGCTGTTATTATTTTCCAGCATCAGACAGAAAGCTGGCTAAATACACTGGCAAGTTGCTTGGCTGATTTGCCTCCCGTTTGTATTGCTGCAATAGGCACTGAGTAACAAACCAGAGGCAACAAGATAAATTTGATAAAATCATGTCATTCAGGCACCTAGGCATAAAAGTAGTGAAGGAGGTTATTTTATAATAACAAAGAGTGGGTTTGTTCTTTTTTTTTTATTAAAAGGCAAATGAATTTTAAAGTATTGCTGAAAATTTCTTTTATTCTTATTTCTGAGAGAAAAACAGAAGACTACTGCCTAGTTTCACTGGCTATCACTGAAAAAATCTCCAGAGTGCTGTAAAGAAGGCGCAAGAGGGTAACCACCCAGTTCAGAGCGGGTTGCTGGTCCGATGGGAAGATGTGAAGGATTTATAGCTCTGTCTCATGGTGGTAGCTGTTTTCCATCATTACAGTGTATGGGGGGGGGATACAGGACAGACTCTGATCCGTTGGTGATCCTTCACTCTCCAGCCAGTTTGCTGGTGAAGATGACACCACAAGTGGAGTAACGTGCCCACACTCTGTGCTCAGAATATTCCCCTGTGTTTCTCTGTATTTATGGCTTTTTTCGGCTTCTGCAGAGAAGGCAAGTAACCCTATTGTAAGCATCGGGCTAAACTTGCTGATATCAGCTAAACCTAGCTTCTTCCTCCAGGAAGAGTTTTCGTAAGTAAAGAAATAAAGAGGCTCATCTATGACAAATCTTACCTGACACAAACATATTTTGATCAGCCCAACACAATCTGTAACAGGCGCATCTAAATATTATGAAGAAATATGTGGTGATCAGCTCCAAATACAGGGCCTGTAATGTATACTTGCTAAATTCTTTCCATTGTGCTGTTAAATGCATCCAGCTGTCCATAAGTTAAAGTTAAATATACTGTACTATAAAGCTGAACTGAGAGTGGAAACTATTAAAATAAACCCAGCTATTTCCCTGTTCCCCCTCTCCCTCCCAATCAAGTATATTTTAGTTGGGGAAGGAGGAGAGTTATAACAACAATTATTTGATGTGGTGCATGGCAATGTCGGGGGAGAGGGGAGTGCGAGTGGCAGGGAATGGGAGCAGCCCCAATCTGATAAGCGAGGAGAAATGGGGGTGAATATTCTGGGTGACCTCAGGGGGGGCAAAGGATCCGACTTGTGAGGAGCAAGCAAAACCCTGCCTGGCTGGATTTGCCATGCATAAAAAAGATGTATGGGAAAAGGTGGGGGGAGAGTGATGCTGTCACGGATGAAGAGGGAGGTCGTGGAGAGCCATGATAATCTGTCTCATAAAGGAAAAAAATCCATCTTTTTTCTTTTAAAAGAGCTTTGGGGTCCATGGGTTGCAAAGCGTGTCCTAATGACTGATTTTGTTTGGTTTCTTATTTAGCATTATTTCATCATGAACTGCTGTGGAAAAAGCAGAGATATAACAGCAAGAAGAATGAAAACAGGAATGATTTGCAGTCCTTATGGGCAGTGCAGGTTCATGTCTCATGTCCTAGGATTAGAATACCAAACCTAAAACTCTTATCTAGGGGCTGAAGCAAGAGGAACACAATATAAAAGCAATAGCCTATGAGAAAATAGCTTTTTTCTAACTAACTTCCATTCCATTTTTCTAAGGAAGTAAGTCTCGTGTTCTCTGTCTGTCTGACATGCAATTTCCATAATTTTGGCAGGATTGTTTTTTAAATTAGCATAAGACAGATACCAAACACAGTGCTTCTGCTGAAGGAAAGGTAATTACAGCTCAGTCCTTATCCATTTTGAGAGGTAGCTGCCAGGTGACCTGTTGGGCCACTTGCCCAGCGAAAGAGGCAAAGGATGCAAGAGGGCTAGCTTCAGTGTAGATCAAGCCAAAAGCTAATATATTGCATCTTGTTTTGACTCTGGTTTGCTTAATTCAGTGCCCACACAGAGCAGGGAAATATCTCCTGGTCACTCAGTTGCTGCAGGGGCACGGAGGTCACCCAGCCCATGGCGGTCTCCAGCAGCCAGAGGATGAGCCTGGTTCCCCAAACCACCCCCCCATTCCCAAGCACTCCACTGGACACCCCATTGGACTTCATTTCCTGGTAAATTTGCCAGATGTCTAATTGCGCATGATCATGTTGGTTAACATGCTTATTTAGAAATACACCAGAAAACAAATCTGGACAGCAGAGGGAAATGCGGTTGTGAGCAGCAACATGAACTGGTGGCAAAGCCCTTACAGCATTTTTCCCCTTCCCTATGTGAGTGTGTGTTTAGCCTAAATTATTGCCCAGATCAGGTGAAGGCTCATATTTAAACACCCTGGATGAACAAGTGCAAACCAGTTTTGTCCTCCAGTACCTATCAGTGAGTAAAAAATGTTAAATTAAAAAAAAAAAAAAAAAAAAGGAAGCTGTTTCAACATCGCTTTTACAAGACACCAGATGCTGCTCTGTGATGTGCTTGAGATTTATGCCACTGTAGTGCAATGCAAACACTGGCTGCATCATACCCGTACACTGCGTCCGATGCAGGGATAGTATCAGCACACCATCAGCCAGAGCATTTGCTTCTTCTTCGGGCTGGAAACCAGGCTTCATATGCTCCATTTTATTGAACTTTGCAGATCAAAACCCCATAAAAATCAGAGGTGGGAGTGGAATTTTGCTCTATTCTCATGGAATCACTTGGAAATTTTTTTTGGTTTCCTTTTAGTTTGGTTGCAAAATTTGAGAGCTGGTTTTCTAAACATGAGCTTTTGCAAAAAAATGCTATCTATAAACAAGACCATGCATCATGACAGCATCCATTTCAGCCACTATTTTGATACCAAAAACAGACCACAGTTGAAGGCAATGGTCTTCACTTTGAAGGAGGATGAGAAAAACTTCTGCGTTGATGTTGGTAGGACAAGTAGCAGTAGGTACTGAACAACTGAACAAGCAAGATTCAGATGAAACACAAAGAGCAAGAATTGAGCACTTCAAACAGTGCAGTTGGGTTCAATTTGCTGGTTATTCTTGCACAAAGTGCATGGGATCCTCTTTCCTGATCTGTTGATGTCTATCAATGGCAAGGTGTTTTTCCAGTACTGGGGAGTAATCCACTTAGTCCCCAATTATTTAATGCTGTGCAACTATCTTGTTGCTGTTTGTCCTCTTGACAGCTTGGGCAGTGGCAATGCAACATATCTGAACTCTTAAGTATGTCTGCATGGAGGCTCGCTATCGAATACTGCAAAGGTCAGGGTCTCCGAAGGTGTCAGTGACAAAGAGGAGACTGTGGAGAAACTTTCTGGGGTGAGGAGGGTGATGGATAAATCAGCTGCTTGTATGGATGAACATATGGGCACAGAAAGCAGCTTGGGTTTTGAGATTTTGCCAAAAAGGAAGAGAAGGTGGAGGGAGATATTTCTGATATGAGATGTCCAGCATATATCATTGGCACTTTGCTTTGGCACGTTTTAAAATAGATGTCCCTCGGTCACACTTACGCATTTGGGATGCACAGGAATAGCAAAATCAAGTCATGTTAAAATGTCCTGGGATCACACCAGTGATAGCTTTCGTAGCTCTGATGGCCTCAAATCCTTCTCTCATGTCATACACTTGAGATGGGAGTGCAATGCGCTATTTGCCAAGTGTCAGCTTTCAGGAGTATTTGGTATCAGCCTGCAACTATCAAAAGGCAAATTAAAGGTGAACTAGAGTAATCTGTGCAGTGGAGAGTGTAAATGTGTGAGATAAGAGGGTTTTGATGCCAGTCCAAGTTGCTACCTCTCTCTCTTTCCTCCCTAGTTTAGATAGAAAAAAAAAAACCTTTTCAAAAGCCATTTCTATTGCTACCTTGTAATCAGCTCTATTTTTTCCTCCACCTCCTTGCTGATTCCCTTGCACATTTTATTTGATTTCTTTCATTAGGACTCATCTTTGTTTCAAAATAAGCAAATGCACTTTGTATTTCCATGGCTGGTCTTGATCCAAAGATTTCCAACAGCTTCACAGACAGGCTTTCAGCACCTCAGAGGGACGAGGAATGCACTCTTTTATAGCCCCAGCCCCTGTGTCCTAGGGGAACCATCATAACCTTCCACCCTAGGCAGCCACTTACACCTGTGAACAGAGAATTTAAGTTCCTGGCTTTGAAGCATTTTACTCTCGGCTTGCACAGCAGGGCTGGGGAGTGGGGAACCAGGTTTTTTGCCATGCAGAGATGTGGAACGGTGTGCCCTCACCATGAAGGAGCTCAGGGCAGCCTGGAGGAGTCCCCAGCTCCTCCACAACCCCTCTCTCTTCTGTCCCTGCCAGGAAACATTTCCCACTGTTTTATTTCCCCACCGACCCATGTCAGGTGTAGGAACAACAAAACAGTGCCCATGCCATCCATGTTAGGGTTTTCAGAGGTGTGTGAAGAAGTTTGGTGACTGATTCCCACTGAAAATATGTTGCAAATGGACATTTAATGCTCTCTGGCTCCACTGACAGCCTCATCCCTTGCTGGGTCAATGGCCTTAGATTCTTTCCCTTCCCAAGCTTGATGCAATTGTTTTATAAGAGCTGCATAGCCCACCCCACGACAGTCTTTCACCAGCTTTAAAATCTTTTTTGGTTCAGGTCTTGCAGCATTTGCTAGACTTAAGAAATTTGACAGAGTGAGGATTGCTGCCCTTTGCTCAGCCAGTAGGTAAATAAAAGCCCGGCTCCCTTTTCTTCTGCTCAGAGTAAAGTGATGTATTGACAAAGGGCACAATGCATATTCACCTCCATTCATCCCTCCTGTTACTCATTTCTGTCGAAACGTGAGGATGCCCCCATTCACTTACCTCTGCTAAGGACGCGACCTGTCGAGAGGTGTGCGGTTAAATGACAGAGTAGAGCACGGCATGAGAAGTGGCAGGCGGACCATAAGCCATTTACATCAAACCCATGAGTGTTTTAGAAACGCACATAATGAAGAAAGCACTGGCTTTTCCCAGGCCTGCTGCTGCCCTTCGAATGACCTTGGAACAAACATATAGGTGTATGGTGATAGGAATAGGAATAGCAATTCCTATTCCTGTTGCTATTCCTATACCCGTACAAATATCTGCATGTCCCGTTTCTCTTCCCATTCCCTCCATTGCATAATTGATAATTTACAGGGTGAATTTCTACATTTTAAAAAACAACGTGAGGACAGAGGCAAAGCTGCAGGGTGATATTTGCAGAAGGTTGTAGTAAAACCCTACAGACTTTGTGCCCGTCTGTAACCTAACACCTTCAGACTAGATTTCGGGGGAGCCTGCGTGATGGCCGTAAGCAGCCTGAGATACCCCACAAACTACGCTGCTGGACTCCTTGGCTGATAGACACAGGTTACTTGCAAAATGGTTTTGGGGATTTTTTTGCCAGTGTAGCTCGTGATGCCTTGCTGGAGGTCAACATTTGTAAGGAGATGAAATCTCTGATGTACTTAACTCTGTAAGCAGACCGCCACTGTCTACTGACAAAGCATTTCTAGGGAAGATTAAGGTTTTGTTACTCTTTAATTAGGGAACCAGGGAGAATTAGAGGTGTGACTGCATCCAGGAGCTTCATAAGGGAGCCCTCGCTTGTCTCTAATGCAGGAACCACTAATAGCCATTTCACAGGATTTTCTCCTGAATGTAGATTCAGAAGTCAGTCCCCAAACAACAATTATAGATTTGTTAATGACAACAGATAAATT
Source organism: Gorsachius magnificus (assembly GCA_034008185.1). NCBI lineage: Eukaryota > Metazoa > Chordata > Aves > Pelecaniformes > Ardeidae > Gorsachius > Gorsachius magnificus. Next base: position 16,313,673 of record CM067091.1, read on the forward strand.
GAGAGATAAAGAGATCTGTATGAGCTGTTTTTTCCTGCAGTGGTACTATCCAGAGAACTTTTTCCCTCCATAAACATTTATCTGGTACACGAGGCCCACTGGCCAGCTCCCCAGCTGGTATCTGGCTGATTTGCTGCCCTGACTTCAGCACAGCTACGGAGCTGCCACCAGCACAAGACAAGGCTGCTAGTAGAGAACACTCAGCAGCTTCTTAGTTCTTGGATATTGAAATGCTCTAAGCAACTATCAAACCCACAACTGTCTTGTGACTGAATTTCAAACCCATTTTTAATCCCATTTAAAGTCACTCTTCTGTCTTTTAAACAGTAAGTCACCTTTGCAAAGCCCCATTCTTGCTCCATGTGATGAGATCAAGAGGGAAGATGCTGCCACTTCAGGAAAAAAAAAAAAAATCCCAAACTGATCCAATTGGCTGGGGTGCAGATTCCTGCTGTCCACCTACACAAGTTGCCTGCCCTTGACGGATTGATTTTATTTATCTATTTATTTGTGGACCTTTTTGCAAAAATCCAAAGGGAAGCAAGCTACAGAAAGGAATGCTGTCACTGGGAAGTTAGTCATTAACAGCCAAGTGTCCCCCAGCCAAGACAGAGGTGCTGCAGCCTCTCTGAAGTTTGCATGTCATTATGGAAGGATGTTGTGATGTGACAGACAGAGGGATTTAAGACAGATCTTTCCCTTGCCCAGGGTCGCCTCTGCTTCTGCGGTGTTTATATGGGATCACTGAGCTATATCAGTATCAAATATTTTATATACTCAGTATCAAATGCATGAAGGTCCACATGCATCACCCATCAAGAAAGATTAACTTTTCACTGCACAGCAGCACAGAAATACTCCCAGGGCAAAGAAAGACTGCCCAGACAGAAACCTTTCCTCTTCCCCCCAATCCTCTCATTAAAACTGTGGGTGGCTGATGGAAATGGCTTACCTAGCACAGAGCTGAATGGCCAAGAGATAATTTGCTGCAGGAATTGACTCTGTTGTGGTTCTAGATAGAACTGTGATTTGATGACACCTTAAAAGTGCTTTGCTGAATCACATCTGAGCCCAGAATTAGATTAAAACCATAACTGATCTGGAATTCAATGTCAATTGTTTTGTACGGTAGCTGCCCCTGAAGGGATAAGCAAAATACCCCATCTCTTTCCTCCCTAAATCCTTGTCAGAGCCAGTCAGAACCTCACAATCCCATTTAACACCAGGGAAGTCCAGATTTCCCCTGGGACCCGGATTGCAGCTGTAACCATGTTCGCCACTCTTGTCCTTGAGGATATGAGTCGGTTAGCCCCAGGTCCACAGCAAGGTTTGGTGTCCACCCCCATGTCACCTCCTGATCTCTGTGCGGACCTGTACCACAACGTCCCTGCCATTCTCCACTGACTGCGCTGGGCATGTTTAATGGGTTGGCAAAAGGCAGGGCTGGTGTGAAGAGGTTCCCATGTTTCTTCTCATGGGCCATCACCCCTAAGCAGAGCATAAGTCCTCACTCAACAGCATTTTTTTCCCTTCTGTGTTTTAACAGCGGCAGGAGCAGAGGGAGACGGTTCAGTGAGCATCGCTGCTCTGCTCACCAGGCAGGGCTTGCACTGCGTTATACCGTTGTTTTAAATGAGTCAGCCAGTACCCATGAAATGAAAGCCCCTAAAACAGTCTGGAAGGTACAGATCAGCACGGCTGACTGTTGAGAGTGCCCCAGGAGAAGCCACCAGCATCCTCTTTAGAAACACAAGCCAGGCTTGCAGCAGCTTCAAAACCAGGAGACTCGGTGCTAGCTCTAGCTCTGGCTGAGAAGTGATCTGGCTTTAGTGATTCTGTTGGGCAGAGAAATGGTTCCTGAGATCTACACGGCTTCAGTGGAGGCAAGCAAGGAGAAAGCATTCACAGTGCAGAGCTGCTTTGATGCCTCTGGGCCCACATTGCTCAGAGGGGCTGGGTAACAGGCTTAGGGAGGTTTTTCTCAGCCCAAGATCCATGTGTATCTCAACTAATCTAGTCACAGCATGTTAATGAAACTAGACCTAAAAGAGTAAAGAATAATTAACACCAGAATGCACTATTATGTACCACCATCCTAACACCCCTATTTTACATGCTTGTTTGCATTTTTCAGTACCATTTTCTTTTCTTATACAGGACACCCAAGTCGAATGACTAACGTCACTTTAAAACTCTAGCAACTTTTTAAAAAATCCCCCTTTGGTGATATTTTAGGATTGATTCACTGCAAGTAGCCATTAAAACAATTTAACATGTGGTATTTCAGAGCAGAGCTGAAAGACAAGAGACCCGAGTTCAAAGACCGAGCTGTTGCTGAACCGCTGCTGCCACAATTAGTGTGCTTCTTTCCGCAAGCAATGCATGATAGAAGCAATTTTCCAAAGAGAAGGAGAAGCATTTTGCACTGACAGGAGGTGCAGAGGAAGGGGAGGAGGCAGGAAAAGTTCGCTGTTTGATGCCCTTAATCCTATTATCTGTAGAAGCATCACAAAGCAGGAGTGCAAGAGCTCCTGAAACAGGAACAGAAGAAAAGACTGTATTTTCTTCATGCCCTTCCTCAAAAGTTAAACCAACCTTTTTTCTGTGTTATTGTGCCGAGACCTGCTTACACAGAGAACACGGATTGCCTGACAGTGATGACGGGCTTGGATACATCACTCATGTGTGGTAGAGATGGACACACAAAACTTTGCTCCCAGCCTCAGGAGAAATTGAGGATCCACAGCTCCCAGGACTGCTATGCGAAGAAGGGGCCTAGATCATGCTTTTTCTGTAGCTTGCATCTGAAATCTACTTTTTCAGAATAATTTTATGCTTAACACAAAGTCCAGTGTTCAGCCTGGGAAACATGGAACATCTTGGCCCTAAATACTATTTTTGTATTTTATCAGTGGGAAGAGCTCTTCTTTTGTTCACCATTTTGTACTTCACCTCAAGCGAAACAAGTTCCGCAGACATGATTGTGATCTGTTGGCACAACTATAACACTAAAAATTAAAATGTGCTCGACAGGGCAAAGAGAGCCCATTTTACTACATGTATAATTTTAGCCCAGCACTTCTGGTAGACCAAATCCTCCACCGTGCAATAGGGAGGCTCCCTATAAGATGCTAACAACCAATATCAATGTGCTTAGCTTGATGCGACTGGTTCTGGATGCAAACACAGGAATACTGTAATAAGCTTCTTTGCTTCAGCCACATAGAAACATCCCCCACCAAAAAAATAAGCTACCACCAAACTTGACTCTTTTTTTTTAAAGAAAAAGGCAATTTTTCACATTTTAATAGCTTTCATTCCATGTCTTAATAAATGCATGTTTGTTGATTTGTGTAAGCATGATGTAGGATTCTGCAAATGAATGTAATCTGCAACAAGGGGATAGCTAACCACTAGCTAACACTTTTGAATAATGAATCCCTACTGTATCAGATGGACGCTATTCATAATAATTCCTTGCTTTTCTCATTTTGTCGTGTACAGTAGCGATTAATCAATTTGCAGTGTTATGTCACCCACAACAAATTGCTAGCACCAAGACAAATTTATTGCTTTATGATAAAAGAACTTGTTTAGGTAGAAATAAATTAAATTTGGGGGTTGTTATTTGAGTTTGATGTTTACATATATGACCCATGCCGCACAGGCCAGCAGAGGTAAGGGTATCCAATTATTACGCTGGTGTTTTGAGGATAGTTCAAAGAGATGCAAAAGCAAATGGTATGTTTGTACAGCTAACTAGTCCTTGAAGAGAGCGAGTCCTCCTGGGGACTCTCCGTGCCATGAATGAGGCTCTTCAGAAGAATTCGGAAGGATTATCAGGGAACAGAGTTGGGCGTTCAGTGTTTCTTCCATTTGAAGATGGTTTGATGCACTTTGTTCCGGGGGATCTAGAGGAGAAGCATCTCCCAGGGCCCCGACAAGTGACATTCTCACAGCTCTTCTTCTGAAGATTGTGTTGCTTTGTGGAAAGGGACGGAGCAGAAATAGCTTTGCAGGAAAGAGACAGGGGGGTCTGTCTGCCAGGCTGCCCGCTGCCCTACAAGCTCCGTCTGCAGACGATGCAGAAGTGCTTCATGAACCGCCCGGCTGTGAGCACAGCAGCCAAAGGTTCGGTGCTGGAAACCAAGAGCTCCTTGCCTTGCTCTCGCTCCTGCAGCTGGACACCACCTTTGGGATTGCTTCCCAAGGCGCTCGGCAGAGATGGCCAGCCTTGAGGGAGCAAAGGCTGATTAACTTCTAGCAATAAGAATGCCCAATTTTCTGCCTTTATTTTATTTTATTTTACTTCTTTTTAGTTTCCTTCAATCTTTGACAGGCTCCAATCTCATGTTAGCTGCTCTTCCATAAATCTTACTTTTCCTCATACTTTCTCCTTCCCACTGCTGCAGAAATCACTTTGACTTTTTCTCCCTGGGTTAAATGCTGCTGTTACTTCTCTTTCTTTGCTTATTTCTTCCACTCTTCACTTTTTCTCATTTCTTGTATTCCTGACCAGGCATTTTCTGTAGCTCTGGATAATACCTCTCCCTTCCTGCTACTGCCTACTAATGTCCTTGTCAGCCTTCTCCTGAATCATTGCTGCACCATCCCAAAAGATGTTTAACTGAGATTACCCCTGGCTGGAACTGCAAGACTGAGAATACCCAATGTGTCAAACCCTTCCTCTCCCCACACACTCCAGTTTGTGAAGGTGACCCCAAAATGAGGAGAGGAGAGGAGAGGAGAGGAGAGGAGAGGAGAGGAGAGGAGAGGAGAGGAGAGGAGAGGAGAGGAGAGGAGAGGAGAGGAGAGGAGAGGAGAGGAGAGGAGAGGGTCCTAACGTTAGTCAATGACAGCACAGTAATGGTCTATTAATTAGCCAGTTTCTATCAACACCCGCAGTGCAGTTTTATTACCCATGACAGCAGCCATTCGATAGCAATCTGCCCTCAGAACCAGGTGAGGGAGTTTTCACGCCTGCTAAATAGTCCTCATCTCTGACAACATCTGATGAAATCAAAGCTGTTTCATAAAGCTTTCTCACCATCAAATATTCCTGAATCAGGGAAAAAAAAAAAAAAAAAGAAACATCCCAAATAATGCCATTTTTTAAATTTTATGCCTGGTTTTGTTTAATACATGATCTTCCACTGCACTGAAGCCAGCTGGTTCAAAACCTATCACTGCCATATAAGAAAACATACAGTGACAGAGAGCTGGGGTGTTGTCTAAATTAATCAAATTTTTGGTGTAAAAGAAGCCTAAGAATTATTAGGTTTTTTTATTTGCATTATGACAGTTTTGCTGTCACAACCCTATCATAGCATCATCATGCCAGCTACCATATGGTATATGTGGTACACTCCTACCTATGTTCCAGTGAGAGGTATAATTGGGGCATGTGGGTAAGCATACCCAAGTTAATTTTAAATAACTTCCAAGTTAGCTGAGTGCTATAAACATTTCATTGCTCCTCTCCTGTTCCCCCATCACAGAGCTGCCCCAGCTGCGAGGGATGAGCTGGTCCTGCCCCAGCACGAGATGAGCGCTCCGCACCATCTCCTCCTGACTGCAAGCCCTCTTGATGCTGCGCAATATTCCCTTTACCAATGCAAAGTGAAACAAGTGAAACACATGAGGTTCTGGATCTGTCTCTCTTTTTGAAAAGTTACATATTGCAAGAGTTGTGACAGACATTTTTAATGGATTTATTTTTTTTTAAAGAAAGAGGGTAATGATCATTTTACATTGAAAAAGCAGGGGAAGAGCACTGAACTATAGAGTTAGAAAATCTCAGCTGATTCAGTCAATTAATTGGCAATATTAAGTCCTATACAACAATTAAAAAAATACATAAAGCAGGTTTATCCTTATGCACATTAGCACCAGGGGGGAGGGTGCTGTGTTACTCTTAAAGTGAATCAATATTTTGACAAAGCTGATATTTACACTCCCACATTTCAAACCCTTTGGTGCCCACGTGGGACTTGGCCTCACAAACATGGGTTGCCAAATGCATATTCATTAACCTCACAATTGGCTAATCCAATAAAAGAAAGCAAGAAAGAGAAAGAAAGCAAGAAAGAGAAAGAAAGCAAGAAAGAAAGCAAGAAAGAAAGAATCAATGCCCTGGTAGCATGCTTATGGAGTCATTTATTGTAAACATGATCCAAGCAGCTCGTTCCAGACGTGCTACTAAAAGCTTAAAAAATACTGGCATTGCTTACCCCCAAGTCAAATCCTGCACAAAGAAAGGGCCTCCAGCCTGAGCCAAATGGAAAAAGGGAATTAGAAGGATGTTACTCATTCATTACTGCCACTTTAATCACTTAGAGGTCCAATTAAGTATAAATCATTAGTATTAAGTTACTTTATCCAAGACTCTTTATAACACACATGACTGGATTTGGAGGGCTCTTGGTGGCTAGATGCAGCGCGAGCTGAAAAAGGCAGTCAGATGCTGGGTTTCCCCCCTCCCTTTCCCTTTCCCCCTTGCTGTGAAATTGATAAATGAAGGCTGCATTCTAGGTGCAGCAGTAATTTCTGTAGTGCAGTCAAGTGCTAGGTCCCTTGTCTCCTCCGAGCAATGAGGCCACCGTCCCCTTTAATGCCTCAGCCTTCCCCTGGGCTGCCAAAAGGCCGTACCAGAACCAGGTGCAGTTTCATTTCCATGCACAAATCCCCAGCGCAGGAACCCTTTATTCATTAACAGATCTGTCCTTTCCCGAGGAATGAGGTGGAGGGAATAGAAAAACCGGGAGAGACAGTGGCTTTCATCCCTTTCCTGCTCTCTGACCGCTGTTACTGCCCAAATCTCTCCCAAGGAGCGAAGCGGCTTTGGGGGCATGTTAAGGACATGATGCAATAGCATCCTCTAAGATGCCTTCCTCTTCCCTTCCTTTTTCCCCCCTTCTTCCCTGGGATAAAATTTCCCCAGCGGCCTAGATCACTGTCTGGGAAGCATATTTCCTTCTAATCGGTTTTACAGCTCTTTTAAAGTAATATGTCAGATCATTTTCTCCATATACATAGTTAATGAAAGTAACCCTACAAATTCATTTTAAATAGATGGAAGTTGTTATAACCCTGATCTGGAATTTATTACGTTCATTACAATCTTGCTGAAGTAGGTAATGTAATGGACTATTACTTTTATTATCTTTTTAATCCCTCAAAATTATTAGGAACTGACTAATATTTGGCATCACCCTGTTAATGTTTAAACAGAAATTGATACCTTCATTCATCTAATAAATGATGGGGTCTTTTTTCTGCAGAACTAAAGCTGGTGACTTTTTTTTAACCTGAACTAGGCCAAAAGATTTCTAAGTAAAATCATAAACTGACAATATAATAATTTTATTAAATCAGCTCTTTCATCAGGTTATGAGAACATTTTCCAGAATTATTTTCATGGCTCCTGACTGCCCGAGAGCACTTTCCATAGGTTTCGGTAAGGGATGGATTAAGATTTTACTTCAGCAGTCAGCCCTTTAATCCAGCTTTTTGCCTCCTGACCAACACAAGCAAAGTATTTCACAAAAACCCTTCCAGTCAAGACAAACTTTCTTAACCACTCAAGAGCAGCACTTTTCGAGGTTCTGCTGAGATGCTTTAAACTGGCCTCACAAAACCATCACTTTCTTGTACATGCTCTCTAAGATGGTGTTCAGTCACACCTCTGATATCCGACGGGATGCAATCACTCCCACCTTAATGCACAACATTTGCTGCCAAAACTGCAAGCACTTCCTTCTCATCTCCCTTGCTCGTTGGTAGCAATGCCTGCACGTTCACTGAGCAAATTTGGTTTCGGACTGAAGTATGAAGCCACGCATTGCATCACACCATCCGCTTTGTGGGTTAAAGAGTCTTCTGGGGGTTGTTTCAGGGTGGCAGATGTGAATACAAGCACGTGGTAGAAACCGTCCAAGGTCCACATGTCCTCACACGCGCACACACGTGGGTGCAGCACTGCACTTGGGCTCTGCAGCCTCTGCAAGCTGAAAAGCCCTGTCCAGAAAGACCAGGATGCAACCTGCATGAGGTCTCACTGGGCCCCGAACTTTCCACCCGAAGCAATATGGACTGCGTTAAAGCCCTCATCTGCCAAATCAGTTGACACCGTGCCAGTCTTGTGTATATGCCAACGTCCCTGGGAGAAAGCTTCCTGCTATTGAGGTGGTTATTAGTGTTCAGCTGCGGACACAACGCTAAAAGGGCAAGAGCAGGGTTTTGCCATTATCTACGAGTCCCAGTAGACCTGGACCAATGGCACTGATCATCAGTAGTGGTTGTGCCACCAACTCTGGCAGGAATAGAAATAAACCCTATTTGAGTGGCTTTTTTGGTTTTCCACACGAAATCTATCACCTGGACTTCACCTCTGGCTGAAGCCCTGTGCTGTCCCAGTGGGCACGTTGGACACACCTTTCAAAGGTGTCTAAATGATAAAGTCCCCTTCTTGAAAGTGATTTAGATAGAGACAGTAACGGTGCAAACAAGTTTCTAAAGGGCTTTGCAAAGGCACCTCAATTTTATTTTACATTGGTGATGATGAAGGTGCATTTGAACCTTACATAAAATACCTATTTGTACTTTTGCATAGCTTTAGACATCTTTAAAAAGAGGAATCGAAGTCACTTCTAAAATTGCACTAACAAATCGGGCCCTTTGGCACTTCCAGAAATGTTACCCAGCATGCAACCTTTGAAAACATCCAAGCTATGTTTTAATGCTTTTAATCTGCACCTCACCTTACAAGTGCTATTAATATTCATTATAGATTAAGGCCAAAATGAAGATAACAAAGAGTTCTTTACAGTTTCTTTTGAGTTAAAACTGGGTTTTGCAGCACAGTGCAAATGAAAGGCAAGAAAAGTTTCTTTGGACGGTAGCCCTAAAAACCAGTTTCTGAGGTATATATATATTTATATATATTAAAAAGATCCTTTTGTTAGTATATAGCTGAAAAATGCACGGAGTTGGTAGCAAGATAAAAGAACTACAAATGGGACTCACAGCATGGTTTATTTTTAATTGAGATGAAAACTGAAAAATATAAAAATTTAGAAGCAACCTTGAAAGCAAAACATTTTCTGCAAATTGACCCAGCAAAATGAATATTAGATAATATGTATTCACAGAAGTAAAGATCCCTGAGACAAAACACGAAAGGTAAGTGCCAGCTCTCAGTGAGTGTCATGCTAATGCTAGCAGGAAGAACTTGCTTGGGCTGCGTTTACAGAAGCTTTGGAAATCATGCAGAAATAACCAGCCTGGAAGCTTTAACATAGAATATTCACACCTTCAAATGCCACCGTGTGCCCGGTATTTTGGGAGTAGATGGCGTTTGAGATGCAGCTGGCCTCTCTCTACTGGGTATGATGGCCTTATGCCAATTTATACCAGCTAAGGATCTGTTACGAACATAATCATGTTTTGTCCTCAAATGTTCTTTCAAAGATCAATTACCATTTTAATCTTGTAAAACTGAACCTGCTGCAGGTACCTGACTGGAATAATCACTGACCCGTACTGGTGCTGCTAGCCACAGCCTGCCCTTAGCTCGTGGACCAGCCAGCCACAAAGCGATGTGGCAGAAAGATGCTATTTACTGGGACTTCTGTACTCCTAGCTACATTTTAAAAATACATTCCTTTTTTGTCTCCCTACTGACTGTAAAAAGCAAACAAATAAATAGATTTTGTGGTTGGGCTGTGGAAAAATCAAGTCTTTCAGCTGCCCATTAGAAGCAATACTTTCTTGTCTTGTATTAATGCTGTCCATACTTTATGATCTGCCGCTGAGACAGAGTAAAAGGAGCAGAGGAAAAGAATCCCTTTTTTTGTATTCCAAATACTGCTTTAATAAGGCTGAAAGTCTCTCTCTTTCTCTCCTTATAGCCCTACAGCAAATAAATGGAGGTGTCAGCCCAACACCCTTGTAGGTTTAAACTGAATGAAAGTGTCCTTTTGAAAAGCTTGTTCTGTCTGACAGTCCTGAATGTGCTCCTATTGCAGTTCCTTTGAACACCCATCTTTTCTGTGTTGGTGCTCTGCTGACATGGCTTTTCGTTGAGTTAAAGATTAACAGAATGCTACAGAATGACAGGACTTTGTGATAACTTAATTGCACAAAATATAGTTGTTCCTATGCAAATCAGAGTATAATTGGACGCTAAGAAATTACTCTCCCTCTCTGTATAAAGATGGCAAAGTGGATTTTGGACACACATGGGGAATAATCACCTATTACCTTTTATTATACTTGAAAAACATAGCTCATGGTTTTTTATGGTTAGTGTTAGACACACATTTAATGTCATGGAAGTATTTGATTATGTATATTAAATACAAAATCTGAAAGCTCTGAAGCCTCCTTTTGTTTTAAGTGCATTTTAACTGCTGACATGGAATTAACATAACAATGTGGGAGCTCTGCAATACATTCATAAACTGTGGATCATAATGGATATACCTTCCAAAGGTCCCAGGGTATTTACTAGCTGGAGAGAACACCGCGGAAACTCTTTTAAATGAGAAAGCACCGAAGAAGCTCCCTGAAACTGCTTCTTTGTTACAGTTATGTTTGGGTAAGGGTAAGTATGGGATTACAGCATCGTCTAAACAAATATCACAAACCAGATAGAAAAATATTATAATCACAAAAGGGGACTAATCACAAAAGGGGACCATTCCAGGGCAATTGCTGCAACCCAGACTAAAGGTCTGCATTAAAGACCAAACGAAAAAGCAAGGTTAAAAACGAAAGTGATGTGTGATGACCACAAAATCGGTGATACTATTTACTGAACTATTTAAGACTTTACCTTTAACAATAGCAAAGGATCGTAAACCAAAGTCGAAAGAGCGCAATTACAGTGCATCCCGTCCTTCTCCCCCAGTGTTTTGCTGCAGAGGCTCAACACTTTAGGAATGCTAAAACACAACGGAATGGAAATGGTATTGGAACAGAAAGAGCCTCCCGAAATGAACTGTACGCAGTCCGTTGTGTTGGCATGATTGATACTGGAGCATGTAGGTGTAATGAAACTGATGCTGTCTCTTCTGCACCTGTGATTTATTGAGTACAAATTTAAGATGAGAAAAGGCCCCATACCAGGAGCTGCATCTTCCCCCTCAAAGAGGGTATGGTCATCCATCACCAGCCATTGCAAAAGGCCCAATAGTGAGCGGCTCATCAGATGAGCCAATAGTCTCTTTGTTGGGATTCCTAACAAGTGTTGGATCAGCAAAAGTCTATTTAGGCTGGTGGACCTTTCAGGACCAATTTGTAGTGGGTCACTGATTCTGCTAGTGTATTATCTTCTTTACTACTAGTACCAGTTGGGCAAGCAGCAAAGATTAATGATTTTAGCTGCTGACTGTTTGTGGCAATCTGCTGCTTGTGGTCCAAAGATTAAGATTTTTTTGTGCTTTACTAGAAAGGACACACCTTTTATCCGGGACCCGTTTTTATTTGCTGAGTTCTGTACAAATAATAATAAAAAAAAAGTAATGGGCACCCCAGCTGCCTTTTTAATGGCAATACAAAGGATTTTTGCTGGTGTGTAGCACAACAGAAGAGGGTTTTGCAAGGGCATAATAAAACTCAAAGCTGAGAGTAAGTTTCGTTCTGATTGGGCTAGAGGATATGGCACAGCATGGCTCTTTTCCCCATCCCTCAATACACGGTGCTGGGGAAATGCAAACATCTCCCTCCTCCTCCTTGAAGGAAGGGGAAGGAGGGAAATGGGGCTCTCTACAGCAAGAGCTCATTTTCCAAGTCAATCTTTCATTATTTTTCGCAGCAGAAATCCCCATTATAATGGATTTAGCCATGGTGCAAAATAACTCGAGACCCATCCCAGGAGCCTGAATCTGTGCTGGGGCCCCTTGGCTTCTGGGAAGCTCCTGGGATGCTGAGAGACTTGGGTCACTTTTGGAGCCAGTTTCTCTGTAAAAGAATTCAGAAATGTTGATGCTGCAACTGTATCGTAGGGGCAGAACAACATGGGAACACTGACTAACAACTTCCAAGAAAGCAAACAAGGAAGGGGAGGGATTTTGGTTTTAAATGTATCTTTCAGAGATATTAGCTGTCTCCCGTTAGCCTGCTAGCAAACTCTGAGACACATTCCCAAGCTCCATGGGGTGGTGTAGAAGGACACTGGGCACTTCTAGAGAAATGCCACTGGATCCTTATAAAAAGACAAGACCTGGAACTGCTCAGCTCCTTGGGCCAAGAAGGGACCAACCGCTGCTGAAGTAATTGGAAGTAGAAGTATAGTGACAACTAAGTAATTCTGGAAAGAAGAAGGGGAAAAAACAGAATAAAAGAGCCCCAAACCACAGCACTTCTGAAAACACTGGTCCAAGTTTTCTTTATGGTATCATTTGGTCGCACCAGTGCGATGTGCTAGAAGCTTCCCAACAGTGGAGAAGGAGGCTGCAGCTCTGTCATAGGCAAAGGTCAGGCCAGTGGGCAGATTTGAGCAATGAGCAGTGAGAAAATGGTGCAAAACCCAGCACAATTCCTGCAAAGGACTCGGTGTGAATTAATCTTTGCAAAGGGCTTCGACTGCAGATTGGCCAGGGCTGGTGGCTGAGCTCAGGGAAGTCCTGTGTGCTCCTGCAGCTTTCTCAGCCCCTCTGAAGTTAAAGACATTGCACAGCAGCATTTCCAAAGGAAAGCCCAGGATTTTCCCTCAATTGAAAAATAGGACAAAGCAACTGAGTGCGTGAAAAATGCACTCATCAAGGATCTAATTTTTAAAGGGAAGAATTCTATAAATGACCTAATAAAAAAGTGATCTAATTGTTTCCACAACTGCTTCTGAAATTACCAGGGCCTTTTCTCCTCGCTTGTCATTGTTCATGGAGTCATAAATCACAACCCGGGAGATCACTCAGCTCTTGACAATTTGCAAGCACACTACCAGGTCTTGTGTTCGGCCGGGCTGCGATCACTGACAAGCTGTTACTTAAGCAGTTGACAGGTTCAAAATAGCAAAAACTACAAGGATACCATCAAGTAAAGAGCTTTCAATTTTATTTTTTTTTTACGTGCTTGTCTTCTACTCTTGTTTGTGAGCATTGTCAGAAAACATGGGTACTCCAGTGTAGGTATTGCAAAATTGCGTTGTGAAAGCTAACATGAATAGGAATTGTCCTCTGTGCTATTTCTTGAAATATTGATGCAATTATATAAGTCAGGTAAAGGTCTCTCATTCTGAAGAACATTTATTCAAAAGAATTTTCCACGTGTTACATGCAGGATGTTTTCTTACTTCAACTGCTGAAACAGGCTTTCATCAAAAATGAACGGCACAGGAAGCTGAAATTTTTGGAAAACTATTGACCTTCCAGAGGAACGAATGGCATCATATTGCATCTCACACCTTCTTATTTTTTGGTGGCCATCTCTCTGGGTTTGTCCTTGGTGGCATTTGGATGCTGGCAGCCTGCATGGTTCCCTGGGAGCAAGGTGCTGGACCAGGCCTCCGCTGGTTGGAAAGAGAGGGATAAGGCTCCCACCTCGTTTAGCTGCCTGAGCAGCGCCGTGGCATAGCAAAGCAAACACTGTTACTGGCAACAAAGACAGGGCGATGACATATATATTTTAAATCCCAAGCTAGTCAAACAACAGTAGGTGTTTCTCAAATGTGATCCTCTGGATGACAAATGCCCTTCTCTCTTTTGTTCCCCCAACAAAATTGAGTTTGCCCATTTTGAAGCCGTATTTCATTTCCTGGTCAGCCCTGCAGACGTGTTTTGACATTGCTCAGTGAACCTGGGCCATATTTTAAACACAGCTATGGGAACTGGGGTACATCTGGCATTGTGAAACACCACACTGGGACCTCTCTTCTTCCCTCATATGAATGGGAGAAAATGTCCTTCCTAAACCACTTCACAAATAATCCCACAATTGATAAAGGTCAAACTCATTCCACTAAGCACATTCTTGGATTTAATGCCATTAAACAAAAAAAAAAAAAGTGATACTAGGTAGTAAGATGAACTCATAATTTCTGGAAACCCCCCTCATCAGTCTTTCTTTTTGAGATGGTCATCCCATGGTTTACAGCTTCTTTCTTTAAGGAAACTCTCCCATACCCAGGGAAAGTAATAAAACCAGTTTTTTCAATGAATCATCAGAAGGTGACCTAACCTTTGCTCAGAAGGAGCAGGCACCTGACAGAAAGTTGGGGCCAGGGAATCAACTTTCCTGACCCATGTATGAGATACCAAGAAAGGAATTTAAAAACTGAGCATTGGCAAGGAGCGGGCCAGTGCTGCAGTTAACTTCTAAAGCAGCTGTATTGGGAACGAAATGAGGAATTACCTGTGGCAAGAGCAGAAGTTTTACAAATCACTTCATAGCTGGAAAGAGCAGTGAAAAAGAAAAAAAAAAAAAAAAAAAGAGCTTGTAGTAACATCATAGTGTGATGTTTTGGGGTTGGTTTGGGGTTTTTTATCCTCCAAACACTGCCACCGTGGGACAACACAGCCTTTTTATGTGTCCTTTATTTGACTTTTTGCCTGGTTTCATGAAGCCTTGGAGCATGAGCAGAGGACACTGGTGGGCAGTGTGCTAAGTAGGGCTCAAGCACTGAGCTTGAAATGTTCCTAGATGTTGGTGGGAGAGCAAAGCCAAGGCAGCTCCTCACAGCCAGGAGTGGAGAGGACATGCTTATGGGAGAGCTACGCACTGCAGGGCACTTTCCTGTGCCCTCCCAACTAAGGAACAGGAGAGGAAAATGTTACTTGCACTTGCAGGGAAACCTGTTCAAAGTAAAGTCCTCCTGCCTAGTGCAGGTTTTGCAGAAAAAAAAATACCCCAAGGGCAGACCAGTAACAACTGGAGGCTTTGAGTCCTTTTTACTCTAAGTGGAGTGTTATCACGTCTAAGTTCAGACTTGGATACAGTTTTTTCCCTACTGAATTCAAAGGCAAAGTGCACAGCTGGCCTAGGCTCCGGTCTCCTGTACACAAAATCAACCTGCCTTAAAGGAAGATCAGATCTCAGCTGGTGACACTCAGTAGCACCCACGTGGTGCAGCTGGCCAGCAATTGCTCAGTGAAACGCTGCTGGACACCGAGCAAAGCCAAGCAGCAGAGAGCTCTGGTGCCTTTGCATGGAGTCTTGGCAGAGCACTGAGGGCACAAAGCGCTGTGTCGTTGTTACAGCTAAACAGAGAAGGAGCCCCTGTGTAAGGCGAGTCCAGAATGAAGACTGAATGCGCGTAAACGGATCAGCTCCAAAGAGCTGCTTTCAGAATTGCCTTCCTGCAGAGGAATGAAATACTGGAGGACAGCTAGGGGCCCTGCATATTCACCTTCATTTAGCTATTGATGTGATTGTACAGTGATATCCAAGCTCTTCCATGGGTGATTTTTAGCCAGTTAAGGAGGCACAAAAAGGCCAAGTGACATGACCAAGGCCACAGAGGTAATTAGTGGCAGAGCAAAAAAACCTGATTCTTCTCTCACACACCCCCAATTCCATTAGTTGCTCAAACTCTGGAGGATCGTGCTTATAGAAACCAACAGGAGTTTCAGTGGTTTAGAGGTCAGGCCCAAGCATAGCAAAGCCCCGGGGCAAAAATGTGTTTCTCCTCCTCTCCCTTCCCTCCAGCAAATTTATATTCCAACACTTTCAGTAGGGAAGGTTAGTCCTTCAGTGGAGTCCCTTGAATAAAAAGAAGCTTCTGGGAGCACACTGAGCAAATGGGTTATTTTGAAAGGACGAGTTAGCTCTATAATTTGCCTTCACAATGTGTTCTGCACTCTAATTACAAATGCAAACACAGTAATTGAGAACAGCATCATAAAACTCTAAAGGAAGCCATAAGTGATATAATACATGGACATGTTTACCATTTGGTGCAGCAGGATGCCTCTGTGATGTTTTCCCCATGTTTAAACAGGGTGGAGATTTGCTTTTCTTTCATAAAGTTAATTCCATGACAGCAATTCTTCCCTCAGCCTCCCTGCTCCTGAGCCTGGGTCGATTAAAATACAGCTTTTGGAAAATGCTTCCTCTCTTTTCTCAAGTGAGAAAACCCTCTTTTTCTTTTGAAACATTAAAAAAAAAAAAATTAATTAAAGCTATTCCAAAGAGAAGAAAAAAGGGAGGATCCTAGTGTGTTCTCCACCTGCGATGTCCCACTCTTGCCTGCAACAGCAAATACCTCAGCAGGGTGAAATGCAGAGGACCAGGGGGCTGTACCGCTGCTCCTCCATCTAAACTGCCCCTGGGGAGACTTCAGCCCTTCCAGTGGTTTGCAGGAGAGGGGCTTCCCATGCAGCTTTCCTCTGAGTACCCACCACCTGCATAGTGCAGGCAAGTGGTGGCTCTTGATGCTCTCCACCCATTTAATGAACTCTGCCATGTGCTGGGGTGTGGAGAAGAGTTCAAAGCTCCCTTTTTTCCCAGCAGAAGAAGAATGAGCAGTTTAGGCTGATGAATGACAAATGAAGTCAGGCAAGCTGGTCGCAGTCTGGCTGGGAGTTTTCTGCATAAATGGATAGCAGGAGGGTCTACAGTATCCTGCACATGGTGTGGTCCCACGGTCCTGTCTTCATCTGCTTTGTCCCTTTTTGCCCTTCTACCCCTCCTCTTCTCCTTCTACCCTTACCCCTTTCGGGTCATCTACTCCAACAAAGACTTCAAATCAACCTGCTCCAGCTGCGGTCCTGCTCCAATGAAGACTTCAAGTCAAGGCAAAGTCTACGGGCCTCAAAAGTCTTCCCGGGAACAGCGCAGAGAACAGAAGAAAGGTGGAAAAATAAATGTAGTATCAGCCCTCTCCTCTGGAAATGGCCTTTGGGATGCTGGGTGGCAGGGAGGAGCAGACAGGAGTGATGCTCTGCACTTCAGGGAGTACCACAGGAGGAATGGTAGGACCGGCCCGTTTGCAGAGGAGCCAGGTAGTGGCATGGACAAATAAACCAAGGGAGGACTAGGGCTGAGTGTGCACCCATTGGGTCCTACGAGCTCACCTGAGTTTAACAGCTGCTAAATAACATGACAAATCATGTGATTCAAGCCCGAACGGTTCCACCTCCCTTTCGAGATCAATGAAGACGTGTGTCCTACCCGCGGCTCGCTCTGGCTTGCACGCGCGCGCACCCCATCTCTTTAGATTTGCAGAAAGCTGCTATGGCCTGATTTTCAGAGGTGCTGAGTGCCTGCAACTCATCATGACAGGCTATACATCAAATTCATCACGTCTTGGGAAACTTGATTACCCTAGTGGAAACCCTAATTTTAAGCACTTAACTGGTTCCTACTGGTTTCAGCCAGCCAGCTAGGATTTGGAATGGATCACACGGTTTGGGCTGTACTAATCCTTCAGGAGAAATAAATCAAAGTCCATGAAGACCAGTGTAGGAATCTACTGAAATGTCTAGAAAGGTATCAATTAAAAGGAAAAAAAAAATCTATTTTTAAAACATTGAACCAATAAAAATAACTCACACTTGGCTGGTTAGAGCTGTTCATCAGGTGACTTGCTGCTGAACAGATGTCTCCAGCTGGGAATTCTTGGATGAAATTCTCTATCTTCTTTTTTTATAAACCAGTTATTAAAGAAGTACATTAGAGGTTTGAAACGTGTTAATTCAAGCCAGAAAAACAAAACAAAACAGAAACCACACATACATTGCCAAGAAGGGGTTGCTGAGGTGTAATCACAGCTTTAAGGGGTGAAGCTCTTTATCTGGATGTTTGAAGGATGAAAACATAGTTATTAAAAACTCTGCAAATACAGAGTTAAGGCTGAACATAAACAGGGCACTCACACTGAAAGCAAGAGAAGGCACACTGAAAGCCTTAGAGAAGGCTGTACAAGAGGCTCAGATCTGTTTGTTCACAATGCTCAGAAAATGTACAAAGTGGTAGTGAATTGTGTATATGGAGACGAGTTCTCAGCAATTAGAGATTTTTTTTTTCCTAAATTTTCAGCCAGGGTGGGTATTTATATATATATATATATATAAAAACCCTAATTAATACCTGTATTACTGTTTAGCCAGAGACTCTGGCTAGAAGAGAGATAACTGCATCTGATGTAGCATGGGTACATACTGATTGCTGCAGGAGTTGATTCTTTTCTACCATACAGGGTATGGCTGGTGCACATTTTGTCTCCACTAACGTAAGAGGAATTGATCCCACCAGAGGAAAATAAGCAGAGGTGATCTCCCTTGGTATCGCAAATCCTATGTGTCCCATAGGATTACCTTTAAAACAGACACAGAAATGAAGCAACCTTCCCTGACCACCTTTCATTCCTACAGCAGCCTGTGCTCACCTCGCGCTGCCCCTCTCCTTGCTGCATTTTCCTGCCAGCCCTCTCTCCAGCCAAGGAGATGCGGTCACGATTTATGGGATCTCAGAGTGACCCATGCAGCAACCGGCCAATTTGGCTGAAGAACATTCAGCTTGGGAAAC
This sequence comes from Gorsachius magnificus, assembly GCA_034008185.1. Taxonomy (NCBI): domain Eukaryota; kingdom Metazoa; phylum Chordata; class Aves; order Pelecaniformes; family Ardeidae; genus Gorsachius; species Gorsachius magnificus. The sequence continues at coordinate 16,332,138 of CM067091.1, forward strand.
GCTGGGTGAGAATTTGTAGCACGCTGTGCTGCCGGCTCTCCTGCACAAATTAATTTAACTATTCTGCAGAGAAGCTCTGGAAGGAAAAGAAATAGTTACAGAGAAACTGCAGCTTGCCCTAGGGATAGCAAGAAGCTTCATGAGCCCTCCCCGTGTCCTGGCCAAGTCATGTTAGATCTGCTCCCCTCCGACCTTCCATAGGATCTTCGTAGCCGCTAATGATGGGAAACATCTCCAGCTTCTCTAGGGCCTGGAGGTCCAGTGAGATTTAAGCTAGGAGGTGTTCACAACGCACAGCAATACACAGGCACACATGCTGAAACACAGTTTTAGTTCCCAAAGAGAATGTGGCAAGTTGCACTGTGAGCCAGTACTTTGTTGGGGCAAACGGAGCATAATTTACACTCCGAGACTGATTTTAAAAGCATCTGAACTGGGGCTATTCAAGGCTGTGGATCTGTTTATATGTAAAAGAAACAAAAGTTGGGAGCCTTTTCCTTTCTCCTGTCTGGGTAACAGCTGAGCAAGTGTTCCTCAGGCTAACAAGGAGAGCAAACAAAAGCATTTCCCCAGAATTATTCCCTTTCTTTGTCTCTCTTCTTTTCCCTTCCCATGTTTTGGACTTAAAAATGTTTGGGGAGCAAGGTGGAGGCTTGCTGAAACCACCTCATTTCCAGTTCTGCTCATCTTATCTCTCAGAAATGCACAAAAGGGCTTTAATTTCACCAAATAACAGCTTTCTACTAAACACTTTCTCACTTTTCTTCTGCACCTGGATCTGTATGGAGGGGCTAGCACAGGAAGATAGCTGCATCTCCTTAGGTGAATAGAGAGCTACATTCCCAAAGGGCACAATAAATGTGATCCTTCCTCTTCTGATCAACAAGAGCACAGAAGCTGCAAACCTGACCAGTACATCAAAAGGGAGCTTGAAAAATACTTTGAGCAAAAAAATGCTAACGGTGCATCCTTCTCCTGTAACTGCACTGATATTAAATCAGGAAACAGTACGGAACAACCACAAACACATATATACAGGGGCTGTCAAAACAGAAACGAAACAAAATCCCTAATGGGGACTAAAGGTGCAAAGAGCAAAAAGAAGAATATACAGTATAGGCTTTATGATTATATTTAAATCCTTATGCAGCAAATGCTGGGAAGGGAATTCCGAAAATTTTCTATATGCAAGCAGTTTTTTTGATCCAGGATTTTGTGCAATGAAAAGGAATTACAAATCAGACTGAATGAGAGGGTGCGGGTCCCAGTGGGTGTCAGAGCATGCCTAACGACAGCCCCTGATCCTGTGGGGGTCAGGGGACGCGCTCAGCTCTGCTGTGAGCAGCCCGCCTGGTGCTGCAGCCATTGAACCTGCAGCAACGCGAGTCTTTTGGAAAAGCTGCCTGCATGGTCCTGGGTTTCCTCAAGTGCAAATGAGGCCAGATCTCCCTTCCCTCCTTCTTGACCATCTAAAGGTCTGCTCATCAAGAAAGTCTCCTGCTGAGCACCTTGGAAAAACAAGCAACAGACTGGCCAGAAAGCAATGCTGACCTTTTCTGGAAGATCTCCTGGCTGCTCATGACTTTGTGACATTGGGCATAGGTCCAGGACACTTCACCTGTCTCCCTAACATCTCCCTTTTCTACATCCCTTCCAAGGAGACTAAAAACCCTTGGGAAGATCATTTTTTCCCACCCAGACATCTGTGCAGTACCTCTGTATTCATAAGAGAAGCAGATAAGCATGAGAGATGTTTTTTCTAGTAAGGTGTGGTCCAAGTTCTGAAGTGTTTGAAAAACCTTTGAATGACATGAAATGCCACTGCAAGATACGACTGCAGTAATTACAGTTCTTCAGCTTCTACTGGCTACTTCAGTCCCAAAAGGCAACTTCTGATCACTCAGAAAGGTTTTGGTGCTGCTTGTTAGCTAAATGCTCCTAAAAGGGCTCAGATAATGAATTCAACATGCCAGGGTTCAAGTGGGAAGCAGGACTCAGCCAAGCACAGGAGGAAAGCTTATCCTAGCAAGGCTCAAACAGGGGATTTTGTGCTTCCAGATCAGATGTTTCTGCTAGAAACAAGTTTCACCTGGTGGCAAGGGGAATAGTAACAAGAGCGTGTATTAGAGAGGGGGCTATGATGAGTTTGGAAATGATGAGAAAGAGACAAATTCCCTTGAAAACAAGTTTGGATTGACCCGTTCGTGGTACAATGGGGCTAAGGCTGAAAGAAATAACTGGAAGGAGAAGGTTTCTGCTCTTTGCTTACCTCCCCGCCAAAGACGCCCTCGCGGGACGTTATGGAGGAGGGTGAACTGCTGTTGCCAGTTGGTCTCGAAGAGACCCCCCTTTCCCTCCCCAGGGTGCAGCGAGACCCAAAGCGCACCGCAGAGGGTGCCGCTGAAGAGTTGCGCTTCTTTCTCTGCACAGAAAGGCAGGAGGAAAGGCAGAGCATACTCGCCCGCCCCCCCGCCGGCCCCCTCGGGGCCGCGCATCCGAGCAGCCCTGCACCCGGCGCTGCCGGCCCGGGCTAACCCCGAGCAGCGGGGGGGGCAGAGGGGGTGGGGGGCCACTGCACCATCGAAGAAAAAAAAATAAAAAAATCCCCGCTCTTCGGGTCCTTCATCCACCCGACCCCGCGGGGACGCGGAGCCTCGCCCGGGCATCACCCCCAGGGTGCGCTGGCGCGGTGCCCCGCGGTCGTTCCGCGCCCTCAGCCCCTCGGGGTCCCGTCCCCCGCCCCAGCCCCCCCAAAGCCGCGCTGCCGGAAGCCGCCTTCAGCGTTGTCTGGAGGGGGGTCCCAGCGCCGGCGGAGGGGACTGGGGACGGGCAGGTGCCCCCCTCCCCCCGCACCGAGGAGCCGCTCCGCACCCGGCCCCCCGCTACCGACACAGGCGAGGTCATGGCTATTAAACGTGGTGCGTTCAGATGAACCCCCACACGACGCCGTCCCGCAGAGCGGTACCGCCCGGGTGCGCCTCTCCTGCAGGACCCCCCCGCGACCGAGCAAACCCCAAAGCCGCCGCCCGCCCATAGCGGCCCCCCCCGCCCAAAGCGGGGATTCAGTGCTGGGCACTGCGAAGCCTCGGAAAAGAAAAATACCCCCCCAAAAAACCTACCCTTCTGAAGTGTTGCTCCACTCCCTTGTCACAGATCCACCTGTGAAAACGTGCCTAAAGTTAGGACTGGGGTTTGCCCCGCTCTTCACCGGTTCAGGATAAACCTGAAGAGATCCCAGTTAACCCAGGAGGGTACAAGAGCTTATTTTATACTGCAAAGCTGCTGTGCAGACTTTGTCCAAAGAATGTTGCACGCTTTACTTTGACAGTCCCCGCAGAAAAGAGAGAGGGAGCGAGAGGAAACAAAGACTTATGATTACCATTAGTAATTTAATCCTAAATTCGTGGGCCATTCCCATCAGCCCGAACAAGCAAACCTCAACACTTTTCTTTCTCATGCACATGTATCTGTGATAGATGATTAACCAGGTCCCTCGCTGCTTACACGGGGGAAAAAAATCCTGACAAACAGCGCGGTGTCCACTTGCAGTTTGGGAAATTAAAAATCAAGCGAGGGGAGGTAAGAATTGGGAAAGTGATGCCCTTTTCCTCCGTCGGTGCCGGCTGCCAGCCGTGGGGAGGTTCGGTTTGGGTGTTTGCTAACAAAGCTCCCACTCCGGACAGCATATCCCGCCGGTGGTATGGGGTGAAACAGCCAATTCTGGGGGAAAGGTAGCAGTCGGCTACCAAAACCGAGGAGCGCTTCTCAGAGAAGCAGTAGCGTGGAAAATGCGTATGTAACAGCCGTCTTATTTTTTTAGCAGTTTAGACCTGCTGTTTCTAAGAATTGAGGACTGGGATGCCACCATAATACAATTCCTTTTCTAAATGTGTGTGTGTCCCCATTCAGGCAGAAGCCCTACCAAACCCAAGACGTATAGGTACCTACATGCTCCAGTTTTAAAAGGGAGAGCTTTCAAATTTCAGTGGCTCAAGGAGCCCCACTGCCCTGCCCCGGGCGGACACGCCGGATGCAGCTGATCTGAAACGACACTATCATTTTCTTTGAACTCTTCCCGATTTTGGCCGGGAGTTTGCGAAAGGGAGGGGGGGAGACGAGGGAGAGCGGGAAGAAGTCATCCTTTACTCGAAACTAAGCTTCAGAAAACGGATCTTAAAAATTAGAAAAGAAAAAAAAAATTAAAGCCGCTCGATTAGCAGCTTTCGGGGGTAGGGAGAAGGTCGCAATTAAAAAAAAAATTGCTCGGAAGGCTCGGGGGGGAGGCGAGCTCTGCCCCAGCGCTGCGATGCCGGGCGCGTGGGTGCATGTGTCGTGTCCCCCCCCACACTGGGACTTTTCCTCCGCGGGCGCGGAGGGGACGGGGAATCCTTCCCGCAGCCGTCGGCAGCCGCCGGGGCCGCCGCTTTGCCCGCGGAGGCTCTGAGGGTGCGGGTGGGCGCGGAGCCCCGGGGTCCGCGGGGGGCGCGGGGGTCCCAGCCCCCCCCTGCGCGCAACACCGCGGCTGCCCGCCCCGCGGCTCGGCGGCTTCTCCCCGCGGGAGGGAAACCCTTCCCGAGCTGCCGAGCTGGGCTGCTCAGCCCAGGAATCCTCCTCTGCTGCTCCCAGCAACGTTATTTTTTCCCCAATCCTTAGTAAAAAAAAAAAAAAAAAAAAAAAGATGGCACGGAGGAGCATCCCCCCTCACATATAAATCCCAGCGAGAATAACCTTCGGTGGCCGAATTAAAAAGCTCTACAATAAACAAAATTGGCCTCTAACTGGGGATTCGGGGCACAAAGCGGTTCTTACTTCAGCCAGCCGCCTAACGCCGCAAGTTTTGGGGGATGTGTTTTGTAGAGGGGAGCAGGGGATGGAAGAGCAAAAAAACGGACCCGGAAAGTGCCCCGGAATTTTATGACGATGAGGATGGACGCGCAAACCCCATCTGTAATTCACCGCTTAAAAGATTAAGAACAGGGACAGAGCGTGTATGGACAGGGAGATAATCAGATCAATGCTTCCTCCGCCTTTCAGTAGCTCCACCTTGTGAATATACCTCAGCAATTATGAGAGGAAAACGTCCGATCCACCTCATGGCGCGTTTGGCAGGGCTGCATCCTGGCTTCCCAAGCGCTCGCCAGGGTCCCTTTCCCCTCACTGGCAGCGATAGCGTTTAACGCGCAGGTGAAAATCAAGCTCTCCCCACGCAGCTCTCAGCACCTCACGCATAAGACCTCCCGCGGCCCCACGCGGGAGGCTCCCGCCTCGCCCCACGCCCCCGGGCCGGGCACCGCCGAGCTCTGCCGGGGTGGCCGGGTCCACCCGCCCGGCCCCGGCCTCCCCGTGGAGGAGCACCGCGGCCTCTCCGCCTCTCTGTGCCTCGGGAACGCTCGTTAACGGCGAAAACCCGGCGATTTCCCAAATCTGGCACTGGTGGGAAACCAGCGGCGCGGTGTCCGTGTGAACCCCAGAGCCCTCACCCCGTCCGTCGGGGACGCAGGGCTTGGGGAGCGCCCGGGTGTGGGTGGGGGTGTGGGGGTGTGTAAGGTGTGGGAGTGTACGTGTTCCACGGGTGTCCTCCCGCCTCTGGAGCGGAGCAACATGCGGAGAGAGGTCCGCGTGCTCCCAGGAGTGCAGCCCCGCTCCAGCCGGGATGGAGGTGCGGGAGGGTCTCGCCCACCCCCGGGACGGCAACGCGTGGGCAGCACCGGAGCAGACCGCTCTCGGGCATGTCCCCCCGAATGTTGCGGGGAAAAACTCAAACGAGGCATTGCCACTCGAAATTAAGCGCCGGAGCGCCTGTACTGCCAAGGGAGATTTCATCCAATTCCCCGTCCCCGGTTTCCACCTCCCCGCTGCCGGAGGGACCCCCTGGAATATTTTTTTTCTTTTCTTGGAGGGGACTTTGCGCGACTTTTGCCTCCTCGGTTCCCTGCTTGGCCGCGGCCGGCTCCGCAGAGATGGGGAGGAGCGGGACAAGTGGGGCCGGGCTGCGGGCACCGCCCGGGGGCTGGCGCTCGGGGCCGGCGGGGGGGTCAGACAGCGGGGGTGTGTGGGGGGGTGTGTGTGTGTCTCCGCTTGGAGACTTTTGCGGTGTTGTCCCAGATCCAGCAAGGCAGTTCCCTCCTAATTAATTTGTGAAAAGCAGACAGCTCTTGAACTTTTTGTGTTCTTTTGGCGAAATAAATTGGGGTGAGGGGGGAATGTGGGAGATGCCGAGGTGCAGGGGGCGTAGGGGCAGCTCCGGAGCGGGGCGGCCGGACCGGGACCGCGGCACCGCCGCCCCCGCCGCCGCCCCCGCTGCCACTCCGCTCGGCTCCGCTCCCGTTCCCTTTTTTCCCGGTGTTTTTTCCCCGTGAAAAGTAGCTGTTATTCTCCAAACGGACACTTGGGGTCGCACTTTCTGTCTGTTTGAGCGTAAAAACCGTAAAAAGAAGCCCTAATCTCCCTTAATCGTTACAAAATGTTCAAAAAAAAAAAAAAAAAATCCTGTTACCGGACCAAAAAAAAAAACCCAAAAACTAAAAACCCTTACAAGCCGAGTGCTCCTTTGCATGCAGTCACTCACTCAGGGAACAGCAGAGGAAAGCAAACACGGTCCCCTCAGAACTGAAATGTAATTATATTTTCTCCCTTCTCTCCCTAATATTTGCAATTGCCTGTGTCAATGCCTTTGCTTTACTTTGGGGAGAGGTTTGCTTCCTGTAACCGGGAGGATTTCCCCGGTTGTATAAGGGGAGCTGTCAGCCTTGCCGAGCCGGTGCTTCCCCCGCTCCCGGTCCCTGCGCATCCCCCTCGGCTCCTCCCCGCAGCCCCGGCGCTCGCTCCCCGGCCCCGCTGCGCCTTCGCGCCCGGCTTTTTCCGCGGTGCCTCCGCATGGGGGACGCTTACATAAAGTTGGAGGGGGCGATGCGTGTGCGTGGGACGGGGCGGGGGGGGGGGGGGGGAAGCTGCCGGCCGTGAGATTTGCTAAGGGACGGCAGCGGGGGAAAAGGGACTTTGTTATATTTAGAACAAAGGGACGGGCAGGATGTCCCCGAGAGCTCCTCCTCTGTGGATGGCAGAGGCCGAAAAGGGGGGGGGGAATAAATAAATAAAATAGGAGGCGATGGTTCTGGAGGGGGGAGCAAGCGGGGAGCGCCCGGAGGAGCGGGGCCGGCAGCGGCGGCTCAGCTGGGGCTGCGGAGCTGTCACGGCCCGGCCCGCCCCGCCCCCGCCCCCGCCCGCCCCCGCCGCCATTGCCGCCGCAGCCGCCGCCGCCCGGCCCGGCCCGGCCCGGCCCCGCCGCGCTGCCATTGGCGAGGCCGCCGCCGGCCCCGGCCCCCGCCGCGCTCTCGGCGGGCACGGCCGTATAAGAAGACAAGGGGGGCTGCGCTGCGAATCACAGCTGCACGGCGAGCGCTGGAGGCGGCAGCTCGAGCGGAGACCTGGGCTTCTCTCGTTCCCCCTCTCCTTTTTTTTTTTTTCCTCCTCCTTCCCCTCCTTCCTCCCCCTCTTCCCTCCCCTTCCCCCGCGCTGCCGGAGCCAGCGAAAACTCCTGTGTGAAGCCCAGCCGCCGCCGCCAAACCGCCGGTGCGCTCCCCCGGCCGCCCGCCCGGACTGGAAAGTTGCGGCAGACTCCGGTGCTACCGCGGGGAGAAGGCTCCGGACTTACAAAAGCCAAACGGGGGCACGGGCCAGGCGTTTTGCACCGTTCTGCTTCTTCCTGCGCAGACCCGAAGGCAGCATCTTTGTTTTGGTTTGCTTTTGCCCTTCCTGCTACCGCTCCTTTCTCCTTGCAACCGGGCGCCGAAGTGCCAGGAGCTGCTGCAGCCTGCGGCGCGCTGCAAACGCTGCTACAAAAAGGCAGGAGACGTCCAGGCGGCCCCGGGTGCCGGCTCGTCCTTGGCTTTGTTGCTCCGGACTGAAGCAGCCCCAGAAGCCGGGAGAAGGAGGCGGCGGCGGCGGTGGAGGGGGAGCGGAGGCAAGGAAGCGAGAAAGCGAAGCCAAAGTTGATTGGGAATAAGGGAGCGCGGCCAGCCCTCTGCCAGGCTGCGCGCTGGGGTGAGGTCTCCAGCCCCCTCCGCCGGGAGAGGTGCCCGCAAGACAGCGATGGCCGGAGAGCTCAGCATCGGAGCCGAGCTGCCCACTAGCCCCCTGGCCATGGAGTACGTCAACGACTTCGACCTGATGAAGTTCGACGTGAAGAAGGAGCCCCTGGGCAGGAATGACCGCTCGGGCAGGCACTGCACCCGCCTGCAGCCTGCCGGCTCCGTCTCCTCCACCCCCATCAGCACCCCCTGCAGCTCCGTGCCCTCCTCGCCCAGCTTCAGCCCCACCGAGCAGAAGACCCACTTGGAGGACCTGTACTGGATGGCAAACAGCTACCAGCAGATGAACCCCGAGGCGCTGAACCTCACCCCAGAGGACGCTGTTGAAGCCCTCATTGGGTCCCACCAGGTGTCCCAGCAGCTGCAAGGCTTTGAGAGCTTCCGGGCCCACCACCACCACCATCACCACCATCACCAACACCACCACCAGTACCCTGCCGTCACTCACGAAGACCTGGCCGGCAGCGGGCACCCTCATCACCACCACCATCATCACCACCAGGCCTCTCCCACCCCCTCCACCTCCTCCAGCTCCTCCCAGCAGCTCCAGAACTCGCACCAGCAGCATCCCCCATCCAGCAGCGTGGAGGACCGGTTCTCAGATGACCAGCTGGTCTCCATGTCCGTGAGGGAGCTCAACAGGCACCTCCGAGGCTTCACCAAAGATGAGGTGATCCGCCTCAAGCAGAAGAGGAGGACCTTGAAGAACAGGGGCTATGCCCAGTCCTGCAGGTATAAACGTGTCCAGCAGAAACATCACCTGGAGAACGAAAAGACCCAGCTCATTCAGCAGGTGGAACAGCTCAAGCAAGAAGTGACCCGGCTCGCCAGAGAGAGAGATGCCTACAAGCTCAAGTGTGAGAAACTTGCCAGCAATGGCTTCAGAGAGGCCGGCTCCACCAGTGACAACCCGTCTTCCCCTGAGTTCTTCATGTGAGTGCTTAACAAAAATAATTAAAAAACAAACAAAAAACCCCACCCCCCAAACCTGACCCCCATCACCTTCCCCCCCGCTCCCATCCTCCTCTGACATCTCCATCCATCTGTCTGCTTGACTAGAGAGAAAGAAGGAGAGAAAAACAGAGACTTGATTTTTTTTGCAGCATCCAGTCTTCTAGAGTAGCTGTGGGAAAAGTAGGCTGGGGGTGGGGATGGGAGAGGTAAAGTGCAACTTTTCGACGTTCGTTTGCGAGTTAGAGAGAGGGACAGAGGCAGAGGCAAAGGCGAAAAGGACAAGTGAAGCGTTTTATAGATCGCTTGCTTGCAGAACGAGATGGACTTTAAGAGAATAATAATAAAAAAGGACAATGAACAAGCCATCTATAATATACTGCCTGCTCGGAAAGAGAGAGGACATATACAGCACCATCTCATGCACAATTTACCTGCTTGGAAACAGAGAATAAATAAAAAGGACAATATAAAACTCTTCATATATTGCCTGCTTTGAGAAATAAGTTACAGGACTCAGACGGGACATTCAGTCTAAGAAAGGAAAGAAAGAATGAAAGAAAGGAAAAAAAACTCATCAGTTTTATTGCCTGCTTGATTATATAGAAAAATACGAAAATCTGCATTAAAAATATTAATCCTGCATGCTGGACATGTATGGTAATAATTTCTATTTTGTACCATTTTCTTGTTTAACTATAGCATGTTGATCATTGATTTCTGTTGTCGTTTTGTTTCATCAATAAGAAAAGCATCACAAGTTATCAAACTTCTTACTGCTTGTGCAGTTTTGTTTGTTGGGTTTGCTCTCTTATTTTCTTTTATGGTTGTTAGCTTGTAAATATCTGCTACTTCAAACCGCACAGGAGAAAAAAAAACCAACACAACACAAAAAATAACATTTCAGCAGGCTGGTTATATGGTTTGTTTGGTATTAAAGAGATGCATAAGGAAAAAAAGTTATGGGCATTTTGCATTAGGAAAAAAAACAACTTTGTATATCTGGTGCACTTTTAAGTTTTTTTTTTTCTTTAGTTTTCATTTTGGTTTTTGTTTGTTGGGGCAGAAGCAAAAACGCCTGAATGGCATTGACAAACCTAAACTTAACAGGGAAAAAACCTCCCCTCGGTCACTAGAGCCTACTCCAGGCTTTAAAGTGGCAGTGAAGCTCTTGCCTTCAGGACAATTCCCAGCCTGGAGGGGTTAGGCTTGGCCATGTAGTTTCCCTTCGGATTGTACACTCAGGAAGCGAAGGATGGACGAGACACTAGTTCCTTTTAAGAAAAAAACTGCCCCTTGATTTTCGGTAAATAAAAGAAAATAAAAAAAATCTCCTCCTCATTAAGAGTCAAGCTGCAATAGCAGCGAGGGTTCCGTGCCGCCGCTGAAGTGAGGTTTCTCAATGGGAGCAGCGGATAAGTGGGCTGGAACAGCATATAAACCTGAAACTTTTTTTTTTTTAAGAAGACATACTGCAACTTTTAAGTGTATTCTTTTGCAATGATTTGTAATCTGCTTCTCTGCTTCCCTATGCAGTGAGTGAAAGTTTTAGCCAAAATTTATTTGCAGTTGTGTAGTAGTAGTAGTTTGGAGTCTTATGGGTGTTTTTATTACTTTTTTTTTTTTTCCTCCTGCAGGTCAGTAAAAGGATTTACGTTGCACTGACAAAAATACCAAAATGAAAACTTATTTTTTAGTTTCCTTTTAGGATAGCTGGCACTGCTGGCCGGATGCATTTTAAGTTTGTATTAGTTTATAAATTAACAGTAATAACAAGATTGTAATGAACAGCATGGTGCTTGCAGTTTTAAATATTGTGGATATTAGTCATGCATCAGAAAACGATCTTTGGTTTTTACTGATTCAACTGTGTTGAAATCAAAACATTGCAGCAGCGGAAAAAAAATTGTTTTTATTTCATGTAAAGTTCTGAAGGGATCAATTTCAAATCCTGCTTATGATATGAAAAATATTAAAAAACCTGGTCTATTGTAGTTTTTTTGGTTTTTTTTGGTTATTAAAATTTTTCCTTTTCTTATTAAAATCATTGAAATGGCATTTCTTGGAGGGACCTGCTTCTCTGATGTCTCGTGTTCCGGGGGAAAAAAGAGAGAGAAAGGCGAACGAGTGGCCCCATCCCTGCCCTCCCGTCCAGGCAGGGCAGCCCCCTCTTCCAACGCCCGGCGCTGGGGTTTGGGGGGGGGGGTGAAGCTGCTTTGGCCATTCGGGAACGCTCTCGCACGCAGGGTAGGACCGCTCAGCCTTCCACCCCCTCCCCCTCCGCTTTGCCCAAATCTCGCCCGTGGCGGGGGGGGGAGCATCCTTTCCCCCCTGAGGGACGCGGAGCGGCGGGGGCCTCGGGCCGGGCCCGGCCGCTGCAGCCCGGCGGAGAGCGGGAGCCTCCGGCCTGAGCCCCCCCGGGCTGCGAGAGAAGGGAAACGCCAAGTGCAGGCACTTTTTTTTTTTTTCCTTAGAAAATGAGAGGACTTGGACAAGCCTGTCCTTTCCCCCGGCTCCTTTGGGATCCGGGCTGGCCATTCACTTTCCTCCTCTCCATCTGCACATTCTATTTATTCCGTCATTATTTTTTTTAATTTTTTTTTTTTTAAAGCATGAGTACCGGGCAGTTTAGAAGACTCTTTAGATGTGTGTGGAGAGGGGGACAGACAGATCTCCCCCCGCCACCCATCAGCAGCACCTCGCAGCCCCACCACCCATCAGCGGCTTTCGAGGCACAGAATCGCTCCTCGATTTTCCCTAAACTGCGGCCGGAGGAGGTTGGGAATCGCCCCCGCTCCTCGCCTGGGTGCCGGAAAGGGAGCCCCAGAGCCGGGGCACAGGGTGTCTGCTCGCCGCTGCTCTCAAAGTGTAAAAACCGTGTGGAACTTCAAATCCCTCTTAAAAACAAAATCCAAGGCACCACACAACCAAAAAGCGTAGCCTCTCCCCGCCCTGCTCCTCTTCCCAACGGCAGCGAGCTGTCTTTGCAGGGACGGCGTAAGGCGCCTTTGGAGAACGACCCGGTTAAGGACAGAGTGGGGAGGGGGGGGGGGGGGGGGGGGGGGGAAAGAAAAGCAAATACAGTTAACTTAAAACCCAAATCCCCTCTTAAATCCTAGCCGTATCCCTGCCTTGCCAGAGCCGGCTGGGGCAGGCGCTGGGCTGAGGGAGCTCGGCAGGGGCCCGGGCCCGCCCCAGCGCCCCGGCTGCAGCAGCCAGGCCCCGAGAGCGGGCTGGTACCCTGCTGCCCTGCGAAGGGGGGACAGGAGTTTGCAGAGGAGAAGGATGAGAGCGCCTGGCTTTCCCTCTGGAGCTTCCCCCCCTTGCCAGTAAACGCTATGGCTGCAGAAAGCCTGAGAGGAATATTGTTTGTGGGAACTGCCACCGCATATTAATGTCCCCTCATGCATGCATTGAATAAATCACTAGGGCTAATTGAACAACAACAACAACAACAAAAAATAGGAAAAACAGGCCTTAGAAAAAGCCCTCCAGGTTCCCACCGCAGAACTGTGTCAGCGGCGGGGCAGACCCGCTGCACGGCCAGGGCGGCTGCAGCAGCCGGTGCCTTTGCAGCGCCCGGTCCCCTTCCGGAGGTTTAATTTATCCCGTTTAAAAGAGAAAAAAAAAAAAAAAAAAAAAAAAAAAAAAATGCAACCAAGCACCACCACGGGCAACAGCTCGGGTTGGTGGGGCTGGGACCCGCCGGCGCTGGGAGGGCCGAGCACGGCCCGGCGGGATGCTGCGGAGCGGGGCCCGGGCCGTGGGCTGCCCTCCCGGCCGGGGGTCGGTCTGCCTCCGGCGGCTGGAGCAGGCGGCTCCGGAGGGGGCTGCACCCTGCCGAGGGGCGAAAAACCACCCGGGCTTGTGCTCGGCCCGCGGCTGGGCAGGGCTCGGCACCGGCACCAGCACCGGGGACAGGCAGCAGGGACAGGCAGCGGGGACAGGCAGCCCGGCGGGTGTCGGGGCGGGCAGGCCCTGCCTGTTTCCCCCCGGGGAGCCCCGTCGGCGAAGGGCGACCCCGTCCCGGCTTCGCTCGCCTCCTGCCATCCCCGCGCACCGGCTTTGATCTCTCGCCGGTCATCACTGATTCGTGAAGGGGGTGTTGGCGCAGGAGTTGGGGGCAGGATGGAGAGCAGTTTCTTGAGGAGAAAGGGAGAACGAGAACCCCCTCTTTTCCTCCCCGGGACCGGCCCGCCCGCGGGGGTACCCCCGGGAGCGGGGGCCTGTGCGGGTCAGCTCGGGCCGCCCCCCGGGGCTCCCCGCCTTCCCCGGGGAACCGGGGTAAAGCATCTTCCCTCCCCCAAACCCTCTTCTTCCCCCTCTCCGGACGGCGCTCGCGTCCGCGCCCCTGCCTGTCCTTTGAGCCCTTCTCCCCCCCCCGGCCGGGGCCCGCTCCGCGCCCCGGGGTGCAGCAGCCCCGGGCAGTCCGTGCGCCCGGGGGGAGCCCCGAGCGCTGACCGCCTCCCGCTCCGGCAAGCGGCGAGGCGGTCAGTCAGTCGCCCCCGGGGCAATCCGGAGCGAAGATGCTGCTAACAGCCTCCAAAGCAGCCTGGTGTAGCCGGGGAGCGGGCCCCACCCCGACCCCCTTGCCGAGGACGGGGTTGTGGTACCAAAGAGACGGGACCGGACCCGAAGGGACCGCGCACCCCGGCCGGAGCAGGGGTCAGGGGCTCCGGGTGTGCGGGGGCAGAGGCGGCGGCCCCCAGGACCGGAGCCCCCGGCAGCAGCACGGCGGGGCAGGCCGGCGGCCCGGCACGCCCGGGGGTGCGGGGTGTGGCGGGGAAGAACCCAAGGTTTGCACCGCCAAGCGTAGCTGCCGGACGGCGGTTCATTATGGGATCCCGTGCAGGGCAGCAGGACGATTCCCTTAAGTGAAAATCGTATGATTTTGTTTGATCCCGCAGTTCTGCAAGAGCTGTCGCTACCAGCTGGAGCGCGATCTGCATCCCCCCGCCGGGGCAGAGGTGACTACGGGCTGCGGCTGCTCCCAGAATTAAACGAGACACTCGGGCAGGAAACACGATTGGCACCCCCGCCCTCCATTTACTGCCACAAAATTTACAGACTATCTCTGCCAGGCGTTTAATAGACTCTTTTCAATATTCCCTCCCCTCCTCTCCTCCAGGAGAGTGTATAAAACCGATTGCCTTTAATTCAAAACCAGAGAAATCTTAAGACTAAAAAGGCTTTTCCAACTAAAGGTGGAACCACCTCTCTAAGACTTCCTGGAGATGCTGAGCGCTGCTGCCGGCCGGCAGATGAGTGCTCCGGGCTGGGGTGGGCAAGCGAGATGTGTTACGAGGATGAGCCAGGGCTTGCGAGATAACAGTTCCCAGCTGCTTTAGGGTTTAATTTTTCTTTCTGTTTTTCTTTTTCCTTTTTCTTTTTTTTTTTTTTTTTTCCCCTTTGGGGCTTGCGCGGTGTCCGCCCGGCTCTATCAGCCTGTTTGGTGCCGGTGATTGACAGACCAAGGTCAGGGAAGCTCCTGGGGGCTCTGGGTGTCGGGTTTCGGGGAGGACGCATGAAACACCCCCAGAGCTCGGGAGAGCCCCTCCTGGCTCCGCGGCCGCGCAGGCTCCGCACCTCCGCGCAGCCTGGCTCCGCGCCGCCCGCCGGCCGGCATCCTTCCCGGCGCGCCGCTGCCCCGCTCCCGGGGCTGCCCCTCCGGTCTCTTTTCTTTTTTTTTTTTCAATTTTCAGTTTTGATCTCCTCCTTGCAGGATTGAAAGAGTACTTCCCACCGTCGGGGGAAGATAAAAAAAAGTGCTATTTTGCTTCTTATTTGGAGAAGTTTCAGTTATGATTTCTTTCTTTTTTTTTTTTTTAATCATTATGTTTCACTCCATTAAGGTTACAGTACATCTGAAGTTACGTGCGCACACATACACACACACACTCTAAATAGCTGATTGCATAATCCTGTGTAGCGTGTTCAGTAATGCAGCATGCAGCAGTCTGATAGGATCCCACACTGGACTTTTGTTTTATGCAAGAAGGAGAAGAAGAAGAAGAAGGAGGGGGAGCTTTCAAGTGCTGCCTTTTCTTGATTTTTGAATGGTGACTTTCAGTAGAAAATTCTGCACGCAGCATGAGGTGCTGCAAAACATTTCCTTGCCATTGCATCCAGAACAGGGAAGAGGCAATTCATGTTTGTGAGCTGGTCCTGTGCATCGTGGTGTGTGGAAGCGTGAGAAAGCGGGTCGTGGTGTACTTGAGACCAAGGGTACTGTGAATCCTCTGCCTTAAACAGAACTGCTCCAATGGGGGCTTATTGTATTTACAGGTTTGTCACAATGTGGTTGCAATAAAGACTGCAGTAAAGAGGGAAAAAACCCATTCAGCATAAGGCAAGCAACATTTTTTCCTGTCCCACGGAGGCTGCTGTTAGGTTTTAGAGATAGTTGTCCTCTGCCGTGTTTTATTTCCCCTTTTAAGGTTTCACTGTTTGTCTTAAGGCACAGACTCAAAACACTGCATTTCCACTTCATACATGTGTTCTCTTAAAAGATTTGTTTAGATAAGGAAACCAATGCTAAGTGTTCTCACTTGGAAGAAATTAAATATATAGAATGATAAGCTGCTGCTAAAATATATAAAAACACTTAAATTAATAATAAGAACTTGTTCTGAGGCAAAATTCAATTTTACTTCCTATTATGCAATCTTTGCATGTAAAGTTGCTTTAATGCAAAATAGCAGCTCATCAAAAATTCTGTTTTATTGGTATCAAAAATTTATGATATCCTGAGGCATGAGGGGCAGAGAGCAAGGTAGGAAAGCTGTGTCCTTTTACCAAGTTTAGTGCTTTCTTTAAAGAAACATCTCAAACTTACTTCTCCTCCCTCCTTCCTCATTTTTGGAGTCAGTGGGCGAAGGTTTATACCAGAGAAAACTCCTCCACTGACAGTGTGACCCTGCAGCTCTAATACACCGTTTCGTTAACTGTACCCTCTCTGCAGACTCCTGCTTTCACTGCAATACTGGGAGATACTAGGACATGTCCACACAAATACAGAGATGGGGTTATTTCTAAACGCTGATACTTTCATTCAGTATTGCAATAATGCGTATGTATTGCAAATATACCTGCGCTGTTCATGCCCGTGTTTGACTATCGAAGCCGGCAACCTCCCACCGATAAAATGTAGAGATCTGATTCTGCTCTAGCCTGGGCTTCCCACTAGTGAGACTTCATTTGTTTCCAGAAAGGTGCTCCTGGCTTTATAAAGGATATTAAACACTCAGTGACAAGGGCATTGTGTTCAGCATGATTTTTTCCTGAAAGAAGCATGGCAAGAAATCAGTGCCAAGCACCTGAAATCTGCATTCATAAAAATAAACAATACTGACTCTTTTTTCAGTAGAACTTCAGGCAATTTATTAAAGGAGGCGACTGACCTTTTACATCTGGGGAAACTGAAGCAAGGAGAGGGGGGGTGACCTGGCTCAGGTGAGCTGCAGGCTGCTGGCAGGGCTCAGGCTGGCAACACTCTCCGGGCCATGCTGCCTCTCCCCGTCACCGTGCTAGAGGCACCAAGATCATTGCCAGGGCATGGTGAAGGGGGAAGGCAGCACAAGCCCCTCTAATCCTGCATTTTTATGGGTCCTGTCTTATTTACTATTGAATGGAGCAGAAACCTTCCTGCTGGTTCAGTGGGGCCATTCAGAAAAGAAATTACAGAGGGCAATAAACCTGCACCTTGGACTTCTGCTAACTGCTTCTTCCTTGCTCTTATGCTGTGGTGCACTTATTACCTAAAGCCTCTACAAACAAATATGAGAAAGGGAACATATAGTTATAAACAGGTCTCTGAGCTAACACTGGCCCTCACAGCTCGCTGGATCTGCACTTGCCCCCTATTTAAGGCAGCCAACAATTATAAGTAAAAGAGTTTTGAGTCTGAAATCTTTGCTCATGTGATCCTAACGGAAAGCTTTTACATTTATGCTTGGTCTGGCCCCCATATTGCTTATTGTCCAACAACACCCAGCTCCGCATGTCACGTTCGTGCTACTGCAATGCAGACGTCAGGTCTAGCACTAGGCCATCCCATGCAGTTGCTGGGGCTGATAAATACAGAGCATGTTCAGGACAGCAGAAAGAGAGGGCTGCTAAACTCCATATGACACAGGCCATCCTTATTTTTATGTCAGCCTTGACCGGCGGATCAAGCATTTTATTCTGGGTATTGCAGTGGAAACGCTACACTGGTCTGTGAGGGCATGTGCTGATCTCAAGGATTGGGAGAGCACAAATTCATTAGGTTCAGCATTAGTATTGTGGAGCAACAGGTTAACCCACTCCACAGACGGATAAAAGGGATAGCAAGGATGTTAGTAGAAAATGGTTTTGGAAGGGTATTTCCAGGTCCTCACTTATCTCAAGTCAGGCACCCAAAAGATCGGGGTATTAAGCAAATACCTGTGAACCTCTGGGGCTGCGTAATAAGTGACTCTTGCATAAGTCAGTCAGACAGACAGGAATCATGATAATAACAATGATAATAAAAAGAAAACACCTATGGCTTTCTGATTTGCAGTATTACTAGATCTCTCTCATGCAGTGATTTCTGTCCTACTGTGTGCAGACTTAAACCATGAGGTGACACAAAAGACAAGGACCCTTTCCTGGTAACGTTAAACAGCAGGTAAGTTTAAATTTGAAATAAATGGATTTTATAGTCATGTTACTCAGCTCAATAATTAATGAAATAGCTTGGATAAAATTTAAAACATAGCAGAGGTATCAGCTGGTCTCTGCTCTAGAATCTAAAGCCAATGTTTCTATTAAATAAGTCTTGTATCTTTTAAAGGAAGCCCTTCTCCATAATCTGCTTTCAACTGAACTCTACAGTAAATATATCAAGATTACTGGATCACATTGTTTACAGATGAAACAGTTTAAAGGTGAAGTTATTTTTGGTTTAAATCTTCTGTGTTTTGAAATGAAAGGCATTTCTGGAGCAGCTGCTGAAAAACAAAAATACCAGAAAAAAAAAGAAAAAAGGAAGAAGATAAAACATGGCAGTGAGAGAGTTAAGTAAGGTCCTAGGATCCAAGTAAATATTTATATGAGCTCTCAAAGAGGGGGGAAAAATCTCAATATAACCAAAATATAAATCACGGTGCTTTATGTTAGCTGTCAAATTATTCTAGCCCCTGCATTCCAGTACTTGCTCTACTGGTAATGTCACATACAATACAAGGCTTATGCCTTGGTGCAGGTTTGGCAGGTAATTAAAGTCAGTTGCATGGAGGTTTACACAGACTCCCTCCGATCCACTGAAAGACAAACAACCTGTTAACTGTGATAGCCGAGAGTGTGCAAAACTAGCTGGGAGCCAGGATTCTCGCAAGCCGGGGAGAAAAGCCTGACTCCTGTGTGCTGCTCCTGCCTTGTCTCCAGTGTGGGTTAACTCTTTGGTGCCTCTGTAGCTCCTGGCTCTTTGCAGAGGCAATGAAAGCTGGGTCGTGGCAGAATCAGCAGCCAGGCATTTGCCAAGAGAAAAAAAAAAATAATAAAAGCAAGCCCTGGGGGCAACTAGCCCTCGGGTCAGGTTTGCCTGCATTCTTGACCTGGGGGAGTCTATTCTTGCTAGAAGTCTGGGTGATTTAGTCTTTCTGCTTTGTCCTGCTCTGTATATTGGAGACCTCAGTCACAACAGTGTGATTTATTCCCAACAGCTTCATGATGCAGCCTGTTCTCCAACTTGTGATGGTCCTGGAGACTCCTTCCTTAGGAGGCAGCCTGCAAATGATGCCCAGGGCTTGTGTCTCATGGCCTTTGATGAAACTCTTCCATAAAAGAGAACCGGAATCAAACTCTGGGGCTCAGGCCCCTGTCCACTTTCATCTTCATGTTGGATTCCCTTGTGTGAGTGGATGGGAAGGGAGGTTTTCAGATACACCTGGCATTTTGCTCCTCCTATCATAGGTGTTCCTGTCTCAATGGGGAGGATCTTTGCACTGGGAGGCACCTACATGTCTCCTGCTCTGCGGAGGAAATGGGTGCAGGGCTGCAGGTTCTGCTCTGGGAACCAGAGTGCCGTGAAGACACACCTCTGTGGATGCAACCTTGGTGTCAGGGAGCCACGCCAGCACCACCACCGCCACCATGCAACACCCTCTTATTTAACCGCAGAATTAGCATGGCACCAAGATGACGGGTTATTGCCCTCTGGCTCTCTCCCCATGCCATGCGTCATCCCTACCTCCAGCCTGCAAAGACAGAAGCTAGGGGCAAAGAGTAAATCCTTCCCCGTATGGGCTGCATTTCACTGCCTTCCTATGGAGGCTTCCAGAAGGGAAGTCAAGCTGTAGTGGGGATACCTGTCTGCAAGGATAACCCCACAACTAGCATAATTTTGCAGGGGCTAGTGAACAACCACCATCTGTTTAGCTGCCATCCATTTGCCTAGAATTGAGAGTACCCATTCATATTCATTTAACCAGTCTCTTATGCTAATCTCTGTCTACCTCCTTTCTTATCTTCTAGTCATATACAAAATCAGAAAGCAAGGGCCTTCCTGAACTGGCCCAGATTCTTGTTACTCAGCTTGGGAAATGTTGGGTTGAACCCCAGCAGTAAGGGAAAAAACCCTCCAAAGACCCAAAGCAAGCAGAGATCAACTTTTGGAATCACTTAGGTCCATTTATCTGCCCTAATCAAACAGTGATTTGTCTGTCTGATAGGAGTTTAGATAAAGTTTTCAGCAATTTGCAGTAATTAAATGTGAAAGGGGAAGAAGCAGAGGGTTTCCAGGCAACATGCTGTAGAAGGGGAGTTTTGGAGGAAGGCAGAGAACCCTTTGTTAAACATCTGCCAGCCTACATGGAAGGTAGTGGTGATTTCCCTGCTCTTATGGAGTTCCCCCCTCCTCTTCACTCCCTGCAGAGATGTTCTCCTCCCACTGCTGCTCAAATCAGCCAGGGGAGAGAGAAAATCCCTGGAGAGCAGGAAATTTTTTTCCAAAACAAGTTATTGCCTCTGATTACAACAAGTGACAGGTATTAAAAATAAAAAAAAAGTCCCAAGGAAAGACACTATCACCTCCCCCGTAAGGACTTTGCTCCCATGTCAGAATTATGCAAGCTAGAGCACAGTGCAGTGCTCAGTATATTCTAGATAGTTGTCAAAAGCAAAGTATAAACATTTCCAGCAAATGCACTTAATAGAAGTTTGTTTGCCAAGTGCTGCAGCCTCCTTTCTTGGTTATGGCAAGGAAAAGGCCTTTTTCATTAAGTGGGGAAAAAAACACCCTCCCCAATTAAAAAAAATCTTAGAACTTTGCATGTAAAGATTTTTCTAGTCTTTTGCTTTGTAACCCATCGGCTCCAGCAGCAACGTACCCAATGTCTCCTGGAGTCCCCCTGTCACGTACTCCTTTTTACAAATGTTAGCTGTGGGAGAGCAGCCCCGTTCACAGCTGGGTCTGAGCTGGTCAGCAAATGGAGGTGGTGAGTGAGCCCTCAACTGTGATCCAAAGGGGATGCAGAGGAAATGGAGCGGAGCCCCTGATGTGCATAAGCCATGGCCACATTCCTGGGAGAACAGAGTCCGTGGGAATTTGACCATTGAACTTTGTTGGGGCTAGAGTTTCACCCCAGCTTCCAAGGGGGGTTAGGTGCCTTCTGCCACGAGATAGCTGCACACAGGAAAGAGCTACACTGCAGCAGCAATTAAGTTATAATCAGTATCTGCCTTTGCTTGAATCACTTTGCTCCACCCTGAACATGCAGTACAGCAAGGCTGAAAGCTCCTCCAGCCAAGAACTTGGGACTCCAGGGAAGGGGCGTGTTTGTTCCTCTTCTGAACTACTTCATTCCAAAAGCAACCACAGTTGTCTTGAGCTACTGTCACCAGTGCAATATGCCTTTAGCAGGAAACAGAAGCTTTCTGTGAATGAAAAAGGCCTGAAGATGATGCTTCTGTTTTAATTAACTAATGCACCCTATAGATTCATGCTTTTTCCTTGAAATCTCAGTTGGCTTCTTTAATTGCTGTTCTCAGTGACAGTTTAATTCTCCCTCCCTGGGCTGCACTGCCCTTTTCCCAGGGCGCTCTCACTGAGAACGCCCACGAGAGCCCTCTCCTGTAGCTGGAGTGTGGGAGGAGCCGCTTCCCATTAGGGAACCTACTGATGACTCCAAGATGACTACAGAAAACCCTCCCTGACTACGTGCCTCCATGCTCCCACATGATAGAAATGTTGGCTGGAAAGGAGCTCTGGAGGTCTCTCATCCAACCTCCCACTCAGGCAGGATTGTTGCCAACACTAGATCAGGTCAGCCATGGCTTTGCCTCAAGAAGTCTTGAAAACCTCCAGGGGTGGAGACCCCACCACCTCTCCGGGTATCTATTCCACCCACATTCTGCTAATTCTATTTCTAGGAACTCACCCATCTCCAAAGCAACTCTATTCTACCAGCAGGACAATAACTTCAAGATGTTTTGCAATACACCCCACCCCCTGTCCTTCAAGGACCTGATGACCCAGAAACACACAAGAAGTTGAACACCTATTATGGGAACTAGGAACATTAAGTCTTCTGTTTAGATTCTCAAAATCCCCACCAGTCTGTTCCTCAAGCTTACAGGCTGGAGGCACCTGCACTACTAGCAGTAAAGTTCTCGAGGCCCCTGAAGTTCTGGTCCTGGGATGGCCAGAAGCAGCTTGCTGCCAATCTCAAGCTTAGGTCTAATTCTCATAGGTGAAAATAGGCTATTATTCTGCCTCTCCCGGCTTAAGGGTCAATTTGTTCGGGGGTTCTCAGAGCATTCCCATCAGATCTACCTGATGTTGCAGCAAGATTTATATACTGAGTGCATGTATTATGCCCTACCCGTTCACCTATACACGCATGTTTGCAAACTCTTTCCTTCCCTCTGGCCCAAGCTATTTCATACAAAGCAGAACAGCTTTGATAGAGCAGAGCAGGAAAGTAACGGTGCCAGGCACCTCTGGGAGCGGGTGCTTGCACCTTTGGGTGCAATAGCAAACTCAGTCCCTCTCTCTTGCCCCTTAGGCAGGCAGCCAGAGCTGGGACCTCTCTTTGAAAGGACACCTTCGGATGCCCACCCTTGGGAGAAAATTCTGTATGCGACAGGGATGCAGATGGTAAAACAGGACTGCCTAGGGTGGATAATCCCCACAAGAACATGATTTAAATCACTGTTTGGTTTCTTACGTGCTAGAATGGCTGGCATGGTAGTTTAGCTGGTGGTAGGAGTCACAGAAAATTTATGAGGATTATAGTGAAAACATCAGTGTCCTGGTATTTTCACCACCGATTAGAAGCTTCAGTGGTGATTTGGTTGCCATCATGTCCACATAAATAAAAAAAATCCCACAGAGGAAGGAACCAATATCTACAAATCAGAGGAAGACGAAATTCCAGACTAAAAACAGAGGGCACTTTTTTGTAATGATAAAGCTAAAATAATTGGTGGCTGAAACAACTCATGAGGAGTTGCAAAGGTATTTTCCATTGCTTGGAAATCATAGGGAAAAGATTGGATATTTTTCCAAGAGTCGTTTTAATCAAATTAGGAATTAATCCAGACATGTCCTATGGTCTATTATACATGTGAAATCAGATTAGGTGGTCACAGTGGTTTCTTCTGGTCTTACAATCAATGAAAAAAAATGTAATTGTGGTGATAGTGAAACAGTGAAGAAATATACTGCTGAACTAGCAGGGAGGCTAAGGGACGTATGAAAATATTATGAATTCTAGAACTTATATAATAGATTGCATTCACTTCAGCAAGAATTCCACCATTGTTATTTTTTTTCCACATTTAATTTAAAGAGGCAATATCCTTTTAAGCTTTCATTCTGCAGCAGGGTAGATTAAATTTAAAATAGAAAAGTGCTGCAGAATAGATCTAGGGATGTTCAGGGATGGAGGACAACTTAATGAAGCAGAAACTGAAATACCATACATCTCCAATAGCTTTAATTTATACAAATATTATCTTTGTGTCTTTCATAACATGATGCAGAGGAGCTCAGAGTACAATGTAATTCCTTTGCTTTGCAAGATAATTTTATCCATTTTAGTACCTGGATTTGAAACCAGCCCAATTCAAACCAAAAAAGCTATAAAGATTTTTTGCTCTAATTGCTGAAACAGGCTTGCACATATAAAATCAGTTTAATGGCTGGAAAAGGCTGCATGGTGTATAAATAGGGATAAGTACCAGACCACCTAGAGTCCAACCCTGCCACAGGTATTCAGGCTGGTCAGTGCCGTCAGACGCAGACTGCTCAGGGTCGGTGGTGGAGTCGGCCTCCTGGGTCACGCTGTAATGGATGCTGGAAACCTCCTGACACAGGTAACGCTTGCAGATCCAGCACACCGTGCTTTAAACGACTTGGTTTTGTAGGACCGTACCGGCTGCACCTTTGCAATATTTTGGCTTTTCTTTTTCCACCCCAAGAGCAGGTAAATGGGACTTGTGGCCCCAAACCTCTTGATGCCAGCAATAAAGCCAAGAGGAGTATAGAATCATAGAATCGTTTAGGTTGGAAAAGACCTTTAATACCATCAAGTCCAACTGTTAGCAGCAGCAAGAGAGAGCTGTGGTTAAGCATGCACTCAGGACAAGGTTTATTCCCTGCTGGCATGGGCTCAGAGAAAGCCCAGGGTGCAGGAAGGCCAGGAGCCCCAGCACCGGGGCAGGTGCTGGCAGTCCCCTCTGGTATGGCCCTTCCTGACCAGGGCTGGAGGAGCAGCGACACCCAAGCAGGCAGCTTGCTCTGTGTTGTGATCCTTGGAAGCCTCCCCTTCCCTCTCAACCCTTCTGGTCAGCACTATTAGGTCAGAGGTAGTAACTCTGGATGTACTTGACCTCTCGGACGCTTCAGGATGCTGGTGTACCACTTTGTATACTCCGCAGGGTACCAGACCTATCTCTGCTTCTAACTCACTGTGTGATCTTGGTTAAAGCAGCCGCTGTGTGAATCAATATTTGTTTCTGTGAGGTGAAGTAATATCTTTTACTAATCTCTGAAAAGGACTTTGAAACTTAAATAGCAGGAATCTAATGTCTAGCACCTTATTTATTCACAGATGTTTGAATCTGCTTAAGACATGCAAAACCGGGCTTTTTTCTTTTCACTCAATGTGTTAGAAGTGGGGAGGAAGAAAGAGAAACAAAAAACATTTTTGCTGGAAGATATCTTCATGTTGAATAAAAGCAGAGTTCGTTAGTAAAGAGGGTTCATCTCTTTATTCCTCCTAACATGCGTTTTCATGATTGGTTACAAGTCTGGCATTGCTTCTTCCTTCATATGCTGCCAACAGTTTTCTATGATCTTAATTTTCCCCCCTCTATGAAAACCTCAGGAAAAAAAATTCCATATATTAGCCTGCATATATTTGATTGACACGTAGATTAATGTTACACAATTAAGGAGTGTTATCAGGTGAGTGCTTCAAAAATCACAATATTTCACAGGCAGGCAGGCTTCCTGACACCATGGTAAGTAGAAATACTTTATAAAAATTATTTAGAATCACCATCTATCATCATGAGAAACCTTGTGTTGTGCTAAAATAATTGACAGCTTGATAGCCGTGAAATGTTTCCAATCCAATAAAATACAACATTGTATTTCCAATAACAACACCAATATGCAAGGATTTCAAATGGTTACCAATTTATTATGAAAAATGATCGAGTTCTAATTTGTGAGCAACTTGAGTGTATTTCAACTCCATGATCAGTGTCCTTCAAACCATCGCTAATCCAGTTATTTCTTTCATGAATAAATGAGCCATGAATATGCATATTAGATGTAGCACAGCATGGGCTGCTCTGCCACCTTACATCCAGAAGGTCACGGACATAAATCTTCTTAGATGCTAAATATTCCCTCTACCTCAGGTAGGTATCGAGCAACTCCCTGGTTTCCTACCCCATTAGGGTTAGGTGTAATTGGGTAGAAACCCTCACATATTTGCTCCCCTGTGGTTCGTATGGATGAGAGAGAAGCTAGAATTAAAAGGATGGAGCTCCAAATGAACCTGCCAGGCACTTGCAGACAGTTTGTCCGTCACTTAATGTGAACCTAATGGCTCTGCCTCTTCCAGGAGCACTCTGCGGTCCTGTGGCTGGCATCGGGACTTCGGCTGCACTTGCCTCACTGGTCCGTGTAAGCTGGGCTCAAAATGGATCCTCGCCTCCACAGCCTGTGCAGGAAAAGCTTTTGGGGATCTTCAAATAAAAAACCCAAATTGCTGCATCATTTGGGGCCCTCGGTGCCGGTAGATGAGGCAGCCAGGCAGTCAGCTTGGGGCCACGGGCCAGCCTGGAACTCCAGCCAGCCACTCTCCCCTGCCTTCTCCTCTTCCCACTCCCATGTTTCCTACTCTTCCCTTCCCTCCTGAGAAGTTTACAGGCAGTATGAAGAGTAAAAGCTTCTCTTCTACTCAGGGGAATAAAAAAAAAAGAGTTGGAAGATGCAACACCTCTTTTGTTCACTCATTTCCCCTGCATCCTCGGAGTTATTTGGGCTAATTCTGATCTTGTTAAACAGGGGTTTAAGCCACAGAGAAACTCTGTCATTGATGGCGGGTAAAGGAATAAAGCTTCTCCTAATGTTAAAACAATCGAGCAAAAAGTAAGAGATGTTCCTGATTCAGACCTGTTCTCTCAGCACAGGAACACCAAAAGTGGCAGGTAAAATTGTTTGCTTTTTTTGCAAGTTTTGGGTAAAGGAGAAATACTTTTGGTCTGTTGGGTTTTTTTTTCTTTTAAGACAAACATTTGTTCCAAGCAACACCAAGACATTTCCAGCAAGGTTCAAGTATCAGGGATTTCCTTTCCCCACCCTGCCCCCAAAATTAGCAAGAGAGAGAAGGAACATAATATCCTAGAGTAACAATTAACCTTCAGCTGCTTGCTTGTCACACAGCATATGCAGATGCAGGAGGAAGAAAAGCTCAACTGAATGCACACTGAAGTACCGTCCTTTCAAATTCTTACTAGAGGACACAGGTTTATAAAAGAGTCCATTAAAAAACTGGACCCGATGCTGCAATAGGCTCCTGTGAGGCACAGAGGGAAATGTGGTCGTCCTTCTCCAAGGTCTTACTGCAAGATAGGAACTTCCAACAGGAATTTTCCTAACTCTTGGGGTATTGAAAAAATATATGTAACTATCTATATAACTGTATATATTAAAAGCTCTCTATATAATTATATATTTAACCATATACATATATAGCTATAGATACTGCTATGCATACAGTAGCAATGACCACCACTCCCTTGGCAGCTACCTGACATTTTTCACTAGATAAACTCAAAGAACTTCCAAGAACTCCCACTTGGCCCCAAAAAGTGTTGTTCAGTTTTTCCAGCAGTAAATCGGGAAAGGGCTATCGATAGCTGTTTGGCGTTTGGTTTCTGTGCAGTTCGGCAGAGAGCGCCAGGTCTGGAACTTGGGATTCCCTGCCTCCCGCTCCATGTGGTTTTGCTCTGTTCACCAACAGTGAAAAAACTTCTCACTGTCCAGACTGTAGCAATTCTTGTCAGAAGGATGTTTTTGCTTTCAGACATGCTTTTTTTTTTTTTTTTCTCTCAGTGTTGTGTATAATTGTTCCAAGAGAAGAGATATTATAGTAGGTTATTGCATTATTTAGATGGTATGCAGGATTGGATTATAATTTCCAGGGGAAGGAAGCCCAACACCCATCAGGAGTTATTCAAGCAGATTAAATATATCCACTGATCTTAAATCCAGGCAGTGGGCTGGTTTCACCACTGCATGAAATAAATCTGGGCAGGTCAGGTTGGCTTTTTACCCCCCCTTTTCTTTACCCAACCTGGCGTAGACAGCTTCACTCAAATATTTTCTTTCACGTGTTGCTGGCAAAAGCATCAAAACCCTAGCTGGGCTTATATTACAGCTGACAAATCACAGTAATTCACGATCAGAGCTACTGTAGTTATTCAGAGCAACTAGTGCAGCCACAGGGGCTGAGTGACTGGCTGCACTGCAAAAATTACCTGCTAGAATTTCTCAGAGCTGCCAAGTAATTTGGGTTAACAGCTCTTTTCCTTAAAGAAGCACCTTGCAAAGAGGGTTGGCCCCACAGTACCCCATCTCTAGATTGGTCCCAGCAATCAGAGGAGCAGGATGACTGGGATTAAATTGGCCACAGAGGTCTAGGATTTTGAAAAAGTTGTTATTGTCAATGAAAAAAAACCCAAAGCCAATTTAACATCTCTCATAGAATCATAGAATCATTTAGGTTGGAAAAGACCTTTAAGATCATCAAGTCCAACCGTTTCCCTAACCCTGCCATCCCACCACTAAACCATGTCCCCAAGCACCTCATCTGCCCAGCTTTTAAATACCTCCAGGGATGGGGACTCGACCCCTGCCCTGGGCAGCCCCTTCCAGTGCTTGACAACCCTTGCAGTGAAAAAATTTTTCCTAATGTCCAACCTAAACCTGCCCCTCGTCCCATCGTCCGTTACCAGGGAGAAGAGGCCGACCCCACCTTGCTACAGCCTCCTGTCAGGCAGTTGTAGAGGGCGATCAGGTCTCCCCTCAGCCTCCTCTTCTCCAGACTAAACAACCCCAGTTCCCTCAGATGCTCCTCTTAGGACTTGTGCTCCAGACCCCTCACCAGCTTTGTTGCTCTCCTCTGGACATGTCTCCAAGTGTCCCCGGTTAATGGAGGAGGGTGGCCCTGGAAATGAAGGGAAATAGGGCAATAGCCCCACTTTTCATCTGCGTGGTCACCTGCTGCCCGATGGGGATGAACGGGTGCAGGTCACTGTGCAGGGAGAGCCCTCGCTCCTCGCTAACATGGCATTGCTAGCACCTTGCTGCCACAGTCATTTCACAGCCTACAAAATTACCCTTTTTTTTAATAGTGGTTTAAATTCCTTGACACACCAGTGCTGAAGAAACCTGAATAATCTGCTTGCAATGAAAAGTGAAACTCTTAAGACCATTTTAACTTACAAACACCAGTTCTGTTCAGGAGAAGTTTCAGGGCCGCTTTTTCTAAATTTAGCCAGGTTTCAAAATTACTGGAGGATGACCAGTCACAGCCTGGATTCCTCGTTTGATTTTACTCTCTTTTTAAGGCTTCCTTTATTTGACTGAAGTGGTATAGAAAGTAGTTGAAAGTTGATGGATTTTGATCCTTCACATCTTCAAACCTCAGTTCTCAACTGGCAGCCGCTGGCTTCTCCAACAAGTGTTTCTGATACCTTTACAAGCTGCTGTATTTTCTGATAGACTGCATCTTCAAAGGCCACCTCTTTTCAGGGGAACAGAGCTGGTAGTTTTAGTCCAGGAAGTTTGCTGCACAACACAAGGATCTTTTGTGGGCACTTTGCTCTTTTTCTTTCTAGGATTCCTTACTCTAAAATAGAAGTAACTTTAGAGAAAAAAAAAGTACAAGACTGCTCTTTGTGTATTCAGCTAGCTAACTGTCATGATTTTATGAGGAGTCTCATGATACTTGGTATTTTTCTTTAAAGCCCTAGACCTTGGAGTCGTATGCATATACCAGAGTTTCAGCATTCATTAAGAGAAGAAGGTTTCCAGCCTGCATGAATGTGGCAAAAACCTGAAAATAGTGAACACTAAGAGCAGAAGAGAAGAGCCCTTAACTGCTTTTCAAAAAGCTCATGGTTTAGGAGCTAAAATCCTAATTCTTGGAGGGGCAGGGAGGTGTGGAGGCAGGGGAGACAGGAATCCTTTGCCCAACATTGAGCTTTGAAACCTCTGCCACCGAAACACATCCTCTGAAACTCAGCCCTCTGCGTTTATTGTGTTACGCTAATTGCAGTTAGAGGCCGTCCAAGCCTACAATAGGAAATGAGATTTGGGGAAACCGCACACCCAGAAGACAGGATTAAAAGGAGCTTCCTTGAATTCCAGCCCATCTTTTGCAGACAGACTGTGAAAGTTTCAGGTGCACTAATTCTATTCTAAAAATTCAAATTCTAAAGTGAAATCAAGCAGAAGCACAATATTGTCCCTTACTCAGCTGACAAGTTAAGAAAGGAATTAGAGGGATCCTAACAGCCTGCAGGTCAGCATTTGAATTTATCGTGTCTGAGGCTTTACCAGGCAGAGGACTTAGAGCATCTTCAAGCTGCTCCAGGCCACCGAGAAGCTCACTTTAAAGGCAGATGCTGCCGACTCTTCTCCCATAGTTAGGCTTTTCAGGACAAGGATTTTTTTTGGTCAACACGGAAGAATCTTTCCTTAAAGCTCCCATGGGGAAGCAGAGAGTGGATAATCCAGATCACAGAACAGGCCTTGCTCAGCTCAGTATTTTTTCCTGTGTCGTAACAGACATTTGATAACAAAGCAAACCTGCATAAGCAAGTCAGCTCATGGCAAAAAGAGTAATCCACTTAAGTTGGGTGGTTTCTGTGGTGCAATCCAGTGTAACACTGCTTCCCCTCTGGCAGTCCTTGCTAGAATCTAAGACATGTTATAAGTAAAACAAGTTTGTGAGGCTCAGACAAGAGACCACTTTGTAAAGTAACTTGTGTGTGCATGACTTGAAAGAGCAAGAAGAAAGCGCACTTAGGACACGTTATTACAGGAGCTGGCAGCAGGTAAAGGCCTCCTTTCCTGTTTTAGCTGGTTTATTAGTAATGGGACTGCAGCACCTTAGATGTCAGCTGTGAATTAGGACTAGACCTGGCACCTCGAGATGTTCCTGGTCCTAAAAAGCCCATGTGTTGGAGGGGCTTTTCTGAGCTGCGCAGATAAAGCAATGTAGCCCTCCAAATGCCTGGCACCTAGACAGAGCTCATCGGAGAGCCCAACGCCTGTTCCTCTCGAGGTAGGGAGGTACATGTGTGAACAGTTGCACTGCCAAACAGGGATAGGAGGCACCTGCATGCAGTTGCAGCTGAATATAGGACAGCGAGAGCACAGCCTCCGAAACCTTGCAAGGTTCAAGTCTTTTCTCTGTACATTTCTCTGTTATGCACTGATCTCAGAAGGAACATCTTCATTTAACTTTTCTGCAGGCAGTGAAGGATTTTGCAAGTGATTCCAGGATGGGTTTGTACCAGACATAAGGCATCTGCTATAGTAACTTCTCAGTCCTTTGCAGCTCTCAGTCTGGTCTGCCAGAGCCCTCGCTCTTGAGCTGTGATCATGGGTTAAGCCATATGGAGGTTCTGCAGCATACGCCAGTGAAGCCATTAAGTGGCCTACGTAGTGCCCAGCGCGAGCGCTAGACCTGTCCTCAGCAGTGAGCAGCTAAGGCACCAACTCTCCACCCTGCAGAGGTGTCTGCTACTACAGGAGGAACGATGCAGCCAAGCCTTTGGAGGAGCTTGACCTACTTTAGAAGAGGGATGTCAGAGTTTGTGTTCTTCCTCCCCACTTTTACTAGCCGCTGTTTATGTAGGGCCTCCACCACCAGTCATTAGACGGGTGGCAGCAACCCAGCTAGAATACACTTCACTGAGATCAAAGCATCACTCAAAAATCCCATATTCAGTGTATTTATTAGAGATCAAATAACATCTATAAAGCATGATTTTTTTTTAACTCCATTGATGCCACATTGAGCAGCTGCTTATCTCCTATACTATGGAGATCTCCCTCGCGGCTACAGGGAGCTGAGGAAGAAAGAATGGGCATCTTTCACAATTCTTCCTTTTCCTGACTTTCTCACCCATCCTTCTCTCAGCCCCTGCCAGCAGGAAAGAAAAGGAGCCTGAAGACTCTCTGTACCCTACTACTGCTTCTATCACCTCAGAGCAACCAGCTAACGCTTGCTTATTACAGCCCCTTGCATGAAATCTAATAATCATTGGCACTGAGAAAAATGTTCTGGCACTATGTTTTCAAAATAAGAGCTTGCTGACCAGAAGATCTTTGCTCAAGAAACCCACTCAGCTTTCCCAAGCATCCCACTTTAAGAAGAGGTACATGGGCTGTTTATAACCTTACAGCTGCCACAGCTACTTACCCTTTACTCCAGCCTTGCTCCATGGACATCAGCTGTTTTCCCCCACCACCAGCTTGTCAGGCTGATTAAGATAAGAGACTTTCTTTCCTTCCACTGTTGTGGAATGTTCGTTGCAGTATCTGTAGGCAGTAATTTGTGTTCCAGGTAGGCTGGGAGGACTCTGAAGGGTTTTACTCCCCTGCAAGGCTACACTCAGCCTGTTAAGCAGTCACTGGTGGAGGTTTATGGCAGGATTTGCCAGGTAGGAAAGGATAACATGATATGCTATGGGTAATTTAAGAAGGGGAAGGGTAATTTGGCAAACATTTTATACAGGCACCCACTGGGGAGAAAGAATAGTCATATAGTTAAAATATTGGCTTTACATACAGCACTTGGCCTTTGGCTTTTCCAGAGGCTTCCTGTATAACCTCTGACAAAATCACTTGGAGAAAATTGTTTTTGAAGTTTTTTAGGCAAGAAAAATAAGGAAATTGCACTGGAGCTCTGTATTGCATTCATACCTCAGTTTCCCATATAAAATGAAAATGAAAAATGAAAGCAATAGTTTTACTTCTTCTTCTCCATCCTTGTTTGCTTCTCCCAGACACAAGGTGCAGGGTGAGCAGCACCTCTGAGGACAAGCTGCACTCTGCAATGAAGACTGAGCTTCACACGAGGTCTGCCTACACCACTGGCCCTTGGTCTTGCATGGTGGGGCCGTACCAGCCTCAGAAAGCACCAACTGGAGGATGTCTGGGGAAGGACCAGTCTGGTGGTACTTGGCCTCTTCCAGACACAGGTCTGAGATGGGGCTGGCATTTGCTGTGTGACTGCTGAGTAAGCATGCTTGGAGAGGAGGCCCAGTGTACGTGCACCCAATGGTGTTGGTGTGATGCCTCACACGACAAGGGCTCCACTCTTCTTCCACCCTGTAGGTCCTTACGCAGGGTAAGGAGCAACTCAACAGGTTTGGGAGGAGTTTGTGCATTTGTTTTTTCTTGATTTCACTGAGGCTGAAATCACTTGACAATATTCTTTGATGGGCGGGAAGAAATAGGTGAAGCCTTGTGAAAAATCTTTACTGAAATACTTTAGGTTACCCATTTTAGCACACCAATTTATTGAGACATTTGGCATAAATTCTATAGCAATTCTCCCCAAAGACTTCCGCAATTCAATTATTTTTTTTCTAAAGCACTGTATA
This sequence comes from Gorsachius magnificus, assembly GCA_034008185.1. NCBI lineage: Eukaryota > Metazoa > Chordata > Aves > Pelecaniformes > Ardeidae > Gorsachius > Gorsachius magnificus. The sequence goes on from CM067091.1 coordinate 16,364,342, forward strand.
CTTTAATTAATAGCTTTTATATTTTAGAATAGCCAAAGGCAAGTTTCTTTAACCAGAAAAATGTATGTATTGACACACCTTTAAGGCAGTAAACTTTTCTGCATATTAATATTGAAAAGTAGCTCATTAATTAGGCAGTCACACACACACACACACACACAAATCTTCTGATAGAATAAGTGCATTGAAAGTTTTAGATCACTTGGGACAAGTTCTGCCTGGAGCAAAGCTGCAAAGTTAATGCTCTGTATTAACTCTAGCAATCAACCCCCAAAATGGCTGCATCCCTCAAGGCCAGTAGTTCCATTTGATCAGGTTGCAAAGCAAATTAGCATTCTCTTTGCCCTGGCTATGATGCTTCCTATTCTTTTCATGAATGATTTATTGGTCTCCCCTGCCCAGGATATGCTTGTTTTGCCATCTACCTTTTCAGTGATGTTTGCCCCCACAAAAGGTATCCCCTGTGGTTTTGGTGCTAACTGGAACCTGCACTGGATACTACTCTCCGTCTTGTACTGAAAAGCAGCATTTGCTGCATGGTGGCAGGATTTTGCTCTAGTGACTGCTTTCCCATTCATCTTCCTCCAAATTCTGGCTTCTTGATTCAGATAAAACTCCTTTTTACAGAAATGCTTGGAGACTTCAGCGAAAGCCCTGCATTTGCAAGGAGATAATAGCCAAATGTTGCAGAGGTGACTCACAGTAGCTGGTCCTCTTGGAGGACATCTTGCAAAAAAATCCTGGAAGTAAAGCAAGAATTCCCACACAGGGTATTTTTCACGTAGTCTGAACCATCACATGGAGGTTGCAAGGCAGAAGTGTTCCCACATGTGCCCTGCAGTTCTGGCCCCCAGCCTCCCACGTTGGCCATGCTGGCTGGGGCTCCCCCGCAGCCTGGGTCTCTTGGTTGTGGAAAGCAGGGTCAGGGTTTTTTTTTGGGGGGGGGGGGGGGAAGTGTCTCATCCAGTCCTGCAGTCACTGGAAATTCTCCTCTGTTCTGCACTTCAGGTATAGAAAAAGAGCATCTGCTGGAACAGCTGAAACAGTCTTCATCCTGGAGGTTCTTCAGCAACTTCTATTTTTTGTTTGTTTTGAAGATAGCTGTAAAAAAAGTAATGAGTAAAAATAAGATTGGGATGATGCTTTTGCCCTCTTGCTCTCCCATATCTCTGCATTGGCTTGAAAGACAAAGTCCTTTCTTGAGAATCTGTTTGCGAGAGACGAAGTCCTCACCAATTCTCTTTTCTCACTTCCTACTTCATGAAACCTTGTTATCAATAAAACCTTGTCTGATTTTCAGGAAAACTCTCTTACAAGGTATGGAGGAGTCAGCCACTTTGGCTAAAACCTGAGCCATCTTTCCCACATATTTCTGAGCTGAATCAGTCTGTTAGTCTCAGTGTAGTCTTTTTTTTTGCTCCTGGAATTATTGACAAATACATGGAGAATCAATTCTAATGAGCTCTACTGACCTACTGTACAGACCTGATGTATCACATGTGTTAAGTAGAGAACTGAACTTCAGACAGGTACCCAAAATGAACATGAATTTCATCAGCTATAGTTTGACTGCTGTGTATACCTACACTGATCTTCATGAGTTCTTGCTTATTTTCACCTGTGCAATCAAGACTAAAATCAAACCTGTGTCTTCTGAGGTCCAGAGAGCAGTGACAGGAGAACTGGTCTTATTAGCACTCATGGGAGATGCTGGTACAGCCTGGGAAGAGAACATGCAGCTTCTGACTTCTTAAAATTTAATGACACAGTTTATAGGGCTTTGATCCTTTAAGTTATCCTTACTTACAAGCAGGCTCATGAAAGTCAATGGGACCTATTTAGAATATAGAAAGTTAAACACAGGAGTCAGTCTGTGCCAGATCTATAGCTGCAAAACCAATATTGCCTTGTACAAATGTCATAACATTTTCTAAAAATTAATAAATGAAGAGATTGTTTCCTTTTCACTAAATATTGAAAGCAATTGGATTCTCTGTGCCCATTACAAGTGTCCCTCATGGGCTGGGGGGATATTTCAGCACTGGAGTTGAATACAAATTACCTTGTACTTTGAGCTGCTCTATACATCTCTCCTGGTGGCTATGTTTCTCTTTAAAATTCTCAAGGATGGTTCAATAATCCTATAGAATTGTTATAACTGTCAATGAAGTGCCTCTGGCCATTTTCATAGGTTTTAGGCATAGCTTAGCAGCAGCTTATTTGAGTGAAAACAATGCAGAAATGGAAGAAATATTCCTTGCCAGCTGAAGTTATGCTGTGGGCAGCTTTTTGTTTTGTGTGAGTGTCCATTACCTGCTGTAGAAGAGAAGCTGTTAAACAAGTCAAACCAGCACTTGGTTCCTCTGTCCTGCAGACCTTTGTAGATAAAGGATTGGCTTTCCACAGCTTCACTTTGCTTCCATTCCATTCCATTCCATTCCATTCCATTCCATTCCATTCCTTCATCACCAAAGTATATGAGCGTCTTTGTTCAAATGCTCAGGGAAACAGCTAATTCATTGAATTTTCTATGCTGGCAGATGACTGGTGTGGAAAAACTTCAGTCTGAATATTCTAGGATTGGCAAAGTTACAATTTGCTGCAGATGGGGTCTTAAGAGAAAAAAAGCATTTGGTTACCTTAATAAAGGGCAGCATTGCCTATAAATATATGCCATTGTGCTGGGAGGTATCATAAAAAATAATTAAACCTAAGTTGTTGTCAATGTTGACAGACATTAGTCATGTCACCAGCCTGCAATGCATTGCCAGGATGAGGTAGGACTGCTCTGATCCTGAGGGAAGATGCTGAGTATCCTACCAGCTTAGCAGAAGATGCTGAGACAGCCTGGGCTTTCCTGGAGCTAAGCCCTGGAACCAGATCATCTGAAACTGAAGGGCAGCGTAATGTTCCTGTATTCATGAAGGCTCTATCCCAAAGCCCAGTGATCTCACTCCTTCAGTTTTCTAAAGACCAAGCCCTGAATCCTTCTGCAAAATGACACACCAAATAGACCAGTTAAAAAGGGTTACTTGGAAAGGTAAGACTGTAGGAACCAGTGGTTCGTATGGCAGTTTTATTTTGTTCATCACCAGAGAGGAATACTTTCCCGGCACCTGATGAGATAAAAAAATGAATAATTGTCTGACAGCTGGGTGGTTCTTCAGATTTTGTGCTCAGTTACTAACCCCAAGCTAATGATAAATGCATCAGCTCAGCTTCTTTGGGTGTTTACTTGTCTGCGCCCCTGCTTGTTATGTGCCTGTCCTTGCTTGCCCTCGTGTCTGTTGAAAAGACACAGCACTCAGCAGAGGGGTAAGGCCAGCCCTTCCACGCATGTGAATGTGAAAAGGCACATGGCCTTTCCCCGGTGCACCTGCAGAAAAAAAAGAGGCTTTTCTTGATCTAGGCAAGGCACGTGGCTGACGACACTTAGACGAAAAAAAAATATATGCTACTGCTTTGCTTGAAACTTGGCATGGAGCTTCAAAGTTAGTTTTAAGTACAGGACATTGCACTGTGCTGGCCTGGAGTTGCCAAAGTTGCTAATGGACAGTGGAGGCCTGGATACAGCCAGAAAAGCTCTGCCAAGGCAACAGAAAGCTGAAAATTATTTTCTGGAAGCAGGTATGCACCATCAGCAGCGCCCGCATACTTCTCCCAGGAGCTCCTTTGGTTGTTTCCTTCTCCTAGAAGGTTTCTTTGCACCGGTCCTCTAGAGGATGGGTCTCCGTAAGTGCTGAACAACTGCTGCATCCCATGTTGATGAACACAGGATTTGAAACTCTGCCCTGATACTCTCCGGAGAAGTGTTAAGCAACTGCTAAGCAAACTGCCTGCCGTTGTTGGCTGGGTTTGCAACTGCTGAGGACAGCTTGCAGGGATCCCTCCCATGGGAAAGTGGGAGGACTGCGAGGGACCCATGTTTCCCACTCCAGGACAGACGAGCCAACAGTAGTTCATGCTCCCAAGTCTCAAATGTCAGGTCTCACTACCCCTCTGTAAAATGGTGAACAACCGTGACATGTCCTGAGACATGGCACTCTTGCAGCTTGGAGCTCCCAGGTTCTCGGGTCACAGCTCTGACAATTTGATTCTGAAGCATGGTGAGCAGAAAATCACAAGTATTTCTCCCCAAAATATTTTGGAAAGAAAAAAAAAATATTTCACTTTTTCTGTTCTTTTGGAAGAAACTTTCCAGCTACTTGCTTAAAAACAAACAAACCCCAAAGCAGAAAATATCCACCTTCAGGCTATTTCCAGTGTTTTCAAATTATTCTTTCAGTTTGGGGATTATTTTTTGATGTTGTTGAAAACTAAACTGTTTAGATATTTGCTTTTCTTAATAGTTTCAGCAAAACACATTGAAAAGATTTGGCTTCATCTGAGTGTGGTTTGGGAACATTTAAAAATTCTCAAATATTCTGCAGGAAGAGAAATCCCGTCCTACCCAGCTCGGCCACCTGCCTGCTATAGTAATGCTCATTTCCTTGCTTATTTTACACCTTTCCTCCCTCTTATATTTGCACTGATTCTGAATTTCTCTGGACAGGGACTTTACCTTCCTTGCCAATGGTTCAGCACCCTCTATATTTAGGGTATTACTTTCATGCAGATGAGAAGTAATGATAATGGATTTGAAAATGTGTATTTAAGGCTAAAGGCTATTTAAGATTCCCCATTCAATTTCATAGAATAATTAGCAGGCAAATCTATACAGAGCTCTAATATTCAGTCTTTTCTGAGATTAATTTCTTCAGGGTTCAATCACAGTGCTAAGTGTTTTTTCTAGAAGTTTCTAGAAACATTCTTCTTGGTCATTCCTCAGGACATAAGAATGCATTGGCCTTGATTCTTTGGCTTGTGGAAGATGAACGTAAAAGCTCTTGGAAAAACTTGGACCATTGGATTTGTCTTAAAATGTTCAGCAATTCTGTTTAGACATCCAGACTTTACTCAAAGTACTCAAGTCTGGAAATACAAGTTTTTCTCCCAAAGGAAAATGGAGTTTGCAGCAGGACTTCCTGACTGCTGCTGGTGATGATGTTACGGGGACAGTCACCTGTGGCAGTTCTTTGATGCTTCCCCTTCTGGCCCTTGCTGAAAAGTAGGAAGCAGTGAAGTGCCTGAAAACATAATTAATACCAGTAAAACTTTGATCAGTACTTTCATTAACACATCTGCAAGTGTTTCAGCTATACCAGGTAATAAAAGCTCCCAGAGTCCTTTACTTGCCATTTTATTGCAGATGGAGCTGCTTGTACCACCACCAGTTACAGCAGGCTGAAACTTCCCATGGCAAGCAAACGTGGTTAAGATAACCCAGCTCTCTGAGACCACGAGGCACAGAGTGTTGGAACCGGGAGCAAGCCCTGTCAGCTTCAACTTGCTCATAGTAGTTTCCTAGATAAATGCAGTTAAAAAACCAATAACAGAATGTTAGCCTGGGTTACAGTTTGCTAACATTTTAATGTGCCTTTGTTAACCAGATTTTTAATAACTGGATGAAAATATGCCATTGCAGCACACGGGAGGTGATGGACTCGCAAGTACTCTTTCCCAGCCTGGTTTCACAGCGTTAACACCGTGTGCGTGGTTGCTTGTGGCTATCATCGCGTGGCTATCAGTTTCTCCCTAGCAGCTTTTCAACCTGTTACCCAATTTCAACCCATTTGCCAGCGCATTCGAAGATACTAAGTACTTAGCAGTCTTAGGAAAATAGGTGCCTGGGTTCAGGAAAGTGATTTTGTCAGTGCTTCCACTAAACCTGCTGTATGAGCTCACCCCCTGTGAGACATCAGAAAATTGAGTCAGTCTTGAGCTATACATCAAGGGCTACGTTGGTTCTGCTGCTCACGGGACTCTATTTCTGAATATGATTCATCTCGCTCATGCAATCCTACACATACAGACACTTTCCCTGCTCTCACCACAAACGCTGCTTGGCAGAAGGATTTTCTGTGGCTGTGTAGATACCCTCATGATCTCTTCTTTTCGGTGCCCTGTTTATCTCTGGGTAACAGGCATCACCTCTTCTCTCCATTCACCTCTGCTCTGATTTTATGCCACCCGGCTCTTCCTAATATCCAGTCCCCTTCATGAAATAATCACTCTAAGGCGTTTGACTGTGCATATGTTTCATTTTTTGTGGTCCCATTTAAGTTTTGCCAACAAATGTCCCGAAAATACTGTTGCTGCTTCTTAAATGCTTTCTCATCCTTATATGCTATTACTTGATGTATTTTTAGTTCCACTTAGGGCCCAATTCTGCAACTTTGCCTCTGTGCATGTAATTTTTTTCTGAAGGCCTTTGGAGTATCTCTGTTTAGGGTCTGTTGATTTGGAAATCACTTTCTTATCAACCACAAGACAAAAGTGAAAAATTATGTCAACCCTCTACTTCTGCTGGGATGATTTATAGTACATTCCTCCTACCAGTTCATTCTTTTCCACACTTTTTCTCCTCCAGAAGAAACGAGCCAGAGGGCAAAGGTGCAATCTGCTTCATGGCTGAACCTTGCCGAAGTGCAGAGGAGTGCGTAAGTCTGTTAGAGACGCAGGGGTTAAATCTGCTATAGGGATCTCTGGTTTATTTTTCCCTAGAACTTGGGTAACATTTCCTCTTATTTTGTTCCCTCTCATGTTTTTATCCTGCAGTTTGGGGTAAAATCATCCTGAAGTTTCCCACGCCTTCCTTGTCATCTTTGCTCCTTGCCATCTCAGCTTGTTTAAACCTTTCATTACTCAGAAAGCCACTTCCACCTTCTTTAGTCTCTCTCGCCTCTTCTGCACAAGTCTGTGACCTTCAGCCCCCCTGGCTTTCATTCCTCACCAGAGTTTGGTTATGTCTGATGTTGAAATCTCCTCTGTGTGCAGACGCTTCGAGTTCCCCTTTCCAGGTTGTCATGGTTCTTGTGTTGTTGTAAGAAAACAACCTATCATGTTCCTACCACAAATCACTGTGAGACCATTTAGGGCAACTCAGCCTCCTTATCTGAGATCAGATCAGGGCCAGAACTAAAAAACTTGTGCCACAAACTCTGGGGAGCCTGGATCCAATTCTGCATATTATGGCAAGATGAGGAAGCATCAGGCAGATGCGTATTTTTATTCCACCACTTCTATCTCCAGTGCACACAGTCTTAGTCATACTCAAGAACTTCTCAACAACCTGTAGCAAGATATTCAGTAAAAGCCATTAATATGTCACAGGAAAAGACCAGGAGACAGTGAGAGCTCTCATTGATACTCTGGGTCTCTCAAATAGCCATCAACTTTTAGGTTGAATGACCAAAACAGGCACTTCTTGGAAGTTGACATCTGTCCATGATGCAGAAGAAGGCCAAGAACTGCATATGCTACTTTCTCCTCTGACCTTGGAGAAAATCTCGACTCCTAAGAAAGGGAATGGCTTAACCTCATGTATATACATAAAACTGTTTGTGTATCTGAAGCAAGACACATAAATAGAGAGAAACCAGGGATTTTTTTTTTTTTAATATTCTGTATTGGGTAGGAAGTCTCCTCTTGTACTTGAAGAAATGGACTCTCAAGAGAAGCTGGGGTTGTAATGCCCTGAGCACCTGAATGCAAAGACCCATTTCTCCTTGCAGAATTTCTTCAAGGACAGCCTGTTTGCTTTTTCATGAAGCTGACTTGTTTTCTGCTCCCTCTGCTCTGGGATCTTCAGGGCTTCTCATCTTCCCATGCAGCCGGTTCTCCTGTCCATGTTCTCAGTAGCTCGTAGCACACAGCTCCTCATTATCTCCTGCCAAACTAGTGATTTACTTGCAGTGGTGTTCCCATTGCAACATTGCATTGCAATCTCCTGTAGCAGTGTCTCCAAAGAACCGTACGATTACAGTACGAATGTTTGAAGCGTGGCTGTGAATCTGAAGGTGCAATGCTGGGTTAGGTTTGGCAGACTCGTAGGTAGCAAGCTTGTGTGGGTGTGGATTTCTGCCTGAATAATTAATCCACCCCTAGAAGTGTTATTTGAGGCTTGGGTGTCAGAGCAGATTTTGTTGAATTTTAATATTTCCTGTAACTTACACATCTCATCATTGCCCAGTTATTGTTTCCTATGCTCTCTGGAACGATACCACCTTCCATTTGCTGGCAAGTTGCGGCTCTGTGAACATGTTAAATCTCTCGTCCCATTCCAGAGTATTTTCAGCCCTCCAGCAAAGTGTTTTCAATCTTGTCACCCCATGTGGCTTGATCTTCCAACATCCAGCAAGGGTGAATAACCTCACCTTGTAACAGCTCCTCATTAAGGGAAAATGGCAAATGACACACCCGATGGAACAAAGCAATGAGTAACAGTAACATTATAGACACATCTAAAATGTAGGTCTCAGATGGGTCCTGCTAAATCATTTCCATCCCAGAAACCCATCCTGTGCCTACAAGTTATCCAAGCAAGGTGGGAAGTGTGAGGGAAGGGGAGGCACCGTAGCGGTAGACCTGGGTAAGTGAGGCAGCTCCAGAGGTTGCTTTGTAGTTGCAACATTGTGCGATGAGTTAAGAAAGAAAGAAAATAAAGCAAGCGAAGTGCGTAGGAAGCACATTTCTTGTGGTAGTCAAGTGACAGAAAAGCGCATGCAGGCTGCATGTAGCTTCATGTGCAATTACGAGGGTCACGGCCATTTACCGCAACTGTGGATGCAGTTGCAATTAGTACAGGAAAGTATGGGCGTGAAGTTTCCAAGTACAAAAATGCCATTTATACCGCTATTTAGGAGAAGAAAAAGGATATTAAACTGCAGCGGTTCCTGTTTCTTGGCAGGAATGGTAGAGTTTTGTCACGGGACAAATTTGTGAATTCCTTTAAGATGTTATTGCTCATGCACAAACACCTGTGAGGTGATCCCGCTTCTTTGGCAAAGTGACCACTTTCTGTAGACTCTGCTCTGTAAAAATAAACTGAATGGAGTAGTTCTTTCCCTTTGGATTTTTCTCACTCAGGAAACACCTATGCCCAAATCCTTAGCTGGTGTAAATCTGCAAAGCTCCTCTGACTTCGGTAGTGCGATGCCAAGTTCCTCCATCAGAGAATGCGACTTGTTATTTTGGCTGAGCCTGTAAATTCTCGATTCTATGGGTTTGGACCAATTGTTAGGTAGCTAATCCTCCAACTTGCACATGCAGACAGTCTGAGCACTCCAATGTGAGGTTTTGCCTGAGCAAAACTGTAGCCAACACAAAGTGAGTGGGCAAGCATCTAGGTGTGTAATTCAAAGCATGCAAATGTGGAGGCTGAGTTTAGATTCCCCCCAAACACAGCCCTTTAAATATATTTTTTTTCAATCTCCTCACACACAAAACCACACACACACACAGAGTCCCTCAAAACCCACACTCACAAAAACGGCTGTAAGAGAAGAAAAGACAACGAGGCGCGTTGTGGAGGAGCAGTCAGTCATCTGCCCCACGTTCCCCACCCAAAGACTGCACATGCTGAGAGTCATTCGGATCTTAGGGGAGCTCAGGGAAAACATATACCCACAGAAGCTACCCAGATAACCCCAGTCCCTCAGATCCTATAGGACTTTGGTGGTTTCACTGTGGGACTTCCTTTCTACTGACTTCTCCACTCCAAACCAGTATTTCAAACTGAAGTTTTAAGGGAAAAAGTACATTTATTTTTCTGGGGATTTTTTATCCTCATTGTGTTCTCCCAGAGAGAGATATGTCGTTTTTATGAAAGAAACTGAGATTAAGCCTAAGACTGTAAAAAATGGAGCCTAAATGGAAGTTTGTGTGCAACCACCTGCCAGTGCGGTCAGGGGAGGCTTTGCTGTACCCAGCCCTGAAGAGGAATAAGGAAGGTTCCTAGCCAGGGGATTAAAAACCTAAAACAGTAAGTTCTTCATTAGGAAGAAAATAGTTCAGGGTTTTTACTTTAATTGTTTGGCTCATTCCTGAGAATAGCTGCGCAAACTGCTTAGAATAATCTGAATCCTTAACAGGCTTGTTAGAGCCCAGTGGGTCCAGCAAAGCCATCCTTGCCTGGCTCTACTTGCAAGCACTTCCACTGACCTCAGCAAGGTGGCCACCATGGAGAGGCTCACCTGCATCGTTACTCACAGTGTTTTATTTGCTATGGTAATGATTCAATGACATAAAAATCAGGAGCCATGGAACAAACAACCTGTGAGATTGGGTGTGCCTGCTAAACACTTCTGAATACTCTGAAAATGTGATTGAATTGCTCATGGAGGCAGGACTCTTTGCTGATTGAACCTGATTCTTGCCACCAGCCAGTATGTGGTGGGTCAAGAGCAGCCTTTCTTCTGTTATTTCCATCTTTCTTCTTCCAAGCAGCCTGGGGTCACGACGTGTCCAGGTCCTAGAGCTTGTTTATGAACGAAGTCCTGGGACTGGGAGATCCTAATCTTCTGTGGCTGCAGCAAAAACCAATGGAGGAAAAAGGCAACTTTTCCCCCACATCCACAATCTGGGGACACATTCCTCATTATGGGGTCATTTCTGCCACCAGGAAGATCACGGGCGCTCTGGGCCATCTGCACCCACGAGCACTCGAGGGCAGGTGGAGGATTTGCTCAGATCAGCCAGGAGGATGGGATGTGATGGGGCCCAGGCACGCTGGTGATCCCAGCAAACACAGCTGCGTTGAGAAGGAAACAAACTGATGGCACCGAGCCCTGGTGCTACCTGAGGCTGCCTGTGCCATGGGCTCCCCAGAGCCCTGCTCATCGTGGGACCTGGGGGAAGCCAGAGCCGTGCCTTGGCCCCTGCAGCAAGCACAGCGCGGCGGGGGCATCTGGAAAACACAGGCCTGCACACCATTGCTCTGTGCCCAAATACATAGCACAGGCATTTAATTAGTTCTCTAATTCCTGAGTATTTATGAGCCTCCATCTTCACTAATTTGCCTCAATACAACATCAGAAGGTGTTTGAGCACATCCAGGAAGTATTAACACAGGACTAAGTGCTTCTAAAAATACTATGCCTGCCAGAGAGGGTTAAATTTAAAGTAAAGTTGGGCTTCGGTTTTTTTTTTGGGGGGTTTTGTTTTTGCCAGAAGCAGTACCTTTGAAGAGTCCAGTAACCTGTCTGCGTCTTCAGAAAATTACAGGTGTTTAAATGGGCTGTGCTGAAAGGCAGACTGCGAGATAATTGGTGTTTTCTACCCCTCCAGGTCCTCCTGCTGCCACTGCGACTCCTCCTTACCTCATCCATGGGGTCTGATGGTGGATGCTCTGCGCTGCAGGAGCGGGTCACCCCGAGCCTGTCAGGCAGGTTCAGCTGCTGAGCCCAGGCTGGTGATTAAGTGCCGGGACGGTTTGCTGAGGCTGACTGTGCTGCTGCAGTGCAGGACCGATCCTTTCACAGAATCACAGAATCCCAGAATGACAGGGGTTGAAAGGGACCTCGGGAGATCATCCAGTCCAACCCCCCTGCTAAAGCAGGGTCACCCAGAGCAGGGGGCACAGGACATCGTCCAGGCGGGTAAGCACTCGCTTGCCATCACCACAAACCCAACTCTGACCTGTCCTGAAGTGTGGTGGGTTCTTATCTCTCTTGCCTTGGTGGCTTCTGATTTACTATGATTTAACTCCCAGCTAGTCTGTTATTGCTGGGAAAACCCATGCCGAATGCAATCAATAAAACAGAAATGCTCCTTGCAATTTGTAGTCTAGCCTGCCAAAACAAAAAGGGTGAAAAGATCATGCCTCTCTTCTTATATAGGTTACCCACAAGGATTTTTCTCTTCTGTTCTTCTTTCTGCTTGCCAGCCAGACAATATCTTTTGCCAGTGCTCCCCCCCACCTTTTAAATCATCTAGAGGTACAATACATCTGTTAGGAGAGACCTTACCTGTTTTACTCTTCCTCCCCATTTTCTCCCCTCCTACATTTTTTTAAAAGTACTCTTAAATATTGAATTCCATCTTTAAAACTTTGTCCTAATGTCAACCTAGAGCAAGGATGTCAGTCACAGCCAGTCAGGCTGGTAAGGACTCCCACTGACTTCAGTGAGCCCTAGTCAGCCAGAACAGCTTCTTGTCTTGCACTGCCATGGCGAGAAGCAGTTTGAGTGGAAGGGAGATTGGGGAAGGTTACAGGGAAAGAAAAATTACGGTAGGGAGGCTTGAGGGAAAGGAAGCTCACTTCTGGGACACCTCAAACAGCTGCTTAGCAAAAGTAGTAATAATTTGCAAAAAGAATAAAAGGGATGGGCGAAGCAAAACACAAGGACCTGCCTGAATTCCCAGTCGGGTTTTGCACACACCAGTGACGATGACTCACTGTCTGGTTTTCACTTTGTTCCTTTCCTTTGGCACTGGGCAATTTCCTAACTCTCGTGAAGCTCTGTCTGTCTCTGCCTGTCCCTTCACTTTTCCTGACCTTTTTGCTTTTTTCCCCTGATTACTTTATTAGCAATGACCATACTCCAGAAAATATGGCCCTTAATTTTCTTCTGTTTATTTAATTTAATTTTATTGACTTGTGCTAGAATAATTTAAGTGTTTTAAGAGTGCAAATGAGAAAAGAAAGAATTATTATTTTGTCAGATCTTACCTCACTATCAATAAGGCATTAACATTGGAAAGCTGATAAAAAACATCCTATTGGAAGGAGATATGTAGTAAAATGAAACCAGCCTCCTTTATTCCTTTCCTGTTTTTGCAGACATCTTCCTGAATTAAAACTGTCACCAAATATGTCTACTAAGCTATGGCAGAACTTGCAGCAATGCCGCTCCCTGAGCAAACCGCTCCCGCTGAACCCTGGTTATTGCTCTTGCCCCCGCGGGAGTGTGGCGCTGGTGTGGCTGTGGATCCCCACATCTGAGCAGTGGGAGCTGCCTTGGCACTGGCACCGGGGCTTTGACGGGGTCAGGATCTGGTCCTTTTGATTGGTGATGACAAAAATGTGGGTCTGGTAGCTCTGACAGGGAAAAGAAGAGGCAGGAGAAGACCTGCATGCATTTTTTTATGCTAATTTTTACCCTTTATCACTCTAAACCAAGCTGGAAGGCAGGCAGGAGAGAGGGCAGGAGAGAGGGCAGGGCAGCTGCCTACATCTGCTGATGCCACCAGCAAAGGACGACGGAGCAGGCTGTCCCTGGAGAAATCACTTCTGGACTGTCAAAGACCTGCAGCCAATTTCCTGATAAGCGACATTTTTCCTGTAATAATTTTGCTTTAGTCAGAAACAAAACATTGCCTTGTATTTTGCTACAGAGTGGGAGGGGAACTGCTCCTCGTTTCACTCACTGCAAATTTCTTTTTTCTTTTTTTTAATTTAGAAAAGGAACACTTTCCTTAAAAAAAAAATCTACATGCTTTTTACTGAAGTTCACTATTTCAACCCCCAAATTTTCAAACTGCATATTTTAGCCAGCTCTATAATAAATAAAGTGCCGGATGTTCCAGCCCGCAGCAGGAGGCTTCTCATGCACATCCAAAGAGCATCCCAGCTTCCACCATGGGAGAACTGCCCACAGCAGGTCCTGTGAGCCCCTTTCTGCTCTGTTCGGGTCCAGGTGATCTTTCTGGTCGGCTCCTCCAGTGCCTGTCGGGGTGATGCCGGCTCCCTGGGAGGACAGCCACGGCGTCGTGTTTGCCCCTGTCTCCCCTCGACACCCAGACAACAGCCCTGACTCACAGACAGTCACATTCAGCCTCGGAGGGATGGTTTTAATAAGAGTTTCTGTTTCAAGGGGGAATAAAACCATATTTTCTTCTCATCTCAGCCTCTGTTTCCTTCAGCTCTCAGCAGGCAATGGTTTGGGATATTTATTGCTCTCTGTAATTTCTTTTGGGATCCCCTTATTTTTATTTTATGCATGGTGTAATGCAAGTGTCTCCCATTTTCAGAGGAGGAAAATTAATTTGTTTCCTCTTGATAGCAAAGTGTTTGCTTTTGCCATGAAGTTGAGCTCTAGATGGTATTAACCCTGGGCAGTGGCCTGGGCCTGCAGTCCTGCAGGCCTGTCTTTGGGAATAAGTCTTGGTGAATAATTTATTTTTCAGTTTGGCTGCTAGGAGTCAAGGAGAAATTAATTTTAATTCAAACTAAATCTCCCGCCTTACCTGCACACACGTATATCTTTTTGCTGCACTTAACCAGGCTGCACAATGGGCAGTTTTGCTGCTATAAGCTATAGGCATGCATTTTTGCTTGTATTTTTTTGTATTTCTGTACTCAGTGCTGAGGTTGAAGACAGCAGCTACTCATAGCCCACACAGGGGCCACAATGGAGAAAAAAGGCTCTCTGCACCCCGCCAAGATGCCAAACAAATGTAAGATCATGGGGACAAAAAGGTTGCTTCGATCGCCATTCCCTCACCTGCTTGCTGCTGCACGGGTATGGCTGGACCTGAGGACACGGCCGGTGGCCAGGGGCAGCTGCTGGGAGGTGGAAGGTCCCTGAGTAGCAGAGGACAGCACCCATGTGAAGGGGACAGGAAAGTTCTTCGAGTTCTGTGCAAAGAGGAATCGGGAGTCTCTGCGACCACCAAAGTGTTTCACTTCCTCTGAAGATGGAAACTGTGAAGCAATTACTGGCCGTAACCTGTTTTATCATGGTGAACTGAACTTGGTATTTGACCTTGTTTTGAAAGGTGAAGAAGGTTCTGTCTAACTTTGTACATATTCTTCTGCTTAGTGCTAGAGCTCTAGTATTCAACAAGTAAATATATTGCAAAAGGAACTTTGTTGGCATGCATAACCTGGCCTGACAAAGTTCCTGGAGCACTCCATGGGCACCGGCTGGCTGTTGCTCTTTAAGGCGATGCTGCTGAAATTTTTAACCTAACATCCTCCATGACCACCTTATTCCTCTGCAGTGTTGTGTAGTGGTTATTTTTCAGCTTACACATGCTACCCTCTCCCCTTAAAGGATTCTTGTGCCTCCTTGCAGCCCATGCTTTGCCAGGCTAGGCAGATGCCAAGCCCTCTACATATGTCCATGCAAAGGAGGCTCCCAGGTCTTCCTGGGCTCTGGGCTGTGCAGAAATGCACAGAAATGTGCATGAAAACCTCACGGCAGATGCGCAATGTATTTATCCTTCCCAAGCAACAGGTAGTGTGGTTCAGGACTGATCTTTTGGAAGGATAGTTAGTATTTGCTGGGGAGTAATTTCTGAAAGAGGAAGTGCCTCTTGCACCCCAGTTCCTTTTGCTCTTAATGGGGCCATGTCTCAGAGTAACCTAAGGTAAGAGGATCGAAAATCACATGCATCTCACTTCATGGTGCAACTCTGCTTCCACGACCGCGCCACATATGTCGGCAGGGCCTGTGGAAGTTCATCACCATTCAACCCTTTTGTCCTCCAGGGCAAGAGAAAGTTTCCAGGAGTCTGACCAGGTCAGCCTCTCCAGAAGCCAACGGGATGTTTCCAGGAGAAAAATGCAGCTTTAGTCATGTACTTTGGAGGTAAAAGATACCCAGAATGAGGTTTTCAGTTTTCCCCTTCTAGCAAATTTTCATTCAAAGACACTTTCAGTCCAAACACTTCTCTTTCAGGCACTGGACTAGAAAACAAAGTTAAACTGAACTAGAACTTCCCCAGCTAGGGTCAGCTGAGCATTGAACTTCTCTTTGGAGAAACAGGGCTACACGTGTCACTAAATCAGTAGGATATTACTTTGAGCTGCAACCCACCAAAGAAGGCTTGCTAAGGAATAATATGGTGTTTTCAAAACAGAGGAGCTAATTTCTCGTTACTTTGTAAAGTTATTTACAGCTAAACTGCCTCATCTAGGTTATACAGGGTCACTGAGTGTCTGAATGCCAGACAGGTGAGATACACATGTATTATCTCCAATGTTGTTTTTTTTACCATGCCTTCTGTAAAAGGTATATTTTCTCTTCAAAACTTAACCTCTTCTTGCATCAGGTTGGGGGAATTTGCCATGCTGTGAGTCAAAGCTCAGCCGAGCACCAGAAGAGATCACCCAGGGAAGGTGTGGATTTGTATCCCCAGAAGCTTTTGAGAACAGGTTAGGCAAACAAGAAGCACCAGAAGTCGATCTGATCCTGCCTTAGGGAACTGAGGTGAACTACATGACCCCTCCAGGTCCCTTCCAAACTATTTTCCACAGCTCCAAGACCAGAGTTACAACAGGAAAGGGAATTTGGCTCTTTGAGCGTTTAGTTACTACGTGAGTTCTGAATTTAACACATGCTGTTTTGTACTCAGCGAAGCACTTGAGCACCGAGGATGGTGCCATGAAGGAGGTTCTTCTCTGGAATACAGAAATGCCAGCTTGCAGCTCCAGCAAAGGTGTCCAGCTGAGGACACAGCAGCATCACCAAAGCACAGAAGCAGCCACTGAAGAGGCTGGACAATACCCACGTCTGCTAATAACAGGCTGAAGGGGCCCTGCTGTAACTGTGTGGTTACAGCTGGGACTTGTCCCAGAAAGATATTTTTTTTTTTTTACGAACACAGTAAGATTTGTTCCCCTCCTGTTAGCACCTGAAACATATATATCAGCATTAACCCTCAGGCTAACATTAAGCTCACTGACTCATCAGCTTTTTGAATCAGGAGGGACTACTGTGCTCACCTTGCCTGCCCCCTTGCAGAGGCTTGAGAACCTCACCCAGGTATGTCTACATGAAGTCATTAACTCCTGCTTGATAAAGTGCAAAGCCCTCACCTTACCTGGGGAGAAGAAAAGCAAGGGGGCAAGGCAGCCACACGGCTGGTCCCGCATTGTATGACCAAGGGTGTGCATACTGCATGAGCTGTCACAAGGGGACTCACGTACCATTACTTCTCCCAGTGAATCTGCACCTGACTGCCCCATAACTTCTAGGGAGTGATGGAGTGACAAAGAAACCACCAACTCCCCTGGCTCTAACAGCCAAAGGCTTCTTTTGTACTCCTGCATCTGATTTGTAGTTTGACTTTTTCCGGTTTTAGCCAAAAAGCTATTTGAGCAAAAAGCTGCCTTTATTTTTATCCTCAGTAATACTACTTAGCTTTTATCCAGTACTCTTCATCGGCAGAGCTGAAGATGATCTACTGAGAGGGTCAGTATTTCCTCCCTGGGAAAACTGGGACACAAAATAATTCAGCATAAGTTGTATTATTTTGGGTTCATATTTCTAAAAAATAAAGGACCACAGAAAGTGCTTTTCCTGTTCTCTTGATTGCACACACATTGGCAACAATGGCATATGCAAAGTTATCTTCCTAAAAAAATATGATTTCTTGTTATCAATAACACTGTAAAAGTGGCTCTTTGGAAGATAATGCTCCATAAATCTGAGCCATTCACTCCTGCATCTGCATTTTCTTTTTCTTTGAAAAGTTTTGTGATAGTGGAGAAATAAAGCCTACAAACTCATATTAATCTAGTCTCCAGCTAGTCCTCAATTAATGTGGTTAAATCAACAGGAAACAATGCAATCAACAAGTAGAAAGAAGTAATGATACCCCACAACAGAGGCAGGAGAGAGGCAACTGCAGACCCTACGAAGCTGCAATGCTGGGTAGTGGATTAGTCAGAAGGAGGCACAAGCTGCTAAACAGAGCAGCGCCCCCCCCCCCCCCTTCAGTGTACTAATTAATCAGGCATAAAAAGCTCATCAAGGAGCAGTCCAGCAATGAGACCCAGACTGAAACAAGGTTATCCTGAAGGTTAAAGACATACGATCTTCTTTTATTACTTAAAAAACCAAAAGAAAATCCCTCTTGCCATCCTCCCCTGATACAGCACTCCACGGCTGACTTAAACCAATCCCCTTTTTCAGGGGAGGCGAGACTGACAGCTGTCGCTGAGGCCTTAAATCTTCTCGGGAGGGGAAAGTGAACGACGGTATTACTGAAGATGGCTCATCAGCTTTGCCTTTCATTTTCCTGTCCTTTGTTCTTCAGCCTGGAGCTGCCATTGCATTTCCATCAGTAGCCCTTGGTAGTTTGCTGTCTGTTGCCTTTGCATTTAAGTTGGAAAAGCTCAGCTCTCCAGGCAGATGCCAAAATGAGTCCCTGCATCCACAATTTCTCAGCATCATGCAAGCATGGTGGGAGCATCCAGTTGCAGGGGTTTTATACACTCCTGTGATTGCTGACATACACCCAAAACCTCAGTTTTCACTGGAGAAGGGGTCTTGGGAAATGTTGATGACTGCATGGAAAAAAATCCCATGCATCAAATGGCAGAGTGTTTTCTGGGCCTCTGGAGGATGAGCAAACTACTACTGCTCTTGTTTCTTAGACCACCAGGAAATGGTCATTGTCAAGCAGGACCACCTTGGTTCTGTGAGCGTTAGGGGTGATGTACACTACTGCCCTCTACTGCCATGATCACCCAGATTTAACCGTGGGTCATGCCTTAGAGTCATGCCCGAGTCTATTTTAGCTCAAATGGGACATCTGTTCTTGGAACAGGTCTGTCTATGCTAGGTCCTTGCAACCCTTGTGAACTTCTCAGTGGCCATGGTATGCAGGTGAGAAGCAGCCATGACATGTTAGTTAACAAGATAAAATAGCTTCTGGTAACCAACTTTAATATATCCCAAAACACTCATTCAAATGGTTTGGGTTTTGGTTTGGTTTTTTTTTTTTTTTTTTTTTTTCCCCCCCTGCATAGAAGTAAGCAGTCTCCTGCAATTCAATTTAAAACCACTATCTTTGGGACTTCATCTTGTGAGACTGGAGTAAGATCTCTCTGGGACTGTATTACCTAGCCTTTCCTCAGTCACCTAGTAGGTAAAGACATGTCTTTAGGTACTAGACTGTTAGTGAGAATATGATTCAATCAGTGTTGTCACTTAAATGCTTCATGGAAGAGCAGCTGGGTGTAATTTCTTCATATGACCCCAGCTCATTGCAACTGCTTCTGAAGTGGGCAGTCTCAGAAGTGCAGCTAAGAGCTGGATTAACAAGGACAGTCCTTTCACTGCCTGGGGTTATTTGGAAACCCAGATATCATGCCTGGCTCTGCTAGGTGGACTGGTGTTAGGCACTGGCAGCCAGAACTGCAAAGGATTGGTGGGATTGAATAATACTGCCTTTCCAGAATCTGAGCCTCTTAACCTGTCTGCTCCTCAAAAGTAAGAACAGTAGAATTTCTTTCTCTTGGCCTTTGTCTCTTGTGGTCTTATCATAATTTTTTTCAGGCCTGGGATAATGACTTATTAGATGTGATTAATGCCCCTAGCCTGAAGGGATGCTAGTATCAGATAGTCACGGAAGGAAACAGTGAACTTAATGGAAGTGATGCTGGAGAAATGTCACTGCTTTGCAAACCTGAGTTGTTGGAGAGTTGACCAGTCTGCAAAGATGCACGCTGTAATACTTCAGTGCTGCTGACCACATTTGTCCCAAAGCAAGTATCATTTCTTGGGAAAAGGGAAGAGGACTCGGAGCACACAGTCTGTTTGGTGGCTGCTGGCATCAGTCAGGGGATGAAGTGGCCGGAAAGACAAAACCAGTATATAAACAGGCAGAAGGGAGAGGGGGGACAGAGAAGAGAGATGGGAGAGGAAGTGCTAACCACAGGAAATACAGATTAGATCTGAAGTATATAGCATTAAAAAGGTAACTTGGCAGTTACTGAGGCATATGAATGGAGAAGGAGATAGGCGTGAAGAGCTTGAAAGAGTTTGCAGAGTGTTGAAGTACCAGGACGTGCATACTCTGTGCAATCTCTGTGCAATGTAAAATACTTTAACGGCCCTGAGCTTTTCTATTGACTACAAGCTGCTTTGGAGGAGGTGTCCTTCCATCTTGTTCTTCCACTCCTTACTGGGTTTCTCTTAATCAGGAATGAATACCCAAGTTAAACCAGGTAGGATCTTTGCAATGCAGAGGAGAGAACATTGTCCATAAAAGCTCTTATATTTTGGCTACAGGAGAAATGAAGCTAAACTGATGCATGCTGGAATTACTGGAGAAAGTGGTGTTTTTTCCAAGCTGTATGTTAATGAGGAAGGCTTTTTTAATGCCTGTTCATCACAGGTGCCTCACCTCTAGGTGGGCATGAGAGGTGAGCAGCCGTGTTCTCCAGCATGTTCCCCTCTGTCTCCTGTGAATCTCTCCAGAGTATCCAAAGGAAGCAAATGCTGCTCTACCTTGGGCCAAAGGCTATGTCTACACCTAGCTGGGATAGACTACCCCAAGGATAGCCTGAAGCCAAACACCTCATGTTGGTATTTTCTTTAAAGGCAGCCAGAACTCAGCCCGAGCTTTGTGAGCTGGCAAATCCCATCTACCTCTGGCGGGAATGGAAGCTGGTCCCTTGCAGGAAGGCTGCAAGGCACTGAGTGCCAGGGCTAAGCAGCAGAGGATACACCTGGGATCTCTCCTCTCCTCTCCTCTCCTGGTATCAGCTGGATCACCCACAACTTGCTCCAAGGATGCTTCCACAGGTAAGTGAAAGGAAAGGGAAGTGAGCATTGCCTCAGGTACCATTTTGAGTTTGTGTTCACAGAGCCAGGCAGCTGCAGTCAGTGGATCATTTACTGAAGTAATTGGAAACTCTTGCGTAGGGCATCTAAATTCACTTCTAAATAAGGTGCAAGAATGAGTTTCCACAAGTACATCTGAGAGGGGGGATCAACTCCGAAGGCCAAAGAGAAAATTCACAGCTTAGGTATAACTTCAGTGTCCATCTGTGTTTTCAAAATATGGAGACCTGCCAGAATGTTAGGCAGAAGTTTAGACACCTACAAAGAAGTACCTATAAAACATCTTGTACATTGAACAGAAAGATTTCATCACCAACAACTGCCTGTACAAAAAAGAATCAAGAAAATGTTGATGTACTTGGGACATACCCCTTAGGTTCCAAACATACATCCACATATTAAGCCATCACTGGCATGAGGAAGAAGGGTGTCTTTGAGAAAAAGAAGAACCTTGAGGGCAGAGCAACTGTCCCAAGACCAAAGCTGCAACAAAGAAAGAATTGCCAAGGTATAGTTTTCAACCTGTGTGCTTGTCTTTCTATTAAACTGATGGTGACTGAGAGTAGTGAAGCTATGGATGCACAGCTGATAAGCAAATTCATGCTAGCTAACCTGTAGGCTCAGCCCAGAGGCTGTAAGACCAACATAGCAAAAAAGTGATCAGCTAACACTGATCATCAGCTGTGAACTGAATTTGTCAAGGTGTTACTGTTATTTAGTGCTATTAATAATAATGCTGACAGATAATATATTTTGCTGTGATAACCTCTGATCTTCAAAGATTACGGTTTCCTTTCTTTTAAAACTATTAAATATTATCTTGCTTAAAAGACATCGCAGGTCACTGGCTCTTCTGGCTCTTCCCTTACTCAACATAAGCTGTATTATTTGCATTGAACACAGCAGACCTTTCCCTCTGGAACCAAAGCAAAACCTTGGAAAGAAAGGAAATGTATATTCCTTCCTTGCCAAATGACCGTGTGAATTGGGTTTTTTTTTTTAGTTGTCATTGTTTCTCTGCCATTAGCTCTCCGTAAATAAGCTTGGCAACCTCTCATCTTGAAGCTGCCTTTGCATACTGAACTTCAGACCTCATGGAAAAGAGGGTGAATTAAAGGTGCACAGTACTAATGGGTGTGCTGAGAATGATGGGTGGCCTTTTAGGACACAATCTGCAGGAACACGTGCTGTGCTGTAAGACTGGCAGTGTGAGTGGCACGTGGAGAGGGAGGAAGAAGAGGTGGGGACCAGGAAAGTCACGGTATTACAGAAATCACAAAGGATCGCAAATTGCAGCTTTTGAGCAACATGCTGTACTAAAGCATTTCCAACAAGAAAAAGGTAAATTCAGATTCTGCAACCAAAATCAATTTCTTTTAAGGAATGGAGTCAGTGAACAGGGAGGAAAAATCCTGTTTTAAGCACTTTTCAAATGCCACAGGTACAAACTGCAGTTTTCTTGATTTAAATGTTTGGTGGTGGTTTTTTTTTTTTTGCTTCTTCCTCACCTTTAGAGATCTGCAAACACCAGTGGTGAGGAAACCTTTACCCATATCACTTTACAGTATTTAAGTGGACTGTAGTATTGCAGTACAAGTATCCGGGGCCCATTCCTCCGCACGGCTGGAAGCAGCAGGCCCCTTACAGCTAATGCTTGGTGGGGATGTAAATTTAAGTGGTGATTCCTGTGCTGTGGAAACAAGGGCTGAGCTCTCCCTCCAGCTTCACTTGACGTTGTGAATGATCACAACATACAGAATAGTGGCATTAAAGCCTGGGCAGAAGAACTTCTTAGTCCAGCATCCACCCTGGTGATCCCTGGGAGGTTAGTAAGTAGTAGGACCAGTCAACATTGCTTTAGGTGAAATTGTAATTATGGGAACAAACCAAATATGATGAACAGTTGCTATGCAAGGGAGCTGGTTCAATTTCTCAGTCAGGGTCACCTTGGTGCTATGAAACTTGAGATTTTTTGTAGTGAGTGAGAATGAGAAGAACAGAAACTTCATTTTGAATCAGGTTTGGCCTGAAACTCCAACAGTCATTTTTGCTATTAGAACTGGTGACAGGGATGGAGATGGTTAATTTTCTTTTTATTTTCCTGTGAAAATACACACAAAAGTTGGCGAGGCTTGTAAAAGACTTGAAAGTCACTGTCAAAAGCAGGCAGACCAAGAAGCACTGCAGGTTTGCAGATAAAAGAATGATTTGAAATGTCGAAATGATTACTATTGCTGGCTTATGCTCCTTGTATTAGTGGAGACACAAGTTAGGTCTGAGATGGTTTCTATCATCTTCTGGTGTCACGTTCCTTTGGCTGCAGAGAAAGCCTTGGGAAAGTGGGATTTTATTTTAGATACCTAAAGCTAGGTAGGGTGAATACACACCAGAGGGGCTATTCCGTTCACCTGAGGCAAATCCATTCAGACCTTTGATTTTTAGCTTAATCTTGGAGGTGAAAGGTCTGCTTTTATGCCAGACTGGAATTATACTGCTTGGTGTGAATTCTTGGTCTTCTGAATAAGTTCACTGAAGGATTCCAAGAGATGCAAACATCAACTTCTTGCTGATTTTCAAAGAGATCAGGGATGTGCTAGTTCGTATCAAGAAAGAAGGATGGGAACAGAGAAGCCCATTTACCACATTCAGCTCTGCTGTAACCTCATGCAACTTATTGGAAAGGGTGAATTTGAAAGCAGCTCATGCCCAAGTGTAGGAAAGCTGGAGTTCATCAAGTCATCCAACAGACAAAGTCCTGAACTGCCCTTTCATAAAGCCCTGATGTGATCTGGCTTCAGGGTAGAATGCTCTTACGAAGCTGCCAGATGAAGTATGCAGCAAGTATAGGCTATGACATGGGCATGTAGGCAACTGCTCTTATTAGAAAACTAGGTGTCGTTAGGGCCGTTCTCTGGCAATGAGGCCAACTGACTTGGAATGAGCCATGTCCGTATTATTAAGCTCTTCTAGTCACCACACAGGATGATTGAACACAACCTTGGGAATGGTCTCTGGCTGCGCTAACTCCTAAATTCCTGGGACGTGTGTGGGAGAACACTAATTGATCCAGGCCAAAAATGTGCCAGGGCAGGTTCTAGGAATTTAACAATATAGACTATCAAATTCCAATGCCTGGGAATATTACCTGCCACTGTTTAATTTACTAGCAGCATAGGAGTAGCCCTGAGGGCTTACGCACATATACAGACACCTATGGTGCCTTTGAGATGCATTTCGAAAGGTGCCTGGCAGATAATGTGATGATCAAGAGACTGACTTAAAAACAACAAAATCACCATTGCCTTTCTGAGTTCACATTAAACCTTTTCTCATTGTGCTTCCCATAGCTAGAGATCATTCTTTCACGTACGGACAGCACCTAGAGTACAAAGATAAATACATAAATCAAATGTCTCCTTTACTCCGCCTCATCCTGTATTCTAGTCTAGAAAACTGACTTTAGAGGTGCATTTCATGCAATCATGTTAAAAGTAAAAACCCAGTACCCGCATTTTCCTTCTGACTGTAGGTGCCAGGGAACGCGTAAGCCACCGGGGAAAGGAGAAGACAGAAGGCTTATTTGTCCAGATTTCAAGGAAATTCACTTCTTTCTGAGGATTAATTCTGGTTGTACAGTGGCAGGTTTTAAATGCTTGGTTCTTGTTTGTGTCTGTTTTTTAACCCGTATCTCAAGATTAGTTAGATTTGATGTTCATGATATGCTATTTACTGGATTATGATAAAATCAGCTGGTAAAGCTTGACATAAACTTGGCAACATGTTTGGTGCTTTCTCAGTCTTTAGAGTTTAATTATGGCAATTTCAAAACAGGAAACTTGGAAACAACATGGGGATTAAGGGCTTGCTCTTGCCCCACTGGGATCAGTAAGGGTTATGCCATTTGTTGTCACTGGCTCGCAGCATGTGCCGCCGTCTGGGGCATGTGTGCACGTGTTCCTCTTCTGCCTAAAATGGACCAAATGCCAATGACATTTCTCCCTGGAAATGGTTTTCCTGAGGAATCCCACCAACTTCAATGTTTTTTTCATGGCTTGGGTGAGAATGGAGTTAAATGACACTCTAAGGATATGCAGAGACATACAAAAACCTGGGACTTAAGGTTTTTAATGCAGTTTCCCAGGGACTCTGCATGGACATATGCCCCAGTGTAGCAAAAAATAGGTTCAGGTGCACAGGACCAGAGCAGACTGAGCTCTCCACTGTAAGGATTATTTGCATGAGAGTGCTATTTTTCCACACTTCCACTCATTTTAAGCTTTCTTTCCTTTTTACCACAAGCAGCTACTTCTGGTGGAGGCTTCTCTGTTCCTTCTGTAAGCCATCCAGATGCCAAAAGATAACACTCTGCAGTGTACACAAGCAAGTTCCTTCCTAAATCTACCTATGGTTAAGGATCAAAAGATAGTGTTTGGAATGCAGAATTGTTTCTTTTTGTAGCTTTCCACAAGCATAGAGATCACATCTCTCTCTGTTTAATCTATATTTTAAGCACTTAATAAAGCCTTGCAATCAAAGCATCTGAGCACCCACGGCCCTTACTGAAACCAAGGGGATATAAGTTGTTCTCAAAACCAAGTCACAACCCTCTTTTCTGAGCACTTCGTTACTGATGCGTGGTGCCAGGTTGGTGGAGAGCCTTTCTCCTACTTTCCAGTGCAAGGAAGTGAAGTAGGCATTGCTGATATTTTAGCCCTCAGATGGTTAAACATGGATTTTCGGGCCATTTTAATAATAGCAAAAAATGTGCATATATGTGCAGAGAGAACCCAGGGGATTCAGGAGCAAACATTACAGCTGGTATTTGAGGGCTTCAGACACTTAAATGTTTTTGACAGTCCTGTTTCTCACCTTCTTTGGAGGAAGCATCTGCTACTATTGCTGAATTATCTGCTGTAGAGAAAAACCCCCAGCCCAAGTATGAATCTGACAAAAAATATTTCCAAAATACCTTTTTGAATTCATTGTCCTTCCACAAGGCACTGTGTGCGCCTTCCTTCTTTAGAAGTAGTGGGAAACAAAATAATCCTCTGCAAATTGAACTATAGGTGGTTAGAAAATATTGCAAGGATTGATGCTATTTTTACAGGTTTGCAGATAAGCCATAGAGAGGCCCTCCTGGACAAGTGCCACTCTATCCACCATCACGCTGCATGGTAACTGAGGTAGTCTGCTCTGAGGTACTCTACCCACAGTCTATGTCCTTATCTTAAAGTTGATAATTGCTTGTCAAACTGATTGACATTTGTAGAACTGTCTTTTCCATGAGACATTACTCCCTCCACACACACCAACCAAAAAAAGAATAGACAATTTGATTCTGTACTGTTTTTTCCCTCTTTTAAGCACAGTAACTTTTTCTGCCTAAAAGTAGTAATTACTTAATGAATAGTCCTCCATGTTTCCCTGTCAGTCACTCACTGTAATGAACAACTCGTTTTGTCTGCTTTGTTAACAATAAAAAAAAAGTATTAAACTAATAATAATAAAAAAGATTTTCTAGGACTTTGCTGTTAACAGACAGGGTACCCCATGGAATGTATGATTGGGCTAACAAGGGGGAGAGGGTGAATTTTCTCTCTAGACATCAAACAACATTTTGTACTTTTGTTTGAGCTATGGGACCATTTTCCCCTTGCTACTGCTCCTGTATCTTATCTTCAACCATCCTGAATAATTGGAGCATATTTAGGGGACCAAGTCCAGCTATTATTTGTTCCCCCTCTGTGAAAGTTGTTTTTTTTTTTTTAAGCCAGATCTGTGAGCCTCTGTTGAGCTGTCGGTATTGAGGTCAGGGCTTTTTACAAGCTAGAATTTTTATCATGAACTGGAGCCCAGAGTTAATTGTACACAAAGACACATTGTTGTTTCCATTAGGATTTACAGTACCACTGAATTTTAATTATTGGGTAACATTTCTTCCATTATAGTGCTCACTCCTCCTCCCCTTTTTGTGCCAACCCATGTTACTTTTAGTTGCAGCAGCTTGCAATGCAAAGTGCAAAATACCCCCAGTAAATAAACAAATTGTGATCTCAACTTTGATGAAACATTGTATTTGTCCCTGCCTAAAACATAAAACCATCAACAAAAAAAAAGCCAAGAGAACAATTTAATGAGAGCTACAAACTGTAATCTATTGTTTCCTGTTTATCAGCACCGGTTACTTTTTAAAGTTCAAAGCCCAGTCTTAGACAAGAGCTATACAGGAGGTCTTTATCATTGCTGGGAGAAAACATTTGCTTCTTATTGACAAATGCTCTTGTGGGCATTAAAATGTTCTTGGATGCCTTCTGTTTGATGATAAAATAGACATGCTGAAATGCTTCATCAATTGCCATGAAGCAAATGCTCCTGCAGAGTTTTCATGCAAGTTAAAACTAATAATTCACTCCTAGTCTGTGAGTGTGAGCTGTTTCACAGACAGTGTTTGTGTGAGTCCTTTCTTAAAAGTCTTTTTTTAAAAAGTAACAAGCAGTAGTTTCAAAAGGCATCTAATAAACATGAGACTGTATGTATTCATTTGCTTGGGTCTTAATTTTCCTCCCGGTCTCCATGCTTGAGTTCTGTGCAATGTGTGGAGCCTCAGTCTGTAGAGCAGAGTTGATTTAAGTAGCCCCACAAGTATAACGGGAAAAAATGATGCATTCAATCAATAAAAATCCTTTTTCTGAACCAATTGTATAAATAGTTGGCTTTATCACTTAGTCTCTAGCCACTTCAGTCCTGTGTGTTGTTTTATGAACCGTAGATATACCTCGTATATATAAAAAAAAGGGGGGTTGGGTTGGACCAGTCAATTTGAAATGAATTCAAGCCCCAGTGGGGGATGACATCAGAGGCATGGTGGGTTTCCAAGCTGAAATAAGCCCAGAGAGGGCCCTGGAGAGGTTCCGTGGGTGGGAGGACTGCAGTGTGTGCAGTGAATGGGGTAGATCCCTGTTGTGTGCATCCCAGAGGTAGAGCCTTGCCAAATGCCTGTGTCCAATCTGTAGTGCCAATAGTCAACAAGGAGGGAGTAAGAGGGCTCCTTTTCAATGACTTTATGAACCTTTCAACCCCTCTTATTCTTCCTGCTGTGTTCTTCTCCCTCCAATTTCTCTTCCAGCTCCCACCCACAATGTACCTCCATTTCTGCCTCTGGATGAGGTGGTCTCCATATGGTTCTCCCCAGTGCCCATATTTGCCTTTCTCTCACCAGGTCAGAGTGTGATCTTTGGGTGTGTGGGAGGAATTACTCCCTTTCTCATATCCAGCTGACCATGGCTGCTGCCTCCATGGACAAGCCAAGTCCTGGTCAGCCAAAGGCGTGGGCAAATACTTGTTTCCCTTCAAAACTTCTTGATAATGAGAAGAACCTGGGGGAACCCCAGCAGGACCTGCAGAATTGCAGTGGGTCTGGGATTACTTCCTCCACTCCCAAATCTCAGGACTGAGTGAAAAGCTTAGATGAGTTCATCAAAACATATAAAAGTCAAGGAGAAGGTTAAAGGGGTCTGTACATCTTATGAAGGCATAAATTGCCTAATGAAAACATGTCCATCCAGCAGCATCATTGCAGAGATGGAGGCCAGCATTCTGGGCTGTTGTCTTTGGTTTGACTGCAGTGGTAAATGCTTAAAGAGATTGAGTTCCAGCCTCTTTCTGTGGATGCCATTTCTTGTGTATATTTAGAGTGGAGCACATAGAAATTAGACATCTTTATGGACCTAACTTAGTTACATACATAAAAAACAAAACAAAATTGACTTGGAGGAAGGGAGACAGGCAATTGAGTCACATGGAGACCTTTTTCCTCTGTTGGATTACTGATAACAGCATGTGTGTGCTGAGGAGAAGGAGCATCATAACTATTACAAAAAATACTGTCCTATCTCTCAGCCTCTGCAAGATCTGGATCCTCATTCCTGCAGGATGCAGGACCAGACTTCAGTTCCCCATTGCTTTAGCTCTTCTACTATGGGAATAGACCAGCTCTGAGGGCTAAAATTTGAGAGGAGAACACAGAGGAAATCCCACACCCCAAAGGAAAATCTTCAGCAAGATATCAGCAGTCCTTTGTTCTCCAGGAATCTTGCAGTTAACCAAAACTTTGGGTCTTTTCAGCCTAATCCCTACTGATTTCACCTCAGATATAGACACCAACCTTTTGACAGCCTGTGCCTTAATAACCACTACTAACCATCCTTGGAAGACATAGATCAACTCTTGAGATGAATCTATGCCTGTCCATGTCTCTGGGCATGTAAACACACCGGTTCCTCTTAAAGCAAAAGGGAAAAGTCATGCAGTTGGTTGAGATTTCTGAAGCCCATCTGCAAGGAGAGAAGCCAATGCACAGCATGGGTTCCCGTCCTTGCTCTTAGAGGCAATTGCATGAGGCAATTCTGTGTCAAGGAGGCAATGGAACTTCCCAGGGACCCAAGAGGGGCTTAGCTACTGTAACCACAGAGCCTGTTAAAAAAAATTAGGGAAGAGGTAGATACTGGTCACGGTGTACCCATGGCTGGGAGATGTGAGATTTACTGTGCCCTGTTGTGGGTCAAGAAAGAGAGCACAACAGATGGTTGTTGGACTGAGTCTTCAGAAAGAAACCCCAAATGGGAATGTGCCTTTGAAAGAGCCCTCTGTGCCTCAGAAGGGCAAAAGTGAGAGGATGGGTCATAGCTTTGTGCTGCTGTGGCACGTTGGGAAGTGATGAGAGAAGGGTTCCTGTTGTAAAAATGGCAAAATATCAAGTCTTCCACTGATGACGTGAGGGCAAGACTTTAATGGAGAAGTGACTAAGAACACCAGCTACTCTCATGCTTGCAACAGCTCAAGAAGTGATCTGGTTCTTCGAGGGATAGAGCACGCAGCAGCATCTGCTGCTCTGGTGAGCAGAGGGTGACTCAGGTATTTGGAAAATGACTTTCCTCAACTGCTGGCTTTGGAACCTTACATTGAAACTCCCAGTTTTGCAAATAATCAGTTTTGCTGGTTGTGTGTGACTTGCTGTGCTTGGACAGAGAGGCAACAGAAATGCAGAGAGGGCTGTCCTGGTACCCAGTGATTGCTCAGAAAGCAAACCATGGCCTTTGCCATGAAGATGCCTTTTACACCAGGCAAATCTGCTTGGCAGAATATGTACATTTTGTCATGCAACATAACTACCATCTTTCTCTGGTAAGCCTAGTGGCCAGGCAGCAGCCGTATGTTTAAAGAGAACCAGTCTTAGCTCTTCCAGAAAAAACTTGGCTGAAAAGTTAGGTCCTGACAACATTTTGGGAGTTGCTGTTAGCACAACTGATAATGGCAGAGCAAACAATTCCCTGTGCAATAAAGACATTTTCCCCCGTCAGTAAACTTTTGCCAGAGCTCAATGAAACAGGATACATCGAATTGACAGAAAGTCCCAGGTTTACAGAGTGTAACTGAAGAATAGTTTTCAACATTCAGTTTGCCACCACAATCTGAAAAATTTTTGATAAAAAAAAGGAAAAAAGAAAGAGGGAATTTCCTCTTTCCTCCTTCTCTCCCTAATTTTAACCGGTTTTCTTGGAATCTTTATAACTTTGGGGATTAAACTGAGCTCTGCATGTGCATTTTCTGTACATGCAATTAACAAATACTGGTATTTCAGCTCTTTTAGTAAGCAAAAGAAAACAGAACAGGATTAACTTTGGTATCCTCCATTGAAAATGAGTTCCCCTACTGAGCAGTAAGCACAACCATGGAATACATGGTCCTTACTTAGTACACTGGAAAAATATTCTTTGTTAGACTTATGCTCTCTTTCCTAAATGGTTTTGCTTGTTGGTTTTTTTGTTGGTTTTTTTTGTTTGTTTGTTTTGTTTTTGTTACAGCCAGAAGGAACAATCAACATAATTTCCATATACAAACTGGACACATATATTTTTTTCCAGTAACTTTAATGAGAGCCAGGCTTGTGTAAAGCATCTAGGGGTGAGTTTTTTCCTGCTCCCTCTCACATCAAAAGAAAATTTTCCATTGACTTCATTACTGCTAGGTCAGGATGGAGTCAGATATTGGGAAATAACACTCTGAGAAGAAAAGTGGCATCAGCAAGATGCTATAGTATCATTCCCTTATCGCAGAGCACTATCAAATTTATATAAATGTAAATCACTAATTGCACTAATATTTTGCTGAGTACCTAATGCAGCAACTATTTAATGAAGCAGAGGAGTAGTAGCAATGCAGTAGATGAATCCTCCCAGTGTTTTTATGCAAGTTTTATCAAGTCTGGGGAACCCACCAAGTTGGAAATACTACTGCCCTTCATTAATGCAGTAATGCAACAACGAATAAATCAGCGTGTCCTTCAAACTCCCAGCAGTCCTCCAGGCCTATACACAGCATGATTGTAAGATGAGGGGAAGGAAGGCAGGGAAGTCCTAAAGATTAATCAGATAATAAGGGAAATTCCTTAGTCCTGAGCACAAGGTCTTTTCCCTCCCCAGCCTCCCCGGGAACCCGCAGAAGCCGTATTGCCCCCGATTTGCAGCAGAGATAAGGATGCCCTGACCACAGAGAGATGTATGACAAACACAACTTTATCTCCACTGCCACATGCAGGCTCAAGATCAATAAGCAGTCATCACTTAGACGTTGGGCAGGAAGGATCTGTGAGATGAGACACCCCCTCGTGCCCCTGATTTCCCAGCCTCAGAAGTCCCTGGGTCACATAAGCGGGGCCTCGGAAGAAACAGGAAAATCTCTTCCCCAGGTACGAGCCTGGGCCTTGGCAGCAACAGCCGAACAAATGACAAAGGAGGAAAACACTTGATTTGGCTGTGTTTGTTTTTTCTTGTTTGCAGAGTTTGCTCCTCAAAGCTACCACTGGAGAGAAGGTCCATTCTGTGTGTGCTTTCCTGTAAGCCTGGCAGGGAAACAGAGGCCAAAAGAAACAACAACAACAAAAAAAATCCTGATGCTGGAAACATCTGGATTTTTGTATGTGCTTGGCATCTTGGGAGAGTCTGGTTTTGTTTGTCCTTGCCAATAAATTCAATGCTTTTCCCTGAAATATATGGGAGCAGGAAATATATATTAAAGATAAGTATTCCTGCTTAAACTCAAGCCTGGGTTATTAACAACAGTGTGGCCGTGATGAGAAGCAGCCAGATGATAACCTTTATAAGCAATATTATGCTATCGCTCAGCCTCTGCAGAGTTAGCTGTAATTGTTGTGCAAGCCAGACCATGAAAGGAAAGATAAGATCAGATAAGCAAAATACTGTTGTGATTTTGTATCAATGTTATTTAAGTTATAATTATTACTTTTCCTATCTTTGATTAAAATGAGGGTAAAAACCTATTTTTTATTTACACACACTTACACATATATATGCATATTTTTGACCTAAAAAAAGTATGTCCATATATTATACTACCACAAGAAGACCCTGGTTAAATTGCTGGTGGCCCAGTCAGATGGTTTGGCATGCAAGCAGGCAAGATGCAGTCTTCACTATACAGAGGAAGCCACCTGCAGATGAAAGATGATGGAGAGAAGCTTTTAGAAAGGCAAAGTCTCCCTCGAGAAGCAGCCAAGAGACACCAATGTGAGCAACTGTCTTCAGGAGGTGAACACTGATCTGAAGCTTACAGTCATACTGGCTGGGGCTGTCCCCATTCCCCAAAGGAGTTAAGATTTCTGAGACCTGGAATAATCCTGCCTTGGCAAAGTGAATGGGACAGATGAATGGGAAATGCTGCCTCTGCTGCTCCTGAATGCCCATCCCAGCCTCCACTTCCAAATAGATGGACGGGGTCCCAAGGAAATATTCCCCATGAGGTGCACTTCTACAGGTTTCATATACCTGTAAGATCTGCAAAATAGTAGCAATGTGGATGCTTACCTAAATCTTTTCTGAGCTAGACAGAATCCCTTTGTTTGCAAAACCAGGGGGTGATCCCATGCCCAGTGAGACAACTGCGTGCTTTACCACTGATTTTGGCTGAAAGAAGCTCTTGAGGTCAAGTTTGCTTCCTATATTTCCAGCACTTCTGCTTCTGGTCCTGAGTGGAACAGACTTTCTTGTGGGTATGTTTGTACTTCCCAGCCATTTGCATGTAATTTTATGCAAACATTTTTATCACAGATCAGTTCACACAACCACAAGCTGTGTTTTTATTTTCTCTGTCAGCTGAAAGCTTCATCTACATTGCTTTATTTTTTCTCCTTGCTCCAGTGTGACTGCATCACAGTATTTGCACAGGTGCAAACCCTGACTCTAGATTTTCTGCATTTGTGCAGCAAAATATTCTGCTTTCCATGTACCTTCTATTGGTCCGAGCCTAGATATCCCATACATTGTCAGCCCTAGCACTTTTGGAGCTTCAGTGAAACATATGCGTTAGTGTAACTGCAGCAGAGCAAAACTTGGGCAGGCAAGCAGACCTTTAAGACATTTCTTGTCGCAGGAGAGAAGTAAATTATTTACAAAACAGGCAGTTCTTGTGTTGGTGGATCATTTCTTCAAAAGGCTCAAATCAAAAGATCAAACAATGCTATAAAATCTTCCATTTGCCAGTCAATGACTTACATCACTTGAAGGGCCTCTGTAGTGTCTGTCCCCAAATGGCTGAGAGGATGGGAGGCAGTGCTGGTGGAACCAGAGGCTGACAGAGCAGGGGCAGACTGGGCAGGGACCCACCATGGGGAGGGAGATGTCAGGCTTGTGCAGTGATTGAAATCCTCTTTTTGCCACTCCAGAGAGCATAAACCTCTTGATTTCACAGGTAACAGGCAATAGTGATCCAGAGGGCAGTGCGCAGACCAGATTAGAGTGATGAAAAACATCAGCAAGCTTCAATTTAAAATTGTCGGGTTGGAGCTGGCACCTCCACAAGAATAACGCTTATTATATGGTATCTATTTCATCTAATTCTCCTGGTTGATTAAATACTAGCTCTTATCTTACAGAACACTGGAAGTTGTTGCTACATCACAATGTGGATTTATCAATAACTAGTTCTCAGTTGGGGAAATATGTATCTCATGTACGTATACACAAGGTGCTCATTGCTCAATTTAAAACATGCCTGGTCTGAAGTTAATATTCAGATTTTGCCACTCTTTCTTTCAGTGACTCTTGTTTCAGTCACAAGGAAATAGAAGTTCACCCTTTGCAGATGCCAGAATCTGGTGCAATATGAGACATTGACTCCCCAGATGAGCCTTGAAATGCCAAGTTTCAACCCATTGAATTTTTTTCCCAGCCCAATTTCAAATCCTGGAAAACAGGCATTTATGGTGGATCTGCTGAGGCAGCTCTCCCTGAGCTGTAAAAGCACAGACTGCGCCATGATGCCATGAGGGGCCAGGAACTGCTCGTGGAAAAGCTCCGTGTTTTTACACACAAAACGGAGCATAAGGTCTTTGTTAGTACAGCCCCGAGTATTTCACGTTATGGCTCCAGGAAGAGCAGCACATTTAACACAGTGCTGTGATCATGGACAATGCGGCTGCATTCACCCAGTGGTGGATGGCCATAGGAAAGGGGATCACGATTAACTCCATCAGTGCCAAATGATACACCTAGCTCATGCTCCACCTAATGCCCCTTTCTTATTATGAACAATAAAATAAAAATGAAACCACGTGGCATGTCAGGAGCTTTTTTTCCCTACAATTATTCATGTAATTTTTTTTTTTGCTGAAAAATGATCAGAGCCAAGGCATGAGCAGGTGCTGCAGGATCTGAGCTGCACTGTCAGCCTCTTTAATCTGACCTTGAACTACCGACCACAAGTACAGACCAGAATATGCTGGAGTGTGCTCTACAAAGGAATATTCACAGAAGACTCAGATCAGACTTAAGATTGTATTCACCATCATTCCTTTAATTCACATCTCTGCACGTAAAACCACACCAGAGAAAGAAACTGCTCCACCTTAGTAAAATTAATTCCTTTTTAGTCCCCCCCTTTTTTCCAAGATTTCACTGGGGGAAAGTTTCCTGAATTGTTGGAAAGAAACTAGGAAGCTTTTTGATCCAGGAGCAAATGGGTTAAAACAGCTTCAGAGTTTAATGCTCTGCTTTGCTCATCCTTAATGGAAACTCAGGGACTGAATTTAGAATTTGTTTGTTGAGAACAAGGAAAAAAGTGTCAGAGAGGAGGCTGGAAAAGAGAGATGGTATGCACAGGAATTAAATGCGGTTGGGTGTCACTGTGCAGGGCGAGTCTGAACTATGTATGTGCGTGTAAGAATTTGTAGTAGTCTGTGTGCTAGCAAAAGAACTGGCAACCTGCCCTAAAATATCTAATGGGCTCCTCCTGAGTTCGTGAATCCCTCCTTAGTGCTCAGTGACAGAGTAGAACTTGATCCCCATTTTAAATCATCCCTAAGTATGTGGGCTATATATGAGGTGGCATTCAAACTGAAAAAATAAAAAAAAATCAGTTTGGATCTTAATAGAATGGATGACCATGTGTGACATTCGGAACCAGCTCTTCCCACATCAGTGTTTGGGGATGCCTGGAGATTGGTCTTGTGCGTACTTCAGAGCCAGGATCCGATTTCAGATGCCTTCTCAGTCCCCAGAATCCATCACTGTTTTCAGCCCGCATTTCATGATTCAACCTTACATAGTGTTTTCTGCATAGAGAAATCAAATGAGCTGTGCAAGTTCCTCTGAAAGCTGCTCTCTCAATCTCTAAATATGCAAGAGAGCTTGAAGTTCCCCCCT
This sequence comes from Gorsachius magnificus, assembly GCA_034008185.1. Lineage (NCBI taxonomy): Eukaryota > Metazoa > Chordata > Aves > Pelecaniformes > Ardeidae > Gorsachius > Gorsachius magnificus. The sequence continues at coordinate 16,399,458 of CM067091.1, forward strand.
AAGAAAGAAGTAAGCCTGGCTCGTGTCACTCAGTGGCTTCTTTACTTCTTGGAGTAATAGGCTGATTAGTCCACCTTTGACGACGGCCTTTCCCAATTTAGTTACCGATTTCAGAGGTTAACGACTCAACAGAAGAGCAACTGCAGCAGCCTGATCCACTTGCTCTCTGCCTTGATCATGGCTCTTCTGCATTGCTGACTGATGCTTGCCCATGCTGTAAGCTGAAAGTACTGCAAGAACTGAAGATGACTTCAGCAGAGGACATCTGTGGGTAGATCGACATACCCACACTTGGTCCATCTGGATGCCCCGAGGCCTCCTTCATGCCACAAGGTTCCTGAGCAGTCTTCATCTGCGCATGGGTTTGCATGAATGGCAGGTGTGTTTGACTGGGAGAAAGGGCTCTGACCTGCTCTGAACGAAGAACGTTCCATATGTAAAGACACCGAAGACAAGATGGGTAAGAGGAAGATGGGACATGTCAAAATAGCATTTCTCATGTCATACAGACTCATGGAAAGCCCCTGATTGCCCAGCACCGGTTTGTATTACTAGATCAGTTTTGCACAAGTCTCTGGTGAAAGCCATTGGACTTCTGCAGAATCCCTGTAAGAGGAACAAACCCAGTCACCAAAACCAAAAACAGCTGTGCTGAGAACTCTCCATCTGCCTCTGATGGCCTCACATGGCACTCACAGAAAAGCATTCATCCTCCTATTTATTGCAACTGTCTAAATGCATCTTTATATGAAAGCCTGGAATAGCTTCAAAAGCCTCTATCTTAGGAAAATAGCATGCATTTATTAGCCTTTCAGGAAAGTATCACATATAAATTGGACAAAATCATTTAGCCAAGTAGCACTTAATTACAGCCAGCAGAGTGGCACCCAAACTCCATGGAGCTCCTCCATTGAGGAGCAATTCTTCCTTGAGCAGAGACTGTAAAATCCAATAGGACTGTGTAAATCCAGGAGGATCCCTGTCAAATGTAGGTGCAGTTGAAGGCACCTGCATTTTCCAGCCCTTTATCACCCAGCCCAGACCCATGCTCAGCTTTCTCTGGACCCCAGCAGGCTGGAGCTGCACCCAGGAGGAGAGTTGCATCGATGACTGTGCAGAAGTAGTGTGGGACCTAGGAGTGGTATTAACTGACTGAGACAGTCAAAGAATATACCAATCAAGGTGTTTCCCTCTACTAATTAAGGTCCTGTGAGGCATCACCTATGTTTTAATGCTTCCCTTACATGCAAGATCTTCCCAGGAGGTTGAGGTGGAAAACCAGCTTGCCTTCCAGCAAGCTTCAAACTTTCGATCCACCTTCACTGAAGCAGATCAAAGTGGCTGTCACCTCCCTAAAATGGAACATTTGAGTGGTTAAACTGAAGGCCAAAGAGGCTAAATTAGTATTATTTTTAGCCAAAGTTTGCTACCACTCAGCAGGAAACTGCCAGTCCAACCAAGAATACTGCTTCATATGTAAATATACAGCAGCTCTTGGTGCTCGATGAGACAGGCAGGCTCTCTGCGAGGCACAAAGGCCAGGAGAGCAGTGGGAGGTATTGTACCTCCATTGCATGTCCAGGAGGCAATGCATTACCAGGATATGGGAAAGGTCTGGGGGAAATTGCCCTCCCAGACAAATGGCAGAGCCAGTCCTCAGCAGTCGGTGCCAAAGTGGCAGAGCAATCCCTCCTGGTGCCTGGGGGCAAACTGCCCCTCTTGCGTCAGTCCCTTGGTAAAGGAACAGGGACAGCTCAGCATTGCTTGAGGGACTGACCCAGCCCAGCATCGCAGGAAAGGACTTGGTGACAGGAGCCAAGGGCCCGCAGTGCCCGTCACAGGCACCTGCGTTAGTGCCTTAGTCACCTGTGCTGGCACTGACTCTCACTTCTCAAAGATGGGAGGACTCCAGGCTCCTGAGTCACCTGCCAGGGCTGGCACCAACTGAACAGTCCTGCTGAGGGTTCCCATCAGTAACCCCTCCGGGATGGACTGCTGGCATGCACAGGGAGACCAGGTACCCCAGGGAAGCTACTGACAGCTCTCACACTGTTTGCAGCTCTGGCTGGCATGAGGCAAGGGTGAGGAATGCCAGATTTAGATTTTTGCAGACATCTCTAGTGTTGATTAGTTTTGCTGATACTAAATATTAGCATTTGTGTCCCCTGACTTCTTTGCCTTTCAGAACAGGATGCCTACTTGTTAATTAGTTCAGGCTTTTACCCAAAGGGCTATTTTGGGGATAGGCTTAATGTTACAAAGTGCTCAGTCTGTGTTCTGACCAAGTAGTTTGCTGTGAATATGGAGTTGACATCACGTCATTTAGTTCATTTATTTAAGTGTTGATTTGTAGCTGATGCACCCACGCGTAACGCTGACAGCAGCTCCAATTTCTTCATTAAAATACAGTGAAATAAACACAGCCCTCACACCTCGTCTTTCCTTAGCTGTAACCTGCTCACACAAGGAATAGTCATAGCATCACTGATGACAGCTAGGGCCACTCAGCAGTGGTATCGCTCTTACCCTGATGTTTCTGGATGGCATCTGAGACAAGAGAATACCTGGGACTCCACCCAGCCAAAAGATGCTGTTGGTATCTCTGCAGACACAGGAAATCTCCTGCTTAATTGAGGACATGAATGAGATGGTTGTTATGGACACAAAACCTTCTGGCAGAGGTCTGGACCCTTGCTGGAAGGATGGCTTGGCCCTGGGGAGGCTGAGGGTCTGGTTCCTGGCCCAGCTGCTCTGCCTCCAGCAAGCTGGATCCCTACCCCATGGTCCTGGCTTTCCCTCCACTCCTTTGCCCAAACTTCTTATTTCTTTCTGATATCATTTTTCCTCACCAGTTTTAATAGCACCTTGTAACACTGCTGGCCACGGTAAGTAAAAGATGCCATGAAATCACCTGTGTGTGCTCCAGTCAGGGAGTAAGGAACACAGAAACCGTATCGCTCCTAATGGCAGTGAGAAAACTCTTTACTCCTGAGTATCTCAAAGATGTAATTTCAGAGAGGGGAAACAGAGGCAAGGACAAGTTTTTGTGAAATATCTGTGGTATGATAGAGAGCTAGATCCAGCTCCCCAAAGAATCAATTTAATACACAATTCACCACCCTACTCTTCTTAAGCCATATAAACAGTGAGATTGTCAGGGTCTGGACAGCTTGCACAGCTCTTGGCATCGCTCAAGCTCATTGTGGTGGTACCCTGTAAGATACTACTTGAACCCCTAAGTCCTGGATTCTCCCACAGCAGGTTTTAAGGCTGGTGTTTGACATGGTCATGGGAGAGGTTGGGTTCCTCATGCTCAGCTGCAGTTTGGAGCACATTGCTCCTTCGAGCCGTGACCGTGCTGTGGCTGCAGGAACAGTCCCATGGCTCTGCTCTGGGATCCCATGCTGTAGCAGTGGCCAGGTCTGGACATGGAGACATGTGGCAGGGGCACGGTGGGGGGTAGAGTGCTGCAGCAGGAGGGTGTAAGCCAAAAACTAGATAGCGAGTTTCACTTGCGGATCACATGAGGCTCAGTGGTTTGCTGTCACTGCTGGGAACCATCCAGAGTATCACTTTGGGTCAAGTACTGACACAGGGAAAGCTAAAAGCTGGCAAAAGCAGCTCTCTTCCACCAGTGGCTAGGAGAGTGGAGCACTGGGTAAAGGCTTTGGTGAGAGACTGCACGTCATACTGGGCCACAGCACCTCCTCTAACCTATGCAGAAGGATAACACAGCTGTAGATGTCTGCATGACTATCAGACGACAAGTTTGGAGGGCATACACGAAACTGGCACATATTGTGGGATGCTGGCAGGGGACTGGACCGGCTGACTGCCGGCGTGCAAGGTGATGTCTTTTCTGCACAAAGTGCGAGCTGCAGCTTGTCCCACTGCCGGCAGCAACATTTTCCCTTTCCCTCCTCATGGGCACTGTGCTGCCACGTTGCTGCTCTTGGCTTATGAGAGAATTGACTCCCAGTAGTACCAGTGGAGTACAGTACAGCTTGTGATACGTACTGGGCTCCTTTGGGAAGCGACCTGCGACAGAACAAACAGTCATACTGGTAATAGCAGTACCTGTGTCCAACGTTATGACATTGTGAACGTCACCCTGATTGATGTTGTTTCCTCTCACTGATCGTTACTACAATTCAAACTAGAACCTTGAATCAAGGAATTATCCCAAAATATTTGTGGAATGGCTTTTTCTATCCACCTCGGAGTTATCTGGTTTAGGTTGCTGTCACTATCAAGATAATAGATAAAATGCATGAGAAGTCTAATCCTAACTACCAGTTCCTATCCTCCCCTGCAGTTTGAGTTTATACCTGTTCGTGGATCCTAAGCTGGCCCATCTCCAGCTGGAACCGATTCCTAAATCAGAAGGAACATTGGGTCCCCTTAAACCCTGAGCAATTTAAAAGTTCTCTCCCATCACAACAGCTTTGACCTGGACCGCCTTCTTTAAACTGCCTCCAGAGTGTTCTGTTTCATAACCAAATTGTTCGTTATTGTTGCTCTCTCCAAACTACTTTTCCCTGCTTGCTGAATTTAATGGGACTCCTCTTCAAGATGTGCCTTGCACAGGAGTAACGCTGATGTCTCATTTTGGCCATTCTGTGTCTGAGTGACCTCTGTAAGGGAAAGTTGGTGACAACAGAACAGCATCTCTCGTGATAAAAGCGCTCCATATTCGTTCTGTGTTTATAAGTGCACAGTAACATCACGCTACTTTAATTATATGTTTTCCTGCCCCTTCTCTTTCATCTTTCTGTAACTTTGTCAAGGTTGTAAACACACCTAGGCTTTAAGTCTCCTTCAGCAAGAATTGCTTTCCAATCCGTCTACGCATTTTCCTTCTATGGAGCTCATTGTTCTGTACTTCTCCAAATTGCAGGACCCCAGTAAATGCCTGAGATTAATGCATGCGTATAAAGCATATACTATAAAAGCAGAATCATGTGACAGCGTTAGCAAGCATCTCTGATGAAAGATGAACACGGAGGCTGCAAGAGGCTTTCTCACATGTAGTTTGTTAGCACTGGCAGACTTTTCATTGTTTTGATGCTCTGGTTTATTAAAAACTCACTGGAGTATCAGCTTGTTTCGGAAGGGGTTACCATTATTCACAGACCCATTCTTTGTGTCTTGGGCTGACAACCCATATGAAGGTTTCCTGTCCCATACTGGACTGCTTTTGAAATTGTTTGTTTTAATTTGCTTTGCGGGCTTTTTGGGTTAAATGAATGTAGAATTGATTCACTGGGAAGACATGGGATTTTTCTGCAATAAAACTATTATCCTTCAAGAAATCCAGGCTGCTCAAAGATGCTGCCCCTTTAAACAAGACACAAAAAGAAATCAACCATCGCCTGGATAATGCCATTCTCATCAACATGCAAGGAGCTTGCTTGTCTGTCACATCGCCCACATCTTCTCAATCACTCCCTTTCATTTATCCTATTATGCCCCTATTTTAACTCACGCTGTGGCTGATACTCAGTGACAGACAGAAGAAATCCAGCTGAGCATCATCCTTCCTTTGCTTCCCCACTGGAGATGTGGTGTAGGACCTTGCCTGGCTGAGATGAGTACCCACGCACCTGGTGGAGCTGGAGCGGGGAGAGACTTTTGACAGCTAGAGGAAAACACTGGCAGCTCAGAGCAATCTGGGTGATGAGATCTGTTGTAGGCAATTGCTTTTCTGACTTTTCCCCCCTTCTCCATCTGCGAAGAGACAGTAGGTATTTTGCAAGCATTTGCAGTGTGGAAGACATGATCATAAACCTTGACTAATGTTTGTGGTTGGTGGGTCTGTGGCAACAAGTCAAAGCAAGTGCTAATTACTATGGTTATTGCTGCTATTTTATTATTTAATTTCACTGTATTAGTGTGGCATTGCAGGGCCCTAACCTGGAGCCACGGCCCCACAGGCAGGACACTGTCCAAACACAGAATAAAGCAGCGGTCCCTGCTGCTAGGAACTTGGAACCTAAATATACCGGTATGTATAGACTCCTGACCCGTAACCTAGAGGTGTTAGAGCCTCCTGACTCCAGGGATCCCAGAGCTCATACTGGTCTATGTCAGAGTGCAGTGGGGCTCTGTGGTTGAGCAATGGTGTTACTGACCCAAGTTGCCCAACTAGGAGGAGGTACCAGCCCAGGTACTTGCACATGCAGGTGGGGAGTTCTGTGGGAAAACAGTGGGTCTCACAGATAAGCAAGAAAAATAAACATTTCTGATCTTCAGCAGGAACCTGAGGCTCCCATCTGAGCCTGGAGAGGTTTGCTCCCATTTAGAAAGCACAACCCCTTTCATATGGCTGATTCACGGCGCTCTCTTCCTCAAGCTGTCTAGCACATGTCTACAAGTTGATGCATTGATACATAGCAGCTTAGGACAAAGTTATTTCTCCCTGGCATGCATATATATGAACAGCAGCCAAATGAAGCAGCCAGCTCTGATGCTGCTCTCTGATTGAACCAGTTAATGAAGAGCTGCCCAGCGATTTCCATGCATATCATGTGAAGATTAAACACACCATCCCGTTGAGCAGTGTCCCACAGCACTGCAGGAGAAATCCTTTGGTTAACCCTCTGTGTTACTAACAGCTGGAGCTGGCTCTTTTTATGAATCTGGCGGGTTTTCTATTATAAATGATCTAACAGCATTCTGATAATTATGTTGCTTAGTTTCCTGGGTATTTCTTCAAGAAAAAGAATAACGCTGAGAGCCCACAGGTCTTTCTTTCGTTAATATCAACTGAAGACACTCTGAGAGTCCCGTTCGAGTGAGAACCTTGCAACTGTCGGCAATAATAATAAAAATACTTAGTGTTACCATTTCTGTCTCTGCCTTCATTCAACAGCAATATGATTACCCAGAATAATTTCTAATATATGAAACAATTTAGGCCAAAATCCTGGAGGAATGGGAATTTGGCCATTGGTTTCTAAAGGAAAAGAAAGATTCCACTCCTTCTGTACAAGAAGACTCATGCCCATTACGAACAGTTTAGAGTTTGCTGTTGAAACAAACGTAATCTCTCTCTCTTTAATTCTGTGTTTTATTCAGGATTAGGCTGACCTTGCTGGTTATTCAGATTTTCGGGGTGGGAGGAGGCAGTGACCGATAGCATGCACAGATCAGGTTTTGTTCAGGCTTGCAAGCGCTGGTGTTGTCTAGCCTCGCAGCTGGCTCTGTGACCCCGCCTGCAGTATTTGCTTCCCTGTGTTGGCCATTGCTTGGGAATGTCAAAGTCAGAAGGAAGTGAGTCCATGGGGATGACAAGGAAAGGGAGAGAGGGCACTGGGGAAATCGGTGTAAGTGTGCCCTAAACCAGCTCCTGCCCCCCAAACAGCCCTGCAGCTGGGACAAGAGACTCCTGCTCAGCACCTTCCAGAATCAGTGCAGATACTTGTGGCACTCGGCACTTTGCCAGGTGATGTGAGGTCACCAGCATCCAACCTCTAGAAGGGAGGAAGAGAGAAAGCAAGCGCAAGATCATGCCAGGCAACACACTGTCACGGCTTGCTCCTCAAGCCTCAGAGAGCCCCACACCCATTTTACTCTTCACTGTTTCCTCACCAACCTTGCGTGAGATGCTCCTGGGGGATGGATTTAGGAAAACCCTGTCATTTACACCTTAATGGCACATGGGGAAGCAGTAGTGATCTCCACGGGAACGGGGCTACTCCAGCCCGGCTCCACCCTGCTGGTGAGGATGGATGACCTGCCAGCTCATCACACCAAAGCACACCGAATTGCAGGGATGGACGGACAGACGGGTGGATGTCACACCTGTGGGAAGCTCTCTGCTAGCAGTCCTGCCTGTTTGCTCTCTGTAGAGAAGATTTCTCTCTGGCTATCTTACAAGACAGCCATCTGGCATGTGCATAAAGAATACATGATGGCTGATCACTCTGAGGGCATTTATCTTCATGAATGAGGAGAAGAGGGTTATAGTGGCGAAGCCCCGAGGAGTTGGCCTGTCTCTCCTTGCGAGTGAAGATTAATGTGTTGTGAGATGTTGGCTAACATGAATCACGCACACACAGAGTACCTTTCCTTCCATCCCCCTCTCCTTCCCTCAGCTCTCTTCTCATGGACTAACACAGCTTTGAAGGATGACAGGTTGCAAGGAATACACTCCCTCTCCCCACAAAATGTAAGGGAAATCTGTGGGAAACAAAGTGCTTAAAATGGTTAAGGGGAACTTTGCTATCCTACATTATTAACTTCTAACTGAAAAGAAGAGCAGCCTATGGAAAGGATTTCACATCTCTACCTCTGTAGTATAAACTGGATGGAGAGGATCTTCTCTTTTCAAATACAGAGCCCGTAAGCTAAGTTCTTGCATTTTTTATGTCACCCAATTAAAGGGCAACTTGAGGTACCATGGCTCGCGGTTGTACCTAAACCAGCAGACTGACTTCCTTTAAAAGGTCAAGTATAGAGGAGAATTTTCAACCGAAAACAGAGAATTTTGAAGCTGGATGGGTGCATCAAGGCCAATAAGAAACAGCATTTGATATTGGCCCTGCATATCTCTTTGCATTCTTTACTTCCGTAATCATTCAGGTACATATAATCTGCCAAATCACTGCATGCAAAGGACAGAAATGAGAAAAGGGGAAAATTAGACAAAGAATTGGCAAATCTAAGCAGACGGCTGTCTAATTTGTACCTGATATATATTTTTCTTCAAAACCACAGGTTCAGATTCGGTAGAGGCTGATCTGTGCAAACCAACGCAATTTTGGAAGCATATGTTTCACAAGATTAACTTAATGCTCTTTGTAGTCAGTGTAGCTCCAAGCTCATGGAGAGCTGTGGTTTTTCCAGTAAGGAAAAAGCAGGGCAGCCCAGCTCTGGGTTACTATAGGCAATGGCAAAACTCCCTGTTGTGCTGGTGGTGAAACATCTGGCTGGTCCGTGCAAGTCAAGAGGAGAGAAACGGGAGTAGCTATGGAGATAAGGGAACAAGAGAATGTGCAGACCCTTTATTGGGGGAATAAATACATTACATGTGATAGCAGGCACGAGACGGGAAATTAAAGAGGGACTTGAATGATGTGAGTTTGTGGCTGAACTGGGAGAGAAACACTTGCATTTTAAAGTGTCTCGAGGCAGGGGGAGCTGCCAAGGCTGGGCAGAAGCATTTGTAAGCGTTAAGGTGAAAGATGACCGGCCTTTCTCCAGAGGCAAAGACATCCTCCCAGGAGCATGCCCTGCCTACCTGCCCTGCTGCAATCTGCTGTCACAAAGATACCAGATTTCCAAACCCTGCTGAGCCTGTACAGGAGGCATTTATTCTGAAAAAGGGGTACTTCTCATCAAATCCATTTTCTCAGCTAGTCTATCACTTACAAAGTCTCAGGTAGGAAACTGGTAATCTACATAAAAGTGAAAGGAATGTCATGCAGAAGAGCTTAAAATATGGATCCCCCATCACAGAGCCTGTCATGTCTTCCTACTGTATTTCCATCACTACAGACAACATAATGCCACTGCACCAGTCATGTTTCAACTAACACCTCAAGTCAGGTAGACACATAGCAGGTTAATTAGGGGCTTTGGCAAATTGAGTCCACGGGCTGTAATTACCAGCACTCAAGACCTACAATTTCTGTTTTAATTAAAATAAACAGTGTGGAGAAGCTGACATCACACCAGAGTAACCAGCATGTAAGTCACAGTTAATTATATTAAGCTGTGGCCTCCGTCATAAAAAAATACTCTGTTTGGATCTGGATTTATAGAGACTGGCTTTACCATTTCGGCAAAGTTTAATTGCTGTACACAGGCCACCAACTGGTCCAGACAAGTCAGTCTGCTGGGGTGATGGGATACGTCGTGTGTGGAAGAGCTCCTTCTCCTCCCAGGGTGGAAGCAAGCAGTGCCAGCCCTTGAATCATCCCTTCGCTGCCTCCTGCCAGCCCCTTGCACCCAGACGAGCCCCGGCTGTGCCCCAGCCACGCTTGGGCTGCCTCTGTCACATCAAACAGAAGTGGGAACTGCTGCCTTTCCCAAAGAGCATTTCCAGGGGAAGTGAGCCTGGGGAAGAAAGCTGGAAAGTGAGCTTTTGGGGAGGGTCTGGGTGATCGGAGGCACAGGGCACCGAGGTGCTTTGGGCACCCCTAGGTGCAGGGAAGCCCCTGGTGATGGGGAGCCAGGCTCTCGGTGCCTGAGCACACCCAGGGCAGGGGCGGCAGATTCACTCACTGCATCTAATAAACGCTTCTGCTCTGGCACAACTCTTGCCTTCCTCTCCACACTCACTCTCCAGCTAATTTCTTCAGCGGCGTTGCAGAGTACAGCGTAACACTACTGCGGCCCACACTCCAGCCTCTCATCTGCCACCTCTCCCACTTCTCATCCTCCACCCAAGCTTCTCTCCCAACCCTGCCTTTTGTCTTCTTCACCCACTTTCAACCTTGTGCCTCCTTTGATGCCACCCGACATGCTAGGTGCAGCCAGATCCACCCTGCCCAGCCAAAAACACACCTGTTTTGCAAACCCATCCAGGTGTATCGGACATATGCTGTTCTAGGATTGCTTTTATTACGTTACACAATCCTGCTGTGTGCAAGTCTCCAGCCTCAGCAGCCGTGGAGGAGCAGACAACTCACAGGCTTGCCAGGACTCCCCAGCAGGGCCATGCAATATATGGGCAAATAATGAGACATACAAGAGGGTAGACATGACCAATCTCAGACTTGTACCCTTCCAGTTTGGTTGTGAGAAGTTTGTGGGTGTCCTCACAACCATTCAGTTAATCCACAGGATGATGAAGCCCTCGAAAGTGTCGTCTCCTTGCAGGTCCCAGGTCCTGGGGGACTCACCTGGGTCCCTTGTTGCTATCTGGAACTGCTGAAGATCAGCAACAAAATGCTGGAACAATCCTCTGAACATTTCCTGGAGGATAAGATGGTAGCTCCAGCAAAAATTGCAAAATAATGCCATGCCTCCTGGCAGTGCCATTAGGGTTACAGCGAGACCCCCCCTGGAAGAGTCACATTGAGCTTTGCAGTGGGGCTAGGGAAGTGAAACTCTGAATTTCCATGTGTCCTTATATCTTGAAATCAATGCACTTTACCTTTAGGACCGACCTGCCCTTCAGAATCCCTGGAAAACAACATTTCAGTAAAGCCTTGATGACCTCATCTCCTTGGGGAGAGCGAGAGGAGGGAGCGTAGGGCCAGGCATGCTGCTGTTTGCTGTTGTGAAACCTGTGGACTTGGTTAATCAACTCAGGCTGTTGGATGGACAGTTCAGGCTCAGGATGGATGGACAACATTTTTTCTTGTGCTTGTGTTCTCCTGAACTAGAGAATGTTTTTTAAATTATTCTTTCTTACAGTCCATTTTCAAGCATAAATAAGCAATGAAAAACACCATTTTTAAATTTTTGCACCTTTTTTTTTAAATGAAAACAAAAAAATTATGTGCTTAGGCAGTACCAAAGGAAACAATTGCTATTTACTCATTCAGTCAATTCAGGATTTGTCTCTGATTTCTGCTAACACTGGCTGATCCGTATTTAGTTAAGTATGGTTTCCCTGCTACCTCTCCATGTGAAATTGTGTCTCTCTATGATGTTTTGATTAGCACAATGTTAACCAATGCTTTTTACTATGTCATAGGCCTCATACTGAAATTCTTCTTTTCAACAGTTCTTTCATTGTTCTTCCAATGTTTCCTAACAGTTACTGCAACCTGCAGTCTAATTATTTTCATTTCCACGACATTTCGAGACCAACCGAATAGCAGCAGCATGATGAGTTTTCAACTCGGTAGTTAATCTCTAAAATAGATCTCATTAAGCACAGCTGTCTAACTGATGATGGGCCTTGCTGTTTACTTGTAACTCACCTACAAAGCACCAGAGAAATACGGTGTTTGTTTGTTTGTGTTGTTTTGATGCAGGATTGCTCGCCACCTTTGGTAACCGGGTGAGACACCCCATGCAAGCTCAGGCACCGGCACTTGGTGTAGGCCTGCACATTGCCCAAGAAGGAAGATTGCCCTGTCCTCCCCGCTGTGGGTTACTAATACTTTTGACTTCTGCAGGTGAAAGCAAAAAGGCAAAGCAAAGCCACTCATGCTCAGCCCTGAAACGTGTGAGTTTTGGCACTGCCTACCCTCAGCAGGGACTGGTGTAGCCGACATGATGTGGACATTGACTTCACTTCTGATCAGACCAACCTGGAAAGCCGTGGGTGCTCCTTCGCTGTCGAGCAAGGAGGGGGAGGAGGCACAGTGACTCAGAGGAGCATCAGAGCCTTCAGGGTGCTCCTGCATGCCAGCCCCACGCCCCTGGCTGTGGCCACAGGCTCAGCCAGCCCCTCACTGCCTTCAAACTTTCCCACAGGCGTGCAATCCTCCCCCAGCCGCCTGCCCCTCCAGAGTGTGCACACCAATTTCAGGACAAGCCTGAGCCCTCCCCTGTGGCTCCTTAGCCACCGCACCAAACACAAAAAGAGCTTTATGGAGTGGTAGCGAGGGAGGCACAGGGTGGCTACCCAAGCTGGTGGCAATGCACTGAGACCTGGGGCAGGGCCACCTTCTCTTCTGGAAACCAGAAGCCAGGACAGTGGCTTCTAAAAGCCAGGACACCCAAGTTGCTATTCTTTGTGCAGCCAGGATGCTTACAGCATTATTCAGAGTTTTATTCTTGTGGAGGTACGAGCCACTCTGCAGCTGTGTGTCCTGCCCAGCATTTGGGCTTTCGCTGGCTCTGAAGATATGTGGTTTTAAATTCTTTAATTGTAATTTGGCTTTTTCCTCCTCTTTTTAGAGCTGTTGCCAGACAGTTTGTCCTGAAAATGCTAGTTATGGTTGGTTTTTTCCCCTTCTCTTATCAAAGCAGGATGCCAAGGGACAAAATTACTGTCCTGACTCTGTAATATCCTCTTTCATATCCTCCCTTCCATGCTTTGGGAAGAGCCCGGACATGAGGCCCTCAGCAGGTCAGGTCAGAGCAGCTAGGGAGCAGGCGGGAGCACGCCGCAGACCCTGCTCATGAGAGACTCTTACTAAACCCCATTGGAGTGATGGGAGGAGTTTTCCCTGACTTCATCAGGCTTGGGAATGGGGCCAATATCCTCCTTGAACCCTCTATCCCTACATAAAACATACATCTTTCCTTTCATGTCCCAGGCTGGGCCACAGTGTGGACAGCAAGGAGAGGAGTCCGAGCGGCTCTGAACAGCTCGGTGGTTTTTTTTTGTCTGCGATGTTAATGGGGAGACCAAGCACTCGGGAGTGAAGATACACCCATACCATGTTTGTTCTCCTGGGTCTTCTCGCAGTGCAAGGTGTGTGACAGGATCACGGGCGTTTGGTGCTGCTGAAGAAGCTACAGGGGTGCATCTGTCTTTCTGGTGTCTATTTACTGCATCTGCCTGTCTCAAGGGGTTTTATTAAGGCTGAATGGATCTGGCCGCTTTTGGGGAAAAATTAAGTACATTTACACTCACTGAAGCTTTAAAAATTTTTTCCCACTCCTGCTTTTTTTTTTCCTGATCATTTTGCTTTGGATGCACCCTCAGGCCTTGGGATTGTGTGGTAGAAAGCAGGTCCCAGTAATTGAAGGGCTGAAGCCATCCTTCCCAAAAATGCTCCCATAAAAATATCCAAAGAAATGCAAGAAGGAGTCACCTGCATTCTCAGCACCCAGCTTTGCAGAGCAATATCACCCCCGCAGTCTCTCTTTAGAAGTGACCTGGCCATAGATATGATAGTGGGGGAGCTGCTCCAACCCTCATTAAAGCCAGTGAAGAACCTCCCATGGCTTTTGGGGGGCACGGGCTTTGGGCTGCCTATGTGCTGAGGCTGGAGCAGAGCATTTGGAAACATCTTGACAAAGGAAAAAAAAGAAAGAATACACAAACTACAGTTATTAAAAGCTTGATAAAAAAAATAATGTTATTCTAATACCCCACACGTGAATAATCATGGGGTTTATGGCAAGAGTGTTATGGCCAGAGATCCATCACTATCCTTTTCTGGAGCTCAGTGCCATCCCTGGAGCAGGAGGAAGTAAGAAACTGCAGGGAGGTCTGCTCTCCACGATAAGAGCATGATTTTTATGGGGCTTGCATGCATTGGGCAGGGAGACCATCAGACGGACACTGGGAGATGTCTCTGACAGGTTAACCAGCACGTCTGAGCTGTGACAGGTACAGCTGCTTTCTCAGCCCAGGACTGACCATACCTTCTGGACTAGCCCTGATGCTCCCACAAGCTGTGACATGTCCCCTGAGAAACAGCAAACAGCAAAGGAACAAATCTGAAACCCAGACCATAGCAGCCCCCTGCCATCGGCTTCTCTCCCCTCTCCTCCCCCCAGCTCAGTGTTTCCCATCCTTGTGTAATGCTGCGAATGGCCGAAGCGTGCCGGTGCTTTCCATCGGGGCAGCCTGGTAGGAACCCAGCGAAGCGGCCAAACCCGTCAGCTGTGCGAGGGAAGGAAGCAGGGCGTGGGCCGGCATCTCCGTGGGGCAGCGCGGGGTGCAGACCACTGCGAGCTGGTGGGCGCTCGCCCGTGACCAGGACGTGCCCCATGTAGCTCCCCTGGGGCTGTTCCCAATGCTGGCAGGGTTCTGGAGGACTGCCTCGGCTTTTCCTTAGCAGTCTCACCAGGTGCCCCGTATGGCATCACTCCCACAGTCATTATGTCATCAGCTGGATTGCCTTTGGATTTAAAAATAGTTTAAAACTGGAGTGGTTTGGCCATGGTGGGTCAGCTGGTGGGAAAGGAAAAGCCCCCGTTCCCCACCCACTGGGTGTTTCAGAGACCTTGTGCAGGCAAGAAGCCAAAGCGTATGAGTGAGGAGCTTTATCCTGGCTGTGCTCGGGTGAAGCCAGCTGGGAAAAACAATTGCTTTTTCATAAATCTTTCTTCCACCCCAGCACCGACATGTTTCAACATACCCTGGGGAATTTGCTGCAATGAGTGACACAGACGCTTCTGAGAGACCACCTAATAAAGCCATGTTTTCCAAAGTTGCCCCAATAAAGAGAACAGGAGTGAAAGTGGGTTGAAGATTTTAGTTCAGTGAAGTGTTTTGGGGGGGCAAGGAGGGTTTGAGAGAAATTTGACATTTCTGTGAAATCAGGTGGATGTGGCATGAAGGACACAAATATCCACGCACTTTTTGTTGTTGAGAACACTTAATTTCTGAGGATACTAAGAGTTTTGCTTCGAAGCGAGACTTTTTTTGCCACTTATGTCCTAGTGCTTCTGAGACACACTTCCAGCCCACGCCAGCAGCCGTGCTGTGGCTGACAGGTCAGGTATCACGTCATGCTGAGGATTTTATCATCCTTTCTAGTAAATCACTCTTTCTCACTTTTTGTCTCTGAGAGAGGGGTAGGACACAACCGGCTGAAGCCAGTCTGAAATAAGCAGTGGCCCTAATTCCTAAATGAGCAAAATACTGGAAATTTGGACAATTGCAGCATCTGGACCCCTGCAGACCCTAAGGGCAGGGGGACTGGATGAAGACAGAGCTGTGTGCGAGCCCCAGGCAGGGGTGCCAGCCCCAGAACAGATCCTGCTTCCCTGTCTGAACACCCCGGGTGTCAGCGTGCATCCTGTGAGCCGAAGGGTTAATGCTCCCTTTTTCCCTGTGAAAGTGGCTGCTCTTAAAATGAGCATCTCACTGCCTGCTCAGGTTTTTTGGCTGCTCCTTCCACCTCTCTCCCCACCCTCCCCCCGCTTCAGTAAAGAGGAGCCAAAGGAAACACCTTTAGCCACAGTGAATAGGTAGCGGCTTTTGTACTTCCCTTCGCTCTCCTGCCCTTCCCAGCCCGGTGACGTGGGGATTCAGAGATTTCCTGAGCAGCTGCTGGATGCTACACCTTTAGGAGCTCCAGCACTGACTCCTCCACACCCTTTCCCCTTCAGCAGAATTCACACAAAACCAGGGGATTAAAAAAACCCGACTATAAAAAACCAGCCTGGTGTGCGCTTGGATGGAGGTGACTCTGCTCTCAGCTGTCCCAGTAAATCTGATGCGACTCTGGTGTCTTGGAGGCACCTTTGGGGCAAGGTGGGCAGTTGTGGTGTTCAGACAATATACCCCAGCCCCTCCTGACTTTACTGGCAGGGCTTGTTAAATTAGTTATGGGTGGTTTTATAAAGTTGGGGCCTCTTCTAAAAATATCTTCTTTTTTTTTTAATGAATAGACGTGCTTTATTGCTTCTTCCTTTTCTTGATACAACTTTCTTCTAGACAAATGTTAGGATCCAGGCACTTTCTGCCATCTGTGTATGGGGCCAGGCCAGATCAGCCCTGGGCTTGTTTTGTTCTTGGTAGATGCTGCTCCTGACACCGCTCAGATCACACTGACAAGGGAAACTTTTATTCCTCAGCTTGTAATTCCTGCCTCTGCGTGTGGGACAAGCTCACACACCTTGTAACTATTCAGCTCAGAACTCATCTCCTTGTTACCCAGATATAATTACATCTGACAAAAGTATTGAATGCACCAAAGCATGAAAGAGAAAGACAGAGGGATTAAAGTGATAGAGGCTTTCACCCCCATGAACACTGTGCCCCCACAAAGAGCTCAAGGAGGAAGAGGATGAATAATTGCTGAAGGATCATAGCCATGATTACAGGGTGTGATGTCTCATATGGCACCTGAAGACTCAGGCAATTATGGAAATTATAAAGGAAAATCAATTTCAGTGCTATGATGGGAGCACAGGGATTTTTGGGGGGTTTGGTTGTTTGGTTTTGGTTTTTTTTTTAAATTCTTTTCTAACGGCAAACCAGAGCATGAAGTGTGACTGCACACAACATTTCACTACAGGTGGGTTTTCTGAGGCACTTAGGGATAGCCTGACAGCTGCCATGAAACCTATAGCTAAAAAAATAAATAAATAGAAAATAATTTGAGAAGCGTTAATGGCAGTAACATTAGCTCAGTGCCAAGTGCTTCTGAAAACAGGGTTAGGTGGGGCAGTGAGTGGCTGACGCGCTGTCGCTGGGGAGCGATGACCCACCATGGCCCAAAATGCCGGTGTCTGGTCGCCCGGGGCTGGGGGCTGCTGTTCGTCCCCCCTCGGAGAAGGTGCCTGCCCTGCCTGCCTGCACTGGGCTGCCCTTGGTCCTGGGCAGTCGCTCAGCTGCAAAAGGCCTTGAATAAACTTTTCAGCAGGTTTATGTGCTGCTGAAAACTTGCAAAAAGGTCGTGGCGAGAGGATGGAGCAATTTTCTTGTAAAAACTTTGCTGACACATGCTAGGGAAAAAAATCAGGACCGAAGGAGCAGCTGCTGATCACTGGCTGAAACTCCGTGTCAGCTCTCCTGTTTTCTTTTAATTAAAAAAAAAGGGGGGGAAACAACCCAGGTATCTCCTTGTAACAAATGGAGGAAAACAGAAAGTAAACACATAAAGAAATGCCAAAAAAATTACCTGGGAAATTCCAAAATGAAAGTATTTTGTTTAAAAATTTCAATTAAGGTTGCTAAGTGACAACAGTGCATCTACTTATCAGCTCATCTACAAAATCTAACTGAAAACCAACATTAAGGTTAAATTCGCTGCCAACATAATAAACGTACATGCATTATTCTTATCAAGTACAAAGAAAGCAAAATACATATTTCATCACAACAAGCTTAACGCTGACCTCTAAATAAATAGCTGTCTTTCGTTAGCAATCTCAAAATAAAACATAAAGCAAACCCTATTAAAAAGAGCCATAAAAATTATGTATGTAGACACTAATGACACATATTGATCAGCCTTACGTGCAAACCCATGCACATGCATAATTCTTCCACAAATCAACATGGTTATGCGTTTTTGTTCTCCAGTCAGACGTTCAATAATATTCTCAAGAAAACACAATTATAAAGAATTAACTAAAAGTCAGCTGTCAGTTTGATAAATGTACATATTTTATATAAACACACATGTAAGTCACAGTATTGACTGTATCCCTTTAAGAGCAATTTACTATTGGAACTGGAATTACCAAACTAATATGATTTTAAAGGTCAGAGTTAAGGCTGCTGAGTTCTGGTGGGACGTACCGCATAGCTGTGTTTTATGCTTCATAAAACTCCGGCTCTCTGCTGGTGCTAATTAGGATAGTCCCTTGTAATCAGTGGCGCTATTCCAATTTCCATTAGCTAAGTTTTGGACTCAATGGGCTTTTACTTCTATGGTTGCCCCATTTCAGCCGAGCACTTAACCATATGCCAAGCCTTATGCAGGTACTTAAGCTCTGAGAAGCGCTTATTTTTAAGTGTGGTGATGGATCACACGGGTGATGCAGGAACATGGAAGAACATGTGCTTGTCATACTTCAAAACCCCAAATTTAAGTGCTTTGTCAAGCACTCTTCATATCTTTTGAGCATTTTGGCTGTTTCCAGGAGACAGACGTGAGTCCGCCAGCCAGGTCCGTGTCAGCAGACATCTGCGGAGCCCTGGCGCAACCAGGATGAGCGGGATGGCAAGGGCAGGTGCAGAAGGGTAACGGCATGGTTGCCTCGATGGGACAGGGCGGCCCCCGGGGTAATTCATGGTTTGAGCAGGCGACATAAATTTGTCGCAGGTTTTTAACCAGTGTCATCAGGGCTCCGGCTCCCAGTGTGCCTGCCAGCCAACATGCCTAGCTGTCCTGAGGTCTCCCAGCCCAGCCTTCCCACCTCACATCGATGGACTGTGGCTTTCTGATGTACGAGCAACTGATTTCCACTCCTTATAGGTAGCATTTGCTCTGCGGTTATTGCCACAATATACTAAATCCCTTTAAAAAAATCACACTAAGTGCACCGAGGATCACATTGTCACTGAAAGAAACTTCTGAAAACTCACGGATAATAGTTAAATCCATTCAGCTTTGAACACTTTAAAAACTGATCAGACCTCTTTCTTAAAGCCCTGAAGTGCTTTTAACTCCCACTGAAGCCAATCAGGGCTCTTTGAAAGAAGTGAATGGCAGAACTAGCCCCTGGAACATGTGAGCCCTGCTACGGAGAGTGGAAGCAGAAAATAGGTTACCCCTCCCAGCACAAAAATGCAGATGTGAATTAACTCCACATATGTAATGACATTTAAAAGCTACATTCAGTAAATCTTATTCAGAGCGAGGAAGAAATATGGAAGAAATCCATCAACATTAATTTAACTCAGACAAATAACTATTACTCAATGGAAGCCAAATTGCGAAATGCAAACACTCGTGTATCTAGTCAGTAAGTTTTAATGATCCCCCCCCCAAAAATGTTTAGACAAAAAATGGATAAAGTAGTCCTTTCACTCAATCTTCATTTAAAAAAAAAAAAGAGAAAAAATGTGCTGAAATTTGAAATAAAGTGTTCATTTTGAAGTATGAAGAGCTATAAAAAAATCTCTTCTTTCAGGTTCTTAACTTCTCTCCTCCTGGGAGAGAGGGGAAGCTAAAGAAATGTGTAGAGCTGTTTGTATTGTGCAGAAGGGGAGGCCTTTTCGAAGCATTTCAGCACTGCTGAGGAGGAAAAAGTTTTTCTTTGAAACCAGTTGTGTTGCCCCCCTTCCTCGCTTTCCCTTCCCTGTATTTCTCGGATGGAGCACCGGAGAGCAAGGGGCGGTGGGAGGAAGAAATTCTCCGCGTGGGCAGAGACCGACTGAGAAGGGACTTCCCATTTAAATGTCTCCTTTTGTACCTTTTGAGTAAGCTAGGAAGGGACAGAAACATGGGGGAAAACGGGGAAAACCCCCAGGCTTCTTGCCCAGTAATGTTGACTCTCATTTTGGCTGCCTCCTCTTGCCAATAAACCCCTTCATTTTCCCCACTGAGAAAAAAGGATCGTCTTACTCGAATCAGCAGTGCTGATAACGAGAGCAACATTGGTTCCAGCTTAATGCTGACCAAGGAGTTCTCAATCAAAATGCTGATCACCCCTGTGGCCAGTCCCTTTCCTTCACCATGAGACCACGACGACTGTCCAACAGCAATGTGCAGTGACAGGAGAAAAATACTTTAAGACAGACGTAGGGTAAAAAGTGTGTGTGTGCGTGAGATTTCTATATTAAAACTGGAGGGAATACCCTGTGTAGGCAAATGGCAACATATGCTGTGTGCTATGTGTATGTCAGCTGGGGTTTTTTTAAATAAAAAATATGTAAAATAATGATATTTCAACCTTGATCATTTTATAGACTATAATTAGTTTGTGTTAATCTGTCTAAACATTTCTGTGATGACAGCACTTCCTAGTAGCCAGATAATAAATCAGGGTCTAAGAAAAAAAGAAATTCCGAGAATTTTTATTTGGTATGATTTGTATGCTGGAAAAAGTAATTTATATCCATTTAGATTCACTTGGATATATTTAGGCTTGCATCTGAATTTATCTTTAAAATGTTTATATATGGGATATGGAGAGAGCAAATGCTTTACACCCGCTGATACCTGCTCCTGCGTCTGTGCCACTAACACTGTTTATTTTATGAAAACGTGTCTTTTTTTTTTTTTTGTGATCCTTTTAAGAGGGTGCAGAGCTAATTTTTAGCTCATTATGGAGGTAATCTTCCCTTGCTTATTTGGCTTGGGCTGTTTCCATAACATCTGCTTTCATGCAAAGGCGCTCTGCGCTATATGGATGTAAGCAGTACTGTATGTGGTTACATTCACATGTTGTTCACTTAATGAAATCCTGGCAATTGTCCCATGTTTGAAACACATCTGAACCACAGAAAACGACTCAGTGCTGTTGCTATCCAGGAACCTAGAGAGGAGGGAGATGGCATTGTCCGTGCTTTCCTAAGGGAGCTGAGCTAAAAACATTAGGAAGAAGGGAGTGCACATGCTTTTCCAAAAAACCAAGAACACAGGGGGCAATTCTGGATCATGTGCTAAAAGGTCTTCTTAACTAGGGAGTCCAGAAAACGTTCTTGCTAACTGTTTTAAATTGATTTACATTCATTGCTCTGAGCCGTGTGCCATTGTGACGGCTCTCAGTGCCTGTACAGAAATCTGGGTTTTGCCAGGCTCATGGGCAGAAGTGGATGAACTTATTTCCAGTCCTCCGAGTCAGCCCAAGCCTGAATCCTTGACTTATATCTGTCCTCCCTGCCTTCCCACAGCGACCAGCATTGGCACCCCGCTGCCCGCCGGGCAGCACAGGAGCTTTCTCTTCCAGAGACCATGTCATCTGGAACATACTCCAGTGCTTGTCTCTGTTTATACATATTTTCAAATTTATATCATTTCAGCTGGGGGAAAAAACCACCATAAAACGGCAAACAGAATTTTTCCCTGTGAAAACCACAGAGAAGTTCAAGTTCTAAATATTTTCACCCAAAAGCAAAGATGTCGCTTTGTTCACTGTGTTTTTTCAAAAATATTTCCATTATTTCAATTAAACCATTTGGTCAGTGAAGTGGGGAAGGAGGAAAGAGGGCGCTGATGGGGAACAAGAACTATTAAAGGCTAAGCTAATTATTAAACCCTTAAACTAATTTTCTGGGGAATAACTACAATCAGACAGGGCTGATCCCTCCTGGGGCAGTGCCAAGGTAGGAGCTGGCCTTTCAAAAAGCCGCGCACATTCCTCGCTGTGATACAAATCCCGTCGCGTGCTGTTTGCTAATGTAAAGATGTTTGTACTCCCCAAATCACAGCCGAAATAAACTGATATAGTCTGAAGCCAATCCAAACCCAATGGCTTCTTTATGTATTTGTTCACAAGCTGTTGCTTTATCGCGGGGCGTGTGTCAGCCAGCAATTCACTCCTTTCCATTACAGGGATTTCATGCTATGGGAAGCGGTGGAGTTTTTTGCAGGAGGCAGCACAGAACAGCAAACAGTTGGGGCTGTCAGGAGCGGCAGAGGGGCAGAGCAGGGAGAGGAGCGTGTAAAGGGTGATGGAGAGGCAGAAAGCTGCTCAGGGCTTATGCTGTTTGCATCACTGCTCAGAGTGCCACCTCATCAGCGATAATGCAATCCGCATGTTGTTGCTTCACAGGGCTGCATCATTACCAGGAACAGCAGTGATCAGTGGGCGTTCAGGTGGAGATGCCCTGAGTCAGAGAAGGCATCAGCTGATTGAGCAGATCGAGGGCCTGGTTGGATGTTTTTTTTCCCCAAGATGATAGACCTTAATCTCCTAAACTACAGCCCGGCAAGATGAAAGTGCTCTTGTACCATACTGCTCCAGCTTGTGAAGCCAAACCAGACGCACACATACACAGAAAACACTGTCACTTTTTGTTCAACAAAGGCATTAGGTTTTCTTTCTTTTTTTTTTTTTTTTTAAATTTTTTGGCACTTCCAGCCCAACTCAGCTAGCAGCTACATATTTCCAGAAGGATTTTAATGCATGGACCCACAAGACCAGATTTTGGTCTTCAGCAGTGCTCAGGTTGTGGCAGCTGGAGCCAAATTCCCCGGGAACCCACCATCTGGGCTGTGTGCGGGGCTTCGGCCGCGGGTGCTAAGCGCTCACATAACTGACCTTGAGATCTTCTAAAATCTAAACCAGAAGAGACGGTGGCTGCACAAGACTGTGTGTGGGTAGGTGTGTTTGAGAGAATAATTATTGGGAAAGGCAAGAAAACATTTACCCACTGCTGTAAAGTGTTCTCAGAAGACAAGAAGAATCCCTATCCTTTAGCCTTTTAATTGATTTTAATTATTCAAAGCTCTTTCTCTCCTTGCTCAAATACCAGGATGATACAATATTGTTGCAAGTTATCTTGGTGTCTTCTGAGATGCTTAAAGATGAATAGCCGGGAAGCTGGTGCCAGCTCTCCCTCTGCAAACATGCAGCAAAACCTTGCTGTGCACGGCAGAGTCTACTGCACAACAGCCAGATTATTCTAACAGCTCTCTTCATTTCATGGGGATTCATTTAAGTGGATTCCACACAATACTCTAAAAATGTTATGAGAGATGATTCTAATAAGGCAGAAGCCACTATGGCATTTAAGGGGAATTTAATCTTATTCTACTACCACATAAAAAGGAGAGAAGTGCTGACATTTCAGCCCACCACTGGCCTATTTCACAAACATTTCAAACTGTGCTTTTCCATTATACAGCTGTGTATTCCACTTATACACATGTGTATATTCCATCAAAACCCATTTTGTCCCCTGTGATCCCCAGTTCACCTTCCTCCTGTTTGGAAAAGGCGGACACGGCGAACAGCCTGATAACTGTCTTCACAGGCAGAAATGACTCTGGTTTGAGGAGCTGGGGACTGCTAAGCTGAGACCTAGCAGCAGTATCGCAGCAGTGAATGGGTGGCATGCTGCACTGCTCTCGATGCCATCCAAACAGTCATGAACATATAAGAAGTGCGTGCCGGCACATGAGGCAGCGATGCTCGAGCATGCACAGGGTTATTGCCGTGATTCATTGCTGGATAGGCATGGCTATCCAGTCCACTGCAGTTATAATGCCGGGAGAAACGTGCTGAATCCATGCTGTTGCTCCTCTCAGCCTTTCTGGTTTCAGCTACGCTGTAAGAGGCCCTCTACGGGAACCTGTCCCAGTGCTGCAGTGCACCAGGGCACTCACACTTCTCACTGACTGGTTTGTAACACCATAAGTACAAAGGCAAATGTGGGAGGATCATCAGACCCAAGGACTTGGCAGCTAAGGGGTGCTCCTGCAACATTCGTGCGTGCTCACACACAAACTTACTGGAAGAGTTTGCAAAATAGGGAGGACCTGTTCATCCCAAGGAGCAAAATCTGCAGTGGAAGTAACTTGGTTGGAAGTGAAGGGCTGCCTATGCGCATGACTTGGGCTGTGGCTGGCTCCCTCGCTACGGCTGGCTGTGCGTTTCCTCCTCCCTCTCATATGGCTGAGCAGACCCTTCACATGGGCTGGTTTTCTTCAAAGACCTCAGCCCCCCCCAGCCTTCCACACAGTGCCTGTCCCTGTGGCCACACCACTGCTGTGAGCCACACAGCCCCCAGGGCAAGGCGCAGGGTGCCAGAGGCATCAGAGGGCCTTCACCGGGTTCACTCTTCCCACTGCTTCTCCCACTCTCCATGGCACAAACCAGCCCTCTTCCTTCCTGACGCATATACCAGCCATTATGCTTCCCGGCAGTTGGCTTCCTGGGGTAGCCTTCATCTCTATGATTGAGTTGACTTACCTAAGCCTATTCTTACTCCTCCCTCTGATAGTATTAATCTATCTATTGCACATCCCAGGTATCAAGCTACAAAGGTAGTTACCCTTCCAGCCATCCTCTGGAGAGACTGCTTTTCCAATTCTGTCTCTCTGGGCAAGCCACATTTGAATGATGCCTCTCTAACAGTTAGTAGTGGGCTCAGTACTTGGCCAGAAGGTGCACATACAGAGGAGTTTGTGAGCTGTTGGAGAGAAGGACCATTTTTCATAGAGGTTTGCACAATGTCCACCAGAAAGGGTCTTGTCATTTGCATTTCTAGGCGCTACCCTAACAACGATGCCAAAAGGATCAGTCGTACAAGCGTTAGTTTTTGATCCTTGTGCGGCAATGATGTTGTTGGACACTGTGTGTTTGGCTGGAGGATGCCCCAAATGCCTGTACTGAGTGACAAGGAGTGTAAGGAAGGGTGTGCAGCCCCTTAGTTTATCCATTCCCCCACTTAATCCGACCAACAAACAGTTGTAAAATAGTTCCAGTATCTGCTGGAAAACCAACACGGCAAGCTGTAGGCAATCCAGCAGGCTTCTCGAATGCATTGAGGACAACTTCTTAAGCCAGGTAATAGACACCCCTACCCGAGGGGATGCGATACTGGACCTGGTGGTCACCAATGCAAGTGAGCTCATCGGAAATGTCAAGATCGGAGGCAGCTTGGGTTGCAGTGATCATGCGCTAGTAGAGCTCACGCTCCAGAGGGAAATGGGAAGAATGAAGAGTATAGTCAGGACCCTGAATTTTAGAAAAGCAAACTTCCAGCTCCTCAAGGAGATAGTCGGAAGGACTCCCTGGGAAACGGTCCTCAGAGACAGGGGAACAGAACAGAGCTGGCAGCTCTTTAAGGAAGTGATCCACAGAGCGCAAGAGCTCTCGATCCCTAGGTGTAAGAAATCGGGCAAAGAAGGGAAGAGACCAGCATGGCTGAGACAAGAGATGCTGGTCAAACTAAGGAGGAAGAGGGAACTGCACAGGCAGTGGAAACAGGGACAGGCATCCTGGGAAGAGTATAGGGACGCGGTCCGGTTGTGTAGGAATGGGGTCAGGAAAGCCAAGGCTCAGCTGGAGCTAAACTTGGCTAGGGATGCAAAGAATAACAAGAAGGGTTTCTACAGGTATATCGGCCAGAAAAGGATGGTTAAAGAAAGCATACCCCCGCTGATGAGCGAGACTGGCAAGCTGGTAACAGCAGAGGAGGAGAAGGCTGAGGTACTCAACACCTTTTTTGCCTCAGTCTTCATTGGCAACCTCTCTCCCCACCCCACCCGAGTTGATGGATGGCATGAGGGGGGACGGGAGGGCAAAACCCTTCCTGCTGTAGGAGAAGATCAGGTTCGTGACCACCTGAGGAACCTGAATGCACATAAGTCCATGGGACCTGATGAGATGCATCCCAGAGTCCTGAGGGAATTGGCCGATGTAGTCGCCAAGCCACTCTCCATGATATTTGAAAAGTCATGGCAGTCAGGTGAAGTCCCTGGTGACTGGAAGAAGGGAAACATTGTGCCCATTTTCAAAAAGGGTAGAAAGGAAGACCCTGGGAACTACCGACCTGTCAGCCTCACCTCTGTGCCTGGGAAGATCATGGAGCAGATCCTCCTAGAAGCTATGCTAAAGCACATGGAGGCCAGGGAGATAATTCGAGATAGCCAGCATGGCTTCACCAAGGGCAAGTCCTGCCTGATGAACCTAGTGTCTTTCTATGATGGTGTGACAGCATCAGTGGACAAGGGAAAACCAATGGATGTCATCTATCTGGACTTCTGCAAAGCCTTTGACACGGTCCCCCACATCATCCTTCTCTCTAAATTGGAGAGCTATGGATTTGATGGGTGGACTGTTCGGTGGATAAGCAACTGGCTGGATGGCCGCATCCAGAGGGTAGTGGTCAATGGCTCGATGTCCAGATGGAGACCGGTGATGAGTGGTGTCCCTCAGGGGTCCGTACTGGGACCGGTGCTGTTCAATATATTCATCAATGACTTAAGACAGTGAGATCGAATGCACCCTCAGCAAGTTTGCGGACGACACCAAACTGAGTGGTGAGGTTGACACACCAGAAGGACGGGATGTCATCCAGAGAGACCTGGACAGGGTGGAGAGGTGGGCCTGTGTGAACCTCATGAGGTTCAACAAGGCCAAGTGCAAGGTCCTGCACCTGGGTCGGGGTAACCCCCGGTATCAGTACAGGCTGGGGGAAGAAAGGACCGAGAGCAGTCCTGCAGAGAGGGACTTGGGGGTGCTGGTGGATGAAAAGCTGGACATGAGCCGGCAATGTGCGATGGCAGCCCAGAAGGCCAACTGTACCCTGGGCTGCATCAGGAGAAGCGTGGCCAGCAGGTCGAGGGAGGTGATTCTGCCCCTCTACTCTGCTCTGGTGAGACCTCACCTGGAGTACTGCGTCCAGCTCTGGAGCTCTCAGCACAAGAAGGACATGGAACTGTTGGAGCGGGTCCAGAGGAGGGCTACAAAAATGATCCGAGGGCTGGAGCACCTCTCTTATGAGGACAGGCTGAGAGAGTTGGGCTTGTTCAGTCTGGAGAAGAGAAGGCTGCAGGGAGACCTGATTACGGCCTTTCAGTATCTAAAGGGGGCCTATAGGAAAGATGGGGAAAATCTTTTTAGTAGGGCCAGCTGTGACAGGACAAGGGGTAATGGTTTTAAACTGAAGCAGGGTAGATTTAGACTGGATATAAGGAGGAAATTCTTTACAACGAGGGTGGTGAAACACTGGAACAGGTTGCCCAGAGAGGTGGTGGAGGCCCCATCCCTGTAAACATTCAAGGCCAGGTTGGATGGGGCTCTGAGCAACCTGATCTAGTTAGTGGTGTCCCTGCTCACTGCAGGGGGGTTGGACTAGATGACCTCTAGGGGTCCCTTCCAACCCAAAACATTCTACGATTCTATGATTCTATGATTCTAAAAGGGAAAGGGATGAATCCAAACCAGGATGCCCAGATTTGAGTCTTGGCTCAGATGATTTTCTTTTCATCCTAATGCAAATTAGACAACTCCTGCTTATTTCATCATGAAGTGGGAGGCAGGGTAAGGCTTACGTAGCCTACAGTACCTCCCAGAAGCATTAGGAAGGTTAATTAGTTCATCTTTCCAAAGTGCTATTATACAAGTGCCAAACAAAACTAACAACAAGAGGAAAAATGACATGACAAAGAAAATAAACAAACATAAAGCCAAATTAAACATACTTAAGGGAGGTAACTCTATGGAATTAAATGTGATATTGTAGAATAAAAATAGAGATTGATGTAACTTATATGATCTACAGGATACTGAATGCAAAACTGTTTGTTGGTTGCATTGTATGACCAGACAGACTGATTCTAGAAAGCAAGCTTTTATTTAAGTTTTAGGCTTCCGTGACAGTGATTTATTTTAATGATACGCAATACTTCACTTTGCATTTGTGATTTCAAGACCTCTATAAGTTTATGTAAATGCTAGCTTCTGGAGCACAAGATAAAATCATGGCTCTTGCTCACTTTCGTAGTGTCACATAAATGTGAAAAATTGAAGAGTTGCTCCAGGCCAACATGCTATGTTTTGACATTGTGAGAATCTCTGTATCCTACATACACTGCTCTGATCAGGGAATATCTGTACTAATATGTACTGAGAAAGAAACAGAAAGCAAAGGACAAAGCAGCTTGCATTGTCAAGGATCCAGAAGCTGTGGTCCCTCATTCCTGTGCTATTTCACTATGTGGGATATCAGGAAAAGAGGAGAAAAAAAATCAGCAGGCATTTCAAGTGAACGAAATATTCTCGGTGGGATCCAAATAAGAACAGAATATTTTTCGTGATTATGTCACTTCGCAAACTCAGAATCGATCCTCTCTCCATGCAAACCTCAGGCTGAAATGGAGCTAGTTTGGAGAGAAATTGCATGGTGGAAACATGCCTTGCTATGCGATTTTGCCTGGTACTGTAATCAAATTTCACAATAATGAAAACTGTAAGTCAAGAAATTGAGGAAATGTCATGAAAAAGAACCCCCAAAATAAATATGCGTTGAATAAATCCATCCACATTAACTTGGAAGAAACAGGAATAGTGGCTAGCACAGCATGTCTGCTTTCTCAGCTGATCACTGAATCACAGTCTGACTTTGAGCACATCACTTAAATCTTGCTTAGCTTTGGTTTTCTCCTCCGGGAAGGGGAAAGAACAAAGCACATGTGCACCAGGCTTGCTCTCAGCAGAGCCACAGTAGGTACTGGCCCGCAGCAGCTGCAAAGGACAACCAGCGCCCTGCTGCCCACAGCTCCATGCAGCCCCGTGGGCTAAGGGAAGGGGAGGTGCGTGCAGGAAGATGCTCTTTCAGGACATCCAAGGCAGCACCACATTTCAGTCGACGGATCTTCAGGACTGGCGAGAAAGGATTGTAGTAGGGGCAACACCAGTTTGCACCCCGGGGTGCCTCTGGGCACTTTGAGCCCGTTGGCCCTTTGCTTCTGCCATTGCATGTTTTTCCTGCTAACAAGCCCCAGGCCAGGTCTGCACGTGCACAAGGAGCTCGGAAGGCTCTACATGGGAGGAGCTCAGCCTAGTTCTGCTCCTACAGTCCTTATAAGCGACTGCTGCTGGCTTTAAAAATGTATTTGCACCACACTGTGTGGGACAATGTTTCTTTCAAGGCTGAGTTGCAGACTGAAGCCTATGCTGGGACCAGTGCCACTGCAGAGTTGAAACCATGGAGGCTCACCTGGTTTCATTCAAAATCCTTGCAAATGTGACTGAAAACTCCAAGGAATGTGCTAAGCTCTGTCAGTCGCACTGGGCTTTTCCCATGCAAACCCCAGAAAACTGGTCAAGGACATTGGAGTACCTCTGTGCTTGCAGCAGTTTCTCCCCCAAAAGGCGAGCCTGGCAGCCAGTGCATGGGTCTCTCTGCCTTTCCTCAGAGCCAGGGGAGATGTAGCACTGATTATCAGCGCACAGTGTGTGCCATGCAAATTAAAAATTAGTATGACATAAAAATGAAAACTCTGGACCCAGACAAAGCCCTAGGAGTCTTTCTGGTACTGCAGCAAATCCTTCGCACAGTCCTACTCAGATTTATTGCACGTGCATTGAAACCCAGTGTCCCAAACTACATGATGTCCATTTTCCCCCAAAGGAAAATTTCCGCCAGTTGATTAGGATTGCCTGAGAGCGACATTTATCCCCCAACACACGTATATCCCCTGCCATGCTGTACTTCAGCTCACATCCTTTTCCTCCTCCATCCCATGAACTTGCAGTGCGTCAAGCTGCAAGTGCATCAAGTGGAAGGGATTAAGTCCATTCCAGGTCCCATAAAAGCCATGCTTAGCAGTTTGTTCCACCTGGACAATCCTGTAGATGCCACTCTAGGGGCCTCTATTCGATAAAGCCAAAGGAAGTGCAGGGCAGGCTGGATTAAAGGGGACTCTGCTGAGTTCAGTTAAGCACACTTCTGACTTTGGCTCATCTTCTGCCGCTGACACACCAATGAGTATGCATATTGCATACCTGGTCGTGACATACAAAGCACCCTGCAACAGAGGAGAGAGGAAGGGGAAAGAAAATGTGATTATGAAACATCAGAGTAGATCTTATCATGTCAAATTCCTCTGGAGGAAAAGACAGAGAGAAAAATTACCAGCACGCAGTGCTTGAAGTCAATAAATGAAATTTACCCAATTCAGCAGAGGCATCGGGGAAATCACTCTTGATTTGTCTTTGATAGGTTGACAAAATCTCTGTTAAAGTTGTTTTAATGCTTTTGTAACTAGGCTTCCAAATACGCTGAACCCAGGCCAGATCTCAGCTTAATAGGACCAGCCCTCCACGTCAATCAAATTTGTAGCTGGTGAGAAAAATGAACCTTTTTTTGTGCCCCTTGTTCTCAAGTTGGGCAAAGAGCCCAAAAGTATCTGAGGTTTTACTTTGCCAAGCTTCTGAAGGAAAATTTACTTACAGGAATGAAAAAGCCCCATGGCTGTCTATAGTGCAGTGAAACACATCAGGCCAAAATCTGCCCCTAGACTTTTTCATGTGGCAGCTTTTGAAGTCAGCAATGGCATCACGTAGGTAAGCTGAGGGCTGAATTTAGCTTGTTGATAATGGAATGAGACTTATGAAATGGAGGTATGTTCTGCTTTCTGTGAGTCGGCAACATTAACAAATTAATTTGCTACTTAATTAATATACAAAGCCACAGAGTGCTGTTGGCAAATTAACCATCAGCAAGACACGTTGCTCTAAGGGTCATTGGATATTTCTTTTTTTCTTTGCCCTGCTTGTGTCTGGGGCAGAGATCACATGTTAGGTGCTGAGTCACGGTGTTATAATGGGAACTACTGGGAGCTGAGCTCTTTGGAAAAGAGCTGCTCTCGTCCTCTCCAGCTCTGAGCACAGGAGGCAAAGGTCAGACTTCATCCAATGTGAGGGACTGCAGAAACCTTTCTCCCTCTTTTTAATGCTGTAGTGATACTCAGACAGTCAATGCACCCTGTGCTTGCTTTATGGTTGAGAAGCAAGATTATTTATATTTAAAAAGGTTAAATACATTATAACTCAGTGTTGTAATTGAAGAGAAGAGCTGAAAGTCTAACTACAATGGTATTATGTGAATCTGTGTCTGAATTTTCCCCAAATCTGGCCAGAGTTTTTGAAGGTGATCTTGATTCATAGCAAAGCAGAACCCTGAATACTTGCTGGTTTAACATAGCTAATATTTCTGCCTAAATAAAAGTGAAATGCATGCTTGAATTTCCCTGAATTGCTTGAACTTCTGAACGGACTGAAACTGAGTAGGAATGGTCAGAAGAGAAGGCAGTTGTACAACTCAAATTCAGCTCAAGAGTCAGTTCAGGGCTCGGCTTCCCCTCTGTTCACAGATTTTAGCTTTGAATTCAGAGTACACCCCAACTCTCCTATCTTCAAGCAAAGACCCAACGTTTCAGTATGCTTCTACAGAAACTGTGTGAAATGGTGAAAACTTTGGTCAAAAATGAGCGCTGGTGCAGTTGAAAGGTTTAGTGAATCTTTGTTAAATCGCACATTCATTAATCAAAGATGAAACCTGGCAGGGTAGAGCAGGTTGATTACTCACTGCGTGCATTGCACCCAGAGCCCGGTACCCCATCCAAAACTCACTGAATCCTCTGGGAGCCCTTCCATGCCTTCCTGCAGCCTTTGGACAAATGTTTGAATGAGAACTAGCCCAGGATCTCTTTTCCATACATGATACAGATGAGGATACTAAGGAGAGGAGACAGTTGTTTACAAGGAATGCTGCATCTGAGAGCAAGAGGAAGACATGATTACAGAAAAAAAATGAATGAAGTGTTTTGCAAATCTGATTCTCTATCAGAAATGCAATTTCACAACTATGTAAATACACAGTTATTCTGTGCAAATTTTTTTTTTAAAACTCTCTAATTGCACAAGAGGCTCCTTTGCTGTAATGAAAAACATCTGCCATTATTTACCAGCAGACTCCAACGTGCATTTGCACTGTGCTCTCTCTTACAAAAGCACAGGGAACATGGAGCAGAGGAACTCGGTTTGTTGGCTGGATAAGGATTTCTACAGGGAAAATAGGGTGGGGGGAGCTCAGGGAGAGCTCTGATCCATGGTACACTCTGCTTAAGGCCTGATACCCCTGTCAGAGCCATGCGTGATCAAGTGCATGACAAAACCTCCCCACCTTTCAAAATTTATCTCCATGGACTTTCTCCATTCTGCGTGCAAAAGGATGGTAATCCCCTTTCGTAGTAAATCTTCAGATGAAATGAAGTCCACTAGCCTTTTAGAAGGATACTGTATTTCACAGAATATTGAAGCTGAATCTGATTAGGGGCTCAGCAAGAAAAGCGGAGAGCCACAGGCGCGGGTCACAAGCAGGTGGTTCCTAAACTGACGGGAGGTAACCAGTATGTTTGCGTTGACTTCAGTGAGCTCTGGACAAGACCTAAGGTTGGCAGAGGCTTGTATATATGAATTTTGAAACTTCTTTGGCATTAAAGCATGGGCTAAGTGAAAGCCTGCTTAACACTGAGTGACTATTAGAAAAATGAGTGAACTGAAAACAATTTCTGCACAAAACAAAAATAATTGACAGTTAATGAAGTATTTCCACTGAATGAAAAATACAAATTATATGAGAACTCCGCAAGCTGCTACAGCTGAAGAGCCTTTCTGCCCTCGTTGCTTGTCTTCTCACTTTGACAGCAGTTATCACTTAAAAGGATGCGCTTCAGGTCACAGCTGCTATCAGCAGGACACTTTTTAGTCATACCTGCTTGACAGACCTCCAAAAATGTAAGGCTTTTGCTGTGAGGTTGGTGATCTGAGTTTTAAAAATTTAATCGTTATTGGTTTTGTGTATCGGTGTCTTCATTTTGCAGAATATGAGCTTTTGCATTTCAAATCATGGCAAAAATATATTTCTAGCATGCAAAAATAAAAATAATGTTGGTAATCAGCAGCTCATCAAAGGGGAGACACCAGCTGTTCATTTGACTCCTCTTCCATCAGTGGAAGACAATAGAGATTGTGTTTTAGAGCTGCCCTGCTCTAGATGTGCTGCTGATGTAACCGGCTGCGTGGAGCTGAGCCACGCTCCTGTCGTGCATCCCCACTGCTCCCTTCCTGCCCTGGGCTTGCAGCAGGGAGGTGCAGACTCATTTTGCCCTGGACGAGGGAAGCATGGAACCATGTGCTTCCACACTGAGGAGTAAGAGCCCGCGTTAGGCAGGATTTGACCCTGGGTTTGCAGTGTCTGGGGGACAACAGGGGCCATTTTAGCTGAAAGCTTCTCATCAGTTTTGGAGGGAAAGGAGCAGAGAAGAGAGCCAGAGTAGGAAGAATCTGGGTGGAAGGTAAGTGTAAAAGATGATCCTCTACAAGTGTGGTTGGTTTTAAAAAAGTTTGGCATCTCTAGTATCTCCATGAAGAAGAGGGAGGTGATGTAGGTGGGAGAAATGGGCAGCAGCAAAACAGTTTTAAAATCTAAAATGAAGGGTTCCCCATGAAGAACCAGAAGATTTTATTTTTTCATAGTTTCTTAAGGAATAGCTACTTCAGAATCAGGCGGACTCACTAGGCCACAAGGTACCATCGATTCAAACCTTCAATTCACACTGGTGTCAAACACAGTTTGTCAAACCGCTACTATCAACATACTTTCTCTGAGAGACAAATAAAAAAAGCCCAGTGAAGCCTCCTAATCTTCTGCTAGTCTGGACTATTAGCAGCTTCAGAACTAATGACGGGTGAACCTCCTAAGGTCTGAGATGTCAGTGGGAGTTAGATGCCTGGATCAAGGACACAATATGACCCAGATAAATTTAAGCCAGAAAGGTAGATCAAAATGTGGGTCAGGCAGTCGTTAGTGTTTCTTTAAAGATGATAGAGGAATGGTTTTTAACACTTCCGAGGAGTTTTGTTGATGTTCTTATGTACGCTCTTTGTTTAAAAAAATAAATACATTTTTCATGCCTTCAAAATTCCAAGCTGCAGAAAATTTCCTCTTGTGATGAGAAGCATTCAAAACAAAAACATGTGGCCTGATTTGTCTTTTATAGAAATCAAAGGCTGTATTCTAAAGAGACTTCCTTTACCACACAAATGTAGCAGATGTTTTTTAAGATTATAGCTGCACAAGCAATCTACGGTTTGAATCTCAGAAGCATTTAAAGTTTTTTTTAGAGGAAGAGTTTTTGTGTTATACTGTGATAAACTGCAAGTGAGTAGGAAAGGGATTGTCAAAGACAGGTAATTAAGGTGACAGTGTACAGTAAATTTGGCCAGCATTGTTTTCATTCAGGAAAATAAAGTTAAAAATGATCAGACCGTCTCAGTCTAATCTTTTGCTAGTAGGTTAATTAAAACACATTTTCAATGCCAAAGGTGAAGAGATTAGATCTATGGTAAAAGCAGCCCAACGGAACAGTATAGCCCAAAGTGCTTATTTGCATATGGGTTGTTCATATGATGTTATGTTGTTTCCATTACTGTTGTTCCCAGGTGAAACCCCCCTGTGTGCACTGGAGCAAGCAGTGCTGGAGCCAGGGGCTGGTCTGAAGCAAAGGTGATGATCCAAAGCAGGCACATCAGGAGGCTTTGTCAGTGGGTTCAGAGTTGCTGGGTCAAGCTTCAAGCAGAAGCGTTGGGTCTTAATCCTGCTTTCTTGCTGTAATAATGTTCTTCAACTGCAAAAGCTCGTGCAACTCCTGACCGGCTGACCGACCATCTCAAGGAGCTTTGAACCCTGGTGACCTGTGGGACACTGCTCTGACAGTCTTAAAAAATTTGCTCCTGAAGTAGCGTGAAATGGGAAGTGAGGATATAAACAACCTTTTAACAGATCTAAAGAGTATCGGTCACTGTATACTCTAGTGAGATAATTTGAGAAAAGAATTAAAAAAAAAAGAACAGGCAGGAAAAGATGAGGAGTGAAAAGAGAGCTTATGCAAGGGGGAAGCCCTGGGAGACTGGGTGCATTTCAACATCCAGGAGTCTCTGCAGCAACCAGCTGCATGGGTTGTTGCTGGGTGGTAACACTGAGGAAATTCAGCCAGGAGCACGAACCTTGCTGCACTCTCTATTGCGTGTGCCCAGGACACAGGGACAGTCCTGGCTGTTTGCTTTAACATCACCATCAGCTACAGCCTCGATAGAAAAGCAACTGCTGGGTAACTAGCAGAGGAGGTGGAGGACGCTAGACTTCGGGTCAGGATTAGATATTGCAGCTTCTGCTCTTAGTAAATGTGAGAGTATTGCTGGCAGCAAAAACCTCTCTGTTATTCCAGGATGGCTTTCCCATCACAGCAATCTTTTATTGATTTTTGTGAACTATTAACCCACTCTTTTCAGGAATACAGTAATGGATGGTGATGTGGGTTAGTCCTGCTTCTCTGATGACACCTGGTGAGGAAGATACTGGGCGTTACCCTGTCCAGTGCAGTGTGAGCCATCGCCTCCAGGTGAAAAGTCCTGAACCAGCTCATGGTGGGACGTGAAAAGTGGCCACCCCTGTGTACAGCCCAGGCTTGGGAAGCTCTGTGCTTATCCTCTGCAAAGCCATCCTCATTTTTCATCTGGCATTTCTTTACTTTTTTGAGAAATGTATAAATGTAATGTTTCTTTCCTATCTAGGAATATTTAATCTCAACCTATTTGCTGGACAAGAGGACAGCAGGCAGGAGAAGACAGAGAGGCAGGTGAGGGAAGGCAAGTGTAGTCTTCAAACCTCTTTTTTTGACAAGTCACTCATGTTGTCTGGCGGAAGTGTAACTTTCGTGTTTTGCTTCCCCCAGTGTTGGGCAATCCATCCTGAACACACTGCAAACATGTTCTTGCCCTTGTTTGTACTCTCACTAGTTTCTCTGATTCTCGTGGTTATATATTAATGGTATCTTCTCCGCACAGATGGGAGTTTCTGTTTGTTTGTTTGTTTCTCAGGCAGGAGAGCAGCAGAACAATCCGCAAACCGAGGGCAGGTTTCCTGGTGCAAGAGGTCAGACACGGGGAGGAAGGGAGAAGTGGAGGGCAGGGGCAGGGAAGCAAAGGGCACTGTCGCTTCCCCATTAGCTTCAGCACTTCTGACATTTGCTCCTCATCGTGTAGCGGGGAGTGGCTGTGTGACTGCCCTGTCTTCTCTCCTTAGCAATGAAGTTTTAAACCAGTTCTGAAAATATAGGGAACACATTTTGTCAAACTTCTGGTGTTGGAATTATATCTGAAAACACAAGATGGTTTGCTGCACCAAAAAAAGCATTAGTAGCGAAACTTTTTGTGTGCACTGATACTCTGAGAGTGTGTACTTCAGAAAAGGGAGCTTGGGTTTAATAGACTTTTTTTTTTTTTCAGCAAGAATGGAAGTTTTGTCACTTCTGAAATGTTCCCATTTATGAAATTGTCAAGTGATGGCAGATACCACCCAAAAAAAAATGGTTCATTACTCTAATGTTTGCTCCAGTACAAGTTGGCACAATTTTGGAAGCTTCAAGAGCAGCGTTAATTTTTAAGAGCTCCAACCTTATAATTGCAATGCATCACTCCCAGTACATCATCCTCCACTACTAGATGCTTTTTCTCTAAAGACTGGAGAGGACTACTGTTATGATCATGAAATTTCCACCTACTGGACAACATTGTACCAAATTCTGGCTTCAGTTACACCAGTTAGAATTATTTCACATTCCAGACTTGTCAGATTGTCTTCTATAGATATCATGTAGACACATCCATATTTTCTACTGGTTATGGGATATCACTTGATTTATTAACAAGACCGGACCAAGATGATGGGGTTTCTAGTGTACCTTTGAGCCAAAGACAGACGGTCCTGGTTCCAGGACTCAGTTTTCTTGCTGTTCGTATTCATTTATATGAGATCATAACCCCCTGAATTAAGAGAAAACACTTAAAAATGAGCCACAGCCCAACTCAAAGACCAACACACACCTTCATAGCAGATCATTGTTCATACACAGTTAAATTGTGGGGCTAGGGTTTGTCACGATGCTGGCAGAGCTGAACTGTCGAGAGCTGACACCTCTCTAAAAGATGTCTCCTTTAACTCGGGCCAGCAAGAGTCCCTGCCCTATTTAATTCAGGCTTCCTCACTCTTTAAATGAGACATTTATTGGAAGACTTTACAGCACTGCTTGCAGGCTGCTGAGTGCAGAGAAACTGTGTTGAGGGGAAAAGCAAAACTGGAAATGTGAAAGAAAGCAGAGTTGTCTCAAAAAGACTGTTGTTGTTGGTGATCGGGGGGAGGCTAAGAAAAAAAGCAAAATCCTTTGTATCTGTTGTGCTTTCCTCCAGAAATCTCTATAGGCATGATCTCAGAATGTGTCCAACATAAATGAAAATGATCTAGTCAAGTAAATCTTGAAATAAAGTAGGATTTAGAAAGTTAGTATTGTGCATGTCAAAGATATGGCCTCTTCCTTTCCCTGGTAAGTAAAAAGAGACTCGGGGTGCTGATGATAAGGCTAAGACATAGTGTTAAGAAATTTCAGCAAGAGTGGATCAAGCCTGATGTATTCTTTAAAATAAACCTCAGTGCTACCAGAAAAGACCAGTAAGAATTGCCGGAGATGGACGGGTAATAGATTTCCTTGAGCGATACCAGCGTTGTGCCCCATCCCTTCTCTCCAAGAACCAATCTCGAGGATGAGCAAGTAGAGCCAGGGTATTTCCCACCTAAATTTAAATATCTAGTTGGGGTACTTCAGGTATGCACTAGATGTCCTAACCTCCTATTGCAGTCAGTAGAGAGAACTACCTTGAAAAAAGTGCAGTCCACCTGGGATAGCTTATTCTTCTGCATTGACCAGAGAAAGGGTCTAGATTGAGGACGTCACTAATCCAGATAAAAGTAAGCAGCAATAGCCCAAACCTCCACCAGTAAGTGTCAAATTTTTGCTGGGAAAATATGAAAAGGTGTGTGGAAATTCATTACAAATTCTGCTCCTATTCTCAGCTACTTCTATTAGTTTCCCAGGAATACTGTAGCAAATTATTTTAATGAGGGGAAAGTCATGGGAACATCTGGGGTTTTTATTGAAAGCAGGAGAATTCTATATGGCTTGAAAGAAAGACTGAATAATTTTCTAGGAGATAACGCTTTGTCAAATGTACTCACAGATCAGAGCATGGAGGGAAAGAACTGCCTGAAACCTCTGGCCTGGGCTGCTCAAGGAGGTAGAGAGAGTGAACTACTATCTCTTCCGGGTTGAAAGTCTATTAACTGAAACCAAATTCTGAATTCTTACCTACAAATATAATAATTCAGAAATCTAAAACTCTTCTGATAATGAGCCAAAAAAAATTCTAGTCAAAATAACATAGATTACAAATAATTGCTATGAACTGCTCAAGAAATTTCTTTTTTCAAAAAGCATCTGTAGCAAATGATTTGAACAACATCATAATCTGTGGACAATTTATGAAACAGATAAAGCAGTAAAATTCATTGATCAATTTATGTACTCTGAATTGTCAAAGATCAGCAAGAAGCTCCAAAAATTACAACCATCTCCTATGTACAGCAATGAACAGTGGTCAATAATGTTTTTTGACCACTGCTGACCAGAGCAGGTTAAAAACAACTTTCCAGCTGAAGATAGCCTGACCTTTACTGAGGGACTGATTGCCTTATAAAGAGGACTGTGAAAAAGCCTTGCTTCATGGCTCTCCTGGGGTGGTATTTAGGTCAGGCCTTGAGCAAGTGAACAGCAATGGCTCCATTGTGACTCAGCCCTACCCTATAACAGTGAACCTGGAACATCAAACTTCCCAAAAGAATAATTGATTATCAGGCGCTGTTTAAAAAGCTAGTGTGCACGTCTCCTGTCTCTAGCAGCCCAGCCTTGTGTTCCATGAATGTGAGGGGTTTTGAGGGGCAGCAAGTCAATGACTGGCTTCTGCTTGAGTATGCATGCTGAGGACACTGTATAACACGAATCTACACATTGCTTCTCAATTAATTTTCCATTTACATCCTCCTGTACCTGACACATTCTGTTTGCACTGAGAATTAATATTTGCAAGACTAATGGAACCATCTTGGGCATCAAGGAAGAGAAAAAAGATGAAAAAGGGGGAGAGAGACCCCAGGGGAAGAAGAAAAAGAGAGAGGGAAAGAAAGAAAGTATGTAGTCCTTGAACAACTTCTTGCATTCTCAGTAAAAGCAAGTGTGTTCAGCAGCTATTTCAATTAATTTGGCAACAGTGTGTTGGGCTGGTGACTATACATGGCTTATCTATAGAATTAGATGATCCCTTCAGAGTTACTTAAAAAGAATAAAACACTCAGGCAAATTAAAAAAAATATATCATATTTTACTAAAACCCCATTAAACCGTCACACACTCTTCTTTCTGCAGTTCCTCTGGCACTATTTCCTTGGCAGAGTATTTGAGCCTGATACTGCAACAAGAGGCATTAGTTTTCAGCTGAGGGCCTTGCTTCCCCTGCTTTATTACGCTCAGCTTTTGCACCATTCGGACCCAACTGATATGTACCCAGGATTGTAACTGGGAGCCTACTGTTGCATATGCATCATGTTTTACTGTACATGATAGTGGCTAATTCTGGTCCCTTCCAGGTGCAACATTTGCCTCAAATCAATGTGATTCTGCAAAGAAAATTCTTTTCCTTGGGTACTAAGTTCAAGGCATTTTGGTTCTGCCTCATCAGGTAAATAAAATGCATGCAGGAATAAGCACCAAAGCCAGCTGGTGGACAGTGTCCAGCATCTATGCTAGTAAACTCATTTATCCTCCAAAGAAGTGGGAGTTGCATGTGCACTGCCTTTGGGACTGGTCCCTTGGCCATGCTGTGGCCACGAACCATTCAGGGAGAGAAGGAGTTGGAATGGGCCAAATTCATGCCAGAGAGCAGCTTAGCAGTTGACTGTATAAACAGTTTTGTTCTCGTCCTGGGAACGTTTCCAGACACGTTTGAATTTACTAATTTGAATGTAGCCTTAAAGTCCCAATGCTTGCAATAGCACTCCAACATTTCCCTTGCAAGCAAAGAGAGAGGTCACATGGGAAAGATCATAACCACATCACTTTAATAAACCAGACAGAAGAACGCAA
Source organism: Gorsachius magnificus (assembly GCA_034008185.1). Classification (NCBI taxonomy): domain Eukaryota; kingdom Metazoa; phylum Chordata; class Aves; order Pelecaniformes; family Ardeidae; genus Gorsachius; species Gorsachius magnificus. The sequence goes on from CM067091.1 coordinate 16,439,213, forward strand.
GCAATTATAAAAAGGCAAAACTTACTTAACAGGATGGGAACTGGAACCCTTTTATAGAATAGGTTTACATTTTCTGAATAGCAATGTAGTTTGTTCTTACTGGAGAGGGTTACAGTCTCTCCTAGTTGGGAGTGTTAGTAGAAAGCACGTGTTCATCTCTGAAGTGTTACCCAAAATCATGTTATTATACTTTATTTTAATAAACAAGCATTCCTAAATGCATGACAGGTCATAAAAAATCATGATTAATACCAGGAAGTAATTCAGAATAAAATAAGCCCTCTGGGCCAACATATATTCCTAGGTTTGAGGCAAATGTTTAATCAAGGTGCTAGGAAGTCCAGAAGAAGCAGCAAGACAGCAGGGTGAAAAGCAGAAAGAGCCTTAAGACTTAAGAGAGCAATCAAGCAAGCCTGCAAGTTGACTTAGGACCTGATTTTCATGATTCCCTCAAGTTCAGCTTCTAATTTTCTGGTTCCTTTTCTGATGCAGTGAATGTTTGCAATTTTTTTTTCAGTCTGGAGAGTCCAGATGAAAATGGCTGCGTTGGTCATTGTGGTATAGCTTTTCACAGGCATCTTCAATTTTTGAAGTCAAGTCTGGATGCAAATATTTGTAGTCTGTAGAAGTAGTTTGGCAACCTAATTTATAAGAATTAATGGATAATTGTTAGCAATTAAAATGTTTGATTACCCAACTGGGCCTGCAGATCAGGTTGCTAGATTTCCATCTGCTAATAGCTGTGTGCACCGAGGATCATGGGACTGAAAATGCGAGTGAAGACAGGGGTTTAAAAGATGCAAAACTGAGTGTGCAAACATGAAGCTCAGTCCGCTGATGAGCTAGAAAACATGAAGCTTCAGCTATCTAGTCTGCTTGTAATTCTTTGCATTCAAGACTGCAGTGTAAATGTCTGCAGATTTAAATAGCATCCATTATATTAGAGATCAATGAATTCGATCAGTGTGTAATTTGAATTCCCTCTCTGCTTTGGTAGACTGCAGGTAGGCATAGGGCACTTCTGTTCTTTATTCCTACATAACCTTCCCACACGTAAATTTTCAGAACATGTGAAGACAAGACCCTCTTCTGGATCTAGCTCAATTCCTCTGGTAGACAAATCTCTGCAGCCATGGAGGCCAGCGGAGCTAGCTCTGGGAGTCAGGGAGGGTGCAAACCCTACCAAGATGAGCAGCACTGCAGTGAAGGTCACAAAGCAGTGCCCAGCAGTTTTCTGTCCAGTGGCTGAATCTGTAACTCTCCTTCCACAATGATGGAAGATCATTCATTTCCTTTCCAAGGGCCATTGGTAGCCTCTACAAGTAAAAAGACCTGGTGGAGGTGGCAGGGATAAAAGACTGCTTGTCCCTGGTCCTTTTGTTGCACTCAACTCATAGGTTTCTCTTGCCCATCCTGGGAGACCTGTACAGCAGATAAAGAGCCCCAAATTAAGCCAGCTTTTAATGGATTTAAAGCAGCCGGCTGTTTGTCTGTATATATGGATGTTATGAGACGATTTCCTGGTCTGCCACCAAAGATTTGGCCTTTGTCAAGGATTTAAGCAAGTGTTCTGCACAGCCATGGCTTCACAGCGTACCATTTTATGTGAAAACTTGGCTCACTTGGTGTGTATTTCCCCTCTGTCTCAGCTGTGTTGCCCTCACTGACAGCTGTCTAGTAAAAATATAGAGCAAGAGATACAAATAGCACACTCTACTATTGAGCAGTGCCTGTTAATGTTTGCATTTAAGAGCCCTGGTTGCAATGAGATCCCATAGGAAAGAGATGACTCCCTGCAGAGGCAGCAGCTCTCTAATATCCCTGTCCTAAAGGGGAGGTCTTGTTAGATGGTGGGAAGATTCTTGAAGTCTGAAGGAAAGCCAGATTCCCATCCTTGGCAGCATGGGAGCAGCACAACTACTCTACATCAATAAGTAATCTTATCATGAGAAGCAAAGGTTAATGACTAATCTGTTTACCTGAGCCTTATTAATCAAAGATTCACTAGAAGTCAGAATCCTGTCGCTGCTCAGGCACAGGCAGCTTTGCTTCCAGGTTAAAAAAGACAACTACGCAAACTGCACAAAGCTTGTAACTCAATACAGAGCAATTTTCCCAGTATGTGGATGACAAAGGGGAGCATCAAAGAGAAAAGGCTCTAATCAGAAGGGATTATATCTGGGCTGCGTGGAGCAGAGGGAAAGCCTCAGTCTCCACTGATGTGAAGAAGAGTTCGACTATGTCTAACAGCGATATCATCAACCATCTGAAATGATTAAGGGGTATTTTTATGTCGTGAAATATTATCTTGTTCTCCATGACAACTGACACCTCAATAATAGCACCTGTAAAGATTTAAAAGTTGCCAGAAGACTGCCAAAAACACTAGGCTAAATATCCAGCACAGAGATCTGGGAAACATGGTTTACATTGCAGGGACAGAACCACTGGAGAATTGTCCTGCCTACCCTTTCCTTAGGAACTGCTATGAGGCATGCTGGAAAATACATCTACTTAATGGGGTTATTTAGATCTTTATGTGTGTTGTGATAATTAATGTCCACATTATGGTTCTAATTATTATCCTGAGGTTAAAGGCACTAAAGGAAAAATGAATAGCAACTTAGGCTCTTGGAGTTGACTATTCTTTGTGCAACCTTAACCCAATAGTTTTCTCTCCAGCTTTCCCAGAGCCACAGTCCAGTTTTCCTAGTGTAAACATGGGAGGCAGAAAACTTCCTGATGGGCCCAGTTCTCCAACTCAAAGACTACTGACTATTGAGTCATTCACCATTTTTAGCTCCAGGGACTGAAAGAGTGGACCCTAGCATAGCAAACCAGATCAAACCAAATTTTCTTACTTATGCGAAGTTGATTAATTGAATTAAAGGGACAGTAATGCCTCTTTACATGGGATTGTCACTGTGCCAAATGATGTTACATCATATATGTGTAAACCTAGACATGAGTAAAAAAAAAAAAAAGAAAAATACTTTCCCAAACTAGAGAGTCCAATGCTCTGTGGTGGCCTGATGTCCCTTTTCTTGGTCTCTTGGCATGTCCCATGATTCCACTGTTGTTTGCAGCAGGGAAAGAGAACTGCACTAAGCAGGGACAGAGGTAGTTCAATGACTCGTCAAGCTCAGGCTTTGTAATTATCGTTCCAAGCATGGTAGAGAGGCAACATTGCCAGGGCTGCACTGGGACCTGCAGGTACTGCAGTTGGCGTGGTTACAAAGAGCTGTAGCAACGCAAAGGGGCTGTAGGGAGCGAAAATGGAAGACAGAAGAATCAAGGACCAGAACTATTCCAGGATGCAGCTGCACAGCCATCTACTTAATGGAATAGATTTTTTTAATGCCATGTGTTGTCAAGTAATTAATTTAGGGCCAGACTATGATTTCCTTTTCATTACCTTACTTCCTCCATTCAAATATGAGGCTCAGAAAATCTTTTGGTCTGTGTCTGCTATCTGTCTGCCTTACCCATGTGTCTTGGAGGCTTGGTAGAGGGATGTGGTGGGAGATGTCCCAACTGACAGAGTGCCAACCACAGCTGGGACCCACACGGATGGTCAATCAGTATGGAAAGAAGAAGTGCATATATGTTACATTTAACATTTTAAAAGTATCTAAAACATTTCTTAAGGTTCTGAACTTCCTCTTCTTCTCCACCACACACCAGCCCACAGACCTGTGAAGGGTTGTTGTTATCAAGTGCAGCACCTCATTTTCTTAAGCATTTTTCAACCACCAGCACTGATGCCTTCTTATCACACAAAACCAAGAGAAAATGTTGGTTTGCAGAGGAAGACATCGGCCAGGTGCTCTTACTGCTTTATCTGTGCACCAGGCATGGATATCATTATCAGCATGCAGCAAACCTGACATCATTGTTTGGCATCCCTCAAGTTCAGCAGGAGCGATGTGGCCTGACAAGGAAGATTCTGTTTTTAATAAAACATATTTTGGCTATAGGCAATGCTTCTCTTTCCCTGGAGAGAATTATCAGTTTCATGTGAAGCTGCTTTTTGCATGCATGGAAGAGAAGCTACAGAAGTAAGTGCACATGCTGGGAACCCCCTATAAAGTGGGAAAAGATGTCTGTGTAACCACAGATACACCTTTACACCAGAAATGATTTTTAAAGATATAACTTCCCATTTAACGTTGAAACACTGCGTAATTTTAATGCTCTTTCTTCCTCTCCATATATATTTAATTTACAGCTCAAAGAAAGTATGCAACTACCTCTGTCACAAATAGAAACAAGAAAAACGGGGAAATATAATTAGATGAGCAATTGGAATTTATTTTGGAGTGATTGAATCTGAATGAGTAAGACCATTGCTTGAGTTGTTTTACCTGGGAAAGTGTCCTTTAGGTTGTTAATAGAGTACATCCAAATAAGAGAACCACATTTTTCTTAGTAAAATAAAAAAAAATGATAGGGTGTCCTGTGCAAGAATCAGGGCTCTCTTTTATGAAGATAGAGTGGGAGCAGCATAAGGGAAGGACTTAAAGAAATCTTTGGTGGTGGCTGGCTGAGATTCTGTTGTATCGATCATTTAACACCACTAGGCCTTAATTGCATGGTTAATGACATACTACAGAATTAAATCCTTCACAGAAGTTTCTTTTTTCTTTGTGATTTAAATCAAAATACATAAAAAAATATATATCTTCTTCCTCAGAGACAACTACAGTATCCCTGGCAATAGGAATTAATGAAAGATGCTGCAATCCTTGAAATCAATGTAGATACATTGATTTATACCGGTGTAGGAACCTACCTTTGAGTTCAAACCAAATCTAATGATGTTAGAGAAAAAAAAAAAACCTAATAAATATACATAAGACAAAATTATCACAAGTGTCTATGTGAATTAGCGTAAAATCAGACTCAAGATTATTTTTGTGTACTACAAAAGTAGCTGAAATTTTAAGAAGCAGCATCTATTCTTCATTAGGTGAGAGGCACCCAGAGGGGTGACTAACATAGCTAAAAGCCCAGTGGCTAGGACAACTGTGTACAAAGGAAATGAGAAAGGACTCAAGCCTTTGCCCAGCCCAGTGTGGAACCAGCCTCTCTGTATTCCCATGTAATTCACAGTAATTATTTGTACAAAACGAAACCTCTCTGAAGGGCAGAGCTGCACCCAGCCATCCTCCGGCACAGCCGGCAGCCTGGTGGGGAAGGTGCTCAGTGAGGGTATTCAGGAGCAGCAGGCTCCCAGGAGCTGATTATCTTCCACATTCAGGTATTTCATACATGGTTTCTGATAGCTCTCAAAGGCTCGTAGAGAATTCGGAGAAGGGGAGCAATGTCTCCTTCCATGTTGTTCGTTGCATGGATGCAATCAGCGGTATTATACCTGAAAAGTGGCTGGTGAGCATCTGTTAAAGAAACGGTGAAATGATACTCCCATAGTGTTTTCTTAAAATCTCTACTGAGGTTTTTTTTTTTTTTTAAGTGCTCTTTGTCATTGTCAGCTTACCACGTACTTTCTGTAAAAGTGCCCAGGAATAGGACTTGGTACCAGTTTTTGTGGCTGTTGAATGCCTGGCTGTGGGTGTTCAGTCTCCTACCATTACCCTTGTATTCACTTCTTTCGAGTCCCAGAAATGGGAATTACATACAGTCAAATCAACTTGACTGTTACCAGGCTTTCACTTTTTATATATATTTAAAAGACTTCCCATAGCTACTTCTCCATTCCATGATATTAAGGGAATCAGCCAAAGAATCAGCTGAGAATGCACTGATAATGCAATTACTACTAGATTGATGTTTTTAAATGTACTGTTGTTGACAAAAAGCCCTCAGAAACCTGAAATGTTAATCTGTTTTTCTTTTGCAAATTGAGTACTGCCTGCTGTGTACATCCTTTTATTACTGTAGGGCTGCTCATAAGCTTGAGGCTGCTGGCATTTATTTATTAAAAAAGAAGATGTATTAAGAAACAGCACTGAAACATTTTTCAGTTGGATTCCAAAACAAAAATAATTGGCAGATAGAGGAAAAAAAATCCAAAATTTTGGCTGAAGAATATTGACAAACGAGAACAGAAGGAGCAGTGTCTGTATCCCCAGGGACGCAGAGTCAACGAAACAAAGCTGACTTTCACAACTAGTTGTCTAGACAATCAAGGGGCTTTTTACAGATTGATGCTTATGTTTAATAAAGAGGCCAAACTGCCTGAGTCTGCATGAAGCTGTAGGAAATAAAAAGCAAAATTCCACAGAGTGGTGCAAGAGCAGTATAATATAATTGCAGGGGTTTCAGAACACAATCTTTATGAAAATGGGCAGCTTTCCTAGCCAAAAGACACCTTCTGGTGTCATTTATCAACAGCTGCTTTAGAAACCTGAGGTATGCTACAGTGATCATTCATAGGAAGCTTTGCTGTCATTAATAACCAGATTTTTTCCACTTGTTCATTTTGCTCCTTGGAAAACAAGGACCTGCACTATAATCCCTTTTCTAACTCTGAAGCACGAGAGTCTATGGAGGTGCTTTAACATGAGCATTGCACAACTATCGTCCTTTCTGTAAATATATCTGAACAGCACCTAGAATGGAAATTTCCCTTACATATCTTCACCCCTGACTTGGAGTGAGGAAACATCTCTAAGGGAAAAGCAAATTGAAATTAAAGTTGCAATCACCATTACACCATTACATACAAAGAACTTAAATTCTTAAAAAACAAAAGGAGAAATAAATCAGCAGCAGTCACTGCTTGTCCTGAGGTTTAGGAGAGTTTATCACCCTGCTGAACGCTGTCTCTTTTCCTCTTTGGTTGGGAAAGTACTTATTTTCTCAAAGTACTGTGTTTTACTCATGTGCCTCTTGAATTTCTTTTATTCTATTATTCTTTTATATAGAAAAAACTTTTTGTTTGTTTGCCAAAAAGAGCAGAAAATATTGTCTGCATCATCTGGGTAACTGACCTACAGATTTCCAATTCCACCTGCCTTTCACAGAAAGAATCGCCCAAATAAGACACAGGACCTGAGTGCTGCCTAATGGACTATGCAGCATATGACAAGAGAAAATGCTTGATTGCACTTGGTTAGTATTTATATGTTTTTTAGTATTCTTGGAAAGGACATGCAGTTACTGTGCTCTTTCTTCGAGTCCACATATCAAGGTTTGAAGTAATGCAATCTGTGCTGGAGTCACAGTACAGCTGGAATGAACCAAGATTTCCTTACGACTTAGAAGATGTTCCCTGGGAGATCTCTATTTTTACAATTTCTTCAAACAAATCACAGATGAGACAAGTATGAAGAAGAGCTCAGAAGCACATCCCTATATCCATAAACCTTCATTTGGCCAGGAACAAATATGTACATGGTTTCAAGGGAGGATACTTCATGCCTTCTGCATTTTAGAGGCATGTGTTTTATTTTATTTATTTATTTCAGTAATTCCTCTGGGTCACTGAGATTTTGAAATCTAAGGCCAAGGTCAGTGGCTGTAATGGGAGTTGTTGGGGTCTTTGTAGGCAGGAGGTGGAAGGAGTGAGTTCCATTCCCCGCTGACACCAGTAGAGTTTGGGAACAACCAAGCCATGCAGACTGTCACCCTCGTGATGCAGGTTGAGAACTGACCAGGACTCCCCTCAAAATGGAAGTGCTGAAAGTTCCTAAAACCAGATGCTTTTACGTTTTTTCTCTCACTGTAAACATTGGATGCAAAGTTTGCTGCCAGCCTGCATACAAAACCCTCCCAGGTCTGCTGGACCAATGGCTTCCTTATGTAGACTCTGGGGTTTATGGTTTTGCTGCAAAGGGAATAACATTGAAATGGGCACAGAGCACGTTAAAGGTAAAGGTAAAGTACCAGTGAAACTGTGATTTCTGGCTTGAATAAATCTCCCAATAATTTGAATATTTGTTCCACTCTGATTTTTGCTGTTCCAAATTATTCTTTTCCCTTATTGCCCCCATGGTTTCATAACTTTGTGAGTCCTATTTACTGATTAGCCTTTGTCTCTTTCTTAAAGGAAGGCCAGGGACTTTCTGTCATCTTTTAGGTCAGCTGGCTCACTCGCTATAAACATAGCCTGAAAGCATGGTTGAAATCTGCACACCCAGCCCCATGAGTGCACTTCGGTGGAGCTGGCTGTCTTCAGGAACAAAGACAAAACCTATGTCCAGCTGTATGCGGAATCTGGACTCTGTTTTCCAAATGTTACTCAGTAGCTGACAACCTTTGGCAAGCAAGAGAGACCCTTTTTATACTATTCTGAACATTTAAAAAGCAGTAATAAATAGATGATAGCCTTAGAGGTGTGATTTATTTGTTTTACGAATCACAGAAGAGTCCATAACTCATAAAAGATTAAGGCTGAAGCAAGTTGTATGGCTCTTGCATTACAAGTGGAGATTAATGTCTTATTTCATGAAGCACCATCATTAACCCGTCTACATTACAGCAGTTTAATGTTAGTGACAGAAAGAATTGACTTTTAACACTTTTTAAATATTCTGAATTTTCATTTGTCTTTGCCAGTGGGATTTCTCTGAGACCTAAGAGATTTTAAAGGGAAGAAATCCTATCTCAACGCTAGCTTTCTCACATACACCTGCACCCCACATTACTGTTACGGAGATCCACAGGATCAGCAAGATAATAAGGACAGCTTTCCCCCCACATGTAGATTGCTTCAAGGCTTTTGGGACCTTTAGTCATGCTGAGTCACCCTGAGAGGACTTTCCTTCGTTAGAGTATCTCAATTTACAGCTCATCTACCATGACAAGAGCAGCTTTTGCTACAAGTGTATTGCAAAAAACTGGAATAGCATCTGTTGGGGCTGTTCCTGTTTCTGTCAGACCAGAGTAGCTTTGGTTTACCATTTTCGAGGCTTCTCCCTTTCCAGGGCCATAATTAGTTAAATCTCCTCTTTCATGGGAATCATCACACTTATTTTTGAACCACGGATTATGTCTGCAAGTGACTTTATCTTTCATTGTAGTGTGTCATATCACAACGCTACAGTATTGAATACAATGCAGTTTACTAAAAATCTATTAAAACACTCCCATTTCAGAAATTCATTACAACCTTCCTTGTTGTTATTACCATATCCAAGAATGCCAGTGCAACAGGAGAATTAACTTGATGAACAGTCCTGCAAAATGTGCCGTTACAAGCTGTTTCTAAAACATCTTTCAAGGCATCTCCGTCAGCTCATGGATTCTCTTTGGTTTTCTTTCTTTTCTAGAACTATTTGCTAGCCCTTAGTTGTGGTAAGCGATTATTTGTGCTTTCAAACAAACTCCATGAAAAACGTTTTTCAAGTGGAGATCAAAGAGCAAAGGCAAACATAAAAGCAGTCTTATAAAAACTGTGTATTAAAAACCCTGAGCTCCATCCATATGCCAATTACATTCAAACCTCATGGCCCCTTCTCCATGAGGCTTCTTAAAGGTGATAGAAATGTCAGATGAAACAAAAAGGGATGCATTATAGAGAGGGAAATTATCATGGAGACCGGAGGTGGCTCTCAGTATCCTTCGACTGAAGAGCTCTGGTTGGAAAGTGCAGCTCCATAGAGCAACACTTGCAGCACACAAGTGCTGGGGGGTAGAATGATGCCTTAAACCTACAAAAGCATGCAAACTCTTCAGTCCCTAGGAGGGACTTGTTCTTAAGAGCTAAGGGCTAGCTTTACTCCCTGACATCAGGCACTTCTAAAATTCAGATCTAAAATTAACTTATGTACTATTCTCCTATGTTTTCCTTTAATGCCTCTGTACTCAGGTTGTTCATTTTTTTTGACTTCTGCCAGTGGTGGGATGCTAAGGCACAAACACAAAGATTTCCTCATAGGGCATAATGTTACTGACCACTGAAGACCCCAGACACTCAGGTATCTGGAGTAATTTTATGGTATCAGTGCTCAGTGGATTTAAGCAAACAGCATAAAAGGCTTCAGGAAGTGCAATTATTTTAGATAATTAAACTTCTTGCAGTTGCTGACTAAAGTTGGTCCAGATTGCGCTGCCATCTCTATGCAACCATAGCAACTTCTCCCTTCCATTGTGTCCCAGATTAATGCGAACACCTGGAATCAAAAACCTGAGGCTTGCGAGGAAGGTACATAAAACTTTATTGATCCTTGGCGTATGGCATGGATCCAGTCACACAGCAGTGATTCACTTTCCAAAGCCCTTTCTCAGCAAGGAGCTGTGGTGGGTTCTCTAGAGACCCCTCTCTTCTTTGACTGCTTCAAAGTCCCAATCAGGAATATTTTAAGGAGATGATTACAGGAAATTACACATTCCTTCAAGAGATGCGAGCCTTCATTGCTTAGATTTTAGCATATTAATATTTGTAAAGATAGTTCACAACTGAATATGCTTTTGTCTTGCCTATTGTTTTTACTGGGTTCATTTCAACACTTTAAAACCCCTACAGGCCAACAGGGTTCAATGGCAGCAGCCTGTGGGCAGTTAAGGTTAAATTTTAGCCTTGGTCATATGTGAATGCTCCTGTAAATGTGGTGAAACACAGTTGGAGCACATATCCCCAGAGAGTAAGTAGGCAATGCTTTAAGGAAGCCATGGAAAGATAAATGGATGCAGAAGAGGCTCTGGAATTTTGCTTGAAATAATTTTTGCCTTGCTTTTAATGATCAAAACCATTCCTCCCACTGAACCACATAAAAAAATAATATTTGTGTCTGTGCCAAAGTTGGAGCATAGTGTAGACCCACTGAAATAAAAGACAAGTGAAAAATTAATGAGAAACTGGAAACCAGAAGCTCCCACCCTGTGAGCAGTAGTCTTTTATACACTTCTTCCATAGTGAGTATCTCAATGGGGCTAAAATCACAGTAGCTCCTTTGACTTCAAAGGAGATGCACTGTTTGGGAAGTAGGGAAAACAATCTGGAGTGCACTGTACTAAGTCTGCACGACTGAGGAAGAGAAGAGAGCCCCTAACAGAGCAATTCGCAATTCGTCACTCAGGAGAGGAGGGAATATTTTTATTATAAAAGAGTTTTGAGTAAAGAGGAGAAGCATCTACAGGTGATTCAGCTTTGACTGAGGCACTCATTGCCCAAAAGGGGATGCAGCCTGGAACTTTAGCTGTAATTTCTGGAGTTAGGAAGACACAGAGGTGCAACAGAGAAGCCTGAGAGACGCAAGCAGGATTTTCTGTAAACTCCTCACTCTCCAAGATCTGCTCTAGAAGAAATCAGCAGTCTGAGACTGCCCTTTCCCAAAGCCTGCTGACGCCCACCTCTAGAGGCATCATCACAGGCCTGGATTATTTCCTAGAAGGGTCTTTTTTTCCCCTGTACTAACTGCAAAGAACCCACTAATTAATTACACCTTTTTAATCTAACTATGCAATGTTTAAAATACTGGTTCTTCGTGCTCTTTTGGGAAACTTTAATGAAATAAATGGAAACTTTCTTCTCATCTGTTTAAGCAGTCATGGAACACAGTTTTCCCAAAAAATGAGAATTTATGGGGAGAAGATCACAAATCACTGAAAATTTTCACATGTGTCCTTCTGTTGTTATTTATGAGCCAAAAGAAGCTGTCATGCATGTAATGTGGAACCAGAAATCCAAGGGGCTTTCCTGGTCTAGTGTCATTCTCTGTATATTCATATAATAACATTTGTCTTCCATAGCATATCTAATAAATTCACGCTATAGTTTTGAAATGATGCCTTTGCAACCTGGAGACTTCATTATCACCTGCTCACCATAAGTGGTACCTCTCTAAACCCACCATTTCTTAGGAGTTAGTTATATAGTGTTTTAATTGTGTATCATTAATTGCTTTACCTATACTGAACATTCTCGGTGAAGTCTGTGGGGCCATAATTTCCTCACTTGCGATTAACTGAGTTCACATCACAGCACTGGCAAAGCATGTTTTGGAAGACAGGGAGGTAAAAAGGATCTGTATTGGATGAGACTCTTATTTGTGCTGGTACCCGAGTCCCGGGTTTGTGAGTATTACGATGACAAAATCGCTCCTATCCCTTGTAGAGGAAACTCCTGCTCAGGTCAGATGCTCCCAAGCCCAGTGGAGAGCCTCATCCTCGGCCCCCTGTAACCTTGCTTTTACTGCATCAGATCTCAGCAGGCACGCTTCTCTGCCATCACTCGGCGTGTTAAGTTAGCGAAACGTCCCAAATTCATCTCATTTTATGGAAAGAGAAACGAAGTAGGTGATGGGGCTTGAGAGGCTCACCCGTGAGTAAGTCAGTATCAAAGAAGGAGAAGCAGGACCTGCTGGACAGCCTGACACTGCATGGACCCACCGCCAGCAGCCGGTACCATCACATTGACAGCCAGCTCTGCTCCAGCACAGAAGAGGTTTCTCCATTTCCCAAAGCCCGGTTTGCCAGGAGCTGTGTCTCCTGGCTTCTAGGGGAGAGGGAGTTAAGAAGTGTTTTTACACAAGTTAGGCCATTTGTACAGGCTGCTTCCCACCATCCTATTATTTTGGCACTCTCCTATCGGAAGGCACACAAACCCTTGCTGCAGCAGTTCCTGGTGCGGTGGACACCTGTAGACTCACTCTCCTCTGATTTTTATAACACTTGCAGAACCAGAAGCACCCCTGGAAACCTCTACCCCCTTGTCAAAGTAGGTTGAAATTGAGCAATGAGTCCAAAAGTTATTGGGGAGGGGAGGAGGATGTAGACACAGACGCACAGACAGGGTGATTGCATAAGCTTCGTTCCCATGAGAAACCAGGCTGAAAAACAAACTGTCCTAACATGGATTCTCATAACTCTGCCTAGTAAGTAGGTCATGCCAGGTCTCAAACTCATGTAACTTTGCCTTTATCACCAATGGGCTCTCCCCTAGGAGGCAGTCCTGGTTTTGGCAGATTTGACCCCTCATGTTTCAGCTCACCAAGGCATCCTTAAGGAAAAAAACCCCAAACCAACCTTCTCACAGGTTGATACAATGCAATTTCAAAACACACCACAGCCTCGTACCACAGCAAGATTTATGCTGTGGGGCAGAATCAGGGAGCTGATAAACCAGCAGAGAGCAGCTATGACAGTGACCCTACCTGCCTACCTGCTGCCACTGCTCTAGGAGCTCGGGGGGGTCTAAGACAATATTCTACATCTCTAGTGTGTCTGTTCGTCCTGTGAAGTAGGAGAATCTTTCCCATTAACATGAATGGGAATTATGCGTCTGCCCTGAAAATAGAATGGACATCAGTCCTGTTCCCAAGAAAAAAAATCTTTGCATGCATGCTGCAGAGAGGCACTCTTGAAAATAATTTGTCCAGAAAAGATATTAATAAAGGCAGCCTTTCAGTTTAACCCTGAGGCCTCACCTCTTATCTATGCATTTACTTCCAAGCTCATGAACAGATCTAAGTTTCAGCTACACTGTTTTGGAGAATCCCAGCAGACAAAACCAGTCTGTTTTTCAAACTTTGCAAACTCCTGGCAATGGTCATTCTTAGGCACGGACCAGGCACCTGGCAGTCCAGTAAGGGAGGGCTCCTGTAAGTCTTGCTGTCGGAGGAGCCCCAAGCCCTCCCAGAGCTGTGATCTCTTTGGCTGTGAGGGGAAACTTCATTTTATATCTCTTTTGTGCCTACATCTGCTCCTGGGTGTGAGGGGCTCCTGAGCTGCTTTCCCAACGACCATGTCACAGCCAAAAAGCAACTGGAGGCAGTACTGTAAGAAATTTTCACACTGGTATATAGAATAGGAAAAATTTCTGCAGCAGGTCAAAATGCTTTTGGAGCCCTTCCCCATACTTAAGTGGGAATTGCAATGCTAATTGCTGTACCTTGTGCACAGGCGAATGCAAGAATGGATGAGCCATTCCGGACACTCCGTTGTGCATCTGCACACTACGGTGGGGGCCACAGGTGCAGTGCAACTGGACACCCAGCTGCTCCAGGGGACTGAAACCTCCCCGTGTTAGAGTAGTGCCTGCTGGAAATGCTGATATGGGAATATAGGCACAGCTCTGAAAGCTGAGCAGCTGTAGGACTTGTGAACAAAGTGGCTGTGATGGAAAACAAGAGCAGTCCAAATAAACACAATGAGAAACCCCACTCATTTCAGCAGATGCATTTATAAAAAATATTTATTTTTTTTTAACACATAGAGGAAAGCTCTCTTTCTTTTCTTTGAAACAAACAGAAAGAAAACGAGAAACTTCACCTTCTCTAGTTTACCAATTGCTTTTTTTTTCCTGTGGGAACTCTTAACAAAATACGTCCTCTGCCAGGCTCCAGGTATACACAAGGAAGCCCCAAATTTGTTTGCATCAGCCCCTCCGTGCACAGAAAGCACCATAGTGTCAGATTTATTCCCACCAGCTACTTCTTTGGTCAAGTGTGTGCAAAGGCCCTTACTGAGTTGTCACATAACATTGTTCTTTGTCTCAGTGTATTTATCCCTACAAATTTCAAGGGAGTTACTCATCAAAGTAATCAGGGTTTGGTCAATGGGCTCTTTCTGTATTTTTTCTTCGTTATGCTTGGTGCTTATGAAAGGTTGTCACATAAACGTCTGCTCCTCACACAGTCTGCTGTGTTCACTTTCTACATATGCTTTCGATAACATTCCAGTGACAGGCACGGTTTCATCCTGTGTAGCTGTCTGAAAATGAAATCTGCAGATTTTTGTTTACAAATTGGACTTGCATCTCAAATTAAAGGGCTAACGTCTTTACAGCTCTGCCCCTTGCAAATCGTTCTGCGAGCACAAACAAATACCCCTGCAAAAAGGGACAGGCATAACCACAACAAAAAAGCATATTCCCTTTAGTAACAGTTTAAAAAGCTCACTTTTGATTTCCATACCAAGTTACTTCAACCACATATGGGGATTTTACAGGTGATATTACCTGTCTTGCATGCAGCATTACAAATGTATTTAAAACACTTTACTGGAAAAAAAGGGGAAGAAACTCAGCTGAGTAGAAAAAATAAACATTGCTCTGAAAAGTGGGGAAAAAAATAATCCTTCTACAATCAGAGCTAAATTGTAAAGGAACTGTGAAAAAATACCCAGGACCATTAGTGAGATTTAGGAAAAATCAGATTTTTCAGGTTTTACCTGACTATGGAAATAACCAGTGTTCCTCCAGCTGCTTCTTTTTCCATAAAACTGTTCTATTTTCTGTCCCCTAAAAATATTTTGCTCTTTCTGAAAAACTGATGAAGAACCCAGCTCCTTTTTCTTCTCCTAACATGCCTCAGCTTGGAATCATCTGAGCTGTGATGCTGGGCTTCTCTCCTCAGCTCAGAGTGCGAACAGCAAGGACAGGACTTCTCTCACCTAGTTTTAACCACTGAGAACGTGGGTTTCAGATGCAAGCTACTTGTCTAGGTGCTTTTTATGACCAGGATAGAGAGACTAGCCATTTGGAGGTGCCGCTGACTATTGACGAATAATTTAGACTAAACACCTGTAAGTAGGTGAGAGATGAATCCCACCCACAGAGTTTCCTTCTTCCTTGAGGCCAATTAGATATAAATGCGGCTTCACCGTGATCTAGTTTCAAGACTTTGAAACAAGGCTTTCAGTCAAAAATGCAAATTCAATGAAAACAAGACCTTTTTGTGGGAAAGGGCTGGTTTCTGATTGCTGTCTTAAAAAGATATTTAGAAGAAAACAATAGGTGTGGTTTCTACATTTTCAAAAAGCAAAATTTCCATTTTCTGTTTGAAATGAGCCTTGTGTTTGAAATTCACATTAATCCACATAGTCATTTAAAAATAAAGGGTCAACATAAAAAAGAAATCATTCCATTGGCCCAGCCTTTCCCCTTACATTTAAATCACAGATCTGCAAAGAAATGTGAAATTTTCCCTTTCATTCTGATTTAGATGAAGAAAAAAAAAACACAATCAAAACTTCAAACATCTATTTGGGAAACAAAAGCTATTTACAATACAGCTTTAATGCTTCGTCTACAGCTGAATCACCCCGTGCTAGAAAGGTTGAGCTGACTTCGCTTGGGTCGGGGGAATGCTGCCGCTACTGTTTTTCATTCCTCTTTTGCTGTTCGGTGCCCGACTCCAGCACTGGTCATGGGCACCCCAGATGGGTGATGGGGTGTTACTGCAAATGCATTGGCCATAAGCACTGTGCTGGGCACAAACTTGACCATGTTTTGCTCGTGTTCTGAGCTAAAAGGACTCGACCCAGGTTCCATGTGGGAGCCAAGCAAGCAGGTCAGCAAGGTGCAGAGCCCCAGCCCAAACACCTACCTCTCTGCTTGGACTTGGTGCCTTGCCGATATGGTCAAACAAACCCTTGGTGTCAAACCGAAAGTCCAACAGACCTTTTAATAGATGTACAAAACCCAGAGGGAAGATTTGCTGTTACTTTTCCTATGGGTGAGTTTATGCTGGGCAGTGTGGGGGTGTATGGCGAAGCAGCCTCTGGTTTCACCTGGCCAGAGCAGAGCTGTCCTGTTCCTTACAAACACAGTTTTCATGCCACAAAGTCCTGCAGTGCCCTTTGAGCTGTTGCCACCCCTTAACTCAGCCACATGAAAACCAATATTGAAAAAGAGCTAACATCTCGGCATGAAACTAAGCTGTACGGCATATGCTTTTAACATTAGAAAGAGGAAACAGTTCAGGGAAAAAGATGCAGACCTGGCAAGTTTTTCTTTGTGGGGAAGAAAAAAAGAAGAAGAAAACATGGTGAAGAATTTTGTCTTTCTTCAGACGGAGAAGGGACAGAGGAGGAGCAGTGCGGGCCTGCAGGTGCAGAGTGGTGCCTGAGAACTGTTGCTGCTGATATTGCAGGGTTTAATTCCCAGAGGTAACTGCCCCCTTTCTGGCATTGGGTGCAGGCTTGCTTTCCCAGTGACAGCCCTTTCCTATCACAGCCTCCTTGTCTGCTGGCTGCCAGACAGATTTTGCAGCGCTGCGCTGCGTGGACCAGCACGAGGAATTGCACCAGCTCCACCCAATTCGGGAGCAACGCTCGGGAGTGTGCAGTGGTGCTGACAACACCTGTGAGGTTCAGTGCATTTTTCGATAGTCCCCAGCTCCTGTACCTATGCAGAAATCTCAGCCTTCATTTAATTCAGTAATTAAATTAGGAGGGTGTTTTGGCTACAGAGAAGGACTTCAAAATAGTCATTGTATAGATTCCAAAACCAATAAGCAAATAAATGGAACTTTTTTTTTTAACTGGGGAAGAAACCCTCTGTGTTTTTTAAACCAGTCTCAGTACCTTGTGATATTTGAAAGGTTGGGGATGATAATCCTTTCACAGGAGCAAGTAAAAAGGGCCACAGATCAGCCCTAGAGCACCAAACCTTGTTCTCATTTCTCCAGTGGGCCAGCATGGGTGTAGCTGAGAGTAAAAGCAGACCCACAGCAAACAACTGCTCCGAGAGAATAATGGGATATTGAAAACAGCAGGCCACCACTTAATTGTTTGGCCGGTGTCTTTGAGACAAGCATTGTTCACCCCAACAAAGCCACCCAAGCTGCCATCTTGGATTTTCTTTCTGATTTTTAAGCAATGTCATTTGCAGGCCCCCTAGTGAATGCCAGGCCAAAAGCCCTGGAGGAAGGCTGACTGACAGTCGAGAGAACAGCGGAGCACAAGGCTGCCCCATCCAGGCAAAACTCTCGGATGCTGGAACCCTTTTCTTCTAAAGGCAAATAGTTTGCTGTGAACCATTACGAGCTTCCGAGTTTGTAGGATCGGGATAAAGGCTTACGCCTTGTTGCTTCTAAGGGAGATAAATAGATCATGTGGTGATCTGAGAGTTTATTGGGAGTTACATACGGTCTTGGTATGTCTTCAATAAAGAGACAACTCATACTTTGGAACCACTTTCCCTCCAGCCCTCTTTTCTTCGCTCCCTTCTGTGTATCTGCTTGCACGTGTGAGAACACACATGCGCACACACACAAACCAGAGAATAACTCACTGGAATAAATCTGTTTGAAAAAGATGTTCAAAGAGAAGGAGCCCCTCCCCCTTGGTTGAAATTGGAAAGAAAACAGGAATCTGAAATACTATTGATGATGCTCTGGTAGAAGACCAGGAACACTTCAACATCACCAAGATGCTCTTTTGTCAGATTAGTGTCTGTCTATGCTGCGGTGTTACAAAGATTGGCTTCCAGGTATGGGCACTCAAGATTAGTCTCCATGAGCGCTACTTCTGTCTTCTTAGCTCCTGATTCCTTTTTTCTTCTTGTTTCCATCAATCAAGAAAGTTTTACCTGTCCACTCCTTGAAGTCCGCCCCCAGAACCTCCCTTCTTCATCTGTGGCTCCGTGCTCGCAGGCAGGGCAGGAAGGGGTAAGGCAAACCCCACTGGTGTCAGTGTGTCTGCATGGTTTACAGGCATGATCTCACATATTTGAGGAGAATTTTCTGTGGTTCTTCACGTTTTAAGGGAACTTTCCACTCAGATGCCTAAATTACAGGGTTTTTTTTCCCCCCTCTGGAAGAACCAAGCGAAGGCAGGTTGTTAAGAGTTTTGTGTATATATATATATATATATATATATATATATATATATATATAGTAGGGAGTCTGGGTTAAAAACATTTGAACCAGCCCAGGCTAATACTTCAGCGTGGCTGTGTGAAGTCAGAACAAAGCCCATTTTCTTGATTCACGGGTTCTACACGCAGGGGAATTGCGCAAGATGGGCTGTCCCTTTCCTCCTCTCTGCTCATGTCAACGATACAGGATGGAAAATTTGCACAAGAAAAAAAAAAAGGTCACCTTGAAGTTACATGAATCATCCTGAGGGGCATTGCCCTACCTTGCCTCTTCTACGTCCTCTCCTCCATTTTCTCTTCAAGGTATCAATGAAAGCAAACCACAACAGACTGTGCCATCGCTTGCTCAAGTGGCTTATTTTTATCCAGCAGTGAATATCCTCACTTCCCCCTTTGTGACAGATCAATGGCTCTCCCAAAATCTCTTACTACAACAGAGCTCCCTGCAAATTTAACTGTGTCTGCACCGATGGTATCTTTAAGTATCAAAGAGCAGACTTGCTCTCATTTTTCTTTAATGGTGACATTTTAATCGTTGGAAAGATCATGGAAAAAGTTCAGTGGAAAAAAATTATATACTTTCACCTCAGAAAGTATTGGCATCACAATTGCTCTCATGCCTCTGTTTCCAAAATTAAGTTGGCCTGTACTGAGCAAAATCAGTCAGCTTACACTCAACTTTTCTCCATTTCTTTTTCATACAAATTTAATTACTTTGAATTTTTGCTGGGAAGGTCAGAATGACATCTTTTATTTTTAGAAATAAGAAGGTACCCATGGTTTCTCTTCTCTCTTCATGTAATCAAAAAGTCAAAAGAGTTGATAACATTGTAAAGGCATAAAATGTTGGCAAGTCAAACATCCAACACATAAAGAAACACCAATGAAAAATACACGTGTTACCCCACCAGGTAACGGGGTCTGTCACCGCAGTCAGTGTGAGGGCAGAAGGTTACTCCTGAGCTGGGCTGGATCTCACTTGTCTGAGCTATGGCAGACGGGGCTTCATCCCAGCGAATAAAGTACTAGTCCCCAAGTAAGGATTTTACAGCCTTAACTGAGAACAGAACCATTTCATACACAAAATAACACAAAACCAAAGAGAAATGTGTTGGGGAGAGGAAGATTTCTAGCCATGCAGAGAAGTGATGTTAGAATCACAGAACCGTTTAGGTTGGAAAAGCCCTTTAAGATCATCAAGTCCAACCGTTCCCCTAACCCTGCCATCCCACCACTAAACCCTGTCCCTAAGCACCTCATCTGCCCGGCTTTCAAATACCTCCAGGGATGGGGACTCAACCCCTTCACTGGACAGCCCCTTCCAGTGCTTGACAACCCTTTCAGTGAAAAAATTTTTCCTAATGTCCAATCTAAACCTCCCCTGGTGCAACTTGAGGCCATTTCCCCTCATCCTATTGCCCGTTACCTGGGAACAGAGCCCGACCCCACTGGCTCTCCCCTCCTGTCAGGCAGTTGTAGGGAGCGATAAGGGCTCCCCTCAGCCTCCTCTTCTCCAGGCTGAACACCCCCAGCTCCCCCAGCTGCTCCCCATCAGCCTTGGGCTCCAGACCCCTCACCAGCTTCGTTGCCCTTCTCTGGACACGTTCCAGCAACACAATGTCTCTCCTGTAGTGAGGGGCCCAATGCTGAACCCAGCATTCGAGGTGCAGCCTCAGCAGTGCTGAGTACAAGGGGATGATCACATCCTTAATGCTCTCCCAGTAGAACAAGGAGCAGCAGAATATTTAACTTCTTTTCAACCAGGCCTTGAGGCCCTTTTGAGCGCACACGGCACAGTTACCAGCAACTGCCTGTGAGCTTTCCCTCAGCCCTGCATGTCTGTGTTCTTAATACAGTTGCTGTAAGAAAACATTGACTTTTCAGTGTGCCTGTCTTGCACTAACTGGGAAAAGAGGAGTGCAGGAATTAAAGCAAACAGTCGTTTTGCTGTGCAGTTTACTACATTTAAGCAATTTTTACTACCAAGACTTGGTAAGTCCCTCTGCCCTGCCCTGCCCCCTGCCCCCTCCCCCCGCCCCACCCCTAGTATCATCAAAAGATGATACTGTTATATGCATCCTGGGGCAGGAAGGAGATGAATCTTTTAGGGACTTCTGACACAAGTAGAAATCTGGACATCTGAGCAGCCTGGAGTCCTGGAGCTCCCAAAATGTGTATTCTTTCTCTCATTTAAGACAGGGACAAAGCACAGCTCCCTGCTACAAGTGACTGCTCAAGATTTCATGCCAGGCACCCTCCTTAGTATAACATCATGCTCTTCCTCTTTTATCTGAACCCAGAGCAGGTCCAAACTGGAACTTCAAACATACAACCAACAGATGTTGTGAACATCAAGGGCCCCAGAAGGCGATTCAAATCCCATGATCCCAAAAGAGGAACTTGCTTTGTGAAATGTTTTCTTGCATATACCCACAGACACTAGAAATCTCACGAGGACAACCAAGCTGATAACATTTCCACTGTTCAGAAGGAATACTTTTTCAGTCAGAACAAATAAGGACATTTTAGTAACTGCAAACATAAACCAGAGCCCTGCTTCAGCCACACAACTGAAATGCTGCATCTTTGCCTAACCACAAACCCCATCTGGATCCTGCAGACACCATTCTCACTCACATTTAATTCTAGCAGTCATCAAGTAGCTTCTCTGACCCAAATTTTGTCTCCCTGTACCTGTTAGTTCCACTCTGCCCACCCAGTGTTCAGCTCTCACGGACATCTGCAAAACATCAACAGACTTTTTATTAAAGGTTTTATTAGTCAGAAGGGCTATGTCTTTAAAAAGAGAAGCTGGATGGATTTCTTTTTCCCCAGGCTGCTGAAATACACAAATATTGTCACATTTGCTGAGGTTATTTCAAAATAAATAAATGAAGCCTGCAGGCTGGGTAGTGATGGAGATCTACAGCTGCAGGGTGTAAAATTGGAATCCCCATCTATGGACGTGCCGCAGGGCTGTTCCCCTTGCACAACGTGCAAAGGAAGGAAGTTGAAAGGAAGCAATTTATGAGTTAGCTCTGAGTAATACAGTGATATGGTTAGCAATGCAGAGGTAGAAAAGCCTGTATGACAGAATGAATATACGTGGGCTTATAAATCACCCCTGAACGGGAAACTAACGTGAGAAGGAGAAAAAGCTGCCTAATTTTATCAGCGTGCATCCAGTAAGGTCATGGGAAACGGTAGATGCATAGGATAAAGGGAATGGGGGAAGAAAGGCTGCTTTTTGTATTTTATACCCACACCTCAAATATAACACAAATGGACAAGCAGTGTTTTGCTTTCCTTCATGATTTCCTCTGAAGGAGGTAACTTCTATAGAAGAAAATTATTTTCTCCTAACACCCAGTCTGAGAAGGATGGGAAATGTTTATTTATTCAATAGGCAGAGACCTGATTCAGAGATAATAGAAGTTTTTTTTTCCCTGTAATTTTGCTTATTGCTCACTTACCGCTTTTCCACAGTTCTTAACAATGAACAACTTCAGATGAAACAAAACACACCAAATCACTCGGCTCCTGTGCTAAGCTTGAATACAACTATACAGCAACTTTTTCTAGAGGTAAACACATTGAATGAGTTTTTTCCTCCAGTCATTTGGCATTTTTGTCAAATTAACTTCTTGGACCTGTCAATGATCAAAGATGTCATAAGAGTAAAGGCTGCCTACTGTTGCAATTTTTAATTTTTTTGTTGTTGTTAAATTGAAAAAGAACCAAACCTCTGGTACATGCCTGAGTTTTGATTAATCTCTGAAGGTTCAGACAAGGTTTTGGGTATTTATCAAAACATATATATATAAACTTGAGGCTTTTAAGATTTGGTAATCAATATTTAATTTATTCCTGTATAGACAGCCCAGCCTACCAATTATTACGAATTTGTTTAAAAGAAGTCTAATGGTAATACTTTTGGCTTTGAAGATAAAGTCCAGCATTTAGAAAGGTACAAGAAATGTAAATTGAACAAGAGAATTTGAAACTATCTGCTGAATTTTTATTTAATTAAGGCCTCATCTGCATTTGAAACACAAATTAAGGTAAAGTGTGAATTTAAATGAAAAAGAGATTGATGAATAACTTCATGGGCATTTGAGTTCTGGAACAGGAGTGCATTGTCCCTATTTACCTTAATACACCTTGAAATTATGTTATTCAAATTAGAAACACAGACTTTGCTATTCAAGAACAAGAGCATCGATACCTGGAGTTAATCAGAAACACTTACTCAAGAGCAATCTATATGCAAGACAGTTTATAAGAAAAGTTAGCAAGGACTTATGAAATATGTTACATGGGGAGCACAAGGCTCATTTCACAGAGCTGCAGTTTAGGGAAGTTTCAAGTACACAGCTTACCCGAGCCTCACACAGATTGTTCTGAGCAGTACCTTCCTTGGGTGTAAAACCGGTGTAATGAATAGAAATAAGGGTGTGTCATTTCAAGATACAAAGAATATTAAATGTGAGTGTAATCATAGGCAGTTTGGGGTTGCACGGGTCTTTTTGGGTTTGCCAGATAGGTTCAATCTGAGCACAGAGAAGTTGCGAAAATTGGACACCGCAGGGACATCTTAAGGCTGAAATCCTGGTCCAGCTGAGCAGAGCAGATCCAGAAGCCTGTCCTGAAACTCAAGATGTCCTGGGATCTCTCCAACCACAGAATAAAGGATCCATCTCATTCATTGCAGCACCAAAGAGGAGTCTTCTGTGTTTTTCAGAACAGGACTTGCATCCGTGCATTGAGAAATCTCTCTGTTAACTTGGCATGAGCTACAGCAAGCCTGAAACTGCCATTGAACAGCCCCATGAAACTGATGAGACATTAGTTTTCTAACAAAAGCCCCAGTGGTGAAATGCACTGATTTCAAGTCACACTTTTGCCATACTCAGTTTTTGCTGTCCTCGACAATGTTTCGCTGACCCCCCTGCCCTGCAGAACAGGACCAACTTTATTAGGGTTTAGAATATCCAAAATTTTTATCTCTGAATCTGCTCCCACAAACCAGGCTCTAGTGATTCATATAAAATAGCCTCTGGAGTAAAACACACAAAATTTTGCACAATTTAATGCACCCCTTTTTCATCGGTTGTCAAGATGGATAAAAGCCAGGGCGTTCAATTTGACCTGAGCTCGACCACACAGACTTTGGAACTGATACTGCCTTGCTCTACTCGGGGGAGCTTAGCTATTGATTTCAAGGGAAACATGAAAATGGAAACTGAATCTGAACTAACCCAGGTTACTGGTCTGGTTCTAAAAATTAAAACCTAATTCTTCCTTCTTAGAAAGCCAAAAAATCATATCTATAGTGGGCCTACATCAGGCATTTCCTTACAGGAGGTCACTTATGAACATCTTCCTCTTCCTTTGACAATTGGGTGGACCACCATATATGCTGGAACAGTACTAAAAAAAAAATTAAAATTAAAATCCTGACCACACTAATAGTCCCATCAGGGAACAGTGATGAACTCCTGGTGTAGATGATAAAAAGAGCAGCTGTGGCAATCTCATATACATTGCTCATGTTTACAGCCTTTTGCAGAAAGTAGGAAGCACTTTGCTTCAACACCTAAATACATGTAATTCTCCCCCCCAAATAAACAAGCATTTATTTTTGTTAGATGTTTCAATTATTTGTCCCCAAATTATTTCTTCTCAGAGTCAAAACTTACCTCAAGATGCACACAGCAGAGAAAAGACACTGCAGATTACACAGAAGCCTGAAACCCGCCTGTAAGTAAATAAAATCAAATAACTGTAATAAAAAAAAAAGTTAATTCTAGCCTTTTGTTTGTTTCCATTGTAAAATTGCCATGGGACTGAGGAAATATAGTAGCGCTTAATTTTAATAGTTCCATCATTGTAGATTGGCTGGGTATTAATTGTGTTAATGGTGATCATACTGAATTCATTTGGTATTTATTGAGAGACCACCTGTGCACCCATATGGTTTCCATCATTATTTAGGAGTAGTTAATGGACCCATTAGGAGTTAGCAGAAAGATGTGGGCTGGCAGTACTTCCCGAGAGTGGTAGAAACATTCTGTTGATATCCATTGCATTTTGAGGATTTTCCAAAGAGCTATTTGCTTCCCACCAATTTTCTTTTTCTTTAAATAATATATAATCTCATCTTAGCTTTTCAGAACTCCTGGAAAAATGAATTTGTGTTTCTTTGTCTATTACAAATCTAGGGGGACAACCTTTAGCCTTCTGACTTTGCAAAACATCTCTTAACGTGTTTGCTGCACAGCTCTCTGCAGGAAGCTGGGCATAGAAAAGCTTCCAGCATCGCAACAGACCTTCTAGTGGGTGGGTGCACTTGTGTGCTGGGGGGAGAGGTTGAGAGAGGATGGGGAAAAGGGGAAATGTTTACTGGGGCTCTCGGCCTGCAGTGTGACAAATTTGCCCATGCAATATGTAGTCTCAGTTGTGCAAGACCAGAAACCTGTGGTGGGGAAGGGATGGTGGGGGAGTCACATGCAGGGAGTCAGCCTTGACTGTCAGCAGAGGAGAAGGAAGAATGCTTTGGCTGGGTGTGGTGGTAACTAAGGCTGCTCGCTGACCGCAGTGACCTCCTGCTTTGATCCACATATCTGAGAAGGCTAACTGCTAACGCTCTGCTGCTGCACAGGGGGAGTAAACACGCAAGAGGCTGTAGCAAAGCGTTTCCATTTTTGGTGCCATGACAATGGGCAGATGGAGGAGCATCTGCGTAGCTTCAGTGCAAAAGGACAGTTACTTTGTTCGAACTGGAATCTCTGAAGCAGTCTAAAATGAGTTAAGTGCTTACTTCCCCAGAAACAGGGAGTCTAACTCCCTCCCCTTGAAAATTTCAGGTTTATTTTCTGTATC
Organism: Gorsachius magnificus; assembly: GCA_034008185.1. Lineage (NCBI taxonomy): Eukaryota > Metazoa > Chordata > Aves > Pelecaniformes > Ardeidae > Gorsachius > Gorsachius magnificus. The sequence goes on from CM067091.1 coordinate 16,464,600, forward strand.
CCTAACCATACAAAGCTTATGCAATCTTTGCTCTGTACCAGTACCCCTCTGTCAGCCATCTCTAATCATTCATTTGAACTTACAGGATGATTGCAACCACATTTGATAAAACAGTAGAGGTCTCAAAGGTTTTAGGTTCATACAGGTTTTGTAAAAATGGGGGGGGGAGGACAGAGGAAGGGGAGCGATCCCAGCTAGTGCCTATACAGAGTACAAGAGGCTCAATCTTGGCTCAGTTGTAGTCCTAGACAACAGAGACCCCACACCTCAGTGAAATTTTCTCTCACTTACAGGTGTCTGAAAGATTTTCTCCTATGTTTAAAGAATTTTAAAACTCTCTCCTCACATGCACACTTAATGAGGAAAGCACCGATACTGCAGCTCTCCTAGATTTCAAGTCAGGAAGCCACATGGTACGCATTGTGAGAAACCGAAATTCATTAGTTCTCTTGCTCATGGAAATACTTGTTCTAATAAACAAGGAAGAGACAAAGCTGTCTTCTATTTTTGCTAGAGAAACAATTAAATTAACAGTTATTCATCATGAGTGTATTCACAATGTGAACGAGGCCTGAAACAATCATTTCTGCATGCAAGGAATATAATCAAGGTACTGTTGGTATGACTCTGGCGATTATTCATACTTATATTCACAACCTAATCTTGTTAAATGGGACTGTGTTCTCACAAACACACCTTTGGCATTTAAAGGAGGCTCTTTTCTGTACCTATGGAAGCCAGGTCTGACTTCAGTGCACTTCTTGCCAGGACCCCTTCCTTTTCTAATCTGTGTATATTTGGGTTATATTATTAACCAGCTGTTAATAGAATAGATGCATTTACATTAGCATTTTCATAATTCCCTTTTGAAGGAAATCTCCCAAATATCTCCGTTTACGATGCTTAGATCTGAAGTGCACAACAGTCTCAAAGTGCACAAACTGGATTATTTTGGGGGAGTTAAACCAAAAGATGTGCATTCGGAGTCCTTCAACTGCTAATGAGCTTTCAGTCCAATGTACCAGACTGGATCTCCTGCAAAATAGCCCTCCCCAAACATGTACAATGTGGAGGTCAGGTTCTCATCACCAGCAGTTTCATTCCATGGATTTGCCTCCATCCCACTGCTCCACCGGCGTGGCACATCTGTATGCTCAGGTCAGCTCTCTGTGGAGCTCAGAGTATGTGTACAGAGTGGGTTATTGCCCTCCAGTAGGAGTTTGTTACAAACAGATGTTTTGAAGTTATCTCTTGAGTTTTAAGAAAAGTTTTCAGTCCAATTCTTTCTGACTGCTGCTTCATAACAGAGCAATTTTTTTGTTTGTTTTTAATATCAGCGATGTAAAACATTAGTGTCTTGAAATGTCACAAAGCTGAGAAGAAGTGAGAATTTGATGGCTTCACAGCATAATCTAACAACTATCCAGACCTCTTCTCAGTCCTCAGCGTGTTTACGCCACATGGCCAAAAGCCATTAATAGATAGCCCCTCAGTGGGCTGGCATGAAGTGAGTTACGGCTTCAGATCCTGCTCTGAGAGATACTGCCTTCAAAGAGAGGAAGTCTTAACTGCCACCCTGCTTGTAAAACCCAAGGACAAAATCCAATGAGAGGTCCATAAGAGCTGAAGCACTTTTGTCCCTGGGGAAGGTCAAGGTAAGATCTTCACAAATGGGGACAACCCTGAACGAACTCACACATTCAGTGAAACGAGAACTGCAAAACTATTCAAATATTTTCTGGTGGTTTCCTTTAGGGAGAATGAAATATGAAAAAATGTATGTGCCAAGACCAAAGGCTGGGGCTTGGCTGGTTGTTACAGAATTTTGTGTCATCTTTCTCAAAATGAACAATTTGAAACTGAAATGTCCTCTGCCATTTATTGCCTTTGATTCCTCAGATCTGATACAGTCTGATATACCCCTCCCTTCCTTTCCCTGCTGTGATTTCCTCATAGCCTGTCTCATCAGTCTTTTAATAATGTTTCCTTCTTTATGCTTTAAAATTATTTCTAGTCACTTTCTATAAAGGACCTAAATCACAAATATTTTTAATTCCAATACTGTCATGCTTTTATTTTTTCAATATTGCAATAACCCTCTTTCATCTTTTCCGTTTTTCCCTATTTACATCTTCCCTCATCTAATTCTAGCACTCCTGCTTTTGTTTATTCTCTGCTTTCTTTACTTTGTCCTATCTGCTTTGCAAAAATACACTATTAAAACTGTTGGAGTTGTTTTACATTGGAAAGTTTAGCTTCTCCATGGCTCTGCACATACGAAACCCCTCTGTGTTGTTCCAGTGCTGCAAAATGATGTCAAGTTTCCGCAGGGTACCCCCCTTCAACTGTACAAAGCTGTGCTTGGTGCTGCTGGCCCTGGCCTAGCTGCTCCGGTGCAGGAGGTTTTTTAGGGCATTACTGCCCATGGTGGTTTGTTCTGTTCCAGTCTCTGCTTTCTTACCCTCCTCTCTGGTGCGATGGATCCGTGGACATGGGCCTTAAAATTTAGTGTCACATTTGAACCATTTCAATGCCTGTTACTTCAAATCCCTCCCTTATCCTTTTTTTTTTTGTTTTAGGGTTCACAACAGCTGAGGTTCCCCATGAAATGCAAAGCATCTCCATGTCTTACCTACTGCTTTATCCAGTAGCAAAGCACTTAAAAGGACTGGAAACAAGGCAAGTTGGAGCTCTTTTCTTTGAAAAGGGGTTAAAAACCCTTGCAGCTCCCCTTTCAAGGTAAGGAAGATGAGCAGACAGGGAATATTCCTAGAAATCTGCACTGAGGCTGCTCTCAAGCAGTCCTGTAAGGTATGGGGGTCCATAACATCTTCCCTGCTCACGTGCTTTTAGTGGAAGCCCATTACATAATTAGCACCTTTTGGTGTGCTTTTGGGGTGTAAGCTTTAGTAATGAAACACAGGATGCTGAAGGTAGTTTCCCTGCATGAAGTAAGGCCTGCCCAAGTGAAAGGAGAAGCTGAAGAGAGATTTTTAAGATTATTGTTGCTCCAAATGGATATTCAGCATGAATGAAAAGTGCTTGCATACATGCTGAATGTTGTGCGAAGGCTGGATGGGGTAAGTAGCTGCCTGTCAGGCCACATGGCTTTTCCCAAAAAGTAGTTCTGTGTTTATAGGTCAGTGCTGCACTCAGTGAGCTCCTGGGCATAGATCTGTAAGAGAAGAAATGGGCTGTGCCTGTACTTCTCCCATCCTTCATGCAGCACCATTAGTACTGGGTCACCCTAAGGTGACAGGGAAAAGTAGGCAACACCTGCGGGGTGGCCAGGATGCTCCACGTGCACAAGAGGAACTGAACCTCTCAGAGTAGGTCTACACCACCAGCTAAACAGATTTAGGCATGTTGTGTCCAGCCCTGCACATGTTCCACCCACACTACTCAGTCACATAGTATAGGAAACATTTCCCACAACTGCAGATATCTCCTGTGTCTAAATATGTCTGAATAACCTGTGTAAGCTTCTGTGTAGACATAACACCTGAGCTAGCTGGCTGGTGTGGCTTTGTATTAGTGGGCAGAGAGGAGCATAGTTAAAGTATGACTTTTCTGACCTCCTTTATATGTCCTTAGAAGGAGATAGTTGGTAACCCTAGAAATGCTTGTCTCTCTCCCTTGATTATACACAGACACCAGGGTAATTAGCTCAGCAGCAGATATCTGAAGTTTAGGGGGATGAATTCCACGCTTAGGACACTTGGACACAGAAAGATATCGCACATGGTCAGGGTATAAAACTCTTAAATGAAAAGTCACTAGACCTTTGGAGACATCCACTGGGTGCAGCCAGCTGTCCTGGTTTAGGCTGAGATAGAATTAATTTTCTTCCTAGTAGCTGGCATAGTGCTGTGTTTTGGATTTAGTATGAGAAAAATATTGATAGCTCACTGATGGTTTAGTTGTTGCTAAGCAGGGCTTACACCAGTCAAGGACTTTTCAGCTTCCCCTGCTCTGCCAGGGGCACAAGGAGCTGGGAGGGGGCATGGATGGGACAGCTGACCCCAGCTGGCCACAGGGCTATTCCATACCGTATGGCATCATGCTCAGTGTATAAACTGGGGGAGCTGTCAGAAAACACTGCTCAGGGATGGGCTGGGCATCGGTCAGCGGGTGGTGAGAAATTGCATCATGCATCACTTGTTTTGTATATTCTATTATTAATTATTATTATTATTATTAATTTTCCTCTGCTGTTTTCTTAAACTGTCTTTATCTCAACCCACGGGTTTCGCTTTTTTCCAGTTCTCTCCCCCCATCCCACTGGGGAGGGGGGAGTGAGCGAGTGGCTGGATGGTGTTCAGCCGCCTGCTGGGTTAAACGACAACACCAGCACACGTGGTTCACTCCTGCTTTGTATGAGGGATCAAGATGAGGCCAGCATGCCCCATGGCTGGTCTGGCCACTGTAGGTGATGTTGGGCTAAGCACTTTTCTTTATGTGGCTTGTGCATTAACACGTGAATGATGGAAGGATCTAATCCTGGGGTCAGTTGTGAACCTACACTTACATGACAGCACAGACGTATTCCTGAGCCTCACGGACCCGATGACACACAGTTTCACATAGGAGTTTGCCTACAAGTGGGATCTAGTTTTGAGTTAGTGGGTTTTAGTACTGAAATGGAGGGTGATCTCCATCCCACCGTTTAAAGCTTGGGGAACAGTGGGTAAGATGTATGGAACCAGGAAGGTAATTGCAATCAGCCTTTCATCCTTAACCTGTGTATCCAGACTCCACAGGAACTCCCCCCAAACCTGAATATCTCAGTATTTATATTTATTATTATGGTTTTAATGGACTTCTACCCTTTATTCCCCTGGGTGCAATATGTGTGGCCAAAAATAATGTGAGATCTGGTCTTTCCACCATGTTTTTAGTTCCAGGGAACTGAAGAACCGTGAGAAGGTCTGACCTGATGTTATTTCAGCCCCACAAATAGCTCCCTGAGTGATTCAAAGTGCTTGCAAAAAAAAAAAAAAAAAGTAAACACAAATACCTGGAATGAAAATATAAGTCCCCAGAGCCACACACACCACAGTCTGTCAGAGCAGGAAAGACTGACAACCCAGCCCCTTTTGGTGGTATCTAATATCTCTATGAGGTTCTCTGGGTGATTTGTCCACATTTAACACTTCTCTCAAGGGAAAGTTGAACAAGTTGTATTGTTCCTTTTAACCAGTTGTTCTCAGCTGCCTATTTCTCCTCTTCTTCCCTGAGACCTTAGCAGAGACTGAACCAGACCTCAAACTTCTAAATCAGTGAAGCTCCATGACTGTTAGCCACAGAGCTGGACACAGCACTTTCCCTCTCAGTCCTCTGCTCCACCAGGCTTGCCTGGAGGATGGCATGAATTTCAGTTTTACCTGAAGGAACAGTGCTTTCCCCTCCAAATACCGGGCTCATCGCTGTGACCAGCTACACCTAAACTTAACACAACCTGCCTGCTCCCAATGTAACTGCCTACCACTGCTTATCCCATCCCATCCCATCCTATCCCATCCCATCCCATTCCGTCCCATTCCGTCCCATCCCATCCCTTCCCATCCCAGAGAATGCCCACTCTCCTCCCCTCCAGGTGCATGGCTGTGCAGGAAGGGTTATACAAAACTTGTGTCCCGACTTCAGAGAAGACACAACAACTGCATCTGCTTCCCCTTGCACTGAAGTGGTTCTTTCGACAGACACTGTGGGAACCCATCTACAGCTGATTATGGTGCAGACCAACATGTCTTTTGTTCCTCTATGTGGGAGGCAGCAGGTATTATCTTTCGGGTCTGTGTAAACAACCACAAATTAACTATAAACTCTTAGTCATCTGCTAGCACGCTATGTCCCCTTCATTCATTATTTCACTGAAGGCTTTATTTTTTTAAATGAATGAATCTTTATTTAGTTTTTTTTTCTTTTAGACATGAACATGTGAATCACACATGCAGCAAAGATCCAAGAATCCATCGACCCAAGAACTCCTAGTTTTAAAGCAAGAGTATCCAAATATTACAGAATGCAGAGCTTGTACTCTGTGGCATAGCAGATTTCAGTCCACTTTAGGATAATATTGAAAAGTCTGACCTCAGTTTTACCCATGCAATGTCAATGTTTCAGTACAAACCAAGAGTTATTTACAGTAGTGCCCTGGGAGAGATGAGATCTGCTGGGACTTTCTGGCTGCCAGTGATGTAAAATGACTGTTTGGGTAGGAAACAGTGTGCCTGGACCACTGGGCTGTAGGTCATAATACCCAAGATATTACTGTCTTTTTCATGGTGCCGATTTCCCCTTAACATAAGACAAACCCTTTAACCTCCTTGTCTCTCCATCCAGCTCTTGCCTATTCAGCTTGCCTGGGCATAGCTTGGCGGTAGCAAGCACCCAGTGATTTTATTATCTGTGTTGACCTGGGTGATCTCTAAAATGAAAAGGTTGATCAGACACAGAAATGAATCTGGAAGAAGGCATCTCCATTTGGGGAGAAAAGACTCTTCGGAGATGGGCTGCAAACCGCATCTCAAATTCTCCAAGTTTCTGACTAATTTAGGCCCAGGTTTTTAGCTCAAGCACATCTGGAACAATTACTGCTCCAAACATGTGGTACATGTCCTAGAAGAAAGTCTTTTAAAGCAAAATAATAATAAAAAACCCCCCACACCAGAACCAAGCCTCTGGCTTTTCCATGGAAGGAAGGCAGGGCTGCTACCAAACTCAGTGCCAACAACTTGGAAGCCCAAAACAAAGTTATATAATAATGACAAATATAAAACAAGCTAAAGAAAATGGGGGTGGGGAGAAATGCTGCTCTCCTCCTTCCCGCCTCTCTCCCTCCTGCTCTTTTCCTGGCCCACCCATGTGTAACTGACTCCAATAAATCATGAAAAGAGCAACTTGGCAGCAGCTGGCACGCTGGATCTGGGCAGATGCCAGCTGTGTGGCTCCCACTAGTTTCGAAAGTTGGATTTTTTTATATATATAAAATATATATGTTTCAGTCTGAATGGCTCCGTGAACCACTGAAAGCAAGATAAGCAAAGCCAGCAGTTGGCATGCAGTCTGCATGTTCTCCAGATCTTGTGTCCAGTTACCGTGTCAGGCTAACTCCTCTGATGAGGTTCTTATGCAACTTTATTTTAGTTACAGGGAGCCTAAGTCCTTCTTCTTTTAGTCAGTAGGAAGTTTTCAGCTGATTATACAACCAGTATTCTTCATAAATTTGTCAGGCACAAGAAGCTACAGCATTTGGCTTTCAGTGTCACAGCCAGGAAGATTTCTTGGTGCAATAAGAAATCAACTAGATTTCTCTATGCAATTAGATACAGAAAAATGCCTTTTTTGTAGTTGCATATTATTTAGTCTGTGGAGTATCTCTTTACTGAGGCCACACTTTATGCTTTATGAAAAGGGAAAAAAGGACAGTCCCTGTCCCAAAGAAATACCCAGTGTGATGCTTGTTGCTATTTTTCCAAGCAGCAGCAAGACCTGCAAAGAAGGGGATCTCTTTGAACCAGCCGTGTAATGATGAGACCCCTTCGGGGAAGAAGGGGCTCATCTGGGTCAGAAGTACTGGGGGCTGAGGTGGTGAGGCAGATTGCTAGTGTCATCCAAACAGGAGCACAACCTGCGTTAAACTCTCTGGTTGCACCCTGTGATCACAGTTCCTCCATTTGTTTCAAAGGGAACCAGGGTCCCGATCTGCTTGAGCACGTCTTGGAGTCACACTGACACAAGTGTTGTGTTTTGCTTTTCTGACCCCTGAAATGCCTTTGAGCATCTGCCCTGTGCAGGCATTCAGCCATGTCTGAAAAGTAGACTCTTCAGAAAAACAAAGTTTTTTCCTGTGTCTTAACTTGAGCTGGAAAATGGAGCACAGACTCCAACAGCTCACAGACTGAACATCAGAACCTATTATTTCTTCTTTTGTTTTAGACTCACATCAGTGACAGAGAATGGAAAAAACGTGTGAATCAGGTCATTTCCAAGTTATGTGATTCACTCCGATAGGATGTTGCATTTCTTTGTCTCTCTTCAAGGAATCACGTGGAACAAAACCACAACAGGCTGCTGACTTGCTATGGGGAGGGGGCGGGTGGAGGGAAAGAACAAAAGTGCCCCTTATTTTAGAAAACAATTATAATGCTTATCTTCTTCCAGGTGTCTCCAAGGCCTGTAAAGGTTTGACAGGATTCCCACAAATGAGAACTTTTGCCCACAGTTCTGTCCCAGTATCTCGCACGTATAATAGAGCTGGAGGCTTGTGGTTGAGTGACCTCAGCATCATTGCGAAAGTAGTTTGCTTGCATTATTCTCACAACACGTGATTCCATAAGAAACACCACTCTGTGCCTAGCTATTCTTCATTAACTCTTTCCTGAGAGAAATCCACTGAAAAAAACACACATATGTGACCCCCTCTCTATGGGACCCATGCTGGGCAATTCCAGGGATTTGCCCACATCACGCAGCCTCCGGGGTGGAGTTTCTCTGCCCCAACAGGGCTACAGGCTCAGAGAGCAGTGCATGGCTGCACCACAGGTCAGAGTTGTGTGCGGGACCTCTGTGGCTTTTTATCAGGTGCATTAAAGAAATCTGCCCCTGCCCTCCAGGATGAGGTACAGTGCACAAGCAGAGCCCAGCACCGACCTCATGGTGCCAGTTTACCAGCCCAGAACACTCTGCCTCCCCTAAAATGATACAGTGGGCATCTTCTTAGTCCTATATACATTAGGAGTGCATGCAGGGAGAAACAGAGTTTTGGATAAATCAGATTTTTCTCTCTCTAAAAAAGCTGAAATACTGGGGGGTGTGTGTGTGGGAGGGCATAAAATGGACAGGTCCTGGCCTCTTTAAAGTTCTCTATCAAATGTATGTTTTCTGCTCACAGCACTGCTTTTTCCCCCTCTTTCTTTGAATAGAGATACTGGGGGCAGGGGCAGTTAGAGAAGTTGTCCTCTCCTTCCCTGAGCCCTCTCTGCTACTGGGAAAAAGCAGCCCAGCTAAAGTTTGTCACCACCGCAGGCTCTGGACACTGAGGTGAATTGCTTGTAAAACTGTCTTTCCACATGTTTGCGAATCACTTAGCACAGCAAGGGTCTGATTGTATTACTACAGTGCTGATAATAAATATAGCTAATAATGAGAGCAGGCAGAAATTGCTACTGGGTGCTGCATCAGAATGGCAAAACTGGCTATGGCTGTTTCCAAGTATATAGAGACTGGGGTGAGAAATTCTTCGTGTGCCCAGTGTGGTGTTCAGAAAAGGTTGCTTCTGAAATCTAAATGGAAGAAATCCTTAACGCGTTTGTTCCAGGTCTGGTATAAAACCCCCTTCGTGCTAAGAGACACGGTCCCCCTGCAAGTCTACAGGAGTCCCCAGCCAGGAGGGATGTGGTGAGTAAATGCCACAGGGCAGGCACTCCTCTCCAAACTGGCAGTGAAAACAGCATAATGAAACTCCCTGCTGCCATGCAGGGGAATCTTGTTCATTTAATCAAGTCCCCCCAGTGTGCCGGAATATAGATGTTTCCCGAGGGACAACAGCTTCAGACAGGAGACTCCCAGCAGCAAGAAAGTAGAGGCAGTAAAAAGATGCGAACACACAATAACTGATCACTGTGCATAGCTCCAGGAGGAAAGCGTCCCTGCAAAGTAATGGAGGTTGTTGTATTTCACAGAGTCCTCATTTAAACACATTAAGGCTTCTTGTTCATAACCTGGATGAAGTCCAGGTGTTGCAGAGGGCCAAACCATCACCTCCTCCAAGGGGCACCTCTCGTGCTGTGGGTGCTGAGCACACAGAGGGGTCCTGAGGGCTGTGAAAGCTTTGCAAGCCACAGGTGCAGCCGTGTTCTCCACTCGAGTCAGGGCGCTTGCTGGCTGCCAAACTGTACGTGGCGATTATGCAGTGTGGACATCTCATCAGCTGCTAAGATGGGGCCTTCTGACTCATTTCCACTTGGAATCTAGATGACAGTTTGGTTTGAATTAGATGTGGGCTAAAGCCAAAACCCTGGATCTGAACTTCCTCAGATTTTGGGAAGACTCCAGTCTGGATCCGAGCTTAGCCCATGGCTCTCACACAAAGATTGGAGCCAAACCCTGCATCAGAACATTCCCAGAATATGGGGAAGCTCAGAGCTCATCTTTGATGCTGGGATCATCTCAAGCACAGGTTTCCAAGGATGAAATGCTGTCCTTATGTTAGCTTACACTTTGTTTTCTTCTATAGCTGGTGTTTAACAAGTGCATTTTTAGCTCTGCAACTGCACCTTTCCAGTTCTTGCAAATGAGAATAAACATGACAAAAAAGAGATGTGTGTGTATATATTTCAAGTGGAAAAGCATCTTTTTTTGAATCTCCTTATTGGATACTCAAGAGGCTTTTTGGCTTCAGAGCATGACAGTTGTGTCTCATTCAAAAAATTCTGGAGACAATTCCTTTGCCCCGGCCACCAGGGCCTTTCAGCGCAGGAATTCCCAATGTGGCTCTGTGACTGCAGTGCGAGCAGCTCAGGCATGCATTACCCCTGAGCTCACCCCTGTATGAATTCTTCAAAGAAAAGGGAAGGACTGAAGAGTAGCAAAATTCCACTTTCAAGCTGCTCGGAAGACACGGTGCTAACAAACAGCCCCCAAAAGGCGAGATCTTGCAATCTGCTGCTGCGGAGCAGCTGAGCAGCCGGTTCTCAAGTCCCAGGGATCTCAGTGTGTGAGGCGCGGGCAGGAAAGCACGAGAAATCCCACAGAAGGTGTCCCTTTGAACGTCTGGAAAACGTCGAGCTGCCTGCCGCTCTGCGCTGAGGAAAATCTCAGCTCCAACAGAAGGCTTTGTCAACACAGCGCCATATCATTAGCTCAAGGTTTATACACTTCAGTTGACACCTCTCCCTTGTCCTACAGATGTTGCACTACATTTAGGATTGAGCCTCTAACAATACAGCTGTTTGAACACATGTGCATTTTCCACTCAACAAACCGCAAGATTATGACAGCAGGGTTACAACATTTGGATCCTAGGGCTAGAATGAGAGAAGCAGAAAAGGTGTTTCTTTGGGAAATCTCTGTAGTTTCGCCTGTAGTTTCTCTCTTTACGATTTTATTCGCTGACTGTACTACACTCAGGCCATGGGGAAGGTAAAGTCTGATTGATATTGCAAGTGACAACTAAGGCCTTGAAATCATTTCCTCAGTTCATCTTCAGGAGGTGTTAAGCCCACAGTGTTTTGCTAGTTCTAGAGAAGCAGAGTAATTTTGACTTTTATTTGCAAAAATCCACTTCATTCCAATTCCTGTTAATCCACTGTTACTTGTGAATAAATTATAGTCTGCCCCAATAAAGGGGTTTAAAGAGGAAATATCAGATATGCTCAGAAGGGAAAGATTTTATAATATTCTTTCCACTTTTGCCATTATAGGATACGAGAAGAGACCGTTGGGTCTCACCAGGAGTCTCACCAAACCATTGAATGCCCTTTCTGCTAACAATAAAGTACAGAAGTTGGGGACACTCACATGAATGATTTAATGCAATAAACTGAGCCCCAAAATGTGCTGCTTAAGGAACATGAGGCCTCATGTATCACTCTTCTCTCATTGACATGGGCATCTATAGCAGGCACCTTCAATTATTTGACTCCTGATTTACGTCAGTTAGTGTAAGGAGAATTGCACTTCTTTCTCATCTGATCAACATCTGTTTTTTTGAAAAACAGATGTGCACAAATCAATCTGATTAATGTGCTTGATTCTGCAATTACTGCAGGATAAATCAGCAGCGCACTAAAATCAACCTGGTGTCAAATTTATGCTCCTACACCTTCAGTGTTCAGCCTGACTTGAATTAGATTTTTGCTTTGTGAAACTTCTTTAGATACAAAAGGGACAGAGTAAAATCCTCAGTGCCAGGACGTGGAACATTTCAGATGATCTGATGTGGAGTTACCACTAACTAAAAGTGTCCATTTGGGGCTGCAACAAAAAAATGCAATACCTTTACAAAGTCTGCAGGCCATCTCACATGTTAAAAGAGCAGAAAAATCCCTTTCTCACAAAGTTATCCAAGATTCTTAGATATTAATTGGAGTTGTCAAAGCAATATATATATATATAATATAAATAAAAATATAAATAGGTTTTTTATATAATATAAAAATAGAGAATGACTCAAAGGAGATACACCTTTCTTAAAGCAATGAGGGATGCAGCGGATTATCTGGTGGAGAATCAGTCTCCATGCTCTGTAAATCAGCTAGAAATCCCAGAACAACAGGTTGCTATTTTCTTTGAAGGTCCTGCTGCTCCAGGAGACAGAGGCACCATAGGAATTAAAATTAATGAAGCTTTCTTTACAGATTGGGTTATGACTTATTTTGCTGTCACGTGAGGGGAAAGGTGAGTGGGAAGATCCTCCTGGATCCTCTGCTGCTCGCTTGAGCCTGGTGTAAGGGGCTATTTGCATTGCCCCGTGTTGTGAAAAGACTTTCACACAGGCGCAGGTCATGTTTGGTGTCACTTAGGTTCCCCTGTGAGGGAAGCCCACTTTGTACATGTGCTCTCCATCTCCTCATGTGGGTGGGAGCTGGGCCCCCCGCCCCCAGCCTGCCCAGTTCAGTACAGCTGATGTTCGCCTGTCACGGTTGCAGCAGTCGCTTGTTGTAGGTCCGGTGCTGATTCCAGTTGTTACCACTGGGACAAATATAGTCCTTGACCTTGATATTTTTATAAGGGGGAGTGATTAAGGTGAGAAAAAACTGAGGAAGTTTTTTTTTCCCCCCCTTATTCAATCTGTCACAGGGGCCTTTCATCTCCTGTAAATATGGGCCCTACCATTAAAATTCAAATCCACATCCAAACCTCCATTTTCCCCAGATCTGGGGGTATTTTGAGCTGGAATCCATCACTTTTTTTTTTCTTTTTTTTTTTTTCCAGCTGAAACCTAATAAATATGCTCTATAAAAAATGAGTTCAGCCAACATCTGGAGGCAGATAAAAATCCTCCAAGCTACTGTTCCACAATCTTAGGGATCATTAGTACTGCAGAATGTCTATACAGAATATTTATCTGAAGCATGTAATAAAATGAAAGCTACTGCGCCAAATTCAGAACAACCTCGGATGAAAAGAAATGCCTCACATCAACATTAAGCTAGAGCTTTTCTATCTAGCCAGAGAGAATCTTTTCTCTAGCCAAAGCACACCAACTTGTAGTTACAAAAACTTAACACTAAACACAGGGGGGAAATTTATTATTTTAATTGTTGGACTTCACCACTGGTTAGTTTAATGTGTCTTTACCCCTTTTTCTTTTAATCACCCTCCCCCCTCTCCTCGGGATGGTTTATCGCTTGTAAATTATTTGTCACATAGTTGTAATTCTATCCAGATCCTTAACTTTCTAATCATGCATCTTTTATGGGGTCTCTTTTAAAGAAGCACTATAATTACTTGCCAAGGGTCCCTGTAAATTTTATCAGGCTGTAAAATATTATACTTTAATTATTTGAAAAAAAAATTGGAAATGTTGCTTCTGAAAGGCTACACAATCAATACTGCAAGGAGCAAGGCACCTTCTGCGGTTTTGCATTTGTTCCTTATGTTTGTTTCTCAGAAGCCTTCAAAACTCTTCCACTTCATTCAGTGTCATGGGAAAGTATTAATGGAGAAACTGGCCTTTGGTTAAGCTGAAGAAATCGCTTACTTCATGTTTTATCTGTTGTAAAATACACTAAGAAGATGGCAAAGGATGCTTTCCCATTCTTTTTGCAGGAGGCACAGGGACTCAGGAATCAGCTTGGTGAAAGAGGTGTGTATTTAAGAGCAGAGCAGAAATGCAGAATAAACCGCAGAAGCGGAACTGAGTTGAACCTTTCTTATAGGAAACTGAACTTTTTTAGAGGGATTCTCTGTTTCTATACAGATTTTGAAACTATCTTCTTGTCAATTTGTTTAGTAGTAAATATAGAAATATTAGTAACATTTCTACTGCACTATTTCTACTAATGGTAGGCATTTGAGATCCATTTCTGTCAACCCTTATGACAGAAACTAGCAACTTCCATAATGCTGTTTTCCAGAAGAAGTATGAGAAAATTATGTACCTGTCAGTGACCTAAAGTGCTTTCTGGAAAAGGGTTTCCCATGCACTATTCCAAAAATTGGTTTGAAGTTAGTTTAAATCTCTATGTGTATAAGGTGTAAAATTATATATCGTACTCATCACCAGCGCTTCAATTAAATGGGCGTAGTAGCTAAGCTCTTGCACATTTCTGGTAAGCATGCATTTCTTTAGATAGCTGAGATGAAATATGAGGAAGTTAAATGATCTGGTCAAGGAGCACAGTAAGCTAGAAGCAAAGTGAAATATAGATCTCAGCTCCTTGCTCTTGGGAAACACTATGGGATGTGCTTAAGAGGAAGGACACACTATATCTGTACAATTCTTCTTCTCCTAAGAGAAGCCCTGAGAGGATCCTAAGAGATCCTCTTACCCTATCTGTCCAGTGGTTTTCCAGATACCACCGTGGGAATATCCACTATTTTTCCCCGCTAAACAGCACCAGATAAGGCTCGCTGGCACTCAGACAGCTCAAGTAAAGGACCTGATAGATCCATACATGATGAACGAGCAGTCCTGTTGTTTCCCAGGTTTTCTCTAAATACTGACTAAAACTACTTTTCCCGAATGCCCTTTCTATAACAGTGCAGCGCTGCTAATAAACCATCCATGTTCTGCACGGCACCAGCATTTGCAGCAGGCTTTGGCTTGGTGGTCAGTGGCAATGGCACACGTTGCATTTTAACCTGGAGACACATCTGTGCATCAAGACACGCGTGCAGGTAACGCATCCTCTGCACAGAGCTGTCAGAGCTGAGCGCGATGGCTTAAGGTGGCAGCACCTGAAAGAGCCAGTGGCCTGTATCGCACAGCAGAATTCAGGAGACCAAAAAGTAAATATCTTTCATTCATGATTTAGGCCAAGTCAACCAAGGATTTTTAATGATTGTTCATGAATGAGGCAGACCTTGATACTTATTTACAGTGGTTGTTGACCATCAGAAATGGTTCAATAAATATCTCTTATAAACCACTGGCTCAAACTACTATATATGTTGTTGCTATTTTTAATAGCTGAATGCTGACAGAAGGCAATGGTAAGAGTGGTAACCATGTTTAAACATGGGTGTAGTTATGGATGGTTGAATTATTCACTGCAAGACAGGGGTTCAACTAATGTAACGTACCCTGTAGGTAGATTGTCTGCAAAGAGATCTGTGTTTGTTTCATACCCATCTCTGTAGATAATAATCTCCGTATTAGCCAAATAAAGAAACTAACAACAGGTAGCCTGAAAAGCATAAAATATGTCCGCTTGCGATTAACCAGACACACTGCAGATGTTTGAAAATCAGCACAAAACTGATTTCCACGGGCTGATATCTGGGCTTACAAGGGTCCCTGGGGACTTCTCTGCTGTTGTGTTAGCTCAGGGGTCAGGTTCATGCTCCAAAACAGCTCCTCAAACCCTTCAGCTGTTTACCTTGCTGCTGTGAAAGTTTACACCCTACTCAAGTCTGGAGGGAGCCAACTGTCTCGCTCACTTGGAAACTCAAGGGCCAGGTTTCCAGCCCTCCTTCAGAGCCACCCCTCCAGGCAGGGAGAGTGCCACAGGCTGAGCTGAAAGGGGTTCAAACCTGGAGATAAAAAAGAAAAAAAAGAAAAAAAAAAGAAAGGAAAAAAGCATACACAGAGCTGTTGTGCATCCCAAAGGACAGGGAGCAAAACATGGAAACAGTTCCTTTGTGGAGCCTGCAGAGTTGCCACTGCCTGCACCAGCGTTACCCTCTTCTTCAGTTAACACAAGCCACTTCACAACCACTTCAGCATTGCTCTTTTATGTCCCATTCAAAACAGCTGCTTCCCTTTGATTCCTCCCAGTCAGGCCAGCATTTATACTCCAGCCTGCATTTACGCTCCCCTCCTTGCTGAGATTTCCTGCCTTTATCCCCAAAGCCTGGGATCCCCCCTCTCTTGTGCTGCTTACCCACATGCAGCCATGCGGATGCAACCTGGCAGCTCTGAGCCCCGCTCCTGTTGGGACTGGCAGGAGCAAAGCCGGCTGGGGCCCATCAGCAAGTGTGCTGGAGGGCAGGCAGCGGCTGGAAAGCAAACAGGCTCCCAGCTCTGGGGGTACAAGCCGTCCTGCGGGCTGGCTGGCAGCTACGAATCAGCTCCACTGCACAGGAGGGGAGGGAGGCACTTTTTGCGTGTAAACTTTGCAGCCAGGCATTTGGGGACTTGCTCCTTTCTTCTGGCATGAGGATGGTATCCATCACAACCACCATTTTCTGTAGCAAGAGGAACAGGGGAAAAAAAATAACTAACGGAGCAGAAATAAACACTATTTTTCTCTTGGTGGATATTTTTGCTGATGTATTTCTTACGCATTTCAACAACTACTTTGTAAGTGGTTAGCAAACTATATTAATTTCTGGAGAGTTTAGTGATCAGTATTAATAATACTGAGAAATGACAGTAAAATAAAGATGTCCTCAAATGTTATTGCTATAGGCACACAAAATGGAGTCTTACAAGCTACAGATGAATAAAAAAGCTATAATCTCTTTCCTCTTTCCTTTTCTGTTCCATCCATGACTACAAAAGCATCTTAGGTTCTGGTCTGAAAAGAACCATACCCCACGGTACCTCCTCTACAGAATAAAGATCTTATTTTTTTCAATAAAGTAATTAAAAAAAACCCCAATAAAACCAAAACCCACCGACTTGTACTGGACTGAACACCAGAAGGCCTACTTAACGGTGACGACCTAACACATTGTGTTTTGAAGACGACAGGGCCAGGAACACAGCTGCCAGTGTGGCACCTCAGCCTGATGCATGGCATTCGGAAACACACGGATTGCACAGCCTGAGCACACAGGTTTATTACAGGCAATCATGAAATGCTAATTGACTACTAAGGCAAGCTGTATCAGATGAAATGTAAAACAAAACAGAAGCTGTTTCTCCAAGGCTTTTAAAGTTAAAAGCATGGCTAAGCTTGGGTAGTTAGAACCAATAACACTCAGATATTCCCTTTGATCCCATATTCCTGCATGTCCATTATGAAACCATCAATATCGTGTGAAGGTCGGAGGGAAAGTGTAGGCTCTCTGAGGATCAGCCAAATGCTACCTTTTGCATCTCTCTCAGCTCCTCTTTCCAATATTTATCTTCATCGGTGATTCTGATACCATAAACAAGGACAGCTCACATCAAACTCAAGGTAGCGAGGCAAAAAAGAAGTAAGAGATGCTTGCTAGGGAGGATGCTGTCCTGGGTCTATGCCCAGCTGCCTGGCCACAGGTTTCCTGTAACTCTGCACCTCTAAGTACTGTATTTGCCTCAGGCAGCTTCCTTCCACGTAATGTTAAAGAGAAGCATTAAATCCACAGACATTTATACACATTGACTTAGAGTTCAGCAAACATAAAAGTTGTTCCATCTCTGGGCCTTAAACTGTACAGAAGTTACTAAGAGGACATGGCATGGGTGCAGTGGCAATGAAGTCTCCCACTACCTGCACTTGGTCCTGTGGATTAGGTGGGAGATTTCTCCATTTATTTGTGATGGAAAGTAGTGTACAGGTGGGCACATTGTTCCCTTAGATATCTACCAGATTCCAAAGTTTAAAAAAACAGTAGCAATGTTTTGCCAATGACTCCCATAAGGAGGCAAGCATTTGCCAGCATAGGGGGATGGAGGATGTAATAGCCCACAGGTGCTGTGCAATTAGCCCATAATTAAAAGTTTTAGACACAGCAAAAAATCTGAAAAATTGTTGGGAACATGGGACTGTGGACAAAATGTCTGTGGCTGGAATTTATATTTCTTTTTTACCAGATCCTAAAATCAATGAGCTGAGACAACAAATGGACAGAGGTGTATCTGATTTACCTGAGGGCATTGAGTCCTTCTGCCTCTACCACTGAAAACAGTAGAGTTTTTGCCATGGAGAGGCTGCAATATCTCTTCCAGCTTTCATGGTGTCAGCACTGCCCTTTTTTAGGACAAGGAAACCCCTATCTGAAGACCATGCTGCATAGAGGAAAGTGTCACAGATGGTCAAAGTCCCATGAAGAGGCTCGTGGTGGCCTGCTCCCTACTCCCAGGACAAACTTGGCCTCATGAATGAGATGCCAAAGCTCATTTAGTAAGCAGCAGGTAGTGGTGGGTTTGGGGTCACGTGAACTCTGAGGGGACTCTGCTCCCAGGCAGGCCAGGGATGGCCCAATTCCCCAAGGAGCAGCATCTTTCTGATGCAAACAGACCTCCAGTCCTGAGGCAGAGCAGAGCTGAGAGTGTGCTGTTGCCATAGCAGAGGCAGGGGAATCTATGGAAACCCCTGAAAGGGTATTGCTTTATGTAGTTGCAAAACAGCATAGCCAAAGACAGCACCAGGGCACTTACAAGGCATGCTGTGAAGCTAGGATAATTTCAATCCATTTAACAAAGTGCTTCCAGTCCTCGTTTCAAAGCAGGTAAAAGGAAAATATAGTAAATATTGAAATAAGTTAATCTGTATCCACAGCACTTTACCCAAGAAAAAACTAAAACCATCTGACTGTTGCCCACCCTTGGTTTATTATTTTCCTCTCGGGCAGAATGCCTTTTTTGGTTGTTTGTTTAAAAGACTGCTACTGTGTGATGGTTACCTGCTCTCATTCCTCTCTGTATACAGACTCACTTACCCATAAAGCACAGGTGAAAATCATGGGGTAGTCAATACCCTATGGCAATAGTAGACATTTTGGTAACATGATATATACCTGTGAGCAATCATACCCTTTCCTCTCCAGATAGTGTGGAAAAGTACCCTTGAAAATTGCTTACTCTCCCGCTAATATATACGGTATTCGTACTCTAAGGGACAAAGCAGAAATCCAATGAATCACTGAAATCAGGAAAAAACAAGTAAGGTTCTTTGAATTTGTCCTTTCACAAAGAGAGATTCAGGACTTGGTTCTTAAAATTTTGCTTGGTATTGCATTGTGCTGTGTTCTTGGTTACAGTAGTTTAAATATCAACATGTGTAGCTACATTTTCTCTTGAAATCTGCAGGCAGGGTGACCAGGGATGAATTTTACTTTCAAGGCTAATACACTTACCAATCTGTTTTTGTCTTCTACCACTTAGATCATCATAATAGTCAAAAGCATTATAAAATGCCTGACTGGAAATGTTCTGTTGAACACATCATGAAGGGCCCCCAGTTGCTTGCAAAGATTGCAAGTCCTTTGTTTTCAGAGAAACTGCTCATTGCTCATTTTCCATTGAACTCTATCATTTTGGGTCAAGATAATCTTTCATGTTCTCTTTTCTGGGGAAATCCTCACTGGATGTAAATAGCTACAGAACACAAATGACTTCCAGTAGTCTTGGTGAAGCTATTACTCTGGAAGAGAAACTTAACTGGTTATGCAAGTTTTGTTGCGATGATTTCAATCTGCCTGCTGCTGTGCCCGCTAGAGACGCTTCTTGTTCACTGTTAGCTACGAGGATGTTTGAGATTGTGGAGGAATTACTGTGTTTCAAGGCCAACAGGGGCCATTTTGCTTTGGTTTCTTGCATTTTAATCTTCTTAAGCCCATGGGCCAGGTAGGCTAGCCTGTTGAAATCAGGACACTGTTTGAGAGTGTGTGGAGAAATGATTGCCCAGCATCAGCCAACCTCAGCTAGATCAGCTCGGAGTCTCCAGTATATTTGCAGAGTGAGTCTTGAACTTGACCTTCTTAATCAAGTAGGTAAGTGCTTTAAAAGTGCTCTGCCATGATGTTTTTTCCTGTGCCTAACACAGCTCTGTACAGTTCACAGGGGGCAGCCTCTTCTTTTTCATGTGGGTCTTTTATGCTTTGTCCCAGAACCAAGTATAAGCAGAGGCAGCAGAAGACCTACCTTGGTCCACAATGAAGGTGCAAGAGCTATAACCTCCTCCTGAGGCAACTCGCAGGAACTCAGGTAGGATTATAGAAGGGTGTCTGGGTGTTACGTGAGCATTAGGTGAGCCCTACAGAGATCTAATAGGGTGAGTAAGCTCAGAGCAGAAGGCCTGAGGAGTGATGCCATTCCTTTAACTCAGGCAGAGGTAAGGAGAACGCCTCTGGGAGCTGCAGTCCAGGTTGGATAGAGGCTTTCTTCTGATGTTGTACCTAGATTTACATTTGCAGAGTACTGCCTGTGCTATGTTTCTCTTCGAAGTACACAAGTGCTCAGAGTAGCCTATGGGTGTCTAGAAGCATCTCTTCTGGATGAGCCACTCTCAGTAAAGGGAAACAGGCAGCCAATATCACTGGAGACAGGGTGTTTGAAATAAGCACAATCCTTGGCTGTTCCACACAGCTCATAAAAGAGACTTTCAAGGACGTGTTGACCATTGCGTAGCCCTACCCAAATCAGGCCATGCCCTACATACATCTTACTACAATTGCCTTGTCTATATTGCTCTTACACAGCATTGGCACATGCAGAGGAAAACTTTGAATGGGAATCAAGTGCATCTGCAATACAGCCTAGAGCCTGAAGGGAGGAAACACCCCTGAGTCCTTTTGAAAGTCAATGGGACCTTGGCTTTTATCTCACCTACACTTGAGATGGTCACTAGTGGAAGTTTGTACATAAGTATCATTTAACTGGAGAAAATACTCTGGTGTCAGTAAGCCTGTTATACTGGACAATCAGTGTCTCCAGACAAACTTTAATGAAAGATATTTAATAATTACCAGAAAGTAGAATGGAAGCTGCACTATGGCCAGCTATATAGAGTTCAATTTTCTATCAACTAGAATATTGTGCAGATATTTAAATCAGTAAAGAGAAAATGCAAAACATGCTTTTTGCAAATGTTGCTGAATCCAAAGAAAACCTTCTACTTTTATTTCAGGTTTGTGTGTGAAACACGTTACAAGATATCAGACACAATCAATTTTTGTGAATGCTATTCAGTATTTCATGGGATCTAGAGAGACTTCAGGGGCAGCTCACCCTTTCAAGAACATCCAGACTCTTGACTAGCATCAAGCTAGGAAATGACATTTCTCTTTTGTAGGGATGAATTTCTCAAGCTAGTCAAAACTGAAGATGCTATCCCAGATTGGAGGGAAAGTTCTCTCGCTTTTCTCCATTTCTCCAGAGGAAAGAAGATTTAAAAATTGCACTTGGAAGACATTCAATCAAGCAGACGGTCAGCTGTGCTCACATACTGTTTGGATCAGGTTTTTAGAACCATGCCAGAATGTACCTTATGCAAAATTAGTAAAAACAATAACACCAGAGCAGAAGAATAACACAGCAAACTATACAGACACGTAAAGCACAACCAGCCTTAGGTGAAAGGCCAACATCATTTAGCAACTCACAAGTTCATAAATGGTAGATTTACAGAAATTTAATCCCCTTCTACTCATCAGGGGATTTCACTACAGACCAGAAATAGCTAATTGGGAATAGGAGCAATGTATTTAAAAAAATGAAACACACTTCAGAAATCTCCTTTGAATCCTTCAAAAAGTAAAAGCATTAATTAAAAAAAGATGTTTCTCTGAGAAACAGCCACAGGTTTACAGGGTGGGAATTGTCTAATAGAGTCTGTTCTATGTGTCTGGCCACTGGTTGGCAAATGCAGACCTTTACACTATAAAAACTGTTTCAGTAACACTTTGAAATACTTGCCCAATTATGTTTAGCTCACTTGGGATTCATTATAATACCATTAGATGGGATTATATCATTTGGTTTAATTTCAATTGCATTTCCATATTGTGTCCAGTGGTTTTATGATGTGGACAAATATTCCACCAAGGACTAGGCTGAAGCCATCGCATTTAAATTCTTTTCCTGAGTCACAGTTGGCAGGAAACCTCATCTCAAGACATCCAGGCTGCAAAACCCTCCTTGGAAGCAAACGGGAGACCAAACACAGTTTTACGCTATTCAGAGGATTGCTCCAATGGCACTTGTGTTCTAGAGTTTGCTGAATCCACCCAAGCGCTTGAGGCAAATACAAAATGCATTGCCTATCTCTCACTTTACCTTGACTAGAAAGACCACGGTGAACTGCAGATTTGAGATCTTCTGATTCATAGTGGCTGGCCAGGGTGGGAGCATGAGCACCAAGACAGACACCTTGGCCTCCTCACCGTGGGAGACCAACACTGACAGTCATCTAAACTACCTGCAAAGCTCGTAACGAGCTGAAGCCCTCAGACTCAAATGTCTGATCACCTCTGCTTTCATATCCAAGACGTTAAATGATTCTAACAGTAATAAGGCTCTAGAGAAATTAAATCATCATCAGTGACAACAAGAAGGATGTCAGACTTCTTGTTGCGCAAGACTAAAATCCTTTTGTACTATGGTCCCTTTCAGGACAGTAAGTAAATAACCCCTTTTCTTATAAGGGGAACAAGCAAAGCTCAGATGTATTGGATTGTACAATGCATTTCTAACAAGAGTTGTGTTGCTGTCACCTCTAATAGAAATTAAATATATGTGCTAATGGCCTAGGCAACAGGAATGCAGGTTTCTCTCTATGGGGGCAAGTGTTGCTTTCTAAAAAACTTACAGTCGTGCTAGAGAATAAGGTGGATTCTGATGTCTAAAGTTGCTTGGAAGTATTTTAAAGAAAGCACATGGCAAAGCACAGGAAACATCTAAGAAACAAAAAAAGGAGAACATCATAAAAGTACCAGGGCTTCATATTAATAATAATAATAATAAACATAATGTGTAATGGGACTATACAAAGAATCAGCTCTAAAATACATGTGGTGAAAGACCTGTTTGATTTTTTCTACAAAAGACTGCATGTTGATGAAACATTTATTCCTGATCATAAAATAATATCCACCATTAGAAAGGTCAGTGTTAAAAACCAAAAATTAGATCTGATCCAGAGTTGTTTGCTTGTAAAAATGAGCACAATGCTCTGATTTCATTGTGTGTGCCTGTGTGTCTTTTAGGAACCCTCTGCTCTCTTTCTCTTATAGCCCTCACCTGCGTGCAGCATGTGAGCAGAGAGCCCGAGGTTCCTGATACCTCCTGTCCCAGGGTGACAGTGGGAGGAGGCCATCCCCTGCACTGGAAACTTTCCCTCTTTCCCCTGTACAAAAGCAGAACAGGAAAAGGATGTGGTGGAGTCTTTTCCCAAACCTTGGAGAAATGGGATGTCTTTCAAGGCCTCTTCCCCTGTGTCAAATTTGACTGAACACAGCTACTGGCTCAAAAGCAGAGAGAATAAAGCATAGTAGCTGGCCACATGCACTTGGTCTCTTGCAGCCCCCATAGAAGACTTTTTTCCAGAAAGACATAAACTGATTTTCCACAAGACACAGACCAGGAGGGAGGAAGGTGTTTGGAATGGTTAGACCTCTGTTGACATGCAATGAACTCTGCAGATAGTCCTCTGCCCATGTTGTCCCTGGTGTTAACCAGGCAGCCCAAGGAAGCTCTGAAGAGGGTTTCTCTCAGCTGAAACCTGGCCTGTGGTGCTGCTTCTAGTGGAGAACCTCAGTGTGTCTGTAGGGAGGCTTAAGCCTCTTTCTAGGCACCAACCAACATTTGGCCTGGGGAGAGAAAATGAGTCACATCTGTACAGCTCCTTGGCAAACAATAGCCCTGTAAAACTCTGCTTTCTTTTAGTTGGGAGATTCTCACAGGCAAGATATATTTTCATGGGAATTAACAATTTTTTGCCCTTGAGAGAAACTTCACCGTTTCCCTTAATCAAAAGTGATGCCATTTTTACCACTAAACATCTCACTTCTTCCCATCTGGCCAAAAACACTCCAGTGAGACATGGGCTTGGAAGAACTTGCAAGCCTTGGAGGGCTAGATCCAGCAGACCAGGCTGACTCAGTTCCTTTATGGATCTAGGCAGTGGGCTTGCCTATAAACGCATATCCCTGTGTGGATGTAACCCCGGCATGTACAGTTCCTGGCAGATGCAGAGCAGAAGCCAAGAGACAGAGCAGATTTAAACCGCACCCTCTCCTGGAATAGTTAAGTGGAACAGAAGTGCAGACTTCAATGGTGCTTGAGCAGTGGTGAGGACAGGCCTGGTTTTGGCAGGTGCAAAGCCATATGCTGGCCTGTGACCTAGCTACTGGAAGTGATGGATTTGCTGGGGAAAGACCTCAATTGACCATGCGGGCAGCGTGGAAGAGCCACGCACGCTGTCTGTGCAGCATTTCCCAGCACTGCTGGATTGCCATGCACCAAGTTAACACCATCCGGTGCAAACAAGATGGTCTATTTTATTTTTCACTTTGGTCCTCCCAAAGTCAAATCTCCAAATCTCAAGCGTGCATGCCCGTGATGACACAGGCTGTGTAACCTAGTATAACCTCATGTATAACTGCATGGGGAAGCAGTTCTTGGGACTATTTAAGACGTGTTTTGCCTGTAGGTCTAGTGATCATGGGAAGCTAGAGTTTTCTGAAGAAGAGCTAGTTTAAATTTACTATTAGATATATTTTTCCATCATTAAAATGGAAGGAAACCTCAAGGAAAAATGTCAGATTTTTAATTACTTCCAAAGGAATAGAACCCTGGTAATTGAAAGCGTTCAGTTTTCAGTAGCCAGCAAGGGAAACATTTCTCTAACAACCGAAAAGTGGAAGTCTGCAGTCTGTCATGCAGATATTTCCTGCAATGTTCAACTGGATAGCTTCTTCAGTTGCTGAAAACTAGAAAAAAAATCCATGGATTTTTCTTCTTGCAATAAAAAATAATTTTAGCTTGTGCACACTCAACAGTTTTGCTGTGGGGGAATATTTTATTAACCCTTTCTGTGTCCGGCGTTACAGGAGTAAAACACAAGCTTTCTATTTCCCTCTGTTGTGTTTTGCTTATGCTCCTCTCCCTTCCCATTAGGATTTCAGCTGCAATTCCCAATTCTGAACTTACATAGGACAGATCTGGGGACTAGAGAGACCTTCTTATTCCAAAGTAGGTTACCAGCAAGCATGCCAGCGAGAGGGTTATCATTGGAAATGAGGTCTTCTTGTGTGTGCTACCCCATGCAAGCATGAGAAGTTTGCATAAGGCACCTTTATGTGTGGGGTAAGACATCCTTGCCGGAGGTTTGCTAGGTGAGGCTGTTTTGTAACTCTCAGCCTTGCCACACTGGTGTCAGCATCTGCTGCCCTCTGCCACAGAGGTGGTGGCTGAGGGCAAGACACATAGGGCAAGAAGTGCTTAGCCTGCTTGCTCAGATAACCTGTGAGAACCTGGTAGTCCTTCAAAGCCAAAAATTACCTAATGGAGAGACTGAGCCCACAAGCCTACCAATCTGAAGTGACAGGAAAGGAGACAAGAAAATGAGACTGGATGATTTAGAGCCTATTGAATTTATACAGCACCTCGTGTTTTCTAGCCCCATTCAAGTTCTTCAAGAAGGTTCTAACCAAAGATGGTTAGAAAATATACAGGAGATGGCTGATGGTTTCTGTTTCAGAGGGTGTCCAAGACGTAGAGCCATAACTTCCAGCAGGTTGTGTGAGAGATGTGTCACCTTTTTTGTTTGTTTACATGTTTGTTTTTTTTCCCTGAGGATAAAAACCAGTAATAATTAATGCTGTTGTTTAACGTGTTCCTTCCAAAGAACAAACCTAGCCTTCTTGACTGCCTTCCCCTTCTTGTGTTGTTTCTGAGAAGAAGAAGAAGAAGAAGAAGTCCTAAATGAAAACAGAAAGCTGCATTTTCCAAAACCACATTCAGTGTGGCTGTGCATGTTTCTGCTTAGTTTAAAAATACTTCTACGCTTCTAGACTTGTTCAGTTCCTGCCTTTTTGAGAAAAGATCTCCGGTTGAGTGTTGGTGCACATAAAGGTGAGCTGGGAAGCAATGCACACTAGTGGACATGTGAAACAGCTGAGCTGAAAAGGAGGAGGAAGACAGGCTGCATGGACAGAGAGATATCTGCATGCTGGTGATGACATTGTTGCATTTAAAAGCAAAGGAATGGGTGAGCACAGAGTTGGCGGCATATTGATGTAGGGACGATGTGTTTTAGTTTCTTTTTCAACAGTTTCTTTGGGAGACAGAACCTCCACAATATGGAGCTGAGGGCCAAGAAATGTCAGAGTTTAATTTGGTCTCTGATACTCAATCAGTGCATGCCCTCAGGCAAGTGACTTATCTTTCCTCTATCTAAACGTCTACATCAGTGAAACCGAGGCGAAAGTCCTTTCCACAAGAGTGTCAGTGGGTTTAGCATAACTCATTAATGTCTGCTTGGAGATTTTAAATCCTGCAGTAGAATATCCACTGCAGGCACCAGTGGTTAATGCACTCTAGGGGTGACGGGCAGGAGAAACTGAAGCCCAGCATCCCCATTTTGTGCTCTGTGACTGACAGCTTGCGATATGTCGTAGGCAGATGGCTGGTGGATAAGTGCGGTCCCAAGTACGGGTCCCCATCAACATGATCAGAGGATGCTCCCACTGGATAAGACTGTGACTGGGAGAGTGCCAACAATGTCTCACTGAGAAACAAACAACCAATGTATCAGCCCTGATCACTGCATTCAGCTAATGAAAATGTATGTAATTGATATTTTATAACTATATGGAGAAAGGATTTTTTTTTTAGGGCTTTAATGGTATCGATTGACGGAAGAAAGCCAGATAGATGTCTCTAAGCTGCAGGCTGTACGGCTAAAGTGCTTTTGAGTCAAGAAATGTATACTTGTTTAAAATTCACTTCGAATTTTCACCTCATTTGTAGCTTTTAATGGCATTTTTGAACCCTGACAATTAAACATGTAGCCACTCCAGTCAACTGATTGTCTCATTTCTGATCAATTATTTTTGTCAAGCCCCTTCTCCTATAGTCTGCATGCTGACTTGTACCAGCGTCCGAAAGAGAATCATTGCCGTGAGGCGCTGGGATATGCTTTGGGATGCTCTCCTTGCAGGTCATCTCTGATACAGAGCTTTGGTCCTTGTTCTTCTCTGAGGTTCATCACTGTTCATTTCATGTGAAGCTGCTTGGAGTGGCCCAGTGGAGGCAACGCTGCTGCTTTAAAATATATGCAGGTATGGTTGCTTACTATTTCCATGAGCCCTTCAAGGCAAAGCTTGTCTTTTGCTCTGTGCTAGTACAGCCCCTCGAAAAGAGAGTCAGGGTCTTGATAATTACTTAGGCTCCTCATGGTGCCAAAGTACATTGAGTCCTTTTGGCTCTGTTCATATCCAACTGTGATTACATGGGCTGCTTTTTCAGCCATGGCATCGCACTGGGCAAAGCAACATGTAGAAATAAGAGTTATTTTTTTTTCTATAAAATAGGAAGTTTAAAGAGCAGGGGATCTGCAGCAACAGGCTCCAATTACAGAGAAAAAAGGAGAACCTGGGCTCCCCATGCAGCCAACTCTAACATGAAACCTAGACCTAGGTGAGACTGAGTGAAAAGGAGGCAAATAAAATGAGCTTGCTGCAGCAAAGGCATGGGTTGGAAAGCTGGTCAGAAGGTTACTTCAGACAAAGGGTTTCTGTTGATTTTAATGGGATTTGGATAGCCTGACAGTGCTAGCTTGAATTTAAGCACCCAGATGGGATTTGGTTATTGTAAATAAGATTCTCTTTCTTATGTGAGGTGAGAAAGTGGACCCAGCAGTAGACCCTGGAGGTCCAGTTTGCAGCCTATGCAGTGCATGAAGTGGTGGGTTGGCTTGTATTGTTTTCTTTTTTTTTTTCTTGAGGATTTTATTTGTTGCTCATCTTGAGATATTTTAAAAGTGATCTCAGTATCCTTCCTTTTTTCTTTTTCACTCTCACTCATTGGAGCAAAACATGAAAGGTTCACATGCAAAGTGTTAAACCAAAAGAAGAAAATAAAGAGTAAAAGACAACAAGTAAAAGAAAGAGAAGTTGACATTTCCTGATCTACCTCTCCATGCACCCCCACACAGAGAAGTGTCTTGCACATACCATGAACGCAATGTGAGATTTCATTTTCAATTCTTACAAAATGAAATGGTTACACTGAGAGAGAAAAGGAACGGGCTGGATGTGAGAGGAAAGTGCAGAGTCATTCTTTCTCTTCTTGTGGTCGATGTGTCATACATTGGTTGTAGCTGTGCTGGGGACACCTTGCTGCAGAAAGGAAATGAAGAAAATCTGATTTATTTGAGTACTATCGGTAAAATTGTACCGTCTCTGCATGCAAGACTGTCATGCAGATGCCAGGTCTTAGAGGGTTGCCCCTAAAAACATAACCATTAAAGTGTTACTGTTGTCTTCTCTCCCACCACTTCTGTTTCCAGTTCCTCTAATTTTTATTCTACTTACTTCATTTGAAAGAGCTGGCTTAGACAATTCAACATTACAAAATTGCATTTATGGAGATTGTAAGTTGTGGTAATTAATCATCTTTGGGTGAAATTCCAGCCCAATGAAGTCAGTAGCAAAACTCTTGCAGCATCAAGGTTTCAGCTCATGGCATCTTAGTGCCATGAATTATTTGTACTCTGGATGTCTTTTGAAGCTTTGAGTACATTAAGGAAAAATATTGGGTTTGTGTGTTTGGTCATTAGAAAGGAATAAACAATGGCTGCAATTTTAAAAAGTTGTACAGAGAGTTATAGGGTTTGGTATTTCTTGTGTCCCTGCAGATCTCAAGTGCAAATCAGGCAGGTTTTGTGACTGCCCTGCAAACAGCTGGGGAACTAAAGATTGACCTGTGCTCCTTCTGGCTAGTGGTAGTCACAATTTAGCTCACGAGTGTGCTAATCACGCATGAGACACAAACCAGAGTTCTCCTAAGTTTCATTGGTTTTGCAGGACTAGCCATAAAAAAGCTTTCCTGTGTTCATGGAGTCTTAGTTGCAGCTCACTGAAAGCAGCAGAAAGCTTCCCTGTTGATGTCAATGAGCTTTTGGCTCAGATCCACAAAAATCTGATTCTCCTATTTGAACTGGTATGACTCCATTATGCAATATTTAAGTGTTTGTAACACTAGATGAGACTACACCATAGATAAATTGCAAACATGCTTATTTAATCCATGTAATAGAAGAGGATTAATACTTTTTTTTTTTTCCCAAATAATTTACTAAAGCAAAACCTAAGGGATTCCTTAAACCCCCAGGACCTGCAGTAACTGGGGCTGCTTACAGTAATCCCTCTCTGGCCTTACAAAGATGCTTCAAATATTATTTATGAGCACTTAATTTTTCCCTTCATACATTCTTCTTGAGTTTGCTGCACTGCCAGATACAGACATAAAGCAAATAATCTTTGGGGAAGCTTCAGATGTCTTATTCAGGCTCTGAAAAATCTTGGTCATTCTGTTTAGCAACAGCAAGTTTCTCAGCAGTTAGGTTTGGGGTTTTTTTTGGCCTAAGTAGTCAAGATGGAACCATAGATGATGATAATACTGACAGTCAACAAGCAGCAACACTGTTAAATACTATTGTGACCAGTGTCGTGCCCAAGGTAACACTTGCAGTACCTCTGCATTTCTCACAATGATTGAGAAGGGGTTTGCCAGTCTAGCAGCCAGGAGGAGGAAAGCAACCAGGACGACATGTGTGATTTGCCCATGTCACACAAGCCAGTAGCAAAAGTCATAAAAACATGTGGTAATGGATATTTTTTCTTCTTGCTCAGACAACTACAGATTTTCTAATGAGAAATTTTCCCTCTCATATCAGTGACAATGTTGATTTTCCAGAGTTCAAGGGGAAACTCCAACTTGCCTCTGGACATGCAATAAATCACCCAATATCACTTTTAAGAATTGATCACCCGTGAGGGGCCATGATCTCATCACTAGCTTGGAGAAAGGATCAGTTGATGTGAGGCAAAAGCACTCCTCGAATATGTTGTATAACTTTTTGTATTCATTAAGATGCTTCAGATACAGAACAACCCTCTTTGTTCAATATTTATCTTTTCATCTGCCCTGACCTGGGAACTGTGAGCACTTTGAGAAGTTAATTGAAAGCTTGCTTTGTTTCTTTTTAGCTTTCAGGTCTAAAACTTTGCTTTTGGTAATGGTACTGAGAACACTTTTGTCCTGTCTGCAATAGCTCAGAAACCTTTTCCAGCAACAGCTGGGAATTCGTTATTGATCACCATTGTCTTATTCCAGGAATTCTCCACTGAGATGCTTTTTCTTATTGAATGGCAACAGAAACTGCCAACCCAGGAAGGGGATTATTTCTCTCATGTTTCCATTGCCAGAAGGGTCCCTCAGTCACAACGCTCCACACAGGATTCCCATATTATCTGTCCTAGATGAGATGGATTTTTTGTGGGTTTTGTTCCAACCTTCCTCACCCAAGTCCACCATGTGCCAAGAGAGTCTGAGGTCTGAACAAGGATTTCAGAGACCTGCACTCAAACTCTGAGCTCTATGAGTTTCTTATGTAGCTTTTGGGAAATATTTGTGCCTGAACTGACATCTCTGCAAACTGGCAAAAATAATGATGTTCTTTTGTTATTAGTATGGTCCATAAATTTTTTTGAGAAGGGGCTGTTTCTAATAAGATTTATATATAGTATTTTGTACAGTAGTGCCCATATCTGCTGGCAGATGAAAAGATTTAACAGGGGCTTATTAATTAAAAAAAGAAAAAAAATTGAAAATTGATATCGTTATTTTGAGTAAAGCTTGAAAAACCACAAGGTGAGTAACGTGGAGGACTGAGACATGAAGAAGT
Organism: Gorsachius magnificus; assembly: GCA_034008185.1. Taxonomy (NCBI): domain Eukaryota; kingdom Metazoa; phylum Chordata; class Aves; order Pelecaniformes; family Ardeidae; genus Gorsachius; species Gorsachius magnificus. Next base: position 16,495,331 of record CM067091.1, read on the forward strand.
TGTGGAATATATGCAGAGATACATAATTAAGTATCTATTTTTGATCATTTCTAAAGGTGAGAATTCATGAAGGAACTGATAAATACTGATTTCTCAGTGGTTAGCGTTTCCTTGCAATACCATGTACTTAACTAGCGCCACACCATTCCCTTATTAGCACAGACCTCTACAACAGCTGTTTCCATAACATTTTTGTTTCAAAGGACAGAGTACGAAAAGCAACAAAACATTTAGGAGCTGAGACAACAGACTGTCTCCCAAAGCAAGGAATAAAAAACTCAGCCAAGCATGAAGTCTGGATAAAACCACCTTATTTCCAAAGAAGAGATGAACCCCAGCACTTTGCACAGGGTGAAAGATGGAGCACTGGTTATTTTGAGACTAGCCTTGAGTTGCTGGTGATACTAATGATGACATTAATGAAGTTATTTAAAAATATTTACCAGTGTGTCCAGCGTCAGCTGTGACATCGTACTCTCGGGTTCAAAATTCAGGGGTTAAGGCCCCTGAAATCAGGAGACGTGGTCAAAAAGTTCAGAAACAACAGAAATAAACACATAAAAATGAGGAAACACCAAGATATTTTGGTGCTGCACCTTCTATCTGCTTTACGGATTTTGATCTTTTCATGTTACATTCCTGAATTCTTCTCCACAGGCCCAAGGGTGACACACACACAGTTTTTTCTGGGGCCTTTGCAAAAGTCAGTGGGGTCCCAGTAATGGAGCTCAGAGAAATGTGCTGCTCGTAGTACCACTTTAGATCCATTTGCCACAGCAATCCTGGAAGCTTCAGAGCACCTTTGCCTTTAGTCCTCTGTCTCTTACTTGGTTCTTGTCTAAGGATTTAAAGCTACAGTATTTCATGTAAATGCTTTATTCATTTCAGTCCAGAAAACTTTGAGATCTTATATTTTTTTCATCCTTAATTAATCCAAATCTCTACATGTCTTAATATAATGAAAGACTAAAAATAACGACCTAAACACTCTCACCCTGCCCCAGGCACTTTTTTTTTAATCTTTTTTTTTTTTTTCAAGGGGGTTAATTTTAGACTTGGCATCTTTGCCCCATGAACTTCCCACATGTGGTTAAAGCTACAAGCCAGGTCCTGCCACCAGCCATATTTACCAGAAACAGCAGCAGAAATTTCCAGCAGAACAGTAAAGGGGCTGCAGTTCCTGTTGTTCTGCCAGTATATTTCATCTAAAAATATTATTCATCTTGCCAACCACTTTAATGCAATTGGGGAATGGCAGAGCTGGGGAGTCAGAAGAAAAGCTCTTTGTTAAAAATTTTAGCTCAGAAGTCACTCTATTTTCTCCTAGATTGTCTGCTGCTCTTTTTTTTTCTTTTCTGTATGTGCTTCTTTGCTGTTTACCCTATCTGCTTCTCAGACTTTTCCCAGTTGTGTTAATTATCATTCACTAAAATACTAATCGTTTAAGATGCCTATGCTTTGCTTTTAAACACAACTTTTTTAAACCCTGCACAAAGAGAGATGATGTAAAAATTTATCCAGCTGAAGGGTCAAAATCCTTCCTGATTTAACTCCCTCAATTTACATCATGGGAGTAACCTGGAAATAGTTACGGGGAGCACGGCACACAGGCTGGGCTTTGCTGAGCCAACCACAGCCCCAATCTTTGGCTTTCCTTCATTTCGTTGACTCTGCCATTTCTTTTCATTGTAGTTTTCTGTTGCCGAAGCAGAAGCTGGAAGATGATCAGAGAGGAAAGCAGAGACACTGAGGTCAAGTGTCCTTGAAGTCTGTTTGTGACTAATACATTAATGAGCTTATTTGGGGAAAATCCAAAACCAACTCGTTCTGCACCTAAGCATGATCATACTAGAGCAGAGAACTCGCGGCATGCAAACCAGCCCATTTCTAGCAGCAGGGAAGAAAAAAAAAATCCCAACACTTGTAGGGTTTTTTTAATAAATAATAATATAAAAAAAGAAGTTTGACTTCACTTTGATGACCCGACAGCCTCTTATTTATGATAGCAGTAACCCTTTCCGGGAGCTGCTGTGTGCCAGGCTGGATCCAGCCCATGGGGTGAGTCAGGCACCATGGGTTCTGTGACCTTGCCGGGAAGGGCGGGGAGGGTGGCGGTGAGCTGGGACTGATCCAGTTCACCTGGCCAGGTGCAGGCTCCCAGCCTCCCTGCAGCCTGCTGCAAGGGGGGGGCCCTTCAGAGGACACTCACGGAAGGGTGCGTGGCTTTCGGGTTAGCTCACCATGCTCGGTTCACCCTAGGTGAGTGCCTTGGTGAATCTTTGTGGTACTTGGGCAGTAGAAATAAACCCAACCTGCCACCTTCTATTTGTTCTTTTGCATAGATATGTGAGGATACATACAAATAAAGAAAAAGCAGAAGAGGCTAGATTATAAAACAAACTGTGGTTCAAAGCTGTCAGAGCCAGAGGAAAGCTTCTATCAAGTGAGTTTTAACCTTGCACACACTTTCATTTATAATTATTATTTATTACTATTACTACCATTAATTTATTTAGTGAGCTGAGTGTACATGTTATTCTGACAAGAGTCAACAAAATAAACAATCTCTTCCCCCTCCAAATCCAATAGTCTAAAAGTGGCAGGTTACTAACTAGATCTAGCACAAGCTGATAAAATCGTTACAGCCTGGACATGGTATAGTACAGAGGAGACTTTTAAGATTTCTGAAGGAAGAAACTGAAGGATGCTGACATATATTAATAGGAAAGCTGCTGCAGGCGTATGAGCAGGCTGAAGGCATGTGGTCTGGAGCAGGCAGGGGAGACGAAGGTGGGCAGGGTTGAGGATAGGCATTGGGAGGAGAAGAGCTGGTCCCTGCCTCACTGGTGAGATGGGGCAATGCCCCATCCTTGCAGACTCATGCTCAGAGCCAAGTGGGTGGTTTCACTGGCAATCCAGTGTGGTGGATCCAGCCCACTCACAAAGACTGCCATGCAAGAGAGGCATAGCCTCTAAGGAAGGTGCCATTTGGCCTCTCATGCTTCGATAGGGAGGAAAGGAGAGAAGACCTAAAAATGAGAAGGAAGAGGAGGAAGCTGGTGATGAGCAATGAACAGCATCATTAATGCTGGGTTGCAAGATAAGCTACTTGCTTGCCATCAGTGCGGTGGCATATGAGGAGTGCAGTGAAAAGGTCACTCAGGTCCCTGCTTTGCACTGGCAAATCAGGTTGAAAGCTGCCCTTGAGACTCTGCAGACAGCACTCACCTCCACCATGCTTTCATATTTGCCATGAAATCCGAATTGATTCAGCTACCCTTGTATTCCCTCCCTTCCACCCACCTGCCTGTTCTTTTTCGCAAAGGGTTTTAACCTTCCATTTTGCTTTGAGTCAAGGACTGTACTGTCTTGGCCAACTAGCATCTCTAAATGTGCACGCTGGGATGATCGTTGCCTCCTTACATTCTTTTCTGACAGTCTTTTATCCAATGGAAGAATGCTATTGGGTCAGACTGTGCAATAGCCAACCATAAGCCAAACCAAACCAAAAATCCCAAGGATAAAAACATCTGTGCTTGGGCCCCTCCCTCAGAGCTGGGTGAGCTTGTGAAAACCTGAGCTGTGGTAAGGGAGGTCTTATCTTCAACACATATGACTTGCACCATCTGAAGTTGTGGCCATCTTATTCCATGGAGTCCATCTCTGAGCCTTATTTCTCTGCAAAGGCAGTGTAAAGCAGGACAGGTGGAGCTTGCAGCTATCCAAAATTAGGTGTAAAATGTTGAATATGAAGAAAAGTTTGTGACTATAACAGTGTTACAAATGACGGAGTATTTCCCTTCCAGCTTTTGAAAGCATCCATTTGGATTTGGGAAGAGGAAAGGACTCTGTGTGTGTGTGTGTGTGTGTGTGATGGTACTGGGGTCAGGAGAGCACTGGAGAGAGATGAATTCCCTGACCCTCTTCTGTGGAATCTTAATAACGTGTTCAGTTATTGTGCAGTGGAGGAATGCAATTAGCACAGCGGCCAAATCCTCCTCCAGCAAGTCATTACTGCATTAGTAAATGGAGGCTGCTAAGGCACACAGCATCCCTAAACATACCAGAGGGGCTGCCGGCCCAACAGGACCCAGGATTGATGAGAAAACTCCCACTGCTCTCTCCCCTTCTCCATCCACTTTTCATTATTGCTTTTCTGATCAAGCATGCGATCACATCCTTCCCCATCCTCCCCCATACCCTGTTCCTGAGACACGCTCCCAGGAGGCCCCTCTGGCAAATCAAATCACAACACACCAAGAGGTGTCTGTGATGTATCCAAAAGCAACCTCCAGCTGTGAAGAACTTGGCACAGCCCACGGGAAGTTTCCCCAGCCAAGTGGAGTAGGCAGAGCTGGGATTGGGAGGTGTGCTCTCTGGTGAGGTGTGGAAGCAGAGCAGGGCTGCTGTGTACTGGTTTCAGACCCCACCCCAGACCTGGGTGCTAACCTGCTCAGTGTTTTGTCCTGTTCTATTATAGGGAAATTTCTATCACATCTTGAGGTGCCAGTTACCTGCACTCTGCTTCTCAGGCTCAGTGGAAAGCAAGGAAGAGCTTTCTCCACTGAGGTTGCTGGACATAAATTAACCCTGTGGTTTCCTAGGTCTGACATATGTCATCGTGCTTTGTATTGCTCCTGCAGTCTCCTGAATTCACCTAAGCAGTTCCAGAGAAGCCTGGTGAACCCTGAGTATTGTATAACAAATGGCATGTGTTTTCACATGTTTTAAGTAATTCTGAATATTTCAGAACTGTTCTGATTACAATAAATTCAAGTTGGCATCTTTTTCCCATGATAAAATTTAACAGCCTGAGGTTAGGCATAAAGGTAATGAGAGAACTAGTGTCTTGTTCATGGTAAAGACCTTCAGCACAGCTAGGTCAGGACATTGCTGGCCCCTGGTAACTGATGATATGTTTTAAATCCATATACCATGTTTAGATACTGCGACCCCTGAAACATTATACAAAATGGGCTCTACACGTAATGACTGAATCTTTCTCCTCTCTAAAGTGTTGAAGATTAGACTCATTCCAGCAAACTTTGGGTTACACACCATCAGAGCCAACCATGTGAGCTCTTCAAGAAGATGGGGTACATCACTGCTAGTATTTCTCTATTTCATTGAGAAGATAAGCACTGACTAACAAAGATCATACTCCTTTGTTAAGGTATAACCCAATGGCTTCTTGCAAGGCAGATTGAAACACAAGGACAGAGTAAAAAAGTAGGCTTTCTAGATGATGGCATTCTTAACCTATCCATGTCTTCAAACACAGGTATCGCTAGTAATTGCTGTCCATCCAAGACCATTGCAAAGCAAATGCTCCAGATTTGTTACTGCCTGTGCCCAGTAAATGTGGATGTCTGCAGTAGGAAAGTGGTTAGGCTCCACACAGTCAAAACCCTGTGAATTAGAGACCATAGTATGTGCTTATAAATAAATAAATAGAACTATAGTTTTAAACATATAAAATAATTACTTTTTTTTTTTAACCAGAGTACAGTTTCCAGCTTCTCAGCATTAGAGATCATGTTTATATTGCTATGCAAATTATTCCTCATAGAGAGTTTACAAAGTTTATGTTCATTATTAATAGCGTTATGAGTTTTTCCCCTTCCTGTTTGGTGCTATCTATAGCACTTGGGTAATACATAATTGATGTTAACTGCTTGTGCTCTGGCCCCCGTGCCAATTTACATTAGGATATTTTTCCATGTCTTTTGTCTCTGGCCATTGGAAATTGGTGTTCAATGGGAATGAAATAGCCAGATTATTTTGTGCTGCTTTTTCCTGGCCTTTCATCTGTCTGACTGATATGACGTTGCTGGATAAATAACTAAATGCTCTCCTTTTGCAGACTTGGGTTCAAAAATAAGTTTAAACTTTGACAAGTTTGGTTATTTCCCTTTGGGACAGGTCTTGTCTACAATCTATTGATAATACAGCCAGGGTGGTTAGGGGGGTGATTCTTTGGTGGTGTTTTCATACCACAACAGTCCTCGATAATTGCAAGTATACTGTCAGGCGTGCTTTTCCTAATGAAATGTATTTCTTCTGGGAAACTGTCATAAAGCAGAACAGAAAAAGTCATAGTAGAAGCTACGTCTACATGTCTGGACAAACAGTTCCTTTTAATGTAGACTTAACCTTCCAGGCCGAGTGGATTATCTTATAATAGCCACCAGTTTAGATTAATTGGCAGTCCCAATTTAAGTTGCTAGAGCAATAGGGCAGGGATGCATGTGTGGCTGTAGTGATACAGATGGAGGGAAGTTTTAGGTGAGGACAGAAATGCTTTGACGGAGCCGTCTGTATCAGCAAACTTGCTCCCTGCTTGTCAGGCCAAGCTCTGCCTCGTTGCACAACGCGGGATTGCAACCTTTATCCGCTGAATGCACCTTCCAGAGGTGTAAACACCCACTGCTCCAGAAAGAGCAACAAGGTCTGCTGTTTAGTGAAGAATGTGAGCACAAATGAAACATGGAGAGGGAAAACCCAGTGCTGGCAGTCTGTGAAATGGAACCTCTCCCATCCTCACTCTTAAGCCCTGGGAAATTGCAGGTCTCGCCTCTGCGTTGAAGCGAGATGGTCAATGAAACATTAAACTCTGGAACCAACTGCTCACTGAGACATTTCCAAGGCAGCAGTTTCTCTTCCCTGTCAAACCACTAAGGTTACTAATAAAGCTTTTGGCTGCTTGTATCCTGATGCCTGAAGTGCCATAGACTTGCGACAGGCTAATAGACCTAGATGGCATCATCTTCTCTTTGTGTTAAACCAGTTATTAAACAGGAGAAATTTAAGATGGAGCAACTGTGTGGTAATGGGAGATTTGAATATAACAGCTTCAAATCAGTCCCACCTACTGCTTCTTGGTGAGGCGTTAAGATGAAATAACACCCATTTTGGAAAATTAATTTATGGGGACAAAATTCTACACTCTCTGTAGCCCTAAGGGAAGACAGGACAGAGGAGTCCATATCCAGAACATGGCCAGACCCTGTTTCTGCAAACTGAAGAGCTCTTGACTCTTTATCCCTTGAATTCATGAGTGGAGATGTTCAGTGTAAGGGACTGTGTGAGATGTTCATGAGCAAGTTTCAGTGTTGAATGAAGTAGCATAATCTAACATTATGTCTGTAAAATAGGATATTGAGTTTGATTTGGTTATAACTCAAAGGATTCAAAAAATTCTAATCTTATATCTGTCATTAGTTTCAGTGATATGCTTTTGCTTTTGTGCAATAATAGCCGACTGTTGTGCCATTTATGTTCCCCAGAAAGTGTTGTGAATGTACTTTACAGCTTCTCTTGCACTAGGAAAATGGGGTTTGGGGGATCGTACAACTTTATTCACCTGGAAAACAACAATAAAAGCAAGTTTCCCCCACCTCTCAACCTCCAAGTAGAAAAAAAAAATAATTAAAACATTCCCAGGTGCCATTCAAAAGGCTAAAAGCCTGCTCTTTTGAACAACTGAATGTTAGGAAACCAAATGGATTGGAGGTTGTTTTATCTGAGATTACCAGCTGTCTTTGTTCAAATCTCTGGGTTGACTTTGCAGGTATAAACTCAGCTCTGGGTGATCCAAGACTCTTCCCCTTTGTTGGTGCCATCCCAGCCTCCTGCTACATGAGAATAAGTTATCTGTGCCTTCTCTCCTTGTCTCCCTCTCTTACCGTCCACGTCATGTTTGCTCAATTTGCTACACAACAAGTATTTCCACTTCTTACCCTGAAGGGTCAAGTGAGATCATAAAAAAATCTGTCTGTCTCCATGCATCACCACTAAGAGTGCCCATCAGGCCCAAATCAGAGTCTATTTTCTGTTGCCAAGTGTAGGTGATGGTGTATAGAGAAGACATGGGTTAATCCATAGGGTTGAGAGAGTATCAGCCACATGTTTTAACTAGTAAAGGGGAGCACCGATTGCTGGGAAGCTGGTGAGTCAGCGGGCAAATGTCTGTGTTTGCGTATGTAGGTGTGTGTGAGAGAAGAAGAGAGGCATACCCAGCCATACACGCTGCATTACTCAGGGCCAGATTTATCGGGCTGCAAGTGGATGCAGCTCCCACTAAAATCCAGGAAAAATTATTCTGTCCTCCTGGCCAAGCGCACGTCTGTCAAGCACCACCTTGCCTTGCACTGAGGATGTTTCTGGGCCTCTGTCAGGATGCATCAAGGCAAAGCTGTATGGGAAATGGGACATTTCTGGTTTTTGAAGGATAATTTTATATGTGTAACATCTGATTCTATCACTTAAATGCTGGCCTCCTCTTTGAAAACTTAAATTCTTCCCAAAATTCCTAAAATTTGGAGTGGCAAAACTCCAAGAGTTTAATTTCATTACTATTTTTGCTTTTGTTTCTTGCTGGGATGAAATTGAGACCTTTTCAACATCTCCCTGAAAAAAAGACACATACTCTCATCAATCTGCAACCCGGCAGCTTGAATGCCCCCAGGAGATGAAGAAGTTGCAGGTTTAGGTACCTTTAATTAATTTATTTTTTTCTCTCCCATAGTATAACTACCCCAGGTGGAGCTTCTGGAAATGCAATTTTGTTTAATGACACTGTCACACATGCCAGTATCAGTCATATCATGGCTTGGTGTCATCCAGACTTGTTCCACTTGCTTTATCGCCCTGTCCATCAGGAAGCACAATATTACCCTGAACCAGGCTATTAAGGGATTTGCATGCCATCTCACTCGTTTTAGGAAAGAATCTGGTTCCTTTGATGCACCCATTGAATTTTTAATCTTGGGGTCGATAGATGAAGCATGGCACAAAGAACAGCTCATACATATAACTGTAAAGGAAACGTAAATCTGTCATCGAATGTGCTTCTATGCTCCCCTTCCTTCCTGACTGTGGTATACAAACACTTCATAAACGTTATTCTGTGTCCTTCCAGCACACCTCTCAGTCAAGGCAGCTACTATTCTCATTTCAGAGGTAGGAAATTGGGGTACAGAAATATTATGTCACTTCAGGGTCACCCAAGAGGCGTTTCTTAGAATGGTGAACCGAGCCTTGGCTTCCTCAGCTCCCACACTGCTGTCCTTCCCCTCTGGAAATACAAGTCAACACATGTTTTTAAAAATGAGGCACTGGCAAAACACATGAGAAGCTCCTTTCCCAGTATGGATAAGCCATGGAACAGGCATCACTCTGCCCTGTAGACAGCATGAGGAGCCTGAGCCTGTGGCAGATAGGCACAGCATATCTCTGAGATGGCAGTTACCTGGGTGGCACCAATGGGTGCTGGAAGAGGCTGAGCCCGTGGGTGGGGTGTGGCGTTCCTAGAACGTGCTGGCTGAATTGGGAAAACCAGCCATGCCCTGCGGCGTAGGTGCTTATTGAAGCACTGCATTTCAGGGAGGTGTCGGAGGCAGACGAACAGCCTGCTCCTCCCAGAACATGTCTGAGTCTGTCTCCTCCCGGAGAAGGGATATAAAAGGGTAGCTGCAGCAGGTAGCTGATTTTTAGCAGGAAACATGCTGCAAATCAAACCTTCTGGGGTTAAAAAAGGCAAATTTGCTATGAGCAGAAGAGGGGTTTTGCTTGCATGAGAACCTCCATACTGCAGCCCCCTCAGCTTGAGGATATGCCTTGCATTAACCTGCACATTGGGTTTAACCCTGGCTCCCAGAGGTGTAATTAATTAACTACAAAGGAACGTCAGCGTTTCTGTAAAAAGGCAATCCTCCCCCTCAATTTTCCAGCCCCACCATTGAGTTCTTAATGTCACTTTAGCTTCAAAACTTTGAAAAAAAAAAAAGAGTAAAACATCTCATGTTCTTTTTTTTTACTAGTAGTAATACATCTCTTGATTTTCTGAAGCTTGATTCATGCTGGTTGAATTTATGGGGCTAACAGTGCTGGGGTCTTTTCGCTTCACAGTGGGGCAGAAAAATTGCTTGTTGGGGCTTGAAAAGCAATTGTATCATCAAGCATATGAGACTTCCTTTGAGGGGAGCTGGGAGGGGTTAAAGAGGAAGAGAGTTTTTCTTCTCTCTGATTGTTTTGGTTTGTGAGTCTCCCTTATCAACGCGCATCAGACCTGTGTTTATTGAATCTTCACCAGTCACTGAGATCTATGGCATGATTAACGGGAGATGCACACAGGGAGCGGAGAGGGTGGCTTAGGAAAGGGGAGGTGCCTGGGGCAAGGATGTAATGATTTTCTTGTGCTTTGCATGGAAGGAATGCACACATTGAGTGTTTGTACAGCATCCAGCACTGTGAAGCCCCAATGTGGTGAAAGCCTTCTGACTAATGTATTCAGAGTGATAAAAGTGACTGCTATCTGCTAATGAGGGCAGTGGGATTGAAAAATGAATCCTTGGTTTCATCATTTTCCAGGAATGCAGTTCCTTCTGACTACCCAGAGGTTCATCTACCATCCAGCCGCTGTGCAGGCTGCAACTGAGCATGCGATTAGGGGAAGAGGGGAGGAACATGGTTATTCAACACCTTGATAATGTAAAACCAGTATAATTGGGTGCATGATATAGATGTCTTCAGATATACTCATCTTAGAGATACTTTCTGAGAAAAATACCAACAGGGTTTTCTGTAAATATAATATAGGGGCAGGAAAATCAGTGCTTTCAAAGATAATAAAACTCGGTCAAGTTTTATTGACTGGAGACAGAGCCTTACACCAGAGCTAAAAAATAGGTCTTGCTAATGCTCTGTCATGATAGCAGCCCTTCAGGAGTCTGTTCCTCTGGGTCATCTCTCAGTCCTTTTCATTTCTGTGGCAAAATATGGCCTTGAAGTTGCCAAGATTTGGGGCTATAAAATTTAATAGAAAATGATTTGTTAGAAGATTTCTTTTTTACAGGGGAGAACAAAGAAAAATTAACCTATAAAAAAGCTGTCTTGCTCTAAAGGTGAGAGGAGAACCAAAGCCCTGGCATAAAACAAAGGGATCCACCTTAAAAAAAAAAGTAATGAAGAGTTTGAGTGTATCAGCAATCAGCTGATGCCACCCAAGTGTTCAGTGATGTACTTAGGCACCAGCAAAGAATCAGTCATTATGTGTCAGAACATTACATAATAATTTTAATGTTGTATAAAAATATCTCAGCAGCCGTGTAATGTACAGGAAACACCCGTTTGTGTTTGAGAAACTGTGAGACAGAGCAACTTTCTGGTTTGTTTTAAAGTTAAACCAAAGGGGAGGAAATGAGAGACACAGCAAATAATCCTGTTATCAGCTCATGTGTGTATAGTGTTCTGATTATATTTCCTCCTGTAAGTAGCTCTCACTGATCATGATCGGAAGGAAGATATTGGGCTACAGTATTTCCAAGAAAGAAGCCCACCGATTGCGGTGCACAGTCACCAGAGCAGACTAGTCTTCGATCTTGGCTCTTTCTTCTGTTTTCTTGGAAAATGAGGTCCAAATGAATGTCCAGGGTGTTGTTTACTTCAACACAGTGATGGAGCAGGGAGACAGCTGGATGGAAAGGGAAAGGTGCACCAATGCTTAAAAGCAAGTCTGTGAAAACTGGAAGAATTGGTTTGTGACGCATGAGTTGCTCAATAATCACAGACTTCATTTCCAGGCGCTTTATCAAAGTGAAGAGAAGTTTCATTTATGTTGTTGAGATACGAAATCTTGCAGTGAAGACACCTATCACTTAGATTTTGACATAAATGGTCTTTCGTTTTTTTTTTTTTTTTTTTTTAAATACTGAAGGCAGTTTTAAATTTAAAAAAGAAAATAAGAAGAAATAAAGCTCAAACAGAATCTTGTGGACAAAAAGAACTAACCAGTTTGGAAATCCTTGGTGTTCTCTGATTTTTTTTTTTATCTCCTCTGAGTGCTGAAAGATTATCTTTGTATTTAAATAATTAAAGAGTAACACAAATCCACAAATCTTGCAATAAGGAGATGCAAAGTCACAGTGTCACAGGACAGCTACTATTTCTTTTATCAAGAGGCTGCCTTGAATTAGAAAGCCAGTGGCAGACAGCTTTGTCACTGCCTTTTCACAAATGAACTGTGCCTCACCTCTAGCGCAACACTATTATTTCCCACATATTATTCCACTTTCTCAGCTCAATGAGCCACTATGCAATAATCATATTTAGTCATTATATAATATTTTTCTTCCCATGTTAGTAGCTAGAAAAGCTAAAACAGAGTTTGAGGCTAACATTTTCCAAAGAGACTTCTCATTCTGGAAACTTCAGGTTTCTAACTTGAGGGAACCTTGGACTGATTTTCTGAAGACGTGAGCACCTAGAGTCCTATGTTGACCACATTTTCCAGTCGTGAATTGTCAGATGTGTTTTTCAATTTGAAAAGCTCTTGGCCTGATTTTTAGAAACCGCTGAATACCCAAACTCTGGGAAAATTAGGCTCTGCTAAAGCCTCTGAACTCTTCTCCCCAACAGTTGGTTTTGAAAGTCTTGGCAATGGACTTCAACTCAAGTTATTGAAATCTCCAACAGAAACAGCATGACTTCAGATGTCTGATGAGAGACTGCATTTGTCTGGAGTTGGCATATGATCCACTACTTTTGCTATTTTCAGTACTTGCATCCAAGATATTTCAGTACTAATATTTTTTAATTAATAAGAGGTAATTTTCCCAGAACCCAAATGACCAATACTTCCCAGACCCCACTATGTCTTTGCTCTTGGTGAAATATCTATGAGGCCGACAGTCAACCAGCTCTACAATTGGACTTCCTTCTACTCTTTTTGGTATTGCACTGGACAATGTGGGCAACATTTTTCAGGAACATCAGGAATTGTCTCCCAAATGTGTCACAGGAAACTTGACAATACTTGAATGGGAAGATACAAATAAGATCCTAGTGGTTCTTGTAGAATGGGCAAACAAGATCATTGTCATTCCCTCGGGGGATATCGTATGCTCAGGTATTGCAAAATTAAAATGATTCTTCCTAGAGATAATCCAGTGTAAGTGGGCCACTGCAGGAGAATTTGGTGCTCAAGGAGAATGTGTTTCCTGTTCACTGAAGAGGTAAAAATGGAATCACCATTCTGACTCATTCAAGTAGCAAACTCCTCTGAAGATCACATGCCTGCCGAGCCAATGTTATTTTTGGCAGCTCTTCATGGAAAGCTATGGGTTTTGTTTCGCCAGATCTGTTCTCTCAAGTATATTTTGCTTTAGATGAGCCTGTTTCACCTTGTGCATTTTTTTTTCTTGAGGGGGCAGGGGGCGGGTAGGAGGGAAAGGGGTTGAGTTTGAATATTGCATTGCATTGCAACAACACATTTTCACAGCAGAAAAAAAGTTCTCCCCTCTGAGCCTTAAACAGTATTTCCAGCTATTGTGTATACTCCCCGACCCTTACACTGTTTCTAAGAGAAATGATTTCTTTTGCAGATGTTGAAAGGAATACATGCACAAAAGACTCTGAGGACTTTAATAATAAATAGGGAGATGGGACATACAGATGTGCCACAGACAAATGGGGCAGAGAAAGAAGAGGATATTTTATATTGTGTAGAATATGTGTGGCTTTGAAAATCTGATAAACAGTGAGGGTGCTGTTTCAAGGGACCAAGGCTTGTATGGCTGAGTTCAGAGGCCAGGCTGCACTAAGCCAGCCCATTGTGTCACCCAGCAGGACTCAGAGAGACACAGTTTAGGGAAAGCCACAGGCTAATCTTCAGTGTTTCTTTGAAATATGATTTTCATTTTTTAGCTGCAGTTGGTTTTGATTGTGCTGCAGTTGTCATTACTGGAATGGGGCACAGTTTTGTTATTGGAAGGCGATTGTTTGGAAGCTGCACTCCAGTGCTTTAGTGATGCATACATGTGTGCAAGACAAAGCATGCGCATGTGTGTGTGAATGTATGAACTTTTAATAATGATGCCCAGAATTCGTGTGATTTGCAGATTGATGCATTCCTCGGTATGTATTTATTTTTTGCCCCCCCCCAATTTACTGATTTGTATCAGGGAAAGATAACTTGGGTTTGTTTTTTTTTCCTCCTTTTCTTTCTTTTCAGAAGTACTAACCCTGTACCCCCTTGTTTGATGACTCATTCCCTTCTCCTTCACACAAAACACCCTTTCAACAGCTTTGTAGTGCAAACATTATCCCTGTCTCTTGGTCACAAGGTTATTGTTTTCATATCTCTTGGAGCAAGACCCTGGGATAGCTCCACTGACAAATTAGCAGTTGTGTTGAATGAACAATTACGTCAAGGCAATATTAATCTGGGGGCCTAGTTAGAGCGGAGAAGGTGCCTGATTTCAGCATAGGAGGAGGTGCTGAGAGGAGAACCTATGTGATCTCATTAGACAAATGGTGGGATTTCATTAAATCTTTAACAGCTATGTATGTTTACATCAGCTTTCCTAGAGGAGTGCCTGGTACTCCCTTAACTCGGTCTTACTAAAAATGGTCCTCCACTAAACTCTTTAACTGCAGTTTTTCTCACTAAATGTGGTCTTTCTTATATTAAAAAAGCCCTATGGTGTAGACACTTTTCTCCTCTTTTTGTCTCAGTGTAGACATCTACATAGGAAATGGGTTTACCTCCAAAACAATCTTTTAAATGAATGACTATGTTATTGCAAGCCTCCTACCACCTCCAGGCTGAGGGGCCTCAGGAGCGTTCCCATGAAACTCATGTATTTTTGTGAAACGCTGATGAAATGAGAAGCTTCAGACATTCTAGCAACAAATGCTCCGGAACAGGAAAGTTAGTGCTTGCCTTCAATTTTCACAAGCTGGAATCGTCCAGGAAAATTGACACCAAAAATATTTTCATATGTACCCTCGCAAACCAGAACTGCTGAGTTTCACACGGCTGTGCTGCTGAAGAGCTCTGCTTCCTGCGTGGGCGTTGTACTTGCTGACTTACACATCAGGGGAAAACTGAGCTCACTTCCAACCAGCGGGTCCCCATCCTCAGAGCAGCCCTCTCTCTCGGAGGCACCTGAGTGAAGCCGTCTGGCCCCGCGGGTGCTGGCAGAAACCGTTACACCTGCCAAATCTCTAATATCGCTGGTCATCTGCCAGCCAGAAGGGACAATTCCTGTTCTTCCAGGTTAGGGCTGCAAACCAAGCTGATAGACTCAGAAGGGAGGGGAAAGGGAAGGAAGGCAAAGATGTCTGCTGTTGGGCCAGGAACATCTTTTAAATAGTCGTAAGTCAACATGCATTAACTCATTTACTTTATCCTGACAGGGAATTAGCACAGCTACATGCAGAGTGGTTACAAGATGCCAGGTTGATATCTATCACATAAATCCCTCATATGGAAGTGAAGGGCCTTGTGCAATGGGTTGAACCTTTGGGCCACAGGCTAACTTTTCTTAGCTGCTTTCCTAATATCTCCTAAAAGTTGTCCCAAGGATGCATAGCTAAGCAAAACCCTAAATGAAGGCTCACAGCAAACTGTACAGCTCTGCAGAGGCAGCTAGCCAGACAGAGGTAGAAATCTGGGAATCAGGTTATTGTGAGCAATGTGACTAAGAAAGTCTTGGTATAAAAGCATGTCCTTAAACTCTCAATTTTTGGAGTAGCCAAACCTGGCTTTTCAGTGGAATGAGTACAGGAAGGTGGGATTTTTTTTGGCTTTTTTCTTTTTTAAATACACCTTCATTTTTGTGCATGGTTTTGTGTAACTTTGCACTCAGAAAATAATCCCTGCCTCCAAAGCTGAGTGCCTGAACCTCTTAGCTCCCCAGCTGCATCCCAGATACCCAGCAACACCCAGGGTTGAGACTTGCATCTGTGAGGTTTGTTCAGAGTGCGTCCATATTTTGGGGTACAAACCATGCCCTTTAAAAAGGTGGACACTCCACTAAAAATGCAAACCTCAGCAGTGCCTATGAGAGAGGGCAGCACCTATCTAATGCACATGTACTTGGTCTCTTCAACCTCCATGCAACTTGCTATGCCACAGATATGTATGGCCTATAGACAGGAGCATGGAACTAATTATTTCAATACTTTGGCGGTGTAGGCTGTTTCAGTTCTACTTCTTTCCTTAACCTCAAAATGAGATTAGAGCCAGACTCATGTCAAGTGTCCCACAGCTAACCTCTAAACTAATTTTTTATTGCCTTGAAGAGAAGGATTGAGAAAAATATTTATAGGCCCTGGAAGAACAGTAAAAGTTTGCAAGCATTTAGGGCTTTTACTCAATAAACCTTTATGGGCCCTTCATGCACCCATTCAGCTCTGAGAAAAAATAAAAACTAAAAAAGTTAGAAAAAGCACAGGGAAATCGCGCTCTGACAGTAAGTCGAAAATCTCATAAATTCCAGGTAAAAACAATACCCACACATTGTAGGAACCCGTCTGTAGTCAGCCTATTGTACAAGCCCAAAAACAGGGAGAAGAATTAGGATGGTTCATGCTTCTCTTCAGACTTCTCACTTATCCCTTCCCATTTAGGTCAAGAGGTCCTCAAATCTTTTTACACTGTTTTTTAATTTGCACCCAGCTTCTCTGTGATTCTTCTCTTTTGTTTCCTATAGGTGTTTTGTATCAATTGAAAGTTTATTCCTTTTATCTGCAGTCTCCAAGTGATCATATGTCCCGGTTCCCACCCCCTGAATTCCTGACATCTTGCTCTTCCTATCTTCTTCCCTGCACTTCCCCTGCCGTAATGCTCACTTTTTTCTCTCACAGGGTCTCTTTCCAGGGACATCTCCGCAGGTGTTACTTCATGGCTCACTTGTGTGCTCTCAGTGTTCAATCCTAGCCCACATTTGGGGTTTGCTGTCCATTGTTGATGCAAGGACCTTCTCATCTTTTTGCTTGCAAACTGCTAAGCCCATCTGACTTCACAAATAAAGAGCTAGGGTTGGCACTGGTCTCAGTGAAAAGAACAGACACAATTTTTTCTTCTCCTGTCTCAGCAAGCACTTCTTTCCTTCCATTTCTCCACTTTTCAGATTCCTCCATCCTCCTATCCAGGCTCATAGGCTTCTTCAGCCCACAGCCCCATGAGCTCAAACTGTAACTGCATGACCAGATGACTAAAGAGCACTGCTTATTTAAGTAACATAGTTATTATTATTTGTAACAAAACTTAGAGTGAAAAGCTTTGTAGATTCACTGTTAGATAAAGCACCAATTTACTATGAAGAATAATGATTTACACAAGCAAAATCTAAAAAAGCCCTAAGATGGCAAAAACTCCCCTCATAGTTATTATTGGGATTTTGTTGTGGTTTTGTATGGAGGTTGAAACAGAACATGGGACAACACTTTCCTGATACTCATACGAAACACTGTGAAAGTCCATACTAGTTTGAGCAGATAAGACAAAGTACAGAGGAAAGGAAAAATCAATGCCTCAGCTTTGGAAAATAGAGCTGAGAAGCTGAGAGATGAAAAGTCTCACAGAGCAGATCTCAAGGCAGAGCTGAGAACCTAACCCAGACTGTTTTTGGTTGATCCTTTTGGTATAATTCATGGAAAATCTAGTTCATCAAGTGAATATAAAATATTCAATAGCCCAAGAATCCTCCACTCTGGAGTCCCGGCTGTGGAAATGTTGACCCGTCAATAAATCGTTTGGACAGGCTGCCCCAGACCTTGCCCATGTGTTGAAAATAGGCTTTCAGAATAACATGCCATTTCTAGCAGAGCGATGTTCAGGACAAGCATACTCACGCTGCCTCTTCTTTAAAGTTGGTCTAACTCCAAATCCAAGGAGGGCACAATGCACGTTTCAGAGGCCAAGGAGAGAGTGTGCAGGAGGGGCTGGGTAGAGCAGCCACAGGTCCGTATTTTGCAGCTCGTCAGTGCACAATGAATTTCTGTAGTTTCACTGGCTGTGGTTTGTCTGATCCAGTTACAGTCTCAAATATGATCTGATTCCTGAGGGGATACTTTTTTTTCCCTGGGTAATTTCTCTACTCAGCTTTATATTCTCATTTGTCATTTGCAGTAAATATACTGAATTTCAACTTTTATTTCTTTGCAGAAGTATGTCCAGAAGGCTGTGTTGGCTGACTGCTGCACCAACATGAATCCAGCTGGGGGCTGGGTGAAAATACCGTCTCGTCTGGGGAGGGAGCTGAGGCCAGGCTGTGACACAGGACCCCGCCATGCTGAAGGTGTGTTTACCACTTGAGATTCGTTTCCTGGCCTAGTGGCAGAAGTAGGTCCATTGCAAGGAAGTTTATATGAAGCTTGGTCTGTGCAATGTGTATCCTTCTCTGATGCAGAAAAAGGACGGGGGTTAAAACAAAACTCAAGAAAGGGCAGAATTACAATGTAGAGTCCTCACTCTGCCCTGCCACTCTACACTGTGCAGCAAGTGGCTGAGGGAAAAAACTTGGAAGAAAATCCTCATCTTTTAAAATTCGTTGTGATTAAAGGGTTCCTATAAAGCTGAATTAAAATTAAAAATAATGACTATGACTATGCCTACTCCAACAGGAAACCAGGAAAGACAATTCATTACAGGACCCGTCCACCGAGGGATGGGGAGATTCTTCATCCCTAGCTATCCCTTACATTGAATACAAGAAACAAAATAGTGTGTGATTTTTCAAAAAACACCTCAGCATTTTGGGCCTTAGAAAAGCATATTAAAAGCCAACAAAGCCACGGCTTGCCCCAGATGCCTTAATTAAGTGAGGAAATTGCTGGATAATAATATACCGGAGCTCCATGGAAGCAGCGAGCTGTTCCCTCTCGAAAGTCTCACCATGAGCAGTAACAGTCATGTGGGGGATTGCTCTAGGCCCTACTTTCAGAGGCATTTGGACTTTTGAGGGTATTTTGAGGCATCTTAAACCCACGACTTCCACAACCAGGGAGAAATATACAGACATTTGCAAAAGCACAGATTTGCAGATGCATGCAGAGGTTGCCCAGGGAAGCCAAGGTCAGGGTCAACCACTTCAGCGTATGAGGACTCCTCCCCAAGGCACTGTGGGGTCATTTTCCACCCAGGTGACACTAAACAAAGAAACGGTGGCAAGAGGAGAAACACAACAGGAGAGATGGGGCGAAAGAAGTGAAAAAGAAGAGCAAGTAAATTGGAAGCAGAAGTACAAACAAAGACAAGGAAATTCAGGGAAAGTCGTGTCTCTCCTGCTTGCTGCTTCTAGACACAGCGAAGTGATGTCTGAAAAGTGATGAATCAGGGACCACAGGCAAGGACAGGAGCAACAAGGCTCAATGGTATGACCTGAGGCACGGATGGGAAAGTAGAGCAGAGAGAGGGAAAGCAGGGAAAACTGTCAGATTTCTGTGGGCATTACCATGCTGTGTGTGCTCTTCATATAACATTTATTGTGGAGGATGCCTCGCTCCTTTGATTTGGGATTCAGAACCTTAACTAGATTTAGACCAGGCATTTTCTTTCTCTCCTTTCCTTTGTCCTCCATTTAATTTTAATATAAATTAGGAAGAAATGTGCCTGCCCCCCATATTAGCCTACAGAGAGCAGATAAAGAACTATATCATGCATACCCCGGTCCCTAGAATTTGGGTTTCTCCCTGATTTTAACAGCTTAAGTTGAACAGTGATTTAAAAATAAATGAACCCTTTGCTCATCACAACAGCATTAACATGTGAGCATGAAGAAGCGCTTATTTATCTTGGCAAGACCCAGAGCTGGGATAAATGATTCCAGCTGAAGATAGAATTATGTCTCTCAACTCCCAGCTAAATTTGGGGCCAAATATGTACTCCCTTTACTGCAGTAAATGTCACTTTCCTGATCCTAACACATCAGTTCCAGTGTATATTGATGCAATCCACTGCAACAGCAAAATCAGTACTGCTGTGATACTGCTCCCATAAAGCGCTGGATAGAGGCCTGATTGACTGCATCGGACAACAATTACCTCAAATCAAATTCTTTCTGGACAGTGGTGTAAATGGGGAGTATCTTCACCGCAGATCGATGGAGCCACAGCAGAGGCTGTCAGGGAGGACGGGGATGGTAAGCGGAGAGGTTGTGCTCATTTCCATTTTTGCCCAGGGAAGCACGAAACACTTCTGCTGCTCCCCAATAACGGCGCTCAAGGAAAAGCATCAATGCACGCAGCAATTATAAGCCTAAAAAGATAATCAGACGGCCCTAACAAAAGTAGCTGGGGCTCCTATCCCCACGCATGGTGTGTCTTGCCTGAAGCAGAGAGCGTTTGGCCAAGTCCCAGAGGCAGTTGAGTGAAAGGGTCTCACCTGCTACCTGCAATCAATCCTTGCTGAGAGTGTCACGCCGACCTCACCAGGGGTCATTTGGCAAGGCTGAGCCATTGCTCTGTGTTTGTCAGGGGGGATCGGTTCAATGCTTCCTGTGAGGGTCAGTGGCAAAGGCTGGCAGTAATTTTCAGCTAGGTATGCGGAGGGGGGGATGGAGCCTGAGGCACTACTGGCTTCAATAAATACTTAAGGAATTTAACAACCCAGTGCAGACCCTGTGTCAGTGGATGATGATGATGATGTGATGGAGCTCACGCTCAGTATTGCAGAGCCCTGTCATTAAACATCTCTGCTGCTGAGAGTGGCAGGGCAGCCATGCCACACGGGCAACCTGATACAGAAACGGTGTGCCTCACCTATCGGGTTTCTGCAGATAATCAGGATCAGCACCCACTAACACCATCGGTGTCTGGGTTGTTCAACACTGAGCTGACTCATGTCAATGGAAAAAAGAGGCTGGTGGTAATGTTCTGGCCAAAATTGTGCCACATCACAATACAGGCATTACTCATGCTGGGTTATTCTTTAAATATAGTATAATCATGCAATATGCCTAGGCCTACAGGGTAAGGGCTCCTTTGTGTTTTTTAAGCCTGGGAATTAGATTTTTTTTTTTTTTTGTAGCCTTAAAGGACTCGAGATTTCAGTAGAGGTTTCCATTTTGCAGAATGAAGGCACAATAACTACAGGAAGAAAAGGAGATTTTCTGGGCATAGAGCCAAACCAAGACACAGGTCACCTGGCTCCTATAATCTTCTGTGCCATAGACTCCCCATCTGCCTCCTGGCAAGTCATTTATTCTACCCTCATCCTTTATGCTGCAGCTGTAAGTGGGGATAATAACACATCTCTACATCATAGGGCAAATGTGAGGATAAGCATGATGGTATCAGTGCAACTATTGCATAATGTTGGTGGGCTAGAGGGATTACTGTTGCCAAGCTCTCCCCGTGAGCTGCACAGCCCTCTGAATGATCATGCCTCTGATTATTTGTACCTTGTAAAGACTAAGCTGAAACTTCAGCGTTATCTGTCACAGGTTTTACACATACCGAGACATTCTGCACAGTGGTCAGATTGCGGGAAGTTACAGTTCTCCGTTGAAAGTAGGAGAACAGCCCTGCAGGAGATGATGGGGTTCAGAAAAATTAAGTGATGTGTTTCTCAAGCAGACACATAAAGAACAAGGAAGAAGACGGATAGGCTAAAGTGAGCAAAGAAACTTCAGGTACTAGCACCCATTGGTTCTGTTGAGGTTTCTACCACTATAGATCTGCCATCAGAGCTGGCTGTGGGAACGCATTTGGGCTTCTTTCAGTTCAAATGGGTCAAGTTAGCAAAAATCTCTGATCTCAGTAGCATGAGTGAGTGCAATTTGGACTAAAATGGGCCCGGGAGTAAAACACAAGCAGGTCAGTAAGCAGACTTAGGCTATTGTTGGTGACAACTGCTGGTCTGAGCTGGGAGTTTCTAGGAAGAAAGGTGGAAGTTTTCCTAGGAACTCTCACCGCGCTTTCCAAGGTACACATCTGCCCTGAGCCGCAGCACTGCTTCTGAGTGAGGTTTCTCTTTGTAGGCAAACTGTACCACTCATGAATCCCCCACACCTTGTAAGCCAACGCAAAAAGTAAGGATAAGGATGGAAGTTGCGCATTGGTAAGTATGTCTTGAAGATGATATAAGCCAGCGTGACATACAAGCTGACAAGGCCAGAAGCAATGGTAAATTACAAAGAGTTTTTGGCTTGTCTATACTAATTTACAAAATTAAGCCAAACTTATTTAAACAAGGCTTAAACCATTTTAAGTGTGTTGAGTTGGCACCAAAGTAACTTGATCCACTTTACATTGATTTGATTATGCCACTGCTATTTATAGACCATGCTGTTGTCTCTTATAGCCTTAGACTTCCTTAGCTTCACCTTTGAATTGGATTTGTAAGGGAAGATGTGTCCAAAATATTAGTTTTTAGTGTAAATTTGGAATGCATTTAATTATGAAAGCCGTGGGAGTGGGCAGCCAGCATCCCCCCAGGCATCCCACACTATGGAGATTAGATCTTTAATGCTACATTGAGAATCTTCCCATCTGCTCTTCACAGCGCTGATAGCATCACCTCAAAAATACCCAGTCTGAACCCAAAAGGGAGGAAGAAATGAAATTTGCACATGGCTCAGGAGATTCAATAATTCACAATATTTCATTAGACAACATCTCCATTAGGAGCCTGACATTTATATTCATGGTTGAGCAGAGGGATAACTTATGAGTTATCTCTTCTGTCTTTGTGAGTGAAGATTAATGTCACAAATGCTCAACAATCGTGTATCATATATATACACACTTACACACACTCAACATGCATTATTTTTATCTTCTATGATCTTCAGGAGTGAAAGCACTTGAGACAACAGTTTAGGGAAAAAGCAGTTTCTGAATGTTGTCAGACTGTGCACAAACCAGGGAAAATTTTTTTTCCTCATTTAAACAATCTAAACAGTAGGCATATATCAAGCCAGGGAGAGTGGTCTGTGTTGAAGCTGTGGTACATTTGCACTGTTTAATATGCTGTGTATAATTCTAGGGGCTCTGGCCTAAATGGTGAGCCTATTCTTTGCCCAAAATGGGAAGGAGGGAGAGGCAATTCACTGCCACCTTCCTGCTCTCAGAAGGCTTGAGTCCAGTAGCATCCAAAGTCCATTCTTGCATAACTTAGAGAAGTTTGACTGAATTTCCAAAAGAAAGTGATTGCAGCTAGTGACTGCCGTGGCTGAATCACTGTGCACTGTGCTTTACCCCCGTACTATCTCCTGTGCCAAAAGGCTGCGTGGTAAAGAAGAGGGAATGCCAGTTTTGTGCCATCTGGGGATTTCCCTAAGACAGCTTTCTGGCTGCTTTGGATGAAAGCAGCTGAGCTCGCAACAGAGCTTGCATGGTCCAGTACTCGTTTCTAGTGAAAATCTATTATGAACATTGTATAAGGAAAGTGCGTAATAAACACAATTTATCACAAGGCTCTCAAATTCATTACTGAGCTCTCACCTATGAGCCTACAGATTTATAGACATTGGGATCCATGGCCAAAAGGTGCTATGTAAGTGCAAATAGTTATGGTTGTTGGAAAGATCCTCTTGGATTATCCAGTCCAGCCACATGCATTCCCGCAAATGCATAATCAGGTTCAATGATTTGGTACAAAAAATCACTGCCTCATATTGTCCAAGATGACTGATGTTTCTTGAATTATCTTTGTGACTCTGCTTTTCATCTTAATTAAATAGGCTGGCTGGATCATGCCAAGAGATAGAACAGGCCAGATTTTTATTATTCTGGCTAGTAATATCTATTCCAACACAAGTGGGTCCAGTGCAACCTTCTCATATAACCAAAAAGACAGCCTGCTAGGGGATCTGACTGTATATCTACTCATCCAAGTGCTCCGAACCCCCTTTTCATCTTTTCCCTCTCATCCCCACAGCCATCTTGCACAAGGTGGCTAATTTTAGGTAGTTTAGATACATTTTAATTTCATTTGCTGGACTGCACAGACATTCCTTTCAAGTATTTGAGATGACAAAGACCAGAAAGCATACATAAAAATATTCAGATCAAAGCTCTATTCTTGCTCTAATTTGTGTGTTACTTAGGCAAAACAATAGGAAAATCCAGGGCTTATGCCAGTAGCTGAGGAAGAAGGAGTGCTCAAATCCAGGCAGTTCATCTTCAGCTGGTAAATGTCCAACCCCAAAACGCATTCTGGGTTTCCTTGACTCGGTGCAGTGAGATGAAGAAAAGCCCCAGCTCTGCGTATGGGAAGCGATATGGCCATTTTGCTGCAGCTTTTTGCCCAAGCCAGTTATTTCCACTGTAGATCATTCATGTTGTCTCCCGTGCCCTGAGGGGAGCTCCCATCCCTTGTCCCAGCGATGTACCCTGGCAGAGCTGCTGGTGTAACGTGTTCTGGCACTGCGCTGCTGCAGCAGGCTGGCAAATCAGGCCCCTCTCATGCATCGCTTCTCTCTTCGACAGAGATGACTGTATTTGAAAGAGTTTTAAGGGACACAAAATTAAAACATGTGCCCACAAGCTGTTATATGCTTTTCTGCATATTTAATTTATTTTTCTAAGGAACACACATTTCCTCTGCCACCAAATGCAGAAATATCGCATTTTACCATCCTGTTTTAAAAACAGTGCCCCATCACTGTTCATTGTTCTCTCTGGAGAAATTTCTAAGCCCATTTGCCCACATGGGCTCATGTGAGGGGGAGACGCCACTGAGCAAATCCCTCCTGCAGCAGGGTCCAGAGGCTGCAAACACTTTTTCTGTGTGAAATTAATTGAGCTCCAAGGGTCAGCAGGTTACGAGTAGGCTCATTATGACAAATGATTTCTGTCTGAGTCAGAAGACCTTTGGGGTCAGTTCAGGATTCTGCCTAAATTTTGTAATTACGCCTGCCTCAGGCCTTAAACAAACTAAGTGTCCCTTAACATGTGGAAGGAGGCAGCCTGGAGATTAAGGAACAAGCAGAAACAGCCTGGCTTAGTCTGGCAGGACAGATTTTTAGCTGAATCTTGTAAATAAAACCCCTGACAAGCTCAACAGAGCCGGAGACAGGCTTAGAGCCTGACAGGGAAAGATCTGGAGTCTCGAGGAACTCTTTATCCCTGTGACGATTACAAGAAGTCCAGCTGGGAAAAGCTCATCATAATTCCTACTCTGCCTGCGATGAAGACTCTTTACTTTGCCAAACCCCAAAAGGATAATATGCTGCAAAATATGCAACTTGATTGTACGCGGAGCTGTATTAGTAACTTCAGGGCTTAGCTTGTGACTCATAGCTCCGGCTGGATGGGGGAGTCATGTGCGAGAAAACCAGGCCAGGTCCTAACATTGAATACAGTGACTTTGTGGTGCTTTTCCTTCGCAGACAGCACTGGAGGACTGGGGTGGGTATGGCCCCTTGCCCTCATCTCTGCTGGGGAGCCTGACTGCTGCTTCAGCAGGTGGCAAGGAGAGGGATGGGACTGTCCCTGGGCTGGGACTCACCTCCCTAACTTCACTGTCTACATGTTATTTGAAGTTAGTCTAAGTTATTAACCTATGTAAACTCAAAAGAGGAGGGCTGGACACTTCCAGATCATGATTCATCCTGTCCTGAAATAGATGTGAAGAATCCACTCCGGATAATGCTTCTCTAGAGAAAGCCTAGACTTCCTAAAGCTTGGAGAAGGATCTTTAAATGAGGTGAGAAGGAGGCACCCAGGCTGGTACTCCCCAAACACTGCGGAGACAGAGCCCAAGCTGTCCAACCTGAGGCAATGCTGGTGGGACTGCTGGACATGCTCAAGTGCCCCAGCAACATCTCATACAAAGGAGCTGCTTTCCAGTTATTTTACATTGCGTTCTTCCACAAAAGCTGTCCATAGGCCATTCCTCGAACCCAGAAAGGGATGCAAAATGTTGATGGACACAGGCGGATGGAGAAACAAGCAATAGGAGGAAAAATACTTTCCCAGAAGTCTCCATTAGACTACAATACCTGATGGCTCATGGCCACATGAAATATCAATTCATTAGTCTAGTTAAATGGTATATGTATGCACATAACACATATTGCTACATATTTAAATATCTGTGCAACATATTTCATGAAGTGCACAGCAAATACCTAATCTTGTTTGAAAACATTCACTCCGAAACCATTATTGGCTCTGAAAGCTGAGCTCAATTATTAGGATTTAAATCTGAATTTCTAGGACATTTACCCCTCATGCTTTTTCTCCTCACTGTAGATTTAAGTTAGATATCTGTATAATTCAAAGTTCAGGATGAAAAATAAATTGATATTCAGGTATTCCCTTCAGTATTTATTTGAAAATCAGGCTAGTTATTTCTCCCAAATCAGGCTCCCTATTATGATTTCCAGCATTTCATTCATTAGTCTTTTCTTATAGTACATTTTCTTCTAATCCTGAAAAACCATAACAGCATAGGATTGCTTGAATCTATTTTAATTATACATGTAAATTAAAGAGACAGCATAAAAATTACATATTCAGAGAAAATGGCCTGTCTTTCTCATAGCACTCTTTATAAAAGCAGAGTGTTTTTTATTTCATCATTTTTCACTGGTCTTTTATTATGCTTTATTGCACTCTGATCACCATGGACATTTAAAATAATCTACAAACAGATTCATGGTTGTTTTTGAATACGTCTGTAATTGTGTGTGTGTGTGTGTGTGAAATTTTTTTGCAATGATTACATGATTACACTCTGATCTGAAATGGCAACACAATATAGGAAGGATTTTTAAATCACATTTAATGTAATTTTTATAAACATGGATAATGTTAATGATAAAATAAGATAAAAATGTTAAATTTATTTTTAACAATGAAATTGAGAGTATATTTCAAAAAATTGTATTCTTGAAAATCCTTATATTTGACTTTTATGAAGCATCTAGGTTTTTTTCTATTTTGAGAAAATTTTGGATACTTCTTATACCTTAGAATTAACTTCTCAATCTCATTTTTTAAGCTGTCAGATAAAAAGTCAACTCTTGTATGCAGAGTGAAATGACAACTGCTAAGTAATACTGGCCAGAGTAACCTAGAGAAATGCTCTGCAAATATGCCTAGGACTTTTTCCTATGAATAAAGATGATGTCAGCTCGTTTTGGGTTTCTCAGAGAATGCAGTTAATAATGTGTGATGATACTATTTATAGTGTCTTCCCT
Source organism: Gorsachius magnificus (assembly GCA_034008185.1). NCBI lineage: Eukaryota > Metazoa > Chordata > Aves > Pelecaniformes > Ardeidae > Gorsachius > Gorsachius magnificus. The sequence continues at coordinate 16,522,267 of CM067091.1, forward strand.
GTGCAGATCCACACAATGATATCCAAAGAGGCTGGCCTCATCTTTGTTTTGGATTTCAAAAGCAATCCAGAAACTTAGGCTAGGTATGCAAGGCCAAGAGGAGGTGTTCAGGACAGGATTCAGCCTACTTTCCTCCAAGACAGACAATGAGGAGATGGAAAACATGAGGCACCAGGCAGGAGGTGAACACGTCCTCCAGCCCAGCATGGGGATGGTTGCTGCATCTCCTTTTCTGAGCAGAGTCTCCCTGTGGTCTTTGGCAATTACCTGTGCCCAGATTTTTGGAGCTGGGCACATGCAATTGCATGTTTCATTTGTCCATATAATTACTGTAATTGTGACCACAGTTGTGGTAATCATATATGCAAACAATCAATTAGACATCCAGACCGGTAGATGGCGCTTCCTCTGCTGTGCTCCAAACGCCATTTTCAGTTATACCTTGCTGGCTGAGCACCTACAGTAAGATCTCCTTAGTCAATGCAGCATTGTGCAGTACACACTATCTTCCTCCGGCAGAGAATTAAACTATACAACCTAAACAGTCATTTCCCTTCAGTCCTCCAAAATAATGTCTTTTGGAGACAGCAGTGCAGACAGTGATTGGCAAATACGCCTCATTTGTGATGTGCCAACACTTGAAGCAAGAAAACAAAAATTACCGATGAAGCTGTTAAGGCAGGAAACTCTATTAGGAACCCAAGGGAGAAGTTGCTTCCCTGAATACATACAATATGCAGCATGTAGTCTTAGTGTACCCAGCAATGATAAGGAAACTGCCCGGAGGATTGTGTCGTCCACTGGCCTGCAGCCAGATCTGTCACACTGAAAGTGTTCTTCTACCCTGAAAAGTGTCTCGTTAAAAAATAGCATCATCGGGTTTCATGCTTATGGTCTCTTAATGATCCAGTATCAGATGTGTTTGGCTTACAAGTGAAAACAGCTCTGGGACAGAGGTTTAGGTTTTGGTGTGGTTTCCCTCTGCCCCGACTGCTAATCCTGCAAGCCAGAAATGGCGATGGAAGCATCCAGTAAAGCTCGCTCGTTCACGTGGCATTGCTTTTGGTAAAGGATTTTATAGGCCAGATCGTATCCTCGGGTTAGATCCCTACAGTCCCTAATCTTTTTGTTTTTCCTCTAGTTTCATATTTATCAGAGGGTTTTGAATAAGTCTACATGATAGGAGTTCAGTGCCCAGTGATGATGCTGGAGAGAGAGAAGCTGCGTGCCTGCCATAGCCATATCGCCTCAACAGGGTGAGCAAGAGATAAAAATAGTAAGTATTCATTTTTAGTCATGAAAATGGAATGAAATAAACTTCTACTGAATTCTATAGGATGATTTAAAGATCTCATATGATGGCACACTTAAATTCTATATATAGGCTATTAGATTAATAATAGCACCCTATTGATCCAGAGCTTTCCCCAAACCCAAAGTCAATACACAGAAGAGCTCTCATTGACTTCCACTAGCTTTGGATCATTCTTTTTGTCTTAGCTTAGTTTTCCAGAAGGGGAAAGGAACAGTAGGAAATAATTGTATCTTGAGGGACAGGGAAGTTGAAACCTTGATCTCATGTGATTTGTTACAGTGACAGACTTTGAACAGAGCTGGGCAGAAGTTTGCTTTATTTTTGTCAGTGCTGATTTTTATTAGAAAATGCTATTTTAATTAAAAAGGGCTTTTTGGAGGAGAGGAAAGAATGGAAGTCCACTCTGAAAAACAGGAAAAAAAATGACATTTTTCAGACCACAATGACTTTAATTTTTCATGTCATTCAAACCTGTGTTTCAAAATGGACTTTATATGAAAAAGCAAAACATAGAAAGGCCAAAAAAATTCACCCAAATCAACTCAAGTGTATCAAACCAGAATGTTTCAACTAACACCAAAGTTTCCTATGCAAAATGCAATTTTGCAAAATTACAGAAGAAAAAACCTAACTCTTTTAGAAACTACTGAGGTAAATATGGAAACCCACACTCTCTCGCTACAATTAAGAGCTTCTTGGGAAAAGTGACCTGAAAAGGAGCAGACATTAATTACACAACCCTAAACTCAGTGGGACGGGGGCACCTTTCTGCTCTGTGTTCAATACAAGGGACAAAGAGATCCCAGGCATTGATGGGAAGGGAGAAGCTACTGCTGGAACCCCAGTCTCCCAGACAAATGCACAAATTGAGGAAATCTGTAATCCCAGCTCCTCGGAGCCCACTCCTTAGCACCAGTGTCTCCTTTAGTAGTCACCTCTGCCTTGTTCCACTGACCACTCTTGCTCCATGGGGTGTTTTAAGGATTCAGACAAAGGAAGAGTGCTTAAAAAAATCTCCTGTATTGGCTTTCAACCACTTGCTATCAGAGAAAAACAAAAGCAGAACTCAATCTTTTGTTGTTGTTTTGGGGTTTTTTTAACTCCTTTTGAAAGAGGGATTCCTCATCTTTACCACTCCTTTATATTCTAACTGCCCCAGCTGGAAACCTTCTAGGCCTTTTTAAAACAGGATTAAAAACACAGTTTTCTGCATTAGCACAGCTCAAAAGGATAACCTCAGCTCTTTTCTCTGCCAGCCAGCTTTTTAATCCTGAATCACATGTCACTTCAAATTATGAATATGATTTTCATGTCCCCCTCGGGCCTAAATTTCACCCAAGTAAATCCTCTCATTCAGCAGCCGGAGAAACGTGTCAAAAGCAGTGATCTTCAAGCACCGAGAGTGCTCTGGGAGAGATCAAACTGTCCCAGCCTGAACTCTCCTAGTGCCAGACATCTTTTCCCCTCCTGCTTATTGTTGTTGACACCCTGCATCCCCCCTTCCTTTCCCCCAGGTCTGAAAGCCTGGGATGGCAAGAGAGAGAAAAAATATGTCCTTTCTTAATTCTAAATAGTTCTGGGATTGATCCTTTCTGCACTTGTGGGGGCAGAGGGAGAACAAAGACGCACGCATGAACTGGTTCTGGGTAATGAGAAATTAAACCACCTGATAACATGCTGCTTTCTTTCATCTCCTAGTACAGATCTCCACTGATATGATCAGTGGTCAGATGAGCGAACTGGCTTAACAGCCCTGATTTCTGAGCCAGCCAGGTCGGTGCGCTGGTGTCATGCTCCAGTTGAAGAAGGAAGCCCTTCCTCGCCCGTGTTCCTCTGCACTGTGCAGATCCCCCTCTCCTGAATGTCTTGAAAACTCAAGCTAACTTAGAACATCCTTGTCAGAGAAAATGAGCATTTCCAGCCTTGGTCTACAAATAAACAGATTGGGATTGTGTCTTGTGCAAATTACTTGAAACCTGAGGGTCAAGCCTAAAATCAGAACTCTAGAAATCTACACATTAGGTTCTGGAGGTATTTGACATTAGGTCAAATGTCTCTGCAAGAAGAGACCTTCCCAGATCAGAAAAGCAAGTCTTGTCTCTTCAGTCTCTTTAGGGAGACTAGAGAGCTCAAAGGACCATGTTGAGCTTTCCTTTTCCACTCTGACCCCAGTATAGTTTCTTCCTCTCCAAAACCAACTATTGTTTTTGTTACATTTAGATATTTGTTCCTTTCCCAAGATGATTGTGGCCATTGCCTTTCCTTACTGTGATGGTAGATGCTGCATCAAAATGCAAGGCAGATGCCAAGGCTTTGCTCACCTTTTTCCTAACGGAGGCTGTGAAGCATATTGATACTGTGAGGACCATCACCATCATAGCAGGATGACTAGGAAAGTGCAGAGATGATCTTTATTCAGTCCTGTCAGAGCAAGGAACAGAGATGTTTGGGTTTGGTTCCAAAGGAGCTCTGGGGTTAGAAATAATAAGTTTGCTGATGTCATCTCAGCACCAATCCAGACATCTGAGTTCAGGTTTCTCTTGCAGATAGTGGAAACTGTTCTGGTTTGAGGTCACCTCCTTTGAACATGCTTTTCCATGGGTTCTCTAGTTTTTGTCAGAAAAGGTGTTTTGGTATGGTTTTTGGATTTGAATTTTCTTAGGAGTTCTCCTTCCTCATAGGGGAAGAGGGTAAAGATAGATGCAAGACATCATGGAAGGTAGGGAGCACCCAAAACCACAGTATGCTGCAAGTCCCCACAGCCACATCATGTGGCTGCATGGCTGCAACAGTACGGCCATTTCCCATTTGAAAACCAGTCAGACGAATGTTTTCCTCCTGCAGAAGAGCAAACACAAATGTGGAAAGAGACTAAGATGGCATGTTTATTGCTCGCTTACCTTCCCACGGTGAAGAAGCCACAGGAGTTATTACAGAAACCTCACCTTTCAAAACATTCCCATGGCCATGCTACTGAACAAACGTATATCCTGGGAGGATTTCTCATTCGCTGGAAGATCAACTCTGATCCAGCCATTGCCTGTTGCTTTTTGAAGTTTCAGCAGCAAAACAGAAACATAGTGGTTTGCCAAGAGAGGTGGGCAGGAAACAGTTTTTTCCAATCCACAAGCAATTCTCAGCTTAGAGTTTTCCCATCCTAATGCTGAGTGAAAGGGAGAAATATGAAACTTAAAAGGATTCAGAACATATCAACCAAATAATTTTTCTGAACTTTCCGTCTTTAAGATTTTCGGTGTGTAGATTTAAAATATTTTCTTTTAATTTCAAAATGTTTCCTTTTTATTATAAGTCACAGTAAATTTGAAAGCAAAAATATTATTCTTCTTTAATTCACTTCCCCTCCCAGGGTAAGACATTTAGATCACCACCTGTAATTTCCATCAACTGGCATTTTTCAATTTAAAATAATTGCCAGAAAATCCCAATCAGTATTCAAGGCCATGTTAATGACTGCCTTACTGCAGCCTAGAGGTGGCAATAGTTTAGTGACTGCTGAGCTGCATGTACAGAATTTGTAATCCCTTAAGTAGTGCTTTGAGGCTTCCGGTAGCTAATATATGTCCACCACCATAGCAAGGAATAAAATGAATATTGCTTCCTTTACCCCTTTATGCTTAGTATTACAAAAGCTTGTAGAACTGAATTTCCAGAGTGGTGATTTTTTTTCCCTTCCACCGTTGGATGATAAATTTGTTTATCTTTGCTCTTGGCACCAAACTTTGTGAACATTTCTAAAAGAAACAATGAAAACTCACTCATGGTCTGCTAAATCAATACTCCCAGTGTCTTGTTCTCCATTGCCAATGCACCTTGTATAACCATTCGCTGCTCTGCCTGAGTGGCGGTTCGCATCCATTTTGCACTGGTGGAAATGACTAAACCAGCTGTGGAGCAATGGAGAATCAAAGCTCTGCGTCCTCCCTTAGACGCTAATCTGAGCATGGGCTCTAAGAAATACGTGGCTGAGGATGAAGCCTTCATCTCAAGCCAGTGATAAGCAGGAAGGATCAAAGTGAACAAGATAACATGACAGGTGTAGCCTCTCCACACAAGAGGGATCAGTCAAAATATTTCTGTACAGTTGCTTCCTTAAACACAAAGCACAGAGACAGACTGGAGAAGATGTGACTGCAGATGGTACGTGTAAGAGGATGTAGACTCAAATTTGACAGTCACTTTACAAACGAAACCCCGGCTGTGTGATCTCCCTTCATGTTGACTCGCTACTGCAGAATAGTTTTCTGTGGGTAAAAATGCCGAGTTTTCCAAAGCCTGATTTATGATTATTCTCTGCTAAAGTCTTAAAAACACAAAAATTATTACAGCTATTTGTATCTCATGCTGGCATCGTTGTTCTCCATTGCAGTAAGTGGAACTATCTTTTCTTAAAATGCTGGACTGAATCCATATTCTATTTATTACATCTGAGGACTGCTCTTCTCTATTTTATAGCCTGTTGTTTACGAACTGGGGGGTGGATAAAAAGTGCACAATCCAAAAAAGTGCAGAAGTGTTGTCATCATCCTTTTTTTTTTCCCCAAAATAGTGTCTCCCAAAGGCATCTGCTTTTTAGACCTTTACAGCTAAGCAGAGCACAAGAGCAAAAATGAAAATGTCTGACGGATGAGTGTTTGGCTTCTCCCCTAGGCCTGACAGCCCCTGGCTCCAAGAGGCATATGATGCAGATACAAGGGGGTTGAGGATGTCCCGTGTTCTGCTCCATGTGCTTTTTCTGCTCTGCATTCATTTATTCTCCTTGTAATTTAAGTTCAGGGAGAAGAAATGAACAGTCTGGTCCTGGGAGTGGAAAGTAACTCATGAAGAAGTGAAGGAGGCAGCATTTATCCAACAGTGTTTCCATACATTTTAATTCTAACTCAGTCCCACCTGTCCCCGTATGAAAGCTTTGTGCGTGTACTTTACACATGGCTTGCACCAGCCTATTTCCATCCATGTCCTAGAGCTGTGCTTTGTACTTCACCCAGAAAGTCCCTGACAGTGTGAGCACTGATTTCCTGAGTAGCTACAAAATATGTCTGAACTGGAAAATACGGGTTCCCAGATTTTTAAAAATTTGAGAGACCAGTTTCCAGTTTAGTGTTTGTCAGTGATTCTTTGTTTTGTGGACCTCAAAACCTTTCTGAAGAAGCAAACCAAACCCGCTAATGGGTTAGGTGGGTGAGCCTGGATGCTGGCAGTGCCAGAGGGAGAGGATGTGTGATAAATACCTGGCCTGGCAGGCTGTGACAGGCAACTAGAAGGTACACACAGACCAGCTCAATGGGAGTGAGCACACATGAGGGGGTTTGGTACTTGTCCACCTTCACCCTCTGATGGACCACAGCTAAACAGTGCAGCATCTGTTGAGCGGTGCTGTTGACAACATTTTATCCTGTGACTCACACAGCGGCACCGGTGCACACCCTTTCACACATGGTGTGTACCAGAGGTTTCTAGGCCACATCCTCCTCCAAAGAACGAGAGGGAAGAGTGTTAGGTGCACAGAAACCATTCCTCCTTGTACAGATGGAGCTTACCAGGAGAGGTGAGCAGGGTCCCTTTGCTGCGGTGCACCCTATGGGGCAGTCACAGCCCATCCCACCGTTCTGACCACACCTGTGTCCACCCATGTTTTCCTCTCTCATGGGCACCAGGTTGTTGAACGCAACCTTCAGTAGAAAGCAAAGGAAAGCATAAAGGGAATTCAACCCCCCACAGTCTTTAGGCACTAAAATCAACTTATTGATCAGTACTGGCATCTTTCTGGATAGAGAACAGCTCTGAGAGAGCTTAGTTGCTTCTCAGCACTCCCAGTCTGGAAGATATTTTGTCCTGCTGTCAAACACTCACCACCAGCCACGTGGTGCTGGACAAGGGGGTAGGTGCTGAGGGTTTTTTGTTTAACTCTATACATCTCACCAAGGTTACTCAGTTATGAATGTTGTGGGCTCCCAGCAGAGTGTATGGAGGGAGGTTGGCCCTCACCAGCATGGTTCAGGGGGCAGATGCTCTGAGTCATGCACATTTCCCATCACTAGGATCCCAGGTCAGCTGCTTTGGTGGCATGGCAGGGATGCCTCCTCACCTTGCTTTTACATTCCCAGTCATTGCCTTTATACAGCCAGAGCACCCAGTTAGGGTTGCCTAGAGTTTTGTTTGTCATATAAAAGCCATAGCAGTAAGTGAACTAGTAAATGTTTGGGTTTGGTACCTGTTGTTGAATACAGAGATTGTGGTTTTTAGAATAGATCTACAAAGAGTTTGCTCCCTGATTCCCTTCAACAGCCATGCAAAGTAGAAGGTGTAACTCTTAAAGACGTCTTAAGAGTTTTTTTCATCCCCACACTGAAAGCTGTTAAATCTGCAAGATTACTCAATTTTCTGTGGAAACAGGATCTTCCAGTGACAGCCCCCCCAGGCCAGCATGCTCCTCTTCCTCATTTTGGGATACCAACCTCAGCAACATTGTCAAAATGAGGATCTCCCTGTAAGTCGTTTCTCTGTAACAGGCCACATCCCAACTCCCATGCTCGGCCAGGGAAAAATGGGCTCCTGAGTAGAGTGGAAGTCCCTGCAGAGGCATGTTTGGATGTCAGCAGCCTTCCTGGAACAGACACAATGAATGAGGAGAGCGTTGTGGCTATGGGTGCTATGTCGTGATTGTGCTTCACAGGTTGGACTGTTTCTGACTATGGTAATCAACATCCACAGCAGGTAGGAAGCCATGGTTATTCACAGCACAATTCCACTTTCGAGTCGAATTATACTGTGAATACATAATTGTACTGTGAGTACATAATATTGTATTATTATGAAGGTGTATGGATGAATTTCTACTACACTGAAGTACAGAAATCTCCTGTATCCCATCACTGACTTGTGCAACAATCTCTCTACAGGTAGACAACCACATTAATATGGTTTCTGCCCTCAGTCTGGTGAGATCATGAGAAAAAGTTTGCACTCTGGCTCTCAAGCCCATCTGTGTCTTTTGCTGAGATGGAACAACAAAATACTTGTGTTTGGCTATTTCAGAGAAAAAGACCAACAACAACAGAAAGCAGAGTGGTTTTGTTAACATTATTTGTGTAATGGCTTAACACTCAATGTGGCATAAGCAGCAGTATCACGATGTTAGCCTCACATCAAACAGATGGCTAGGGAATTATGATATCTGAAAACCCAGAGCATCTTCCATTTCTAGATGACAGTTAATAATACAGGTGGTGCTGTATGAAGGGAAGAGGCTTTGCTACAGCTTTGGGGCTCAACTAGTCCACAGGGTCCAATTCCCAGTTCGATTACAGTCTTTTCCTCCCTCTTGCCACATAGACATCTGGTGTTATTAAAAGCTAGTAAAAGAACTGTTTTCAGAGCGAGCTCCCCAACATTGCATGTGTAACCATATGTGGTAATATAGCATTACATTAAAAATAAAAAAAAAGCTTGCTTATTGAAGATCGGCAAATTTTTTTTTTTTCAGCATCCCTTCTTTGTTCATGTGGTTATTGGTTCTTGTAACTGTTCTCACCTTTTGAAGCTATTTAATTAGATTCAATGGGTGGATTTATTAAAATGTCTTGACTGCTCTGCTCTTTAGAGGTCATAGCCATGACCTTACATCTGAATGGGGGAACCATCTCAAATCTAGGATATTTTAAAAAAAAAAATAAAAATTCCTTTTTCCCTCCCTGTAGTGTATATGCTGGCCTTACTCCTATTGTGTCAACATGGACAGTTTCTGCCCCAAAAAGGCCAATAGATAATTGCTCCTACACAGAAAATGTTTCAGCAGCTGGTAAAATTAACTGAACACTCCATAGATTATTGATTTTCCTGGGCCCTGGGTGGAAAAGACTGCAACAGTGTAAGTTGGAATCAGTTCTCAGCAGCACTGATTGTGGCAGGACTAAGGACTGTGCTCATTAATTCTGTGTTCAGATTAAGAAAAAAGGCAGAAAAGCATGACAGAAACCATGGATAAAATGAGAGAAGAAATGTGGCCAAACCAAAAACTGCCTCCAGTGCTGACCCAGGAGGCTTTCTGTAACCCTTCAGTGAGAAGAACCATCTCATGCTATTTACTGAGTACTTCACATACAATGGCCCTGTCACAATATGGATGATGTTAGCTAAATATGGAAAAAGAAACCGAAGAGAGCAGATAGCACAGCACTTCACTACAGCAAAGGACCTTCTCCTCTGGAGTCAATGGATTTGAGTCTTGACTTACACAGGGGAAGCTGAGGCTGGAATTTGGTTCATTCTCCTCATCAGCAATGGCAGTAAAGAAATAATCTCAGCTTCAGTGACCCTGACCCGAAAAGCATATCAGACTCATCTGTAATGTCCCACACTGGCAATCCAGACACTAAATCTCCAAGGCATAGGGTGCTGGCCCTCAGGAATGGCATTTCTGAGACTTAATGGGCTGCGGAGCAAGGTGTGTCTCCTCCTCTTCCTCTCTGGGCAAACAGAAGACATGAGTTACAACATGCAGTGTAGAGGGAAACAAGGGACAAGAAAAAAAATAAAAGAGAAAGAAAAATTACTTATTTCATTAAGAAGCCTCTTTTGCTGTGGACAGGATGCACGCAACAGGAAGGATGTGGACACTGAAAAACTCATCTCAGGATTTCTCTGTCATTAAGGAAATGAAGGTATTGAAGCATGGGTTTCCTTTGCATGCTGTTCTAGTGAAAAGCAATTCAGCAATAGGCAAAATGTTACTACTACTTTGCTGCTGCTAAAGGAGAAAACTTTCCCTCTCTTCCTCCCCCTGCCCTGCACCTGCTCGTAGGGCTTGCGATCCACCAGCACCCAGCAGGAAAATTAATAGTTACCTACTTCTTGGTATGCTCCTTCATCACAGACGCAGAAACACACAGTGTATCCACTGCACGGCCGCTTGGGCAATAGTTTAATACAACTACTAAATGCAGAAGGGAAGAGTGAAGAAAATCTAGGTACTAACCTTCCCAGCAGTTTCAAGCTTTCTCAGAAACGTGGCTGGAGCTGGATTTTGCCACCCCAACACTGGATGTCCCCAAGCCAGGCTGGAGCCAGGATGCCCCAGTCATAGGAGGGGCTGAGATGGGAACAGTGAGCAGTGAAAAGCTGGTTTTGCTGCTTTTGTTGTCCCTGGGAAAACCTGTGAGAGCGAAGGGGAGAGCAACAAGATGTATCACCGCTGGGAGAAGCCAGCTCTGACAAACCACTGCCATCAAACCCCCTAGATTTTCTCTGACTGAAATGGTGCTCTGAATTTTTCAAGTGAGTTTTCATAAGAACAGCTCTTTTCCTTGACATCATGAGGATAAACAGTCTTAGTGCCATTTTAAAATGAAAAAAAAAGTTTTATAGAAAAATAGATTATAAACTTCTGCAGATGGGGATTTTCTGTATTTATGCATTTATACAGCTCCTTGCACAGCGCTGTCCCAGACCAAGACTCCTAGATATTACTGGAATACAAATATCAGCCAGGAATATGCAGGCATTTTGATAGTTTAATTTCATTTTTCATTTGCAAATTATTGTAAGAGGGAGAATGAAGGAGAACATCACCCACAAAAAGGAAAGCGGAATCTCTTGCAGGCAGAATACATATAGGCTAAAAAATGCTCAACAAACTCTTTAGTGACCTAAGTTTCATTACACACCACCAGGAAAGACCTAACTTTAGGTTTGGCCTCCACAGTGTTGTATAAATAGAGAAGGAAACCTGAGAAGCATTAAGATGTAGCCTTCCTCAGGAAAAAAAAAAAAAAGCATTCCCTTCATTAATGACTCCCATTATAGCTATTCATTGTATCCTCTTTTCCTTAACAAAGTCTCACATTGTCAACCAGCCCTCTTAAATGTTCATTGTGTGCCCATTATCAAAATATCATTTTCGGCTTCACTGAACACATGTAGGAAATGTAGTAGTGTAAAAAGGAAGAGGAGGAGGGAAGATAGCACAAGAAAAAGAAAGAGGAAGATAATAAGCTTAGGCTGTATTTGTGTAATTACTCTCTCCAGAACAATCTTCTGAGAAAAGGATATGTTTAATTTTTGTTATGTCATAAATCTTAAACTCTCAGGTTGTCACTGATTAGGCTAGTAGCTAAACAACTGAAAATGGACGCTGGAAGTTTGCCTTCCCCGCCACTTTACTTTTAATAAAGACGGATTTATGATGAATGGAGAGAGACCTCTGTGGTCAATTTGGAATCTGTTTTTAAGGACTGCCTAATAAATGTTATGCATTCAAATGGGAAATCACTGGTGGTTTGCACAAAGTATAAATCGTGCAATTTCAGAAGCATGAAACAAACGTGTTTAGGATATTTCCAGCCAACACACCAATTTTTCTTATTCCCATTCATGGTCTTTATATCTTATAACATTTTCTGACACCTGATTTATAGGTAATTCTGGTCCTGACTCAGGCTTCATTCAGGACCTTGACAAAACTATCATTGACTTCAATAGCAGAAGGATCAACCTCCCAGTGCAAAATTAAAGCCTTGGACAATGAAATACAGTAACTGCTCAACAGACAAATGATAGAAAGGCCTTCTTCTCTGACCACAGCATGTCTCACCATTAACCTCCAATAAGTTCTCTGTTTGGAAGCTACTAACATTACCAATTGACGTAGGAGCCTGCCCAGTTTGAACTGTAGAGACATCAACAACTTGCCTAAGATCCAGCACCAAGCACTCGTCTGCAGGCAGAAAGGCTTGATCATTAACCCACAGCTGGATGTTATTCAGCCTGCACTACCACTGCAAACTAGGACTGAAACATGGATCTTCTTAGGTAGAAGGCCCTCCCCAGCTCTAGCTGGTGAAGGCAATGGGAGCCAAACAGCCTGCTCCCCCAGGGGAGTGAGCTAGGCAGTTACAGCAGTGAACGGGGTCAGCCTGTATCCAAAGTCAAATCTCAAGTTGCATTCTCAAGGGGATAGATACTTCTATGGCTTTCAGAAGCGCAACTTTCAATGACTTGATTTCAGGAGATGAGCTGTCTTAGGGCTGAAAAGAGCAAATCCTATTATCCACTTGCAATTGGCCTGAATTGGAATTAGTCTGGATATGTTTCAGACCTCCTATGCCATGGAGACAGTGTTGGTCACCATCCCCTGCATTGCAGCTGTCATCATGTGTACATTTGTCACCTTTTTCACCCCTAAGTGTGAATATTTGGGTTACATTAGGTAGTACTTTAGATGTCAATGGGGCATGTGGCATGTTGGATTTCCATCCATCCATCCATCCTGAGTTCTTTCCTCTTTCATTATTTCATAAGATATTGAAAACACAGAACGGTTAGCACAAAATCAATGGGAATTTCACTAAGGGCCCTACCTGAGAGACACAGTTTTGCTATTTCTATCTTGGTCAACTACTGTCTTAGGAGCTGGGCCGGCAGGCAGATATACCTATTGCAGAACTGCAAGGCCATCCCTGGTGGATGGAACTCTGCCAGCTGGCAGGGAGGACACCTGGCAGCATGCAGGCAGGAAGGATACATCCGCATTGATAACACGGCGGGGTCTAACAGCTTGTGACTTTGCTTTTCTTTGTCATTAACATTCACACTCTTGCAGCAGCAGGGCTTACGCAGCATTTTAAAGGCAGACAATGAGCAGGGTGCAGCCTTGAGACGCGGACAGTCTTTGAGATTGGTTGTACCTTGGAATTCAGCCTGAGTGGGATGACATCCAGCTGCATTTCCCCAGGAACAGAGCAGGGCATGGACTGCGACATGCAGGATCATGGCCCATCCCTTAGCCGCCCGCTCCCCTGCCAGCACTTGCCTGCAGCTCTGACCTTCTTCAGTTTGTTCATCCCAGCAGGGTGGTGTGGTGAGTCTGAACTGGGCAACATTACTGCAGCCCACACTTCTCCTTTAAGCTGCAGATTCAGCAACAGTTGTTTGGTTGAATCTCTGATACATTCACAAAAAATACCTACACATATATCTATGTATCTATATCTGTCTACATATATATCTGTGGAGAGATATATAGATATAATATCTCTCCCAAAAAACCACAATCAAAGCTGAAACTTTTCTTTGCCATTTGAAGTTACTTTTTATTTAGGATATTTTAGAGGGGTGTCTTCCAGTCTTGGAGGGTAACCTGTTCTGTTTATTTCTTTTTCTGTCAAAAATGCTTAGAAGTGGAATGATTTTTTTTTCCCCATAAATTAAGCTAAAATTGAAGAGATGGAGTCAAGTCATGAAGTGAAGTCATGAAGTGGCCCTGTCTACAAGTGGGGAGTGATAGCTGTCACCTGGGTGCTCGCTCTCAACACAACTAAGGCACTAACAGATGTCAGCCAGTGCATACGAGCGAGCTTCTGGACACTGGTGGCACAAACATATTTCCCTGTTGTGGTGGCTGCTCTGGTTGCAAAGCCTGGGTTAGAGGACATGGACCTTGCTTCCCCACCAGCTTGACTGTACTGCACATCTCTGCTATGGCCTAGTTCGGTGCACCACTGACGTGCAGTCTGTCTGCTCGCACACGGTACGTGCAGCACCTCCTGGGCACGCCAGAGCGATTGTGCTGACTTTACTGGCAACCTGCCCTTTCCTCAGGAGAGGGCCTCATGGAAAGGATGGTGGCCAGGAGCTGGCTGCTGCTGCTTGTGCTCCCTAAACCTCATGAGCCTCTGAAGAACCGCAGGTGGCACATGACTAAACTTGGCTTTGTCCCTTCAGCCAGCTCTGCCAGCCGGGTGCCTGCCTGCCCCATCTTGCTCAGGAATGGTGCGAGTGGGTGCTGCTGAACAAGCTGTATTCACACCTCCTAGCAACCTTCCCACAGTGCAGCCGGGTGGTAAAGCAAGGATGCATGAAGAGCGGACGTGGAAAAAGGCCAGCCTTGCAGGAGAAAGGAGACCTGCCCAAGACTCCTGAGCTTGCCATGGTGTCTGGCCATGCAGAAGGCATGCTTTGCTTGCCTGCTGGTCCCAGTTCCCCCTGTTTTCACTAACTCCTGCTGGTCTCTGACTGAACCCTCTTGTGGCTTTACCTCATTTTGAGTCATGGCCTTGTTAACAAAGGCCTGTATGTGAGAGAGGCGAGCCCTGATGGGAAGTGCAGCGGATGTACTGTACGCAGCACCACATCTACTGAAAATCCAGGGGGAATGCCCACTATGAGGTTTGCATTTTTTCCGTGGTGTTTATTTAGCTCACTGCTCTGTTCCTTGGCCTTCCCCTTGTGCCCAGGTTCTGTGTTTGCTGGGGTTTAGTCTGACCATTGCTGGCTTAGGGTGGCCTCTTCTCTCTAAAGGGACAGCCAAACTGAAGAATGGCTGTGGCTGGAGAAATGAGTGTACACAAATGACATCGTGCTCTGCAGTATGTAGAAACTGGATTGTCAATCACCCCAAACAGCTTCTTTACACTATTTTGAATGGAAATCTGTCTTTGAGCAGTCATACGTTATGACTGTAATCACTTTAAGGCCCCTTTAATTTACCAGAGCAATGAAAAGCAGTCTTATCTAAAACCATATTCCCCCTTCCAAGCTGTGGTAACCTTTAAGGTTGTTTCCGCCACCGTTCAAATTGATTGTTGTTTTGGTTTTTGGGGATTATATTACTTCATCCTGAACAAATGCTGATGGAGACAGAGGGCCAGGTTTCGTTTATATGAAAAGTATGGATAGACCTGGTCATGCTGACCTTGCTGGAGCAGATGAGGGTACAGGTGCAGTCAGGGATTCCCCACCGTCCATATTCCTCCAAGCAGGGCCAGGAAAGGGCAATGTACAACAATTCTTGCCCAGCTGAATGGCAAGGCAGCCATCTTTACTTAAGTGGAAGACAGCTCTTCACCTTCATCAACATCTCTCTAAGTCAAATTTATTAAAAATAGAGGTGTTCCAGCTGCCAGACCTGTAAATTTAAACATTATTTAACCAAAGAAAACTATGGTCTCCATTCTAGGCCTCCTCGTGTACAGTGGCTGTTGATGAATTAAGACTCTGAACAGTCACCTCAGCTTTCAAGACTTTGCCTTTAAAAGCATACTATAGCCTAATCTGATATAAATCTACATTATCCCATTGCTCTCCATGTTGATTTATATCAGTGGACCAGCTATTATACCAGCATCAATAGCAATCTGCATCTCTATTGGTGGTGATTAAGGGTGGAAAAACAGCTTAGAGGAAGAGAGAATAGAATACTCAAACTCCGACTAAAAACCTGAAAAGTAGGAGCCTGATCAATGCTGTTAGGAGTCTGCTGGGAATAAGGTGCACTTATGATTTGACTCAGTCTGAATGGACAAAAAGTCAGTCCACGGTTGTCATCAGATTTCCACCCTGGTCTTCCACAATTAGTGGCTCAAATAAACTGGGTGCAGTTTTATACCCAGAAATATCTATGGTGGCAATGTTAGGTGATGAGGAGACCGAAGTGCACCCTTAGCTGGTCCACATACTGCTTTGGCAGTGCTGAATTTGCATCTCAGGACTTAGACTTTCACTTCACAGCACCTGAAGTGGGGTTCAGATTTCCGCCCCCTGCCCCCCCCCTCCCCCTCCCCAATAGATTCAGCTTCTGGTGACTCCCAGATTGGTGCCAAATAGTATTTTTTTCCAGAACTCAGTTCCCATTATCCTGAGCTCTTCTGAAAAATCCATCTGTGAGGCTTCTCAAAGATGCTGCCAAAGAGCTCAGCCATTTCCCAAACAAAACCGAAATAACGCAGGATATGTTTTCTTAAGAGCCAGGTAAAGTTTGTCTATGAGAGAAGCAGTCCAGGAGCAAGCCCAGGGAACCTCCACACTGAGAGGCTTGTTTTGTTTTTGCTTTACAATTTCACAGCTTTAAGTCCTTTCAGGTTCTCCCATTCCTGCTTTAAAAGGCTGAAATTCTCTGTAGTGCAGCCACAAATATCACAGCCCTCTTGTCAACGTCCAAGCAGCTCAGAGCTGCAATTTATTTAAAGCTAGCCTGAAGTGAACCAGTTAGTAAGAGCTGGTTTCCTATCACACCTCATTCCACCTTCTGCCTTTGAAGCCCACTTAACACAGCCCTACTATTCCTTGGGGACTTCAGGGGATTAAGGTAGGCCCCTTGACAATGCACTGACTGTTCTAGTGCCGCTGCCTTTTCTGTTTATCATCTAAAATGAGAGAGAGCGGACCAAAAATAAAAGACAAAGAAGGAAAGAGAGAGGGGACAAAGAGTGAGAGATGGAAGGGGAAAAAAAAGAAAGCAAGATTTTTAATACAACAACAAAATCCTGTTGTTTGGGGCTTTTGTTAGTATAAGTAAGCTTCAAGTACAAACACTGGTACCCTTAACAATGTAGCAGAGAAATAATTTCCCTAAAGCTCCCTCTCTCTATGTCAGATAAATTGCATTTGTTCCACTAATTCTCCTTTCTTAGGGAGACCCAGGTGTTAAAGCCCGACAGGGTATTCAGTTGCCTGTGTCTGAGGAGCCCAAAGGATTGTAACTCTTATTTAGAGCAGTTGATAACAGTATTTGATCCTGACTTCTTTACTTTACTAAAAACCTCTTGCTGCTGGCATCGTGCCTAAGGCATTGTCTACCTGCAAAGTCTGCTGATAACAGAGCTTGGATAACACCGTGAAGAGTTACAATAACACAGGATGAATGGGATCTACCTGCACTTGTTGTTATACTACGATCTCGGGAAGGTTCAGGGAGCCTAAACGCTGTCATAACCACAGTATGGAAAAGACAGGCAAACGTTACGTGCTTTTTCTGAAGAAGGTACAGAAGATGTCTTCTAAACAACTTTCTCTTCGATAAAGAAGGATACTCTGGGAAGAGACGTGTAGAGCACACAGGCTGATGAAAATCCCAGCAGCAATGCCGAGAAACCCAAGGCAACAGGAACATACGCAAAAGTGGTGGATGGTGGGACCCCACAACACCAGGCTTGAGAATTAGGAAGTTTCTTCTATTGTTCAAGCCACAAACATCTGGAATACACATGAGATGAGCAGGCAAAGGAGGTCTAATAAACACTGTTTGAGGCAGCCTAAAAGTTTAGGGAGCCCATGTGGCTTTTCTATGGAAAAATGCTGTAGAGGATTAGATATCTGCCACTGCAGCCCATAAACCTTTTCCCTCTCCCACTCTCCCATGTAGTACACGTTTAATCTAGTGTCTACAGGGCTTTCTTGCCTTCACCACTCTTCAGTCATATGCAGACAGGGAAAGAAAAATAAGAGAACCCTATAGTAAGCTACCCATCAGCCCCCAAGGACAAGTGAGATTCCAGCCTGTGGTGTGTGCTGAGCAGTGGATGGGACAGCATCGGGGGCAGGTAATGGTGCACAATCAATCACCTTCAAACTTCTTTGCATCTGCTCCTGGGGCAAGTATAACAATCCTTGATTCCTATAGCTGCTAATTCACAATACACTCCAGAAAAGGGGTCACACTTCTCCAACTGGATAGAATCTACCTCAGCTGGATAGGACCTACTACCTTCTGCTTGTGTAGCTGACTCCCGTCAGTCTGTATGTCCTTTCCCTGCCATAGAGTTACTCCTGCTCTCCATTGCTACCTTCCTGTTCTGAGTTTCACCAGCAGCTATCTGACACAGCGTCAAAACTCCTATCGTGGAAGTAAAGAGCTGAGGCATCAGTTCAGAGTGACATCCTGTGCAGTCAGCAGGTGCCATGAAAGGACCATGATTTTCAATGTTTTCGGATGTTTGCGTGATTTGTTTTGCATTGGCCCAGTTGTGGGAAACTCTGTGATCAGTTTTTCTCCCCGCTAATGCCTAGTGGGAAAATTCATTTCCTGCTGAGCAGTCCCCCTGTCCTGCAAACGACAGCAAAACCTCTGCCACCATGTCCCCTCGAGGGTGAGGGTGGGAAGGGTCTTTCCGAATCACAGGCATTCAAAACCACAGCCCACAAAGTAACCTCATCAGGTGTGAGCGGGTGGGTAGGTTTATACTGGGGCTTGTTTCCTCTTTTAGTGTTACTGGTTTCCTTCAGCAATCACTAGGGCTTTACTAAGATTTTCTGGCTTCCCGTTGTGCTTCTGAAGTTCTTTTGTTGCCACAGTGGAAGTGTAGCTGTAAGGATCCCAAGCTTTCAAATCAAATAATTTTACATCCCTGAAATTCTTGGTCTGGGCTTAAGGTTCAACTCAGCGCTGGCCATTTGCTCCATACCATTAGGGAAAAAGGACAGAGGGCAAAGCTGGTATCTTCTGATGCTGAAATCTCTTTATATTGGCTGATTCTTCTGCTTCCTATCAAAATAGATTCACAGTATTCCAGCGTCAGCAGTTACTTGGCACACGTCCCACACCGGCCCAGAGGGAGAGCACAAGCAAGCACCTGTTACGAAGACATGGAGCAATGGAGAAGCCCAAAGACACTCTAAGGGATTTAGTATGATAACTTGTAGATGAAGGACTATCCTGCACCTGGAAAAAAAACAAATGAAACCAAAAAAAACACCCCAAAACCCAACCAAAAATCTCCCCAGGTGGAGTGTCCTGACTACAGAGGCATAAAGCAGGGTTTGATTTGCTGGCAAGTGATCTGCCACACTGCGCTGCCATCATGAATTCTGTGACTGCCCATTAGGTACAACAGCTTTCCTCCTAAGCCCCACGGTCACCACACACAGCCCCAGATGAAATCTTCTCACTGCTGCCTGGAGCACCACCTCAGTGGCTGCCACAGAGAAGTCACTCTTGCTGCAAATCCAACTCATTTTTCTTCTAAATTAGGCTGAACATTACTTCCATAGCTCCCTGCAGTGAAGAAAGCACTGACAGTGACAGCTTCTGATGCTATGCGATGTTCAAGGCTTCAGGATTTGCTACCAACCATCAGCATCAGGCACGAATAATCCTGCTCTAAGCTCTGCCATGGCATAACAGGCCTTTCCTGGGTGCGTGCAAGCAGCACAGATGTCTGGCATCAAAATTTGCTTCAGAGAATCTACTGAATGCATTTAGAAGAAGATGAACTGCATTCAACTGGATCTCAGTTCATCCTCCCAGAGCAAGATTTTAAAGAAAGGTCTCGAGTGGCTCTGCAAGATATAATACTGGGGGATGAGAGAATTATTATCTTCCAGCAAATCAGCTGGATTTGGAGTGCCCCGATGCAAACGGAGAGTTAGGGCATGGATACCAGTGTGGTCCACATCTCCAGCAACTGTAAACACTTCAGCTCCTCCCAGCTCACTCATTTTGGCCTTCCTGTCAAACTAAGCGTGGGGACAGCCATGGGGACAACTGCTTGCAGAAGGAAAGAATCCTTTTCCTCTGTCCCACTTTAATTTCTGGGACTGTAAAATACTGGCTGCACCATAGGGTTCTGCTGTGACAGTGGCCAGGTCGTAGGACCACCGTGGCTCCATTTCTCCCCCTGAAAGGATGCAGCAGTTCTTCCTCTCCCCCATGCAGTCTGTGGGCTCACACCCAGGAGACCTTGTTACTCCCTACAGCCTCCCAGTGCTGCAGTGAGGAGATGAGCTGTCTAAGCAAGGACTCCCCCAGCACCCAACGCTGGAGAGGTGTCAGCCCTACCAAGACGATAGGCAGCCTAAGGCAAGCTGTGGGGTGACCTTCCCTGCCTCCGCATTCACTTCTCTGCCACAGCCGAGGCAAAAATGTCCTGGGAGCTCTGGTATTGGTTTCTGATCCCAAATGCAGATACAAAACCCCAACAAACTTTAGGAATGCTGGACTCCAATTCTAAAGTACCTGGCACAGAGGAATTTGAGGCACGGTTATGTGAATGGCTTCTAGGGTCCGTTATCAATGAAGACAAGCTCATTTCTAACTAGGAATAAGCAGGCACCCAGCTGAAAGCTTGAAGACATTTTAAGCAATCCTGCTTTGCTAAAAACAAATCCAAAAGCAATTACTGTGGCTCCACTGACACACTGTGACTTGCTAAATCACAGTAACTCAGATTTAACTGCATGGCCATACTCTTCTGTGTCTGGCAACCCACACGCTAGCCCAGGATCGGCATTCCTTGATAGCATAGTGCTTTGGAAATACATACTGCTGTCCTGAAACATTTCCTCAAGGCCACCTTGAACTGGCCTTGGCAGATCCAAGGAGCATGTGCAATGGAAAGTTCATTTTCACCTGCTTCATCTTAGCAGGTGGCATCTCTTTGTGGAAGAAAAGCCACAGAGCGGGGATAAAAGCTTCAGCAAAACTGACTAACTACATACATAAAATTGCTGAAGAATTAGCTATTATATATATGAGTAAATTCTTGGGAGATTTCACTGAAAAAAATGCTTACTTTTTCCCCCACCATCAGAGTGTTCATATAAACCTTATAGGCAACAGCGGAAAAGGATACAGTGTCTATAACCAGTTCAGGCTGTTTCTCCCTCTGGGAGATTTCGAGTGATTTGATTCAGCTTTCTAACATTGTTCAAGGTAGACTTCATCTCCCCTAGCACTCATCAAAGCTGCTAATAGGTACTTCAGAACTCATAAAGAGATGACCAAATCTTGGTCATTGGGGACTCTGGCTCATTTATCTTCCACAGGCAGAATCAGATCTGATTTTTTACACTGCCTGCTCAGATGCTAATGCAGTGCATGGTCTCTGGCACTTCATGGAAGCTTCCTTTACAATAACAGTCTGCTGTGAAAACATGAGGAAGGCAACACAGACTTCATATGGCTTCTGCATTTAACTACATACAGATGGAGAAATGAGGGGGAAAGAGAAGGAAAAGAAACAAAGTTTTACTTAGAAGTTGGTTACTGGGAGTGGGGAAGAGGAGACGTATTTGAGTATATACCAAAACCAACACAAACTTTTTTCACACAAACCCTCGTAATTTGTATAAATAGATCTAGAGAAGCTGTGAAGCCCAAATTTCACATACCCTGTGGAGATCTGGTGAGGTCTCAGGTTCTTCGTTAACATGGAACAGGTGGATCCATGCCACTTTCAATAAAATTGGAGTACTTCTCATTTGGATCTGATCCCATGAATTACAGTGAACCTTTCTTCATTTCACAATGAGAATCTAATTATTATGCTGCTCCTCACATAATGCAACAATTAGATTCAGGTCCAGATATACAAGAGAAGCTGTGCTAGTGGAGTGACATTTATGTGGTACTTGAAATATCTGCAGATATTAAGGACAATTTCATGGCTAACTAGCGAGAAGTGACACTTAACAGTCCTTTTTGTCAAAATGACTGTTTTGATATAAAAATGCTTCCCATTGAAGACAAGGATGTGCAAATGTACTCTGCAGGGATTATATTTAGGGCTGATTTTTTTTTTCCTTTTTTTTCAGGGGCGGAGGGGGGGAGTTAAGCTCAGTTTCCCTTGATGTGCAGGACTTTTCAAACTGCTGTTACTGCTGACTGTACTGTAACCTGGGTTTGACAGCAGTTCTAAAAAATAACCATAGATAACAACCAATCCCCCCCCCCCCTTTTAGACTGTAGTCTTAAAAAAATAACCTCTACATGGCATCTGTTTATATGGCAAATAACCTCAGCTCTTTTTCAACATGACACTCCAACCTGCAGGTATTCATTTGTACTTGGGAGATGCTAATTCTAAGAGTTGTGGTGCAGGTTGACTGTGGTGTTTGCTGGATGCTCCAGGTGAGGAGGTGCAGGGATTCCCTGCTTCCCAAGTCCATGCCCTCAGTCCACAGTCTGGGACTCTGGGTAACCTGGGAGTAAGAATGCCAGGCTCAGTCTAGCAGCTTCCCCAATGCTATTATCATGAGCCACACTGTTTTCTTCTTTTCTTGAGAAGCCTTGGGGATCAGATCATGTCCTGCATGGTGCTATGGGGTAGAGAGGAGAAGCTATTCTTAGAAAACCAAAGGGGCATTTAACTACATCAAACCCCATAATTAGAAAAGCCTCTCTACCATGTCCTAACATTAGAAGTCTAAAAATCAGCCACCAAAGCTTCTTCTTCATCAAAAGAGAAAGACAACACTCTTTGGAGGACAGGTCACCTTAAGCTCGGTGCCTGTGACGGGTGGTGGGTCATCCTCAGGGGACGCGTGTCTCCTTCCTCTGACGCCAGGCTCAGCCCAGCCTGTGGGCACTGGCACAGACAGCTCACACTGGCTGAGATGGATTCCACCCTCCCTGTCAGGTCTTCAGTTCATTGTTTTTATTATGACTTGAATTGACATATTTCATTACATACGATCACCCTCTGCCCCGTCGTACATTCATCACATGTGTCAGTTCTGCTTTTCCAATCTGCTGCTTGATTAGCCTTTGTTAACAGAAATACCCGAATGATATACATGTAGCTGTGTACCTTTTGCTCGTATATCGGAGGACACCATTGCAAAGAGACTGCAAGGGCTTTTTCCCAATGAAAATAGTCAGAGCCATAGCAAGGCCCAAGGACATCAGAAAACCCAGCTCTGTTCCCAGCTCTGCTCATGACCTGTGGCGGGGACACAGCTGAGCATCTTCTCGCTCACCCTGGGTGCCTGCAAACTCTCTCCACTCCTTCTCTCTGGAGTTAAGCAGCTCATCAGCTGCCACCTCACTCTGCGTGTTTATGCCTATTATAGGGACTGTCATTTTGGTAGAGGCCTTTAGGGGAAAAATCACTCTCAAGTTCCCGCTGGTGACAAAAGTAATGGTATAAGGGGGCAGTTGTCTGGAGGAATGACAAAATTAGAGAATTATTATATTATATCCCCGAGTATTGGGAAAGATTGTAGATGCCACACAGGCTCTTGCAATGGCAAGCTAAGCAAGGGCAGTCAGCAGAATCCATTTACAAAGAGTAGGTCATCCTCAGCAAATATGATTAACTCCTTGGAGCGGAGGTGACGATGAGAGCTGACAGGGCTGAAGCAGCAGACATAATTGACTTGGACTTCCACAAGGCTTTTTTTTTTTTTTTTTTTCTCCATACAATACTGCATAAAAGACTTAGGGTTAATAAGTCTGGCATTGATAGTGAAATTCTCAATTGGCTACAAAAAAGAATGACTCGGTAACTGAGGTTAGACAAGTTGGAAAGTGGTGATAAATGGATACAGATGGGGTAATGGTGAGAGGTGAGAAGTGGAGTACCACAGGGAGCCGAGGTGGGGGCTTGTTCATGCATCAGTGACCCACCGGAGAGGGGGAAGAGAAGTGAAGTGTGCACATTGTCAGAGGACACAAAACTGTAAGAGAACAAGAGGGAGACCACGTGTGGAGGCAGAGTTAAAGATAGGCAGCTCAACGGACACTCACCCCTGCACAATGCAAATTGTACAAAATGCAAGAAGAGCCCAAAATGTAAAGAGGTGGGGAGAGGACAGGAGGGATTGTTTCTTTGCTATATATTTGTGATTAAGAATAGGATGTGAGGTGATAGCAGAAAAATGCCCAACAGGTAGAGTGGGATACAGGTTTTTGGGGGTAGGATGAAGCTGTGACTGTGAGTGTTGTATGGTGAGCGGGCTTGTCTGCTCTTCTGGACACTAGCACTGCAATCTGTTAGTGGCAAACCCAATTGCCTTCAAAATTTCTCTCTTTTATACTATGAGTAACTTATCCATTAACTGATGTGTCCATTAACTGATCAACATTTTAATCTGTCTACCTATTAAGTAGCTCTTGCCAGTTCAAAAGCTGAGAACCTCAAAGTTTTAAATGATTCCATCTTTGTATTCAGCCCTTTTGCATTAAGGAAGTATTATCTCCATTTTACAAAGATCAAAAAGCATAAAGATATTAAATCTAGTTATCAGCTGTCATAATTCTATCCCAAATCCTGCAATACTCTGAGATTTTCTTTTCCATTTCTGATGGTCAAGTGAGTTTTATGATAAACCATTATTATTATTCTGTTAGTCCATGTGTAAGCTTCACAGTCCAGACCTCTGAAGAACCTTTCAAAACAGCCAAGTGAACATAGTTAGTGTATGGTCTTTGCAATACTTTGTTTTACTGTGCAAATAAAAGGTCGCTTACACAAATGTTTGCAGAAAGCAAGTATCACTGAAGCAAACACGTGGCTTCTCTTAGATAAATGCTTTTTGCAATATTTGCCCAGCTGTAGTGATTTTTCAACTGGCAGTTGGAAAGGTGACCTCTGATTTGACCTTAAGAGACAGGTTCTCAAGCCACAGGCTGCAGCAAACTCTACTTCTCAGCAGATTAAGATGACCTGACACACAACCAAAGTTACATATTTTACAGTAAAGAGACACTCCCTGTTCACTGAGAACAAGAGCTAAATCTGAGATCTCTAAAAATGCAAATGTTTAATCCTGGATTCAGTCAACAGCAAAACTCCCATTAACTTAACAAGGGCAAAAGTAAAACATACCTGGCCATTGCCAAAGTGAGTTGCTGAGTTATGTGCACTGGTGGAGGAGATTTTCTGAAGCACCAAGATCTACCCTACTTCTCCCACCCACCCTACCAGTGGTAAAACTCCCATCGCCTCCAGCAGAGTAGAGCTGGTCTGGAGCTGAACACTTCTTGAATTCCACCTAAGCACTTATAACATGCAAATAACTGCAGATAAGATATTCAGGTTCCTTAAACCAAGAGCTTAAAGTCTAACTGAAGATAAAAGCAACAAACAAAATATTGTTCATATTAAAGTGAAAAGCAGAATAAATCGAGAGTGACAGTAGCAAGGACCAGATTAGCATGCATACAGCTGTGACCACATTTTACTAGTGCAAACCTCTTTCTAACTGTAAATAACTAACGGTATTAAAAATATCCAGCTCTAAACAAACACTGCTTAAAATAGTCAAAATCCTCAAGTTCAGTAAAGCACTCGAAACTCATATTGAACATTTAGCATGCCACATTAATGGGACACAAGCTTTCACAATTTGCTCAACTGGGGTCACAGTGCCAAACCGTGATGCCTCTGGGCCACTCCTTGCTTGGAGTTACGATGAGATTGGGTGGGTGAAAGAAATAGCCGTGCTGCTTTCTCCAGTCTTGTTTTCCTTAAAAGCAGAAGCCATTTCACCTATTTCATGTCTAACTTGTAATCACCCTTTGTCTGTTTTGGAGTTGTGCATTTAAGTTCTCTTTTCTGCTCTTTTCACGGCGGTCTCCTTCTGCTTGTGATCGTTGTTATTTAAGGAGAAAGGAAGAAGATTTTTTTCTTCTTTAGATATACATTTGGAGACGGAAAATATTTCTTCCTTTTTTTTTTTCACCCCAAATGCTTCCCATGTTCAAAAGCCCCCCTGAACTCTCATTTTATGGACACATAAAAAGCATAATTTTCTTTGTGTAACTTGACACATCCCAGCGGCAGCATGGCGCTTGATTATTTGATGAGACAGTGTTGTAGATCACATGCACAATGGCCCCCGAGAAAATTACACCCTCCTAGGCTTCAGTGAGAATTTCTTTGATGACGAAAGGGTTATTATTATTATTATGAGTATTATACAGACACTCAGGTCAAGCTCTTACTAATTTCAGGGTTTTTTCCTTTATCGTTTCTTGACTGTTTGGGCAGTACATATGCAAAGGTAACTTCCAGTCCAAGGAGCAAAGACTAGATTTAGCACATCGTTAAAAGCATTTGCTTAATTCTAAACATAAGAAACAACAGTTGAATTAATGGGAGCACTCATGTACTGCACACTAAGGATGTGCTTTTTCAGTTTTATTAGCTACACTTAATGAAGTTTAAAATATAGATAAGTCTACTGAAATCATACGCTTTCTCCTCCTCTGTCAGAGCAGTCACCTTTATTAACTCAGCATTCTGCAGCCTGGCTAACTAGGGCAGGACTTGCAGTAACTAGTAGAGCAAGTTGAATTATTCATTATGAACTTTTTCTTACGGAGGAAGGTATCTTCTTTTTTTCCCTACTCACAGATTTTACATGAACATATGAATTTTTTTTTAATGCTTTCTCCTTTCTTGAGTATTTCTTCAGTAAGCAAATGGTGCAAACAAATTATGTGGAGTTGGTTATGACATGATCACAGCAGGACTCTGCTCAAGGCCTCTCCACTGAATCACGTGACTGGTCACTAAAGTTATATCATTTCTCTATTTATCAGGCTGGCTGAACAAAACATGAAACAAAGACTATTTTAATGCTAAGAATTCCTCTGATTTGCCCTTCAAAAGGAACTTTGTCTTTTCAAGATTTCCCAACTTACTCAAAATGTTCTTGCTTATCGCCAATATTTTGCCTGTTTCCACCTCTAATGGTGTAGTATTCCTTTGGTCTTAACAGCCCATTCCTAGCAAAAACTTTCTAAGACTCACTACCAGGCTTAATAAGGCTCCCAGTGGGAAGAAATTGAGATCAACAAGGGATGTCTCTGTGCTTATTATCATGTTGAATCTAAATGGTGTCATTCCTCAGAATTCATTAGTTTAACAACATTCCCAAAATATACTTGGCAAGTTGTAAATGTATCCTTTTGATTAAATTACTTAAAAGTTATAGATTTTCTTTTCTTTGTGTATATTTTTACTGAAAACTCACTCGACTTACAGCCTGCCATGAAAGTTTATTCTTTATTGGAATTAACACAAGAAGCACTGGGAGTATTTTTAGCAATATGCTTTTGATTAACGGATCATATTTTGAATGTTGTTAACAGGGGGTTTTTAAATGCAAGATTTCTTCTTGTAGAGGGTCCCACTCCGAAACTGCTTGCATCAGCGGTTCCTGCAGGAGAACGTAAAGCAGCAGAACAGAGGGGACGTGTAGGCCAGGTAACTATGTCCATCAGCATATCCCAGAGCAGAAAGCCTGGGCAAAAGAAGCCCTGATTAGGAGAAAAGAGAGGCACAGTAGCCAGGAGCCATTTCAGTCCCTTGTAGAAGGATGTGGTCTTGAAAGGCACTCAGGTACAAATGTAAAAATAGGTACTGCTGAAAGCTGCACTTTACCGGCAGAACCCCGACTGCCCGTAACTGTCCTTCTCAAGCTAACACGAGTGAACAAAGTCTGATGCTTGTGGCAGTCACCTGTTGCAGAAGACAGGGCAGAGGTCTAAGTGTGGTCCTTCTGAAATAAGGAACAAGCCTCCTTCAGCACCAGGGCACAGCCAACAGGCAGCCTGGGAGAAGGAGAGACTCTCTACATTCAGGATGAAGAGGGAAATAGTCCCTCAGAAGAAGACTCCTGCATGCTACAAGGCAGGGTCTTGGAGAAGCTGAAGGACCTTAGCACTGGATGGTGCTTACTCCTGACTTAAACAAGAAAATAGTCATAGCATGGAGTCCCTTCATGAGCCTTCCTGGAAAGATGAGTTATGGCAGAGAAGACACAGGACACATTTATTTCCAGCCATCTCCTGAGTAAAGTTTTCTCTCAGGAAAGGTATTAGCCTGTCCAAGAAAATCAGTCATGTCTGCTAAGCTCACCGCAGCTTGATACCTGCAAGAAACACCGCAAAGAAGATAACAGCAAGCATTTGGCAAATAAGGATTTTCTTGAGCCAGCATGTCTGTTATTTGTAATTCATAGGCTTGGCAGAATGATCTGGGATTTTTCAATGGTTTTCTCTCAACCCGCAAAGTAGATCTTATTTTAAAAGAGGCATTTTTTTCTGATCTATTTTTAACTTTGATATTATGGTCAGAAAGGGAAATCCCCAAAGTTATATCAGTGGTTGAGGTACAACGTCCTGAGTCTGAGAGATACAGAAACATCTTGTATATTCTCTCCCATCATTCTGTGAGAGCCATTTCTTTCTGGTTATCTGCACAATGTTGCAAAACAGCACAGATGTTTTGTAACAGTAACGCTCGGTGCACTCGCACAATCTCTCTCCCAGTCACCTTTCTCTTCAGAAGCTGAGTATTTGTTTTCCTCTCCAGTGCTCTGCCTGGGCAGCAGATTAATCCTGGCCATACAAAATAGTGCCTGATAGAGTAATATAAAAGAAACAATTTGTGATGGACCCTGAACTGTGTTCCAGCAACTGCAGAAGCGCAGGGGATATGGAGACAGCTTAGGTGAAGAAGGGGTCTCGTTTGTCTTTAAGTCACTGCCTGCTAACCTGCTGCAGCACCTGAACTGAAGAGATTGGAAGATCATAAGAGATGAAGAGGCTATCGGGGAAAGCAAGCCGGACATGATGCATGCTTAGTTGCTTTCCAATATGCAACAGGGAAAGAGGCAATATGACAGGTGGGGCCAGGCTATATCATACTCTTTCGGAAGCTGAAAGAATGAACCTTTTCATCACAGTTAGTAGGTGAGTGTGAATGATGTAAAGTGCTACTTGTTTTCTTCCCCTTCCTACTATAAAACCTGAGATTTTGCAAGCCAACATGTGTTGAATTGTTCAAGATGTGGAACTGAATTAAAATATTCAGGAAAGACTGGGTAGCACCTCATGTGAGACTGGAACTGGCCCTCAGAACTTTGAAACTTTAGTCTGCAATGACTGTCATTGCATAAAATTTAGTAGACTGCAAAGGACAAAGTGTTATGACAAAGTGATGTTTGCAAGCCGAACACATCTAATGCCAGGACAAAGATGCCAGGAGGATGGGTTTTCCTTCTCCTTTATCCAGCTGTGCTGTTCAGTAGCTGTGCCAGGCTAGTGTTCCATTTTTTTTCCCTGTGAAAAGTGCCCTTGTCTCATACCTGGCAATTATAAGGGTAGAAATGTTATCCCGTAAGAGCACTAAAAGCCAAGGTGTTCAGTTATCCCAAAAATTCTGCCTGAGGGAACAAGCTGGTGCCCACTTGTTTGACAGCACCGTCCAGCCATTTGAAACCATCTGATCTTCCAACACTATGGTGAAAATTAGTGCTGCAGCAGGACAAGCACTTCCAAACAAAGCCAGGGCGAACTGGGCCAGGCATTACAGAAAGCTATGTAAAATGAGCAAGACTAAGCAGACCTTCGCTGTCGTGCTTGTCATATCACACGCAAAATAGAAGCAGACTGAAGAAACATGCGCAGAAACTTAGACTGGAGGTGCCCATGCTCCTGGGAGAGCAGTAACTCACATCTCCAGGGCAAGCATCCGCTGCCCGCTTGTTTTGCATTGGTGCAATTGTGACAGCAGAGACATGTAAGAGGGTTTTTTTTGCCTCAATTTTCATGGACTTTATTCTTTAGCCTCTTTTTTCTCCAAGGTTGGAGAAATCTGCACCAAAAATTCTCTCTGCGACAAACACTAGCGGCTGCTACTCTGGTGAAACTTTTATTGAATGGTACCAAATGCCATTAAATTAAAAGATGTAATACTTCTGTTACCTCACAGGTAAAGCTGGCAAAGCCACTTTGTTTTCTTCAGACACAAAGGGACATTTTGAAGTAAACCCCATGAAAACAAACTTGGTTATATTTCATTAAAATAGGCAAGGGCAAGAATTTTCATGTTATAGCTGCTTCTCTCCAAAGAGCATCAAAGCGCTTCCCAAAGCAAATTCTCCAGCTGAAAGCACTTCCTCATCTGAGCAGTCCTGCTGGACTCTTGAAAGTCTCTGCCTCTCCTTTCATGAGCAAGGTTGGCTTCATCAAGACCTAATGACCAAGCCCTGAGAGACGCTGAGTACATGCAGCCCAACGTCTCTGCTAGATCTCATTATGCCTTTCAACAGCACCGAGACAAAGGGAATGCCCCATTACACAGATGGATAAACTGAGTCATCAGGCTTTTAAAACGACTTGCCCAGATACTTGAAGCATTGGCTAAATCTCACACAGCACATACAGGCAATTAGGCTCCTTATGGTGAATGGGTATGGGTAAATTGCCACAAAGAGAAAGAATTGGATAAATGACTGAGCGCACACAGTGTATTGTGACTGAACTGGAGATTAGATCTACTTAAAGTTGCTTTAAAATGAGCTAGTTCAGATACTAGCAGCAGATCAGCTGGTTTAATCTGCCAGGCTGAGGTGTGGTGGCCAGCTGAAACGTCTGGAATAGCTGGTGGATGCAGGGATGCCTCCCTGCCCTCCCTCCTCTAACCACCAAACACTCTGCTGCCCGCTACAAATTAGTTTATAACTCAGGAAGAGTTCCCATGTCAGATGCAGCCTGATAGCATGGGGAGGGTAGGAGCAGCCCTAACCTGGAAAGACCTGCTCACCAGTCCAAGATTGTCTAGAGATTTGCAGAGGGGCAGGGCCCCACCTGAAATGCTGCAGCCCTTTGCCAGCTGTGGGAAGAGGCAGACGCGGCTTTGAGGCAGTGGGCAGAGACATCTGCCCTGTGCTCTGCTCGGGATGGCCACCTCCAGCCTCCTGTCCCCCTTCCTGTTCCTCCTGCTGCGTGGCTCAGCCCCACATCTTGGCAGCCCTCTGGAAAATCCAAAGTATGTGGTGAATGCCTGCGTAAATCTGGTTAATTTAATTACTTCTGGGAGATTGATATCTCTGGCTGCTGAGTCACATTAGTAAGACTGATGTCAGCCCCTCCTGCGGCACACGCAGGTTCGGGCAGGAGGGCCAGCGCAGGCAGCGCAGCCAGCTGGGTCAGCGGGTGCAGGAGGGGTGCGCGGTGAGACGCACGGCTTCTGCCTTTTGTCAGGCTGCAGGCAATGGGTCGGAAATTCTGATTTCAAGGCACAGGCCCGGCCTTCTCTGTCTCGTTTAGTGCTCTGGGGTGGGGGTGGGGTTGAAATGTGGCATGACCCTCCTTCAGCATAGTTTGCAAAGTTATCTCTTTGCCATGATTCCCTGTCCGCCGCCGCCTGCAAAAGCTCCTGTCAGCTCTCAGCACAGCAGAGAGGCTCAAACAAGAAACAAGACACGATTCTTATTCACATCTCAGGAAACTTTGGGCATGAGTCCAGACTGAGTTGGCTCTTTGTTTGACCTAACTCCAGCGAGCGCCATCAAATGGGACATGTATCTATGATACCTACCTGAAGCCAGCTCTGCCTTCCCCACTTTTGGGTGCCGTACCATCTCAGGAGCCAGAATTCGGCACTCTGCTGCCTTCCGGTACTTGGGCAGAAAATACATTGAGGCAAGGGACACCTCTGCCATCTCACCCATCACACAAACCTCTGCAGTGCCTTGTAGATCACCCCGCTCTTTCCATCTGCTCCTATAAAATCATTTCACTCCAAAAAACCCTCCCTACCTGCTGTTCTGAGGAATTGAATTCCCACTGTTTTCAGCAGGAGTCAGGTACCTGGGGACATCTGCAGCTCTGAGAGCATGTGCCCGCGGTCCAGGGGCTAGTGCATAAAGAAAAAGAATTTCCCATAGAATTTTAAACCCAAATCATATTTCATTCCAATCAGTTAATTTGCTCCATATAATCCAAGTTCTGGAGCAGCCCTTATAAATGAAAGCAATACATCCCTGCTGTTCTCAACAGAAGCATTTTCTTCTTATTTCTTTCTATGTCCAAAGATTTTCTGGCACCCATATAAAGGTTAAATCTAGCCTGAAAGCATATGCCTTTCCTCTGTGAGTTTGATTAACTATGGCTGAAATGATACTGTGAACTGGAAGCTCTGAAGACTGGAGTGGTATCAGACAGACAGACAAGCGGGGGAGAAATGAGTCTTTTTAAGTTTTTGAAGCAGTTCTGAATGAGGTCTAAATTGCACCAAATAATGTGCTTAAATAAACTGCTAGCAAAGGAAACAGCTGTCAGAATATTATACTTCTGTGGATCCAAGTATATACCCTACAGTTACGGAACAGAAAGTTGCCAAATGAAGATTTAAAGTGACAAGATCCGTGTGTGGCAGCAACAGCAGGTAAAACACAAGAGTCATTTAAGCTGCTTTAAATTTAACTGTCCCATGCATTGAGTATTGAAATTTTTCAGTAGCTGCCTCGTGAGTTTTCCTCTCTACACTTTGTTCACACAGCAAGGTTCAGACCATATCTCATGGTTTAAAGCAATGCTTCTAAACAGTATTTCCTACTCTAATAAAGCCCATCTTGAATATGCTATCAAAGTAAGAACTGTTTAAAACAACACCCAAAAGATACAAGGCATAAAAATGAATGTAGCATTTTCTAAGCATTTTCCTTCTCCACACAACTTGAAAAATAGAAAGCTATATTGACTGTGAGTATGCAAGAAAGACCCACAACCCCTGTCACTCTTTCACAGATATTCTTGTGCCAATGGCTTGACATAACAGCCTCTTAAGTAATTGGCAACTTCAAGTGGGCAGCAATTGCCTTGTAATATTTAATGTCGGGGCTGTACTGTGTGTACAAGTATACAGGTGAAAGCTCTCTCACACCTTTCCGGAGAGGTGAAATGAGCAAGTGTATCACTACTGTTTTCTTTTGCTCATCATCTCTGCTGCTGTGAAAGTGCTTTGCAAGCAAGAGTGTGGCACAAGTCACTTGCAAAGCAGCTTCTTCTCCTCACATCATGCCTTGGGAAGCCGAGATACAATGTGTAGCTGAACACTCTCTGCACTTCCCAACACAGGCAGGAATAAAATTTGAGGGTGCAATCTTAGCAGCTGCAAGTTACAATCAAGTGGAAATTTCCTTTTGACCTTGCAGAAGAAGATGAGAAGGACTTCACCCTTTGGAGTTTCAGACATGCCAATCAATCGTAAGCATCTAACCAAGAAGCCCGTGTTCGCAGTAGGATGAGTTAACAGTCCCTGTATGTTCTGCTGAGTTCACAGAGTGCCTCAGTTAAGGGCTCCGAGCCAGGAAGCCGAGATCTGCGTCTGAGTCCCCAGTTCAATCACTGCAGCCTCCCAGTGCTCCCTCCCTCTCTCATAAAACTGCAAAAACACTTTGTCAGTGCTACATGAGTTAATTCAAAGTGAGCTCACCAAAGAAATGCAAATGTAACAGCCTAAAACATTTAGATGAGTTTAAGTGTATTCTTACATTTGGCAGAGTTAAGGCCTGTGACTCTTTGGGTAGAGACACACAAGTCTGTGAGCATGAGCTCCGTTTGCACAGGGGTTGGCCTAGGAGGGTGAAAAAAAGGGTTCAGGTTTTTAATAAGCTAAGAACGTGAGGCAGCCTGCCCAGATGAAATGTTCAAACTGATCCATCCCTGTGGTATCGTGGTGGCTGTATTTTTGGAAACTTTGCTTTTTTACATTTCTATTTTCTCATGGCTCTGCCTCTGGACCTCATTAATCTCCATAGTATCTGCAAGTGAACAATTGCCCTAATTCCATCTGGCTGGAGTCTTTAAAAAAGACTTTTTTTTAAAAAAGAAGGTTGGTCTTTTCGTTCTTCTCCCCTTTCCCTCCTTATTTTGGAAATTCCTGGCAATTTAACACTTAGCTACTACTTAATGATATTTCCAGCGTTAAGCTGGTTGGTACAACTTGAGAAGTGGGATGATTAATAGCTGGGCATATGGGAGTGCTCTTCAGCCAGGCTGCTACTGTTGCCTTGACCTTGTTTCACAGAGGATGATCTTTTTTAACACCATCGAACTGAAATTAGAACCCAAAGGTGTGGATTTAGACCTTGCTCCTCCCTATCCTGTGCTCTCCTGTGTTTGATGGACTGGCTCATTCTTCTTAATGATGAATGTATGAGAAGCTTCCCTCTTAGGAGTGAAAAATTAGGAATATAACTGGAAGTGCCAGTGGATGTAAATTAGAAATGAAGACAGTGACAGAAGAGGTTCACTTTTTTTGTGATAGACAGGCAGTCACTCATCCCTTACAGAAGCCAAAGGGCTGCGGCTGGAGGGACACAGCGGTCTAAAGTTGGATAAACTCTGGAGTGAAAAGTTGCATGGGTTACTCTTGAGAGGGTTCAGAAAATTATGGAGGAGAAAGTAATTTTCTGAACACATTTCTAAAGATGCCAAAACAGGGTCCTCACATTCATCTCTTCTGAAATAAAATACACCATCCTACAACACTGAAAAAAATGTAAAGAGAACATAAGGTACCCAAAGCAGTCAGTGCTTGAGCTTTTAGCTAGAACCCGCACCTCTGACTTGTCTCATTTAAGCCAGTTTTGCCAGAGACTTTAACATCTAGAGCACAACCTTGTCAAGGGCCTTTTAAAACTTGTGTTTATCAGATTTGGGGTTTATTTTTTCTTCCATTCAGAAAAACTGTCCTCATTCATATTTCTCATACATACTGGCTACCATTGCATTCCTACTCATTTTGGTGCCTCAGCACTGGGGACCTCAGAGCAGCATCTGGCCCATGCTGCAGTTGGGAGCTGGTGTCTTTGCCCTGCTGCTACAGCTGAAAAACTCTTGTTTGCGGTATGAATTGTATTTGAACCCAACTTATTATCTCAAGACTATCTTAGTTCTGGATTGTGAAGCAAAATGTAGAATTTGTGGGAAAGGGTGATCGTAATAGCAGCTGAAACATGCGCATACACACAAAGGAGAAATCCAGTTTGCAGGTACTGTAGCCTAGATGCCGTCCAGCTCCACAGACTTATGAAATTAATCCTGATTTACAGGCAGGTAATTAAGAGCAGATCTGCTGAGTGAGAAGGCAGTGTTTCTGCAGCTCCCCTTGCCAGCTGGATCATACGTCAGAGCTCAGTGTTGGCACTGGGGCTGAGCCAGCCCTGCTGGCTCCTCTGCTCAAAGAGCGTTGGCCCCTGGAGCAGGGCTGAGCTGCCCCTCTCTTCTCTGCTCATCTTCAGGGTCCTCCCTGCAGCTTGAGAGCTCTTTGGCCACCAGCTCTGAGATTGCAGGAATGTTTTTTGTGTTTCTTTTTCCTTCTTTTTTTTTTTTTTTTTTTTTTTTTTTTTTTGGTGAGAAGGGTTTGTAAATGTGATAAATGTA
Organism: Gorsachius magnificus; assembly: GCA_034008185.1. Classification (NCBI taxonomy): domain Eukaryota; kingdom Metazoa; phylum Chordata; class Aves; order Pelecaniformes; family Ardeidae; genus Gorsachius; species Gorsachius magnificus. The sequence continues at coordinate 16,557,276 of CM067091.1, forward strand.
AGAAATGGCTTTGCTGAAGGGCTGACATAGAGGAGACCTTCCTAATTCTTTCAAGACTAATTAATCTGTATTAATACCATTAGCACAACATATGAGCTGGGGAAAGAGCATGGAAGGAATACATTTTGGTTTGTCACACAGCTACCTGTTCCACATTCCTATAAATCAAGCAGGAATGGACTTCCATGGCCAAAGTGTTTTAAGGTGGACGTCTCTGCCCTACAGACCATGTGTTCCTAAGGCAGTTAAATAAGCTGAGTCAGTGGTTGCTTTTCTGATAGCTCCAGTAGAGAAGCTAGCTAAAGCCCTCCTCCCCTTAAGCCCTACTTTATAGCAATTAAACTTGACCTCAGGTTAAGTAGCCAGTCTCAGGTTAGCCCTGTCTGCAAAGCCTAAATGCCCACAAAAGCACCCCATGCTGCTCCCTGCTCCTCGTGATGTCTGTGAGTGCTGGCTGTGGTCTGAGCAGCTTCTGGGCAGAGTCTGCATGTTTGGGAGATTTTGCGGTCTTCCTTCTCGAAGATGGATAGGTAGGGAAATCAACTTGGGAGAGGGGGTGTTGCAGTGTGTTTCACATTCAGGTCGCAGTTTAGGTCTTCACAGGTTGTAAACTGTTTAAGCCTGCATTTCCCCGTCAGCAAAGCATTTCAGCACGTGCACATCTTTTACTTAGCTGGTTAACATTGCTGACTATGGGACTTAAAGAGGTGCTGTTCCATGCTGGGGATCCAGCCAGGAGCTCTATTAAAAAAAACTGCTCCATATTTGAGAGTTGAGAGGTGTGAGGGGCAGAAACCAGCTTGCTTTAGATGATGATGTACAATGTCAGAGGCTGCACTTAATATTTCAGGAAAAAAGCAGCTATCACTCCTGGACAATCTTTAAATCCTTTAGCAATTCACAGCCCAGTCACACACAGCCACATGGAACAGTGTTTGGGTATGTATGCTTATGGTTTTTAGTGATCCATGTACAGGGAGCAAGAAAGCTGCATTTCCAATGATGTATCAGTTACTGAGTATTTTGTACAGTTCATCTACTTCTTTTACTTATATCCCCCCCCCACAAACTCACATTGATATGAATTTGGAAAAAAAACTATATTAAAAGATTTATTCCAGCTTTATCCATTTCCTAATAATGTAATGAATTATTGATGGGTACTAGGAAAAAGAAAAAGCAGCAGAATAGTATTTCAGCAGAGGCAGTTATTCAAAAAAGTGAAGTGGAAGGAAAGTGTTTTCCATGCCATCAGATTTTGAGCTTTGAAATAAATCATTCAAAAAGGAAATTAAAAAAATTAAATTTTAAAGGAACCCCAAAAAATTTTCTTAAAAATGAAAGGCAATTTTAAATATGAAAAATCACTTTGGAAAAAAAAAATTTAAAAAATAAGACAGAAGGCAGTTTTTTGGCAATTAAAGCAAACCCTTGTGAAACACCTAAAAATGAAAAACTTAAACTGAAACTCACTCTTTCACTTGGACAAGTTTGATTTCAATGAATCAACCTCTCCTGTGGAAGATACATAACTGAACAGATCTCGTCTGTGCCTAGTGTAATGAGACTTCATTTCTGATTCCACTTCCAAGGGCCACTATATTAAAAGACTGGAAGGGAGCCAACAAGCCAAACTGCACCACTTTTTGGGGAAGGAAAACAAGCAACAAAACTGAAAACCCATTTCGGAGAAGCAAATGGTCTTTGAGCCATACCCTCAACTGTCTTTCTGTCAAATCTATGGGACTTATGTATATAGTGAGGGAAGATCACTTTTCTGAGAAAATTGGTCGTGTTCTGCATATCTTTGGGTCCAGTCATTTGCTCTGGCTTTAGGAGCACTGCTGTGGTCAATGTCTCCCCCAGCTTTTCCCTGCTCCCAAATTAAAAAACCTGCACAGAGGATGACTCAACAGAAAAACAAAATAAGTCCACAGAGGAGGACTCTAAAAATATGCTCAATTATCTGCAATACAATGACAGCATTTGATTCAATTTGAGCAGTGTGGTTTTATTATTTCTCTCTCTGTCAGTGGGATGCATACTGTGAACAACAATCTCCGTGGGTTTTTTGACAAAATGGGAAATTCACAATGGAAAAGAAGAAAGGTAATGAAATCCTGAAGATGTCTTCTTCCTCTCTTTTAAAGGACTGGTAATGAGAGAGAAACTTGTTATAGTCAGAGCTGCCAGGCTATCAGATGGAATGAGATTTGAAGAGAAAAAAAATTAATGGCATGCTAAATATGTTGTTGAAATGCACTGGGAATAGCTTCACATTAAGAGGAAAACAGCTTAAAATCATGTAAAACAGAGGTCAGGCGTGAGAAGGAATGTGTCTGTAGAGAATTGTGTGCATGCTAAAAGCTGCCCACAAATTCTAAATACACACATCGAGAACTGCATAATAATCTGGGCAAAAAAGGTTTTCAGAGGGGGAATTATCTGCATCTGCAGCTATTTTGGGGTATACATCATCACTGCATACTTTTTCACTTATCACAGTCTTGCATTCAGTGACATAAACAAATATGAGGATGTGGGTTGCTACAATTTTTTTTCAAAAAAAGCAAGAATATAATAAGAACAGTATTGATTTGCTTCATTAAAAATGCTTTTATCAATTTTGATTCTAGTGGCCAATTTCCTTTTAGCTCCATTCTCTCAGGGAATAAGGTTTACACACTCATGCTCTGAGCATGTGCATAAGCAGACTAAACTTTTGAAACAGTTGGCTAATTTTAACTGTATTTGGCAGAGGCATGATTCTCAAAGTTATTAAGGTCCTAAAAGTTTTGAGAGGAAAGGGAAAGGCTGCAGCGTGCACCTTACTGCAGAATCCACATGGGACCGCAACTTGGAGGAACAAGCACATAAAAAAAAAAATAAATCTGTTTCCCAAAGGTCATGAAATTCCTTGCTTGCACACTACAGTGAGCTATAACAAAAAAAATTAACATTTAAGTAGCCTTCAAAATTTCAAAGCCCTCTATATAGTGATTGCTTGCTGGGACCACCACAGAGGTTTCTTGGAGGATGGCATCACAGCACTATCATCTTACATGGAAAGCTTTGACAATTAGCCTCTAAATACCCAATCCATGAAAGAATAAAAGAAAATATAAATGTACCAAAACCTCCCACTGAAATCCCTTTTAAATTTCTGAATGAGGCAGGCTCTCACTGCGCTTAATAGAGAAGAAATAAATAAAGCTAAATAAAGGGAGATTCAGGGGGATGAGCAACTGAAGGAGCGGTCCAGGGGTAGAGCAATCCCACATGCACAGCTATGAACGTGTGTTCAGTGATGGAGGCAAAGCCCAAACTGTAGATAAATTGTAGGAGTAAACTTTTAATCAGCTGGAGAAAGAGATCCTCAGCAGTGCTGCTCGAGGAGAAACTTCTGTCACCACAGAAACAGAGAAGCAGCCCTGGAAGCCAGCAGTCCCAGGAAAACGGCATTTTGAAATCACAGCCTCTGAGAACCTGTCTTCTAGGAACGGGGAAATAAAAAACAGCTGATGGAAAACCAAGAATGGCATTTTATTTTCTAAGCTTTGGGAAGGAATTCTGATGTAAAATACTGTTTTGTATGAATTCGATCCTAGTGCCACTGAGGCCCAAAGACTGAAGCGCCAATAGGTGATTTCAGAGAATATTCTGATGGCCTCCCATCTGAGGGAAGAAAAAGAAAAAAAGCTTTACGGCATTTCCACAAGAAGTTCCAGAGTGGCATTACCCAAAATGACTTTCCAGTTAAAGTACTGCATCCACCTTTAGTACTTCTTATTTACTGGGCAGGTTAATAAGCAGAGAGCTAAGTAATTGTTTTTAGGAGAGAGTCTTTCAGAAAAGAAGGTACTGTGCAGCCTGCAGTCTTCCCAGGTCAGAAATCTACTTTCCTAAACATAAAGAGTTAATGAGCTGGTCTCTACACAGTGTTGTGAAGTACCTTGGCCAGCTGAAGTGCTTACTACATAGTCTATAGTCTCAGACAAGTCTGTTCTCTTTAAATTGTATTTACATGGATTTTCTTTCTGGTTTTCTATTTGTTACACTGTGTTAAATAAATCTGGCTTTATTCAAGATAATTTGGATTTATTGATTATTACTGGGGACAATTACTCTGAGTGATGTCCTGAGGGAAGAAAATTAACCTCTGGTGAGGGGCATGGTGGCTAAGGAACTGTCAGATGTGGTTAAAGGCACAGGAGCTCTCTCATAGAGAAATTATAAGGATATTCTGGCTGTGCTCACTGCACAGACCATCTAACTGGTGATTAAAATGTACACGATGTACTCAGCAACTCATGAGGGATTTTTCTTTTCTGTATCGCTACAGTAAGAGTCCTGCTGTGTGTTCAAATCCACCCCTGAGACTCAACCACAAGGTCCCCAGGTGCTAAATGCCAAAAATTGAAGCAGCTTTAGAATTTCTGGCTAAATACATATTTAGGTGAGGTCTTCATGGCCCGTAGATGTCTAATATGATGGAAAAATACCAATTATTAAGCCTTTTTAAGTCTCTGTATGACATACAGCCTCTTATTGCACTTTATATGGAAGAAAGGGCTAAAGATTTGAACATCCTAATATTGTTTGAACTTACACTTCTTTAAAAGGCAATGATTAAATTCCCTTTGACACAGAGAGAGAGAGAGTAGTCTTGTCACAAAAACAAACAGCAAAGTGACATAGACCTGGTCCTCTAGAGGTTCAGTTCTTGAAGCTTAAAAAGTTCATTCAGTCTTTGTTTGTTTGTATTTACATTATAATTCTTGTAGTTATAGATGTGCTCTGTACCAGAAATTGCATTCCTGTACTTTGTTTGCCTCAGATTTGTACAGCCAATGCCCCTGAGAGCAGAGAGGAGCACATGGATATTTCAGTCATGTCCCTGGGTGGGCTAAATGCAACATCCCTGTGATGCTACCTGGACTCCCAGTGACTGTAATGTGCCATCACCTCCCCAAGAGGTCACCCAGTTACAAACTGGATGGTGTCAATTTGGTGCCATTACACACTTCTTATGGATTTTATCTTTTTCCCTAGTTGGAGAAAAAAATAGGGGGAAAGTAAAAGGATTCTGGAAGAGGCAGTGTCCCCTCTCCAAAGCCTGATGGATAGAAAAATATGCTGCTATTCAAAAAATCGAGGCAGGAATAACAGGAGGTTTTTATTCATCCTTGATCAGCCCGTTATAAAATTCTCACTTGTTTAAGTCCTGCAAGCAAACAGCAGGGATTTAAAAAGGCATCAGATAAAACCCCTGCATGTGCTGACATGTCTTGGCACTGGCATGGCTGCACAGAGAGGGGAGAGAGTAAATGGGGGGTGGAATGTAGATAGGGATTATTTCAGCTTTTTTTCTCTCTCTCTAGGGTTGAACATTTGTGCATGTTCCTGTTCACTTGCCTCTAGCAGAGTCAGTGGACAAGGAGAGAGATCATGAAGATTTACAGCCGTTTGAAGGGGGGAAAAAAAACAGGGCAAAGGCAGAGAAGCCTTCACTGTTCACACACTCCTGGGGACTATTTTTTCCCTTTGTTTTGATTCTTTACTTAAGAGTTCATCAATGTCTAAATACAGAGAGAGCTCTTTCTCATAGGACAACAGCAGCCGTGAAGAAGAATAGAGGAAAAAAAAGCACTTTTATTTTAGACACTATCTCTAAATAGTGTGCAAGATTTACACTGAGTCACTAGCTGGATAGCTGAAAGTGCTTCATTCAGTCTACACTCACAACCATGCAGTCTCCAGCACAGCTTTAGCATGTCCTTGCCTCTCAGGGCAAGGACACACACACAGGAATTCAGAGGCCAAAAAGTACAAACACAAAATTAGAGAAGACCTTTGTGATTTTTTTTCAGTTTCTCACATGAGTTTTGGTAGCCAGTAACATCACGCATAACCTACTCATCTTCGGACACCAGGAAAGCTTGATGTTCTCTGAAGAAACAGCAGAACTTTATGAAGCATGCACTTATTTACTTTTATTTACTTTATTACTTATTCCTAACCATTCATTTATCTTAGTTACATTATATTCACTACGGTAGCATCAAAATGTTTCATAGTCTTTATTTATCCTGAATCTTCCTTATCATTAATACAAGGCTTTTGCCACGCAAATAAAGTACTTATCTGCCCTTGCATTAGATGAGGGACTTGAAGCCATGGTTTGAATATCCATACAGTGTGGCCACCCTGTGTAGGTAAGTAGCCCAGGTTTGCGTACACTGATGGGAATATATTGCTTTCACTTAATTTACCCCTAGCTGTGAATCTCCTCTTGGCAACATAGATCGACAAAGCAGATGTACTCCAGAAGACTACTACATCTAATTTCAATTGAAAGCGAAATTACTTGTAACCAGCCATTTGCTGGAAAACAAGGACTGTAAATAGTAGGTAGATATTTTTGAGTTTCTCCACGTAAGTACGGGACTTAAGAAGCCTGTAACAAAGCTGAAAACTTAATAGACTCTAAAACCTATCTTTTACCCTACAGCTGGTTAATTTTTTTTTGCAGTAAAATAAATGAAGTAGACAGGTATATCCATCTATTTTAAGAGAGATATTTTCCTTGTGTATTGTTTCTTCCCAGTTTTATCTTAGGAAACAAAAATGCACATTATCATTCTCTGTTTGGCATTCAGGAGGAGGTGTTTAACTTGTCTGGAAAAAGAGCAAATTTAGGATGGGAATGGGGGGAAAGTGAATCACAAACACAGGCAGAGACTGTGTTTTGGAAAGTTTATAATAGTTGTACTGGGTTTCAAACAGAAGCCCAGCAGACAGAGAGGTCCTGCACAGATTGCAAAAGATGTTGCATGTGCTCATACATTGCAAAACCCAGGACAAGGAGGAGACACAAGCATGGCACAGTGAGCTCTGCCCCTGAACAGCAAAATCTCTTTTAAGCAATAACCCAGAGAACTGAATTTTCAGCATTTCTACTTTGTGCTTCTCCTGGGCAAGGGAAACCATCTTCAGTATACTGAAAAGTAAATAGAGGCAGTCTCAAGGAGACCTTTTAAAGAAGCAGCAAAAAAGTATGTTGCTTAAGGCCCAGGGCTGGGACGCTGCACTTTGGGGTCCAGGGAGAAGGCATAGTTCAGAAGGAGGGAAAGCAGCAATACCTGCATCTAAGCTGGGCTCTCGTGATTCTGGGATGTAGGGAAAGTGTGATTTCTCCATCATAAAGTGAGTCTGAAGTCTAGCATAAGGAACCATCCACTATGCCCCAGTGAAGAGCAGGTGAAGTACAAGAAAGACGTGGACCTGTTGGAGTGGGTCCAGAAGAGGACCACAGAGATGATCAGAGGGATGGAACACCTCTCCTGTGAAGAAAGGCTGGGAGAGTTGGGGTTGTTTAGCCTGGAGAAGAGAAGGCTCCAGGAAGACCTTATAGCAGCTTTTCAATACTTAAAGGTGTCTTATAAGAAAGATGGGGCCAGATGTTTTAGTAGGGCCTGTAGTGATAGGACAAAGGGTAATGTTTTTAAACTAAAAGAGGGTCGATCCAGACTAGATATAAGGAAGACATTTTTTGTGATGAGGGTGGTGAAACACTGGAACAGGTTGCCCAGAGAGGTGGTAGATGCCCCATCCCTGGAAACATTCAAGATTATGTTAGACAGGGCTCTCAGCAAGCTGATTTAGTTGAAGATGTCCCTGCTCACTGCAGGAGGGTTGGACTAGATGACCTTTAAAGATCCCTTCCAACACAAAACATTCTATGATTCTAAAAATGTATTTGTGACAAGCCCAGGAGCTTGTGATGCCTGTTTCCTGCCCTGAGACACAGGTCCTGCCTTCAAAATACAGTCTTTGAGCTACATTTTGCCTTTGGCTCTCCCATACTTGTTCACAGGAGAGACGATTCACTGCAACTGATTGCGCTCCCCAGGGTGACACTAGTCACCCCTTTTCTCCATCACCTGTTAGGACTAGCAGCACGGGCACAACCCACTGAGCCAAGGGGCTTGAGAGGGAAGCATGGCTCTTCCAGGGACTCACCTGGGCACGTGCCATCCAATGGGCCTACGTGGTGAACAGCCACAGCCCTGCAGTAGCTTTCTGCGCCGGTTGCCCACACATTAGCCTGGAAAACTGGGCCGTGGGTTTTTTCCACCTGAGTGTGAAGGAAGAGAAAGGAGTTTCGGTCCAGACTGCAGCCAGGTGTTGGAAGAGTTACAGTCTGTTCTTGGTGGTGGAACTTGCCAAGGGGATGAGAGGGAGAGGTTTTTTTAAAATTTATTTATTTATTTATTACTATTTCACAGCTGTCTTACCTCTTCTACCACCGAGTGCAGTCAAAACACAGCCATGATTCCAGTGATGAGAAGCTGTGTTGTTGCTTGTATTGGGTTTCTGTGGCAAGGTCTTGGTAGTGGGGGGGCTACAGGAGTGGCTTCTGTGAGAAGCTGCTAGAAGTATTCCCTGTGTCCGCTGCTGGCCAAGGCCAAGCCAATCAGCAACAGTGGAAGTGCCTCTGTGATAACATATTTAAGAAGGGAAAAAAAACCCGTCTGCAGCTCAGTAGCCGGAGAGAGAAGAGAAGTGAGAGGATGCAAGAGAAAACAGCCCTGCAGGCACCAAGGTCAGTGAAGAAGGAGGGGAGGAGGTGCTCCATGCGCCGGAGCAGAGATTCCCCTGCAGCTCGTGGTGAAGACCGTAGTGAGGCAGGCTGTCCCCCTGCAGCCCATGGAGGTCCACGGTGGAGCGGATCTCCACCTGTAGCCCGTGGAGGACCCCACGCCAGAGCGGGTGGATGTCCAAAGGGAGGAGGCTGTGATCCCATGGGAAGCCTGCGCCAGATCAGGTTCCTGGAAAGACTTTGCAGAGCCGTGGGGGGAGGAGCCCACGCCGAAGCAGGTTTGCCGGCAGAACTTGTGACCCCGCAGGGGACCCAACGCTGGAGCAGTCTGCTCCTGAGGGACTGCACCCCGTGGAAATTATGGACCCACGCTGGAGCAGTTCATGGAGAACTGTAGCCCGTGGGAAGGACTCGCGTTGGAGAAGTTTGTGGAGGACTGTCTCCCATGAGTGGGACCCCACACATGAGCAGGGGAAGAGTCCTCTCCCTAGGAAGAAGCAGCGGCAGAGACAACGTGTGATGAACTGACCCCAACCCCCATTCCTGTCCGCCTGCGCCGCTGGGGGGGAGTAGGCAGAGAAGCTGGGAGTGAAGTTGAGCCCAGAAAGAAGGGAGGGGTGGGGGGAAAGGTTTTTAAGATCTAGCAGTTTTTCTCCTCCTCTGATTTTGATTGATAATAAATTAATTATTTCTTTCAAGTGGAGTCTGTTTTGCCCATGATGGTAACTGATAAAATGATCTCTCCCTGTCCTTATCTCGACCCACGAGCCCTTTTGATTTACTTTTTCTCTCCTCTGTCTGGTTAGAGGGGAGTGATAGAGCGGCTTTGGTGGGCCCCTGATGTCTAGCCAGGGTTAAACCACGACATTGCTGAATATTAGAGACAATTTCACCTCAACCTCCAACAAATCTTATAGATTCGTATTCAGTTCCCCAGTTTTCTGCCCCATATTAAGCATTATTTTCAGTGAATTGTTAAAGCAGAATTTTGTAAGTTTACTGAATATATGGTATGAAAGCTGTAAATATTTGGAAAATAGTGAAATAATACGTGTTTCAGAAGTATTAGCAGCATGCCTTGAGCTAACTGATGTTGCCACACTCCAGTGCTGTTTTGGTACCTAGAAATCTGAAATTTGTCCACTGTATTCCCCACCTTCTCCTGGACTATGCGTAGGAACATGCAGACCATTAACAGAATACCATGTGTCAGAAGGAGACCCAGCAGTCTCATAATTCTAATAAAGCGCTTAATGAAGTAAAAAGAGATGCTGCAAATGCACCCTACAGAAATGCCATCCCTGAGTTATCAAAACCCTGCAGTATAGCCTGCCTGACTCACTTCAGCTCCTGGTGTCCATCAGTGGTGACACAGCCAGCCACCCCGTCCCTGCCACGGCAGCGCGGGGTGTCCTCACCCTCCCACTTTTTGCATGACAGTACGGACACAAAGGGACATTCACACCAGCAACGAGTCTTGGGATGTGCCTGCCTGTGCAGGTCCAGAAGAGATCCCAGCCTCATCCCTGGTATTTTATTTCAAGTGTCTTTTCTGTAACTCCTTCCTCTGTAGGTTAATGAAGACTTAAGCACTCCGTCTCAGCAGCACTGATGTAAAACGGCTGCTTATTGCCTGTTCCATCTCACTGACTTTTATTGTGATACTTAAACCAAAATGGTGAACTATTACACTTCATAGCCTGCAAATAAAAGCAGAATGTTAAAAAGCAGAGGCTATAACCTCTGATCCAGTCAAAATTGCTCTAAACATCTAAAGCTCATAATCTTGAGACAACTTTACTCAGCTCCAAAGGGGCAAGAAATGGCATGGATTATCATCCACAGCATATGAAGGACTTTAATTGTAATGCTACAATTTTTATTCTACCCATACAGAAGAATTCTTAAGCCAGCACGTGAAACAGCTCAGCTCCATTGACTTCAGCAGAGCTAATCCAGTTTACATCAGTGGGAATTTAGCCCATTAGCTAGAAGACTTGAATAAGCTGCAGCAAGTAGGAGATACTGGTTCTCCTTTTCTTTGGACCACATAGAGAAGCCACTGAGGTGATGGCAGCCAATTTTCCCTGTTTCCAAAGACCCACCTGTATTGCAAATCAATACAATTACAAACACTGCCTTTCCAATTCTGCACTTTACCAGAGACACTTGGGCAGTGCAATATCCATTTTTAGAGCCAGGATGTCCTGGGGTCAGGTCCACAGTAGCTTGGGCTTAGAAATCAAACAGGAGTCAGGAGAGAGTTGGCTCTAAGTCACATTTTCAGCTTCCTGATCTTGGGGAAAGCCAGAGGCCAGTTGAAACTCTGGTGAACCTTAGGCGAGGGAAAGGACTGCTTTTTGCTGTCATCCCACTCCTTATGCACATGTATGTTCTGTTAATTTTGAAATAACATTGTTTTTAAAGACCTACCTTAGATATATCCAAGTAAGTCAAGATGGATTTAAGTTCCATATTCCAATACACTTCCCACCCAGGCAGTGGAAAAGCACTATTGAGCCAAACACAGCCTGGCTGGACACCTTTCATAACGCAAGGTTACCAGATGGTTAAACATTTCTTATGTAGAAAACTGAGGGGTATAAAAGGAGGGACCCAAGAATGGACATGAAACAGAACTAAGAAAACTTTCAATCAGTAGTGACAGTAAAGTTGGCACTACCCAGAATTTATGGTTTTACACAGAGCGAAAAATCAAAATGGTTAAGTAGCAAGGATGAAATAGTTTGAGGGATTTCTGATTTGGTCTAAAGCAGGGAAAATTTATACTCTCACAAAAGGAGACTGTTCATGTGGAACCTGTACACATTTCAGAACTTGTCTTTCTGCTTCTGGTTTCCTCACTGGTAAATCTGAGCAGGTTGTTGGAAACCAATACCTCTGGGGGAACTAAGAAAAGAGGAAAAACTCCTATGAAGATTAGCAAAATGAGGCATGGCAGCCATTCAGGAGGACCCTGTTCCCCTAAAACATGACCACTAAAGCAGGGAGGTTTTCTGGGTTGGAGCAAAGTCCCAAGAACCTGTGCTAGACTGGCCAGGACCCTGGGGGTAACAGTCAAGAAGATTTCCTCCCATAGAGAACACCTCTGTAGGTAAACCTGGCTTAATGGGACACTGGGAATTTATCCAGCACTAAGTGAAATAACACAGATAAGAATTTTTTAAGTGACTCACTGTTTGGAGAGTCTTTTGGGGTACACAAGTCAAGACAGCTAAATCTGTTAAGGAACCTAGGAGGGACCAGACTTCAAAGAAGAAGTAGATTTACAGATAACAGATTTACAGATCACATTCTTTAAAAGCTGCCTCAAGGTAGGGAATAAAAATAATGGGAAACAAAATAAGTACTACCAAGGCAACCCACAGTCTATATTTGCCATTGAAGAACCTTGTTTAAGATGAGTAGAATTCAAAGCAATTCACTCCTGCACAGAGCAGAGCTGAGGAAATCCTTGCTGAAGGAAACTGAAGGTGCAAAAGGCTTGAAAGTGTCCAAAAAAATCTCTTGGACAAAAAATACTCATTGGGGTTTCTTAGAAGTACATATTCTCCAATTAAAAAAAAAAAAAAGGGGGGGGGGGAAGGAAAAAAGAACTTAAAAAAATAACCCAAACAAACAAACCACTTTCTTGTGGGCAAAGATAACATTTATAGCTCAAGAAATGCCTGAGCCACCAGATCCTGGCAGAGTGAGTGCTATGTGGGAAGTTGCCCTGTATGTCTGATCAGTTCTCCCGTGCTCCCCAGACTCCTGCTATCTGGCCATGTTAAAGGAGAAGATACCTGGCTAAACAGGCCTTGGTCTGAATCAGTGCAGATGTTTTCCTATCCTTGTGCTCTTATACCTTTATGGAGGTAATTATTTATGGAACTCCTGGTAACTCTGAAGATGATACTAGCCCATATCTAGTAATTTTTGTCTAGATTTTACAATGACCACTGTTGTGGTTTTTTTTACTTTAGAAAGAAGGAAGATTTTAAGTAACTCAGTCCAGCAGTTTGGCCCCTCCAATGCAAAAAAAAAAGAATATACTTTGGAAATACCTAAAAAATAGATGCCATTAAGGAAATAAAGCAGTTCAATATAGCATACCAACAGCATAAAAGTTCCTGCACTTTACCTCTATGAGACAGCAAAGCCAAGGGGGATCTCACTAAACCAACACAGTTCTGTAGCTCCCATTCCCAGGAACTGATCACCCCCAAATCTTCACAGCATCCCCCAGGGACAGCAAAGCACTATTATGTCCTTTTTACAAAACCAGGGAAGCGAAGCACAAGTAGAATAAGTGATTTACCCCAGGTCCTGCAGGAAGCCTGCAGTGCACCACAGCGTTAAAACCGAGACTCCTTATTCTTGGACAAACACCGGTGCCCTGAGGCATCCCCCGACCGTGCCGAACGCCGTGCGTTTTTTGACCTGCCGCCTCTACAGCCATGGCTCAGAGCCAAGGGAATTCAGTTCCCCCACTTGAAATCCACTCTCTCTTTCATGGTAATGAGCACTTTAATCTATCAGGAAAATGTAGAGCTTCTTGGCGCCGCTTTTTATTTCTGATCTGTGTTTTCTCTTTTAGGTTAATTTATCTGATTACATGCAATGCACTGCAGCCGTGTTAAGGTACCAGTCGAGTTTCCACTTGGAGGCTTGGAGGAAAGATTACCATTAAAACGTGACTTCCATCCACTCAGCTGAAATTACTATTGATTGCCAAAGAAAAATATTTGTGCTGTGAAGCTGGGAGCTATGATGTTGAACCGTATTAACATAATGTTAGCATAGCTACGGGTGTTTAGTGGCACGCAATCAGATTTGAAATGAACGTTGATTATAGATTGAGATTAATGTTCACATATTCATAGGAACACAATGAAAAGAGCAATTTCCTTTCTACTACAGATCAATGGTTTCCCCATTCAATTATACAGCTGTAATAATTGCATTATGCGGAAATATTTCTTAATGGCTTATTTCATTCTTTCTGTTTGCCTCTGTGTGTGTGTGTGAGAAAGATCTCGTGTACTTGCACGCACGCATGCATGTGTGAAATCTTTTGTCAGTGGTACTTGCCAAAGCCTGCATCCAATGCAAAATACTTTAATTACTAGTGCAAATGTGTAATCTTTGGCTAAGCTAATAATCTCTTGGCATTTTCCCACTATTCTCTTTATTCCCCAACAGAGCCATCAGATTCCTCTGCTTGTTTAGGGTTTTAACAGCTGGATCCCACTGCAGAGCAGATACACCCGTTCTGGTTTACATGTGGCTCTGAATGTCCAGTGTTTGCCAAAGTGGCACCATCACACCCAGAGACACCCCTCTGGGTTCATGCCTGCATTTCCCACTGTTTTAGTACTAATAAAAGCTGGACTTTTTGTTAGAAGTGTTGCAGTCTAGCACAGCTGAAACTCCTTACTCTCTTGGTGCTCATAGCAGCTGGTGTAACTAAGAAGCACAAGACTAGTTAAGCAAAATAACTTCCTATGAGCTTCCAACCTTGTTCTTACCACTCAAGGATTTGGACTCAAATTAAAAGTGATTACCAAAGGCACATCTGCAGAAACAGGAAACAACTGCTACACATCCTATTTTATCTTACAATCAAGGCAAGGTAGGACACCTTCTGAAGGGAAATCTGGTAGTGAATGGAGACTACCTTCAAAAGCACATAGGGGTTAGGGTAGAAGAATCTTCTCTTCCTATTTTAGTGCAATGCTACTTGAGGGAGCTCTTTTTTCATTTTCGTCAGGAGTAAAAGTTCCCACTTACCGTCTTTTTTGCTCAAAAATGTATTAGCTCAGATGTATTCTCCTTCTATGAAAGGACCACTTTTAGTTTCCTCATTTGGTGGGTCAGCAGCCCACAGGAGAAGAACATGTCTTACAGGAGAACAGACATTATCTCCCTGAAGGAGTTCATATGGTGGGTGCGAAAGAAGGAGTTTTGCACAGAAAAATGCCAAGTCCTTCAGAGAGAAGCAGGCTGCAAGAAAATAAAAGAACAGTATCAGGAGCTGATGGAACAGCTTACAGTACATTACTTGGCTCTGCTTTAGGGGATGTCCTGTTATTGAATCTTTTGACTTCAATTGACTTGAAAACAACTCTGCAGACATATTTTGTTAGACAGCAGCGCTGACCGCAATGCATGTGCAGAAGCACATTCTCCAAGCTACCTCGCAACGGAAGCCTGCAACCTTTCCAAGCTCTGTATCAGACACATCCTACAGCCCATATTGCTGGCAATGATCAAAACTAATATTACAATAAAAAAAATTTCATAAGGCACAATTGAGTAATGTACTTCAGAGGTTGTTCAACTTTGAAGCTGAGGGTAAGGGTATCCTGGTCATACACCATTTCTGCTGACTATGCTCTCTGCACTAGAAAAAGTTACAAGAAACCGTAGCAGCCATCATGTGAGATCTGCACCATGTATTTAAACTGGCTTGACTTCTCCAGGAGTGTTCATTTTTTTCTCTATGGAAAAAAGCTTCCAGCAACACAACACAAAGCTATTCCTCAGCATGGTATGGCTTGTTGCATTTGTCTTACTTACACTGTAAACTCATTGAGGTAAAGGATTAATTTCTGCAGGGTTTTATTTTTTTGCAGAGCATCCAGAAAAAAAGACATCACGTTTTGGTATATTCCACATTGTAGAAGAAAACCACAAACTTCAGGCAGCACATAAGCAGGATTCAAAGTTGGATGTCAAACCAGTTTTAGTTGCTTTAGAAGAAAACCCACCACCACTTGATACATGGAAGGAATTACTAGGCAGGGTTTACAAGAATTGCAGAGTCACTATTCCCCTTGTGATGCTGAGTCATCAGATGGTAACAAATGAGCAAGAATGAGGCAACACTCAGCATTTAAACCGCCTCCCTTTTTCCCCTTTCTTCAAAGTTTCACATCTCTGTTCACTCGTCCCAGTTTGTCAGAAGTCACATGGGGGGACAGCCAGTTTCGTCTCACGTGCCTTTTTAGTTACCAGGCAGTGGAATTTCACAGAAAGTGGTATATTTGAAGGGTCTTGCCTGGAGGAGAAATAGCTGGAAGCAATCGTTGCTTTTATTGAATGAAGTATTTGGGATTTGGGGAAGTGGGATAAGAGAAGTTAAATGAATGGAGAATATGGAAGAAGCAAAATAAGTTTGATAAATCCCAGTGAACAGAAAACAGCATTCAAAGGCTATGATATTTAAGATTTTGAAAACGTAGCAATTTTGAACATGAATATTTGAGATCTTTAGGGGAACTTTGTTTTTAGAAAAGACATTTTAGTTTTCCAACTTTTCATTTAATAGAATACCAAATTGTTAAGGCTTTTTTGAAGGTCCTGGTTATTTCTTGTGCTTCAGTCACTCCCAATAATATGGTTCAGTCTCACCTAGCTGAAACGTGAAAAATAGCAAATACTTACGTTTTTGTAGATGCCAAACTGGGCCCTTAGGCACACCAGTGTAACTGCTGGTAGATGTTCTGCTCATGGAATCACTCTGGGTTCACAACAGCAACAAGGAACTGGACTTCGACCTAGTACTGCTCTTACCTGACCCAACTGGTGGCCTGAACTCGGCTTTAGTGTATGCAGATCTGCAACAACTAGCTTCAGAATGATAATCCTAGAAGTTCCATTCCCAACTGCTGTTATTTACCATGAGCATTCAAAGCAGATATTCTTCAGTGTTCTTTAGGAAGGAAATTGTTATGTAAATTATTAGATCACCAAGGCAGCAAATCCTGAGAAGAGTCTAATGTGTCTTTACAAATAAATTGCTAGAAAGAATCACAATATATATAATTAACAGAGGGGAAAAAAAAGAAGGTGACCATTTAACAATCTTCCTGTCCCAGACTTCCCTCCGAAGTTGAGGGAAACATGCATTTCATCA
Organism: Gorsachius magnificus; assembly: GCA_034008185.1. Taxonomy (NCBI): domain Eukaryota; kingdom Metazoa; phylum Chordata; class Aves; order Pelecaniformes; family Ardeidae; genus Gorsachius; species Gorsachius magnificus. The sequence goes on from CM067091.1 coordinate 16,573,799, forward strand.
AGCTGTGAATTAGCTTCCTCTGGAGATCTGTCTTTGGCGTGGATCTCTCTAGAAACCTAGGAAGGAATTCATCTCACCTGACTCCAGACAACTGTAGTGTGGACAACTGCATGTGATCCAGTCATCCGTGATTCATTTATGGTCAAGTCAATGGAGAGAAGTAGAAATTTCTAAATCATGATAAATGACAAATTTTTGTCAAGCACATCAAGACGAGATGAATTATGCTTGAACTGTTGACTATTCTCCGTAGTCTGTAGGAAAACTTACACAACCAGCTCATATGGAGGTGTTTAGACATTTACTGTTTAGATATCTCCAGTGGAAGTTTGGAAAAAGTGAATCTCACATCTTTTTCCTAAATAACATGAAAAATACAAAAATCTGGGTATTTGTATGAACACAGATCACAGACCAAGGTTTTCCTTAATAAACAAATATCTGACTTTTAAAAATTATAACAACAGGTAGCAGCTAATTATCATCTCTTCCTTCTCTTCAGCAAAAAATAAGGAAGCAGAATCTGCTAGAGGCTTGTTTAACCACAGGTTAATCTGAAATCGTATCCTATTAGATGGGAAACATAAAGAAACACTTTGTTCACCAGGTTATTTTCTACAGATTTTCTGAGTGGCCTATAATTTGGCCTAACACTTTACCTTGGAAATGTGGAAGCATATGGCATGACCTTCAACTCCTAATAGCCTTCAAGAAGCTGAAGTTGGATTATTTGGGGTCATGGGTAACAACTGAGAAGTCATAGGTCAAATTCAAAACCATATTACATCTCTAGAAAAAATTACCTTTCCAATAAATTATGGCATGACCTCTAGCTCAGATTAGTCTGTGAGGGGCTCTTGTCCTCCATTCACACATTCATATATTCAAAATCTCCAGATCAAATATGAAGAAAAAGTTCTTTCACCTTGATTGTTATGGTAGAATGCTTTATTATTTTTTTTTTCCTTAAGGAGAATTCTGATTTTAGAAACACTGTATTTATATTAAATACTTTGCCAGTGAAGCTGATTTTAATCATATGCATGAGTTCCACCAGTGCTGCTCTATAGAGTACAATGGAAATATCATATGAGATCAAATAAGCAGATTTTCCCCTTTTGGGGACAGATACACTTTTAAGAGAGGCATTGATATCCAATAGCCATCTTAATTTATGACATGCTTAATTTTGTGCATGATTACTCTAGATGCCTTTGTAGAGGAGTGAAAATCCATGTTTTAATATTCTGTACTCAGAGGCTTTGTTCATTGGCAGAGTATTGTTTGTGCAGCCACACAAGTCTTCATGACTGATAGGAGCAGCAGACACCCTGGCCATCAACACAGTGAAAATTAATATTTGAGTATCAGTGAGGCAGGCATAAGGGATGAAAGGTCTGGAGATACAACAGAACCCAATTTGGAAGCAAATTCCTCAGCAAACTAGAACTGCCTTCCCCGGGATAACATCTTCCAATGAACAATGATGAAGCTTCTTTCTGCCTACTGGATCTGTCCTCCCAGGAAACAACATGACTTTATTGTTCTGTACATCACCATAAGTAGGGCTTGGCCAATGCCAACTGTATTTATATCCACAAAACAAAAAACCCAAAAAAGTGGCAAAAAGAAAGTGGAGAGAGATTGAATAAAAACTTACAGAAAAATTCTTTGTGTTGTCTATCACCACTACACAGGCAAATGCAGTTCAGTATGCCTCTGAAGCACCAATATTCTTTCAGAGCAATAAGTAATATGTGATATCATTGGTCATATATTAGTATTTTAATAATAGTTCAAAGAAAGACTAAAAAAATCTACCAGTTGTCATAAGAAATGTTACCTTTCAGAAAATAACATGGTGACAGGTTGCTTGTTTTATAACCTGTGTTTCTCCTAACTTATACTTGGAAGCTGTTGGAAGAACTATAATTCTCAGATGTGTTAAGCATGTATTTAGGAGACCACTGACCAAGACTTGTGAATCAGTGTCTTGTGAAAGTTGAGTTATTGTCATGAATAGTGTAAACACAGCACATTTGAGGAAGTGAATCTCTATTTGCTTCAAAGACAAAGCAGTTTTTGTTTTGAGGGAGAAATATCTAATTGTCTAAATTTTTTTTTTTGAGGTATGTCTAAAAGTGGCGCTAGGAGCTACATCTGCAGAGGAGGCTTGGCATCCAAGGGAATTTGACTTCTGCACTCCAGGCTGGAGCTGAATTTAATCTTTCAGACTCATTGCTAAAGCATGTTGAAACATTTGCCTCTCCCATGGGTTAAGAGAAGTCCGTAAATTTGAGAATTCAGCATATATCACACTGGATTCATTACCTAATCACAGTTAACCAGAATGCCTTGTGTAGGGACATACATGAGGTAGTTCTTTATTTTTCTCTTTACTGTTTTGTAACCTTCCATATTACAGTCTTCAGCCACCCAATGACGTGCTAGAAGGAAAACTTACTATTTGGGAAATAGTAACCTGAGAATAAGAAAGTATATGTTGTAGCATGCTCTGCTAATGGGGCTTATAGCTCTGCCTCCGTGAGCCATTCCTCCTTTGCACTAGCATCCTCTGCCCCTTGGTCTGGGTATTCAAAGTCTCATGTCAGCTGTTTTTGTGTTATGCTGATGAAACAAATCCACTTTGTTTTCACAATAAGAAAAAGGGCAGGTTCCCTTTCTGAGAGTGTTGTTTTTCCGCCAAACTCTGTTTGTTTCCTGCCCAGTGGAAGAGTACTACTGGGAAGACCAGAGTGCTGTCCTGGCTGAAGAGCGACCTACATCTGCCTGTAGCTCAGCAGCTGGGGAAGGACCTGGGAAGCACAGCTGTGCAAGTCAGTGGGACTGCTAATGTGCTTAGGGGTAGGTGCAGATAGTTTTGGAAGAAGCGTGATTTGGAAAAGCTATGCTGAACAGTCTTTTGCAGTAAATGCCAAGCCTATACCGAGGTGAAGACAGACTATGGCTTTTTATCACCATTTTTGCATTCCAAGAATGAGGAACAAAGCCCTGCTGGGAAAGAGAATGAAAAATTCAAGTAAGAGACTTTACATCATGCTGAAACCTTCACCATCGCAGGTTAGCATTATGAAAAGGCATCCCTTGTGCTAGGGTTATGCTAGGTAGCACCTTGTAACTGGAAGGGTTTATATGTCACGCTACATTGAAATACACAAACACTTTTCACCTCAGTAAGTTCTTGGCATCAATCACAACTGCCTCCTTCTTCACCTGAAGTGGTTTATGCAAAACTGCCCATAATTCACTCTTTCTGAGTTTCACTAGCTCAACGAACCAAATCAAACCACCCCTGCAGATTACAGCAGGCTTACTGCTGCTCTCTTCCCTGCTCACCACGGCCAGCAGGAGGTAAGTAGAAAGGCACTTGCAGTGCACCCTATCTGCGTCAACTGGCCTCATTCTTCATTTTGTATTTGAAAGTCCAGATTTACCCTCTTCACTTTCCCCAGCAGCTTCCCTCCTGGCTGGGTAAAAGCCATGCCAGATGTTGCTTTGTTCCCTTACTTAAGAGCAATATTGCTGCTGCCCTCTGCAGATGTTGGGGTCAGAAATGCCAGCATCACGCTCCTTTCAACATTTTCTTTTTAACTTTTTCCTTCATACAGTTCCTCATATCTCCCCCATCCAATATGCAGTTAGGCAATGCTGCGTCCTCAGGGTCTATGGACCAAATAAAGCGACATGAGTACAGACTGCTGCACTAGCACAGGCTTTTGTACAGTTTAGCTTCTTGCTGCAGTGGCCAGGCACTCTTGTACTGGAAATTTCAGCTTCCAGTTTCAGGAGGCAGGAATCAGAAAGCTCCAGAGCTTCCTCATCCAGCAGAGCTGAAAAGAAGAATGAGTGCCATGGCCGTCTCCTGATATCTTCTAGCTGTGGGCCAAGGATATCTTAGAGCAAAGCATGAAAGCAGAGTGCTGAGTTGTAGTATGAGGGGGTATGGAGGAGCCGGAGGATATTCTTCTTTCCTTCCTTCCTTCCTGGGGATTCCTGGCAGTTAAGCTGAGCTCAAATGCATGGAAAGATCAGGAAGCTATTTCAGTGGATGAGGCCTCTGGCACGTACACTTCAGTCTGGTGAGCATGTTGGTGAATGCTTTGCAGTGTGGGAGGTTCCATGCTGAGATCAACAAGTCTTCCAACCTTTAGTGCTATTCTGGTTCAGAAGGAAGCCCCCATCTGTTATTATCCTCAAGAATCTCTCTGTGTAGCAGGGTCGTCCCTGGATGTGAAGCTACAGCTGATCAGATGTTACTTGCGCTCTTCAGTAGGTGGAAAACTGGAGACTGACTGACTTCTTGCGTGTGGTAAATACCTTCCTGAAAACTGTATCACCATTTGGGGGGCGGGAAGCCAAAAAAAGCAAGGCAAAGAGCATATACATCAGTCTCTATTGCACCTACAGACCTGACTTTGTTTGCAAGTGAAAATGAGATTTATGTTATCAGCCTGCTCCCTTAATGATTGTTTGCTGACAATGCAAAACCATCACTTAATGGAGTATGACCAGCAATGTCCACTAAAGAAAGATTTCTGATTGGAATAGCAGGGTTTGATTCAGGTCAGGCTTTAGTTATGCTACCAAAATACTGAAGGGGACTAAGAAGGGGACCAGAACAGAGAAAGGCACTTGCCACAAACAATTAATCAATTAATTTACCCTGTTTCTTTTTCTCTTGTCTTGCAAAATGTTCACAGGCTGATTACAATTTCTCCAAATTTATTTCTTATTCAACTTTACTCAATGGTATCTTTTGCCCTTTTAAAAATAAATAATATTGACTGATTACAAACAATTGTCTGGGATAACATGCTGTTCACTATTCAAAATATGGTCTCATTTAGCTAATGATTTGGTCACATGGATCACACAGCATTGTTTCTCCTGTACAAGTGACAGCTATAAATCTTGTGAGTCAGGAAGAAAATCAGAATTCACCAGGGGTATGGACACTAAGGGAGTAGGATCTGATAAACAGGTGAAAGGAGTTTTAAACTTGGAGCATCCTAGAGGAAAAATCAGCCCTTCTGAGATTTGCTGGCTGGGTGCAAAGGTTATATTTAACTAACTTTCCTTGTCTATCTCAGACAGTGGCCTACAGCAGACAGCCAGAAAGTCTCTTTTATCTTTGTATGTCCTAACTAGTCCTGAATCTTAAAAAAACATGCAGAATGGAAACTGAACATAAGAGAAGGAACATACAGGGTACAGCAAAATCTTGGATTTACCTTTGTGCTGTCTGACCAGCGTGTTCTCAGCTGTAGTGGAAAGGTTTCTGCTCTGCTATTACTATAAGCCAACAGAAAATTTTTTACCTCCTGGTGGAAAAAAAAAATGAACACAAAAATTGTGACTAAAGGAGAGACTGAGACAAAGAGTCATCTCAGTGCTGGTCCTGAGCTGAGGAATTTTACACCCCACCCATTCCCCCAGGGCTGTGCCTAAAGTCTGTCTCTGGTTCAAAAAACTTGGACATGAGTGCACAACCTGAGGTCACAGGAGGGACAGTGCGCTCCTGTTTGCAGTTCATGGAAATGTTTAGATGCTGAATCTCCACTGCTAGAGACTGTTACGAACAGGTTAAATAAACATCTGTCAGGAAAGACAGCCATTGAATTAGTCCTGTTTTGTGGCCAGTTCATGGTCTAGACAATCTCATGAGCTTCCTTCCAGTCCTTTTTTGGGGGTGTGATTCTTAACACAATAAAAGAAAGGTCCCCAAGTCTTCCTTGCCCAGGTCCTGACAATTTATTCCAGGCTTCCATCCCCTGAGACTTTTTGAAAAAGAGGATAACCCAACTGATTTTTTGAATGCAGCCACCCGAAGTTCATCGTTTACCAGGTTCTGTGCAACTGAAAGTCGATTGCCTCAAATATTTGCATAGCTCAATGGCGCAATGCCGGGAAAAAGTGTGAGTACAGATCATGCAAATCAAACTTATATCTGAATGAAGTCTGCAGCATTATTTCATCTTTTGCAGTATCACCAAGGTCTAAGCAGATGCAATTCTGGCCTAATCTGAAATATAGGACCAGAATTAGATTGAAATATCGGGAAAAGGATGGAAGAGCAAGGCTGAGGGGCTGTGGCAGAGCTGTGCAGGACAGGCTGCACGTCACCTGCCGGCACGAGAGAGCCTCTGGGGCTTTCTGCTCAGTGCAGAACTATTCTTCTCAACTTTACATTAAAGCCAAATTTAGCAATGCAAACAATATGATAGTCATATGGAAAAAAGCTCAGAGACTGAATCCATAGCATTATTACCAGGACAGAGGTATTTCAAAGCAGCTGTTAAGATGTAGGGTCATGTATATGCATGAAAATCCAAGCAGGAGTCTTTATGGTGAGAAACACGTGCTTTCTCTTTTATAAATCCACCTCCCACCCCCATTTTTTTGCAGTTTCACCCTATTGTCAAATTCTATTTCTTCCACTACTTTCACCTTCCAAAGAAAGCAAACATGTCCCATTTCCAGCAAAACGCTTATTCAGTGCCCGTCTTCCCAGTGCTAATGGCTTTCTCAGATGGAAGATGTCGTGCTAGGCAGGAACCAAATGAAAAAATAAACAATTAACGGGCAGGAATCATTGTTTTTTACATGCCTTAATATTTTACTTTCCAGATTGGCAGCACCATGGGAAACCCAACACTTGGATGAAGAGCAGTGCATATGGTGAATATAGAGGAAGAATTTTGAAGCTGTAATTCAGGTAAGTGAGAGCTGAGAGGTGTTTTTTTTCTTCTTTTCTTCCTCTCTCTCTTTTTTTTTTTTTTTTTTTTCTTTTTCTTTTTCAGGCAATGATTTTATAGCACATATCATCAAGTCCATATTAAACAGAGTTTCTGGGCTAATGCTTTCCAGCCTTGACTCTTAGACTTAGTAACTGTTCCAAACAGTACTTTAAAATGTCTTAGCTATATAAATACATGAGACCTCAATGTTTCCCTTGTGGACCAAACAAAAAACAAGTTAGATGATTAAAAAGAAATTTATTTTTTAGTAGTTCCAATTGGCCAAAGAGGAAAAAAAGAAGTCTATCACATGAAAAGGACTTGATGTTCCTAATGATATTTTTAAATTGACCTCCAATTCAATATTAGCTTGGGGGGCAAAAAAAGGCCTCAGAGAAAGTCTAGATACATTAAGTTCTATAGGGTAGGCTTACAGAAGAAAATCAAGTGCAATAAGGTAGTGGCTTGTTCTTGGCTATCTGACTTGGGCTAGAGACTACCTTAGTGTGTCAGGTGAGCTAACCTCCTAAAAACACTGGGAGAGCTAGGTGCCAAGCTGCAGGTTGCACAAAGGAGCTGTTCTATCACTGTAAGCAACTGAAATAAGCTTCATTCCATAGCAGCACAATCTGTTAGGGTCCCCGCAACACCCCACTAGCAGTGCAGAGCAGTTTTCTGCTCAGAGGTGCGGAACTAGAACTGCTCCATGCAAATTAAAAGACAAAAGTGCCTTTGAATTCAGTGACAAGATCTTTGTCCAGTCTAATTTTAAACTAACCATCAATTCACCTTTTTGCCATTTCCGATGATACTTTTGCCATTTGATTACATTTTCTTAATTACTCTTTTGCTAAATATTAACTGTCTTTTATTAAATGAAAATTTGCAGAGGATTAAACTATACAATAGATCCACATTATATTGAATATCACAGTAAAATATCAATAAGCAGGAGTATTTTCCTTTGTTTTAGAAATCAATGGATATTTAATTAACATGGGGTAATAACTCTTGCAACTAGAAGAATCCCTTCAGATTTACATGGAATAATTATTGTATGTTAAATGAGAACACAGATACATTCGAATAATTTCAAAGTTCTCTACAAACAAGGATGAATTGAAATATACTCTGTTCTTTGAGCCTGGTGCAAAAATGATGCTTTATCCCCAACACCCTCCTAACCTGGACAGTCAGACACCCGCTCAAGGAGACAGGCAGAGGACTGCACAGAGGCCAAGATGCCTGGCTCAAGGAATGAAAACCCATGCCATTTCCCGAAGCATTAGGCAATTCTTCCTGGCAAGAGCTGGTAGTTACTAGAGACTGTGTTTGCTAAAGGTTAGAACACCCACATGAGAAACAAGTACTCTTCCCATGAGCGTTGAGTTGACTCTCACACATTAAAAGTCCTTAAGAATTTTCCAAATTTCCACTCATTCTGGGTGCTTAATTTGAATTTAGGGTTACTTAGCCTGTCTGTCCATCCAGCCTTTGATATTGGAAAGACTACTGGTGAAGATATTACTCTCCAGTAAGGACTTCTGAAGCCACTTAATGATGTCACACAGACCTGTATTCCACAGGATGTGGGTGCCTACTACTTGGACACTCTGTTGATAACTCTTGTTTTTAATTTCTTTTTCACTCCAAGGAAATCTAAAGAATATTTTCACAGATGTAGAGTTTCCAAGACAATGTTAAGGCAGCATCTAATGTTTGGGAGTGGAATTAAGGAAGAATTAATACAAGACCAGCGGGTAGAAAGAAGATGATGAGAAAAACAGTGTGGCTGGAAGGAATATTTTCTAGGAATTTTGGAAATTCCCATTTTTCCTATCAGTACATGGCCTACATTGTTACACTTGTCCAAATAAAACCAGTGATACCTTTCAGGTATCACGTATGCCATAGAATCATAGAATTGTCTAGGTTGGAAAGGACCTTTAAGATCATCATGTCCTTTGTTGTGTCACTACACATTCTTCAGGATAGCATAGTCAGGGTAGATTTTTTTGGGGGAGGGGTGCAAGTCTTGATTTCATGGGTTACAAAAATCATTTACACCACAAAAAGATAACAAAGTCAATTATTTCCCTTTATTATTATTTATTAATTATAAGTGAGGAATAAAGGGTTTGGTGGTTTGGCGAAGCAAAAGGGTTTTTCTCTTGGTTCAAGTCCCTCTTCCTCCCCTCCTCCAGACTAACACGACAGCATCACCTCTCCTCAGTGCTCAGCGCTGTCAGCAAGGGGCTGAGGATCCTGCATCCTTAATCACTGCACCAGAGAGGCGGGGGGGCTGACGGGGGTGAACAGCATAAGAAAAGAGCAAAGCTGACTTAGATGGATCACATCGTTTGTGCCAGGACTGCAGACTGTACACCTCAATCCAACACCGACACTAAATAATAGTAAACCCCAAGATTATCAATAAGCTGTGGAGTACAGTGCCTGGATATGGACTTTATCAGATAGCGACCTAGAGATTAACCTCCTGGCCCCTTAATCGGGATTGTGCTGGTACACCATTTATTACCAGAGCTGGGCAGGGGGTGAGATGGGGAGGGAGGGGACAGACGGCTGCCGGCAGAGCCTGCCCGCGGTGCACGGAGCCGGGCCAATTTCACAACACGCCGCTCTGTCTCCTGCTGAAGGTTTTGTTTTGTTTTCTTCATTGGATTCTGGGGTAAAAATTCTTGGAGTCTTTATTTACTGCGAAGTGGAACCACCGTGTGACTCCGGAAATACCTGTCGCCTAATTAAATTGTCTAGAGGGGAATTTTGGAAAGCGCTTCTAATTCAGGAGCTTAATTTAGGCTGGGCCTGTGCACCAGAGCTCTCTGTCTTATTATTAGATGGAATTTTAATCATTGCAGATCTCGCCCCACCCCCAGCATTTTTTCCTCTCTCCCCATCTCCTAACAACCTGATTCTGGCACAATTCCCTTCCCCTTTAACCCTCTGGAGCTAAAAATAATATCCCTTGAATACCAAAAAAAAAAAAAAAAAAAAATAATGAGAGAGAGAGAGCTCTGAACCAGAGGTGTTTAATTAGCAGGAGTGAACTGGAGATGGGTTCAGCAATCATTTTACAGCAGCCTCTCTAGAGACAGACCAAATGCATTATGAGAAAAACCCAGCTCACAGGTCCCAGGAGTAAGGAAGATGGTGTGTTCTCAGGGCAGCTTAAGCCTGTAACATCTGTAAGATGCAGCCCTCATATGCCTGGATTAAAACAAAAAAAAAGGTCTTGTGGTAAATGAAAGGATGCTATGAGCAAATGGCCTTAAGTAAATGTTTCAATCTGGCCAATTGCTCTGTGCACTGCTATTCTTTTGCAGTTAAATTGCACTTTCCACATAATTGCACAGAGAAAGGAGATATGGGACACAGGAGCGATGGGAAGAGCACGGGGTGTGCAGTGATGGTACCCACACAGATCACAGATGTGTCACTTTTCTGAACCTGAGACCTCAAGAAAGTGGTTTCCCCAGAGATGATGTGGCACAATGAAGTAACCTTTAAAACGCACATTGAAATCCTCAAATGGGAAGTATAAAGGATAGTTAAAATGAGTTGGTCAAAGTCTTTCAGAGTCTAGTGTCTGTGTGTGTGTCCAGGCCCAAAGGTGATGCCTCTGATCCTGGCATCTTCATGCAATCATCACAGAGAAAAATGCTAGAGAAGCTCCACAGCCAAGCCAAGCACACCACTGAGGCTGCCTGAGAAGAAAGAGCTTTCCCACGTCCCGTGGAATTATCCTGCATTTCCAGTGATGCAACTGTCCCCATGAACTGACCTTTGGCATTTTTCACTGGAAATGTAAAGGAGATCCCAGAACTTTCATTTTCATTGCTGCAATCAGTTTTCATTAGGATTACAGGAAAACGAAGGAAAATCCTTTTGCTAATCAAACCTCTATGGCATAATTATAACACACAAGCAGCTCTGCTCTAGTATTAAGTTTTAAACTGGATCTGTGTGTGGACAGCATATCTACATTGAAGCATTTTTGCTCAAATGGTTTGTATTGCAGGACTTTCCCTACAGCTGTTTTAATTCTTCTGCGTTGCATCAACCCTGGGCGCCTGCCTCTGCTCACACTGGAGTGCTCTGCAGTCACCCGGCTCTGCACCGCTGTGCCACAGCGAAGGAAAAGCTTGTCTACTCCAAGGACTGAAGTTTGTGATTTTCTGTTTGGACAAAGCTCAGAAACCTCTCTTTCTATCTCAGCAGCTGGATTTAGTCCGAGTCCTCCCCTAGGATCCTTCCTCCTGCTGCAGAAAGGATTTCTAATCTCATCTGGGATTAGATTTGTAGGCCAAGACACCACAACTTCAATATTGCTTTTAAACCCAGAGAGAGCAATAGAAGCCACAGGAAAGAGGAGAGGATAATGCATTGAACTATCACCTCTTCAAGGCAGAGGCATCTAGAAATATATATACATCTAAATGTGTTCATATTTATATAGAAGTATCTACAATGCATATAATATATATTGTTTTATGCTTCCTTCACCCCCACTTCTGCACAGGGCACACGGATACCTGGAGAAGATGCAAAATGACCACCTGGCACCTGGTCTAGAAAGTGAAGTGCTCCCAGTCCAGCCTGGGATCGGGAACTGGATTTGCTAGCCTGAGCACATTATGGGTTGCATAGGAATGGCTGGGAGCAGGGACTCTGCTCTTATTACATTTGCAACCCCAAACTGAAATGCTTTGATTTTGGAAAACACATGCATTCACATACATATATATCTATAGACACACACACAAAAAACCTAAACTTTTGATGTCTTGTAACTTTGAATTGCCTTTTTTTGTTCAGCTGTATTTACTGGGCTGGATTGCCTGCCAAGACCATTAAGTATCAATCATTCGTTGCTTCATTAGTGCTGAAATGACTTTCTAATTGACTTTGTAATTGTAGTTAAAAGCAACTTTAGCACAGGCTCGAAGAAGTCTTCCTAAAGGCCTCTCTGCGTCCTGCCTTCCATCTGCTGTCACTGGAACTTAATGGAGATGCCTCCAGCAGAAGAATGGTATCAGACAGATCACTTGTTTGTAGAATATTGCTTTATTTTGTATTTAGTTTGATTTTTTTTTTCTTCTTCCAGGGTCTGATAATGACTTTATGTTTCTGCATTATGGGATATTGGTCTGATAATTATCTAGCCAGAAGCTAAAACATCACATACGGACTCAAGAAATACACCAAGGCAATGTACTATGGACAGCAGAGGTGCCAAGATGTTCTTGATACTTTCAAAATCCTGGTAGCATTTTTTAAATGGCTTCTTGTTTTTAATCATTCTGCAATGGCAGATTTTTTAAAATTAAACCTTATGTTTGCGTGCACTTCCCCTGGCCAGATTTGTATCACGTGGACTGTGGTGCAAAAGTCCTGAGACTCCGTAGGGCAAGGGCAGGCATGCAGAAGGAGAAGCACTGAGTGTCTCCAAGCTGACCAACAGCCACCAACTCCTCCCTTCATCCAGCCGAAATGTGCCGAACTGCCGGGGAGACCTTGCTGCACAGCGCAGGAAAGGGAAGCAGGAGGGAATGCTGCTTCCCCCAAGCTAAAGATAGAAGGCAGAGTTCTCCTCTGCTTTTGGCAGAGGAACAGGAGTGGCATTTCCCCACCTACTTCCCCTTATTTTGGCCCTACCAGCATGGAAGGCAACATGCTACAAAACCGCAGAGGAAGCAAACTTGCAGTGAGAACAGACAGGCTGCTAAAACTGCCAGAAGAAAGCAGTTTTGGCTGGGAGGCAATGCATGGGGTGATGGAGGGCCAGACCTGGCTTATTAAAAACCATGCCTAGTTCTTATGGAGCCAGTAATGAATCCTTTTATGAGGCTCCACGTCTTCATCACAGCCTTGGAGAGATCAGCATCCTGGGGACTCTTAACCCCAGCTGATCTCCAGTGCTCAGAAAAGACCCCGCACTGAAGTAATTGTTGCTATTACAAGATTGTAATAAAATAAATATGCTGTTGATGTGGTTTAAATGTGTCACGGTCTCAGCTAGTACTGATAGAGATTTCACTGTGCTACGCTCTGGTCAGCTGCAATTCCCAAGTCATTATCTCAACCTTCCAAAGCTCCTGTTGAATACTGGAGCAAAAAATTGGCCTGGTTGATAGCATCAAAGGTTTGAGTTTATGACCTGTCACCGTCTTACACCTCTACTACTTAATTTGTGGCAGAAGGGATAGATCTCAAGACTGTTTCATGCAGGTGCAGATACAGCTCACTCCTGCTGGAGCAGCATTTCTAGAAACTAGGAGCCAGTTCTCCATGGACCTGGTAGGATTCCTCCCTGTTTGCTTCAGAATGAGAAGGGCAAATCCTATAGACCTGCTCATGCTCTGCAGCTCTGCGAGCCATGCTGCCAGCCACTGAACAGCATCCCCTGCAGCCTGTTGCTGTTGCAGGTAATAAACAGCCTCTGTGCCCAGGCCAAGAGCTGCTTTTGGTTTCCTTTGTCACGTCAGCACCATCACAGCTCCATACTTCTTGCAAAACCGTCCATCGAGCCGTGCCTGGTAAAGCTGCCCACATTGCAGCTCCACTGCAGAAGAGTCTACAAATCAGTGTGTGCTCCAGCGGAGCCAGAAAGCGTCAGCAGAGAGGGCAGCCAGGCTGTCCCACATCCCACCATGCCCAGGCGCGAGGGAGAGCTCCACACTTACCACCACCATGAATTCTGAGAGGATGCCCTGAAGAGCCCAGCTGCTGACTTCAGAGGAAGGGCCTTTGCAACTCCTGTGCATGCACATGCCAAAATGAATAACAGCTAGTTTTTAACCTAAACACAGGTCTAAAAAGAGAGCAGAGGAACAAGTGAGGTGAGAGAAGGGGGGGGAATATGCAAGCCTCCCCCTCAAGTAGAATTTTGCTGGTTTCCAGGTGATTGCTCTTATGGTTTTTTGGTGCCTCTGATTCTGATCACCTGCCTGGGGATCCCACCTTGCACACTTAATTAGATATAAACAGTGCATTGAGGTGTGGTGAGCTGTGGGGTGTAGACAGACAGCTTTCTGTGGATGGTTTTTGTGGACAGGCTGCCTTGGTGATCTGTACTGCTAGAGGCGTTTGATGCTGTTGACTCTGCTGCGTGTTTTGCTTGTGAGCATGGACAGCAGTGATACCCAAAAAGGGCAGATGAAAGCAAAGGGGGTTGGATAAGCAATCTAGTTTTTACTCAGACTAGCAGAGCTGACAGGAGTCGTTTCTCTCAGAGTTAACTGGTAGGCATTCAGGTAAATCAAAACGTTTCACACTGTTCGCTGTGCCATCTGCTAACCCCCCCATGGTGGCATATGCAGAAAGCCGCTGCGGGGAGGAAGCCACTGAAAGGCCCAGGCACTACTTAAATTCTCTCTGTACTTTAAAAAGGGGGTTTCTGCAAAGTGCTAATCCTGCCTGACTTGCACAGCCCAGGTGCAGAGTTTGAAAGCAATTTTTGGTTTTGATAAGAAATGAAATGGTTCCTCTCCAACCCCCCAAAAAAGGGTTCCCTTGCGGGAATCTGTTTTTAAGATCCACCATTTTGTAAGTCTAATATTTAAGTGGATTTAAGGGTGAAAGTAACTACACAGGTTATCTAAAGGGCTAGTCTGGAGCTGCTTAGGCGGTTTCTTAAGAAACAGCTTTTCCAGCAGTCGGCAGAGAGCTGGTGACCTGGCCCCTTGGTTTCCCAGCACAGGACTTGGTGCCACTGTGGATTCAGAGCAGTAGCAGAGGCTGGCCTGGCATGTCATTGCTTTGGCACCTCTAAATTGCTTTTGAATATATTGGCAATTTGAACAGTGCCAGCTGCAGTGATTTTATTAGGTACTTCCTGGAATTTGAAATTAATTTGAAGACTTAAGCTCCTAAAGTCAGGGGAGTCTCAATTTTCTCTGCCACGTTCATCAAACCAGACAAAAAATTGGATGCTAATGTACCACAACCCTCCCACCTTGGGTAAACTTAAATGAACTAAAACTTATTGTATAAAAATCTTAGGTGCATTAGTTTACTGATGATCTTGGCAAAGCTTAGTTTTGCATACTTTAATCTGCATTCTCAGCCTATGTGGACTTCTGAACACCTACAGGTTTGCTTCCATGACTTCAGTAGAGCTCTGCACAGTGGAACAGTTAAAAAATGGGGAAAAGTGGTGTCTCGTCCTCTGGTGAGCTGAGCAGAAGCAGAACTGTCTGCTGTGGTGTCATTGACAGCTGTGAACATTCAGGTAGGCTCAGGGACTGATCTCTGTTTACTTCAGTGTGGGACTGAGTTTAAGACATGCGCTCTTAGAGCTGGTTGTTGCCGCCTCTCATCCTTTGTCATCATGAAAAACAGAATATGCATTCAAGATCAATGTAATGTAGGAAGTTGCAGCTTGATTTATGCAAATGTATTTGGTTTTATGTAAATGTACAAGCGACCTTTCTTTGGTCAAAGTAAGTTGGCAGGTACAGGTTTTTGAGGTAGAGTGCAAAAAAAATGAAAGGTGTCTGCATTATGCAATGGAGATTTCTTCAGAGAACAAATAATCTCCAGTTACCTACAGCAAGAGGCTGCATGACAGCACGTTTTGCTAACATTTCTTGAAGACATCTTCTGAATCCTCACAGAGAAAAGCTGGTTGGACTTTTCAATAGAAATTTATTTTCAGCAGAAGTAAGATTTTGCAGCTGAAGTAAAAAGTATTTGAAAAAAATCAGTTTTGAAACAGAAAAAGGCAGCAGGGGAAAGCCAAATCTGAAAAATGTTCAGTGATTTTTTTGGTTTGAATTTCAGGAAAAAGCATTTTTCAGTAAGCTGCTTATATATTGAAAGTCATCTTCAGAAATCCATTTACTTCCAGTGTTACTTGTAGTTTTCTTTAAAACACTTGCGATCCCCTCTCCTCTAAATTTTCTATAAAAAAACAACAGTATATTTTCTGATTAGGAGTAAACACGATTGAACTCAACAGCTGTTGGGAGTTCATACGAATGTTCAGAAACATTATTTTAGAAGAGTCTGATGAATTCTGCTTTCTCAGCAGCAATGAGTTTTTCTGAGCCGATATACCCCTCTCCTATGCTGATACTAACTGATCCTGAATCTTACTACACATTTTCCAAGTATTACTTGTGTAGTAGCAGCACAGCTTCTCTGTTAGCCATAACAAGATTCAGGCAGCTAAAACCCATATACAGCTTTGAAAATACACCGTGGCTGAGCACACAGTCAGGAAACAAAAGAAAACAACATGAAAAAAAGAGGAAGGAGAGAAGGCAGCTATATGCCCGGAGCTCTGGAGTGTGATCTAGGCAGGACCGATGAACACTGGGAAGGACAAACACACATCACTGGTCAGAAGAACAGCAGTGTGAAAATGAGAGGAAAACCAGGATTTCAGTCATCTTTTCTGTGTAAATAAAAGGCTGGGAGCGTTCTCACTGAGGCAGAGTTAATCAGGGATATTTTTGTATTTTATCTTTAAACAATAACTGAGCCAGACTTAACTCTACATTTGTACTGGCCCAACAACACAGAGGTGCCGTCAGAGCTGGACCTGGAGCCCTGCCAGGACGGGATCAACCCTCCATCAAGTCCAATCTGACATGGCAGAGTGAGTCCATCCTCCATCACAACAGCGGGATGCTGGAACTGGTTGCTCCTCAACCTATGCTCTCCAAGACTTGGTCAATGATACAAAGGTTGTCTGGAAGCTGGACTCAGATTTAAATCACAGCTTGGCAAACCACAGACATAAAATATCAATTATAATAGTGACCTGAAATGACAATTCCAATATGGAAATATCACTAATCCTAAAAATGGGAGGCAATCAAAGCTTTGATTGTGTGGGGCACAGCTGAACTGGTTGATCAGAGGGGAACTGGGCTCACTTTAGGACTAAGCTGGAAATCCAGGACAAGAAAACCAGCAATTCTGATGTGCAACACTAGCTAGAAACAAGATTCACTGAGATATTTAGGCATTTAACTCCTGCCTGGGTGCCTAATAGGTCATTTTAGAACCTGAATACTTTCATAGGTTAGAGTCTTGGTAACTAATGACAAAGATACCCCTACTAAAAACGTAGGTGACTTGACTACATGGCTGTCCTTGCGTTTCTGTAGGTTTTAGCTATTTTGTTTGCTAATGCACTTTTGAGCGTGCCTGGAGGTGCTTTGAGTGTGTGCAGCCCCCAAACCCCACTGCCAGCTTCAGCCTGAGGCTGACCCCGTGCTGTCAGCAGCCCCGGACAGGAGCAGACCTTCCCGCTCTACGTTCAAACTCAAGGCAGTGTGTTTTGCAAAGCTTCAAAGTGCCACTTAACGGGACTTTCATTTTCCTTCCAGCTGAAGGGAAAGTGTTGTTAAACTCCCAGGCTGGCAAGTCGGAGTTTACACAGATGGAACAGTTAGCGCAGACCGCAGAACAAATACCAGCAACCAACCAGTTTCACACTTCTAAAGAAAGAAAGAAAGGAATGGCAGAGGCAAGCCAAAGCAAACAGGCCTTGGAAAACTCGAACCCGCTGGCTGGAATTTTCAGCTGTTACTTTTCTTTTCACATTCAGGCTTTTTTGGAGATCTCTCGATTCAGCAAAGCAGAGAGGGCTTTTGCATTCATATGAAATGATTTAAAGCTCCGTGAGGAGTGCTGTGCTCAGTCCCAACAACCACAAAACATACATTGTTTGAAATTGTATAAACGTGGTTTTCACTGAGAGCCACATTTAAAAAAAAAATACGTTTTCTTTCCAGTAAATAATATGTTGTTGAATTTCCCACATCTTGCCTAGCTATGGCAGTGGGGTGTGTCGTTTTATATGCTTTTTGCTTTTTAAAGCTGAGGACAACTCCCATGCCCCCGAAAGAGCCCTGAGCCCTCTTCCTCTCCCTGGGCTGTCATCTGCCCCTGCTCTCCCCCAGCGGTGCTGCCTGGCTGAGCAGGGCTGGGTCCCCCCAGGGCTCATCCCCATGGCCCTGTGATCAATCAGAAAGGTCATTGCTGAGTAGCACCGCCCGAAACGTCTGCAACACCCTGCACCACTGCTGCTGGTCCTCAGAGCAAAGGACCAGAGCAGGAATTAATCCAGGTCTCTTCCATGGCAATGGAAACATAACCTCTGGGCCTACCCCAGAGGATTTGATTTTATTAAGACACAGGGGTCGTGCCTCTCCCTTCATTCAGCCAGCCTTTCATTCTCTTCCTTCAGTGACAAAGAAATTGCTAAGGAATTAAAAAAGGCATCTCCTGTGAATACACAGGCAGAGCCATTAGTGAATCTCCACTTGGCATCTGAGACCTGCTGGGTAAAATTGTTAGGGGTGGATAAATCGGTTTAGATAAAATTATCCTCTTGTATACCCAGAGACCCGCATTCAAATGCAAACCTCATTATGAAATTGAAACGCTTCATGCTGTGTAAACTGTGACTTGTACTAACAACACAGAGGCAAGTTCTGCTCCCACCAAAACAGATGTTGACTGGAGTCGCTTCAGATTGCTCCATCAGCTCGCTGGGTGTCTGCAGGGGCCTTCTCTAACTTTGGATGTACAGCTACGGACCTGAAGCAGCATCTCGTTCTGAACTGTTTCATTAAGAGTACCTGTTTCTACCCGCTTTTATTTCCAGGTACCAGAGGTCTGTGTTTTCCTCCTTGCTGTATTAGCAACACCTCCCTACCCCACCATGCACAGAAAGACTATCTGGTACCTCATGTGTTGCTGACATCAGGTTGTATTAAATCAATCCAGACTTCATACAAAGCTACACAAACTCAGCTTAATTCAGTGGAGAGGCTTCACTGTTCATTTCAGCTGAGACATTAAATGCTATTTAGGGGTGTAAAAATGAGTGGAATTAACTTATGTGATGAAGGAGGAAGCAACTCAATGGAGGGAATCAAATAACAAAGCAGTTATTCTAACCGAAATAGTCAAATCTTAAGCAACGGGGGCTGTGGCCAAAACCGTTCAGCATCCACTCATCTAACAAGCATGGGGACCAGCTGCAAGTTTAAGGCTCGATCAGGTTATCTCTGTGTTAGGTGTAATCCAAGACAGCAGCATGCACAAAGCCCTCTGACTCACCTCTGTTTTATCTTGCACACTTGTGCAATTGCTTTCCTTGCTACATTACTTTGTACTCACTCAGGGTGTAATTTCCTCTTGCTTACTGGCACCAGGACAAGGTGCCTCCACCAGGACACCTTCCTCCAGCAGGACAGACTTGTGGTGGAGTAGGCTGCCCAGAGAAGCTATGCTGTCTCCATCCATGGAGGTTTTCAAGACAAGACTGAATAAACCCCTCAATAACACGGTCTGATCTAGCAGACCCTCCTGAGGTCCTTTGCAACCTGAGTTATCCTATCATCCTAAGGTGGGCACCTGTGCTGTAGAACTTGGGCAGATTTTCTGGGCACAAGGAGCTTAAGGGACTTGCAGGTCCCCAGAATTAGTATAGCCTCTCCCACATGACCACATGGCAAAGAAGAGGTTGCACAGACGCCTACATCCATGTCCCATCCACCTCCTCCCTAGTAAGATGTTACTGACTGAGAAATGGTTTCATTACCCAGCCTCAGGGCAATGCAACAACAGGGCTAAATCCTTCCCTGGTGAAACTACTGGAGCACCAGTGTACCACCAGAGACATTGTTGTAACTCAGTATTACTTATAATGTTTTTTCAGCTAATATTGCTCTTTATACAATTGTACTGAACTGGACTCAGTGATTCCTGAATTTGCAGTCTTTTATTTCAATGCCAAGTGTGTACAAAGAAGACAGTGGCTGTAAAAGGTGGGGGGGGAGGGGGGGGGGGAGGGGAGATTGCAATCCTCTTTGCTCTGCAGTTCCAGCTTACGGTGACTAGTCCCTCCCTTTCAAACAACCTTTGCTGACAGAAACCCGCAATGATACATGGCAGGATGCACTAGAGTACCATGGAAGCCAGTGCAACGTGACGCATTTACTGTACTACAACGTACTGTATCTCAGTGCTAATGACGTCTGGGTATTGAAATAACCTCCACAGGGAGCAACGCTGCAACACCTGCTTCTTCTGGATAACTCAGTCTTCATCTCCTTGCTGCAATGGAAAAAAAAGACCTTCTCAGAGAGGCTGCTGAAGTGGAATGTCACATTAGGGCATGCTTGTTAATGACAAACCATTACAAGGTTGCCAAGTGTTTGAGAAGATGCTCCCAGGATCGCTAGTATTGGAATATTTTATGTAGCATTTAATTATCCAAGGGTCAAATTATACACAGTAATATAAATAGAAAAAGCAAGAAAACTTATCATTAAGTGATGCTTAGTAATTGCTAATCACATGTTTATTATATGATAACATACCATAATAGGGCTTGGAACATAGGCCCAGTGGTCAAAGCATCTCTGATATTGCATGAAACTAACGAGGCTTGAGGGTCAAATTCTGCCCTCAGTTAAATCAACAATGTGTGCGATTGTGTTGGTGCACTTGGAAACCAGTACTAAAGGCCACTTCTTGGGAATGTGCCCATTCCAAGAATGACCAAAAGGCCTTGCCCTAGGTATGATCATCTACTTTTTACCAAATATTTCAGGCTCTGGGATGGGATTACTGTGTCCAGCAAAGCACAAGAACACCCCAGTAATATGCAAGAGGGGGATTCAGACACTCTTTTCTGTTGGGTTTGCCTTCCACTGTTTTTTTTTTTTGTTACTGTTACCCCTACACAAGGCTAAATGTATCCAGGGAAGCTGCTGGGAACTTTAAAGTGTGATCCCTGGGGATAATTTTTCCTCCTGAATGTTTCTGGTGGGAATTTCTAACAAGTCAGCACAGCAATTTGTGAGATCACCCTCTGCTATCTTACATGTGTCACTAAGAAGCAAAGTGAGTTAATGCCTGACTGAGATGAATACAAGGCTTAGTTATTAATGCTTTTCTTCAGGCTCTCTTCAAACTCAGGCAGACATGGATTATGTCATTCACAGTCAAGTACTTTCCAAAATTTTCCTCCCACAAGAGGATTACCTAATCTTATAAAAACAGGTAAAAAATTATTTTTATTTTTAATGACGATTTATATTCTGGAGGAAGAAAAAGCATTTGGGGGCAGCACAGACACACAAATTTACTATACCCTTTCCTAATTCAAGTCCTGTTTATCATCAATGAGACACTGTCAGGAGGATTTTCTGCTGCAAAAAGGAGAATGCATGTAGCAATACAGACATCTCCTTTGTATTTCAGTAAATATTATGATTTGTGGACAAATGGTCAATGGTCAAAGGGTCAATATTTACCCAGTCAGAAACCTATATCTGAAAACCATTTATCTCTGCAATGATATTGCCTGTACCCATAAAGATTCTGTGATTTACTTTGTTTGAAAAAATATAGACAAACTATAATCTTAATATAATGGGCATATTGCTGGAAAAACAGAATTGAAATACTTCCGCAGCCCAGAATTTTTCTTCAATCTCTCTCCTATTTATTGATTTTTATTGTTTTCATAAATACAATATTTAGGTTTCGGTCTCCATTTAATGTCACCTACTGAAATATAACCATTCCTTTAGTCTTCTGAAGTACATAAAGTACTATTTGTAAGGCTTTTTTTTTTTTTTTCTCAGGGATTGTAATACAAGCCTTGAAAAATGTCCCTGTTATTGTCAGAATGGATGTGGAAAGTTACAAGTGCTTTTTTTGTCTGTATAGATTAGAACCATTGGTAAGTTAAATAATTTGTAGAGGAAATTATCCCTATTTACACACTAGAGAAAGTTTGCTTTTAGGTGCATACACATAATTAGTGTTAACTTTATCAACAGTAAGTGGAAATGCTCATGCGGGTCATATGTGTCATTTGCAATTTCAGTTGCTGTTTGGGTTTCTGCTCCCAATGATAGGAAAGTACATTGTATTTGCAGGGTGAGCAAACAGCCTCCTGGGCCATGCAGACAGGAGTGTGCACACTTAGTTTTATTCAAATAAAGGATGGAGGTGAATTCAGCCATTTATTCACAGATTCCCATGGGAGACTCCTGTGGAAATCTAGCTATGGCAAACTATAGTTTGCGGTTTGGTATTGTGTCCCCTGCCAAAGAAACTGTAGATAGGAAGGGTGTTAGAGGACTGTTTTTAGCTGCAGTGATTCTTTCCCTGTTTCTCTACAGCTAAGGAAGTAGCCTGCAGCTTGAGTTGAATTGGAGCCTGGTATTCAACCAGCATCCCAGCTAACTGCAGAACCAGCCCAGGAGAGGCTTGGGCTTGGTTTAAACCCAAATTAGTACCCCATATGTAACCACTGAATAGTGAATATACACTCCAAGCAACCACCACTGGCATTAACTTGGAGCCAATGTTGTGTACAGAGGTAATCTTTTACATCTCATGAACTTTAAGCCAGAAATAGAGCTGGTTGCTCTGATACTCTCTGCCTCACATTATTGTCCCTGTGCTGGCTCTGTATGTTACTGCGGACTGCTTCCTCATGGAATACTTATTTCATGGTGCAACACAGCATCCTGTAAGGGATCCCAAGCTAAACCCAAATGAGCAAGTCCTGATACAAGATTTCATGTCCACTTGGCTATCCATGGTGCAGGACCTTCATTCATCCCTGGCTCAGGTGTCTCTTCAAGGCCCTTCACAGTGCTGGGTAGGGGCATGCTGGGCCCTCCCTGCCCTCCCAGCGACAGTGCCCACAGCTTCTGTGTGTCCCAGGGGCACATTCAGCCACTGGCCCGTGCTTGTGGGTTGAAGGGGCCGTGGAGGGGCTGCCTGTTGTTAAACAGCTGCCACGTTTCATCCAAGAGGTGGCTGCATTTTAGTGGTGGCTGAAGTGCTTCCCCTGTCTACATTGGAAAGCTCATTGGGATAGTTTTGGATGACAGATATTATTACTATATTTAATTTTTGAAACTCCACTGGAAAAGTTAAGCACTTAAAGCAATCCCTACACTTACTACATTCAGCTTTTTCCCTTGTAAGATACGACTGGAGATTTGTGCTTTTAATTATTATCATTCTCCCTTGAAATTATAGGCAAAACACTCAGTGACATTCGAAACATAAATTACTGGCCTGCAGCCTTGTGCTACTGTTTCTCTATCTCTCTGCCAGGGCTGCAAATCAATTTTCTGCATTTCTTTCAGATTTTCTGAAGAAAATCGTGGAAAATAGCTGTTGGCACATGGCATTTTTCCACAATGGTTAGAACTATTGAATGGGGCTGTAATAGGCCGCCTTGGAGAAGCCAGCCCCATTAAAATGCCAACCTCAGACAGATCAGAACACTCTCTCAATCTGAATTTCATAATTTTTCCACAGGAAGAGCAACATAATTTTCCTTGGTTTTGCCCGCAGTCCTGTAGATTTGTTAAAAAAAAAAAACAACCACTGCCCACAATTTTTCTTTTCTTCTTGTTTCTTCTATTTTTTTCCCCCCTCTTTGTTTTGTTTTGCTTAAGTTCCAGCCACAGTGCCCTCTAACCTTGGGTGATTTCTGTGGATTTGGTTTAGTTCTTGTTTCTTTACTCTGTTTTTGTCCAGGTTGTTCCTTTAAGAAGTGACCTGGAAATTCATCTGGTTAGCGTGAAGATTATTCAGCCAGTAAAATACTTTTCCCCACTCTGTTTTCAGGGGATAGAGGCCATACAGAGACATCAATTTCTGACTGGAAGCATCTTTAAATCTATCCTGGCTACTTTGGGTTTTAAACTCATGGGGCACTGGCCAACACCAAGGAATTTACACCTTCAAGTTTGGCTGATTTCTTTGGGTTTAGAATCAAAGCCCACTAAGACAGAAAGATAAGAAATGGGAGGAGCCTTTCATGGTGGATTGTGTAGAATGAGTTGCTGGGAGGAAAATGGAGATGGCTCTGTGCAAGACAGCAGGTTGCACAAGAGCTGAGAGCCAGAAGAACCAGAACAGCAAATTCCTGGGTTTCCAAGAAAGAATTCTTGCAGAATTTTTGCTGATCCCATTGACCTGGTCAAACCTTATGGCTGGCTAAAGAAAAAAAGGACAGTGTTATGAACGTACTTACAGATGAGTTGTTTTGCTCAATATGGCAAAAGCTTAAAGAAACAAGGTCACATCTCAGCAGCTTCTCCCTAAAAACTCATTCTACCAAAACCCCTAGAGAGAGTCAGCTCCTGGGTTTTTGATTATACGTTTCATTGCAAGGCGGTGATGTAATGTTGTACATGATAAAGCAAGTGAACCAAGCTTGGGCTGAGAGTGGTGGAAGTTTGCTGGTTTAATCCAGGTCTGCGTACTTCAGCTACATCTAGCCATAATTTCAGAAGCAAGCATTTGGGGTTGGAATACCTTGCTGCTGGCTGGTCCGACACCTGTTTTGCCAGAGCAGAAGGAACTGCTGCAATACCATTGTAAAAGAATAGTTTCAAAAGGGAAAACTGAGTTAACCTCTGGGTGTTTCAGCTAGTGCAGAGTAATGAATTGTTATCTTCATTAACAGAAAGAATGCCAAAGAGGCTAAATGAGTCAGAACAGGCAGAGACACAATCCTTTAATGAGTTGAACAGGAGCTGGTTTGTAATGTGAGGTTATTGATAATCCCAGGGTTTATATAACAGCATGATTCCAGGTCATGGAGCAAAACCCACACTCTCCTATATCACACACACTCGCTTGCACACTGTGCGACGACACACGCTTCGCAACAGATGGCTTCAGCCCGGGTTCAGCATATGCACTCAGGAAAGATGGCTTTTTTTTCAGTGGGGTAAGTCCTCCTGCCTGATTTTGCACCTCAATGTGTAGGGCAGATGCTGATTTTTTCTTCAGTGAACAGTTTTGCAAAGGATCACCTGGGCTACTGTGGCATGGGATGAAGGCATGGGATCAATTTAATTCATCCCAAGAAACTCCGTATTTAGAGATATTTTTTTAGAAACACTGCTAACATTTTTTTCTGCAGCTTGAGAAACAGTGTCTTATTTTGCTGACTTCCTGCCTGTGTACCAGGGAGTTTGACACCCAATCTGGTGTCAGGGAGCTGGGTCTGGAAGGGGGAGAAGCGTACAGGGTGAAATAACCATTGCCCCTCGGCTCTTCTTTTTGCTCAGTCTTGCTACTGGTGGGTTTATATTGCTAAGGAAGGCAGTTTACTTTCCCAGGAAGGTAATACTAATGTACCAAATGGTTGTATCATCACAAAAAAAGCTTTTTAATAGTAGGGCTAATTTCCCTTTTTGCTTAATAACCTGTTTAATAACATTATAACACCACTGAAGGGCAATTATGTTGCTTTAGCCATGCCAGGGTGCCAGTGCTGGTTGTGAGTCCAGATCTTCACCTGGTTTTGCTATCCTAACGTCAGTCTTTTTGGAGGAAGTGGTTTCTACAAGCCCTCATGACTGCGCGGACTGTCCGCACTGCCTGTGGCACACCTGCTGGTCCTGTCTGATCTGCTCTTTATGGTTCTGTAAAAGTCATTTTATGATATTAAAGAAAATTTGAAATGTTCCAATTCTGAGTTCACTAGTCAATTGTGGCTTCAGCAGCCTACCTTAAATTCCCTCCCACAATGTTCCCTGAGAATCCTTAAATTCCCAGGCTTAATTTTCCTGTGTACTCCATATGGACAAGCCTATTATTGAAGAAAATAAAGGAAACTGAAAGAAAAACATTAAGAGCGACAACTCCCGAGTCCATGAGTGACACTTTTACCATATTGTAACCATATTTATATGAAGTTGAAGGCATTTGCATTCTCTGAATTGCCTGGCTTTTTTTTTTTTTCTTTTTAATGTGCAGTTATTTAGTTATGTTTTTTTTCCCCAGATAGCAAAAAGAACCAAACCAAAAACCAGATAAAGAGGAATGTGGTAACAGACGTCAGCCTAATATCAAGTCTCAGATCTGTTGCTTTCCCATGACCTGTCCTTTTCCCGGGTGGTATTCGGTGACTGCCACTAAAGAACTACTGCTGGTGAAAACTTTTCACATTTTCATAGAGTTGCTGCTCCTGAAGTCTGGTAGCAGCTTTGTAGAAATGGATGTTTAGGTTGCTATCATTCACAATGAAGAAAGCCACAGCTGAAAAGCACACGCTATGAATATCAAAGGCTAGAACTATATTCTGGCTTCTGTCATTACCACTCACAGGGGACACAAAGTGGAATGGAGGAAGAAAAACATTTAACAACTACAGATGACCCCTAGAGGGGTTTTGAAAGGGCGAGCGGTGATGCCTGAGCACGCTGCAGGTGTTAAACTGCTTCGAGAACAAGCGCAAGTGTCAGCATGTGCAGGTGTCAGGAGCCGGAGCACCATGGTGCCAACTTCAGCATGCACGAGCAAAGCCAGGGAGCTGACGTACAGCATGAAGAGGATCTCTGCCACAACCCCTCGTATGAAGGAGGTTTGCAGTTCCTCAGCGCGCATCGGTATTGCAGTCTCTGAAGTTCTGGGTGCTGTTTCATTGCTTTTTCAAAAGTCGGCAACAGTGCATGTGTAAAAATGGGATAGGGTGTTGCACCGGGATTCTGCCCCCTTCACTCCTAATCAGTGGTGGTGGTGTTGTGAAGTGGTTCCTAGAAAGCATAGGACTGAGCCAAAAATACAGCTGAACTGGTGTCCCGTTGCATTGGCAAGAACTGTGATTGCATGTCATTGAACTCCCAGCTTTCACAGCACTGAAAATAGCAGGAATTTTCCCTTCTTGAACAAAATGATATATTCCTCCCTCAGCTACGGAAAAGAAACAATGGGGAAAGAAGATCAGGTTTGCCAAGAGCAGTGCATCCCTTTCATTTCAGTGTTCTCCCTGACACATAAAAAATGCATAATAATTACAGAAAGGAACCAGCAAGCATTTCACAGTTTGGAAATAAAGTAAAAATATTTCTGACAAAACATTTTTCCACCAGAAAGAACCAAAACACTGTTTTGCTGAGAATGGAAATGAATCAGTGGCAGTTATTTTGGACAGATTACTCAGGTTAAAGCGGCAAGAAAAATGCCAGGAGATGTCTATATCAAACTCTAGAGGTCAGGAGTTGTTCTGAGCTTCTCCCAGTAATTTGAACAGCATATCTGGGTTAATTTCTGAGTGCCATGAAGAGTCCTGGCATGATGAGGGTTGGAAACACAGGCTTTTGAACAGGGGAAAAATAAATTACAATTGGAGAAGAAACCTTGTAAGGCCCAAAAGGCACTTTCCATGGAGTCCTGCAAGCCTGTAGACAGCCCTGCTGCCCCAGTTTGAATTTTCCTATTGCCTCTGCTGCATGAATGCACTACTCACATGTTTGCTCTGTCTCATTTAGTTGCACAAAAGTGAGTGGGTGAAATAGTTTAGATGAAAGAGAGTGTGTGGCAAGAGATCAAGAAAATAATTACTGCTGTGATCCACTGCTGGAGCTAAAAAATCTCAATTAAGGGAGAGGATGAGCAGGAAAAGCTGTTGGAAGGAAAGAGTTGTATATGTATGTGTACACACACACACACTCATACACTCCTGCTCCTTTTTGTGTTTTCAAGGAATACTCTTTAAATTAGTCCAACAAGTCCTTTGGCTACAATCCCCTCCCCACCCCGGAGTTAGTTTGGTTTCCCAGAAACTTTAGAAATTGTCTCAGATCTTGCTTTGCACAAAGGTTTTACAGCATCTTTCAGGGTGATCATTTACATTTCAGCAGGGAGTAGGGTGAGTTGACTTTATACAAATCTGTGGAGACTTCCACAACTGCAAGTATCCTCTTTTTTGAGCAGCATACTTGAACAGCAAGCAACCTTTTTCATTGAGGATGCTACAGGGAGCTGGCACAGCCAAGGAAGAAACTCCCCTTGCCTGAGATGTTTCCTGCCTCCTTCCTGGGGCAGAAGGTGACCATGACTCTTCTTAGGACAAAATAGGCTGTTGGGGCGTTATCTTATGGCAGCTGTTGTTGTCTCATAAGCATTAATGCTACAAGATCTGATGGGTAGATGGGAGTGTGGGGCATGCCCAGGGTACTTCTCTCAGATGGGGGGGTTGGTAGGGATGGAAAGCTGCAGACAGTAAGACTTTCACAACCCAACTTGGTAAAAACGAGAGGCTGCTGTGCTATAGATGAGGCGGTAAATGCGTGCACTGTAGGGATCTTGTTTACTATTAGTCAATTAACCCTACATGGATAGGTGTGAATCAGGGTACAGAACTGCTCCACGCAAAGTACGTAAGCTGTATTTAAACTGTTGGTTTATCCGTTAATGCAATGGTATATAAACCTGTCCCTTGTGCAGGTTTGCTTAGCCTTCTTGGCTGAGAACAGCCATTTGTTTTGCAGCAGGGATCACATGTGCCCTTAAACTGTGCTTTTGAAACATTGACACACTGCAGATGTGTAAACCGGGGAACTACATCTCTTCCCCTTTGCTTGGCAAATAAATATCCATTTCACTTGTGCGTAGTGACACCTTCTGTGCGCTCTCAGCGGCGATGAGCGCGGGGCAGCCCAGCCCTCTCGGAGGTCAGGCACAAAGCACAGGAGTGGCAGGGAGCACGGGGGGCTTGCTGGGACCACAGCTTCCACCAGACCGTTGTGACAGCACCTGCACGCACACACACTTCATGCAAAGTGGATGGTGGTGTATAAAACGAATATTTTTAAAGGCAGGTGATATGAAGCAGTTTGTCCCATCTTTTGCCCCCACAAAATGCATGGAAAGGATTTTTCATGCAAATAAATACCTCTACATTTTCCTCCTGCAACAAGAACCCAAGCTTTCCAGGTATCGAAAGAGCGCTTTGATGTTATAGAGAGATGTGGTCATCACCACCTGCTAGAGTGTGCAAGCTCTGAGTGTCAGTCCATCTGCTAAAGTGCCCCAAGGAAGCATACTGATGAAAGATAAATAAAGAAAATAAATAAAAACCCAAGCTGAAATTAAATATGCATTGTGAGTGTCTTCTATTTCTGAGCATAGAAAGCTCTCTGATCTCAAAACTCTAATAGACAAAAGCTTAATCCAAATTCTCAAAAGCCTGGCTGTGTACGCACACCCCAGTGCTGGTGTCAGCATGACAACTACTGCTGCACCAATGCAGTTTTAAATGCATATATGTGAAAAATTGAGGTTTAGGACAATTGTGGGGAATTGGTACCTGGAAAAACGGGACATTACAAAAGCTGTAACTCATGTTGTTCATACTTCTCACTGGTGCAAGTTTGTTGTAATGCCTGCCTCAGCTCTAGCATGCATTGTTCTTATTCCTTCTGTGCCATTAAAAGCTTCACTTCGTGGCCACAGAAGTAATGGCAGAAATGTCAAAGACACAATAGAAAACATGGTGTTGCAAGCTCCTTAAGTAGGTTCAGTCAGGTTTTTTTTTTTTTTCTCCTGGGAAACTCCTGCCTGTACAAGGATATTGAGCCTGGCGAGGCTGTGGTGATATACATGTGGGTGGTTCAAGGCGTGGAACGATGTCACCGTTCCAGTTAGAACATGCTGATCATGATGTCGTATCAAAGAAAACCACTTGCAAAATGACTGTCAGATGAACCCTGTGCAAGGGAACATAATAGTTTGCATGTAGATGTATCTTTTGAATATCCATGTGGCAGCCTGCATTCCCGTACCTGTCTGCAAAAAGGGAGGGAGGGGACCCTCACATGGTGATACCCTCTCATTCCAGGACAACCCATGTGGAGGGATAAAAGTGTCTTCTCACCTCTGCATCAAATCACAGCTATCCCTGAGACTGCCAAGGAGAATCCCCAGTGCAAACTGCGTTATGCTGGATTCCATACCATACAGCTGGCCTCAGGAGCACAGCCAGATAAGAACGATTCTTGCAAGGCTAGCTCCAATTCACAGTGTCACACCTTATTATTAATGGCAAAAGAAATAGGATGCCCCTAATTTTTAGCACAGAGTGTTGTCACCTGAAAAAGACCTCCTCTACCCTCCCTGTCATATGGGTTGCTGGCAGGAGCGGTGGTGTGTGATAAATTCACTGTGCAGTAAATGTGAGTGGAAATGTTTACCTGCATAACATGCCACGTGTCATAAATCTCCACGCAGTCTGGTAAGGAAGGACACGGGATGAGATCTTGGCCATTTCTCTCTTGTCTGTCCATGCTGGATGAGAGACGTGACGTTATTCTGAGTTCACAGATCCCCTGCCTAGATGCTGGAGAAAGGCAGCGTTGCTCTGCCAGCCAGCAGTGCCCTCACAAGCCCCGGAGCAAAGGGTGTACGAGGAGAAGGGCTGTGTGTCACACCATGAAGCCACGGCACACCGTCCCAGCATTGCAACAGCTAACTCATACAGGTTATCACAAGCATCAGGACAGCTCCTGCGCCTTTTGGTACCCCTCTTCGAGCAGTGGCTATCGCCTTTTCTGATCCATGGGCTCCCCTAGGTACTTTCCAAAGGAGCTCCTGACTGTCAATGCTTTTCTTGGCTACTTTGAGCAGATATTTCAGGACTAGGCCAAGGATCCAGAGAGGCTTACAAATCCCACATGGCCTTAGAGACATGGTATAAAGTCTCACCCTTATTTTCCCATGGATCTGGTCTGACTGACTCCAGCTGAGGATCTGGCACTGTTAAATTCTATTAAAAAAAGTAACCATGCAATATTATATGGGGAGAGGCGACAATTAGTAAACCATCACATCATTCCAATTGTGTTATTAAGTTTAAACCTGTGAGATGCTGACCAAATTTATTTCCCGTTCACATCCATGTGAATCAGAAACTCCTTGCACCTCTTAGCACTTCGCAGTGTCAGGACCTTCTAACATCAGGACAATGGGCTATGGCTTTCTGTCTTTAAGCTTTCCAAAAGCAGATGTGCTGTGCCATGTATTTCCAATTACTAAAGAGAATTAAAAGTCTGGGTCTGGGATGTGAGTCATGGCATTCAAAGTCAGTCCAGGACTGAAATTTCTCTAACACTCAGGAGCATTTTGGGTTGATCTCATCAGGCCTGAAATTCCATCACTTTACCCTCGCGTGCAAATAAGCGCTGCAATATCTTCAGTCACTGCTAACACAGCTATTACTTGAATAAAATGGTTCATTTGTTTTAAAGACCTAAATCAACACTCAATCCATATTTTTTAAAAACAAAACAACTAAAAGACATGTTACGTGGCATGAAATCTGCTTTTGGGAGGTCTCTGCTCCAGTGGTTTCTGAAGTCACCAGAGCTCTTTGGCTGAATTATTCTTGTATAAATCACCCAGGCACCTCTCACTGTTCTCTCGCCCCTTGCCTGTGCAGACAGCTCTGCCTCCTGCCTGCTGCAGCAGGTGACAACGTGAGCCGCTGCACCCAAAGGCGGCTGGCACGGCTGGGACGGCACTTCCACCAGGGTGAAACAACCACAGAAATAGGAACCATGCTTTAAATCCCCCAATCCCTAAATCATATGTTTCCATCATGTGAATATATACGACTATCATCTTCATGGTGTGTGTGTGGTGGGGCTTAGCGTGAAATCAGCAGGCTCAGAGCAGTTTTAACAAAGGTTCATCTGAGGTAAGGCAGTAAGCTAAAGGCCACATGTTGCTTTTATTGCAATTTTCCCCCTTGCTTGCCATTCTGAGCCAACGGTTCCCTCGGAGCCCTTCGTGCCTACACACACACACTGGCTGCACAGACACACAACAGGCATGCGAGGCTTCCCTGCTGAACGCATTTAATATTCTGTCTGTGCTGGCATGCTCTTGTCTTGCTTCATAAAACCTGTTGAAAGCCAGTCAATTCATTAATCTTTTGCCAAGAGACGTTAAATGCCAAACAGGGAAAGATGATAATAACTTGACAGTTCATAAGAAAGGGCCTTATCCTGCAAGGTGCTGAGAGTGGGAGCCAGCGGAAAGAGGAGGGTGCTTGCCATGCTTGAAGGATTGATCCCTTGCACATTTGCTGCCCTCTCTCTGCCCTGGCTTGGTACACAGCTTCCAAAATGAAGCCAGGAGGGTGTGAGCATATGACGAAGCCATGACCAAGATACTGTCCTTCGAGGGGGTCTCTGCAGCCTGACCTGCCTGACACCTGCCCCTGACAGAGTCTGTACCGGGGATTAGCAGGACTGATGCTCCAAAGTGCACAGACGAGAAGTAGGGACAGCTCAGGCCATTGCCAATATGAAGCCAGCTCTTCTCTCTTCCCGTGGCTAAGTGACAGCTAAAGCCCTGGCAGGGAAACTTCAAAACCTTTGCAATGAGCAATCACCTGTGCTGCCTGGTCCAGCTTTAAACTGCACGATCACCAGCACTGGGGCTGTGGGCGATGCTCGGGGGATGGCGAGCAGTGAGGGGTGCAGCTGAGCCTCTGCGCCCCGCTGCAGCTTCGACGCCTCTTCTCCGCTCCACGACTAAGAGCCGGCCGCTGCACCGGGGAGGGAGGAGGAAGCAATACTGCCAGCCTTGGGCGATTGGGTAACATGAGTCAGGCTGCAAAAAGGCAATGAGTTTCGCTGAAAGCTTGTAGGTTTAGAGAATAATAATTGCCGAAGCCTTTTGATTTGAATTTTAGGTCCTGAGATTTTAAGGCTCAGATTTTTGAGCCTTTTTCAGTGTTGTGCTGGAGGTTATAAAAGTTTAAAGAAACAAGGAGAAAAAGAGTTCTTCATATGGCTGCATGACTCAAGGAGCTGGAGCTTTACTAATGAAACTGTAGTTATCACAGGACTTGCATTAAGCTAATCAGAGTGGGTATTGCTGAGGTCAACCACAGTTTCCAAAAGGTCCCACTGGTTCCAGGGCAGTTAGCAGTGCTGAAGTGATGCGCTAAAAATCAAGTACACTCAGCCTCCTTGGTGAACAGAAGGGGATCAATACTGAATTAGAGGTGGATAAACGGCATTTAACTATATTTAACAATACCACTGATAGCACTTAAACTTATTAGGTATCAATTATCCCTCAGTTTCACAGCAGCTTGCCTCTGTCTCATATCTGCAGCATTAGATTGCTCCAGCCAGTCTGCAGCAGAGCCGATGGTGTTCTGTCCCTCAGCTGATGAAATCAGAGTCTAATTTTGCAGAAACTTTTTTCTGAGTCATTCATCAGCCCTAAATCCCCCACAATGAAGCCAAACTGGTGTGTACCATTCTTTCTGATTTAAAGTGCCCTTCCCAGCTTAGTACTTAAGCATCCTTTGCAGTTTGAAGATAGAAGTAAAAACCGCATAGAAAATCTGGCTTTGTGGTTTCCAGTTACCATGTATGGCTGATAGGCTTCATAACGAAATTGCAGTTTTCTGCAATGGGGTCTACAAACAGAGATCCTGCACACTTCTGCAAAATTATTCCCTTGAACATACCTGATGTACAACACACTACATGGCCCGTACTTCTTGTTAAGATTGCCAGTCTCTTCACTGCAAAAAAGATTGGCCTTTGCGGTTGTTTTTTTTTTTTTTGCATGTGCCTCTACATTGATTGAGTACTTTTAACTGAATGCACTTTCTCTCCTCACTGAAGGCAGTCCGTTTAGCTGGCAAACACCCTTTGCTCTGTACAGTCCTCCGTCACAGAGGTTATCTGTAGGCAGAGCCTTGCAGTCTCATCGCTGCTCACGGCTTTTCATAAAGCAGATTGATTCTGATGGTAGGAGAGGATAACCTCAATTTCAGAACGCCTCGATACTAACGGACCCACCTTCCAGGGCATTGTCTTCACCACTCCCCCCTGTTGGCGTGTTTGGTGGAAGAGGGGTGGGTGATGGCATTGCTGAAGCTCGTGGCCCATCCCGACTCTCTGCAGCTCTCTGTAGCACGTGAAAGGCAGGGGTGGGTGCCTAGAGCAGCCTGTCCTCATTACACCTCTAATCTATCTAAACCCTAATGAAGTACAACCTGACAGTGGACAGCAGCAGCCACATTTGGGCTGTGTGTAATGCACAAGCAGCTCTGTGGCCCAGGTTGCAATAACTGCTCTGTGCAGGTGGAAGGTGGGATTACGGCACCGCCCAGCCCAGCCTCCCCACCCTGAAGAAGCAAAACTGCCCCGATGGGCGGCTGCAGGCTCCCTAGGCAGGCTCGGTGAGGAATGGAGTTGAAGAGTGCCTATTACTTTTGAAGGGCTTGTGATCTTCATTCCTTGGGCACAGGATCCTTGCGATTTTTCCAAAGACCATGGAAAAGCAAAGGAATAGCAGCTTGAACACCTCAGTGAAGGATGGGGAGAGGGTGAGGGGCATCTTCTTCTGGCCCTGCCTGCTCCCATTGATAGTAGCAGGAAGAGGCCCAGAGCTCAGGCATCTAGAGATAGGATTCTTGTCAAAACCAATTTGTTTTACAGTAGGTAAATCAGGAGACAGGGACTAGGGGAGCATCCAAGTTACCCACAGACAGGCCATCTCCTTGATTTGAACACAAAGAGCCTGTTCCTCCTCCAGAGGATGCTCTGCTAGCCCGGATCTCTTCCACTTGCTCCCCTTGCAGGAGGGGCTTTTCCGCCTGGTGTCAGTGCTCAGGAGCAGGAGAGGCTTTGTGGCAGGAGGCAGGCAGTGCTGCTGGAGCCCAACGCTAAGAAAGGCAGAAATACTCTCAGGTTGTAGAGGAGAGAACAGGTTTTTTGCTGTTCTTTCAGTCTTGCACCTGAACTCTGGGCACAGCTGGGGTCTGCCTCCATCACCTGCAGGGTGCACACAGCCATGCCAAACCTTCAGCCGAGGCTTTGGGCAAGCCAGCAATTCCCCTCTCCCCATACCGAGCATGTTCCCATGACCAAATGCACCGAGGCAACAAAGCAGGTCTGCACCAAGGTGCTGCCGGTGTCTTTTGCTCCGCGTTATTTGGGAACACCTCTTTGGCTGGCAAGTGTGGCGTGGGGAGGGCGGCCATGCGGGATGCGCTGGACTGCTGCCAGGAGGGATGTAACACCACAGAGCAGCCTGGGTTTCCTGGATACACCCTGTCTTGCAGCTATCTGCAGCTCACGAGTGTTTGGATCAGCCTCTCCCGGAGTGCTGCGAGCGCAGAACCTCAGCCTGGCCTCTTTCTGGCAGACTTGTTTATCTGGGTGTTACATTGCTTGAGGCCAAGGCTTAGTTTCTGTTGTACTTGTGCCAGCATACACAACCCTGGCAGCTTTCGGCACAGGGGAGGAGTGTCATTTTATCCCAAGTCTCCCTCGGGAATTGATAACTGTTTAACAGAAGATCAGGGAGAGGATGGAGCAACTGGAGGGGTCCCAGCACAGGGGGAACGTACCCAGGGAGCGGGAAGAAAAGGCTGGACAGCGAGCATATGAATAGTAAACCGAGGTGCCTTAAATTTTTATTTTTATGATTTGGTGGTGGTGGTGGTTAGCTCCAGACTAGGATTAATGAATCCCCTGCAGCTATTCTGCTTTGACTAGATCTGGCAAAGATTATATTAGAGAGAAAGGGAGTGGGGGGATGGAGGAAGAAAAAGCACCACTTATCAGCATGCTTATACAGATAGGAGCTAAAAGGTGTAACCTGATGAGACATCTTTCATTTCAGACAACGCAAGCCCTGCACAGTCCCTCTGGGTCTCTTAACCAGAGATGTAATAAGCTCTTTGGAGCCTCCAAAAGTACATTGCGCTATGGAAAGTGTTAGGAGCTAATTATGCAGCAGGCTGAAGGAGCCAAGGCACTGGGCTGAAACCGAGAATAAGTTTTGTACCCAAAGCAGCTCTGGAAAGCACAGCTTTGCACAGCGGGATGTAAAGACCCAGATTTCCCCTCTTGCCATGCAGTGTGCATGCACATCCACAGTGCAGTGCAGATGCTTTTTAGCTTGAGCAGTCTCATAAGGACGTAGGTCTCAGGACGTTTTTGAGCAATCTTCAGTGCAGCAGGGGCACACCATCTGTGCAACTGGCAGATCAGCAGCAACAGGATCATTTGCAAACCTTTATGTGGAAAAATATGACTTGTTTCATAAAGAACCCCTTGTACTGAAATCAACCTCCCTCGCCTTGGCCGATTGGGACCCAGGAATCTTGCAGAGCACTTTTGGTGTAGTTTTAAAATATGAGCAAAGCAGCAAGACCCATGGTGAAAATTATGGAACTGATTTTTTTCATGTTCAGTGTTGATGGTGGCAGTGAAACATGGAAGAAATTCAGGGATACCTACAGACTCCTCTGCACCCAGTTCACATCTGTTCACAATTCACTGCTACCTGCCAAACAATTAGAAACAACAACCTGTTTTATTAGCTGTCACATCCCATAAAATATTGCAGGGCCTTTCATCAGCAGCTGACACCCTGTCAATAATAGCTCTCTGGGTTAAAAAAAAATGTTCACAATGTTATTTCAATGTCTGGCTCTCAGAGGTTTATCTCTAGTGCCCATCACAGGAGTATTCAAACACTAAATGCAAGGTTAACAACTTCACAATTAAGGAGCTGAAAGATATATAGACACCGATTTCCATCCCACTCCGAGTTTGAGAAATACAAATCCATGGCTGGTCCTCCAAGGAGCGGTGCACGAGCTAGTGGCTGGCCTTGACTTCGGTGGGAGATAGTCAGATGAAGGCTCCGAGTGGCACCTCTCCCTGCTGAGAACAGGTAAAATTGGGGAATGGTGGTGGAATGCTTTTCCTTACTTTTTGTAGTCTAGGAAAAGAGAAGATGTGGGAAAGATACTATGTAATTGCACAGAAGGCAGCAGTCAGAAGCCCCAATCCATAAATGTATTTAGGAGCATAATACTAACCAAAATGAGTGGACACAGGCATCGAAGTATCTCTGTGGATGTCTGTGACTAGGTACAGCTAAACAGTCTCTGTATAATAAGTATGAGATCTGGCTCTGCTCAACCCTGTAACAGTTTCTGGATGTAACCACTCATTTTATAAAGGTTTTATGGGAAAAATATGTCCAGGATACTCAGATGCTGCCCCTGCCCTTGGTTGTGGCACTGCTGGCATCGTGCTCATGAACTTGTGGGACATTGCATTGTTGTTCCAGGGTTGTTAAGCCATGGAAGTCCCTGTCCTGTTACCAGTGCTCCACGCCAGTAACTGCAAAGTGTTTAAGGCACCCAAACTGAAACAGATTGATCCCTTCAACACAGTCCTAAATCTGCCGAGGCTGCCAAATTCTGCCTTTTCTACCTCCCACAGGAACAGGGAGACTTCCCACAAACTTCCCTTTCTAAAATGTCTAAATTGTCTAAATTGGTGAGTTGAGCCCAGGCCCATTGATTCAGAACTGCTGGCCTATTCATTCGAGTCATCTCTCCTGACATGCTCTTTAATTTTCCATCCAGGCCTTATTTTTCAAGAAGTAACGTTACATTCAGTTCTGCTGATTTCATTGCACGGGTACTTTCTATCTGGCAAAAGATAATCTGTGATTAAATCAACTGGGATCAAACAAAGCAAAAGGAAGAGGAAATCAGATATCAAAATCCTTTTAAACACCTCCCAAGTGCCAGGCAGGAGCTGACAGTTTGTAACTGATCGCTGCACTTCTGATCTCACAGGGGTTGCAAACCCTGCCATGAGCCATGAATGGGGCCTGTAGCATCATATACGTTTCAGGATGAAAAATGGTTGATTTGCTTGACATGATCTCAGTTTCATATCTCTGTTTTCAGATATATTTTCATCATTGGTACAGCATGGCTGTCTAGTGTGGGGGAAATCTGTGGGTCAAATTCTGCCCAGTGCTGCCAGCACACAGCCCACACCTGGTACAGGAGCATGAGCATCACCAAAGGCAGAATTTAGATCTGAATGGCAGAATTAGGTTTGTATTGGTTTTGTTCTAGATGGAGACTTTTGTCCAGTTTTTAGACATTATTCCTGGTGATTATCCCAACTGAAATGTGATGTTTTGACCCTGTTTCCCTCTGCATTCACTTTCAGTGAATGGCAGTTTCTTGGTCACTTCTCATCATGGCTCTGTGTTCTTCTAGAGTAGCTATTGGGCCTCAGAAAATAATTTCCACCCAGGAAGGCCAGGCCCTCTTTGATATAGCAGTGGGCAGGATAACACTCAGACCTTTGTGGCTTCACCTTGTTCCAAACCTCCTTGTATAACTGCAGATACAGCCTGTATGTCTAAGCCTAGTCAGCCTCAAGGTGGCATAGGACATGGCACACACTGCTTTAATAGCAGGATGGAGATGGAATGACACCGTTTTCCTCTCTGTAGCAGGAGGACCTCATTCAATAGGAGCATGATTTTCTGCTGGTGTACATTCATGTGCTTGCAGTTGCATGCAATTACTTACAGGCCTGAGAAGAGCCGCAGTAACTGGCTGTGGTGAGAAAAAAAAAGATGAAAATAGAAGAAATTCCTGGTACTGGGGTGGTTTTTCAGAAAAAAAAAAAAAGAAAAAAAAACAGGAAAAAAAGAAAAAGATAAAAAAAAGAAATGGCTTTGGCTGCAGATGTTTGCAAAATCCCATGTCAAACTATCACAAAGGCAGATCCATTGGTGTGACTTCACTGATCCTAGAGAGGCACATGTGGTATCAGCCCTCTGCTCCTATGGGCGGCTTCAAAAGATTCTCAAGGACATTTCAATGGGATGTGAAAATTTTTCCTTTGGAGAACTCAGCTCATACGGTATATTTTCTGTCGCATGATGCTCAGTCTCAGCATTTGTATGTAAAAAAAACAACAGTGGGAATAGCATGGGTAAACCTTGGGCAACTCTTTGAACCTCTAGGCCCTTGGTGGTCTTAGCCGGTGAGCTGAGATAAATCGAGCTGCTCCAACAGGCATGGGGCACTCGCTCTTTAAGAAGCAGACTGGACTGCTGGAGTAGAAGAGGCGGGTGGCAGAAAATGCTCTTTGATATAATGATATAACGTCCCTTCTCAAACCTCAGGGAGCCCCATCTCCTAATATTATTCTTTCTTCGTTTTCAATTCAAACCAAAAGTGAAAACAGAAAGAAAATAACTCTCTTTTCTCTCCTTGCTTGCTTTTTTCCCCCTCTCCCCTCCTGCTGCTGCGACGGCAATGGGAGGGGAAGAGAAAAGGGGCTAGAGCCACTTAGATCAGTTTCATGCACAGGAGAAGTAAGACAGGAATTATTTTTCTTGTTAGCCTTTTTGTAAGAAGACAGACAACCCTTTCAGCCCAAATACAATATTGTAATTGCTCATATTCAACTGACAGAGGTTCCCAGATGAGCTTCACTGAAGCGTCATTTACTAATCTGTCATGTTCTATAGCACCCGGCGCAGAGCGCTGTAAAAGTGTCTTCTTCTCTTTAAGTTATTTATATAGTTGGCTGAAAGCGCTTTGCTTGTACAAACTAGAAACTATTAGATTAGACCAGCGGAGACAGCCAGAGGCAATCTTTTTAACAAAGTGAGTGGGATTCAAAGTAGGGTTGGAAAGCAAATATTATTTCACTGGAAGTCTATTAGAGGTAGTTCCCTGGATAACAAATAAGTGCTTTGTTAGCTTAGCTTGAAGAAATGCACTGGTCAGGTTGGCAGCAGCTGGGTCTAATGGTAAACTGCGTGATAGCAGATGATAATTCTGTGATCAGTGCAACACATAAGCCAATTTTGCTCTCCCTTCCTTCACAGCCTGTCACATCCCTGGGTTTACTTATTTAAAGTGCATGTCAGAACTTAGCAGCTGGGGATAACTCCATTTGTTTTAAAACTTCTCATCCTAACACACATGCACACACATAAAAAGAAAAAGTATGTAAATTCAGCCTATCAGAAAGCAAATATTTTTCTCACTGGGGAAGGCTAAAAGGCTGTAAGCATTGGAGTGCTTCAATAAAAGTGGAATCTGGGCTAAACCAAGTTTTAGCCATAGAGCTCATCATGACAAACAGAAACTCAGAGTCTCTAAGTATTAGGTGAGATTAAAGCATATTCATAAAAATATGCAAAACAAGTCATAGTCACTACTAGCTGTTAATTCTGGCAAATATCGTTTTCATTCAACGCCTGAGACAGCTTTCAAGATTGGATAACGTGATTTTGCTTTGGAAGAGGACAAAATATCTCTGTGCTGTAAATCCATATGAGGGCGATTCCTAAAAGCAGAAACATGTCTGTATAACACCTTGGGATCTATTTCTGTCTAGGAGAGGTGCTCCATCCATATAAGAGGTTGTTTTTATTTATTATTAATAACCACTTGCCTGCTTGGAAATTCCCTGTTTGGAGCTTCCAGTCTGAGGGATTAAAAATCAAAAATTATACAGTTTCCTGTGTAGCAAAGTGGACAAAAGTCAGTCAAACCATGAGATGGATAAAATGCTAACAGGCAGATGATGAATTTTTGCAAGGCAAAAGCCTGGTTGTTTCTAACTGTGGTCTGGAGGGCCAGAGACACCAGAAGGCTTCCCAAAAGGCCATTACTCAACCCCATTCCTTGTACTCACATGCAAGACTGGCTCCAGGCTGGATGCAACAGGAATGCTCAGCTACCCAAAGGAGTCAGAGAAACCATGGCCCCGTGTCCTGCTTGGTTGCACCCAGAAGAACTGGATTTCCCCTTGGGTAATGCATGACACAACCTGTTACAGGGGATGTCAGGGGGTTGTCTGCTCCACGTACCTGCTGGAGCAATTGGACTTGGTAGTGGACACTGGCTCTGCCCCTTTTCTAAAGGGAATGGTAGTGCCACTGAGGGCTATTCATGGCCTTTATCCAACAATTACCATTTCAAACACTGGCCACCCTCAATATTTGTATCCCAGAGGAAGACTCATCCCCAGGGTGAATGTAAACCCCCTCCCTGCACCTTCTCCACATCCATCCAACCATCCCAGTGGGCTGCAGGATCCCTAATTAATTAATGATTGTTTGCTCCACAGCTTGGCTTCAGTTCCCTGCATCCGATACTTGGGACTGACAACACAAATCTGTGCTGGAAACCTGTAAATTGCCAACTCTGCAGTAAGAGAACAAGTAACGTGGATACATTGAAGCTAAAGCTTCGAGTTCATGCAGGAGAGCTGTTGAACAGCTAAATCGTCATTTAGCTTGTCTTGAAAAACCACCTGAAAAATATGCTTTTACGAACACCCTCCAATGTCTCA
The DNA here is from genome assembly GCA_034008185.1 of Gorsachius magnificus. Taxonomy (NCBI): domain Eukaryota; kingdom Metazoa; phylum Chordata; class Aves; order Pelecaniformes; family Ardeidae; genus Gorsachius; species Gorsachius magnificus. Next base: position 16,614,546 of record CM067091.1, read on the forward strand.
CTAAGACTATTTACTCAACTTCCAAAACTCAGGCAAGTTGATAATTAGCTGGACCCTGTCCCAGGGCAGCCAGCACTTACTGAGAGGAGAACATGCAGAACTAGCCCAGCCTGCTCCCACTCCGGCACTGCAGTTTTTGGAGAATAATTTTACTTTCCTAACCCTGCTTTAAAACTTCGAGGAAGTTTGCACTTTTGTCCTCCTCCCTCCCTCCCCGTACTCCAAAGCCAGAGGGGAAAAAAAAAAAAGACAACAACCCTAGAAGTGGACACTTGCTTTTTATTTTCTGGGGGAGATAAGGAGAGAGTGAGAGGTTTTGTAGAGGCAAAATGCAGTGGGAAATCCAGCCCAAAGTTACCTATGAGTTGTGCAGGTGAGTACTCCTAAATGAGTTAAAAAGCTAGGGATTCCCAGGGACACACCTAGGTTTTACCTTGCCAAAAGAGTGGGAAGAAACAAGGTCCCCTCCCAAGCCCAAATCTCTCCTACGCAGTGGCATAGCCCCAATTCCTCTGTCTGCCAAAGATCCTAAGTACGCATCCCTTCCATTCACAATTCACCTCTAATAGAGCTGCTCCCTGGTAATGACGGGTTAGCCTTTCTGTTGCTGGAAGCAGGCAGCTAAACTGCAGCTCCCTTTGATCATCCCTCTGCACTCTTCCCGCAGGGCCATATTTTCCTAAGGGAGACAGGGGTGAGGGCGCAGCCATGTCACCAACTCCCTCTGGAACAAGCCAGACAAGTCTTTTATCTGCAGGGAGGTTTCACTCTATTTAGGAGGATTAAGGCTTCTCCAGTTTGACTAGAAGCCTTGCCTGCTGATGAAAAACGCATTTCAATAGCTTAGCACACCTGGCTCAATGCACTGTAAGTAGCTGCTTAAGTGTATGCATGTTAAGAGCATCCTATGCGTGCTGGCTAACCCACAGCAAATGGAGGTGACTTGGAGGAGCACTGAGGACATGTGAATGGAAGTACCTCTTCTTTTTCCTCCTCTATTAATGGAGATTTTTTTTCATTCTCCACAAATTTTTATTCTCTGTCAAATTCCACCTCTTTCTTCCATAAGAAGGTGATGGTTACAGCAAATTTCTTTAAAGCCAATGAAAGATCAGGGGCCAGGAAAAGGAATTTATTCTTAGATTTTTTTGCAGTGACAAGGAGTCACCATGTGTGATTGGGTTTTTGCAATCAATCTTGCTCCAAGTTTGGCTCCTTTACAGGTTATCAGTGGATCTGCTACAGGGGAAAAGCTTCAGATAATCCAGGTGATCTGCAGGGACATGGAAAGAAGAAAATAAGAAGAGGACAAATATGAGCCCTGAAAAGCTGGATACCTGCTGGGCCAATCCTCAGCTGGTAGAAATGGTTGTATTTCCACACCAGTAAGTGTAGGGAGATTTAGGCTGGTGGGATTCACTGCTCTACACACTTTCTTCAGTTCGGAGTGTGTCAAAGGTTTTCTTTCTCTGACCGTGCATCAGGGGCTCGATCCCAATCCCCCTGATCACAGCGCTGTGATCCTGTGGGGAACTTAAAATGTGCCTGGGCAGGCTTCTGGCTGAAGCACGGGTGGTGAGGGCAGCAGTTACGCACACCAGATCCAACCAGCCTGGGACATCACCACACTCCCACTGGGTGGTACTGAGAAGACAGGATGGGAATGTGCTACATCCCCAGCTCTCAGCACAAGAGAGCCTGGTGAAGACAGTGGAACTGGCCTTTTTCACTTGAATTAAGAGGCCAGCTTAAGCACCTTGCTGATGTATGGACTTATGTAGGAGGTGGATTCCTGGTTTTTGGTTCTTTCCCTTTTTCTGGTTGCCTTTCCCTTTCTTTTAAGTGTAACTCCTGATGTCAGAAGCTGGATGTTTCTGTGAGGGCAAGGGGGGTTTTAATAATTTACATTAACTAGTGCATGTGTTTTGCTGACAGCCGCTTAGAGCACAATGGGAATTCGAAGGCATTTGTCCAGGCTGGCAAGGAAATTTTGTCATGTTGATATGTACTTTTTTATTAGTTAGTTTGTTTTTTTTTTTCTTTATCAGCAGATCTTTCCCTTCCCAGAGCTGGCTTACTCTCTTCAGTTCAGTCACAGGCAGCCTGTAATGATCTTAATGCAGCTCTGATCCATACAAGCTAGCAGCCGAGTCTGATGATATATTGCAATCTTTATTGCCCTGTTACTCCCATTGTCTCAAGTGCTTCTCCAGATCGATGGTGAAATTCCTCTGCTTTAGTGGCCATAAGCTAGGAGGCCACTCATTCACCAGATGTGTGATGAGCTGAACTGTCACAGGTTGGACTTATGGATGCTCAGCCTACAAAAGACGTCACACAGATCCATTCTGCAAAACTCTCAGCAAGAGAAGAGTGGAGTGAATTTCTGCTAATGTCACAATCCCCCCACTCATTAATTACATTTGGAATTTGTTCTTCCAAGTGGATCTGGAGTCTCTACTCATCATCAAGTTGTCACAACTATAATCTGATAAAATTATGGAACAGAAATAATTCTGATATAGAGTCAGAACTAGGTCTATTCAAGGAGAATGAAGATTTCTGTGAGAAGCAGTAAGGGTGCTTACAGAAAAATTAGTTTGGATGTTAGACTTCAGGATATTCATACTAAGGTCCTGAGATTAAGGGCTCTAAAAAATGATACCATGCCATTTGGTGTGTCATGAGATTTTAAGCCTGAAAGCCTGGTTAGTGTTTTTGCATATAGCATCTCCCCCATACAAATACAACTCTTACTAGCTGTTTCCTCTCAAACCTCAAGTTTAAGTTCACTCATTTTATTTCTTACTCTCTCACGTATGCAGTTAACTCTAATTCAAATCAGCTCTAGACATTGCTTAGCTCCACCACCATCATGTACACAGTATAGTCCCATTCTCTGCCTTCTCCTGGGCTTCTTTACACGCCTTCCCAAGCTTGAAACACAGTTGCAATAAGATCTCCTTCTTTATCATCTTAAATTAACAGGGAAGACAATAATTACTGACATTAACACCATTCACTATATTTGGCACTGCAAGAGTGGGAGTGGAGTGAGAAGGGAAGAGATAGATCCAATGCCCATAGAACAGAAGGAACATAGAGCATTAGTGGCTCTTCCTTCCCTTCCAACCCCAGGAAAAATATCATCTAGACTCCTGAAGGGATCCTTTTCCTTAAAAATATAGTGAAACAGAACTTCAGTTTCCCATTGAGAAACTTTCAACAGAAAAAATTGTTTTGTAATGCCCAATAACTACAGCCATTTGGATGTGTTGAGTATCTATCTAATTAGTGGGGCCTACAGCTGCTATGAGGTTTTCCTGAACATTTTGTCATGAGGATGAGAATTTGCCAAATTTTCGCATTGACTGTGTGGTGTTTATCCTTTGAAAATGTATTTCTGGTCTGGAAACTCTTCTGGCCAGGATTTACAGCACAGAAATAAGTCTTTCCAGAATCCAGAGAAAACAACAACTGCTCAGCAAAGGGGTGGCAAAAGAGGTTTGGACAGCCTAAGATGTCAGAGGAGGAACTTAGTTATTAATAATGTAAAATCCTTCGCTTCAAAGGAAGAAACTAAGGGCACAAACAAAACTAAAGCAAGGAATATAACAGTTCAGCCAGAAATGTGAGGAAGGAAGTCAAATCTATCAAGTTTGGTCCCATACGAGCCCCAGGATAGAGAGTCTTATGAATAATCCTAAAATAATATCATCTTTATGTTGTTTCCTTGTTTTAAAGCTGTGTTGCATGTGTGCCATGGGGTACCAGGAGAACCAGGCCTGAGAGGTTATTAGAAGAAAGATGCAGAAGAGACTGATGGACTGGAAAAACAGTCCCCTATAGGAATAAATCTAAGTGCCAGCATATATGAGAGACCGCAGTAGATTGAATGACGTTGTGTGTGTTGGGAGAGCTTCAATTACTTAATTAAGGAAACGATGATACCAAGAGCAGTTTGAAGAGAAAAGCTCTCTCATTTGGATTAATTTCACTTTATATCTTTTTGGTGAAAGATGGAAATAAAAACGGAAGCAGACATGAAATTTAATAATGTTATTGCTAGAAACTAAAATGGAAAAAATACTGGGAATGAATTAAAGCCAAGGCATAAAATGCTAAAAAAGGAAAGAGAAAAATGGTCAGGCAGAACCTAAATAATTCATTTATTTCCGGCAGTGGAAGAGTATTAAAAAACAGGGTACAGTGATTACAGCAGGCGACTGGGAGTTGGGACTCTTGAATTTTATTTCTTTTCCTTAACATATGTCATTCTGTAAGCCAGTCTTTCCATGCTCCAGTGTACCCAATACGTCTTCGCATGACAGTGATGTAGTTGGACTTAATTTGCTGATGCCCTGTAGGTGTAAATTGTTATGAATTGGCAGAAATCACTTGAGATTTAAGGATGAAGTTATCTTTCCATTAGGAGCTTGGCTACCAAAACAAACTCTCCATTGAACTCCCCCAAAGAAAATGCAGCTCCCACTGAATTTTCACATTTCATATCTCACTCCGGGTAGAATTTTCCCTTGTGAAGTGATACTTCTAATTGAATATCTCCCTCCAACTCCCTGGCGTGAGCGTTGCTTCTGGGTAGGCAGTGTGAATTGCCGCTCTCCTGTTCATAAAGTTGAATCAAAGCTTCAGTTAAGTCTATTATTATTATACTTCCCCTCACAGGCCTCAATATCATCTCACAAACGAAGCCTGTAGGCAATCACAGATGTGCCGATGAGACATACTGTCTACTTGGCCCTTCCAAACAGGCTTCTTGCTGATTCCTGACGCTTGGACAAGAGGAGGATTAGGGCTCTGCTGCTTTGCTGGGTAACTCTGGCACCTGCCAATAGCGGCTGACAATGGTCTACACACACTTTGAAGAAGCTTATTACAGCTAGGTGAGGCTACATACTTGCATATCTTTAAATCATTGCATTTGCTGTCACTCTACGAATTGCTTTCCTACACGTATTTCTGGAAGATCCTCATTTCCCCTCTGGCAGGTTTGATTTTTAAGTGAGGCCTCCTTTCCTAGCAGAGAATTTATGCCCATAAAACCTGCAAAGGCACACTCAGCTACATGTTGAAGTCAGACCAGCTAGATATTCAAGTAAGGTACTCCAAAGCAAAAACCTGATTGCTTATATCCATTGTAGACTGTCATGGTACTGACGTTGCTCCTGCACATCAGAGAAGCCATATGAGAATTTGGTTGTCCATGATGGTGTAGATAATCGGTTACCAAAAATGACTGCACATTCAAATAGATAGAACTGGTCTGTGGCTCATCTGTTTTGCCAAGCTCAGTTGCTGCATCTGGGTTTGAATTGCTAAAATCAGCACAAATGTTATTGTTGAAAGCCACAGACCATGGTTTATGCCAATGATAGAGAAACCTCAGAAAGTTTGGAGGTTTCCAGTCAGCACCCAAAAGTTTGGATATTTCTGCAGCTTTAGCCAAACAATTGAAATACTACTGTTTAAAAAGTTCAAGTAGTAAACTCTGGAGAGCAAGCTGTTTCACAAGATATCTAAAATTTCTAGTTTCAGTCTGAGGACAGAAATGTTGCGAGATCACCCCTTTGCTTGATATCTCTTTGTTACCTCCCTTACTTGCTTTTATGAATATTATCGTGTCATCTGAGAATTCCGTAATGTTAATGAGGCTACACAGTGGCAGGTTCTATCCAATCCTACAAACGCAACCCTCCTCAAAAAGAGCTTCCAATCTAGATGAATACAACATCTTAAAAAGCAGGAAATGAAGAAACATCGCTCCAGTCTTACAGGGAGATGACAGAACTTGCCTAAGATCATGACTGAGATCCATGACAGAGCCAGGGACTGAAGCAGAACTTTGGAGCTGCCAGCCAGCACATTATTAATAAAACTCTTAATTTTCTCTTTTGCCAGTGAAGAAGCACAGATATGGGTGCTGAGAGTCAGATACCGGAAGAAATAATTGCCTGAGAGATTTTTAAACTTCAAAGCAAATCCCGTTTTAGTTTTGAACAATGGTTAAGGTCATTTCCAAATCGGTACGAATAGAGTTGACTATCCCTGATTCAGAACAGCAAACATCAGCAAAGCACCGACAATTAACCAATTTGTTAACAACTGCTCTGCTGGAGTGAGTCTGGGGCAACTGTGCAGGAAGGGAGAGAAGGCAGTGCACTGTAAATTTTACTGAACATTCAGTGTTGAGTCTGATAAATGGTTTCTGAAGGATATTTCTGAAGTACCTGAGACTCCAAGGAGAGAAAACATTTCTCAGCCCAGATGCTGTGAGCCAGAGTATCCTACCTGCAATACCAGATGTCGAAGTCGAAGGATAAAGGGAAGTTGTGGTTCTAATAGAGAAATACAGAATCCAGCCTCACTGGGGTGGTCTTTACAAGCATTATATTTCAAATATTAAGCTGGGACAGAAATACTGCAATTTCTGGTTGTGGGAGAAGAGGGAGAAGAGTCTCAGAGATCCATTTTTAAACACTAAGTATGAGAATTACAAGGTCTGCATCTGCAGATCATTATAAAAATCAGTATTGAGGTATTTAACTCCTATATACAGAACATGGGTACTGCTGAGTGCTCGGCTGAGCACCCCCTGCAAATACATCCTAAATGTCTGTGCATGAATAATTAGGTGAGTTTTGGTGAATTTGGAACAAAGAGAAATATACTATTTTATTTTAATGGGTTGAGATATACATCCTTTCAGTCCTTATAGATGCAGACTTCAATGCTGGCACATACTTTTTTTTTTTTTTTATGCCCTCCTCTAAACAGGCCTTTTCTTTTCAACGAGCCTACTCTCAGATGATGAAACTACTCAGTAGCAGAAATCTAAATCAGTGGGTTTAAACCACTGTTGTTCCTTGTCTTTCCATGTGCAACTTTTACTTTGCCATAAGAGCTCTTAAGTCTAGCTTAAATAAATCAATGGAATTTAAAAAAAAATTTGAAAAAAAAATGGAACTAGAATATATATATGGATAACTTTATAGCTATAGCAGCAGAAGTTTAATTCTACAATTACAGATTAGAACAGAAGTTTTCCTCAGTAAGGATATAAACCATGCACTCACATCTCTGTAAAGATCCATAGACAGATAAAACTCCAGGTACTCACTGCACTAAAAAAAAAAAACAAACCACAAAAAAACCCCTTTCTAATATCTCAATAGAAAGATGACTATAAAGTGATGGTTTTTTCCTGTCCCCCTGAGTTGATGTTTTTTGTGAAACCCCAGTTTTACTGCAAATGTTTGAATCAAGTTCTGCAGCTAATCGCAGGCAGTCTACTTCATCGTGTGTCTTTCCAGTTCATATGCAGTCCCAAATACCTAAGAAAAGGCTCAGGACCTTGCATTTGATTTTTCACTTGACAGTTACAAATCAAATTTACTAATCTAGATTTAGAACAATTTAAGTGTAGTTTGCTCTCTAGTTCAGTAATAATTATGAAAAAAAATAATTCCCTTGCCTGATGGCTGTGTATGTGTACATAAATATATGTGTGTAATTATAAAGAATTATTCATATTTCTTTGTATTTGCTATATACTTTTACTTCAGGTAAGTGTTTATGGCCCATTAAAATGGAGCAATTCCAAAATTTCCTAAGCATGATGAGTGTACCATAAATATGTGTACGCCGTTGCCAATTACTACATGAATAACAATATCCTGAATGCCATATGCCTTCATTAAAAGGTGAGCTTGGGAATATTCTGAGTTTCTGCTTTCTCTGCGTTTCTTGAGCAGACTCCAGCCTCATGGTAGTCAGCAGCAGCAAGCAGTGGGGAGCTGCAGTTTTAATAACAAATTGCGACTAGTTGCTACTGGCTGCAAAGCAGCTCCCACTGAAGCACACAGCCCTCGAGGTTGCGGGAGAGTACACAAGTATTCAATTTAACAGACAGTCTTTTGAGTGAAATGTATCAAAGCCTAAGCAGACCCTTTGCTGTGGGAGATATTACCCTCAGCTGAAACTAGGGATAGGATTCTCTAATTTGCTCAAACCTATCCATTTTCAGCAGATAACATCGTCATTAAGAGCTGAGAGTGGGAGGGGAAAGGAGGCAAAAGAAATATCACTGCTACTCTTTTAATAGAGCTTTATAACTGTTTCTAAGAGATGACTTGCTATGAACACACAGCTCTCGAAGACTTGAATAGCAGTTTTACAGCCTTTACTGATAATCACATACACTTAGTTATTATGTCAATGCAAATTATCATCATTTATTATTTATACAAGAAGAGATTTTCCAAAGTGCCAAGGACAGCCAAGCACCCATCTCCCTTCAAAAGTCAATGTGGGAATCAGTTTCCTGGATCTTTCCATATCTCCAGTGCCCACAGACAGCCTGGTGCGTCTGATGGGATTGGCTTGTTCATTGAATTATTCGTAAGATTTATTTCTCTGGGATTTATTTTGATTTTCAGAATCTGGGTCCCAGACAAACAAATTCTCTATTCAGTTCAACTAGGCACTCCAACATATTTTGTTTGCATTAGCTACACTCTGTTGCATTAGTAATGTCCCATCATATCATATTAGTAGTCTGCTTTGCTAATACAGGAAAAGTCGTTCATGCAGTACAAAGTCTACTTGTGTTAGCAGTTGTTTTCCTTTGTATTTCATTATAGACAGAGGCATTGAGCTCTGGGGGGGAATTTCTTCAATACCTCGGGTTAGATTTGTCCAATGGGATAATAGGAGGACATTTTGTTTCACTTAAATTTGAACAGGGAAAATATAAGTACTTTGTTCTCTTCCTTTTATCTTTCCAAATGCAAGGAGATCGTTAGAGTGATTTTCTTTAACTGAAAGGAGTTCAGCTGGCTGAGATTTTTAAATGTGGGCATTTCAACTACTTTTGCTTTTTTTTAAAAAAAGCTCAAAAACCCAAAATGGAGGAACAATGTTTATAGGACGTTCAAAGGCTTATTCTTCCTCCTTCTCCCAACACCAGTCCCAGCCCTGTTCACTGCTGAGCTGAGGTAGCTCTGACTGACCTCAGTGAGAGGAAGGCTCCCCACTCCCTTGGAAATAATGCCACCATTTTTTAGTATGTTTACAGAAAATTGCATACAGTGTAAATCAACATGGAGACTGCGCTTCAAACTGCTTTTTTGCACTACTTCAAATATGGGGTCTAGGGATTCTCTTTTATTGTGTATGTGTCAGACATTTCCACAAGGACTAGAACAAAATTGAGTTTATTTTGTCTGGTCCCAGAACCACAGGGACCATTGTCTGTGACCCAAGAGCAAAAACATCACTTGAAGTTCCAGAATTGAATGTCTGACAGCAGTTTCCAAGGAACTGGGCAAGACCAGGCCAACCCACTGTGTGGCTAGTGAGCCATTCTGTTACAGGAACCAAGTGAGAAAATTGTTATTCACCTTTTACGCATGCAGTTATTAAGGCCACTCAGCACCACAGTTCCACAGAGCTCCTACATATGTTAAAACTTGAGAAGAGAGGAAAGGAAAATGTGTTTATATGTGGTGGGAAAAAGGGAGACTGTGTCTCAACTGATACTCAAGCAGCAAGATCAGGACCCTTCCCCCTCATCCATAACTATACAGAATATTGCCTCTAGCCCAAGATAACATTAACGAGCACAGTGCATGATGAAGTTTAATGTCTTATGGTTTAGACACTTGTCATGTCTGCCAGACAATGACTCCTGTGATACTCCATGTCTTTTTTTTTGGATGTTTCAATAAATTAAAGAATGTGAGAAGAAGACCAGGCACACTGCTCTGTCAGATGTGACATGTGCTCTGTGCGAGTATGTACTTAAGAGAGACTTCTCCCTAGTTACAGTGCAAAGCCATCCCAAATGGATCCTGATAGGATTTCGCAACTACAAACCTATCACAGGCATGTCATGTTAAAAAAAGTGTTTGAGAAATGTTTCAGGAGTTATTAGAACTAACCTTGTATCTCTCCTGACTAGTTTTAGTGCCTCAGGTGATATGAACAGTTGTTAATGATCATTATTATTTACTGCATGATACTGCCTGAAATATAGTTGTGAATCAGTGCTTGACAGAATAACACAGAACAGAAATATGGCCCCTGTCCAAGAGGCGTCCAAAGCCATGAGCAGCACAAGAGAGTCAAACACTGTAAACTGAGCTCTCTCGAAAGTTTGGTCTTTAAAAAAAGGGAACACTTTTCTAAACCTGGTCATATGACTACGTCTGCACTAACTGGAGAGAGAAATGGTAACAAATACATTTTATAAATGACTACGTATTTTCTGAAAAGGTTCTTAGGGTATTCACCAGTTTGATGTCTCATAAATTGTCAAGACTAGAAATGTATTAAAATGTTTAGAAGGAGTGATTTACCGGCTCTCTAATGGAACATGAGACTTTTAGGACATGAGACATTTAGGACACGAGACTTTTCAAATCAAGCTCTGATCTGGCACAGAAGTGAATGTTACCCATATGACACCAAGATAGAAGACTTTAGTGCATACATCTTGGAAAAAAGAAATTCAGGTTTTAGTACAGGAATTTTAAAGGAAGTATTATAATTTCTGTAGCTGCTTGTCTTAATGTCAGACTAGACAATCGTAGCTGGAAAAATACCTTTTCTGAAAAGTACAATTTTCCGCCAAGGTAGCTACTCAAGAATTAAATCCTAGACAGTTAGCTATTTTTTACTCTTTTCACTTGTGCATTCTGTAAAATATTTTTTTTTAAATGTATGCTAGAGAAGAGGTTTCATTTTCTATAAATTATCCCTCAAATATTTGGCTTTACATTCCCCCACATGGCCTCGATTCTTTAATATTGACAGGTACTGCAGACTCCTTCCTGAGTCCCTTCTGGGAAACTCAATGGTAGTGGACTCTTGTATGGGTCTCAGCACCCAGGTAAACATATTGCACAGAGGGGTTGGAGGCAAAGGATGCAATTTGGCTCTCACCCGTTTGTTTCTGTATCTTGCTATATTCACCTAGAACCTGCTACATCTTTGTGCTGAGTATATACCATTTACTAGGGACCCAGAATTAATTCTGTCATTGCATTTTCATCCACTTACTGAAACATTTTCACAAGAAAGAGTAAAAATAATTAAAAAATGAATACCTATCCCAAAATATTTGTAGACCAGATGATTCTCTAATGAGAAGGAAATCAGTAGAATTATTAAAATTAAAACTAACATTAGTGAAATCAAAATAAAAATCTCCACTGACTTCTAGGAAGTCAGATTTTACCCCCCAGAATATTACATACTGACCTAACCAAGCCATGTAGCATCAGCCGTGCAAGAGTTCTTTGGATCTTGTTGTATGGTGAACACTAAGACATGAAGAATTCTGATAAAGTGATACTAAAATAGTTTAATATGTAAACTCAATATCACTGACCTTGTGAAGGAGACACAAGGGCAAAAATGGGGCTATGTGTGGTGCACGCATGCTAGAAAGTCTCTGGTTTGTGTGGTGGCTCTATTTGCTGATGTCAGAGAGACTTCAGTGTGATATAGCATTAATATTGTCTCACATGTCAGGCAATGCAAATACAGAAAATTACAAGTAGTGTGAGCATGTACTGAAGATGAGCTCTGTGACATCCATTATGTAGAAGCAAAATCATCTTACCTCATGAAAGATGGCAGCTTGAAGGCTAAATTTAATGAGTCTGATTCTGATCTCGTACTAGGTTAAACCAAAAGTGACTCCATTTCAGGTAATGGAAATGCACTGCTGCTAAGCAAAAAGAGAGCTGGGTTTATTAATGCATCCAGCTATGCTTCTGTAAAAGTTGACAGCCTACTAAAGGTTACTATTCATTAGTGTCTGATTTTTGACAGTCATCATAATTGTTATTAGAAAACTTCCAGCAATACTAAGTTGAGATACAAATTAAAAATAAGCCAGTGGTACCTTTAAATGTGCCATGAGCTTTGTTTTTGGCACCAGTATCTTTGAGCGAAGGCTTACAGTTCAATTCAGACAGTTAGCAGGGTGCTGACAGCAACATGTTGGTACAAGACTGTACTTCTCTCTTTGGTTTTGTTTTAATTAAAGCCGCATTTATTTTTTAAAGCAGGTCATAAAGCTAACCTACTCTGACAACACAGAATTACATTATAAAATCATTCCTTATAATAATTATAATTCTCTGCTAAAGCAAATTGAAATGAAATTAAAGTACCGGCGTACGTTGCCTTTCTTCCTGATAGGAGGAATTAATCTGATCAAAATTACCGCCGACTCCTCAGAGTTTGCAGTGAGGATGGATCCAGAAATGAATCTCAGTCTTCAGCTTCCTGCTCCTCTGCATCAGTTAATGTGTCAGAGCTTTAGCTCCAAAGGATGCCCTCCAAGCCCTAACATGCCACATCTACAACTGCTTTCAGTAGCACTTTTTTCACCAGCTAAGGATCATAGAATCATAGAATTGTTTAGGTTGGAAAAGACCTTTAAGATCATCAAGTCCAACCGTTAGGATGGCACCTTCCAGATGAATCCTATCCTTCCACACTTCCAGAGGGAATGAGAAATGCTGGTGGCACAATTGAATTTTAAGTGAGGTAGTTTAAAGCAGAACGAAAATAAATTATATATATAATATTATTATATAGCCAGAAGTGTTGAATGCAGCAGGCTGATTTCAGAAAGTTTATAGTCTGGGGTGACATTACTTATATGACACATATGGAAACTATGGGGTGGAATTTCCCTGAAAACAGTCCTTCCCACAAGATTTCTGGCACTTTGGATTCTCTATGCAGTTAGAAACCCTGCGAGGACAATCTGTCTCATTGTACTTGAGTCCTCCTTGGTTGGGTTGGAAACTAAGGTCCAGATCTTTAATTTATGTAAACAGGAAGAATTCTGTTGAAACAAATAGAGAGGAATCAAGGGAAATTCTCAGTCCAAAACTATAATAAAGAAAAAAGTTTCTAAATCCTTCAGGACCTCAAAAAATACAGGCCAAATCCCTTCACAGAAGTGAGTGAGATGAGAAGCAGAGGAGGTGTTTTTTCTTTTCCTTTCCTGATGGACTGCCCAGAACAACAGACACTTTTCCGTGAAGAAATTTACAGTCAGGGCAACCCCCTTGATCCACTGTGGTGAGGTACTCAGTATTTTGACTCTTCATTTCTCCGTGTCCCTTAGAAATGGGAAACAGAATTAGCTGCTAACTCCAGAATGTACCATCAAGAATTTCAGGATTAGAGAGAATGGTGTCCTACAGTCTGTAAGATGCATATATGTGTCACATGTTATAAGGAATGTCAAGGGATGTCAAGGCATGAAAAGTCTAGAGTTATGTCATGGTGTCCAGACAGTGTGGTCATTTAAGTGGACAAAGAATGCTATAAGATGGAGTTTAACCTTGGTGTAATTTTAAGTGAAATAATTACTGTAGACCATTTGGGAGTTCATTCAATGGGAAGTTGAGAATCCCACTTGGTCTGGATGCATAAATGATGTGTAGGAAGCCTGGTGGTGGTGATGGCAGAGAAGAGTGACTCCCAGCTCAGCGTGGGAGCTCCAGGGAAAGAAGAGTTCCCTGATAGAGCAGGTGCTCTGTCAGGATCCAATGGACAAGAGCAGAAAGGGACAAGTCCCATTTCTGTCTCAGCTTTCATCTGAGTAACTCTGGGTTTGCTCCTTCTATCCACCATGAGACACTTGGGTTTCAGTTTCTTGCCAAGGCAAGGAGAGAAGGGATGTCCTACATAACAGAAAATGGCCATGTATTACACAGAATCGCAAGGGTTGGAAGGGACCTCGGGAGATCACCCAGTCCAACCCCCCTGCTAAAGCAGGTTCTTCTAGAGCATGTTACACAGAACTTTGTCCAGGAGGGCTTTGAATATCTCCAGAGAAGGAGACTCCACAACCCCCCTGGGCAGCCTGTTCCAGTGCTCCGTCACCCTCAAAGTAAAGAAGTTTTTCCTCATATTCAACTGGAACCTCTTATGTCTCAGTTTGTACCCATTGCCTCTTGTCCTGTCGCTGGACACCACTGCAAAGAGTCTGGCTCCGTCCTCGTGACTTCCACCCTTAAAATATTTGTATGTATTGATGAGGTCCCCTCTCAGTCTTCTCTTCTTCAGGCTGAACAAGCCCAACTCTCTCAGCCTTTCCTCGTAGGGGAGATGCTCCAGTCCGCTCATCATCTTTGTTGCCCTCCTCTGCACTCTCTCGAGGAGTTCCTCATCCTTCTTGAACTGGGGAGCCCAGAACTGGACACAGTACTGCAGGTGGGGTCTCACCAGGGCAGAGTAGAGGGGGAGGATAACCTCCCTCAACTTGCTGGCCACACTCCTCTTAATGCACCCCAGGATGCCATTGGCTTTCTTGGCAACAAGGGCACACTGCTGCCTCACGCTCAGCTTGTCATCCACCAGGACTCCCAGGTCCCTCTCTGCAGAGCTGCTTTCCAGCAGGTCAGCCCCCAGCCTGTACTGGGGCATGGGGTTCAACCTCCCCAAGTGCAGCACTCGACACTTGTCCTTGTTGAACTTCATCAGGTTCCTCTCTGCCCAACTCTCCAGCCTGTCCAGGTCCCGCTGAATGGCAGCGCAGCCTTCTAGCATATCAGCCACTCCTCCCAGTTTTGTGTCATCAGCAAACTTGCTGAAGGTGCACTCTGTCCCCTCGTCCAGGTCATTGATGAACAAGTTGAATAAGACTGGGACGAGTACCAAGCCCTGGGGAACTCCACTAACTACCAGGCTCCAACTGGATGCTGCCCTGCCAACCAGAACCCTCTGAGCCCTGTCATTCAGCCAGTTCTCAATCCACCTCACTGTCCACTCATCCAGCCCACACTTCTTGAGCTTTCCTATGAGGTTATGGGAGACAGTATCAAAAGCCTTGCTGAAGTCAAGGTAGACAACATCCACCACTCTCCCCTCATCTACCCAGCCAGTCATGCCATCATAGAAGGCTATCAGATTGGTCAGGCATGATTTCCCCTTGGTGAAACTATGCTGGGTACTCCTGATGATCTTATTTTCATCTACTTGTTTGGAGAGGACACCCAGAATGAGTTGTTCTATCACCTTTCCAGGGACTAACAGGCCTGTAGTTCCCTGGGTCCTCCTTCTTGCCCTTTTTGAAGACTGGAATGACATTGGCTATCTTCCAGTCCTCAGACACCTCTCCTGTTCTCCACGACCTTTCATAGATGATGGAAAGTGGCTCAGCAATGTCATCTGTCAGTTCCTTCAGCACTCGTGGGTGCATTCCATTGGGGCCCATGGATTTGTGGATGTCCAGCTTCCTTAAAAGATCCCTAACCTGATCCACCTTGACCGAGGGAAGGTCATCCTTTCTCCAAGCTTGCTCGCTTACCTGCCAGGACTGGGGAGCCTGAGGGCCAGCCTTGACAGTGAAGACTGAAGCAAAGAATGCATTCAGTAGCTCCGCCTTTATTAACGGATGACTTTCCAAGGCTGCTTCTGTGTGTCTCCCTCCACTCTTCAGCAGCTGAAGTTTTCTTCTGGTTGAAACACATTGAGTTGGTGTGTGCAGCTCAGGAGGTATTACCTGTTAGTGGCAGCTCAGTGCTGTAGTTTACTTTCCGCAGGTCTCTGGGTTGGGGCTGTGTCAAGCTGGTGGTGTTTAAATTTCCAGAAAGAAACCCTAGCAAACTAAACATAGAGAAAACTGTGCTGCTGGAATAACCTAGCAGGGAGGTTATGGGAGCATTCATTAATTGCTTCATTGCTTGGCAGGCTGAACTCGTCACCAGTTTGTTTCCAGTTGCAACGGAATCCAAATTCCCAGATTGGTTCTCTCTAAATGAAGCCCGGCATGGTTTGGATGTTACGGTTCCTTTCATCTCTACAGATGTTGAGATCAGCTGCAATCTTGCATCTGAACTTTCTGTGTGTGTGGGTGGGGTTGACATATACCTTTGTGGATGAAGGCATTTCCTAATCAGGACCTTCAGCTTAAGCAACATCTTGCTTTCCCTAATGATTTGGAAAAGTTAATCTGTATTGCCCTTCAAAGCATCCAGCAAGGCTAGCTGTTCACTCAGATTCTTCCTGAGAAATATGCCTAGGGAGGTGGAAGCCTGGAGCATGCATGGGGATGGGTGAGAAGGAACATACAGTTATTCATATCTGATATGGTGTGATGTTTTTAACTGATTTGCAAATGCTCTCAGATATCATGATAGAGACAGAGAGAAACTGAAAAATATGCAGATACATCAAAAATCACTTCCAGGATACAGAGCAAGTATTGCTACCTAGATTACAACCTTCCAAATGTCTGATTTCTTCACAAGGGGTGTGGTGGGAAACCAGAGAGATAATAAGTAAAATCAATTCCCAAAGAGCTAAAATTCTGAATGATAAAGAACTGTAGCTGATATCTAGGAACTCTGTGGGCTATGAGTGAACACAGCAGCTTCTGCTTCTAATTCCACTAAGTGACTTCCACTTTGTGGTGGTGTTTATCTGGGACAGCCCATGAGTGTTTGAACTGGCAAAACAAGCAGCAGCAGACTTCCAAAGTATTCCTGACATTGAGCAAGTCACTTCACTTCCCTCTTTTGCTACTTTTTGGCTGTCATAACATCCTTAAGGCCGAAATCAGCTTGCTTTCAAGATCTTGGTCTAAACCTTTCGAGGCAAGAAGTGTCTGTTTGCTTGTCCATACAAGTGCTAGCACAGGAGGTCCCAGTCTTAGTTATAGCCTGCAAGTGCTATTACAGAATACCTGGTAATAATGGGAAAAAAGGATGAAGTCATCCTGAGCTCTTGTCCCATTTATTCACCACCCATGGAAGTTTCTCTGTTTGCATCTCTGAGAGTACAGAAGATTTGCCAGGTCCCTCTGGACCCAAATTTGGAAAGCTCTACCTTCTCTACCATCTCTGTTGGCTTTGGTAAAACAGGTTCCTGCCAAATCTATTGGAGGAATGCTTCTCCTCTGCATCCTTTAAGTGCCCAGGAAGCTGGGCGTGACATGCGAAGCCAGGGACCAGAGCAGAGTTTGGCACAGCAGACTTCAGTAGCCCAGGTTACTCTCAAATCCCAACCCTGCCAAAATAACCCTAAACCCACATATAATCCATCTTACATTTGTGTGTCCAGGGCATCTATGTTTAACTCGACTACTTAGTGGTTTTGCGGTATTCATGAATACGCAAAAGTGGTGCTTGTCCTGAAATATAGACAATGGTTTATTTCCTGTGCAGTGATTATATATATATGCTTCTGCAGCAGCTCAGAAGGGGGGGGGGGGGTGGTGACTCTAAGGCACAGCAAAGAGTGGTCTATGAGCCAGTACTGAAGGAAATCCCTTTATGAGAAAGAAGTGCTCCTTGGAGGGCCATTTCCAGTGTAGTCTGATCGGACAGGATTTAGCTATGGGTTTGCATTAATAGAAGCTTGTGGTAAGTTTCTAGGCATTGCATTAAAAAGGTACCTGAGTATGAAGATGGGTATTGATTATTCAAACTGGCCAGGCCTTGAGGATCACATTTTCATGAAAGCGTTCATCAACACATATGTGCATTGGCCACGCACCTGCCATAAATGTAGTTTCCACATCTTAGCACTTACACATTTTCTACTGTTGCATGCGCAGTTGTGGTGTCTATCTGATCATGCCAATTTAGAAACTTAAACATCCACATGTCTTGAAGATCCATTAACTGAAGAATTCAACTTCATGAACCAGTTTCAAATCAACACTTGCCCTACATTCTTTATTTTTTAAATGTCTCAGCTCATCTGAAAAACGAGCAGATCTGAATCTCAGTAGCTAAAGCAAAGATAACCTGGTAACTTGTAAGGAGGGATTCATATACAGCATGAGTGTGTAAAAGTAGTTCTTTCAAAGTCTTGTCCTCACACCAGAAGTGTTTAGAATTATAATGAGATGAGCCACTGCAGCAGTTCACCATAATTCCACAATGGAAACTTTTAGTAACTGGTAGAAGTAAACTGGATGTGAGAATCCTTTCAGGATATAAAGCGTGGTAATACTGTGTGTGGCATACCCAATAAGGCAACTGATTGAAAAGTACAGATTCTCACTTTAGACCCAAACGTTTGAGGAAACAAATTGCTTCATTTTTGCTATCCATGTAACTCTAAAAGTAAATATTCAAATCTGTAGGGTCATGCTATAGACTACACTGAGTACTTCTGATTCTTACATTTCAAGTCCTAAAGATGTATTTATGTATATGAGAACTACCAATGAAATAATGGTCCTAGTGACATTAGTAGCAACAGGCACATTCAGGAAGATTTGTGGAATCATTCAGTCTGAAGAGATAGCTTTCTTCCCTTTCCTGATCTACCCTGCTTTATACATGTATACAGAAATATCTGTGTACATATATATACACACTTATATATTAATACAAATCCACCCACCCCGTCCATTTTCCAGTTACTTCCCACAATTATTTTATTTAGGAAGCTCTGACGAAACACTTCTTTTGAAAATCCAGCTCCATTGCTTTTAGCATTTTAGTTGCAAAGCAATTACTCAGCCTGTCAGGGTTATCATATTGCTGTCCATGGTGTTTCTACAAGCCAACAATAACTGGTTGGGTCAGTTCAGCTCAATTCAATGACCTTCCAAGAAAGAGTTGCATTTGTATTCCATTCCCAAACTACAGTCCAGCATGCGTGTAAAAATGGGCGATTGCTAAGGCACTGACCTCTTTGCCATGATTTCTGAGTCATAATCACTGACACCAGAAAATTTGAGCTCTGATTCCCATATATCTGTAGGTGTATTCTCTCTTTTTTCTTGCAGAAGCTTGATGCATATGCGATACCTTATGATTTCAAGAATCTGCCTGGATAACAGATACAGAAACATGGGTTCGGTTCAAGTCCCCTATAATGAATGGAGGAAGCTCTGAAATTTTTACTGATTAGGTAATAAATTTGAACTGGAAGCCATCAGCTGAGAACAAACAGATGCCAAGATGTCCTTCAGGGACTACCCTGAAGGGTAGTTTATGTGTGATCCAGGAAAGCACTCTCACCAGGTATAAATTGCCCTGACTTTCCAGGACTGAGTGATTTACATCCATAGAGGCCTGGTTAGAGAATGTAATGATGCTAGGTTTGTAGTTTTAGCACCATTTTTTGGCAGCAGTGCAAGTTCAAACAGCCTCCACCCCAGGCCTACCCGGTTCCTTGGCTGGTGCTGGTACAACTGTTTGTGTTGCTGAAAGCCATCCTGCAGGAGCTGCAGCCACCAGGCATGAGGAGAACAGGCAGCAGAGTGGTCCTGATAGTGCTCACAGCATCTAGAATCTAGAATAGGAATGGCAGCATAAATCACTCCTCTTCCCTTCCTTTTCTTTTTTCCTTTCCTTCCAGTCTAAATATGCACATTGGATGTTTCCCTTTTTTACCCTCTTATAAACCACAAAGCAGGCTCCAAAAAGGTCACTAGCATCTGTCTCAACATCCAGCCCCATCCGTATTCATTCAGAATATTTTGCACATATCAGTTAAATATTCTGTAATCAACCTCTATCCACATTGCACCAATAAGTAAACTGAGGCCCAGAACAGTGACGCTGCAAGATCACAGAGTGAGTTAGTGGTGGAAACAAGAATAAAACTCTGGAGTCAGCTACTAACCACATATGCTATCCCTGCTGCTGGCCTGGAAAGTAAAAATAATGGTTTGGAGTCCTCCAGTTTTCATTATTAGCTTTTTGGATGAGTTTTGCCTAAGGGGAATGAGTTATTCTCCGCTGTTGCATCAGTATGTTTCACTTCAGCTGAATTATGTGTCACTTTATGGTAGGGTTGTCTTCATTTTTTTCTCAGCTGTGCTTAGGGAGATCTTAGTGAACATCTTGTTTGACAAATTCTTCACCACCCACATAACCACTTTGAGGCAAACTTAGCAGAGTCAGAGACTGAGCTGGGCCCACTTATCTTTGGTAGATCTCGTCTCCTTGTTGCTAATTGCAACCTGCAAGGCCAGTGGCCGGAGCAGAGCGTGGGGCTTGGATCTAAGTACTTGGTACTTCACTTTGTTGTTTTGTCCTTGTGGCTTTGGGCAAGTCACTGAACTTGATTGATAGTGTGTTCATTTATGTGCTTGTTAGTTTCTAATGAAAATTTCAGCCAATGCAAAAACTATTTGCAACAATATTTTTATGGGTTTTTTTTTTGAACGGAGGAGAGATTACAAAAAAAAAAAAAAAGTCTTCTCCCACAAGCAAATGTTTCTTTCCTTCTTTTCTTCTTTTTTAGTTTCCTGAAACCAATCACGGAAAATAAATCATCCTTAAACCAAGTACTACAGTTTCTCAAAGAAAATCCAGAAAAGAAATTTCAGCAACAACTTTTTTATTTTTAAACCCTTTCATGGAAGTTTTCATCAATAGTGAAGGGGCAGAGAAATGCCTGGTTTGTAATCAGCCTCGAATGTCAACAAATACTGGTGACTTTCAAAAATCTCTAGGTTGCATTTTGGATGATATTTAGTTAAGTAATACTTCTCGTGTATAGAATTGTCTTGGTTACATTGACTTGTAGAATAAAAACACATGGCAAAGGAGTAACTATTTATCTTCCTGGTGAATTTTAATACACAGGGAAGCGAGGGCACAAAAAGATTGGTTTGAACTTGGCATAATACGGTCACTGGGAGCTATGAAATCTTTCCCCAACCAGCTCTGCTCATGTACCTAATCTTGACCTGAAGGCACTACTACTGCTATAACCTTCTCCTACTTGGGCTGAAGCATCTTATTTCTGCTTCCTCTTCTCAGCCTGTTCCTTGTTTGACTTCCTCTGCGCCAGCACAGTTGCACACCCTCTAGTGACCTGGCACAGAAGCGCAGCTCAGGAAGCACAGGTACATCCATCTGTGCAACAAGACTGGACAGACGAGAATGATCTGTGGCAAAGGCAGAAAATTACAGAACAACTCACCGGAGTCAATAATTGAAGCACTGCCAAATGTTGAGAAGTTTACTGGTGCTCACTGCAGTGGGGAGAATATTAATGTACTCCTGATGAAATCCTGGCCCATCCCCATTTTGGGTGGTTAGTATTTTCTGTGATCATGGCACAGGTGTTCCTGAGCTGGTAGCAGGCTTGAGTGTTACTCCTCCATCGCATGTTCAATGGTTAAGAGCTGCTGCTTGTTTGTACCATTTGTGATTATACAGAGCAACCGTTCAGACTCCAGAGTGATTGCTAGGGCCCACACTGTGGGATACATTCAGTCAATGTGAGAAGCTGCTCTTGGGGGCAAGGAGGACAGTCTGGCAGGAAAAAGTTGAGCTCTGAACCTTTCGTAATTCAGTATGCTTAGCAGCCTGGGTGGATGCTGAATTTCATTATCCCTTCAAATTGCTCCAGATTGGTTCAAAGGAGCTTTCTCTTGTTGGTAGGGCCACATGACAAGAACCAGCACGTTCCCATCTGACAATGACGTTAACCGCCTTTGGAGCGGCAGAAACAACCGCACCAGCCAAGCCGTGCTGTCTGCCAGCCTCAGAGATAGGCGAATTGGAGTATTCCTGCAGACACCTGCCAACCATGTTCCATCCCCTTCTGCCTCCCCTCCAGGTGAAACTCTGATTCAGCATCTTAAACAAAACCGCAAAACCTGCTTGTCAGTCTGGGAGCTCTCTCGTCTCTCTCTTCCCTCCACCACAAGACTCTACATGCAACCGTGCTGCTGCCCAGGGGCTGGAGCACAGGAGCAGGGTACGTTCAGTAACAGCCTGACACCGGCTGCTGTTTGAGAAACTGCTGGGCTTTGGCTTGCTCAGGGAGAGCGGTTGATGCTCCCCAGGCTTGGCAAAGCTGTCCAGACTTGCACTCCTAAGGAGCGCTTTTCAGCACGTCCTGGGCTTTGTCACCCAGACAGAACTGTATCAGGGGAGTTTGCTGCTTTTCAGAAGCAGAATTCTGGTGGTTTGTTCCTATCCAGGCTTTTTTTATGTGTAATTTAATTGTATTTTATTTTTCCTAAGTAGCTTGAAGTGACAGAAAAGTAGAAACACAATAAAAGTATAGTCCTAGACATAGTTATTGCTCCAAGCAGAGACACTGGAGCCTTCCCAAGCTCCGACTTGCTTTGGCACCCAGAGCAGCCTCTCTTCAGGTAGGGAGGAGGGCTGAGAGACAATTTTTCAGCTGACTGGATTTGGCCAGAATTTGTCCTCAACCTGATACAGCCTTTGCTGCCATTGTTATACTTGCCTGAGTCATCCTAGTCCTTATTGCATCCCCACATTTCTTAGTCCTTGTTTTTATGTTTGATAAGGTTCACGTACCACAGTCAGGTTTATTTACTCTCTGAAGACTGTTGGATTTCTTTTCACATACTCACTGATTTCCTACAGCACAGAGTCCAAGTTGAGAACTAGCACAGCCTTCGTCCTTATAATTCAGCTGGCCTCTTTATCCTCTTCTTGCCTGACAAGTCCTTTTATTTCCTATTGTAACCCAAGTTTTTTGTCCTGTTCTCTGTAGTTAGTTAAATACATCCATCCAAACTATTAAAAGCAGCCTTTTCAGAGCAGAAGTATTCAACTTTTTATCTCTTCCCTTAACAAGTGCAGGCATACAGACTTTTGAGTTAAGCGAGAAGGGCAAATATATTAGCTTTGGATATCAAAAGAAAGGCAGAAGGAATTGTCATCCTACCTAATAAAATGAAAAGTCCTGGGAAACGCTGTGTTTAGAATGTGGAGAAGATGAAATACCTCTCTTTCCTCTCACTATCTGTCTAAAACAGCCCCGGAATAAGCATTAACCTACAACCTGGAATTTAAGGCCTTTTCTTGTCTGCTTGGCTGCAGTGGTTGAAAACACACATACGAACATCCCTGAATTTGAAACTGGATCTGAACTATGCCATTGCAGCCTCTCTCTCCCCCATCATTAGGCTAGATCTGAAGATATGAATTTTGCACTTGAAGAATTTTAAAACTGACTTTTGCCTTTTAGTGAACATATTCTGATGAGGTCCCAAGAACATTCATGTAAATCAGGAGAAATAGCACAGATATGTCATTAAATCTTGAAAGAGAAGTTGATAGTGTAGAGTAACAAGAAGGTACTAATTGTATTTAGAAAGTTTTCATTAGATTGAATAGAAGGAATTAAGTTCCTCTGCAACTGCATCACAGTCCTCGCTGTTATGGTGCTTGTAGAGGTCTACAAGAACTAGACTGTGATTTTTCAGAGGCTTGAAGTGATGTGAAAACAAACCTCCAGGTTTTGAACAGCCAGTGAAAGTTACCCTAAGAAAGCAGAGCACGTAGGTGAATAAGGCAACTCCCCGCTAATAAGAAAATTTGCATTTAAGGCCAGCCTCCTCTACAGATCAGGGATATGTCAATCAATAGCAGAACATGAAAACTTGGTTCCCTTCATTGTTTGGGCTAGAGTCGTTAGCTTTCAGACCACTGCTTCTAGAGCTTCTCCTCAAGCACAGCTCTAAAGTCATCCCAGAGCTGGGTGGGTCCTTCTCTCACCTTAATCTAATCAGGTTAATGAGACTGCATGTGGCAGCATTTGCTAATCAGTGCTTGAAGTTACAAAGAGGGAAAGCTATCAGGCCCATTTATATCCAGCATCTAGCTAGAAGCCTTCTGAGTCTTGAGCAGCCTTGTAAGTAGATGCTTCTGTCATTCTCTACAGTTTTACATCAGGTATCATATTTGCTGCTTAGTTGAAAATAGAAACGAGAAATCCCCTTATGTGTTGTGCTTCTCTGCATACAGAAATGGTGGTGGGTGATTGTAGGAGTCTCCTTATAGAGAGGCAGAGCTTCATCCCTACTCTAGTGTCTCAGGTGGACTGGTAGAGGTCTTGGTAGGCTTTCCTGGAGAAGTTAAATCTGGATTAAATGCTAATGAGGCACATAAAGTACTTAATGCCCCTCCAAGATCTTGTTTCAGGCTCTTGGCAGACTCTGGTACCTGCTTCATGCTTTGATCAGCAACTTGCAGGGAAGGGAAGATGTTTTTTCTTCTGAACAAATGAAATGTTTTATTCCATTTAACATGCATCCTTCCCAGAACAATAACCCTGGATAGGGCCTGTAGTGCTTCTGCTTTAATCTCTCCCTGTAAATAGGCTCTATCTGCACAACAAATTTGTGTTGATTTCATCTAGTATCTGTAGCTTGCCTAGCAGTTTTCTAGTTCAGGTCCTGTATATTTTTATGATAATGGATTCCATGAAGCTTTCACCATAAAAAAAAAATGCAAAATAATTTGCAAAATTTTGGCGCTTCAGAACTCAAACCTGAACCTAGAAACCTTGCTTTGGACGGGGACATTGGTGTTAAATCTCAGCCTAAAAATAATGCACTCAGGAGCTCAGCTGGAATATCCCTTCATGAGACCATCTGTCATAGCTGAGCTATGAACAGTTTGGTATATTGTTGATCTGTCTCAGCGTGCTGTTAAGTTGTTTTTGTCTCCCCACTGGCGAGGCACATTCTTCTCATTCATTTAACTTGTTTCTCTCAAAGTGTTTTTATTCAGCAGTTGTCACCAGGTCAATGTGACATGAAACAGGAGGAAGGAGAGGGTCTTATTCTGCCTGACCGATTCAGTGTCTCCATTGCTGTGACTGTATAGAGTAGCTATGGCCCATTCTTGGGTCCATCCTGCTGCTTTTTCTCCAGCTCTCATTGCGGACCCTGCTGTGTGCCTACTTGGAGACAAATATAATCTTGACATTGCCTGTTGATGGTGGCTGAAGTTTTGTTCCCTTTCCCATTGCTGGTGACTACTGGAGCCCTTCCAGCTTTGGTAGTGAGCAGTTTCATCCAGTGAGTTGCATTTCCCAAAAGTCCTTCTGATCCTTCCACAGTCCTCGCTGCAGAATACTGCTTGCATGGAGTTACTTAGAATGGGTATGTATAAACACACATTTCAGTGCCTTTGGATTCACCACTCTAATCTTTCTTTTGTGCCCTCCTGTCCTTCTCCCTCTCTTCTCTGTTCTCTGCATGTCTTGTTACACCTTGTTTCTACACACCTAAGTCATGCTTTAAGTAACAGCTGTCTGATTCTTTGCTTCTTCCCATACCCAGCTAATTATTTTCAATTTATCGATTTTCTACATGGAGATTAATGGGTTATTCAGCACTTGCAGCCTATATCCACACAGCTGTGAGCTAATGCATAGGTATGGGAACGGGTGGGGATGTATGTGTTTATGTGGTTGATCACCTTTCTGATGAACTTGTGTAACAAACCAAAGGGATTTTTCTCCTCCTTACTCATTATAAAAAGCCACCAAGCTTCAAACTTTTGCCAATGAGTAATCACATTTCACAGGGAGTAAAAAGCAATAAATAAAAAGCTGATAAGTTTGCAATAAGAAAATTGTTAACATGCATCTTTCCTACATCTTTAATTGCAATTGCACTGGCTGATGTATTGTGAGTGTGAAAGAGCCAGGCACAATGGCAAAGCACCACAGCACAGATGTGGGTGATGTGGGGTCAGAAGCTCCCCCAGGATCCCCCTTTGGTCTCGCCCCTCTGCCACAGCTCTTTCTGCTTCCTTGTGCTGCTGCAGCAGCCTGTGGGGTGCAAGCAAACAAAGCTTTCCGTGATTCTGTCTAGACAAAATAATTTTGGCGGTCCAGTTACAGCACAGCAGCTGCATTGTATGGCCAGGATGGGCACAAGAAGCATTGGATTCCCTACTGATGACAAAGTATCATGGATACATACCAACCTGATTTCCTTCTACGACCAGGTGACCCACCTGGTAGATGTGGGAAAGGCTGTGGATGTTGTATACCTGGACTTCAGCAAAGCCTTCAACACAGTCTCCCACAGCATTCTCCTGGAGAAGCTGGCAGTTCATGGCCTAGGTGGATGTACTCTTCGCTGGGTTAAAAACTGGCTGGATGGCCGAGCCCAGAGAGTTGTGGTGAATGGAGTTA
Organism: Gorsachius magnificus; assembly: GCA_034008185.1. NCBI lineage: Eukaryota > Metazoa > Chordata > Aves > Pelecaniformes > Ardeidae > Gorsachius > Gorsachius magnificus. The sequence continues at coordinate 16,640,484 of CM067091.1, forward strand.
AAGCCAGTTGGTGGCCGGTCACAAGCGGTGTCCCCCAGGGCTCAGTTCTAGGGCTGGTCTTGTTTAATATTTTTATCAATGACCTGGACGAGGGGATCGAGTGCACCCTCAGTAAGGTTGCAGATGACACCAAATTGGGTGGGAGTGTTGATCTGCTTGGAGGGGAGGAGGGCTCTGCAGGGGGACCTGGACAGGCTGGATCAATGGGCCGAGGCCAACTGTATGAGGTTCAATAAGGCCAAGTGCCGGGTCCTGCACTTTGGTCACAACAACCCCATGCAGTGCTACAGGCTTGGAGGAGAGTGGCTGGAAAGCTGCCTGGTGGAAAAAGACCTGGGGGTACTGATTGACAGCTGGCTGAATATGAGCCAGCAGTGTGCCCAGGTGGCCAAGAAGGCCAATGGCATCCTGGCCTGTATCAGGAATAGTGTGGACCAGCAGGAGTAGGGAAGTGATCGTGCCCCTGTACTCGGTGCTGGTGAGGCCGCACCTCGAATACTGTGTTCAGTTTTGGGCCCTTCACTACAGGAAAGATGTTGCATTGCTGGAACATGTCCAGAGGAGAGCAACCAAGCTGGTGAGGGGTCTGGAACACAAGTCATACGAGGAACGGCTGAGGGAACTGGGGTTGTTTAGTCTGGAGAAGAGGAGGCTGAGGGGAGATCTGATCGCCCTCTACAACTGCCTGAGAGGAGGCTGTAGGGAGGTGGGGGTCGGCCTCTTCTCCCTGGTAACAGATGATAGGACGAGGGGGAATGGCTTGAAGCTGCGCCAGGGCAGGTTTAGTCTAGACATTAGGAAAAACTTCTTCACTGAGAGGGTTGTCAGGCTCTGGAATGGGCTGCCCAGGGAGGTGGTGGAGTCCTCATCCCTGGAGGTATTTAAAAGAAGGATAGATGAGGTGCTTAGGGACATGGTTTAGTGGTGGGATGGCAGTGCTAGGTTAACGGTTGGATTCGATGATCTTAAAGGTCTTTTCCAACCGAGGTGATTCTATGACATCTGAAGCATTGACTCTGGTCTTACTGGTTTATCTGACCAGTGAGATCCTATGGAATTATGCTGATATAAGGCTGTGGATTTGAGTCTTATGTATCACTAACTGGTAATTTTGGGGGGTAGGAACTTTTTTAATGTTTTGCAACTTCCTCTATTGGCAGTTTTCACACCACTTTACTTTGTTAAGTCAAGTGTGAGTGTGACCAGGCTCTATCTGTAAGACAGCAATTGCCAAGGGACTTGGGGAGAAGTCGGAATAAGCGGCCAAGAAGTGCAATCAGCAGTTAAAGTAAAAATAAACAGAAACTTTGGCAAAGCGATTACTGTTCAGCAAGTCTGGGCTGAATATTTCCTGCTTTCCTGGAGCCTATCAAAATGGTAGCCCAGATTCTCTGCCTCATTAGGATCATTTGGCATTCTTGGCTTGCTAGGCCCTGAGCTGCAGATTTATAGTTGATAGCTGAATGCTGCAGATTTCATTTATTTCAGGGCATGTTCAGAACTCTTCAAAAATCAACCCACTGTCTGATGTATGGGTTGAGACATTCAGCTTCAAAAAAAAACCCTGGTTGCTTTAGCAAAATCCTCTTTAAACCTCTGACCTTGACTTTCATCCTTGTTCCAATAAAACCAGAGCAAAAACCACTTTTTCTGGACTTGACCTTCCTCTTGCCAAGGCTAGATGGATTCAGTTGGGTTCTGGGCAAGGAGTTCCTCCCATATCTGCTACAGCTTTGCTTGTGACTGCTGCTCCAAGAAGCCTATGTTGTCATGGGTAGGATGAGTTAAAATTATTATGTCCCAGTTAGAACCACTGGTAAGATTTGACTGAGAATGAATTAGAAATAGTGATAAGGATGTAATTTTACAACCAAGATTTAGGGATGAGGAGCTTAGACACAGGAAGTTTGAGGCAGAACATGGAGTTCTTCTGACCAGAAAAGCGTGGCTGAAGAGCAAGGCAGAATTAGATATGGGCTATATATTTGTTTTTTTTTAAAAAAAAAAAGCCAGTTCAAAAGGGTATGGTGGGATAGATGAAATGTGACCAGATATTGCTCATTTTTTCCCTCATGTTAATCCCCAACACAAATTAACCTCAGTCATTTTCCTCTTCTCTTAGACACACGCTATTTGTCAAGCCATGTTGCCTTAACACTTCCTAACCAGCTGGAATAGATTTAGCCTGCCCAAGGAAAAAAAAAGAATGCAACATGGCAGCCTTTGGCCGAAGGAGCAAGCATGTATCTTGCTGAGTGCAGCCTCTTGTAGGTCACTGCAGCACATGTGTGTCCCTCTCCTGGTATGGCTTTTGTTGAAAATGGCTCAAGGTACAGAAAAACTGAAGCTTCCTGTTAGGCTAGGAATGGATCAGTGTGGGTAAGGTAGCGTGGGCAGGAAGGCATGCAAGCATCTGGTTTGAATAGCTCTGTGCATGCAATATCAGCCAACTTTCTGTAGGTTTCACGGTTGTTGGGTTTTTTCATCCCAGAGCTCTGGAGCAGTGGTAGACCCCACCCTCCCTGTGCCTCCCAGGAAGGCTGCAAGGAAGCTCATTGAAAGGCAGTCAGCCTTCTTCATTTACAGGAGCCGCTGAGGTTAGAAATTATTCTGAAAAGCCCAGACGTGCTCCCAGAGGTCGAGTGTCTCCTGTGACACTCGGGTGGCGAGGGGACCTGGTGCCATGATGTGCTTCTGATGGGAAAGCAACATGTGAGAAGACAGGCGACCGAGCGGCCTGCAGGATACACATTCCTAAATGTCACTTAGCCATACAACCTGTGAGGGCGGAAAAGTGGGCAGATGGAGAAATAATATTTTCATTGAAAATTCTCTACCTCTAAAGTATTTCCTGTCAGGTTCCTTCCAAGGAGGGCTGGAGCAAGGAAGGAGGGGGGCTGAGGTGGGATGTGTGGCAGTGGATACGAGCTTGTGATTCCTCAGGCCTCTCCGTTTTGAAAGCATTTAACTCAATCCCCTTTTTTCTCCCCCTCCCTGAGAAAAGGATCATGCTAAGCGTTACTGGGGCCGGAGGCTGTTTGGGAAGTGAAATAAACACCTGACTGTTAAATGCTAAAGGTTTACTCAACCAAAAATAAAAATAGTTCTGGTTTCCTCCACGATGCTCTAGAGTTACGTTCATCAGTGCACATGAGCTGGAGGTTTGCACAGGGGGAGTCTTGAAAGGTTGAAACTCTTCAGAGGGGAAAATTTTGAGGCAATATGACAGGCGTCCCTCTGTCCTGTGAGAGCTCTTCTGCCCCTGAGAAAATGCTGCAGCTGTTTTCCTGGTGTAACCTAAAAATAAACTCCCTCCTCCTTTCCTAGCTGATTGTATCAGTTTCATGGGTGCCATCGCAAACCCAAGATGTCAAGTGTAAGGGGTCAGAGTCTCAAGGGTGGGCGCAGTCCCCTTCACGTGGTCTGAGGGGCAGAAGGGAGCTACGCCTCAACACCCCGAAGGAAATCCCAAGGGGTTTGGGGCTAAAGTCACAGCGGCCCCTGGGTGTTCAGGAACTGCAAGTGGCAAACGATACAGAGAAAACACTACAACCGGGCAGTATGAACATGCCTGCTCAGGCACGGTCCCAATACAGCAGAGAAGAAATTACAGTGCAAATACTGACATTATAAATCCTCACTGGAACCTTTTTTTGCTGTAGCTCTGCCCATCAAGTTGAAGACTATGTTGCTGTAGATGATCTGTGCCTCAGAGAGCCAAACTGGAGCATCAGAAAGTTGCAGCATGTGCAAAATTATTCTGCTTACATGTCACCTCCAAAATGCAAGATGGAAAATGCTATGTATTACAAAAGATATTTATTGGGCTTGATCATATATGACACATATATTTGCAATATGTTTCCTTCTGTCAGGTCATCCATAGATGGATTAGGAAGTATCTTTTAACACATATGAAATAGAGCAGATTCCTTCCCTGTGTGATGACTGCTTGCTGACGCCGAAAGCTTGCCAACTTGTAAAGTAGCCCAGAAGGGCTGTATGTGAACTAAACCATACGCCATAGCTCTTGTATTGTCCTGTGAAGATGATCTTCTTCTGGTAGCAAAATAGATCAAGCAAACTGGAGAAAAGGGCACCTATTCTGTACATTTTTAGGTGGGGGACGGAAATAGCATGACTAATGGGAGTCCAAACTGGCATCTCTACTCAAGTTGGCTAACACCAACTGCTTGGTGAAAAAAATCCACGCCTTTCCCCTTAACTGAGATGAAGCAAATCCACAGGATTCAAAATTATTCAGGACTCCCAGAAGGATAAGCTGAATTGGAATTACAAGACTCCCAAACTTGCATTTGCTCTCGGGAAATGGGAAGCCCAGAGAGAAAGAGAAACACCCAACTTGGTCTGTGGTAATAGCAAAGCTGGGTAGCATGGAACTGCTCTTGCTAAAATGAAATTTGCTGTAGTTAACCAGAAAGTTTTAGGGTAAGAAATTACAGAACAATTTGGGCAAAGAGAAATGAAAGCCACCTGTTTAAAGTTAGCCTTTAACCTATTCCCTCTGCCTTCCCTTTTGCTTTCTCTCTCTTTCAAATTCTCCCAGTATCTCTGCTTTCCATAGAAGCAAATCTTCCCCAGGGAAAGTCAATTCTGAAGGCAATTTTCCAAAAACCATTTGGCAGAATTGGCCGGTACTTCAACTGCAAACATGAAAAGGCATTTATTCCACTAACTCAAACGTAGTTTGAAAGAGACATTACTGAACTTGTTTTAGGAATATACTTTGACTGCATCAGTTTTATTGCTTCTTGTATAAATGTCAAACTCAATTTGCCTCAAAGCAGAAAAAAAACTCAAAGTACACGGTAATGTATATATTACATACAAAAACTGGGAAAAAAGGTGTTATCTCCATGGTAAACTCAAGCCCGTACAATGTTAATTGTGCCCATTGTACATGCTCAGTATTTCATCAGTGGTAAGAAGGAGGAGGGTGTGTGATCCTGGTACCAAAGACTGTGTGTGTAGGACTGTTGTTAAGCTGGCCAGGTAATATAGGATCCTAAAGATCTAATATTTCTTAAATTTTGGTTGCTTAAATTTGTGACCTAAAATTCTTCCTTTTCATTCCATAAAAGGGTTGTTTTTCTGTTGCGTACAGAACTTGTGGAAACCCCATTCTTTGCACCCCATCAGCAGCATTTAACCTTGGACTGTTAGCATGTCAGCTAACACACATTGCATTTGAGATCCAGGACACCCAGCAGCAAAGGATTTCTTTCTTGGAAAGGTGGGGAGAAAAGAGCAAGTCTTCTAAAATCCTATTTCAATCAGTATTCATTGCCAAATTTTCTAGCAAGAAGCGAATTGGCTATTTCAAAACACTTTATCTCAGCAAAACTATAGTTGGAATTTCTTGGGAGCTAAGGAAGAAAGCACATCTTTAATCCAAAGGGTATCCCCCTGCTGAATTTCAAAGACTTGCTGCAGACAATGTGGGAGACAGAGTTTCCAGGGGATCAAAATGCACATTCTTTATAATAAATAAAAATTATTAAGCCATCTAAATAATCTCATTTCTGCCATTTTACTGTAAAACATAATTTGGAGAAATTTTAGGTATTAGGACAGACTACATATTAGGTACTGCCATTTGTAAATTATTACTGTGAACGCATTAGATTTTGCAGTGGTTTCATTTGCATTTTAAGGTCTGATCCTGTAAAACCGTAACTTCCTTCATATGAGTAGCTGCAATGGCATCAGCAGTGCTTCTTATCTACATAAAGTTAATGTCTTGCACAATTATTTGCAGGATCAGGACATAAGACTGAAAATGCAATTACTTTGTGAGTTACAAAAAAGAAAATGCTCTTTGGAATAGTAGGTGAGATTCTCTGCTGCAGTAAATTATATAAGACCCATTGAATTCAATGGAGCTATCCTGATTCACACCCGCTGATATGGCCCATTAATTTTAGTGTATGAAAATGAATCTCTGCTCTAAAAATACCAATTAGTAATAAGCTTTGAGAAAGAAGAAAAAATCAATTTAAATTCATTTTGTGTAATGCACATTTTCTGTTGCTATTTTAGTTAAATTATTATTATGCATAATAATGGAAGGGCAATAGGTGCTGTCACTTCAGGAATTTGCAGCTGTGGTGGGTAGTATAAAAGTTAGTGATAGGGAAATTTTAGAAAAGCCCATCAATTTCATACAGTTGTCATTAGTATGATTTGGATTAGGGTAGTGTGTCCCTTTCCCCGCTGAGATCTCACCCCCATAATGGTGAACACACAAAGAGATATTATGCCAGCCCAAAACAGTTTACAGTCTAACTAGAAAAAATGAGCAGATAGGGAGAGGGGAAACTGAGGCAAGCAGAACTTGGAGTCAATATCATGCCTCTTGACTCTCAGCCAGGTGCGTTATTCAACATGTCAGGCTGATCCTCAGGAAGGTTTTGTTTTTTGTTTTTTTTTTAAGTTCATGTGCAAAAGTGAGTATGTACTGAGCCAGTTTCAGCATTCAAACTACCTGGAGGCAAGCATGCAAGCAAGATCCTGTGTGAACACCCAGCTCTGCAGGCTTTGAAACACCAGTTGTGCATGGGGTTATTTGCATGCTCATTTTGCTTCTATTCAGCACTCATCCCACATGCATTTGTGCAAAGAAGATCACACTCCTGTGCCGGAAAGTTAAGTGTTGTCTCTGTGCATTGCCGTTCAGCATTGGTTTTTAATGAACAATATATAAAAGCCTATTGGGATTAGTGGCACTCAAAGAGGATTCAAAGCTGGTTCCCTCATATTCCAAGCAATCCTGAGATAGTAATGAATTGTAGTCATAGCTCAATTACTCACTGTTACTCATAATGTAAGAGCTAAAATGAAAAAAAAAAATTTTTGGTTCATGCAGTGTATAATTGAAGGTTGGAACTCACGTCCACAGGCCATTGCAGAGGCCGAAAGTACCAGTTGGTTCAGAAAGCGATTTAAATTCCCGAGGACAAACACAGCAAGGACTGTTAAACATTATTGTCACTAGCTGCAGGTGACTAGAATTGGGGAGGATATGCTGAGGAGATCAACACTCACCGATTGCCTTGCTCTTGCAGTCTTTCCTCTGCAATGTATAAGCAAGGATTGGGCACACCCGACCTTTGCTTCACCCTTGTATGGCTGAAATCCCTAGTCCCTGTGGCTAGGGCATCCAAGCACAAGTGCCCCAGCACAGTGATTTAGGAAATTTAAACTTGTAGATGCTCTAACATTGAAGGGTATTTTTTTTAAGAAGTAAGAAAATAAAAATGTATCGTATGTGTCTATCAGCTCAGATATCTTATGGAGCTTTTTCAGGAACGGTTTTGGAAACCTACTGCTCTGTACCTGTAAGCATATTGACTTTGAAGAGTTAAACCCATTTAACACTTCCCAGGATGACACTGAAGTCATATTACAACAACCAAAAGTTCAGGGTCTAAAGCACAGCAAGCTGCTTCGCACAACTTGGGGTTGCTCAGACCCTGCAGACACGGACCCTAAGACATGGAAGATTGTTATTTTCATCTGACATTCAGCAGCAATGCACAGAAATGAGTCTTCCTCAAGACATGAACTCCCTTCCTCCCTCATCCTCCTCTCCCACCAGCCCCTGTTAGTAGTTTCACCTTGTTCTGCAGTTATAAAGTTGTTTCTCAATGGCAGGGAAAGGAAAAAAAAACCAAAACACCCAACCCAACATTTCTTCCTCTAAGAAACCTATTGACAGGCAGATCCTGTGGATTCCTCCTAGTACAGCTGTCTTTGAACTGAGGACTTCTTAGTGAAGTTGGGGAGTTTCCTGGGGTTTTACTGTTTTTTTTCCAAATTGATTGTGGAATTTTTAAACAAGGTTGGTGCCTCTGATCTTTTTCTCAGCAGCTGCAAAATCTGTTTCTCTCCCCCCCCCTCCCCCCCAACTTGTTCCACAGAAACCAAATATTGGAAAAATTAAAGGGGAAAGGAGAGTAGCACCATTTGCAGAGCTAACCTCAAATGAAACAAGGACCATTCCTATTGCTTTGTGAACAATCAAATATCCAAAAAGGGCTTTGATCAAGTTTGGGGCTTATAATATTTGTGAATTAAGGATAACTGCAAAAGTTTACTCTGGATTTTGATTTGAATATTGGACACTCCTAAAGATCATTAATCCCCACTGTTTGGTTGAGGTCCCTGTTGTGAAATACAGATTTCTTGTTACTTTCTGTGCAGACTTTATTTTTCCAAGCTTTCAATGATGAAGTGTCATTTGTAGCTTTCCACTTTTTTTTTCAGTGTATTTTCCATGTGTCATACTGTATCTGTTTGTTGCAAGGATGCTATCCTCACTTGTCACGAGACAGCTTGATTTCAGTGAACCATGACTTTATACCATGCTTGAACCTGGCCTGGCATTTTTAACACCAGCCTGTGTCTGTAGTTCCATGCGGAGAAGTAACATTGATGTGAGCATAAACCCTTTCCTAGTCTGGGAGACAGCCAAACGTGGCCATAAGAATAAGGGAAACCTGTAGGGATGAAATAACACTGAGCTGAGCCCTTTTTTAGGGTTATGTAAAGAAAAGGGGGTAAAGACATACACAGACACACATTTTAATTTTGGGGTGTGCTATACTCTGTTTCTAGCTGGAACAACCAACAAAAATGCCCGTAACTATATGAAAAGTTTTTCTTAAGAAAACTCCACCTTTCTTAGTTTCAAAGTGCTGAAAATACGTACGAAAGTGTACTCTGGAGATTTCTAAACCCCGTCTGGCTGTCTTGGGCCAGCCTGATAAAGCCACCATCAGCATCCAAGTACTTCGGTGGCTTTTTACTCCAATCCTTTTGAGGGACTTCTACCACAAACCCAATCACATTTATTTCATACTCAACCTTTCCAAATAATGTTGGAACCAGAAAGTTATTTATGTGACCTGCTTAATTGAAAGAGCATTTGCTGTCAGTGATCAAATAAACTGTTATTGATCTTCAGCATTGGAGGCTACTCACATGGAGCATTCTGGTACATATTTTTCATTAAGACACTGTTCAGAAAAAAAAGAAAATCAGAATACAAATGCAGCAAAAAAAATCCTATAGGGTACTGAGATAAAAAAATCAAAAAGTTTTGAGAGTGACTCCAGAGAAAAGAAACTGTGCAAAGCACGAAATAGCAACAGAACCAATGAATGCACAAAAATGTAAAGGCTTCAATATATACAGCATCCTGCTCTGAACTCCCAACACTTAGTGAGAGAAAACTATTTTAAATCACAGAAGGCTTGGCCCTTTGCTTGGGCAAGCAGAGATGAGTCTTGAGAATGAAAAAAGGGGCAGTGACCAATGGGATTTCTCCTCAGTCCTTGATCTGAACAAACCCTCTGCAAGACCTGGCACAGGCTACTTACTCCCATTTCTCATCTTTTGAATATCACTGGGCACTATTCTTCTTAAATCTTATAGAAAGTTAGATCTGATCTTGATTTGATCTAAGCTTGAGCTCCTAAGTCAGCTAGGTTCTGCAATATTAAATGGCAAAATCCTTACGTACTTCAAAGATGTCAGTATATGCATCACTCTTGCCTCCCTTTTAAATGAGGTACAGATTCATTCCTTACCCTCTAAAAGTGATTCAAAGAACAGATGCAATGAAAAAAAAGTGAAGATCTCAGATGTTATGGTAATGAGGTCATGGCTGCTCTATCCTGCTTAATAGGAAAGAGAGGGGGAGCAAAGTCCTAATCCTGAGGTGAAGGGGCACAGGCTGGCTTGCACCCATGCTGGAGTTTAGAGCTTATTTTTCCTGCAATGGGCCAAATGCAGAAGAAATCCCTAAATTGTTGATTACCAGATGCTGAGAAGTTATGATTCCACACGTGCCCGCTCGCATAGTCTTTCCCACACGTCCAGTATCAATCACTGTCAGGAACAAACACTAGGGTGGATGGACCTTGCTTTGATCCAGCATGGCACTCCTGTATTCACTCCTGTGAAGTTTAGGGTATGTCTCACCTGTCACCAATTCTGTGACAAAGTTGTTGCTTACATCATGTCTGAGAGAGAGGGAAATACTTGTCCCACTTTCACAGATGAAACCAGAGGCTTCTGCTGTGTTTATGCTTTGCTTCCTACACTTTCTTCTGATTTTGCTTGGGAAAAATATATCTTCAATGTATATACTTAGAACTATGAAGAAATCAAGGGCAGGATTATTTTCACTCTTAAACTATGAATGCATTCACAGCAGTGGAGAGCGGCTGAGCTAATTGTTATACCCTTCTCAGGCTGCAAATTTACCAGGATGTAGATAGAACATAATCTTGTCATTCTGTTGGGTTTTGTTTTTTTTTTTTTATATTTTTAAGTGAAGCCTTATTCAAACTTCATTTTTCAGCGGGACTTTGTCAGTCTCTTAGATGAAAATACTTTGTATTTTCCTTACTCTGTTATTAAAAAAAGGAGATCAAATCATGAATACACTCTCAGACTACAGCCATTTTACTGGCAGAATTACACAGCTCTAAAATATAAGGTTTATAATGGAAACACTAACACAGTCTTGACTACCGCAGCCCTGCTCTAATACCACTGAACTTCCTTTGGGGGTGAAGCTTTGCCTCAGGAGCCTTAATTATCTGATGTGGTCAATTACTCCAAGATAATGATGATTTTATCAGGTATTACTGCTCAAATATTTTACGATAGACAGGCTATTTAATTGCATTCCTGACCTACCAAAATGCTTACAGATGACTCAATTAAACACTAAAAGGAGGTAGGGGGGAGGGAGGGAGGGAGGGAGGGACAGCACTTAAAATCCTTGCTTATAGTTCATTTTGAGAATTTTGCTCCTCTTGAAAAATCCTTCCATCCATCCTTTCACCCATCCATCTATCTATCCATCCATTCATCCATCCATCCATCCAAGCGAGTTGCATGTGTAGCATTGCCTGGGCAGGAAGGTTAGATAAACAAATTCAATATTAATGTACAAATGGGGAAGCATGTCCGGCCTCTCTCCTGCTGAAGGATCAGCTTTGGATCCTGCAGAATCTCTGTGGTGGATTAGCAAAGTCATTTTAACACCCCTGTGTGTCCTAGTGCAGACAAGCATGGTGAAATGAATTTTCTACCACATTCAGGTAAAGCAGAATTTTTAAGACAATGAGGAAATGCCTTTATTACAGCAGCCTCCAGGGATAGTCTTAGCGCCTGTAAACCCTTCAAATACCCAGATGCAATTCACACCGAAGTCAGCAGCCTGGTCCGTGTTTCTCTCTGTTAGCCCAGCAGTTGCTGGTGCTGAGCGGACATTTGCCAGGCAGGCTGAGGTCGCCCCGAGGACTGCTTTAATTGGCATCTTTGCTTCAGTGGCCACAATGGGCTGTTTCCCAGGCACAAACCTGCCATGTCTTAAGAATGCTTTGGCTGCAAAGCGAGCATGCCTCAGCCTTGGGTCAGTCCCTGCCCTGGATGCTCCTGCGCGGGCCGTGCAGACCTGGTGAACCCTCCTGCACTGAGTGGTGCAGAGAGCTCCTCCCAGTTTCCCCAGTCAGGGAAAGAGGGGGGTATTTCCCCTGCCAAACAATCAATTTGCTGCTGGTTAAATAGGAGCTGCGTGCAAGATTTTGAGGGTAGATTATTTCCCTGCTGCTTACAATAATGTTACTGTAACATTTTCAGCAACTGCGTTAAGGCCTCAGCCAAGAGCACTGAAAATAATGGCAAGCCTGCCCTTCGTTTCAATGGTTGCTGGAATTCTGCTGCATTTCTCCACAGAGGTCCATTTGTCTTTCCACCCTGGAAATAAAATGTATTGTTGCAGTATTGTTGCAAAAACTGGCAGCAAATCCTCCTGGGTAAGAATGTGGTTACCCACTATTGCATCAGGCTAACAGAAAGGAGAGATGACATTTATGGAGTTTTACTCAGAAAACTTTTCATGAGAATATTATTTCCATTTTATGGGGCTTCACAACAGAATTTTCATGGGCAGCATTTTGATCATTTTCTGTTATGTTTTCAGCCTCACTAATACTCTTTTCAGTCACATTTCAAAGCACAGCATCCACAAATTTTCCCAAATATATCCTAAATTGCCCAGGAAGGAAACAATTTTCCTATCTGAAATTAGAACAAAATATGATTCTGAAATGTCAAATTTTAGCAAACCAAAATGCTGCAGCAATTGGTTTGGATAAGTGAAAACAGTTCAGTCTGACTTTTAAAAATATTACTATCATTAGTTTTCATATCAAGATGAAAAGTCATATTGAAACTACTGTCGGTCTTTCATTATTAAGAAGAGTGACAACTAACAGTCAAAGGAAGCAGAAAAAAGCAGCAAAGTCTTAAGCACAATGTAATGCACCATTATTTTGTTCAATTTTACATAAGGAAGGAACAATTTTTAGTGAGTGAAAGGGTGAACTGAAGCCAGAAAGCGTGGGCTCTGTGCAAATAGCATGCAACAACAGCATTGACCCAAAGAATTTCCTATCGACGCCGCCTTGCTTGCGGTACCTCCTTTCACTGCCCACACAGTGCTCTTGATGGGCACCAAGATGTGCGTCTGTAACAGAAACTGCTGTGGATGGTTTCTCCGTTTTCTTAAAGATATACTGCCAGTAATTTTTATTTATGAAACCCAGGGCAAGCCACACATTATACACTCTGCTGTGGCATTTGCAGGTGAAATGGCTCCGCTGAGCCTGCTGGGCTGGACCTGCAGATCAGCCTTCCCCTCTGTTTGCTAAACAGGCGATGAAGTGTGGGCTTGCTTAAGCTGGTGCCTGCTGGCATCGCCAGGTTCACAGCAGTGATGCAGGCACCAGACTAACTGTACTGGGCAAGCACTGGGGCCCCAGGGGCTGTAAATCCTTGCAGCGAGGCATTGCCCCTCCACATACCCCCTCACACAACCAGACCCCTCTGAGCTACCGCACTTTCTTGCACCAGTTTCCATGTAACCAACACCACCCCCCCCAAAACTTATTCCAAATATTGCAAATCAAATTTTTATGCCTGCAATGCTTCAGCTCCTTTTTACAGTACATACATATTTCAGAGTTACCACTTAATACAATTATAGTTCATTTAGCCAGCAATTACAGTAATAGGAAGACTGGCAACCACTGTCATTCAGACTGTGGAAAATCAATGTTGCACAGAGGTACTTTTATTCATCCTTTGGAGTGCCGAGTGCCTCCTTCATTAGACGGACGTACTCTGAAATCACAGGGAAAATTTAAGATCACTCTGGGGTTTTTTGTTTTGTTTTTTTTTTTACATTTATCCATATACTATTTGGTTTCCAGACACAAATATAGTGAATGACATCCTGAGGCCCCTACCAACCTGATTTACTCTACAATTCTGTGAATTATCGGATCTGTTCTTTCAGCAGATCCGTTTTCTATTGCATTTCACCTGACAGAAGACCTTTGACAATCCATTTCTTAGAGGCAACTCAAAATATGGTTGTCCATGGGCAGAGAAATAAGAACTTCTGGGTTTTCCTTAAACCTTTTGTACAATGTTTGCTTTTAGTCTAGATTTCATAAACTTATGTCCAGGAAAGCATTTAAATAGGTGTTTCAGTTAATCCTTATTTTAACAGAGTTCTGAAGAATCCACGTAAACATATGGCTACAGTTAAGCAAATGTGCAGTAGACAGGAATGAAGTGCTGAATTACAGATGTAGTGCTTCCAAAAGAAAGCTAAGACTATAACCATGTCTCCTGAGTTTTAAATCCTCTTTCTCAGTCACTTAACCATGCTTCAGCAAACCTACTTTGGACTGATGGTTTAACTAGCTGTTATATTTGCATTTAATTATTTGAATGGCCTTAAAAATTAAGACTTGCATAGGGAAAAAAAGATCTGTAATTGTACCTGGAATATTTAGTCCCAAAAAGGGGGTGGCTAGCAAGGGGAGACTCCCTTTGTTGTTCAAAAAAGAAAATCCTTAAGTTGTTTCAGCAAGGAGAGTAATGATATTTTTGCAGGTTGCCAAACTTTTGCTGCAGAAGAGCCTCTTGGCAGCAGATCTACTTGATTCGATGAGCATTACTGAATTTCCTCGTTGATCTGTTTGTCTCCGCATGGTGCCATCTTTTGACAGTGTTACATTATAGCCCCTTGTTCTTATGATAAATTATTTTAATCCATCATCAGAGCACACTCTTGGTCTAATGATGGATTAGTGTTATGCATCACCAGAGCAAGAAGCATTGATAATGTACCGTAAGAACCCCCACTGACAGTGGAAAAAATCTGCCAAAAGAATTCATTTGCTCTGCACCAAACTGAAACCAGAGATAAAGGTACGGTTACATACAACAGCAAAAATTCCATGCAGAAGAAGCAAGTCCAGCTCCAGTGGTAATCGGGGGGGGGGGATAAAGATGGAGATGCAGTCACCTAGCTGCATGGCAGTGCAGGGCCTGTGCCTTTGCACCAGAGAGTTGTGCACCTGGGATCAATGTGCACGATGGTGTAGGTGTCTTGTGCGGGTTCAGGGCTGCAGCTGTGTCCCTTCATGGTATCAGAGTAACTCACTTTGGTGCACAGAGCATGAAGAGGCACAAATTCATTAGGGGGTTGCATAGGGAGCTTGGAACTATGTTGCCTGGCTCACAGAGGTGGGTGCAAATCTCCGGTGCAGACAGCACCCGTTGCACTCCTATCTTGTAGAGTCAAACTGCAGCTGTCCCCTGCAGCCCCCAGCAGCAGAGCTGGCTGCACGGGAAGCTAACCTGGGAGGAGCAGCCCTTGGGATGGTGGGTGATAGAGCACCGCTTCTCAAGTCCTGCACCAGAGCTGTCAAGATTTAGGTCTCTTTGAGAAAAATCACAATAGATTTTTTTTTTACCTTCATTACATCTAGTAACTCCTGCAGTACTGTGGACACAACCGAACAACAGAGCGCACCAAAATGCAAAATGCTAAATAACAATAAAATTCTATGAAATTACAAATATACACTATAACCTTTGAATCTTAAGAGCTTTATTTGGGCTCTGTCATGAGATTCTTCAACTTTAGCTGTGGAAATTAAAAAAAAGAAAAAGTGGTTTCTTATTCACACTATTGTAAAGAAATGTAGCCCTTGGTATATTTTTCTTCAAATTTGTGGTTATACCTATTCTACCATACCTTGTGTTACAACTGTGATGATAAGCATCAAGAAAACACTGAACACCAAAGAAAACACATGGGAAATTGAACAGACTATCATTCACCTTCAGGTAAATCCATAATACAGAACATTAAACAATATTGGCATCATCAGAGGCTGGGCTCAACTCACCCTGTAATTTCAGCGATAAAAGTGAACCTGGGCTCTCCAGGGACTGCGATACACTGCGTGTCCGAACGTGTCTGTAAGTACCTGCAGATCATTCTCAAACAGACAATTTTCCACACTTTGAAAGACAAGCCACAGAACCCAAATACAGAGCTTGAATTTGTGACCCCTGTATATGAGGCAGACCCTTTCAGATCCAGCCATCTGCCTCTCTCTCAAAGCTGTCACACTTGCTCCTAATGCTAGCTCATCTATGCCAGCGGTTTGCCTACCCAATTTTTCTAAGGGAGGTGGAAGAAACTTTATAAACAAGCAGTGATGGAGTAACCTGCTATGACTTGGCAGATTTGGGGACAGGACTAATGTTTTAGAAAGAGTTTTGGCAGGGCAGGACATGTCCTGAAGAACAGGACATGTCAAAGTTAAAAGATAAATGACTAAACAAGTAGTTATGCATTAAAGCTAATGATTTGCTGTAGTTTTGGTGGAAGAAAGGCTTTCTTCTCATTAACTACCTTTGGCACACGGACTGGCCTGCCTGTGGAGATTACTAAAAAAGGGAAGGAGAGGGGAGGGTGTGGATGGGGGAAAGCAGCTGTTTCCCCTGTTGGTGCAAAACACGTCTGTCCCCACGCTGCTTGTCCCAAGCAGATGTTGCAGGATTTGGGGCCACTGATAGCATTGAGACTTTTTTCATCACCTTTGCTGAGTTTTTCATCAACTTATTGAATCAGTGGTGTGTGTTTATCCCATGTCACTTGTGGATTGTGCAGAGAATAATTCCAGGCAGTTACCAGAACTTTCAATTAATTATTCACATAATGCACTAATGGAGAGTTGGTCTAGGACCTAAACTTCCTGAAGTGTATAATAATTATTATTGTTTTTCTGGTGCAACTTCTGAAGAACAAGTCTGAGCACATCTGCTGTCTGGCGTTTCATCTGTAGTTACCTTCTCTTTAGCGTGGGCCTCACTGCTGCATTTGACCTGACATCTGAAGAGGATCCTGGGTGAGATTTGACCACAAAGGGGAGTATGACATGGAGCTACATGTTCATCTTGACTTCTGATTGAAACCTCTCTGCCAGCCATCCCAGGAATATACCCTAACGGCTGTGATATATTGCTGTGTTATCATGCCTGTCTGCCTCATTACAGACTCTGAATTTTATCAGGCAGCTTGTCTTCTAGTGTCTGGTAACCAATTACTGTGGTCTGCAAAGAAGCCTGAAGTACTTTGCCAAACACTGCTAATAAACTGGGAAAGAGCCTGAGCACAGCTTCAGGTTGCCTTAAGGAAATTCCAGCGAGCACTTTCCACTTTATTGTCTAGTTCACAGTATGAACTGGGAATTATCTCAAAGAGTCATTCTCTACACAGAGCTAAACACCCCTTTAAAGATTGTGCCACAGTGGATTACTGCACATGGGCTTGCCTCCATCCAAAGACTGCTGAAGTCAGTAGGAGTCTTTCAAATGACAACAGTAAGAGCAGAACTCAGCCCACAGTCTGAAACCAGTGACTTCAGAAGACAATTTAAAAAAAAAAAATCCTGTATTCCTTTTTCTTTTACCATAGCTAAAAATAATAGGAAGAATCAGAGTGGACAAGTGCCTGCACTACAAGGGTGACATGTACCTGTTGCTCCACATTTGTGGGGGAAAAAAACCCCCCATATCTTAAAGGGTAAAATAATCAATAGCCCTTTCTGTAAGTCCTGTGCAGCAAAGTGAATGTCACATGAATCTGTAGTATGTACTTGGTTATACATTCAGTATTTTCTTTTGAGGCTGGCTTGCCCTACTGGTCCAAGGAGGAATGAACTGGGGGTCCGTACTGCAGAAGTGACCACCAGCCACCCTTCCTCCGCCAAAATTTTTGTCTTAATCCTGCCCTTTTCTCCAGCACTTCAAAGGGCTTCACCTGTGGTCTTGCTGCTTCAGATGACTTGGCTGGTATCAGTGTAAAAGTTGAGCAGACTGGGAGCCCTGCTCTCAGAGACAGCTGCTGGGAACCTACAGAGCCACCCTGTTCACATCCCCATGTACACACACATGCACTTGCTCGCTCTCTAATTTTTCCCGCAGGGCAGTCTTTTAAAAAGTTTTTTTCCAGGTTGTAAAAGACCAATTCCATAAAGGAACGGCTTAGTGCTACAATGACATGATTTGTGGCTTCCAGGCTCCAAAGCTGTAATTTATTCAGACAATTAGCAGCAGCCCTGTATTCTTGACAAATTCTTCACTTGTGTGCAGCTACTACACAACAAGGTGCTTTTAAGAACTGTGCCTTATGGATTAAAAGACTCCCCCCGGCTTTTCCCTCCTTATTTGACAAGTTCTTTTCACAGTCAATGGAAATTAATACAGCAGGTTAGAGAGGTGATATACAATAATCCAGCCAGCCAAGAAAGCATTGTCTGAAAAGAGCAAGTACAGAGCCTACAGGAATGTTCAATACACAAAAGGGAATGCTTCAGCGTTTGCCTTTTGGTGAAGTTATTTCACCCTTCACTTCACATAATCCTCCAGCGTTACTGTACCAGATGTCACTGTGATGCCATTAATAAGTGTAAATGGTATTTAAGTGTGGGTTAGTTGTCCAAAAGTGCACATCTGAATGTCTACCCCAGCAGCCAGGCGGCTTTGCCTGGACCACAAACTGGCTGGCGCATCAGCTGGCGGTGCACGATGTGCCTGTGCAGAGCCCCCGCAACACAAGGCTGAGACTCACAGAGGTCCAATATAAATCAGTCCAGATCCTTTTTCACATGCAAGCCTGAAGTTAAACCAGAGTTATAAAATCCAGATCCAGTTCTAAATCCTGCCATCCTCCAGCACTGCTGAAGTGCAGCCCAGATAGATGCACAGGGCTGGGTCGAGGTGCAAATCCTGTTCAGATTGGAACCTTGTCTTTTAAGAGCAACAGCCCTGGTGAAACTAAAGCTCTGCTTCCTGGCACGGTGTGAACTATTTTTTTTTCTGGGGATTTGTTAAAGCTACATTACTAGCACTATGAGCAGCCAGCCTCTGCTCCAGCCCATTCTTACACCAGCCTTTCCCAGCAAAATGAGGACAAGAGCAATCAAATCATCATGGACTTGGGCAGAAACCACTTTCTCTTCATTGCAGGGGGAAATACTGAGCTGATGCTTGGACTAATTTTTGGGGTGAGTTACTCCGGCTCATCTCACTCCAAAAAAAGTTTGGACCTGCAGTGAGACCTCTGCAGAGCACCCTTCTGAGCCTTCCTTATAGCACTTCAGTGCAGTGGCACAGGTGGGAAATTACATTAATGATCTATGCTACCAACTTCATATTATGCTTTATAAACACCAACAACTTGGAAAAAAAAATGGGGTTTTGACCAAACTGAAATTTGTTAGCATGAAATTTTGAGCGAACTGCAAGAAGATAACAGATTTTTTTCACTAGCTGTGGGCAGAGAAAAGGAGGTTTAACAGACAACATATTCATAATAAATGATTCATCTGGAGCTCAGATGCTGGTGTGAATGGGTATCTTAGAAATACTTGGAGGGTTACAGAGATGTCAGTAAAATCTGCAAGCCTTGGCCCACTATTGCTTTTGTTCTGTCGGTTATACAGCATTCAGCCCAGTAACAGCAGGGCTTCACCCCATAGCAAATGAAAATTCAAAGTATTTGGCCTCATGTGGCAAAACAAAGTGTTTGTTCAGTGGAACTAACTTAAGTGAATTCCTCTTAATTAATAAAAAGAAAGTATTTTCTTTCAACCAAAGCAAGATTGCTATTGAAATATAATGAAGATCTTTAAAAAGATCTTGTCTTGTTTAGGAATGGATTTTTATTTTTTTTTTGCTACACAAAAGGGGAAAAGATACAATAAAGCAGCAATTGACTCAACACATCTGTTACTTGCAAATAATTTGTATTAGTGAATCAAAATATATTTTAGAAAATAACATCAGTTAGTTAAAAGAACATGCAAGTTAAAAAGAGAGACCTGTGGAAAGCAAAGCACGTTGGTGGAGGAGGAGGATCTTGTGCTTTCCCTGGCTTTAACACGTCACCCTGGGATGCGTTTGTTTTTCCTGGACCTGGATCTTGTGTAAGTGGATATAGTTACATTGATTTCAGGGGAGTCATGCTGATTGATACCTACTGGTGATCTGACATCTCAGTGTCTAACCCTCAGACATTAACAAGACTCACAAAGGAAGAACAAGCCACTTGCTTTGCAAAGTTAATTCAGAAAGCCACCAGGATACAGGATTTCAAAGTGTTCATCATTTATTTGGGAGCCTGCCTTAACAGTCTTCCTTTTTCTTTTTTCTTAAAGAACAAGTTTCCTCTCCCCTCTCTCATTGTCATCTTTTTCAGCTACCACCTGGTTTTGGGTTAATTTCCCTACACAAAGCCATAAATACCATATCAGATTTTCTCTTTTTTGGCTGCAAGTCAGGCCTGCTGTGCTGTGAAAGCTTGTTGGAGTCACAGGACCTGTATCTGCAACAGCAGCTGCACTTTGCATTTGGAAAAGGAGTCAGGAAAGGCTACCTTTTCTTTTTTTCCAAGCCTTCATTAATCATATAATTTAACCGTGGGGGGGGGGGCAGGGCGGGGGGGGGGGGGGGGGAGGAGGGTAAAACAAACTGGGGAAAAAAAAGAAAAGAACAAACCAAAAAAGAAGGAGAAGATGGGATGAGCACTTCTCATTTCTTCTAGCTTTCAATGGAAAAGTCACCAAAGAAGACTAGGGATGTATGTGTGAGAGAAAGAGAGAAAAACCTTAAAAGACTGCTGTGAAACTAAGTCTAGAGAAGATCTATTAATTACCAGTCCAGCCTTCTGGTGTGACCACCAAGGAGTGGGGCTCTGCTGCCTAAAAATGGGGTTTGATTCTCCAGTAGGACGTTTGGCTTTGCTAGCATCAGTGCAAGTAGCAGGACCCTCTGGGCAGCATTTGTCAGGAAAGAGGATCTTCTTCATGAGTATTTTAGGCATGCTTTATTAAAGCAGAGAACATTTCATCTGCCTCTCCTTAACCTTGCTCCGAGCCCCCAAAAGGCAATAGAGCCCCTACAGTGAGGTCTGTTTGTTTTCTGCTCAGTTGGAAAGCAAAGGTCCTATTACCGTTAAAGGGAGTTACAAGTATTCATCAAAGAAAGAAATGACCCATAAAGGCAGTTAAGTTAGTTTTATTCCTGCTGCATGTCAACCTCTTTTCTATATATAAAATGATAGGGTTAGAAAAGGATATTCATCAGGCAGTCCACTGATTTGATTGGCTGCACTTCCCCAAGTACTTTATAATTTGTAGTTATAAATAAATATGTTTTTAATAATCAATTGGTATTTAAATAACATACAATGACTGTCTTATTAAATCCCACTTTTTAGAATGAATAAACAGTTAGACATTAAAGACGTGGGTACCAAACAGCCACAGGATTTCAGACCATTTTCTTTTTTATATACAAGCCATAAATATCACTATGGAATTATTTGGTTAGCCAAGGCCCTGGATGAAGCCAGCAGAAGACCCTGCTCTCAGATGTTGCCTTTAAGTGATCATATACTTTTCTGGTATGATGACTTTTTAAACAATAACCACACATTATTTTCTTTGGCCATCCCTTACAGTTCAAAAGGGGCGGCCTCAAACTCCAGAGTTGAAGTAAACTAATGTGTCCTCAAACCAAAGCCCAAAAAGCAAGGAGCATCTAATAGCAGGTTTGAGATTATTGGTCTCAGTCAGCTGGGTCCACACTATTTCCAACCCTTAAGTTCATGCATTGCCTCAGGAAGAGGGAAAAAAAAAAACCTCCAAGAATTATAAAAAAAGACAGCACTCAGTCCTACATACATGAAGTAATTGGCTTAGTCTTTCTGGTATGGGGGGACACAAACATATACAAACGGACCCTTTTCCCTTGATGTTGCTTTTATTTTAGAAGGAACAGTTGTGTGCTGATCGGCCTCAAGTCCCGTCCTCTGTCAAGGGCTTGGCTGAAACGGGAATGCAGAGCATGGAGCAGGGGAAAGCAAACCCACCCCCGGTGTTAGGAGGGAGAGGGGATGGTTTGGTAACGTGGCACTTGGCCCTGGCTCGGCTGCAGCACCTGAGTCCATCAGTGCTGGTTCACCCTGAGACCGGGAAGTCATCCACAGGGCAGGTGGGAAGCCAGCCTTGTCCCTGAAATACTGTGCTGTTCCCTGTTGGAGATGGACACCATCCCGCGCAGCACTGGGCTGCATGTGGCACCCCTTGGGAGGCAGCTCCCAGCATTGTGCCAATGAAGTCATTCCTGGGTTTCAGGCTGAATCTCAGCCTATCCCAGCCACCAAACACCATCTCCAGCCCTTCAGATCCCTGCGTGTGCCATGGGACCAGGCTGAGCGGGGAGGAGAGGTCTGGGCGCAGGCTCTGCAGGTGCCAACTGGGGAGAAATGCAACGTGTCTGTGAGGAACCAGTTTATAGCTTGACATCCCCAGAAGGATGCAGAGGGGTCAGAGAAAAGCAGAGGGTCACTGGTGTGAATTGGAACAGTATCCTCCTCCCATTCCCAGACTTTACCCCCTTTCCCTACATTCAGCGGAGGACGCTGCTCGTCTCTCAGGACAGGCTGTACCTATACTTAAACCACTGTTTCAAGGTGGACCTGAAGCTGGTTGGGAAGAGACATGATTTTTGGTGGTTGCGAAGGTGTGCATGCAGCAACAGTGGGCCTGGGGGCAGACACCCGCACAGCTCAGGACATTCCATGAGTGTTGGATTTGCTCCTGCCCCCAACCTGCAGCCAGCGACTCTCATACCTCCCGTCTCATGCAGCACACCCAGCTCTTGTCCTCCTCCTCTTTTTTTTTTATTTTTTTTTTCTTCCACCCCTTTTAACCCCCTGGCTGAGCTGAGATTTATTCCTCAACATAGAGCCCCTCTGGAATTTATCACTGTTCCACCCCTGCAGTAAATCGAGGCGCCGGGGCCGTGCCGCTGGCAGCCCATGCAGGACCCTGTTCTCTGGCTCTTGCCGTGCCTGCAGCACCTGCAGCCCGGCCACGATGCCCGGCAAACCCGCACGGCTCCCAGCCGCCGCGCTCTCCCTCCGGAGGACAAGAGCAAGTCACAGATAAAGTTTACCGGTGTGCTTGCTCCAATAAGTTTCCCATCACACTTTTTTTCCCCAGTTATTATTTTTTTCAGCCCACTCCCTTCCCCCCCCCCTCCTTATTTTATTTTAGGCGCCTCTGAGAGTTCAACTGTCGCCTGAGGCTTCAAACTAATTTTCTCTTCAGAAATGATTGCAGAAAGCCGCATGCATAATAAATCCCGTTATTGCTCTTGTTATTAAAATAGGTTGTTAGGGATGTGGACTTGGAGGCCTTTTTGTCTGATGACAGCAGTTCTTCTTAGCTAGGCGCTTATGGCTTATTGACTAAGGCTGCCAGGTTCAAAAAAAAAAAAAAAAGAATAAGAAAAGAAAATCAAAAAGAGAAAGAGCTGTAGCTGCTGTTTAATAGTGAGAAAGTTGGGATGATTTGAGGCGGTTCTTTTAATCATGTCCATGGGCCGTGTTCAGAAAGACAGCGCATTTCCAGCAGCTCCAAGGCTGTACCGGGGGCCCACAGAGACTGTCTGTGGCAAGATCTTTTCTGGAGCAATGATTAATTAATATTTCTTTGAAAATATTTATTTGAATGATTAATTAATATTCTGTGACAGCCAGGACTGCATATCCTCACCATGCTGGGCACCCAGCAGGCCCCAGTGAGAACCAGAGCCTCCAATGAAGGGTCTGCAGTCAGAAGAGATGAACAGGCGGAGGGACTGCAAGGGAAAACAAGTAAGACTGTTCTCCTTTTTTGGATGGGGAGCTGACACTCATGGAAGCAAAGTGACTTGCTCAAGGGCACCCAAAACCCCAGTGTCAGAGCTGGTAATTGACGAAACGTTCTAAGCTCCTGCTTGGCACATTGACCATCGGCTCACATTTCCTCAGCTTGTTCCAACAAACTGCATGCCTCATCCAGCAACCTGAAAGTTTTAGCAAACCAGAGCAGAGCCCCTTTAAAATGAAAAGTTGTTAAAGCAAGAAATCTCCTGTGAAAATGTATTCTTAAAACAATAAAAGTTTTTCAAGGAGGTTTGATAAAGGAAAGACCACTGTCCAATTGTTAAATGGAAACATTTTCTGGTTACCACATGAAAATATGCTTCATAAATCACTGTTGTCCTGTGAAACGAAAATCTAATCATAGATGAGGCCATGCACTTAGCAAGTTTCTTATGCATGGGAAGTCTGAAGCAGGGTATATTCCTACCCAGTGAAACCAAACATGTCGCATCCATACAGGAGCTAGTGCCAGAACTGGCAGAAATCTCATATGGAAACTTCTTGCTGCAGGCACGGGGGCGGGGGTGATGCACACAGCG
Organism: Gorsachius magnificus; assembly: GCA_034008185.1. Lineage (NCBI taxonomy): Eukaryota > Metazoa > Chordata > Aves > Pelecaniformes > Ardeidae > Gorsachius > Gorsachius magnificus. Next base: position 16,664,205 of record CM067091.1, read on the forward strand.
CCTGCAGACCTGGAAAGCACAGAGCATTGCTCTGAGCCATCACCTCTGCAAGTGCCACTGGCACAAGATGAACGGAGAGGAGATGTTCAATGGCCTCACTGACAATTTGATGTCTGCCTGCCTCTCGCTCCCAAAGGGAGGACACTGCTTCGATGTCAGAACTGACTCTGAATCCTCCCCGTTAATATACACGAAGACGATGATATGCACTGGTTGACAATGATTATTTTAGCATCAAAGAAATATGGGTTGTTTAAAGTTTGGGGTTTTTTTTGCCCAGGGTCAAGATAGATTTTATATTGTAGCATCCCAAAGAGGAACCTCTGGAGATTTTGCTGTCAAAACTGTAATATCATGGTACTCCAGGCCTTGCTCTCACTTTCAAGTACTGGGAGATATTCACATGATCAGTGAGCTCAATCTCTGCAGCATGTAAACTACCCAGTTACCATAGTGAGCAGGGTTGGGCATGTGGTAGGTACTAGCTCGCATGTCAGATTTATCCTGGGAACAACTAGATCAGGTCTGAGATGTCAAACCATATTGCAAGCTCAAGGCAATGGGGATGCACCATCTCATTTCTGGTGCCAATGGGCTGAGGTTTTGCTGGAGACTTCGGTGGAGCTGGGACTTGACCTGCTCTGTTCAAGAACCATGTCACTGCCTAGGTTAAAATAAAAATATGTGCTATAAACTAATAAGACAACTGAATGTAACAACACAGAAGAGGAAAAAGAGCTAAATCTAGGAAACACTATTAGTCAAAGGAAAAATATAGTCACTCAGAAGCTGTCAAGACTAGCTAAATGCAAAGATTCCTTTAGAAAATATAGAGTCCATTAGAGAAAATACAGACCCAGTTGCATATTTAACAGGTTGAGAGCCCCAATTTGCAGTTCTTGATCAATTAATTTAAGGTATCCATTTGAGTGTGGAAGCTGACGCTAGATGTGAGTCAATGAAGTTGGACATTAATACTTGAAGTGCCCAAATTGAAAACAACATGCATGGCTTCAGTGAGAAGAAAGAAATTCAGGCAAAGATTCCTCACCCATGTTCCACTTCTAGGTGGATTTTAAAGAATGTAATTCATGCCCCAGCAATACAGAAGCAATTACAGAAATGGAAAATGACCAAGTCATTCTCAGGTATTCATAGAAAATTGGCATCTCCTGAATATTGAATTGTACCAGGTCCTAGCTTTCTATAAATACAGAAGATCAATAATTATCAGTGAAATGCTTTGCTAACGTCTGAAAGTTGCCAGGACTGAAATAAGAAATGCCATTTACGTGTTACTGCCTGAAAGAGAGAAATAATCTTTCCCGTTCTCTTGATGAATACACGATATAGCCTCTTGATGAGGAATAATTATGGGCCACTCCATTTGCACACTCAGGAAAGGAGTGAATGAACAAATGTTGGCTACAGCTGACTTGCTCTTCTCCACGATGAACACTACAATGTTCCCAAACCTTCTATTTTGAGGCTTGCAGAGCTGCTTCACTCTACATCTTCATGGGGGGATGGTGTGTTAAGAACAGCGGCTCTTGGGAACTGCTTGGAGAGTCACTGAATAACAAAAATTTTTATTGCTAAGCATCCAGAGATCTGGGGGCACTTTCCAAAGGAGATAACATCACCAGCCCTATTGCATAGGCACAGATGAGTGAAGGGAATTGCTCAAGCGTTTAGGTGTGGTATAGGATGGGAACTAGGGTTGATGCCTTTCAACTCTGAGCATCAGACTCCTGCCGGTTTACTTTCTTTGCTTCTTTCCTGCGTTTTTCTACCTTGGGAATACCGCAGATGCAGTTGTGCAGTCCAAGGTCTTCAAGTTCCCCCTTCCCAAACTCCAGCATCTTAGGGTTTTCTTCACTGCAGCAGACTTCAGAGTTTGGGAGAATAAAGGCAGACAGGAATAAATAAGCCAGAAAACATATCATTATCATTACAAACATAAAAAGCTACAAATCTGTCACACTGCAGAAACTCTCACTTCATTGTTACTGTGATTTATTGGGGAGCTAATTTTAAACAAGTTTTCTTTTCCAAAACCACAACACAAAAACAAACTGAACAAGCAAGCCAGAGGACAGAAGCTAGTCGCTACCGGACAATTTAAGCAATAATCTCATTTGCTTTGTAGTATAAAAAGCAATAAAGGGCTGTTTACTGAGTGAATAAACACTGAATGAATCACAAAAAGCTCTTTATTGCGATTATACTCCAAGGCAGAGGAGATTATTGTTATTACACAAGAAGGCACAATGTGAAAATTTAACTCAATGCGCCAGATTTTCAGACTGTTTCAGTGGTACAATTGTGTTCGGGGAGTACATTGTGTCTAATCTTAGCACGCTGTTTTGACAATCCTGCATGCAAATCAGGTGGTGGGGCACAAATGCATTTAATTAACTATTTACAGCCAATTTATGCAAGCCTGGTGGCTGGACACGTGTTTTGCACAAGCAATGGCATGCTGAGCTGGTTCGAAAATCAGTTACCCTGTGTGATACATTCAGCCCTGCAGGAGACCCACAAGACGTTCTGCAGCGAGGAGCCTCCTAACCGCACGTTCTGCCGCAAGGTGCACGATGTCTCCTCCTCACAGGGCAAACCTGCACAGTTTCCAAGTAAAGTTAGTTTCAAGGAGGTGGAGAAGGGGAATGTAAGCAATAAGAACAACATCGATGAGCAGAGCACCTCTGTCTTTTTTTGCCTTCACCTGTTTCTAACATGTTTTTTTCTTGTCAAGCAGTCTTGTCTTGCAATCCTGATAGAGTGGTTGTGCTGAGAAAAGTAAAGTTAAGCCACATGGATATTTTTTTTCTGTGTGTGTCCTCCTACTGTCAGACCATTAAAAACAGAGGGAGCTCTGAAAATAGGACCTCTGTGGCATAAGCTTCGTCTCCTCGCTGGTCAGCAGGGATAAATTCTGCTGCAGTTCAGGTGTGCCGTGCTCGGTTCTCCAGGAGCCACCAGCCTTTTGAATGTCTGTGTGCGCCAGGCGTGTGTTCAGACTACAGCACTGCCTTGTGCACGGGGGTGTTGCTTAGTCTCTTGATACATCCCTACATCTCCTTGTGCATTAGTGCTTCAAGTGTTACCAGTCTCCCCTCAGAAGACCCAATGGACATCATGTCCCTCAAAATAATTACCTACCTCTGGCTGTTGGGGATTTGCTAATTCTCTACTGGAGACCTTTGTGTCCTCATCCAATAGAAGTAGTTGGTGATATGTGGTCTTTCATCATTGCCTTGTCTTCCTGGAAAACCTGCAGTCTTGTCGAAGGCACCAGTGTCTGCACTGAGGAAGAGCAGGAGATGATACTCCCAGTTACAGAAGATGCTCTCAGTTAGAGAAGCTTTTCCAGCTGGGACTGCTGCAGATTGAAAACCTGCATAGCTCATACACAGAGCTGGATTATTAACACACAATCAGCAGCTAGTTGTTGTTGAATGAGAAAAGTGGGTTAAACCCTAAAGATATGATTGCCAAAAGCTTCATTCTTCATTTACATGTCATTGGGAAGCTGCTGAGAACCATTTGTAGTGTGGCCTGACTGGCATCTGAATATGAGAAACAGATAATAGGTCAATGGCCTTTTTTTTTTTCTCTTGGCTTCCGCTTTTAAGGTGCTCTAGTCTGGTGTTTATGACTGACTGTAAGCATTCATGGGAATGGAATGGAATGGGAATGGAATAAAACCCAGGTGAGACAAGGGTCTTTCTATCATGTATTCATTTAAAAAAAAGAGAAAATGCTCTCTATCCTTTCTATAGAAAATGCTTTCTATAGTAGAAATAATATAGTTTGTTAGACAGGAGATACAGTTAGAAAAGTAGGCTTCAACTCCCTTTAAAAATATGTGTAAGAAGGTAATTATGGATTTTTTCTTTGTTTTTAATTGCTGTTGGGTTTTGCTTTCTTCCTCACATTTGCAATGCTTCAACCACACAAGGAGGGAATAGAAACAACATAATGTGATATGGACAATCAGTCTCATTAGATAATAATAATCAAATCCAATTATTTGGATGCAGCAAAGAATCCTCTTGATTTTTTCCAGAAATGTATGTCTGCTCCATATATTTGGTTTGATTTCTGAACTACCCAGTAAGCAAGCAAGGAGCTAAACTCACGAGAGTAATTTGGAGCAGATAGTTCAAATTAGCTCTGGTGTTTGTCCAGTTTGGGGGGCAATTAAGTAGATCCCAGGGATTTGGGTTTTATTTATTTTCTAATGAAATTTAAACAGCCTCCTGGCTACGCTCTTTGTGAGGCTCACATCAATTCAGTACTAACAGCACAGAGAACATACACTACAGAAACAGCGTAAGTGCTGATATTTTAAAATATGGGCTTTTGGAACAATTTTAAGCCAAACCTCCCATGTGGAAAAGAGGCATCTATTTGTGCCACTCAGGTAAAGTAAGAGGAGGAGTATAGGAGCTTTTGTCATCTGCATCTCCTCACCTCACCTATCGTGTTACCAACATAAGGAAAAATCAAGAGCTGTAATTGCCAACAAGAGCAAATGAGGGTTAAAGTAACATAACTAAAGGAAAAAAGAAAATATGGAATATTATGGGAAGTGTACATGGAAAAAAAACCCCACAGACCTTAAAAATATCAATCCCCTGAGCTCAAAGCAATGGATTTATTTTTTAAATTGTTAAATAAACATGAGACAGGAATGGAGAGGGCTGCTGTGGATGAGAATAGAAAGTATTTTGTTGCCGATAGTTCTGAATCTCCTTTGAAGGTTTATTTTATGAAGGCCGAAGCTTTCAAGATCCTGAATTCAATTCCTTTGGGCTGCTGGCCTCTGTAAACACTTTCACGGACTACCAGTGGGGAGAGAGGAGCTCTAGCCCTAGAGAACAAAGCCTTCATGTTCAAGACACGATTTCTCAGAGTAAGATGTGGTTTTGGCTGTTCTGTTGAAACCACTTACACCTGGTTTACTTCAGCAGTTCTGGGCAGGATATGGTAAAAGACCTGGAGTGTTAGGACCAAACATACCAGATGTTCCTACACATACATCCCTGTCACAGTGCAACTGCTAGCAACAGCCCTGTCCCCTTTTTATTCCCTTGACCACAATTCAACAATCTAAGCAAAACATTATTTCTTTTAAGTAGACTTCTTTTTTAATTCCAGCTCTGACTCTCATTACCCTTTTGGCCAAGTCCAACTTAGCTTTAATTCTCCTTAGCAGCAAGGCTCTTGTGTTAGCATTTGCTACATTTGATAACTCGCTGGCCTTCCAGGTATATTTCTGCATTCAGACAAAACATTTTCTTCTGATAAAAGTGAGGGGTTAGCGCTGGCTACCTTGTTTTCCAGTGGTGATATGTAGGGCCTTGCTTGTATGTGCTCCCACCAGGTCATATGGGCATAGAGAAAGCAGTGGTGAACAGGGGAGGAAGGCCTTGCATTACTGAATAAAACCTTGCCAGATCAAGTAGAAAAAAGCTAACATTCTGAGTGGATCCATCCAAGGTTTCATGCTAATGCCTCCTGGAACAAGACTCCAGGAATATAGGGAATGACTGACTTGCAAATCTTCCAGCTCTTCAATAGATCTCCTTCAGTAGATACAAACTGTTCTGCTTTGAAGACACAAGGAGCACTAAAACCTCCAAACCTGACTGAAGTTTTCTTCTAGATCAAGGAAAACGATAAGCCAGGGAAAACAGTTGCAAAAAAATTCCACAAAAAATTTAAACATGCTCTCAGTGCTGGCATAGCAGCACCACCTTCAAACTGCCTCTTCTCACCTCTTCCCAGACAAGCAGAGAAGCCACTTACCCTTTCAAGGTGATGTAAGCCGACGTATTACAGCTACACACAGTCAGCAACAACTCGCTGAGGACTGAATACGGCCGATACGATTGAAGAATTGACCTGGAGGACAACAGTGTTTCTCCTGCAAGAAGCCACCAGTGTGATGGCAGCAGTACCGACGTGCAGACCTGCCCATGTAGCTTCAGTCTGCCAAGAAGCGATGACAACAGCTGACCACTGAAGCTTCCCAGGCTTATCCTGGTCTCTACCGACCTACTCAGTAGAAAGCCTGGGTCAATACAAGTGGATTGTTGCTGTACCTGTAGACTTCAAGGTTTCTTTTTTGTCTTTTTTCTTTTTTTTTCCCCCGATGGTGCTAATCTCTACATCATCTTAAATTCCAATTAATCTAAGTCAGCTGCAACTTGTTGCAGTTATTTTTAAAGGAAGAAAGAAACTGAATCAAAATAGTGCCAGCCTTTCTTGGTCTTCACAATTTCTGACTTGTCTACCTAAAGCCATAGGCTCTGCAATGCGCACTGTGCCCCTCAGGTTAGAAGCGTGCAACACCTGTGATTTTGCTGTGGGTCTGTAGATGCTACACTAGTACAAGCAATACCTGACAGTGTTTAAATGCTGACATCTGGAGTTCACTTGTTGAGAATTTTATGAGGGGGAAAAAAAAAAGCTCACTTTATATGTAATTTTACATGTCACAGCTTTGTTTTGCATTCCCAAATGTCATCCCTTTCCCTCAATTAGCCAACCTTCTGTTGCATGAAATGACTGTCATCTTGTGAATGTTGTAATTGCCTTTTGCAAGATGAAAACCAGGTATAGTACTGAAAAAAAAAAAAAAAAGAAAAAAAAGAACCCTATCACCTTATGGGGCAAATGCTGCATATATACACATAGCTTTGTTTAACTTCAGAGGTGGGAGTGGATAGACTTGGAAAGAACAGGCTGTGCTCCGTAGCAGAATGTTATTGTAGAAAAATATTTAGGCCTTGCTTTGTGAGTTAAATAGTAAAAACCTTACATCTATACATCTTTATCACCAGTGATTTCAAAGGCTTTCACAACACAAGCAGAAACGATTCTGCTCAGTCCTATACTGCGGCCAGCTCTGGGGTGAAGCAGCACGGCTATTTAAAAGTGATTTACAACATGAGGTTAAGAGGAGCATTCGATGCAAATGAACTCACTGGATGATTTCTGATGGCTAACATGCCATTAGCTTTCCTCATACCAAGCCAACATTTCAGGCTTTTGTGAAAACCACCATGATTTTTCTAAATAAAAGGAAATTTTAAAAGCTCAAAGGGCTTATCCAGGTGGATTGGGGGGGGGGGGGGGGGCAGGGGGGAGGAGGAATTGAATTTTCTTCATGAGGTGCTCTCCAGATGAAATTTCACTTACAAAAGAAAGGAGGTTTAAAAAAAATAACCTGTCTGGGTGCAACCTGGCAGAAGTGCCTAGGCAGGGGACTTTCCCTGCTACCCTGCACTAACTTGTCCCATTAATCCTTTTAATTTCATGTATTCATTTTTACACAGCTTAGCTTGTTCACTGCATGCCAGTACAAATCGTGTTTTGCTCCCTCTTCTCTCATCATCCTCCTTTCTCTGACAGGACCTCGCTGCTGCTGCAGTAACTTATGTGCCGTGTCAGCTGGGCCACTGGGATGCAAACCTCTTTTTGTCCCCTTGGGGTGCCAGCGATACTTTATTAAGAGTTTGCATCTCTCTTTATCTGGGGAAGTGATGGACTAACTGCATTTTCCTTCCTCTCAAGTAGTCTCAGAGGGCAATAAATAAATAGATAATCTCTAAAAATGTCTAGTAAATAATGGCTAAAGGAGAATCAACTCATAATTTATCTAGGTTTTCTTAACACTAAAATTTGGTTTTAAAAAATGTGTGATTCAAGTATCATTTTCCCGCTTCTTTTTCCTGAAGCCATGGCATAAAATAAGCTAGTGATATCCAACTGAGCCTCAGCATTGAGCATTCAAAGCTCCATCTAAAAGGCTAGCTCATCCACCCATCAGCTTTTGAAAATATGTGCTCTATACCATATTCGAGTCAGGACCTGATCTGGATGTGATAAGTCCTCCCTACTGTGGGGGATACTTGGAGTTGCCATTTAATTTGAAGGCCAAGTTCTAACAAACAAACAGCTGAAGATTCACCAAAGCTTCAAAGCAAATTGTTTCAGTTTACCCAAACCCATGCTGGCTCCTGTTGCTTGGTAATGCTTAGTTTGTGCTTAGCCTGAAGTACATGGTAAGCGAAGTCCTCAGAGAAGCTTCTCAGTATATGTAAAGCTAAACACATACTTTACCATTTTTCTGAGAACTCTGACATTCTGAGTGCTACTTTCAGCAGCAATTTTGGCATGTCGGGGATGAGAAAACAGTTCAGCTTCTCAGGGCTATATACAAAAAAAAAAAAAAAAAAAAAAAAAAAAAAAAAAAGATTTTTGTTCCTCAGGGTGTAACGGAGCTGTGGGAATTGAATGATCCAGAACCGGTGTGTTTGAACACACAGCTCTTGCCATTTTCAATAGAAACCTCTACACCAACTTACCCAGCATTTCCAAATGTTTGTAAGATCAGGATCTTTTGGAGTTACATCTTCACATCTAAGACAGAGCAAGAAAGGAATAGGAGAGAGCAAGCAGGCCCTCCACTAGGATTTTTTACTTGATGCTATGAAAATAAAATTACTTTCTTTTGAAATTTCTTTTTCCTGATTAAGGCAAGGTTGTCCCAGCTTTTGCTCTGCTGGTAGTCCCTCTGACTAGACACAGGCTGCTCCTGTATCCAAATCCTCAGTGTCGTAGGTAAAGAGGAGGTGGGCAGCAGAGGAGTGGTCCTGGCTGCCCACAGTGGATCGGGGGAAGAGGCACCCTGAGCTGCTCATGCACGCATGCTGTGACACTGCCTCCATTAGCTGGTCAAACAGTGGTTTTCTCCAAAGCCCTCTCAACTTTTCCAGGGTATAAGTCAGATCCTGCTCTCTGAAGGAGTGTCTACTCTATATTCTATGTTTCCAGTGCCTAAACACAGGGCCCCATGCACTATATATGGCACGCCTTTCAAACCCTTCAAGTACAGAATTACTAATTTCCTCATGGATTTTTCAATAGGCTCATCATGACAGCATCCAAGCGCTTCTCAAATACCCATGGATGTTTCTTCAGAGCAGTCTGATGAGGATAGGAAAAGATGAGGTCCTGAGGCACAAAGACTAGGATAAGTCACCGTGAGCTTGGTGTGCCCAAGACACGTTCGTTTTGGAGTTGAAGTTACATGACAGTTCTTAGGTTCAAGGCCCTGCTTCAACACTTCCAGGCAGGTGAGGGCTCAGCATCCTTGCGACACAGACCACAGCAAATTTATTAGACCTGCAGAAAACTAGGAGCCCACAGTGCCTGATGCCACAGGAAAGCTGTGCTCGGGCCTGCTCCAGGGCTCCATGGCAGAGGCAGTGCATCCCACGACCTCCCCAAAGAAACCCACTACCCATCTCCTGCAATTCACAGCTTCATTCACTAAGGGCTTTGCAACCTTAACAAAGCAGAGGAGCCTGAGGTCCCACAGCTTTGTCCTCCCTGCTGCTCTTGGCAATACTTTTACCTGCAGCTCAGTCACTGGGCGCCGATGTGAAGCTTTCGTCCGCTCAGAGCATTCCTACCATCTGCTTTCTTTTCTTCTGGTGTACGTCTGATGGAAGTTACCTTTTCCCAGACTTGGCACTTCGCCTTGCTAGCCCCCACACTGACCCATTCCAGTCTGGCTGCAAATGCTCTCTGTCCCCTCCTTTCCTTAAACATATTCCCGGGTTCATACCCCTCAAGAAGCTGCTATCTCTATAAAGAGAGTCACTGTCTTCCCAAAAACAGTTCACCCTGTTTGTCAGTCTCGCCTTGAATCACTCTCCCTCCACCCTTCAAAACAGAAAGACTTATGAATAAGAAAGGTGTGGTTTGCAAGTTAAAATCAAAGATTACTTTAAACAGAAGGTTATGAATAAGCAGAAGACAAAGACAAATTCAGCATTGCAATTGGATCACTCTTTAATTGCCTTGTCTTTGTCTAGAATCCAGCAGGTCTCTCCCCGCACATCAGAGTACACATGGTAAAGTTTGGAAGATAAATGCAAATACTCAGCTTGAAACCTGGTGTTTCACGATTCCCTGCCACATGCCCGCGGGGGTGAAGACAGTCCCGTTTCCTCACATCATATTGTAAGCAAATGTCTCCTTGCCATCTGCAATCTCCTGACACTGTAGAGCTTGCTGTCAGCACCCAACCTCACAGACACCCTAAGTTACACGCAGCGTATTTCACAGCCCAATGACACCCATTTAATTCACTACCGAATATCACATGTACAGTGACCACAGGCTTGTGCTCCACCCTATTCAAGGCTTCAGTGCCATATCCCATCAGGGACTCACGTCCCAGCTTTTCCAGCTGGTAGGGAGGGGACTTGCCAATAGGTCAGCATTTCTACCACACCCACAAGGCCACACAAGCTGGCTCTCCACCACCTTACCCATGGGCTGGCTTCTGGCACTTCACAGCCCCATAAACTTTGTTCCTTTTCTAGTTGGAGCCCGGAGCAAGAATATTTGCAGTGCTTCTTTTCCGCTTCCTCCATAACCTCTTTTTGAGATTGCAACTGCACCTCCCCTACACCATCTCTTTTATTTGTATGTGAGTACACATCAGACGCAACATCTTAAGACTCTTGATTAGCCTCTTCCTAATTACCCTTGCCACAGCATCCATGCACCAGCAAAGTAGGAGCAACATTGGATGCAAATATACTGCACAGGGTTCAACTTCTGCCCTTGTAATTCTTATCTCAGTTTCTCCAGGCTGTATTTCCTTTGAAGAGTAAAATTCTCTCTTCTCAGTATCACTTCTGACACTCTTACTCTAAACAGAGGAATCTCAATTTTCTTTTAATTAACAGTTAAGTAGTTTCCTTGTTCACCTTCCCATCTTCATAATAGTTCTTCAGTTCTGGACAGGTTTAATGCAGCCTCCCCAGGATCCCAAAAAGCCACACTTCTTTTGAAAAAATCAGGAGAACTTGAGACATTAAGGAACAGGTTTGACAACTGTTAGATGACTGAGCCAATCCTGCCTTGAGTCAGGAAGAACTAGATGACATCGTAAGGTCTCTTCCACCCCATCCTTTTATAAGTCTATTATTTTATACAATTAAAGATGATCAAAAAGCATATTTCTCCATTGGCATTTCCCAACTTTTAAGCATTTGCAATGTTAAGAATGTTCTTTTAAGGAGAGATTTTTTGCACATATGGGCATGCTTAATGCAATAAAATAAAGAAAACAAGGTTGTTTGAATACTGTCCTACAATCATTCCTTCTGTGATGGGAGCATTTGTCCTAGATGCTATCAGCCTCTTCTTGGAACAAAAGCAGAATCACCAAGCCTCTCAAAACTGAGTAACCCTGCAGCGATACCCTGTTATACCTTGGCAGCGAAGCAGTTAACAAAGCATTTTTGTTCATGTGAAAATACAAAGCAGCTGCTTAGTTCTACACTTGGCAGAAGAAGGCAGCCCCCTCTGCACTCCTTGTCTTCTGCTGCTCTTGGATCATTGCAGAGTTAACCAGCTGTTGCATTCCACATGCCAGTTACACCAGTTCAGAAAAGCAAGAGCAGGGATAGTTTTATGGCCGTACAAAAGGAGTGAGAATAATACACTACTGAACCAGAAAGGACAATATTTATATAATAAACATTTTCAGGAACATAATGATTCCTTTGTCGTCAAAATTTTGGAGTGGTTAATTGCGCACACAAAAAGTGCACCCCATCCACACGCTCAATAGCAGTTACTATGTTCCCGCAGTGTCGGTGCACTGCAGATCTGGCTGTCTGCACAGCCTTTCCTGCAAAAGTCTTCACAAAATAGGGTGGTCAAATGCACAAATACTTCTGCAAATATAGTTGCGTGTATGAACTGCCTCATTTTTTATGTCTGTGAAAATGCAACTCAGATGATTTTGTTTCCAAGGGTGAAGATATCAGACTAAACCAAGCGTTAGGGGTTTATTGCAAAAAGTTCATACGAGCTTTGTGCATACTAAGAGAGTATTGGGGTATGAATTACAATTTGGTCTCGAGACATAGTGGGCACAGCCACACGTACCAGCTACAGCCTGAGATTCAGAGTCAGTGCCTGTCTGTCACTTCAGATGTTCATTTCAGGCCAAACTCAAGTTTACTGAGTTCTGTTTCTGACTAAAATCTAGAGCAAAATTATGTGTAAGTCAAAACAGGCTTAGTGTGAAAACTCTCCTAAAAGCTGAAGTGTGGGTAATTGGTAGGCTTATCGGTGTCTTTTCAGGTTTGTCATTTGCTTCCTAAACATCATACAGAAACTCCCACACTGGTAGACTGATGACCTGGCAAGAGATCACACAGAGTACCTGAAAATGGAACAGAGAAGGAAGAGGCCATTCCTAAAAATGAAACCATTTTTATATGGGAAAGTTTACAAAGAGAAGCCAAAGGGATTGCAGAGTTCATACATGACTTTAGCTCAAAAGTGATGCTCCCTATACACGGAAGTCTGTGCTAAAATTTAGCCTGAATAAACTGACATTATTTTAAATGAGTGCCTAAAAAACAGACTTTGGGGTTTAAGCCTTAAAGGAGGCATTGCTGTTTGATCTCATGGTGGGTTAGCCCAGCTTCCCAGCCCCCTTGGAAGCACAGCACCAGCAAAAACTCAAATTAATAAAAGAACCACCCTTCTCGTATTTCTTTCTCCACTCTGTCCTGGTAGACTCATCCTTCTAATCCCCAGTGGCTGTGTTCTCTGCTACAGTGTCCCTGAACCCCGGCATTAATTTCCACCCCCTCGACGCCAAGTGCCCAGGCCCCCGTAGTAGCAACTCAGGGATCTCCCCACTCTCTTCCAGTTTGTGGACTTCCCTCAAAACTGGGTTTCTAGGAGTGGATTTCCTGGGTTTGATTTCATGGATCTGTAGCTCCCAGCAACATCTGCCAGTAGCACAAGTCCTTAGTGGCCACCACATGGATTTCCAAGCTTTTTTTCTTTTTTTTTAAAAGCAAACTAAAAATCTTTAAAACAGGGGAAACTCAGCCAACTGCAAACCCGACATTAAATAGTATTCAAGCAAATGGTACTTGAAAGAGGATGGAAAAGATTTTTCTGCATTCAAGACTTCTTGAAATTTCTGAATCACTTCTCTCAACAGAATTTCTTTTTTTAAGGAATTATCTCAAATTTTTCAAAATTTAAAAAAAAAACCCCCTCAAATGAGAAGCAAAGCTTTCTTTATGAAAATGTTGAAAAGTCCCACTTCAGTAATTTCTTCCAGAATTCCTTCAAAACTGAATATTTATCAAAGCCAGTCTTTCCCAGAGAATTGGGTTGATTTCACTGAAGCAGCAATCATGTAATAAACCAAAGTGCTTGAGCAACAGCAAAATTCTTTAGAAAAAAAGAGCCTTTTTTTTTTTCTTTTCCCCATATATAGATCAGGAGGTGAGCTCAGCAAACATAATGGAGTATGTTGCATGGTTCTCTACTCCGGTTAATTTGTTATATCCTACAATGCACAGAGGTTGGAAACCTGACTTGCCTTCCAAACAGCTTTCCTAGCACCTTTCTTCCCCATCCAGCCCAGGACATACTGTGAGCTGGAGAGTAACATTCCTGTAGGATATCTGCAGCTCTGCCATTCCTAGCAATAGGATTGACAGGCATGCTGGGGTTCCTCCTGGGAGGGCCATATTTGGGCAGGATTAAATAACTGCAGTGAGTGCTGGGTACCAAAGTGGTGTTCACCTGCATGCTGTTATTTGTGGGATGGAGCCTAATGGCGTATTAGGCCAGGCACCCCTCCTCCAACAGAGCAGTTTTATCTTTGTGATGGAGCGAATTGTTATTGGTAGTTAGCGGTGGGGGGGGTTGTGTTAATGTCATTACTAACTGAGTTAGTAGTGCAATGATAGCACCAGGCTGTTCATTAATTGCTTGCAGGATGGGTTTGGTATCCAGGTCTGTGACTGGAGAGCTTCAGGTCTCCCCCTACCACCCACCCTGAGCTCGCCAGCACTGCAGTTGCTTCAGCAAGGGAACCTCTGAAGGCTGTCCCTCCCTGCACAGGTTGTCAGTATTACCTTTTAAAGAAATGCCCTCATTTTTGAGAGCCACACAAGTCCTTATACTTGGTTATGCTTCCTGAGAAATAGGAAATAATCAGCAATCCCTGCTCAGACAGGGAGGATCTCTTTGAAACCCTTGCTTTACAGTTTGCTTGTGTACTGGATGAGCACAGAATCCTTCATCGTTATTTTACAGTGCTGTTTTTTTTCTTATATAAGTTACTCGCACCTTCACCAGAGCTGGGATTTGAGCACAGCTCTGCTTTACCCAGGGCTAGTGGTTATTCCAGATTTTGTCCCTCTTTGAGACAAGAAACATTCCCCTTTACTCCAAAAAGTTTGTTTCAAAGAATTGGCATTTTCCAACCGAGAGACTTTTAATGACAAAATTCCTGAACAGCTCTAATTATACCCTGTGGCTCAGTCTGAGGGAGAATATTGTTACCCTCTGTAAAATAACGGTCCAGCATCTCATAATGTGTCCCTGATCCTCAGGAACTTGGAGGAGAAGCATTGGTGAGAAGCACAGAAATTTGGGGGGCTGTTAGGTGAATGCATGCCACTTCATTGACCACCCTGGATAAATAAAAACCTCCGTGACTGCTGTGGGATCAAAGCTGGGTGGAAAAATGTTAGAAAAGCAACCCGTTTCCATGTGCTGCACACAGTGGGAAAACAGATGGACAAAGGACATTCCCATCTTTACTATCCAGCCCCAGCTGAAGGCAGGCAAACGTCAGCCTCGTGCTGCACACAGCCGTGCCCGAGGCGTGGGCTGGCCCTGGTCCGTGCGCTGCCCCGCTGCTCAACTGCCCCGAACACCCGCGGCGATGCGAGAGGTCGTGCGTGGGCTGGGATTCTTTGGCACATCATCCAAGCTCTCCCACCAATTTTTGAAGCACGTCGCAGAGCTTTGGAGTTAACTTTCTAATGAGGATAATTATTATTATTACATACACACATATATATAAAAGCCCCAGATCCCCGTGAGGTTTCTTCAGATTGTCCCAGAAAGAAAACATTTTCATTGTGTGGGCTGTGATTGGGAACACATGTACACGCCGCACCCCACTTCGTTCCACTCGCTCTGGTACTAATTACAAGGGGAGGAGAGCCCAGTGCAGAGGTTTCTTTAATTCCTTGGTTTTGGAGACTCAGCAATCGAATTACCTGAAGAGGCTGGAGCTTCTCTGGGGTACAATCAGTCATACAGCGTTTGGGTTAGGCCAGGGTGGGGAGACACGGATAATATATACATGCTGGCAGCATTCTGTAGCCACCCAACTGGGGAAAAAGGAATTTCTCTTAATTAATGGTGTGATGTATGACACATTAGCAATGCAGACTCTTTAATAAACCTTGATGCCTTCTTTTACAATTCACACAAGATGAAAGCATGCCGCATTACCTGTAGGACCTGGGTATTCAGAAATGCTGGCAGTGCGGCTTGTGGTGAGAGAGTTTTAGTAGCTGCACGTGGTGCTTTTGATTCTGGAGTCGATTTAGACAAAGCTGCCTTGAAGCAAAGGAAGCAAAGTTTCACTTTCAACCTCACCCAAGGCTGCTACCCAGAGATGCAGATGTTGGTGAAGATGACTGAACTCTTAATTTAATTAACTATAACCCCCAATAGGACGTGCTTAGGAGGTTTGGTCTGGAGGGTGATTATCTGAACCATTGAGCTAAAGTACTGGCTTTCCAAGTTCCAGTTCAAGTCTTCGTTTTGCACAGGGCTGAGACACAGACTAGATGCAAAGCTCAGATTCTCTCAGATTTGCCCAAAGTCTAAGGGTACTTGGATCTGGCTCATGTCAAAAAACCATGTTTACAGTTACAATGAATTTGGCCTTCTCCCACACTAAAAACTATTTATTTAAACCTCTCATTTTGGTCATGTCTTTTCCATCTTATATTTCTTAGCCTGCTAGGTCAAAAAGTGAGTAAATAGGTCAAGGGCTTCATGAAAAAATGGAACAGAGAAATGTGGCTAGGACTTGGACTCCAGAGCTCTAAATTAAGCATATTAGCAAAGACTGTTATGAATTACTATTTATTCTTAGGCACTTTGATGGTCTTTGCCTCCTTGAAGACCAGTTTCTGGTTTAGACCAAGAAAGGAAAGGAAAAGGAAATGCCCCAGCTCTTGGCAGCCTTGGAGATCCCTCAGCGGAGATCCCTCAGCTGAGATCCTGGAAGCACTAAAACCTCAGAAAGAGAGAAATTGGGACAATTAAGACAAAATACAAAGAAAGAAATAAAATCTTAATCAGGCCGCACCAAATTCAGCAGAAAAATGCAGATGACTTCAGGACAAGGCCATGACTCAGAGAAGGACACAGATCCTAGACTGCAGACGCGACAGTAAATTCCAAACTCACCTAATCACAAACAAACACAATAACAAAAACATTTTAGGACTCTTCTGTAATAAATTTATGGCATCTTGTGTCCTTACACTTAAAAAAGGAAGACCTGAGATGAAGACCAGGGTGTAGCATAACGTTGTTCTGTCCAACTCCATATCCTTGAGGCCTGTGCAGGGTGACCTGTAAGGAAAGAATGCAGAGATCAAACACTCAACATATGATTTTTTCTCTATATTACACCCCACAATCACATTGCCTTTCTTCCATAGCTCTCCATAAAGGTGAGAAAGAACAAAAAACTCTCCAGTGAGTAAAAAAATGCATTCCTCAAAAGACAAAGGCGAGGAGAAGAGTCTCGCTCCAAACATTCTACTTCATTCTGGTATAAAACTTTTTTTTTTTTTTTTTTTGAGAACAATTTAGTGTGGCCAATAAAAGCCCAGCTAATTTTTAAATCAGCATGTAGCCAACTCAGCCACCCAGTAGCTCTGTCCTTGGGCAATATTACTGAAGCACACACAATCTATACTAAAGCGATCAGCTTCCCTCAGGCCTGCCAAGGGGATGCGTTAGGCAAGCCCAAAATATGACAGAAGGAAATTTATGTGCAACTTTTACACATAATATCTCATTATGACTCTCCCCAATCTTTCAATTTTAAAAATAAACGGCCTTTGTAATGATTTTACCAGGAGCATGTTGGAAGGGAGATTGAAAAAGAAAAAGGAAAGTGGCTTTGGCTACAGTTATTTCTTTTGCTCTTCTCCTCCTCTCGGGTTTTTCTTTAATTTTCCTGAAGATGTTTCCACTCAATTTAGGAAGAAATGGAATTTCCCCCTCCCTGCCACCACTCTTTCTCTGTTTTGCCCATGTTTTCAAAGAATGGAATGGCTGACATAATGAAGCCTCTGTCAATAGCAAAATCGTTTTGACCAGTTGATAAATAATGAAAGTTTCCACTTAACGTGCAAGCCAGCTTACCCAGGGGATGAGTGCTTGGTCCCTTTCCAGGCCAGCAAACTGTCATCCCCTGCACTCCACACACACACACACATCTGAGAGCACTGCCTTGCAGCAAGGAGAAACAAGAGTGTTCAGCTGAGATCAGAGTTAGCGGCTGCTTTGCCATGAAGCACATGCACTTTTGGACACTAGAGCACCGACTACACAACCATGCCAGCTGGTGCTTGCAGGATCGGGCCCAAAATGTAATCAAAATAAGACAGAATAAATAAATGTGCACAAATAAGAGGGGAAAAAAAATCACCCAGTGATGGTTGATCTGCAAATACACAATTACCAGAGCTGGACTCCAGGAGTCAGTTTGATAAGGAAAGGGCAATGCGGTACATTGGCCCTTCTCCACTCGCATGCCAGTCCTTGCATGATTTTCTAATGTTTCATTGTGGGTATCAGCAGGAATGACTTCATGTGCTATTCCTACTCCACAGACCACAGCTTGAGAACCCACGGGAGGAACATATACCTGGAGTGAGAATCAGTTATAAGCATTTTCGGGAACAACCTCCTCTTAGGGGGGTAAGGAAAACAAACAGAGCTAAACTCTCACAGCTTCTGCTGGTAGCAGAGTGGGTTGTTCTCAGAGCAGAAAGCAGAATTGCTGCCAATGTACACTGACTGGTGGAAAGAGCTTTCCCATTGCGGGCTGATGGGCAAACGACCATTATCAGGCAGAGAGATCTGGAGCAAATGTAAAAATATTCCAATCTGTACAAATAAAGCTCTTGCTGTTGCACAGTACTGCACCTCCCAGTTGTACTACACCATATTTCCTTTTGCATCCCGAGTTCCCAAATGTCTTAGGAGACAACAGCTTTTATGCCTGTTCCCCTCTGGTTAGTCTGTTCCCTCCTCTGAAGTCCAGACACCGGGACAGCGTGATGCTTTTAACCTTATTTGTTTCATTCATTTATACATTGCCGCTTACTTTTCCGTATGACTACACACTGCTTGGTTTTCATTTTTGATGCTCTTGTGAAACCAGTAGTAAAGTTATTAGCACCAAAAATCTGTAAATTCCTTTTGGAGGACTCATTATTCTCCCCATCAATCCCCACACCTCTCCAGCGAGTCCAGCACTGACAGCCCGTCAATACCTGCCCTTATGGCACCAGTGGGACGATCTCTTCCCTCAGGTGGCTTTCAGTTATATCTTGTCTCGGAGAGCTGAGCTATGAATTATTTGTGTAATTCTGGAGAAACCACAAGAAATCTTGAAGCTGGATACTGAAGTAAATAGGAAGGATGTATATATATTTAGTAAATGGCCATGACAAAAATAACATCAGAAAACACTGAGAATGGAAGAAAAAATATACATCTTGGCAAGAAGATTGTGTATTTTTATTGTATTTATAATGTATTAATTCTACATGTGAACAGGTCATTTGGTTTAGGCAGGACAATTTCACTGTATTTATTCTCTTCAAGAAAAAAAAGAGACTGAGGTCCAAAGACTGATCCTTATTAGCTTATTCCGCACTACCTAGAACAGAATATCTGGAGGTGAGAATTGAACCAGGATCTCCCCAGGGTGATTTTACAGACAGATGCAGTTCTTTTACCCATCCCACCAAGGCCTGGAAAAAATGGTATTTAACAGAAGGAATTTTCCAACAGAGGGATGAAACTGAACATGCTGAATTTGCAAATATTTAAAGGCGATTTACCAGTTAATGTTGGCCAACAGGGACTGTTCCTTGTAGTAGCTTCACTGTAATCCTTGATTTGAGAGGGAATGGCTGCACCAGAATTGCTGCCATTAGTACTAGTGACATAAAATACTATCAGATAAACAGAACTTATGAACGAGTGGAAGAAAATCGTCAGCCTGTGGGTTGACACATTGGCATAATGCAGCCAAGGAATTCTCTGGGCCTCACTTTTCCCCACTGTAAAATAAGTACAACCGATTAGGTTAACAAGAATCCATTCATTCTTAGACGCTGCTTGGAATTTGGCATCTGCCATGGACACACCATGTATGTGAAGAACTTCAGACCGAGCTAATGTTGAATAACCCTGATGCAAGCCATACACGAAACACGTGGCAGTAAAACACCCGAACATTTAGCATCCACGGTGGAATTTTGCAATTCCACTGATTGCAGTAAATACATGTTTGTGTTATACCATAATTGCTCAGCTTTTAAATCAAACAGCACAACAATTAGCACATGGCTGTTCTTCATACACCTCAACATCCCTCACTTAATGCTTTAGATGAGAAATTTTACCCCTTTGTTTGAATGGATTTAAACCAAGTCTGTGTCAAATCTTCCCAAGCTTGCTACAGCTCCAGGTATTACCTGGCAATGCTACTGCTCTCACTGAGCAGTCCGAGGCTAGAAAACCCTCTTGAAGCGAAGGTGCTTTTGTTCCATCACTGATTTCTTTGGAAATACAAAGCATTGGATACATTCCAAACCCATTTTTCCATCTGTAGAATGAAGAGTCTTTTCTATTGAGTTGTTGTAATGGGATCCACCACTATAAAAGTTGGACGTATCTTTGAAATATTTTCTAGGTGGGATATAAACACATATTTATTTCCAAACACATTCATTTCCAAAAGAAAAGACTGAGTAGATAGCTCAAAATTTAAGAACATTAAAAAGAGCAAGAGGCTCGGAGAGGAGAAGGAGAAGGAGAAGGAGAAGGAGAAGGAGAAGGAGAAGGAGAAGAAGGAGAAGGAGAAGGAGGAGAAGAAGGAGAAGGAGGAGAAGGAGGAGATACGCTGTGGTGAGTCAGCCTCATCTTTCTTATCTGCTCTTGCAGAGACCTCTGGTCACAGGCCAGTGTCACACTGTTGCTCCTGGCTGGCTGAGTACAGAGGAGAGGACCTGGTCTGGCCACTTGGTCACACCACACAGTTACCTAAGGCAGCCAGAAAGTTCAGTGACTGCTTGTGGTTTCAAATCCCAGAACCTGTAAAGCACAAATCCAGGTTCTAAATGTGAGGCTGTGACCTCTCCACTCACCAATAAAACATGCCCAAAATCATAATAAACAAAACATTACAATTCAGGGTGGCAAGGCATAAACCAGTCATATGTATTTTCTTTCTGGCCACTTAAGCAAATCTTAGCCTTTACCAAAAACTACCTCGGTGAACTAAGTTAGCAAAACAATCCTGATTACAACATAGGTTAAAAAAAAAAAAAGTCAAATAAACTTAACCTAGGGTTTCTCATGGGATGTTTTATGTTCTTGTTGTTGCAGAGCAGAACATGGGCCAGGATAAACATGGAAGGGACACAAGTGTGATAATATAATGATACCTTTTATTAGCTCAAAGAAGGAAAAAGAATAACAGAGCTTTGGATACATCAAAGGTCTTTTTTCTTCACTTTCAGGATGCAGAAAGGAAAAACCACAGCTTGTATATTCCTGACAATACTCATCTTGTCAGGAGCATGAACTCATGTTGCGGGCTTTTCATTTCTCTGGATAGCCAGCAAAGGAGGGGGAAGGGGAGAAAAAGAGTTGCTTTGTAGGAACTGAAGGAACTGACATCTGGTTATACAACGATACAAATTTCCAGGTCATACTTAACAGCACGAATAATAAACTGAAAAGAGTTGCTGGCTACTTTCAGTGTGACACTGTGGTAACCTTGTTAAGCTGTTTTCCATGGGCTACCTATGGAGTTGCAGCGGATCGCAGTCAGGGAAGGAGCAGAGGCAGATTTTTAGGAAATACTTACTTTTGCAGAAGATAAAGGTGATAAGATCAGAGCCAAAGATGGGTATTCCTGTATATCTGAAGCTTTTCACAGAGTGGACAATATTCAGACGTGCTGGAGGGGGAAAAAAAACCAAACCAAATCAAACCAAAAAATCCCCAGGAAAACAAACAGTGCATGTGAGGAGATGAACCTCTGGGTAAAAGCGACGTGCTGGCAGTCCTGTATCTGCTGGCTGTTATCAGATGCAGCGGAGATGGTGCAGTGGATTAATGATTTCTTTTCCATCCTCTCACATCTTTTTCAGCCCCTGCCATCATTTATTATAGCATCCTTACTTTGTTACTCAGACTGACAGAAGGGGAATAAACTTTACCCTGCAGGTGTTTTCAGGAGAAATTATCTTTTCCCCAGGAACTGGATCCTAGATTTGGTGAGTAATAGTTATTTTCCCCAACAGTTCATGACACAGTAGTAGCAGATGCTTTTTCCCTGGGTATTTCAGATATGCCCACCTATGTCCTAAACAGTACTGGTCTTCTGTGAATATATGTTTATAAATGTAGGAAGGATTTTAGAGTGTTAGGCTAGAAAGTATATTAAAAGTCCTATCATTTACATTGATTTTAAAGCATTAAATTTTGACATCTTCAGTGCAGACAGACCAAGAAGCTTAAAATGTATTTATCACACAAGAAACAGATTAAGTCCATTTTACCCTTTCAAAGTAGATCTCAAACTTCCTCAAGCAATAATGGCATATTTTTCAATTGACTAAAATAAAAAAAGGATTAATAGGATTTAGGGTGACTGGCAAAATGGAGCCATCTCTAAAGGAGATTTCAGAACGCAGGCAAGGGAGATGGAAAGAGAGGCCTTTCCCAACATTTTACTTTCTTGTTAATCCCCTCCTGCTTTCATTTAGTGCAAAACTGATGCCCCATCACTTGTTTTCTTCAATGTTAGTATAAATGTATATACACACATATAAATATGTATATATGTGTATATACACACACATATATTATACTGCAGCAGAGATTCTCCAAGGGAAAGCATGAGGAGCCTAACGCAGGCACGTGTTTAGAAGGCAGCCAGCAAAAGGCTGAAGGAACAAGAGAGAAATCATCAGCTAATCACCTCTATCAAAAGCCAGGGATGGAGACAGCAAAGGTTTGAGAGGGACAGGGAGGGTGAGGGAGGGAGACTGGCACAACGCAGTGATTGCAGTGGCTCATGGAGAAGCCACCAGCCTTGCAGACACGCAGTTCGGGCTGCAGCACTGCCGTTTGACCCCACATCTCTGCTAAGCAGTCTTTGATAAAATAAGATGATGCATTTTGATTTTTTTCCTCCCTGCCTGCAACAGCATTACTCTGAAACAGAGAAGCACAGTGAAAGAAGAAGGACAGAAATACGTATCTATACTAGGAGCAGTTTCTGCGCTTCCCACAAAACAAGGCACTTCTAGGCAAAGTTGAAAGGCTGGGAATATCCCCACAGGAATGTGCATGGGCGCTTTGTACCACCACGCTGCAACCCAGCGGCCGATTGGCTCGGGCTCACCTGCCCTGCTGAGCTCCAGCACTACAGGATAAACCTTGATGATTTTTAAAAACGGCTGGAGAGAACATGTTACATCTCCACAGCATTGCCTGGAAGTCTGGACCGTAGCACAGGACTTTACCCTATTTCAAAGGACTGCAGGGAGGATAATTTTGCTGATGCTAGGCATGCTCTAGCTGATTCAGATTGATACTCAGACATTACCAGGGTGAGTGCCCATAGGCTGATAGCATTTAAAGTGTGCCTTCTACCTGAAAGTATTGGGGAGGGAAAGAGAGTGTCAGGCACTGGCTGAGTCACACCCCATCGCCCCACCAGCTCTGTAGTAACAACCAGGAGAGAGGACCAAATGGCAAAAGAGTATGCCTTGTATCCTTTGCCTTCTTCAAAATGCCTTTTCTGCGTTTCTTCTGGTCTCCTTCCAACCATTGAGAAAGCTATTGTTTGTTGTAGTAGTGAGCTAAATAAACATTAAGTCTCTTTAGGGTTATTTTTATGGATTATACAGCTTTTATTTGGCAATTACTCTGCTGCTAAGGCTAACATTGAAAAGAGGGTCTCTTTTATGGAAGGTTTAGCACTGGCACATGGACACACCAAGGATGCCATGTTGCAAAGTGCCTGTTTGATACTCAGTAAACATACAGGCCATTTCACAGGACATAGTATATAGACTTTATTTTTTTTAATTTCTTTGCCACAGAAAGCTTTGGAGGATGAATGTTTCTGAAGGCAAGGATGTTGCTTGGCCTACTCTGTCAACAGCAGCTTTACGTAAATGCGCTGGACCTTTACCCAGGCGTAAGTTGAAATATTACTCTTTGTGATAAACATAATGAAAAATGAGGGGAAACCATTTCAATGCCAGTTTTGGGGGGGATTTTTCTATCATAAGAGAGACCAAATGGGTGAATCTAGTTTACCTGTCCACACATCGCTGCATTTGTGGAAGGTATACCCAGCTTAGACAACAGCTGAAATTGGCCTTGATAAAGGAAATGCAAAAGAAAGCAAAATACATGAGTGATCTATAGCACTATTTGTTGTAGCAGCTTTGGGTCATTCCACAGGTCACATATTTGCTTTATTGGATTAGCAGTGAACACATGTGTGCATCACACACGCAGAGCAAATTCTTGTCTCTTTTGGTCTGGCTTTTTGGCTAGGTGGCAAGAGAACACCGTTTCTCCTTTATCACAGCAGAGTGTTAACAGAAAGCTTTGCCCCAGCACCTGCCAGCCTTACCCCAAATTCCTGCCCACCGCTCCTTGCAGGATCTGCCCTCCAGCCATGTCCAGGCATCACCTTTGCATCCCACACTGGTCCCATTAACCTGAACCACTGTTGCAACGTCCCCCTCCAAGCCGTTCACTTTTCCTCGAGCAACACAGAGGGGCAAGTTGCTATCAGTCGCAACTCTGGTTTTATGGAAATCAAAGACAAATATCCCAACTCTGGCAGGAGTAGCTGCCCTAAATCTCTGTCACTAGTGCAGCTCTTTAAGAGGACAGTAATTCTCCACCAAATTGAATCTTCTCTGACAATTGGCAGCAGATCAGAGACAATTCACAGGCATATTTTTTCCCCTTTCCTAACAGGAAATTGGGCTTGTGTTACATTTACAGTGACCTGGAGCTCCAGGGGCAGACTAATATCTCACCTAAACAAACAGACAGTATTTCTTCCCTGATCAAGGCAGATGGGCCAAAAGGGAAAGCCAACTTGGCTGTGGCCTTCCCAGCTCCCAGCAGCAGTATGGGAGGTGTCAACAATGTGCAAACCTGTGAACACCAAGACAAGGGTCTCCAGTGCAGCCCAGGACGATGGTTCAAAAGGTTTGGAGCTGCAGGTTTGCACTCAGTCTTTGTGGATTCTTGTGAACTTCAGTGGGGTTCCCTCTCACAGTGCAAATTGGGGGTTTCACCACTCAACCCAGGGTGGGGCAGAGAGGACCCAAACACCCCCTTCTGCTAAACCTCCTCACCTCCTTGGAGTCTTCAGCATTTTCCCAGGAGGTTCCTGCTTGCTTCTGTAGGGACAGGGAGATAATTCTGGGCTTTATTTGTGGTGGATGAAAAAAAGCAAACTCCAAACTGTGTGAAACGACTCTGGCGGACAATAACTTGCAACAGATGTCACAATTGTTCAATGTCCTATTGACAAGAAAGCCTTCAGAAATAATAAACGCCTACATGTACTTGCTTGTAAGACAAATAACATTCAGATACTATTTTTCTTGGATTCTCCCCCTACACCCCCCCTCCCCCCCCCCCCCCAGTATACTACTGTATATTTTGCCCAAAAGTGATATCCCATTCATTCCTTGTAAAAATGAGAGAAGCAAACCAAACCTGATGGGGAAATCTACTGATTGCAAAACTCCGTGCCATACGTGCATCACACTGAACATGCACATGAAAAGCAGAAGTAAAAAGTCTGGTTTCACGCCCATTAACTCCAAATGCCAAAGGCACCAGAAAAAACTGCATGTTTCAACGGTTCGCCTATCCCAGCAGCAGGATTCACCTCTATGCTACGCAAAACCCCACTCAGCTCAGCAGCAACCATTTCCCTGACATAAACAGGCTTTGCATCAGACCCTGAGCCTCCCCCAGTGCGCACAGGACTGGACCTCCTGACAATCTCAGGAGGACACCCAAGGAGAGCACAGTTTAGAACTGAAGGCAACATGTCTTCCAGCCTCAGAATTTTTTGGCTTTCTGAAATACCATGAAGAAACAAAAACTGCAGCTTCTCCCCTGCACGTCTTTGTTCCTATTGCAACAAGGGAGCTGGAGAAAAGTGGAGGGACTCTACAACGGCTCAGGGCGAGTGCCTGTGCCAAGGAGTCTCCCTGTGCAACACGTTCCTGAGCCTGAACCCATCCCACAGGATTCATGTCTGCATCTACTATAGGAAAAAGTATGCTTCGGGCTCCTGAGAGTCAGAAAAAGTCTGCCTTTATAGAAAAAAACAGTATAGAGGCAGGAGGAGCGAAATCCAAAGTGAGATAAATGTCTGTAGCAGCAGATATTCTCTTACGGAGCAGCAGAGAGACAGTGACAGGCGAGGGAGCGATACTGCTGGAACGACTCGCTTTAAGCTGTTGGTTTGGCTTTGTCAATGCAACCACAAGCCTGTTTATGTTAGGCACAGACCTCTCTCTCTCCCTGGTTATTTCCAGGAATCGGCCATCAGCAGCTGACAATCAGAAGAACAGCATGAGCGCTGTGGCTGGCCGGTCTCAGTAGGTCTGAAGTTCTTGGTTCATTTTTTTTTTCAAGAGAAACAACTGTTGACCTTCAGCTTTTCTGTGTCATGGCACTGACTAGAAGTGTTTTAGGACAACCATATCTGTTTACACCAACAGTTACAACATATCCCTGCAAATCTCACTGTTAGGTGGAGAAGCAATGTGTCAGCCAGTCATCGCCCCTGCTCATGTGGATGCTCTCTACTCATCCCCCTCAACACTTCAGCTAGTCCAGGGTTGAATTTGGGAAAGCAACTGAATTTTAACTCCTTGAATCTGTTTTGGGGGCCCCAAAACCTCCTGCTGAAGCTCAGAGTGAAACCCTATGCCAGCCTCAAGCAAGTGAGAATTTTCTGTGACTGCGTCCTGTGGTTTCAGCTGGTTTTGCAATTAAGTTTGTGTCCTAGTTTCATTCTGAATTCCAGCTGATGCCATGCTCAGCTCAGATAAATCAGAACCTTAAAACAAAACTCAACCCTGTATGAGCCTCTCTGCTGAGCTGTTGCTGCCACCTTTTTTTTCTTTTTTTGTTACTCTCTTCCCCACCTCATTTCCAGTCAAGTCAAACTCTCCTCTAGCCACTGCTGCTTCCTTCATAGCACAAGTGAAAGAAGCCTCGAGGGCACTGGGAGGTGGCTGCTCCAGATGCACGTTAACTGGTAGCTTTGCTTTCAGCCCTCATGCATTTCTGAAAATATAAAAGCAAGGAGCTACGTTCTCCACAGATGAGCATGTGCTGCTGGGCTCTTTGCAGCCTCTGAATACTAGGCTCAGTATCCACCAAAAAGGCACCTCGTGTCCACATGCAGATGACGGATTGCTGGCTGTGCATCTGAAGGATGCTGATATGATGGTGGGTTTGTAACCTAGGAAGCACTTTCTTGCTTTAATAGTCCAGAGCATGAAAAGCAGGAAAGATAAACAGACAATAAAATGAAGAAGAGTGGTCAAGTGGGTACTCAAGGGCTTCACATCTTCTCAGGAGTCTGAAGCCAAAAAGCTAAAATTTCGTCTAAAGCTGAGAAACCAGAGGTCACAGAAAAGAGGCCGCACGTAAGTGTCAAAGTTTTGTAGATGCAGTTATGCACTTTTGTTTTCGCAGTCAAATGTGTTGCCTCCATCTGTGTAAACAAGAAGCAGAGAAAGTTGACATTACAGGAAAAGTACGGTAGAGGGAAAGAGTCGAGCAGGGTTTGGCTATACAGCAAAGAAAGTTGATGGGATTAGGGCTTCAACTCAGTTGTGTCCTCATTTTCCAATGCAGATGAAGAAGAGTGAATGCCCAGCAAAAGAAGAAAGACCTTTAGAGGACTGTATCTGCTAGGCCAGCAACATGACCTGTGAGAACGCAATTTTATTCTATGTGCCTGGAACTCTAAATAATGCCCTGCATTGCGCATAATGTTACACAGAGCCCCGGTTAGACAGGGTCCTGAGTCAGCACAGCTGGAGGAAAAACTCAGTGGGAGTCCCATGCTAAGCAGTAAATAAATAAATAAGTAAACTTCAGTGCCATTCAGATATTTACAGGGGGGTTGTTATTATTGTTAGGTACATCAAAAAAACCCTAATATCAGTCAATAACATCCTTAGCTATATTTCCTTTGTGCAGCTAGTGACTTTTAAGTATTAGCTCTACAAATACATATATTTCCTATAGGTCTTGTCCTGTCCTGCCTTGCCTTGCGCTGCCCAATATTCTCCAGCATATCCTTCTTTCCCCATAACCTTTACAGAGGCTCTTTCCTATGCAGTTGCAGGTGCATCTTGTCTGCCAGATAAGACCCTGAATTTC
Organism: Gorsachius magnificus; assembly: GCA_034008185.1. Classification (NCBI taxonomy): domain Eukaryota; kingdom Metazoa; phylum Chordata; class Aves; order Pelecaniformes; family Ardeidae; genus Gorsachius; species Gorsachius magnificus. The sequence continues at coordinate 16,691,865 of CM067091.1, forward strand.
TTCATTTTGCTAAAAAGGCCCAGGCTAAAAAAGCATTTGCTTAAAGCATGCCATATATTAATAAATTATTTTGCTTAAATAGTGTTACAATCCACAAGTGTCGCACTAACAGTTAATGTGACTTTTGAAGAAGTTATTAAAAAATCAGATCATCAAATCCTGGGAAATCTGAGAGGACCCCAAGATCTACCTAGACTGCAGGGAAAGAGTGCTCCACTGCAAGTCTTGCATGCTGGGCAGCCCGGTCAGGACCCCTGTTGGGCATCACTGCAGATCCTTTCTGGCCTGTATTTCCCTAAGTGGGTTTGAGGGAGCTGTGGGGGAACTCTGCTCCAGCATCTCCTCCCACCCAGGAACGGCAGAGGGCTGGGGCATGCACTTCACCCAGGGCCATTGGATGTGCTCCAGGCTCCCACGATGGAGTTTGGCCAACTGGGTTAGAAGGAAAATATCACCCGACAACATTTTTTTTAACCATATAAAGGAAATATTAACAATTGACAAATAGAAAATGCATGTAGTGGGTAGAATAGAATGATTAAAAAAACCTTAGAAGCCCTTATGAATGGTTGGCATTGGTTCAGTCTGTGTACTCAGTCTAGATACTAGAAATCTTCCACAATAAATGAAAGCTCTGGAAAACCTGGTGAAATTTCCTTTTCTTAGCAGTGAGTGTGGGGTCGTATATGGTTTTAATTTTTTTTTAAGCTATCAGATAATAACAGATGCACAAAGCTTTCCCTGTGACCCTCTCCCTCACACATACAGACAGACAGACACGACCCAAACAGATCCAAACTGGATAGTGTGGGCAGAACAATGGGAAACAGATAGCATCTGATTCTTTAAAACAAAAAAAAAAAAGGGGGGGGGGGAGAGAAATCACATGCAAAGTGGTTAAGTAACTGTTTCCTTCCCTCCTCCACCTTTTTTTGGTAACTTGATTGAAATCCAAACCACAAACTAGATCTGATCTTTGGGTTGGGGAGCCAGGGGAGGAGAGGCAGGCAGAGAAGAGGAAGGAGATAACCTGTCCTACCAGCCCCGCATCCTTCCCCCGCGAAGGCAGACAGTGGGGAAGCGGAGCCCCAGCGTGCTGCTGGCACCATGCAGCCCTGGCAGCCCAACGCCCGCCACGCCGCCTGCTGAAACCCAAGGCTGACTGAGGCGTTTGGAGGCACTTTTCTAAGACCAGGTTTCCTGCCTCTTCAAAGAGGTAGTTTGGTGAGAGGAACTGGCAACGACTTCTCTGTGCAGGCCTAAAGTCCCTAAAATCAAAGAGGAACACCTGATGCCATCAATGGACTTTGATTCTGCGCTTAAGTGAGGTTTCTTGCTATTCAGTATCAACAGCATTTATTACTTTCCTGCTTCAAAAGTGTCAGGCAATGAGACACAGGGTGAAAAAAATGCTATGTGATTGATGTGACCTATCTTGTGCAGGCAGTAATATAAAAGGTTTAAACAACATATTATTGTTGTCACTCCTGTTGGCATACTATTAAGAGCAATCAGGAATCCACTAGATTCTTCTATCACACCCCACTACAATATCTTTGTCTGTAGAAATCACATAAACTGTAAAAGTAATTGAAACAAGTGCACCCAGGGAAGGCTCATGGATTACACGCTACCAGGACCTAAAGTCACCTTCAGGTCTACAATTTTTCTCTTCTCTTTTTTCCCCCATGTATCAAAAAAAAAAAAAAAAGCAGTTTCAATAAAAAAATCAAAGGCTGCTTTTGAAAAATTGGAAGTCAAAACGAGATGAAATGTTTCACACCACACAAATACACACAATTTGTACTGCCAGCGTACGTACGCACGCAAGGAACCAGCCATGTGCTCTACCCTTTTTATACCTCTTAGCTGCGTAAGCTACTCAAAACTGGAGGGCACATGTCGCTTACACTGACATGCAAATCATTACTGCTTTGTCTGCCAGGAAATTTGTGTAAACCAATGCTGAGTTCAGGTTCATTATATTGACATTTTCACCAACGAGTAAATTGAAAGGTTACATTGTTGACACACCAGATGTTATGCAAACTGCTTTTCAAACCATGGTTTCCATACATCTCTATAAATAAATAAATTAGACGCTTACAAATGGTGTGCAAATCGATACATGGTAAATCACCTATTTATATACACACAGTGAAGACTACTGTGTGCAAACCCCATATTTCACACAATGTCAAAACCTCCCTTTTCACCCAGTACTTTTCATTTTCCTGAAAATAGCTGTCATCTATGTAAATGCTTTCCTTCAAGACCAACTGTTCTTCATAGTAAGAACATTACACGTAAACCTGGGTGCCTGAATTAGCACATGGTGTTATCAATGGGAGTTAAGCACCCAAGTGAGAGTTAGGCTACGACGCATCTTTAAGGATTTGAGTTTATTTATCTAAAGGAGTAGATTTGCATGTGCTAACTTTAGGCAAACTCAAGTTTTTAATATGGATCGGCTCCAGTTTAGATTTAGCCTCAGGGTATTTTGACCCCCTCCTTCTGCATTCTTCTCCCCTTGACTTATCTCTAGCAACAAAAATAAGCAAAACACCATTTGTCCAATGAGATACTTACTGGGGACTCGTTCTCCTTTCATGGTGATGCAAGTCAGGCCTGACCTTGTAATTACAGTCTTTATGAAGTACACGTGGTCCAGGATGAAATCACAAGGGTTAGTAATGTGATTTTAAAATGGCACTACACTCCCTCAGTCCCAGGACTAAACCAAAGTGGGGTCGACACCATCTTAGCTTACAAAGACCCTCAGGTACCTCAGGCTCCATTACTGCAGGAGAGAAAATGGTGCTTGGTCCTTGTTCATCAAGGTCTCCCACTGCAAACATTATTTCTCTAGAAGTCCCCTGCAGTGCCAGTGATTTCTTGCTATGCCCAGTTTCCAACGTATGAATTTATTCTGGTGTAAATCAGGGCAAACCAGATTAATTTCCTAAATCTCCAGTTGCAGAGAAACAGGATTTCTTGGAATGACAGTGATGCCTTCTGCCAGTTGCCTCATCTCCTAATCAAAGAAATGTCATAACAAACCAGCTTTTCTGTAGTACTTTATACACATTCAACACACAGATGCGGAATGGTTTCAATACACTCCAAAAGACTCCTCCAAGCTGGAAGAAGCCTTGATCAGTTCAGACCCTTCTCAACCAGCTGTGACACAGGACTGTATCTTTCCCACTTTATAATTCTTCGCTGAGTGCTCATACTGAAATTGTTTCATAACCACATGAATTTGGAGTTTTCATTTCACCCTTGGAAGAAATGTAGAGTCTGGCACGGTGACAAGTATAACAGTGTGTAAAAGCACAATTAACTTATGCTCCCACCCCATTTTTTTACATTTCTAAGGAAGCTCTGAGATTTCAGAGTGATTGTTTTCACTTCAGAGCCAGCAGCACACGATCCCTTCACTTCATCAGCAATGCCGTACAAAGCTGGCATGCTCGGTCACCGGCATGAGCCCCTGTCCCACCGCCGGAGGAGAGCGGTCACAGCACACGGTGCACTGTGTCTTCCCCCAGCAACCGAGAGAAGCAGTAATTAAAAAGGCCAAAGGGAGTTACATACAGCATTAACAGACTTAGGCACCATAATCCCTTTTTTTTTCCCTACTTTTCCCAACTTTTCATTTAAAAATGTGAATTTATTTATACATAAACAAGTAACACCTTAGAGACAAAAGGTCAAAGTTTTTCAATGTAATTAAGTAAGAATATGCCAAAAGATGCTGAAGTTATTTATTTGCGAAGTATTTTGAGATCTTGAATTCTCAACTCATCTTGGTAAAAGAAAGATAGCTAAAAAGAAAATGTTTTCAGACACTCCATGATAAATTCCCAACACTACAAATGTTTATGGACTTTCATATCTACCTGCTTTCCAAAGGCAGCTTAGGTGAGAAAAGTTAATTGTAAATGTTTTCAGAATATTGCTCCTTCTGTCTATGATTTGCCATGTGGCTGAGAGAATGGTGTGTCAGAAGTGGTGGTTATTGAGTCAAGAAACTTTTCTATTAGTTTGAGGGTGTTGGATGAGCAAGGCTGAGGTTCTCTGTGCTGAACATGGATGCTGTATCAAACCATTGCTCTGAACTGTGTTCCCTGATGACTTCAGTTTACTGTCACTTGCTTCCCTGAGATCTCCAAGTGACACCATGTAGAGTATCTCACTTGTATTTCATCTTCTTCCTGATCAGGGTAGACCCTCAAAACTCTGTGTTGCTCTTCCAATATATCCAAGGAACTGCCTATTTTCCTTTTTGTCACCCTTTGATTGACCTTTCTTTCTATCTATCATGTAGATATCTCATAGCAGCTGGTGCTAACACAGATCAGAGGTGCTTTCTGATTTAATCACCCCAGGCCCTAATGATCTCAAGTCAAAAAAAAAAAAACAAACCTCCAGAGTTCATCTGTCTTAAATTCTCTTAAAGTTTGTTTTAGATATCCATTAGGCTTGCCACTTCCAAGTGAAAATAGTTTAAAACCAATATCCAGAAGACTGTCACTTCAGAACCACCATCACTTGGATCATAGATGGCACGAGGCACCAGCCACGTATCATATTTCCAGCAGCATTCAATAACATTACATATGCTTTCCCTTTACCACCAACACCATGAAGACATTCTGCCAGACACAATCATCTGCATCTAGCCTGGCAATTTATAAACTATCCTAAGCACATGGGCTGAAGAGCCTGGCTGTTAAAAGAGGAACAGCCAGCTGCAGCAATGGATAAAATTGCATCTAAAAGCAGAACAAAACACCACCATGACAAGCCTTTGCTCGTTCCCTTTCACAAGCCTGTGGCCAGATATGTGCAGGGTTTTAAAACTCTGTTTAAATAAATAGGTAAATAAATAAAAGTATTCTCCCACTCCTACTAGTTGCAAGAGTCACAAATTAAAAGCAACACACACTCATATTCACAGGAAAGGCAAAGGAGACTGGGAAGGTTTTATATTGTGAGACTTTGCTCCGTGGATTCTGATTATTTTTTTTTTAAATCTTGATTGTTCATTTTTAATGGAGTTCTAATGAAACACCCTCAAGCTCTGCAGTGGTTTGCATCTATGGTTAGCAAGCCAAATACCAGTATGTTTTGTTTCGCAAGTAGCATTAGAGATAAGAGATGGTAAGATCATGCCCTGGGTTTTACAAGGTTGTAAGAGGCACTTAGGGGCCATACAGTCCCCTGCTTGGCTGCCTAAAGCCTACTCTGGTCATTAAATAATGTGAAAGGCTTATAATAACAGCTGGTGACTAATATATTCCCTTTGTACAAATGTTTTACATTTGTCACTATAACCACTGCAGAGAGACAGCTCTGCTTTTCTAAAGGCTGAATCTTGCCCAGATTTGTTTTTATTTACTCAAAACTGCATCATTACAAGTCACCATTTGCCAATTACTATCACATCATGATAAAAGTGTACATCCTACGGTATGTATAAGTAAAAAGATCATAGTCACAGGATCTTTAGGATACCAAGGTAAGATAAAACATCTTAAGCAGGAAAAAGGGGTGAGAAAGGTGTTAAAGAAGCTCTTTCCTTAAACTACTTGGAACCATACTTTCCAAGAGAAGATTTCCTCAGTCTGGAAAAGGAAAATAACCCCACAGTTTTATGTTAAGGCAAAAAAAATAGTGCTTTGGGCACTGAGATGCACCACAGATGCACCACAACTGCTTAAGTTCTCTCATCATTATGAACATCACAGCTGAAGTCTGTCAGGTATTGACTTTCTGCTTTCCCGACACACAGGTCCATTTTTACCATATTTCATGGTTTCAGCAGATAGCATATGAACTGCACACAAGAATCACATGCACCAAACATGTCTTGTGTTGATTCAGTGCCACTGTCCTCTTATTAAAGAAATAATTTTGCATTCCTGGGACACGTGTGGGTGATCCTGGGCAAATGGCAGATTATTTCACCACATCACTTCTCCAGATGAGTTTGTGACTTACATAGTGAAGTACAATCTGACAGTGAGCGTGAAGCTGGACTTGACCCCAAGTTCCTGGAGAAATACCAACACCCTCCTCGTTCTAAAGAAATTTTAATTTATCATCTTCCACTCTTTCTGGTCATTTAGTTCTTTTTTACTGGCCTATTTCCAAGTAAAGGTCCAAGCATTAACCTTGCTTCCACCACTTTAACTGCCTTTCCCATTTGTGAGGAGGAGGAGCAACAGATCAATATACTTTCTGCAAGTAGGAGGGACTTTCATTTCTTTCTTTGGGAATGGATAGGTAGACACCTTTTTCTGTTGTGTGCAACCATGTTCACCTTACTGCAGAGAGCACCTGAGACAGGATAAACCCACAGCTCGGCAATTTGGCCAATGCTGCCTGAGACCAAAACAATCTCACGCAGAAATATGAAGCAAAATGTCCTATGTCATTTGTAGCATACAGACTCCCTTTTCAATTACATCTGTGTTTTCCTCAGACTGTCTGCCTTTCTGGCAGTAGTATGGACAGTTTTACATAATAAACCCTTAGAAAGTAAAAAATTCCAAGTAACAGAGATGAAAATACCTTTTTCTCTACTTGTACAGGTCTTGTTAGGCCCAGAAATATTACAGCTATTGCCTTCAGTCTAGGCGCATGCTGCCTTTGGTAGTATCTTAAAGAGTTTACACAGAGAGGGAGAAGAGGCAGGATTGATGCCTAGAGCTGGTCAAAGTGCTATAGCAAAGATTTTGCCAAAATGTCATTTCAGATCAACCAAAATATTCCCCAGCTCTGTGCTAGTTTCTGCAAAATCTGGTGGCTTAAAACAACCACCTCAAACAATAAAAAGAGTTCAAAAACATTTAAATGTTTAGTTTTCAAATTTTCAAAGGGAAAATCTGCATTTTTCATTAATAATTTTACTTACATAAAATTTTGTGGGGTTATTTAAAGCTTAAAGAAAATTAAATTAATAAAAATGAACAGGAACTTCTCATTCAACCCAAGAAGGAAGGCTGACAGCTTTTCAGTTCACACACTTTTTAAAAACAGATTGTTTTTAATACACTCAAAAGTTCTTTACAAATATTTTGCTGCATGTTTTCAGAATTGTCAGAAAACAAAAATAGTCCATTATTCACACAACTTTGCCAGTAAGCTCCATGACTGCGAAGAACAGACTCATGTGGCCTCCAGCAGCTGTATTCCATCTAATTCTCCTAGTTCATCTTCGGTTTCCTATTTGTTTGGCAACCCTGAAGGTCCAGAATGTCTTGTGGACAACATTAGGCATGAGAACACAGGTAGAATTTAGGCTGCTTGAAAAAAGCCTTGAGTTCATGGACATTTTCCATCTGCTGATGGTCTTCCAGGAATGGTGCCACTCTAACCCACCTCTTTCTCCCCTTCGTCTAGGACTGTGTTCAAATGGCACTCTTAGGCTCTGCAAATGGCATTTAAATGCATACGTGTATCACAGTGGTGCCAAAGAATCAGGCAGGACTGGCATCAGGTGAAGGAAAGAGAAGTGTGCCAATGAAAAAGAAACCTAGGAGTGATGAGTCAACTAAATTCTCAGAAAGCAAGTGATGAGATGGGATGCTCTGGTGGCAAAAGGAGATTTATGACTCACAGGAAAGTCTCTTTAAATATAAATGTGTGACCCAATGCTCTCTGCCTTGTCCGGGGATGGCTAAGTACTGACAGAGGCATCAACAGGAGGAAACTGTGCTAGATGCGTGTGGTCACCTCTTCCCTGGAATACATCAGCCTGTCACACATCAGCAACTGAAAGAGGAACTAAACACAACTCTGCAAAATTTGTGCTTTCTCATAAATGTTTTACAATGTTCCAGTTTTAAATTCAAGCTCAGCTGTGGAGCTGTATTTTGTGACTTACATTCAATTTCTATTACCCTCATTGTCTGGTCCCAAATCGTGAGCTCCTTTGGAATAATGACTGTTGTAACAATGAAAGCCCAATCACGCTCTGCCCAAGGAGCCTAATATCTAAATGTAGGACAAGAGAGAGACAGAGACAGACAAACATGAAATAAAAGAGATCTATGCAACAACAATGATAAGCAATAATCTCAACATATCCTCTTCCCTGGCATCACCAGCTCTTTTTGTAGGCATCGTGGCAGAGGAAAATTTTATTCCCTTGGTCCAAAAATAACCTATATTTTGAATGATTTGTTCTAAATTTAGTTTGATCAGGCACAGCGTCTCTGGAATGAGAATAAACATAGGCTACCTTAACATATAAAAACTCACTGGATATTTATCATCTAGATTTTTTCCCCAAGCAGTTTTATAGTCTACACACACATACATATTTACCTGTATGTGAGACATTTTTATATAACAAGGTTTTATTATTTGTTGTGAACATAATCTTGTAACTGTTTCTGGCTTGTGAGGTTACAGGGATCAGGTCTGTGCTGTACCTACTGCGTTAGGAAGCAAAGATCTTTCATATATGAAAATAGGTTGAATTAAAGAAATCAACAGAAAAACCCATAAATGACACTGTCAAAAAAATGATTTCTAAGATCATCCAGCTCAAATTAAACTTGGTGGAAATACTCCAAATAACATCAGTAGGTGCAAGTCCCAAGTATAGCATGGATGGTTTGCAAGATGGATGTGCTGGCATATTTTATTTACATGGCAGAACTGTAATTTTTGAATTATTTGAGATATTCACACGCAAGGTCCAGTTAAAGTGAAGGCTCTGTCTCTATCTGAATTACTACTGGAACTCAATGTGACTTGGTCTATGTTCCCATACACAGGAAGGACTGATAGACTGGCCACAGAGGAAGGAGTAAGTTTAATCTATTCACCGACTTTTCTTCCAAGTAAGGAGTGGAATTACAGGGGAGGAAATGAGGCGAGCCTCAGCTCAGCTTGCTGGCAAGAGCATCTTAGGCTGTGTGGGGTAGGAGACAGGAAGGCGAAAGGGCCTCCTGAGATTAAATGGCCACCAGCAAATTACTGGCCTCCCTCAAACTAGATGAAGCAGGGAGAAGCATGATTCCAAGGGATACCAAAATTCCTGCTCAAATTAGCCAAAGGATCCCAGGATGCAGTTTAGATGCTACCTACTGCACTGGGCAATACCTGTGGGCATAACCTAGCGCAGAGAAATGCAAAGACATCTGAAATTTTAAAACTTAGGTCTGCAGACAGATACAGATGTGAAAACCTCCATCTGGCACACTACACAGTGTGTAGGGGGCTATTTTTAAAAAGTCCAGGACGATGGTTCACACCCATAATGGAGCCTCTCTAGCACCATCCCCATTATAAGAGATTTTTGTTTAATTCTTCACAACCCGTAGCTCAGGACACTAAGAGCTGCTTTCTTCTAGGTAACTTGTTTGAAACAGGCTCTGAGTAACGGTGCATTAAAGTGTTTATCATCGAACAACAAGAGTTTGGTGGCTGAAATAAGTTGCCTGTTGCATTGAATCAGACCTCATTTAGGCAGACTTTAATAACCTCTGTAGCTGCCTGTGCTAAGTGACCTACCAGCACAGTGACCCAAGTGCAGTGCCAGCAGTGCTATACCACCAGCGTTGCCCAAAGCAGGCTAGAAAAGGATTGTCTGACCGCTGCTTCCCTGGGGACCTCCAGGGAAATGAGATACATCTCATGAGCTTCTCAATCAGCAGAAATTGGAACAAAAACAAATAAAACAGTTGGTGGTCTCAACTGTGTTTCTTGTGGGCAGTCACCCACGTTGCAAAAGCTTTCCTTGTGATGGGCACTAATTGCTCTCCATTGCTAGAGGCCTTAGTCAAGAAGTCAGAAGTGAAATTACAACAGAGAGTAAAGGTCAGGATGACAAACGCATTTAGGTGCCTTGCCCCAAATCAGGAGTGTGAACTTTGAGCAGAACCAATGGGAACGTTGGTCCCTTTGTAGAAATCATGACCTGGACTCATCTGACACATGTTGAATCACTACAGTGATAGTCAAATTTCTGCTGTTTCAGGTTTTTCTACAAAGGAGGAAGAAAAGCACCTCCAGAAGTCAGATCAGAGCTTCTGTGGGGCACTCAGCTCCCTTGAAGGTGCCCATCTCATGCATCAACCAGAAAGAAAGATCAGCATGACTCACAATGCTAAAACCATAGAATCATAGAATCACCTCGGTTGGAAAAGACCTTTAAGATCATCGAGTCCAACTGTTAACCTAGCACTGCCATCCCACCACTAAACCATGTCCCTAAGCACCTCATCTATCCTTCTTTTAAATACCTCCAGGGATGAGGACTCCACCACCTCCCTGGGCAGCCCATTCCAGAGCCTGACAACCCTCTCGGTGAAGAAGTTTTTCCTAATGTCTAGACTAAACCTGCCCTGGCGCAGCTTCAAGCCATTCCCCCTCGTCCTATCATCTGTTACCAGGGAGAAGAGGCCGACCCCCCCTTCACTACAGCCTCCTTTCAGGCAGTTGTAGAGGGCGATCAGGTCTCCCCTCAGCCTCCTCTTCTCCAGACTAAACAACCCCAGTTCCCTCAGCCGTTCCTCATATGACTTGTGTTCCAGACCCCTCACCAGCTTGGTTGCTCTCCTCTGGACATGTTCCAGCAATGCAACATCTTTCTTGTAGTGAAGGGCCCAAAACTGAACACAGTATTTGAGGTGCGGCCTCACCAGCACCGAGTACAGGGGCACGATCACTTCCCTACTCCTGCTGGCCACACTATTCCTGATACAGGCCAGGATGCCATTAGCCTTCTTGGCCACCTGGGCACACTGCTGGCTCATATTCAGCCGGCTGTCGATCAGTACCCCCAGGTCTTTTTCCACCAGGAAGCTTTCCAGCCACTCTCCCCCAAGCCTGCAGAGCTGCATGGGGTTGTTGTGACCAAAGTGCAGGACCCAGCACTTGGCCTTATTGAACCTCATACAGTTGGCCTCGGCCCATTGATCCAGCCTGTCCAGGTCCCTCTGCAGAGCCCTCCCCCCCTCAAGCAGATCAACACTCCCACCCAGTTTGGTGTCGTCTGCAAATTTACTGAGGGCACACTCAATCCCCTCATCCAGGTCATTGATAAAGATATTAAACAAGACCGGCCCTAGAACTGAGCCCTGGGGGACACCGCTTGTGACCGGCCGCCAACTGGATTTAGCTCCATTCACCACCACAAAAAACCTTAGAAAACTGCCCAATCTGAGATGTCCTGATTCTTGGCCTGTGTATCTAAGGCACTCTGCGGATCATCACTGGTCGTAGGATCTCTCTCACCTCATCCTAGTCACTAAAATACAAGCATCTAGTTTAAGCTGGTCTTCTGCATTCTCCCCCTGGGGAAGCATCTCTCCATTGATCTAGATGGACCCTTCACTTAAATTTGAGGCTTTGAGCTTCTTCAAACTGAACTTGCTCTTTTCTCTCCTCTGCATGGTCTGTGCAGCATGAATGAGCCTCACAGCTATCGACAGGTCAGAGACAGAGATCTTGAATTCTGAATTTGAGATCTTGATTTCTGAATCAAGCGTTAGTGAGTTATCGTGGGTATTGGTAGGTAGCAGGCTGAGAGCTGTACACACTCTATCTGCTGCGAAATTCAGGGAGAAGTGTCTAAAGCAATGTGAAAAAGCAATTCTGAAACTGCACATTTTGAAAGAAACTAGATGAAAGAGATAGGCAGTGATTCTCAAACACAAGTGTTAGTTCTCTAATCAGAAAGCAGATGACTGAGTGCTTCGCACAAACAATACATGTGTGGTTATGCAAACCTTACAGGCACAATTTCCAATACAAATGAAGTATTTTCATTGCTCATAAGTTCAGTGTAAATATATGTCAGTAAAAACTATTATGTTTTTAATTGAATGTCTAAACTTACTATCATTCATTAACATATAGCTTTATTTATAGAAAACAACTGTAGAAAACACAATTTCTCCGTGTTTAGATTTACACTCTGGGGCCCATGTCTATCTAAGAATAGATCTTAGATATTCATCTCAGAGATACCCTCAAAATCTTAATATTAAGGAGTTCCTGGTAACCAGAAACTTGCTCCCTCATAGGGAGCTGGCAGACGGTTCTCAAGAAAGACATTGTGAAGTGGTACATACCTGGTGGGAAGAAAGTGGTATTTGGTGTGTGATGGATCAGCCCTTTCAGTTAGTCATCACGGGCATAATCCTAGGTCTTACTCTTTTGTGTGTTTCCTTCAGGAATAACCTAAGTGGCAAATCTTCAGGCATGCAAACTTCCAAACGGGCTATGTCATGCAGAATGTCAGAGGACGTATTCTGAAGGCTACAAAGAAACAGAAAACAGAATCAAATGAAACATAAACAATCTGATTATACAAGACAAAACTGGTAATATGGGGGTTTATTGAAATCAGATTAATATATCTAAGGAAGTATCTGGTTTTAGTGGGAATTATTTTCCTATGTGATATTTCAACGCTCAGAAATGCCAAATGTTTAAAAAGTCACTATTGAAAACAAATGGTGGTGTTTCAGTGGAAAATATTGACTTTTTTCACTTGAACATCACTGGTTCTTGGGGAATATTTCATTCTACAAAAGCTTTGGAAGTCTTATCCAGCTCTACCTATTACTCTCAAAAGGAGAGTAGGAGGGGAAGGGGAACATTCTTACCAGAGCAAACGGGGTTTAGGATGACAGGAACAACTCGATGCTGAGTGGGAAGGTGAGTTTGTGTAGTAACCACTCTGATCTGAAAGGCAATGTCCAACCCCATCTCCTTAACGTCAGCTTGGAGCAAGTGTCAGATCCCAATGTAAACTTTCCCATCTGTGTTATTCTATTAACTGAAAGGGAAAGGGATTAGCATGTGTACTTGTCACATCTTTTGACCTGTTGCATACTGAGACTGAAGGTAATGTTAAAGCAAACAGCATTCTTCTCCCTCTGCCAGGATAAGTAGGGCACAGGGGTGGTGTTTTGTTAAAAGAACAGAAAGCCAGACCACGTAAAACAAAGTATGTACCCTGTGCAAAACTAAATCTTGGAAGTTGAAGATTTCCAAAGGGTATACCTTAAACAGGGAGAGGGAGAGAGAAAAAAAAAAAAAAAACATTTGAGAGGAAAGTTCCCCTCCCTGCCAAGCACCAGATGGAGGGCCTTCCCACGGAAATAGCTGCAGAAGACAGATCGCTGACAGAAACCACTGCCAAGTGAAGGAGGTCCTACTCATTGTGCTGGTAAAAGCTTAGTGGACAAGAACATAATACTCTGATTAAAACACGTGCTCCAGAGAGGGGGGTTGGCTCTTTAATGTGATGGAGCATGGCTCGTACCCCCGAAAGGAGTGCACGTTTTGGAAGGTTGATGTGGCTTGGGGCTTCATTCCTTCTTTTCATGTAGCTTCTTTTTTTCCCCTCACTGTAAGTTTATAGAGCACATGTGCACACACAGACATGCATAATGGCAACAATAGTCTGCTTTTCCTCTCCCTTCCCCTGCATTTTATTTCCACAAGTCCTTTGCTGTGATTGGGACAAGATGATGTGTTGGATGCTGACGCTGATAGAGAATACGTTTGGGTATAGAGGGTTTAATGAAGCTAGGCACCAAAAATCTCTTTTTCAAACGTTTCAGTTAACTTGGCACTAAATTATTCATAGAAAAAGAAATTGAGGGCTTTCCACTCCTTCTGCTTCCTCCTAGATGTTTCTGGTTCCTTTGTAAAAATCTATAGGAGTGTATGCACTTTGTCAAAGAAGAAAACAAATTCAACACCTCCAGCATGATCCCGTCGGTTCAGCAATGGGAAAAAAGGCAATTAACTGTATCGCTATCACAGAGAGCCAAACGAATGGGACAGGATGACCTGGGTACAGTGTGTTTGGGAAACAGGCTCTTCCAACAAGGCTGAGCAGATACGTCCTGATGGCCCCAACAATTGAATGAGAGTCATTATATTACAGTTATGGCCAAGGCTTGAGCATCCGATGTCAATGGAGTAGACAGTTAATACACAATATTAACCACAACTAAAACCCACTTCCACTTTTGGACAGTTTTCCCTCCTCACAGTGCAAGAAGGATACCAACAAATTAGATTGAGTCCATCAGTGGCCTATCAAGATAGCGCAACACACAAAAAGAGGCTGAGGGAGGTGAATTTGTTCAGTCTGGAGAAGAGAACGATTAAAAAAGGGGATCTAACTGGTGCTTTCTACTGACTGATAGGTGGGTACAAAGAAGATAGACTCCAACTTTTCTCAGATACACACAATGAAAGGATGAGAGGCATCACAAGTTGCAGCAAGACAAATTCCAACTTCATTAAAAATAAAACGAAAGGAAGACAGTTCAGTTCTGGAACAGGTTGCACAGAAAGTTGTTAAAACACCTAAAGTTGCAGTTTTTTTAAAACTTGACAGAACACGGCCCTGAGAAACCTTAGCTACCTTTGAAGTTGGCCCTCTTTCAAGCAGGGGCCAGATGATCTACAAATCCCAGTTCCAATCTTAACTAAACTAGTCCATGACTCTGAGAATTCCAGTTGTATTTTTCACGGTGATATAGACAATCACTTTCAGAAGTCCCCATCTCCTACCTCAACCCTGATGTTGTCCTCTAAATGAGAACTTTTTCTTTTACTGCTACAAACCAGAAGACAGAATAAAGCATTGTGGAAAATACAGCCTGTGCCACCTGCTCTTGGTGCTTTCATGGCACAGCTTTGGATTCTCTGTGAGCATCATCATCATCACCATCTATGACAAACAGGCCAAGGCTCTCCCCCTGTGTAGGAAAAAGGCAGTGTTGTCCCAGGAGCTACACAAATACACGGCATCATTTATAAGTGACCAGGACCGGTTCTGCACTGTCCCATGCCCTCTCATCTCAGGAAGCAAGTAAATCTCACTCCCTTCCTCGCTGTCACTAAGCTAGGGCCATGGATGTGTTCGGTGGACAAAAAGCAGCTTTGTTGACTTTGTCCACATGTCTTCAGGAAACGGTGTAACAATATTGACAAAAGAAATTCCCTTAAAGCATGATGTAAGTGTCCTCACTGACAGAGCCATCATGGCAGAGTCTGTAGAGACAACAACTAAGGATGACACACAACTTGCCTGCAGTGACGATTAGCGGTATCAAAATTAATTTACGAGAGTGCGACAGAGGAACATAACGATTTCCCTTTGACCTGGATCTTTCTGATGGGAAATATTTCCCTGTACTTTGCAAAGTATTAGGCAAACCTGGGTTGAAGTTGTAGGGAAGCCCAACGGAGACGGCACGTGGAGCACAGTAGGCAACACTTGAGCTTCTCCTGTGTTGCGTGGCACCAAATGAGATCACAGAGACCACTGCTGGGATTCCTCAGCACTGATAATGGTGTTCCCAGAGCACGTATTAACTCCTCTCAGAACAGACAATTGAACCAAAGTTTATGACAGGCTGTTATAATAAACACAACAATTTCAATGCAGTGGTGGGGAATGTTTACAGGGTGTAATTCTTGGCTAAACAAAAAAGGCATTTTTGGGAGGCCATGTGGCATGGGTCATTGCTTTGCTGAAAGGCGGAATGAGATAAGAGCCCTCACACTTCACCAGACTTACTCTTTTCCCTTTACATGACTGGAAGGGTCCAGGCTGACAAGACAAGGCAGCGTTACTGCAGATTCTCCCATACAACACCATCGCCTCCTCATTTTCTTCTCAGCTCCTGAATCATCTTTACTGACTTTGT